>CM053028.1:261255059-262482559 GCA_028564925.1 Lithobates sylvaticus
AGTGGCTCTGTGCCTTGTGATTACTGTGATGGCCAATTGCAGCAATTACAAACTGTACTGCATTTGGGAGCCCTCCCCTTTCTTACACCACAGAGGAAAGGTAGGAAGGACAATCTTTTAAATGAAGATTTAACCACTTCCTGACCGGCTCATGTACATATACTGCGGCAGATTAGCAGCCCTGCGAGAACCGCCGTACAGGTACATCGGCTCCTTTGAGAGCCTTAGCAGGCATGCCCACTGCACGACGGAGGACCCGATGAGCATGGTAGCAATTCCCCCCGGCCACCCACGATCGCCGGCACGAGAGCCAGAACGGGGATCTCTGTGTGTGTGTGTGTGTGTGTGTGTGTGTGTGTAAACTCACAAAGTCTGCTCCTAAAGATTAGGAACAGCGATCGGTCTCCTCCAGTGAGTCCCATCCCCCCCACAGTTAGAAACACCTAGCAGTGAACACATTTAACCCCTTGATCGCCCCTAGTGTTAACCCCTTCCCTGCCAGTGACATTTACACAGTAATCAGTGCATTTTTATAGCACTAACCGCTGTATAAATGTCAATGGTCCCAAAAAAAGTGTCCGATCTGTCCTCCGCAATGTCGCAGTCCTGATAAAAAAAATTGCTGATCACCGCCAATAGTAGTAAAAAAAATTAAATAATAAAAATGCCATAAATCTATCCCCTATTTTGTAGCCGCTATAACTTTTGCGCAAACCAATCAATATATGCTTATTTTGATATTTTTGGTTAAAAAAAAAAAAGTAGAATATATATCAGCCTAAACTGATGAATACATTTTGTTTTAAAAAAATCTGGGGATATTTATTATAGCAAATATAATAATATAATATTGTTTGTAGCGCAAAAAATAAAAACCGCACTTTAACTGACAATTGCGTGGTTGTGCGACGTTGTACCCAAACAAAATTCATGTCCTTTTTTTCCCACATATAGAGCTTTCTTTTGGTGGTATTTGATCACCTCTGCGGTTTTTATTTTTTGTGCTACAAACAATATTGAAAAAAAAAGCAATATTTTTTACTTTTTTCTATAATGAATATCCCCAAACAATAAAAAAAAGTTTTTTTTACTCCGTTTAGGCTGATATGTATTCTTCTACATATTTTTGGTAAATCCCCCCCCCCCCCTATTTGCGGATGCCCATGGCTCCATCGGCAAAAGATTGAGAGCAGGTTCTCAATTTTTCGATTGTCTGTACCAATTCCGACGCGCAAAATTCCTACGCATGCTCGGAACACAATTTGACGCATGCTCGGAAGCATTGAACTTCATTTTTTCGGCTTGTTGTAGTGTTGCAAGTCACCACGTTCCTGACGGTCAAAAGTTCAGTGACCGTGTGTATGCAAGCCAAGCTTGAGCGGAATTCCGTCAGAAAAATCATCCAAGATTTTTCCCACGGAAAATCTGCTTGTGTGTATGAGGCATTAGCCAGCCACTCCCGCCCTCCACAGCTCAACACTCCAGGGAGCGCCAAAGGGGCAGAGCAGAGAGCTGCTGACTGGGTCTTCAGGGTGGAGAGACCTGCTGACTATCAGAGTCCGCAGGGAACAGATGATGCATTCACCTAGGATGGTATAATACATTTTTTCTTGAATTCTGAAATTCTTTTTTAACCCATCCTGTAAACCCCTCATCTTCATCTACCCACTTTGTGACTTGCACAACAGGGCTCGACAAACCCCAGGCACCAGGTCACTATGGCGACAAAAAAATGTTGACCTGGGCTGCCGCCTTAATGCGCTACACAGCCCGCAATGTAAAAATAATGTTTGGGGATTTTATATAATCTTCAGGCCTAAAATTATTTTTTTAAAGTCTGCAAAAAACGCAAAAAAAAATTCTGGCTGTGAAAGGGTTAAAGGATTGGCAACATGTTACATGTTCTATCTGTAAGCTTTGTTAGTTTTTTTTAACTGTCTCCTAACTTTTTTTAGCTGGCTCCTGGATTCAAAGCATGTGTTAAGCCCTGTTGTAAACTCTGTAATGCCTTTTGTCTCTCAATATATGACCAGTAAATTAATGATGCACTGTACCTGGTGCACCATTACCAAACTCATGTTTTTTTTTTTTTTTTTTTTATTACAAAAGCTTTTATTAAAAGATCAATGACATTTAACCACCTTAATACTAACAGTGTGTGTCTTAATTCCCAAAAAGTTATGGCAAAAAATTAGATCACCTTGGATGTCTGCTTTGCAAAAAAGGGGATATTATTATTATTATACAGGATTTATATAGCGCCAACACTTTACAACATGAGGGCAGATGGTACACTTACCATATAATTCAATACAGGAGGAATCGGAGAGCGCTGCTCGTTGGAGCTTACAATCTAATGCCGCGTACACACGGTCGGAATTTCTGATGGGAGCTTTTCATCTGATTTTCCAACCGTGTGTATGCCCATCTGTCTTTTTCTGTTGGCATTTCCGACTGACTTTGGATTGAGAACCTGTTCTTAATTTTTCAGACGGAAAACCTTTCTATCAGATTTTTGGATCATGTGTATGCAATTCCGACACGCAAAATTCCGACGCATGCTCGGAAACAATTTGACGCATGCTCGGAAGCATTAAACTTCCCTTTTATAGTGCTGTCGAACGTGTTGTATGTCGTGGTGTTATTGACCGTCGGAATTTGGTGTGACCTTGTGTAGTCAAGACAGTTTGAGCGAAATTCCGACGGGAAAACCATCAGCGCTTTTTCCGACAAGAATTCCGATTGTGTGTCCGCGGCATAAGAGGGATGGTCAAGAGATACAAAAGGTAATAACTGTGGGGGATGAGCTTGATAGAGTAAAATATATACAGTTGTTAGGTCGAGGCAGGATAGGCTTCTCTGAAAAGAAAAGTTTTCAGGGATCGCCTAAAAGTGGACAGAGTAGAAGCTAGTCAGATTGGGGTAGGGAACTCCAGAGGATGAGAGAGGCTCGGGAGAAGTCCTGGAGGTGAGCATGGGAGGAGGTGACAAGGGAACATTTTGGGGGAATTTTTTATTTGATATTTTTTTAGTAATTGCCAGCCAAACTATCGCAAAAAAAAAAAAAAAAAAAAATGGCCTGGTAATGAATGATGGGGTATTACAGGGGGGAAATGAAATGATTAAGAAAGGTATGCAGTCAATTTTTGTGTTCCTGTAAAGTATTTTAATGACTAAGTCTTTAATGGAATGTGTCTATGATCTCTAGAAGATGCCTTTTTAAGTATTTCTTTATGTGTGCCTAATGGTATCCATTATTGCTATTCTGTATCATTCCTGGTCCTGTACACTTAGTCATAGTTTACAATGGCAGCCCCCATATAAACCGAAAATATCTTCATGGTCATTTACATTTCATGCAGGAACATCTGGAAATCGGCAATAGTGGTTTATTGCAGCTGCAACTCGCTTTGCTCCTCGTTCCCTTTTAGTTTGAAGAGGGCATGACTGAATTTTTTTTTGTTTTTTTTTTAAAGCATTTGAGCACCATGTTTCCAACCAGGGAAATACAATGCTTTGACTAATCCTTTTTTTTTTTTTTTTTTCTTTTCTTAGTTATTAATACACTGCTCTCTATATGAAACATAATAAATGGATTGTTAATTTTTGCAGGCTGGTATGTAGCGGAACAAGCATTGGGGTCACAGACAAAATGGCTGTCAAGCAAAGGAAGTGACCTTCTGAGCAAGGTTTAAATATTCGAAATAGTTTACAGTGTGTCTCTTGGGAGAGTGGGAGGAAACTATTCATACAATCTGCACCCAATTTTTCAGTACTGATTTTTTTTTTTTATTCTTTTATCTTTAATGGATCCTTTCAGTAGCCTCATGAAAAATGTAGCCTCTTGCTAACCTGCAATTATAGCAGCTTTCTAGTACAATAAAAAAAAAAATCATTGTGTATGTTTAGGGGTATTTGTCAAAGCGTTTGAATGTACAGTAACTGCTACAATTTAGCAGCTAATAAGTCATGTAAAGGGGAGATATCTGTTTATGATTTGGACTACTTTATGTAGTAATTCTAAAGGGGACCACTCAATGCATGCACTTTATTTTTTACATTTTATTTAAACTCGCGTTTGCTTTATTAACCGCTTCAATACTGGGTACTTTTACCCCCTTCCTGCCCAGGCTAATTTTTTTTTTAGCTTTCTGCGCTGTTGCACTTTGAATGACAATTGCGCGTTCATGCAACACTGTAACCAAACTACTTTTTTCATTTTTTGCTAAATGAAAAAAGACTGAACATTTTTCATATAAATATACAATTTTGCATATAAATAATCTTTCTTTATAAATTTAGGCCAAAGTGTATTCTGCTACATTTTTGGTGTAATTAGTGTATGTTATTTAGTCTGTAGGAAAGTTTATAGAGTCCACAAACTATGGTATATATCTGAAAATCGTTCAATCCTGATGGCCTAATTTCTTGAGGCTGGGGGAGATGAGATTTGTACTAGTAGGATGAAGCTGTTGGGGCAAGTTTGTGCTGGAAGGGGGCATTTGGGAGGGTGAAACGATTTGTGTTTGGGGAGGGGAGCTTGTGCTAGGTAGGTGGGTTTAGTGGTAGTATGTATATTGGGGGGCGGGGAGAGGATTTATGGTTGGTAAGTGGAATTTGGGGAGGAACGGATTTGTGCTTGGTGAAGGAACTGGGGGGGGATTAAATTAGTGCTAAAATGGTGGATTTGGGGTGGGGGATATTGTACTAGGAGGAGGAATTTGGGGAAGGAGGATTTGTGCAAGAAGGGTAATTGGGGGGGGGGGGGTTGTGCTAGGTGAAGGAATTAGAGGGAAGGATTAGTGCTAAAATTGTGAATTTGGGTGGGGGGGGGGGATTTTGCTAGGAGGGGAAATTTGGGGAAGGAGCATTTCTGGGTGCTGGGAGGGGGGCATTTGGGGTGGGAGGAGTTGTTCTAGGTGGGTGGTTTTAGTGGTAGTAAGTAGATTGGGGGGAAGGAATTAGAGGGAAGGATTAGTGCTAAGAGGGTGATCGGGGGGGGGGGGGTTGTGCTAGGAGGGGGAATTTGGGGAGGAGCATTTCTGGGTGCTGGGAGGGGGCATTTGGGGGGGTAAAAGGATTTGTGTTGGTGGGGGGGGGCTTGTGCTAGGTGGATGGGTTTAGTGGTCGTAAGTTGATTGGCGGGGGGGGGGGATTTGTAGTGGGAAAGTGGAATTTGGGGAGAAAGGGATTTGTGCTAGGTGAAGGAATTGGCAGGGAGAATTATTCCTAAGAGGGGGAATTTGGGGAAGGAGGATTTGTGTAAGAAGGGTAATTTGGGGGGGGTGTTGGTAGGTGAGATTTGGGAGATTGGGAGATTGAGAGGTTTAGGTCCTGGCGGGCAGAAATTGGAGGGGAAGAGGATTAGTGCTGGGCAGAGGAGAGAATTTGTACTGGGGGGAATGATTGGGGAGTGAGTGGATTTATGCTTGGGGGGGATTTGGGTGAGATAGGATTAGTGCTAGGGGGGGGGGGATAATTTGTGCTAGGAGAGGTAATTTGGGAGATGTGAATAATACCGTTCTGTGTTACTAAATGATAAACTACTTTGCTTCAGCAATTCTTTCATCTTTGTCATGCCACCGCCCTTCCATAGGCTTACATTTCAAGTCCTATGAATGGTGTTTAATGCCCACCATCAAGAAAGTGGACTAATAAATAGTGTAAAGTAGTCATCGGATGTAGTTTTGATTGAGTTCCAGTGCCTGTCTGTGGGATTCTGTTCAATGTAACCGTACAGTCTGGCAGTGTTTATGGGCCTCTCGTGGAATGCAGACACATTCCAAATACATGCACATTCAATTACAATGTCAATACTGATTGTACTGATACCACACAGCCATAATGGTTTCATTTAATAAAATGTCACTGGATTTTTCATAAAGTTCAAGGCTCACACATCGTGAAAAGCTGTATTGCCAGAAAAAAATGTGAACACTGATGTAAGAAAGTGGCAGAGCCTTGTCCCACAACACATGTCTAAGTGCTATGCAAACAGCTCTGTGTGCACTAAAAGCTGGAGATTGCTGCTACTTACATAAATCCATGCTATGCAGCCCTAGCAGGCACCAATCTCACAGACTTACAGGCCAGTCCAAGCAGCTGTCACCGTAGGATTTCCTCATCAACTCGGCAGATTACGTTTTTTTTCTGCAAATCCAGCATAATACTATTTTGCTACTCTTTTCGTTTCTTTTGTAATAATCCAAGTGAAGTAAAATGGCTGGGAAGAGTAGAAAGTATCATATTTTATTCTTTGAGAGATCTTCAGATGTTCTATCAATTCAAAGAAGAGGAAGTCCAAGTCCAGTTCCTTTAAATCCTTTACAGTATCCAGGACTCGTTAACGATTCACCCTTTAGGCCTTTGTCAAGGTGGCAAATTTTTGGTTCCATGTGACTTCAAAATATGACTTTACCTTCTTTCTAATAAAATCTCTGCAGCTACCACTTTTCACGCTAATAAACCTCTTTCCTGGTGCCTCCATGGCAGCATACAGATAGAGCTCCGCCTTCAGGACTAGTGAATAGCATAAATTAAAGGGCATAGCCCCTCCCCCAACATTCTCCTTTTTTTCCTCATTCCTCTTGACTGGTGAAGAGTAGCAGTCGGTATGTCCATACCTCTGCAGTCGGCAGCGTCCGCCGGGTTAAGCCTCTCCCGTGCGCAGTCCCTGTTCTTGGGTCCGCTCAATGCACTGATAAGACTGGGAACCCCTTCTGAGGATCTTTTGGGGTCTTGCAGAGTTTCCTCATAGGAACGCAGTCTGCTGAATTTCCAGAAAAACGAATGCTGGTGATGACGGCGGGAGGATCAGATTCTCTTCCTTCTTGGTCAGGTTAGGTTTTCTTTTTGCTTCCATGTCTGCACTGTTTTTGAGCCCTGGTGGTTAAAGTTTATAGGTTTAAAAAAAAAAAAAAAAAAAAATGTCCCCTTTAAGACATTTATTCCTGGTCTGCACATGTGCAGAACGGGCGTTTCCTTGCTATTTCTGAGGTTTTTTCTCTAGCTTTTTTGTACTACCCTTCAGGGTTCTCACTCTCTTGCCGTGGCCTTGGTTTTGTTTCTTTTTTTTTTGCCAGTAATAGGGTAGGTCCTTTTTAATTAAGCTGCTCTCCCTTTTTAGCTTTAAAATGTTGGCTCTAAATTGGACTCAGGGCTGCTCTGCATATCAGGTGTATGCCCTGCAGTCCAAATTACTTCAGCATTACAGGAATGTGTGGAGCTGGCCATGCACCATGCAATTTTCTTGTTCAATTTCCATTAGGTTTGCCTTCAACTGTGTGGTACAGGGGCCTGCCTGATTGCATGCAAATTGGGGGTGATTAGATCTGACCACATATTGTATGTTTTTAGATCTGAGGGAGATCTATAGAGGGGG
This sequence comes from Lithobates sylvaticus, assembly GCA_028564925.1. Lineage (NCBI taxonomy): Eukaryota > Metazoa > Chordata > Amphibia > Anura > Ranidae > Lithobates > Lithobates sylvaticus. The sequence goes on from CM053028.1 coordinate 261,262,441, forward strand.
GTTGGGTAGTGTATGGCCAGCCTTATACTTTTTATCTCACTCCTATTGCGTTGACTTCATTAAAAAATTTGGTGTGCAAATAGACTCTATTTCTTTTTGCTTTCTTACTTCGCCTTACTACAGCTGATCCTCCTGCCCATTATTTACCATGAGCCATTCGTCACAAAGCCAAGATCCTCTCATATCCAATAGGTATGTGGACCACCTGTACGTGAGTATTTAAAAAAAAAAAAAAAAAAAAAAAGAGTGCGCCACTGACAAACTTTGTTTGTTTCAGCCCTGTTCCTTCAAAGCGGTCCAGAAAGTTCCCAAGGCGCTATGACAATGACGATAGTCCTGAGCGAAGACCGCGCTCTTCTCATCATAAATCTTCCAGAAGATCAGGATCTTATAGACGTCGTCATTCGCCTTCGCCTCCACCGCTGGCGTCAAGGAAAAAATGTTGGGCCTGTGGCGCGGTTCCACTCCCTGATAAGCTCGTCTGCAGAGACTGTCTCAGGGACTACGCAGCTAACCGGGATCTAGAAGGCCAGCAGGTGGTTGACCTGCTTAAGCAAACCATGAGAGACTCTATTTCTGAACTGACGGCCATGATTCCAAAAAACCTGAGCCACCTTTTAGTCCACAGGGAGATTCTTCTCCAGTCGTGGTCGGAGTTCGGGTGGCTGGTGAACCATCGGAAGAGCCAATTAGTTTCAACACAGCAGATGGTTTACTTAGGAGCAATGTTCGGTACGCTCCTAGGCACAGTCTCTTTACCCCAGATGAAGATGGAGGGCATCATTCAGAAGGTATCCAAGGTCATAGAGATCCCATCTATCAGCCTTGCAGTGTTTGAGCCTTATTGGCACGATGTCCTCGTGCATACCTCTAGTTCCATGGTCTCACGAGCATCTGAGACACTTCCAGACGGGATTCTTAATACAATGGAGACGACAACATCTGTCTCAGACAATCCGTTTAACAACGCTAATGAGCAGTGGTCATTACACTGGTGGATGAATCCAGAGAATCTCTCCCGGCTCTATCATTTGGGTTCCCACTCATGGTCCACAATTACGTCAGATGCGAGTGGCCAGGGGTGGGGTGCCCATTGCAGAGAATTCAGGGAAGATGGTCCTTTCCCACCAGAGGGACAGTATCCAACGTCCTAGAAATGAGGCCAGCATTTCTAGCCTTAACCTCTTTTGCATCTCAGGTCAAGGGACAGAGAGTACTTCTATGTTTGGACACCAAGGTGGCGGTCTCGTACCTTCAGAAACAAGGGGGCACCCACAGCAAGACACTTCTGAGGGAAGTGGAACCTGTAATGCTCTGGGCAGAGAGGAACCTGGTAGACCTCAGGGCAATGTATCTCCCAGGCAAGATGAACACAGAGGCAGATGTCTTATCGAGGAGGTTTGGGGACAACGAGTGATCTCTACATCCCCATGTGTTCATCCAAATCTCCAATCTAGGGCAGACCCCACTGGTGGATCTTTTTGCTACGCATGAGAATTGCAAAATCAGGAGATTCTTCTCTCACCTTCCACATCCACAGGCGGAAGGAGTAGATGCGCTATCTTGTCCTTGGACCTTCAAGACAGCTTACACCTCTCCTCCTCGCCCACTCATTTCGAGGTTTCTCCTCAGACTCCTGAACGAACCAGTCAAAGTGCTAGCAGTGCTACCCTATTGGTCGAAGAGACCGTGGTTTCCACTAGCCATGCACCTCAGTGTAGATCATCCGATCAGAATTCCTCCCTTTCTGCAGTTGTTGACCCAGTGCAGGCTGGACCATCCAGACCCACAGAAGCTGGATCTTTGTGTATGGAAGGGGAAAGGAGCAGGTTTGAATCGTTAGGCTGTTCCCAAGAGGTCATATCCACCCTGTTAAAAGCTAGAAAGCCTACAACCAACACAATCTATGCAAGAATTTGGGACAAGTTCTTGTCCTATGCCCCAGGAAAAGGATTTGATCCTATCTCTCTTTCCACTGCTGATGTTCTGAGTTTTCTGCAAACTGGTCTCGATTTGGGGCTCAGCCAGAGTTCCCTCAAGGTACAAGTTTCCGCAACTTCTGCAGCAACTAACACCAGGGGGGCAGGAGACCCTCTAGTGGTTACGTTCCTCAGGGGAGTATTGAAGATGTATCCCCCATCCAGACGTTCCTTTCCAAAGTGGGATCCTCCTCTAATATTGGAAGTCCTATCCACTCATCCGTTTGTACCGGTTGAAGAGGTCTCAAGTTGTAACTTGACTTTAAAAACAACTTTTCTGTTGGCTATTACATCCGACAGGAGGATTTCGGAAATCCACTCCCTGGGCATTGGGGATGATCACATATCCTTTTTTTTTCCAGATAGGGTAGAACTTCGCTCTCTCAGAGGTTTCACACCCAAGGTCACCTCAACGGCAAACCTATCAGAACCATGGGCGTTACCAGTTTTCATGGACTCAGAATCAATCTCCTGTTATGAGTTAGACATATCCAAAGTTCTCAGAGCCTACTTGGAAGCCACAGCAAGTTTCGGCTCAGGTGAATGCTCCTTCAACAAGAGCAGTGTCGGCATCTTGGGCAGCGAGGGCAAATGTTTCTCTTGAAACCTTAGGCTTGGTCTTCCCGACACACGTTCCTCAAACATTATCGTACTGATCCCGGGGCTCTTACAACCGTAGAGTTCGGGAGAAAAGCGCTTCATGCTGCTATGTCTGTGTTTGATTAAAGTTTTATTTTTTGTTAAAGCATTAAACCCACCCATGTGAGCTAGTTATTTATCACATGTATGCTGCCATGGAGGCACCAGGAAAACGGAAAATTGTATCATACTTACCGTAATTTTCCTTTGCTGGTGCCAATCCATGGCAGCATAAGCTCCCACCCTCGGTATTCTATATTACGAAGAATGTTGGGGGAGGGGCTATGCCCTTTAATTTATGCTATTCACTAGTCCTGAAGGCGGAGTAGAGGCGGAGCTCTATCACATGTATGCTGCCATGGATTGGCACCAGGAAAGGAAAATTACGGTAAGTATGATACAATTTTCCGTTTTATTGCTGGTGGTCTATATTGATCTCACATTTGTACCTCCTACTTATTGGTGGCCTACAGACTTTCCACCCTTTTAACTCCAGGCCAATTCTGACATTTCTCTCTTACATGTAAAAGTCATATTTCTCTAGTCATCTTCCAGGACGGCATAACCTGAGAGAGATGACTGGTCCACCTGACAGGAAACCCAATCAACACCAAGGTTAAAAGGCCCCTCCCTTCCCCCTGCACCTCAGTTCTTGATTGTGTTTCCCGTCAGCGAAACGTTTGTTATTTTTGTCTATAGACCTGAAGCTAGTAGCGGATGGTCCCCCCTCTGGGGGCTGGATTCCAAAGCCGGGGAGGGTGGCGGATCCAGCCAGGGTTTAGTCCCTTCCCAGAGGGCCCCCCAACGGCCAGGGCAGAAGTTACTCCCCGGCAAGGAGCCTCCCGGTTACAGAGGGGTATTCCGGAGCTCCTGTGAGCACATACCTCATGCCATTGTTCTTCCACCCGGTCAGGTACAGGGGTGTTGAAGGTACCAGAGTCTGAGACTGGAGCTCGAGTTGCTGAAGGAGTTGGTGAGAGCCTGGGTGTCCAGTGGTGCTGGGCAGGGTTCTTTTGGGAAGGTTTCCATCTCTCTGAACGCTGTAATACTCCTGGCTAAGGAGTAAGCGTTCCGGGTGGAGCAAGATGGCGCCGTTTCCGGTTCCGGTTGTCGGCACTTCCGGTCTACGCCAAAATGGCGGATCCGGAAACACTAGAGGCCAAATCCCATCCTTCGGGCGGCAGGCCCTCAACAAAATGGCGCCGAGCACCGGCGTCTGAGGAGCAGTCTCTCATAGACTCTGGAGAAGCAGGCAGAGGCCTCACGACTGTCCCTTTTCTTCCTCCCGGTCGCCTCCTGGACGGACTCAGCAAGGAACAGGATGGAAAGAGAGAAGGACATAGTCACACCCTTAACACAAGAAGAGGCTACAGGTGGTGAGTCCTCTTCTGTTTGTGAGTGGTGGGGTAAGAGGGGTCTTACTTACACCATGAGGGGGGGGGAAGGCACAGGAGAGTGAAAAAGTATTTTAAGGGTGTTATGTCTCTCTTCTGTCTCCCTTAGAACCTAGCGGCTCTGCTCAAGGGGTTCACAAGGCTAGGGGTAAAAATCCCCCTCCCCCCAGAACAAAAAGGTGTGGGAACTGTAATGACAAGCTCCCACCAGACCATTCTAAACCTTTTTGTTTTAGGTGCATTCATAAGCTGTCGAGTAAGGAAACCTCACAGGTTATGAAGGATTTCCTGGTAGTACAATCTGAGATGCTCTCTACACTACAATCTCTTAAGACAGCCATAGCACCTAGGGAAGCTCAGAGGACGGATGACAAAGCAGGCCTGTCCTCTAGAGACGATATTTCCTCTCAGGAGGGTCTTTCAGACAGGGGCCATAAAACCTCACAGAAAAACCCATCCTCTGTTACCTCAGGTATTGAGGAATTGGAGGACTTGGAGGAGTCAGAGGAAGACTCGCTAGAAGATGGGGAAAATTCAGAGGCTGATAGCCAGGATAGTGAAGGTCCTAGAGCTAGTAGCCACCTCTTTCCCATAGAAGATATGGGGCAGTTACTCAGGGCAATTTATGTCTCTGAAGATATCCCGGAACCTCCGGTTCAGGCATCTAACAGGGATAAAATGTACAGGGGATTGGGTAAACCTCAATCCAGGGTATTCCCAGTCCATCAGGCCCTAAAGGAGATGGGAACTGAATCAGGAGGTCTTTCTGCAAATAAGTCAGAAGTTTGGGTGCCCAGACATAGATCTCTTTGCCCACAGAGGAAACAAAAAAGTGGATCACTTCTTTTCCCTCAACAGAGGAGGGGGGTCTCAGGGAGTGGATGCTCTGTCTCAGGACTGGGACTTCCATCTTGCATACGCTTTTCCCCCACTAGTGTTGATACCACGAGTGCTACAAAAACTGGCCCGATCAGACTGTGGACTGATTCTAATAGCCCCATGGTGGCCAAAGAGGACGTGGTTTGCCACGCTCAAAGAGTGGTCAATCTCTCCTCCGCTCCGTCTTCCAGCCAGACGGGATCTTCTTTTACAAGGACCAGTCCTTCACCCCGACCCGGGGTTCTTCTGTCTGACGGCATGGTACTTGAGGAGGAGATCCTCAGAGGTAAAGGTTGCTCGGATAGGGTAATTGAGACCTTATTGGGCAGCAGGAAGCTGGTCACCAGGAGAATCTATTCTAAAGTTTGGAATTGTTTCTCACAGTGGTGCCAGAATAAGGAGGTGTCTATCCTTTCAGTACCGGTGGTACTGGAATTCTTACAAGCAGGGGTGGATCAGGGGATCTCCACAAATACCTTGAGAGTACAGATAGCAGCACTATCTGTATTTATGGATCAGAGGCTCGCACTAGAGCCCCTGATTAAGAGATTCATTCTGGCAAGGGAAAGGGTGACCCCTGTTAGGGTGAATTTTTTTCCGCCATGGAACCTAACATTGGTCTTGGAGGCACTGACGAAAGCGCCCTTTGAACCAGCGCAGGAAATTTCTGTTAAGTTTTTGACGCTAAAGTTAGCCTTTTTACTGGCCATAACCACGGCCAGAAGGGTGAGCGACCTACAGGCCCTGTCAGTTAAGGAGCCTTTTTTTGTTGGTTTTAGAAGATAGAGTGGTTTTGAGACAGGATCCACTGTATCTTCCCAAGGTCGCATCTAAGTTTAATAGATCGCAGGAGATCATTTTGCCTTCCTTCTGTGATAATCCAAAAAATGAGAAGGAGAGGAAATTTAATTTATTAGATGTTAGGAAATGTCTGTTGACATACCTGGATAGGGTGAAGGAGTACAGGAAGTCTAATCACCTTTTAATTTTATTTAGTGGCCCCAGAAAGGGAGGGCAGGCATCTAAATCTACGGTGGCTAGATGGATTAGGCAGACAATAGCCTTAGCCTATGAACAGTCAGGTTCCCCAGTACCAGTGGATCTTAAGGCTCACTCAATGAGATCCTTGGCGGCCTCTTGGGCAGAGAGAGCTGGGGCCTCGATAGAACAGGTCTGTCGCACAGCCACTTGGGCGAAGCAGGATACCTTTCTGAAGCACTATAGAGTGGAACTGCTGTCGCCTCAGGATCTGACATTTGGAAGGAAGGTGCTACAAGCGGTGGTCCCGCCCTGAGGTAGGCCTTGAACTTCTTGTATATCCTCTCAGGTTATGCCGTCCTGGAAGATGACTAGAGAAAATTGACAGTTACTTACCGATAACTGTTTTTCTAGGATATCTTCCAGGACGGCAGGCCTACTTCCCACCCATGTTTTAATGTAAGTACTACGGGAAGAGTTCCTCTCTGTCACCCGGATAACCTATTACTTTGGGAGAACTGAGGTGCAGGGGGAAGGGAGGGGCCTTTTAACCTTGGTGTTGATTGTGTTTCCTGTCAGGTGGACCAGTCATCTCTCTCAGGTTATGCCGTCCTGGAAGATATCCTAGAAAAACAGTTATCGGTAAGTAACTGTCCTAAACATTATATATGTTTATTTTTTATTTTTTTAGCAAAGACCCTAGAGAATACAATTAACGGTCGTTGCAACTTTTTATCTCATACAGTATTTGCGCAGCCATTTCTCGAATGCTTTTTTTGTGGGGGGGGGGGGGGGGGAACTATTTTGTGCTGTAAAAAAAAACAGTAAAGTTAGCCCAATTTTTTTTACATATTATGAAAGATGAAGTTATGCTGAGTAAATAGATACTTAACATGTCACACTGCAAAATTTCACACGCTTATGGAATGGCGCCAAACTTCAGTACTTAAAAATCCCCATAGGCGACGCTTTAAAAAAATGTTACTGGTTACATGTTTTGAGTTACAGAGGGGGTCTATGGCTAGAATTATTGCTCTCGCTCTAACGTTTATGGCGATACTTCCCATATTTCCTGTCTGAGCAATGTTTATAAACACTGAGTCAGACTTGCTACAGAGGAACGTATTTACGGATAGGAACTTTTTCTGACCGAAAAATAGAGAACCTGCTCTCAATCTTTTGCTGGTGGGAATTTTGCCAGCAAAAATCTGATGAAGCATACACACGGTCGCATTTTCCGACTAAAAGCTCTCATCTGACTTTTGCTGGTGGGATTTTCGATTGTGTGTACGTGGCTTAAGGGTTCTTATTAAAAACAAAAAACAAACATGTCATACTTGCCTCCACTGTGCAGCTATTTTTGCACAGAGTGGCCCCGACCTCATCGTCTGGGGTCCCCTGGCGGCTCTCGCGGCTCCTCCCCACATCAGATAATCCCTAGGAGAAGCGCTCTCCTGAGGGGGTTACCTTGCGGGCGCGTTCCCGAGTCCAGTATGACTCAGCCCCGCCACCCAGCGCCAATGGCTGTGCTGCTATCAATCTATCCAATAAAGAGCTAAGAACCCGGCCAGAGAGACAGCGCGTCCCCTGGGGGGATGCATTAAGGTGAAAAAACACGAAGGTTTCCAACCCCTTTAATGTTTTCCCTGAATTAGGGTAAAAAATGTCCAATTAGTAGTATTGTGCCTCTCAAACACCTACCAGAGCCCTGGATCGATCCAGCACTGTGCCCGTCTCCAGTGGCTCTCGCCTCTCTCTCAGGCAGAAACAGGAGTCATTGGCTTCTGCTGCTGCCGCCAGTCAAATTCAGTGAGAAGAGAGTGGGGAGGGGCAAAGCCAAACATGGAGGATGGGGGCACTATTTGCAGTACCATTGTACAGAGCAGGTGAGTATAAAAGATTTGTTACTTTACAATAAAAAAATAAAAAAAAACTTAGCTTTACAACTGCTTTAAAAGCTGAGAATTGCCTGGGAGGAGGAGGGTACAATTTGCCACACATACCCTTTGTACTTTGATGTTTGTCCCCAAATAGTAAACCCCTGCCACCCATGTAATGCATATGTGCAGCAGCAAAGTGGGTGGGATTTAACACCCACTGCACATATGTATCTTTGGGTGGCAGAGGTTTTTGTGCTTAGTGTGCTCACTGCACACTCCTAGCACAGAGACCAAGCTATCAAAGACAGCTCTCAGTCCATACTAATTGAGAACTGGTGTGGGACTGGCTCCCAGTGATGTGACTACTATGACAGACAATCACAGCGGTCACATGATTGGACCAACTGACCTTCCCCCCCCCCCCCCCGGGCAGAATGGCCCAGTTAAAGGGATGCTGGGGAGGGCGATAAGGGGTTAAGATCCACATTCTTCAGATTTCAGGGTTTTAACAGTAAAATTATGAAATTATTTTACAGCAGTGCTGCCATTTGGAAAATGACTGTATACAAAGAATGCACAAGAATGAATGTTTGTTAGGGCTACAGAACAGCTTACTTCTCATCTTAACAACATAGGGGGGTGGTGATCTCCAGTTCACAAGTGTGAACTGAACAGGACTGGTAAGAGTGCTTGAGATCACACTGCGGCGTACACAGGGCAGTACTGATTTTATTTTTTGCACTTATCGAACAGATATAACAAAAAAAAAATGTAATGGTATATTTAACAGACCAACAGGAAGCAAATAAGCAACGTTCATTGTTAGGATTTACATACACCTTAAATTAGCCTGAGACCTTTATTTGTCCATATTTCCCACGTTTTGACAGGTTTACACTAATAGTGTCTGTTGCAAACTGTTGTACATTGTGTGAACCAAGATGGTATGGAGAGCCATTTCATAAGTCATTAGGGATTATGACAGCACTGCATGGTTGTATAATAGCCAAAAAATGAGACTATTTTTTACAAGACCAGGTGCTCCCTGTGGTGCTAACACTGTTCCATCATGATGTTCCCATAATTCAGGATGATGATGCCTTCATACAGAATCCTAAACACACTCAAGGGTAGTTTCATAAATTCCAGGGTGAAGTCAAATATTTTTCACAGTCAGCGGAACTAAACCTCATTAAACCTTTATGGGAAGTTCTGGAAACTGGATAAATCTCCACCTCCATCCCTTAGGCTGCTTTCACACTGGGGCGGTGCGGGGCGGCGACGGTAAAGCAGCGCTATATTTAGCGCTGCTTTACCATCGTTTTACCCGCGGTATGCGGCCGCTAGCGGGGTGGTTTTAACCCCCGCTAGCGGCCGCAAAAGGGTTAAAAACCTCCGCAAAGCGCCGCTGCAGCGGCGGTTTGCGGGCGGTATCCCCGCGGTTTCCCATTGATTTCAATGGGAAGGAGCGGTATAGGAGCGGTAAATACACCGCTCCTTCACCGCTCCAAAGATGCTGCTAGCAGGACTTTTGTTGCGGTCCTGCTAGCGCACCGCTCCAGTGTGAAAGCCCTCCGGCTTTCACACTGGAGTGAATGGGGCCGGTTTTTTTCAGGCGGTGTACAGGCGCTATTTTTAGCGCTGTACCGCCTGAAAACCGCCCCAGTGTGAAAGCAGCCTTAAAGTGAATGAAAACCCTAACAATTAACTGCTCCTATATGCTCCCTTTTGGTCTGTTTATTATACAGTTGAAAGCATTTTGTTATTTCTATTAGATATGCACAAAAATACCGTGGGGTTGGATTACTAATGGCAAATAAACTGTTCACTTTTCAAAGGAATTTTCCCCAGAGCTTAGTGAATGAGGTGATGCTCATGTTTTTCCTTGCACGTGATTGGTTATTTTCTGCAAAGTGAAATTTCACTACATTCATTAAGCTCTGAGGAAAACTCTTGCAAAGTGAACAACCTATGTGCCTTTAGTAAATCAAGCCCTGTGTTGTCAGCCCACAACGGAGCCTAAAGCGTAAGGTACATTTTTCATAAAAAATTGAAAAGGTGAAATAACTTACAACACCTTGCACTTAGTTACTGTAAATCTCCCACTGCTCACACCAGGTAGTGTAATGGGCCAGACGCTTGAAAACTTCACTACATAGCACTAGAGGCTGTGTAGCACCATCAGAATAGCTAGCAGTCATTGGTAATTGGGGCCACATGACTCGCTGACCAGTGATAATCTCTTCTGAGCCTTCTTTCTTCCAGGACAGCCAGTTTCTCATTGGTCCACACAGTCACGTTGCCTTGCCCACCAAAGACCGCTAGCTGTTGTGAGCATTATGATGACATACACAACTTCTAGGCTGGTTTGGTTTATTACACTGGCTGGCAGAAAATGTCATTTACAGCAGTTAGCAGGGACCAGGGCAGGGGGGAGAGTGTTGTGAGCTAGGCAGGCCATACATAATTTATTTTGTTTTATTCAATCAGCGCGTTGAACGAAAGAAAATGAATTGACTCCCCCATCCACACATTTGATGTGGATGGAGGAATGCCTCCCCGTGGAGCTATTGTGTTCTGACAGCGGGAAGAGTTCCCCACCATCAGAATACACTCCTCAGCCGAGAGGTTGACTTCTATATAACCAGCCTGCCCATGGATGGATTGAAATTCAGCCAGTCCCTGCTGAACTGGGAAAATTTCGACCCATCTATAGCCAGCTTTAGTTTACCCTTTCATTTTTTATAACTTCTCTTTTAAGAGCTAAGTGCATTCCTGGCGGATCAAAAAGTGTTAAAAATATATACAGTTGTGCTTATAGGTTTACACACCCTGGCAGAATTTATGATTTCTTGGCCATTTTTCAGAGAATATGAATGATAACTCAAAAACTTTTCTTTCACTCATGGTTAGTGTTATCAATCAACTGTGTTTACTCTTTTAAAATCATAATGGTTACCTCAATAAAAATATTGAAATATAAAATCATAATGGCAACATAAACTACCCAAATTACCCTGATCAAAGGTTTACATACCCCATTTCTTAATATTGTGTATTGTCCCCTTTAGCATCAATGACAGCTTGAAGTCTTTTGTGGTATTTGTGGATGAGGCTCTTTACCTTCTCAGATGGTAAAGCTGCCCATTTCTCTTGGCAAAAAGCCCCCAGTTCCTGTAAATTCTTGGGCTGTCTTGCATGAACTGCATGTTTGAGATCTACCCAGAGTGGCTCAATGATATTATTTTTTAAGGTACTTGTATAGCGCTGTCAATTTACGCAGCGCTTTACATATACATTGTACATTCACATCAGTCCCTACCCTCAAGGAGCTTACAATCTAAGGTCCCTAACTCACATTCATATACTAGGGTCAATTTAGACAGAAGCCAATTAACCTACCAGCATGTCTTTGGAGTGTGGGAGGAAACCAGAGTACCCGGAGGAAACATTGAGGTAAGGAGATGGCCACTTCAGAACCTTCACTTTATTCTGCTGTACCAAATGACAGGTTGACTTGGTCTTGTGTTTTGGATCATTGTCATGTCCAAGTACGTTCCATGCGCAGCTTCCTGGATGATAAATGCAAATGCTCCTCCAGTATTTTTGATAACATACTGCATTCATCTTGCCAACAATTTTGACCAAATTTCCTGTGCCTTTTTTATAGATCACACATCCCTAAAACATCAGCGATGCACCTCCGTACCTTTCATCATAGGCCTTGTTGACTCCTGTCCAAATTTAGCGTTTATGGTTGTGGCCAATAAGCTAAATTTTGGTCTCATCACTCCAAATGACTTTGTGCCAGAAGGTTTGAGGCTTGTCTCTGTGCTGTTTGGCGTATTGTAAGCGGGATACATTGTGGAATTTGCGTAGTAATGGCTTTCTTCTGGCGACTCTGCCATGCAGCCCATCTTTCTTCAAGTGCCTCCTTATTGCGCATCTTGAAACAGCCACACCACATGTTTTCAGAGAGTCCTGTATTTCACCTGAAGTTATTTGTGAGTTTTTCTTTGCATCCCGAACAATTTCCTGGCAGTTGTGGCTGAAATTTTAGTTGGTCTACCTGACCGTGGTTTGGTTTAAACAGAACCCCTCATTTTCCACTTCTTGAATAGAGTTTGAACACTGCTGATTGGTATTCTCAATTCCTTGGATATCTTTTTATATCCCTTTCCTGTTTTATACAGTTTAACTACCTTTTCCCCTCAGATCCTTTGACAATTCTTTTGCTTTCCCCATGACTCAGAATCCAGAAATGTCAGTGCAGCACTGGATGAAAGATGCAAGGGTCTGTCAGGAGTCCAGAAACTCATTGGCCTTTTATACACACACACACACTACAAGCAAACAGATCACAGGTGAGGATGGTTACCTTTAATAGCCATTCAAACCCCTTTGTGTCAACTTGTGTGCATGTTATCAGGACAAAATCACCAGGGTATGTAAACTTTTGATCAGGGTATTTGGGTAGTTTCTGTTGCCATTATGATTTAAAAAGTGTAAACACAGTTGATTGATAATAAATGGCTTCAGCCAAACACTAACCATGAGTGAAAGAAAATTTTTGTGTTATCATTCATATTCTCTGAAAAATGGCCAAGAAATCATAAATTATGCCAGGGTATGTAAATTTATGAGCACAACTGTTATATATATATATATATATATATATATATATATATATATATATATTTATGCTTTAAAGAACTGGAGGCATTTCATAAAAAAGAATGCACATGGTTTAGGACTTGGATAATAGTATTTCAAGAATGACCGATTTTTTTTTTTGCTAAAAAAAAAGTGATAATATTGTTTTTTTGGTATTTTGTCCACCCTTATACATATAGAGTTGCACACTATACAGAAACACACATTTTAAATATCAACACACTAATCGGCTTTAAAATAAAATGGGTCTGGAGTTCAGTATGCTAAACTGACAGTAATAATAAATAGTAATAATAAATAATTGATCAAATAAGCTGTAAGCATGTAGCATTTTCTTTTTTTATTCCTGGAACCCTACCAATCCAGTTATGCAAATCACGACTTTCTCAAAGTCACTAATTGTGAAAGCATAGCCATAACTCCCACATTACAATACCTAGCCTGGTAGGTTGCACAGGGGCCAGGCTTTGCATTGTGGGATGGGAGAAGATGGGTGTGCCTAATCTCACATATTATGTTCACAGGTTTGTGTCAAGTTTATTACATTCACATGTATTTGCAAAAAAATATTTATTAAAAATGTTGTTTGGTATCCTGTTGAGTTTCTGAATTGGAGAGATGGGCAACAGCTGCAATCACATGCATAAACAAATTCTCCAGCACATCTTGCAGATATGTAATTTGCTGTCATTTACAAGTATCAGCATGACAGTCCAGCAATTAGCATTATTAGAAGGTTAGGAATAGCACCCTACGTATTTCTTGTAAGAACACATTTTCATTTAGGACTAGGTACAGAACGTGACTGTCCACCATCTCGTGATCATGGCCTGCTGCAAGTGTTGGAAACCATCCAGGTAGAAAATCTAGTAATAAAAACAGAAAGGGACAAACTATCTGACAGTGTGTACTAAACTGACAGCTCAGGTTGGAGCCATTGTACTAACAATCTGACGTTAGTACATCGCCCCCCCCAACCAGAACCCTCAGCCACTGGCTGAGAGCATTGATCAGGAGCAGGTCAGCTGCTGGTTTTCCAGCATGCTAATCGGACAGAAGCCGGCCTGGCTGCCATACACACGGGCCGAATGTCAGACGGTTTTTATTGAACTGGCCAATGTCGCCCGACATTCAGCCCGTATGGACAGGGCTTTAGTGTGGGGCACTCTTAACGACTGCATGTACAATTGCAGTTCCAAGCAGGGGCATGCATGTAGAGGAGACTCCTGAGGGACAAATTTTACAGAAGTATTGCAATTAGGGAGCAATTTCAAGAGCTTAAATGAGGAAATCTATTTTTTTTATTTTTTAAATGCACATAAGTTATGTTATTAGTATTTGATTTCTGAAATAATAATTTACTTTATGTAGTTTCAGCACGTTCAGTACTGTGGATTGTTTAGAAAAGCATTTATGAAACCAAAAAAAAAGAAAAGCAGTTGAAGAAAAAAATAGAATTCCAATGCTTTTATTGGAGACCAGTGTAGGTCAAGACAAAACTGTGATGGGGCAAAATGTCTAACTGACCTGACTGTTTATATGCCTTAGCCAACACTATCTTCTAAGCTGATAACGGAGAAGATGCTGTTGCACCCTCCACATAGTCCTGCACTCATAAATATGTAGGAGGAAGAAGAAAGTGGAGCCAATGACATTAGAGTGGCGCGTCTTCACCTTCTGTCCTCTGATTTTGAATGATAACACAGCTCCACCCTTACTGGTTTTGGAAGAGGCATCCTGGTACAATTGATAATGAGAAGGTATGGGAAAGAGCAGGGTGATGATATCAAAAAGGTGACCAGTTACTGAAGGTGGTTCAAACTGTTTTGCCACAGATCACCACCAGTTTGCCGATATCTACATAATGTAATCAATGTTGGATCTGTATTGACATACATAACCATTGCACTCATCTCTGTTGATGATAGTACCCCTTTTAGTAAGTTAAAAATACTTTGTTACAGCACCCCTGATCGTTTGTGAACTTTGATTAACCACTTGCGGATCGCCTAACGTACTTGTACTGCGGAAGGCTGTCTCTATTGCGCGAAATGAGTTACCTATACGTCAATTTGTGCAATACACACTGGGGGGGGGGGCATAATTGGACATAGGGGGAGCCAATCAGCAAATCCAATGGACATGATGTTTGCTGGCCACCCATGATCGTTCCCAAGAGAGGCAGAATGGTGGTCTGCCTATGTAAACAAGGCAGATCGCCGTTCTGACAGCGGAGAATATAGAGATCTTGTGTTCCTGCTAAGCAGGAACACCGATCTGTCTTCACCCAGTCAGAGCAACCCCCACACAGTTAGCGAGCACCAGCTAGGCACACAGTTAACCCTTTGATTGCCCCTGATGTTAACCATTTCCCTGCCAGTGTCATTCGTACAGTAACAGTGCATATTTTTAGTACTGATCACTGTAATAATATCACTGGTTCCCAAAAAAGTGTTGGGTGTCCAATTTGTCCCACGCAATCCCATTAAAAATCGCTTATCGCCACCATTACTAGTAATAAAATAAATAAAAATGCCATAAAAATATCCCATAGTTTGTAGGCGCGATAACTTTTACGCAAACCAATCTATATACACTTATTGGGATTTTTTTTTTTTTTTTTTTTACCAAAAATATGTAGCAGGATACATATTGGCCTAAATTGATGAAAAAAATTTATTTTTTTAAAATTTAAAATATTGTTTTTTTTCTCCAAAATTGTCAGTCTTTTTTTGTTTATATCGCAAAAAAATTAAAACCGCTGAGGTGATCAAATACCACCAAAGAAAGCTCTATTTGTGTTTTCTCTTTGTACCACCACTTTATACTAAATAAAAAAAAAAGTTTGTAAACAAAAAAGAAAGCTCTATTTGTGGAGAAAAAAAAAGGGCATCAATTTTATTTGGGTATAGCGTTGCACAACTGGGCAAATGTAACGCAGTGCCGTATCGCAAAAAATGGCCTGGTCATTTAAGCGGGTAAAACCTTCCTGGGTTGAAGTGGTTAAACAGAAATGTGATTATTAGATAAACCTGGAATCCTGATTATAGATTGATTATATTACTGTATAACATAATAAATACAACTAGTGATAAAAAGAAATGCAATCCTGAGTCTAGATAGTAAAGAAAACACAAAAGAAAAGGTGTAATTACAAACTGCACTATAAAATTCTCACTATAAATTCAATTTTACGTGATAGTTTGTATTTAAAGCCCACTTGGTGGCGATAAAGAGCCGTAAATGAATACGGTGACTTGTGGTTTTTTTTCTGCAGAAGGACACTAGATGTCCTAGAAAAGACATGTATGCTCCTCATGCTAACAGGGGCTCTACAGACAATCCATAATAACCTTTTACCGCTTTAATGGAAGACCATTTTTAGTTCTGGGATGGATGCAGCACATTATATGAAAGGGCAAACGCAAATAACATTACATGCTGCATTTTTGGCATGGCTTTCATAAATTAAACAAAACAGAATGTCTGATGATTATGGAGAGTAGATCACTAGTTGTGACCTGACCATTCTGAATGAGACACATACAGAAGGATATGGAAGGGTTACATTAAGGAGGAAATAGCAGTAGGGGAAACCAGGGCCTGACTGTAACTAGCTGTGATGGAGTCCAGATCTACTCCACCAAAAAGGTCTGTATTTATATTAATATTTCATAATAATTGATTCATTTAATCGGATTATAGTTTTAAAGGGATGGTTGTGTACACAATCTGGAAATAAAAATGTAGTTTTTTTTTTTTACAGAGTTTTATATGCTGAAATAAAAGTTATTTGAGTTTTTTAAATTATTTCCATTGTGTATTTCCATCATTCAAATGGTCGACCTGAAGACAGGCACTGGGCAGGTCTACTGTTAGCAGGGCCAGTGCAAGACCATTTTGAGCCTTAACCAAGACCAGCTACTTGCACCCCCCCCAAAAAAAAACTGCACACACTGCCCCCCTTTCTGCACATAATTCCCCTCTTTAACCCTGCACCCCCATTTCTGTATACACTGCCCCCCCTTCCCTGCACACACTGCCCTCCTTTAAACCCTACACCCCATTTCCTGCACACACTGCCCCCCTTCCTGCACACACTGCCCCCCTTTAAACCCTACACCCCATTTCCTGCACACACTGCCCCCCTTCCTGCACACACTGCCCCCCTTACCGCACACAATGCCCCTCTTTAACCCTGCAACCCCCTTCCTGTATACACTGCCCCCTTCCCTGCACACACTGCCCCCCTTTAAACCCTACACCCCATTTCCTGCACACACTGCCCCCCTTCCTGCACACACTGCCCCCCTTACCGCACACAATGCCCCTCTTTAACCCTGCAACCCCCTTCCTGTATACACTGCCCCCTTCCCTGCACACACTTCCCCCCTTTAAACCCTACACCCCATTTCCTGCACACACTGCCCCCCTTTAAACCCTACACCCCATTTCCTGCACACACTGCCCCCCTTCCTGCACACACTGCCCCCCTTACTGCACACAATGCCCCTCTTTAACCCTGCACCCCCCTTTCTGTATACACTGCCCCCCTTCCCTGCACACACTGCCCCCTTTAAACCCTACACCCCATTTCCTGCACACACTGCCCCCCATCCTGCACACACTGCCCCCCTTACTGCACATAATGCCCCTCTTTAACCCTGCACCCCCTTCCTGTATACACTGCCCCTTCCCTGCACACACTGCCCCCCTTTAAATCCTACACCCCATTTCCTGCACACACTGCCCCCCTTAATTCACACACTGTGCCCTTTAACCCTACGCCCCCTTCCTGCACACACTGCCCCCCTTTCTGCACATAATGCCCTTCTTTAACCCTGCACCCCTTCCTGTATACACTGCCCCTTCCCTGCACACACTGCCCCCTTTAATCCCTACACCCCATTACCTGCACACAGTGCCCCCTTCCTTCACACACTGTGCCCTTTAACCCTACACCCCCCATCCTGCACATACTGCCCCCCTTTCTGCACATAATGCCCTCTTTAACCCTACACCCCCTTCCTGTAGACACTGCCCCCCTTCTCTGCACACACTGCCCCCTTTAAACCCTACACCCCATTCCCTGCACACACTGCCCCCCTTCCTTCACATACTGTGCCCTTTAACCCTACACCCCTCTTCCAGCACTCACTGCCCCCTCTTTAACGGTGACAGGAGAGGTATGTGGCACTGGCCATGGCTGCGCCCTAGGCAACAGTGCACCCTAGGCAGCTGCCTAGTGGTAGCGCCGGCCCTGACCGTTAGGCTCTGTGACCAGGCCTGTTTTAGCCTGTGTCATGTGATGCAGAATTATATGGAAAGGTGGCATTGTTCTAAGCGATAACTCTGCACTGGCCTGGGCAGGCTGAGCAGCGTAAACTGCTTTATGGATATTGGTTGACTCTCCAGGGGATGAGGGTGCTTTCCTGATCTTCAAAACTCAGTTGCCCCATATTTTCTAGTTTGCCTTCCCTTTCCTGGTGCAATAGTTATGCAG
This sequence comes from Lithobates sylvaticus, assembly GCA_028564925.1. Taxonomy (NCBI): domain Eukaryota; kingdom Metazoa; phylum Chordata; class Amphibia; order Anura; family Ranidae; genus Lithobates; species Lithobates sylvaticus. Next base: position 261,280,367 of record CM053028.1, read on the forward strand.
GGTGTCTAAATATGAGTACACGCTCCACTAGGCAACAGAATTTGACCATCCTGATATTACCCTCTTTTCCTTAGCACTACAAGTGTGTGAAAAAACTTATTATGAGGGGTGATGATGGCTGATATTAATTTATTCCAGCAGAGTATTGGAGCAGGAAGAAACATTTCCACTAGCAGGGAAAAAAATTATCCTGTTTCTTTAAAGCATGATATACAGCATAGTATTTGTGCTGTGTAATTTGTGCCTCTCTATTTTGTAAAATACTTGGTTGATCCTGCCTGTTCCTGTGTCCCCTATGTGAACTAACCGAGGTAATCATGGCTGCTGATCCATGATACCAGGGTCAGTTTACGTGCCTCCATCATCCCGCAGTCTCTCCCTCTCCCCCTCCCTCGGGAGTCTGTATATGTGAGCCATCTCCTCTCTGCCCCTCCCCTTCCGCCACTATTCTGCTGTGGCTGTAAAGTCACTGATCACAAAACCTGGAATCCTCTCTGTTACAGTAAGATCTACAGTGCAGTGTCTGTGTTTTAAAAAAATGATGCAGCAATACCTTATTTCAGAGCACCGCTATGGGGTCATGTGACCTCCCACCGCTCTCCTCCTCTCTTCCCGGCTGACGTCAGAGGGGAAATCTCAACCCCTCCCCACTGTAGTCCTCAGATCGGGGAAGGAAAGCGTCAGGAGGTCACGTGAGCGCACAGCAGCGCAGTAAAATAAGGAATTTAGCTGCATAATTTTTAAAAAACATATACACTACACTGCACTGTATATCTTGCTGTAACAGATTCCAGGATTTGTGATCAGTGACTTTACAACCGCTTTAACTTTAAAGTGCATTTTTCTTTTAACAACTGACAAAATTAAAATTATTGATTGAAAGCTAACCTCTAGATCAGGGATATGCAATTAGTGGACCTCCAGCTGTTGCAAAACTACAAGTCCCATCATGCCTCTGGGTATCATGCTTGTGGCTGTCAGAGTCTTGCTATGCATCATGGGACTTGTAGTTCTGCAACAGCTGGAGGTCTGCTAATTGCATATCCCTGCTTTAGATAGATATGGAAGAGACACACTAATGCAACTCTGTATTCATTAATGCAGCATCACATTTATTTTTAAATACAAGCACTGTAACTACTTGAATGTGACCTGGTATCAGCCTCCTGCAGACCCTGTACAGCAGGACTGGAGTGTGACAGGAAGATGCAGTACAAGGAGCCAATCAGTTCATGTGCTGACAAGAAGCATGCTAATGGGAGAGAAAAGAGAGCTGAGTTCATCAATGAGCTTCTTTTCCTTTTATAGTCCAGTTACAGGGTGGGGCAGATCGAGGAGACATTACTGGAATAAAGAAGCAGCAGAGGAGTGATGGACCCTCGCCAGTCCGTACATATTAGAAGCCGGAGTCGTTGTATACTCCCCTGGGTGTGATTACACCATAAAGCCTTTTAGACTCATTAGGTATATGCCTAGTTGGATCCATTATATCTGGTAAGCCTTTTTCCATATGGTGGTAGATATCTGCAGACAACTCACACAGTCACATGAATATTTGTTATCATTGTATTGGTATAATTTATTTTATTCCAATTCACTTTTTTGCAATATTGCTTTATTAAAGCGGTATTCCACCCTAAAGTGGAACTTCTGCTCATCGGAACCCTCCCCCCCTCCGGTGTCACATTTGGCACCTTTCAGGGGGGAGGGGGGTGCAGATACCTGTCTAAGACAGGTATTTGCACCCACTTCCGGGCATAGACTCCCACGGGAGTCTATGTGCCTCTTCCTGTCCCGCTGGGCTGTCTGCTGGGACCCGTGTCCACACGGGTCCCAGAGACAACACGGAGCATTCCTATTGCGCTGCGCAACTCGCGCATGCGCAGTAGGGAACCGGGAAGTGAAGCCGCAAGGCTTCATTTCCTGATTTCCATACCCAAAATGGCGGCGGCAGCATCCGAGGGACGGTTCGGCCTCAGGTGCCGACATCGCTGGACCCTTAGACAGGTGAGTGTGCTTATTTTAAAAGTCAGCAGCTGCAGTATTTGTAGTCTTTAAGTAAGCACAATATTAGTATTATTTGATGGTGAAACTCCATTATTATTAGCGCTGCACATTACTTTTCCATTTTGTTTAACATATCACAGATTTTCGGTTGTGCTGGCAGCTATTACTCATAGTATAGACACCGCATTTTTTTCCATTTAAATTTCTTTTGCAGATCGAGGACAGCCTGGGCTCAGATGAAGTGGGCTGAATGATGCTGGCCATTGGACTGAGGGCATCTAACAGCAGAAAAAAAAAGGATTGTGGGAGAAACCAATCAATACACGCTTATTGCAATTTTTTTTTTACCAAAAATATGTAGAAGAATACATATCGGCCTAAACTGAGAAAGAAAACATTTTTTTATATATTTTTTGGGGATATTTATTATAGCAAAAAGTAAAAAATATTTTTTATTTTTTTTTCAAAATTGTCGCTCTTTTTTTTTTTTAAATTGTCAGTTAAAGCGACGCAGTGTCGAATCGCAAAAAAATGCTCTAGTCATTAATGGGGTAAAATCTTCCGGGGCTGAAGTGGATAAAAATGAAAAGTCAGCAGGTAGAATTACTGTAGCTGCTGACTTTTAACCACTTCAGCACCGGGCCATTTTACACCCTTCCTTACCAGAGCACTTTTTGCGATTCGGCACTGCGTCGTTTTAACTAACAATTGCGCGGTCGTGCAACGTTACACCCAAACAAAATTGACGTCCTTTTTTTCCCACAAATAGAGCTTTCTTTTGGTGGTATTTGATCACCTCTGCGTTTTTTATTTTTTGCGCTATAAACAAAATTTTGAAAAAAAAACACAATATTTTTTACTTTTTTGCTTTAATAAATATCCCATTTTAAAAAAAAAAAACAATTTTTTTACTCAGTTTAGGCCGATACGTATTCTTCTACATATTTTTGGTAAAAAAAATCACAATAAGCGTATATAGATCGGTTTGCGCAAAAGTTATAGCGTCTACAAAATAGGGGATAGATTTATTGCATTTTTTTTTTACTAGTAATGGCGGCGATCTGCGATTTTTTTTTTTTCGTGACTGCGACATTGCGGCGGACACTTCGGACACTTTTGACACATTTTTGGGACCATTCACATTTACACAGCGATCGTTGCTATAAAATTGCAGTGATTACTGTGTAAATGTGACTGGCAGGGAAGGGGTTAACACTAGGGGGCGCTGCAGGGGTTAATGTGTTCCCTAAGGTAGTGATTCTAACTGTGGGGGGAGGGGACTCACAAGGGGAGGAGACCGATCAGTGTTCCTCTGTACTGGGAACACATGATCGGTCTCCTCTGCACTGACAGGACGAGGAGCTGTGTATTTACACACACAGCTCCACGGTCCCGCTGTTTTCACGGGCAATCCCGGGTGCCCGGCGGACATCGCGGCCGCCAGGCAACGCGTATCGGGTCACGAGCGACGCCGGCGGCGGCACGTTCATGCCCCCCAGGCGGCCGGGAATGGTAGGACGTCATATGACGCCCACCCAGGATAGGAGATCCACCTTGTGGGCGTCATATGACTATGGGTGGGTAGGGAAGTGGTTAATATTAGGACACTTACCTGTTCAGGGTTCCCCCGATGTCGGCACCCCAGCCGATTGTCGGGTGCTGCCGCCGACATTCCTATTAAGGGAAACCACCACTGAAGCCTTTCGGCTTCACAGCCGGTTCCCTACTGCACATGTGTAAAGCGCACTGCTCTTTCAAATTGGCCCAGCAGCGTAGGAAGATGGAAGGGGTCAAACTTCCGAGGGACGGCGCTGTCTCTGGAAGTGGGGAAAGGGTACCTGTCAAAAACAGATACCGTTCCCCCCTCCCCCTGAAAGGTGACAAACGTGGGGGGGGGGGGGGAGACAGATAAGTGAAAGTTCCACTTTTGGGTTCAATTCCGCTTTAAGTGATTCGGTAACCAGTCACGGGGTCACAATGAAATTAAATTGGTTCAGAATTTCAGATTTTTTACTTTAAATAGCATAACGAACATTTTCCTCCTGCAGTCACTGAATGTTGGCAGGAGGCAGAGGAGGAGAAGCAGACTTTCAACTGCTTCAGGAGGAAACTGGAGAGGACTGGTTTCTGTATATGTCGCCCCTCCTGTATAAGTGTAAAACAGAATGTGACAGGGTGGCTGCACGGGCCCCCTGGAGCATGGGCTGGGGTCGCTTTTCCGACTCCTCATGCTATGTTAGTGATTGGGGGGTGTGTGGTAAAAACACATCTTAACTATGGGGTTTTACTGCCCCCCAACCACAAATGTAAACAAACTTACTGTCTTGAGCCCCCTATAAGGCTGTTGTCACACTGATGCGCTGCTGTTTACCCACACTGTGGGTGCAGCGCCATGCAACTACAGCTTCCCTGCGGGTTAGCTGCACTTTGCCATAGACTCTTATTATATCTTGCGGGTGTGGTGTACTTTCTGTAAGTGCACCAAAACTTCTGCATTAAGTTTTGATCTGCTTTTGGAAAAGGGTCACCAAACCCATAGGATATAATTGAAGTCTATAGCTCAATGCAGCTAGCCCACACAGCACTGCGTTGCACCCGCGGATCAGTGTGAAATCAGCCTAATAGTTGTTAACCCTTTTGTTGGTTTTAATACGCCCATTGCAAAAGCATTGTGTATGTGTTGTTTAATACACTGGCCTTTTTTTTTTTTTCCTCTTCCAGCTTCTGCTGGCACCTTTTTCCATCTCCAGGCTGCTAGAAAGATCCTAGGTGAAGTGCATTTGGTATCACTCCACCTGAGACAGACGCAGGCACTACAGGGGAAGCACTGGCTTATGTGGCCCCTGCTCTCTCCACAGCCGCCTGCTTCCTGATGCTCTGGGATGGCTGGCCACCAAACCCAGATTGTGATCAATGGGTTGCTGACCCCAGGCATGTGCTTCCCTGGCTCCTCCATGCTAACTAGTTACGCGACCCCTGGCGGTCCGCGTCCAACTTCTTAGAGGGACAAGTGGCGGAGGACCACATCGGATGGCTCAGAGGGCCACAGGTTGAGCACTCCTGTTCTAGGCAAACAAATTTGCTCTCTTGATATTGCCTTAGGACCGGTTCACACCTGGATCCTGTGCGATTCAGTGAAGAGTGGTTTTCATTTGGATGGGCTGAAATCGTACAAAAAAAATACAAAAAATCGTGTCCATGCACTACTTTTCAAAAAGGTACCATACTAGATCACATAGTTCTGTGGTACCATGCAATCTTGTGCAACCTGTGTTTGGGGTGTTGTTAATAATATATTGACACCCACAACAGAATGCACATCCGTTGTGCTTCGAGCGCGATGCGGGAAACGCACATGGAATGCGCCTTTCCAGCACTGTGTTCTGGTGTGAACTGGCCCTAAATGAGCATGATCGTTGTAATATGGTTTGCCTTCTCATCTTAGAATTGAGAATATACAGTATATGAAGTAAACTTGTGCACAGCGGAAAATTTTGTTTAGTTTCGTTTTGTTTTCATTCGTAAAATACATAATTCCGTTCTGTTATATTCGCTATGTTACGTTAATTCGTTTTCGGATAAATTGTTATTTCTGTAGAGTGTCGCTATTCGTTATACTGAATCTCAAATCAGATCGAATTCATTTGTTATATCCGCTATAATTTCTTTCATATTAGTTGAAATTTGATATTTATGTATGTGTATATATATTCGTGATAATGATTCGTAGCTTGGAAAGTCGTTTGTTTAACTGACACACAATGACAATATCCTTCTCCTCTGCTCATAAACAATACAACACCCTTCTCACTCAGTTCTCAGGAATGCACTTTGCCAGTAATCCAACCTCCAGCACAAAATGAATCAGCTGATTGGACTGTAAGATTTACTTTGAGTTGACCTTTTGTTTCATTAGCTCTTTAACGAGTTACCGAATCATGTCGAATTCGTACGTTATATCCGCTATAATTTCTTTCGTATTAGTTGAAATTTGTTATTTTTTTTATTCGGACAAGATGCAAAATTCAGACAAATTTCTATTCGTTACGAAACTAATTGCACATGAACTTGAATGGTAAAAAAATATAAAAAAAATACTGGCATTTTTATTAGGCATAGCACAATTATTCTAAGACCAGCACATTGATTAAAGAATGTTTAAATCCTTCCGTTATATAGTTGCAGGTACTGTTAGTGATTCACTTGTTAAACATTTCATACGGTAACTTGTGAGTATTGTTTCTGGAATGTATGAGAAGTAAAGAGTAAAGTGACTGATGACTTCCTGCACTGGAGCAGAAGGTATAATAGGTATAATGCGTCAGCTTACCCTTGTATGAATTGATTAAATACCACTGCAATAGATTAGAAGAACTGAGCATGCTCAAATATTCATTGTGACACTGGGGGCTATACAAATGGCAACAGGTAAAATCTGGCTTTTCATTTTCCCAGTTTTGGAGGATTTTCATTTTTTTTCTTTTCTATCTTCTGAAAAAGGAAAATTAAATGTTATGAATAAAAGCCCTAAAATGAGCAACATTTGGGGGGGAAACTGCAAAATCAGGGAGAAAATTTGCACCACGTTGCTTTTGCCCATCAGTTTCATTCCACTGAAAATAATAGATTATGTCTGGTCAAAGGTGCCATAAACAGAGGTGAAAATAGGCAGAAAGTCACGTCATCTGTGAAAATGGATTGACTGTGACAATTTCAGTCACCAAAAGCAGGGAAATACATTACTGACAAATAAATGTGACTTTTTGGAAGCATGTGGAAGAAAAACAAAAGCCTATTTAGGCCCCCACTTGCCTCATGGGGCCGTGACGTTGGCTATTATTTTAATATCATAAGAATTCATAAAGGGGCTTATTCCAAATGAACAAACAAAATGGAACAAAATGATAAAAATTTAGTTTGGGTACAGTGTAGTATGACCGCGCAATTGTCATTCAAAGTACGACAGCGCTGAAAGCTGAAAATTGGTCTGGGCAGGAAGGTGTGTAAAAGTGCCCTGTATTGAAGTGGTTAAAGAAGAGATGATGGTCAGCCTGAGTCTTAGTGGCTGGGTTGAATTTTGGTGAATTCTGGATGAATTTTGTTTGAAAAAATTATTTAAGTGATAAAGCTTTATGACGTTATATATAATTAAACCAGGCCATGGCCTATTTTTTATCCAAATTATTAATGTGTGGAGTGGTTTGTATTTTATTATGCATGTTTGCGGGTTGTAATTTTTAGCCTGACGTCTACGGTCCCATACCAACCCATTTTTAAACAGGTCTCAGTACATTGGTTTACCAATCACACCTTTGCATTGCTGTAATGTGGATTTCAACTGATAAGTACTGTATATGTGTCTTGTGGTGTGTTAGCATGCATTGTGAATGCCTCCCCCAGAGCATATATACTTTAGAAAAAAAAGTGTCTATGCGTTATTGTGCCCTGCATTGCCAAATATAGTGCAAGTGTGTTTTTGCTCGTGCCTTGAGGCGTGTTGAGAGCCCGTCCACAATGAATGGGCCGCTTTACTATAACATGCCTCAATGCATGGAAATGTGTACATCAGTGCCCATGCATTCATGCACAAAGGTGTGAATGGACCCTGAAACTGAAAGGATTGGTTTTAAAATGTAGCACTTATCTTCTTATCTGGCCATACGCTGTTATTTTTCTCATTTATCGGTCCGACCGAATGACAAAAAATAACAGATTCCTCTGTTCACACAAATGAGATGAAGGAACAGGGACATTGTATTGTGAAAGAAGCACCGTGTCACCTGCCGCTGATCGAAATTCAGCCGAACCCTGATGGACCAGCCGAACTTCGATCGGTGTATGGTCAGCTTTTCATACATTCTTTGAATTTTCTATTACGGCCTCCTGTTATATTAATAGTTGAGGTTAATGTGGATGTAAGCTCTAACGAGTAGGGCCCTCTGATCCCTCCTGTATTGAATTGTATTGGAACTGTAATATCTGCCCTCAAGTTGTAAAGCGATGCGCAAACTGTTGGTTTGTATAATAATAAATATAATGTATTATTTGTATAAGTGTTTCTTTGCACACATTCCCATGGCTGGTTACATACATTGACCAGATTCAGGCAGCCACCGTATTCCAGTGGCAAGAATCGGTGTATTCGTATGGCTGGAATGACCAGGGTATGTGATCAACAGCGGCCACTCAGCTTATTTAAACTAAATGCGAGCTGACAGCAGCCACTGCTGATCGCATGTAGCCACACAAAGAGCAGATAACTGCAGTTATGGACCGCAACTAATCACTATGCGTGCGGCTACACACCGCTGTCAACACGCCATTAGTTTAAATAGGCTGAGTGTCCGCTGCTAATCGCATGCCCCGGTCATCCCAGCCTCTTCTTGTGGCTGGAATCCGGGGCCACATGTAACCACCGTGTGAAAGAAGCCTTAAGCCCCATACACACGGTCGGACTTTTTCATGGATTCTGTCCGATCGGACAATGTTGTTGAAAAATCAGACCGTGTGTATGCACCATCGGACAGTGTACGTCGCATTGTCCGACGGACAAAGTCTTATCTCCTGCTGGAAAGATTTGCCGACAACACGGTCCGATCACACCAAATCCGATCGTGTGTATGGTTGTCCGACCGGACAAAGTGCTACGCATGCTCAGATCACATTACAAGACCAAAGCTATTGGCTACTAGCCTCTACGTAGTCCCGTCGTAGGCAACAAACGTCACCACGTTCAGAATGATCGGATTTTCCGACAACTTTGTCCGACCGTGTGTACGCAAAACCAACATCGGACAAAGTATGACGGACATGGTCCGACGGACCTGGTCCGCGGATTGTCCGACCGTGTGTATGGGGCTTTAGAGTGGAACTACATTGTAAAAAAAAAAAAAAACACAAATTCTACCCTCCACTGTCTACGGAAGGGCCCATCTTGCCCCTTCTATTGCTTATTTTTCTTTTTGTTCTTCATTGAGGATACTACCGTATAGATCAGAGATATGCAATTAGCGGACCTCCAGCTGTTGCAAACCTACAAGTCCCATCATGCCTCTGTCATGCTTGTGGCTGTCAGAGTCTTGCTATGTCTCATGGGACTTGTAGTTCTGCTGGAGGTCTGCTAATTGCATATCCCTGGTATAGATCATTGATTGGCAGTCCGGTTCCTCTCACCCACCTTTCCATTTCTTCCTCCCTTTCTCTTCCATCCTTGATAGGTCCCTGGTGGACACAATGTTAATTATTGATTGTTCATTCTTGGCCACCGTGCTGCAGCTCAGTTTCAGGGTCTTGGCAATCTTCTTAAAGCCTGGGCCATCTTTATGTAGAGCAACAATTCTTTTTTCAGCTCCTCAGAGAGTTCTTTGCCATGAGGTGCCATGTTGAACTTTCAGTGACCAGTATGAGATAACACCAAATTTAAAACACCTGCTTCCCATTCACACCTGAGACCTTGTAACACTAACGAGTCACATGACATTGGGGAGGGAAATGGCTAATTGGGCCCAATTTGGAAATTTTCACTTAGGGGTGTACTCACTTTTGTTGCCAGTGGTTTATACATTAACCACTTTGCATCCAGGCCAATTCTGACATTTCTCTCCTACATGTAAAATTCATAATTTTTTTGCTCGAAAATTACATAGAACCCCCAAACATTATATATGTTTTTTTTAGCAAAGACCCTAGAGAATACAATGACGCTCGTTGAAACTTTTTATCTCGCACGGTATTTGCGCAGCAATTTTTCGAACACGTTTTTTTCAGAAAAAAAAAATTTCACACTTAAAAAAAAACAAAACAGTAAAGTTAGCCCAATTTTTTTTGCATAATGTGAAAGATGAAGATACGCCGAGTAAATAGATACCCAACATGTCACGCTTCAAAATTGCACGTGCTCGTGGAATGGCGCCAAACTTTGGTATTTAAAAATCCCCATAGGCGACGCTTTAACATTTTTTTACTGGTTACATGTTTTGAGTTACAGAGGAGGTCTAGGGCTAGAATTATTGCTCTCGCTCTAACGTTCGCGGCGATACCTCACATGTGTGGTCTGAACAACGTTTTCATATGTGGGCGGGGCTTACGTATGCGTTCACTTCAGCGTACGAGCTCACGGGGACAGGGCGCTTTTAAAAAAAAAAAAACATTTTTTATTATTGTTAATTTGACTTTTATTTTTTGAGTTTGACAGTTTACAAAAAAAAAAAAAATAATTGATTACTTTTATTCCTATTACAAGGAATGTAAACATCCCTTGTAATAGGAATATTACATGATCGGACCTATTAACAGTGAGATGTGGGGTCAATAAGACCCCACATCTCACCTCTAGGCTGGGAAGCCTAAAATAAAAAAAAATAAAAAACGATCACCGCTTCCCAGCGGAGGCGGCGCCGTTATTTGAATGCAGAGGCTGGGCGTGACGTCCTAACATCGCGCCCGGCCTCCGAACGATCATAGAGACTCCGGCGACCATCTGGTCCGCCGGAAATCTCTATGGTCATCATTCGGGGGCCGGCGGATCCTGTGTCCGACTCACCGATGGAAGCGGTGAGTCGGTAGAAGCACCGGAGGGCGGCGGGAGGGGGGGCGTCCCCTCCCGCCGCCCATAAGAACGATCAAGCGGCGGAACAGCCGCTATGATCGTTCTTATGGTGCAGGGAATCGATGGCTGAAAACGGCAATATCTGAATGATGTCTGTAGCTACAGGCATCATTCAGATATACCCCCGCAAATTGGAGGCCGTCATATGATGGCCTCCGGATGGGAAGTGGTTAATGGCTGTGTGTTGAGTTATTTTGAGGGGACAGCAAATTTACACTGTTATACAAGCTGTACACTCACTACTTTACATTGTAGCAACGTGTCATTTCTTCAGTGTTGTCACATGAAAAGATAGAATAAAATATTTACAAAAATGTGAGGGGTGTACTCACTTTTGTGAGATATTGTATATTCTTCTACATATTTTTGGTTAAAAAAAAAAAATCACAATATGCATATATTGATTGTTTTGCGCAAAAGTTATCGCATCTACAAACTATGGCATAGATGTAGGGACTTTTATTTATTTTTATTGTTTTTACTGGTAATGGCGGCTAAATGCCATGCTAAATTTTTAGCGGGACTGTGACATTGCTTCGGATAATTCTGACCCCAAATAACACATTTTGGGGACCAGTTACATTATTACATTAACCAGTGCTATAAAATGCAGTGATCAAAGTAAAAATGACACTGGCAGGGAAGAGGTTAACGCTAGGGGGCGATCAAGGGGTTAACTGTGTTCCTAGGTGTGTTCTAACTGTAGGGGGGATGGGCTGCCTGGGACATGACAGAGATCATTGTTCCTGATGACTGGGAACAGTAGATCTCTGTCATGTCAATCTGTCAGAATGAAGATCCGCCTAGTTTACAAAGGCAGATCCCCATGGGAATGTAGCCAGAACTGATTAACTGTAATAAATAATAACAGACAACATGGTGGAGTAAACTAGGCCGCGGTCTTTATTATTGGTATAAATAAACATGAAAGTATTCATAGATAGATAAATGAAATCACCAACAAACTGTTAATCAACCAACTTCCAATAACAACCCAGCCACTATGACTCAGGTTGATGAACTTATAACCAACTTTTAAATAACCACTCCTTTAGAGCAAAGGATGGTAATAAAACCACATAATATTATAGGCCGCGACAAGGGAGGGGGGGAGGGGAGATAGCTCCTCAGGTGGATTGCTGAGGAAACTGGCAGCCACTATGCCTGATGCACTGCCTTATATAGCCTTTTGCCCAATCTAGAAGCTTCCAGGGGGTCAGGTGACTCTACCTTATGGAAGATTCCCAAAGGTCAGCTGACCTACAGCGGTCAGCTGACCTGAGACCCCAGATATGCTAAAACCTTAATTGGTTACTTAACCTTCACCTGGTGGGGGGAACTTGAAACTCTCATTCTGGCACAGTCCCATGCGCTGGGTGGCCTTAAAACAGTCCCCCTCTGCTCTCATGGGAATGTAGCCAGAACTGATTAACTGTAATAAATAATAACAGACACCATGGTGGAGTAAACTAGGCCGCGGTCTTTATTATTGGTATAAATAAACATGAAAGTATTCATAGATAGATAAATGAAATCACCAACAAACTGTTAATCAACCAACTTCCAATAACAACCCAGCCACTATGACTCAGGTTGATGAACTTATAACCAACTTTTAAATAACCACTCCCACAAGCCAGGGTTGTGTTTTTATCTATATACAAAACACAAGCCTGGCCTCATGACCCCCGTAGCGCGGCCAACTCCACCATAGCCTGCAAATTATTATTAAATATGTCCAACCCGATATCAGAGAGGTGAACACCGTCATCTCTGAACAGGCCGACTAAACCACCTTCCAAGTCTATATGCCTAAATGAAAAACCACCAATCGTAGGCAAAAATTTCGCCAATGCCCGATTGATACGTTTCCTGACCTTGTCCAAAGGGGAATTTAACCAAACTAATCTTGGGATAATTTCTGAAAAAACTAAACGTATATTGGGGAATGATAGCTGAAACAGAGACACATCGTTCTTGATTTGAAAGAGTAAGTCCAGAGTCTTAACAGTACCGATATCGTTACCCCCAAGATGCAAAATCAAAATGTCAGGGACCGGTAAGGATTGAAATAGCAAACTTAAGTTATCAAATAGGTCCGACCATCTCATACCTCTCCTACCGTGCCAACTTATATTTACCAATGAGGGATCAAAATTCAAGCTTTCAGTATAAATCCTTCGCAAAGCTCTCCTTTCGGCCCAGAATATGTATGAATGCCCTATGATCCAAACGGACAGAGACTGACCTGTGGATTAAAATAGATAATTAGGACGAATGTATAACTTATAAGTATCGGACTGCCACCTACCAATCCGTTTAATAACACCGATTTGTAAACCCAACCGGGCGGCCTCGGTGGCTGCACCAATACGAAATGAATGGGAAGACAGTGACAGTTTGTCCAAGTTCAGCAAGGCCAAACATTTTGAGAAAACAGCATTGAATTGGTACTTGGTCAGTGGGAGGCCATTGCAATGAACGAACAGAATATTGCTGTGCTCATACCTAATTTTAAGAAACTTCCGGAGTAGAATGATCGGGCAAATAGGTGACCCAGGAAATGGGAGAAGTTGAACCCAAACACCCTTCCCATACTGGTCAGTTTTTGATCTTGGAATAAATAACTTGACGTTTCATCCAATAAAACGTGCGATAATAGGAGCCCCGACGCTGAATTCTTATTAGGGGGTAACACCTCCGAAATCCTCAACGCCCCGAAAAAAAATAATGAAAAAACGGCCCGAAAAAAGAACTGCTTCATAGGGCAAAAAACAAACTGTGTCAACCACTGAACACAACCGGGAAAGAATGTCAGGCGTAATCGCCATTCTGGAGTCCCGCCGAAACGTCGCCTTCTTATAGCCCTTCAAGGCCTGCCGAACTGAAAATAAAGAAGAACAGGCGGGGTAATTCTGTAGTTGGAGAAAAAAGGAAACACCCGCCAAAGTTTTGTTAATGTGAGACCAGGATAGTGACTTAGCCATTAAACTGTCCAAAAATGACAACACTAAACTCTCAGAATGGGGGAATGGGGGCTGTGGGTTGCCCGATAATCTTAGATGAGACAGCCACAGCAGCCATGCTGAAGAATAAGCCGAAAAGGTAGATGGGGCGATGGATCTCTCAATATTCCCCCAAACACATTTCAGATCAAGCTCCACAGGTGTGAAGGGCACTGGATTCCTAAATCGTCCGCAGCTGGAAACAGAGACTTGAATCTCACCATCTGCAAACGTGAAAGAGAATCCGCAACGTCATTAAACTTACCAGGCAGGTAGCGGCTTTTATCCAGATGTTGAGACTCAAACACTTGAAAACCAAGTACTGAATCAGAACAATGACCGGAGGGGATTTTGAGGACAAGCAGTTAATGGCAAAAAGGACCCCCTTGTTGTCAGTACTAAACAGGATCCTTTTATTCACGAACTGCTCCCCCCAAATCTCTAATGCTACTATAATTGGAAATAACTCTAAAACTACTATATTCTTTAAATAACCTTTGGTACGCCAATCTGAGTGCCACCCAGAGGCGCACCAGTGAGTGTTCCATAATGCCGAGAAACCCACTGAACCTGCTGCATCTGTGAATAAACAGAAATCTTTGTCTTCTATAAATTCTGATTGAAAAATAGCTCTACCGTTGAAATCTTCTAAAAACTGAGCCCATACCAAAAGGTCCTCTTGAATCTCAACCGTGATTCTAACGTGGGATGTTGGGGACTTGAGCCCTGAAATAGCCAAATATAAGCGTCTAGAGAATATTCTGCCAACCGGCAAAAACTCTAGAGGCAAAGGCCAATAGACCTAGCAGTTTCTGCATCTCTTTCAACGTGGCCTTCTTTTTTCGCAGGATGAAATTAATCATATAACGCAAAGTGACTATCTTATCTGCTGGGAGTTCAAAAACCCTAGCGCCAGTGTCAATGATAATACCCAAGAAAACCAGGTGCGAGGTGGGAGGTATAGTCTTTTCCCCAGCTAATGGAATGTTAAAGTCCTTGCAAACCTTCAAAAAGGAATTCAGCACATTATTACAGTCCTGAAATGAGTGACCAAGAAAAAGGAAGTCATCCAGGTAATGTAGTAAGTAACATGAACCTGATACGACTTTTACCACCCACTCAATAAATGTAGCAAAAGCCTCAAAATAAGTACAGGAGAGTGAGCATCCCATGGGGAGGCAGCGATCAAAGAAAAAACAATTGTCAAAACAAAAACCTAGGGAATTAAAAGATAGAGGATTGATGGGCAGTAAACGAAAGGCAGACTGGACATCTGCTTTAGCCAGAAAAGTTCCAGGGCCTAATTTACGTATTAAAGACAATGCATCCTCAAATGTGGAATAGTGCACTGAGGCTGCTTCAGCACTTATCTGATCATTCAAGGAATCCCCTTTAGGAAATGACAAGTGGTGAATCAGCCTGTAAGAACCCATTTATTTTTTGGGCACAACCCCCAGTGGGGAGATCCTGAAGTTTTGAAAAGGCGGACATGAAAAAGGTCCAGCAACCCTACCTGCCTGAAGTTCCTTGAAAATCTTTTCCCTCACCACCTCTGGCAGATCAAGGCAGATTTCAAATTCCTTTTAAACTCACAACCTTGGCCCTGAAAAGGGGGGAGTTAAAAACCCTCATTGAACCCCTCAAACAGTAGAAGGGCCATCTGTCTGTGTACCATTGCAGCCAGGGGGCCATTCTTGGCAGCCTCACTGGCGTTGGAGCCTTTTGAAAAAAGGTCTCTACCTTGTGATTGGCTGGTAACTGCCATTTTTTTGAAGCATTTTGCCACGGGATGTGCCCCTGCGCAAAATGCACATTCGTGTCTATACCTACAGGAACCAGGCCACTTGCATTGTGTATCATTGAATGAAAAACATATTCCCTTCTTGTAATTGGTAACTGACGCTGGTGCTGGAAGAAATGGTTTGTTAGTGAACGATCGCTGTGGAAGAAAAAGATTAAGCCAAAGACCGATATCCTTACAACCCCATTTCAGACTGGGATGCACTGAGAGTTTTTGTCTGAAGGACTCATCGTAAACAAACCAGGATATCCCACCAAAATTTTTATAAGCCTCCAAGACAATGTCCAGATGCTGAAATAAACCCACACTCTTCCCTGGATCTTTTTCACAGATAATGCTAGCATATATACAGAATGCCTGTAGCCAATTATTAAAATTCCTAGGCACTGGCCTGTGTCTATCATCCTCTGTTCTCTCTTCCTTTTTGTCACTTTTAAATAAAAATTATTTTGAGGACGGAAGGAGAGAAAGCAGATCTACAAAATCCCCCCGGATAATCTTATCTTTAAAACTGGAAGGCAAATGGTAGCCTAGCGGGGACAGAGTACAAGGAAGTGCCTCTTTTCCAAAAATTTCAGGGACATTAGTTGGGGTTTGTGCAAAATCATTTGTTTGAACAGTATTAATGCTGACAGCTGGCAATGGAGCAGTCAGAATCTGCCCAGAAACTGCATTACTAGAGTCAGAATTAACACTGCTAATTGCTGCAGCTGGGGTAGACCAAACTGCAGCAGCAGAACTAGCAACATTGTCAGTAACCACAGGTGGGACAGTTTTAAAACTATCTATAAGAGATGACAAAGAAGTAGTTAAAGATGTCAGCAGGTGTAATTGAGACAATGCAACATTACCTGGAGAAGTAATCACAGCTGGCTGAGAGCACACTACAGGGATGTGCTGTGGGTCTAGCTGAGCCTGAATGCTGGGTCCAGAAGAGCTTGCATGCAAACTCTCCCTGGTGCTTTGCTGTCCTTGACCGCTGCAGTCCCTGGCAGGGATGCCCATACTTGGGGGGGTGCCGGCCGGTGTGACAGATGTTGGTGCCCCCAGGTTAAGCTGACTGGCCTGTCTGTAGTGTGAGGTGGGGCCACTGTGGGTGGCCCTTTTGCTCCTGCTGTGCCCTGAACCTCCATTCCGGACTGTAGCCCTTCCTTCCTTCTTGCTGCTGGCAGGTACCTGGCTCCTATGCTGCGCTGTGTCATTTCTGTGAGAAGAAGAAAACCTTCTCCTGAGAGACCTCCTTCTTTTGGCTGGGGAACCTCCCACCACTGTGCCTGTAACAGTACCATCAATGGCCGCCTCCTCCTCCCGCCCACCGCTGATGTAACCCGCTCTCGTGCTGCCCATACCCCTTACCTCACACCAAGGAGGAGATAGCTGTGTGTCTGTGGCCTGAGAGGCTGCAAAGGAGGCGGAGGCGGGGGAAAACGCGGAGGCGGCGGCTGAAGCGGAGGCGGAGATGGGGGAGGCTGACATGGCTGATGCTGGCTCCGACGTGGCTGCTGAGAGCAATGGATCCAGAGAGAGAGGTAAAGAGAGGCAGTGCTGCATCCACTCCTCCCCATCCTCAGCACCTGCTCTTTCCAATAGACGCTGCACAAGGCTCTTCATCATAAAGCAGAGCGATAGCTCCTCAGGTGGATTGCTGAGGAAACTGGCAGCCACTATGCCTGATGCACTGCCTTATATAGCCTTTTGCCCAATCTAGAAGCTTCCAGGGGGTCAGGTGACTCTACCTTATGGAAGATTCCCAAAGGTCAGCTGACCTACAGCGGTCAGCTGACCTGAGACCCCAGATATGCTAAAACCTTAATTGGTTACTTAACCTTCACCTGGTGGGGGGAACTTGAAACTCTCATTCTGGCACAGTCCCATGCGCTGGGTGGCCTTAAAACAGTCCCCCTCTGCTCTCATTCTGCCTCTGTACTAGGGCGATTGCAGGATGCTGGCAGACATCAAGACCACCCAACCCATGGGCACGCTCCCGCATCGCGCATCGGGCTCAAGCCCGCCCGCAACTGCCCTTGTGTAAGCCAACGTACAATGATGGCGATTCACGCAGGGAAGCCAAAAATTCCCATACTTCTCTTTTCATTTTCTTTAGAAAACAGCCAAATCCTCAGTAGAAAAGAGTGTCTTTTGCCAGCTGTAGAGTGGGACCCTTGTATTCAGCATACTGTAGAACGGGGGTCAGCAGCTAGTAGATTGTGGCCAGGTAATTGGTAGATCGCGGTCTGGGCTTGCTGACCCACCATTCCAGAACATCAAACAGAGTGCAATGCAGAGGAACTACTTGTAAATTTGGAGCTGTAGTAGGGAGCAAGAGCCGCATAATCCGATGCCTCCTCTGTAGTGCCAGCTTCTGTCTTGTGTGGAGTGATACAAACTGCACTCCACCTCTTATCCCTGCTAGCGGTCTCCAGAGTGGTGCCAGTAGAAGGAAAGAAGAGATCTTCAGATCAGTATGAAGCTGATTTAAACCCATGATTGCCGTGGATTGCGACACAGTTGTACACCAATTTGAGATTTTAAATCAGGTCTAAGGAGGTGCCCGGTGATCTTTGACTTCTCCCATGTTGTTCAGGTACATCTCCACCTCTTTAAGGTTGCCTACCCCTGCTGTAGAAGCAGTGTTCTCTCTACAGAGGCCCACCACTCACTAGGGTTGCCACCTGTCCGGTTTTGACCTGGACAGTCCGGGTTTTGACACATGTGCCCGGGTTTCAACCCGCCTGAAACCCAGACACATATAGCAACAGTTCAACTGTCCTGTGGCCCCGGCCGCAACATCTAGAGTGGCGCATCGATTCCCGAACGTGCCACCATCAATGTGCACTGTCACATACTGCCTGTGTGAGAGCTGGGTAGCGGGCTCCCTGTGACTGGGTGAATGAGTTATGTGCGTGCTGCGCTTGGGTCTGTGATTGGCCTGGTGGAGCTGGTAAGTGGTCACATGTGGAGGCTGGGCTGCACTGTGGGTGATCACGGCCGCCCAGAGTCCCGCCTCCCTGCCTGGCGGGCTGTGTTTCTCCTGACTGAGGTGAGGTCTCTCTGCCATCCGGGCTTCCATCCACCCGTCTGTCAGCCCGCCCCTCTCTATAAGCCTTCCCCCTCTGTCAGCCCGCCCCTCTCTATAAGTCACCCCCCTCGGTCAGCCCGCCCTTCTCTGTAAGCCACCCCCCTCTATCAGCCCCCCTCTGTCAGCAACCCCCCGTCAGCCCCCTTCTGTCAGCCCACCCCCTGTGTCAGCAACCCCCTCTGTCAGTCCCCCTCTGTCAGCCCGCCCCTCTCTATAAGCCACCCCCCTCGGTCAGCACCCCCCCTCTATCAGCCCCCCTCTCTCTCAGACCCCCTCTCAGCAACCCCCCTTTCAGCCCCCCTCTCTGTCAACAATCCCCCCTGTCAGCTTGCCCCTCTCTGTAAGCCACCCCCTCTGTCAGCCCTCCCTTCTCTGTAAGCCACCCCCCTCTGTACCCTCCCCTCTCTGTCAGCCACCCCCTCTGTCAGCCCGCTCTTCTCTGTAAGCCACCCCCCCTGTCAGCCCGCCCTTCTCTGTAAGCCACCCCCCTCTGTCAGCCCCCCTTTCTGTCAGCAACCCCCCTGTCAGTCCCCCTATCTGTCAGCCCGCCCCTCTCTATAAGCCGCCCCCTCTCTGTCAGCAACCCCCCCTGTCAGCCTGCCCCTCACTATAAGCCATCCCCTCTGTCAGCCCGCCTTTCTCTGTAAGCCACCCCCCCTCTATCAGCCCCCCTCTCTGTCAGCAACCCCCCCGTCAGTCCCCGTCTGTCACCCCGCCCCTCTCTATAAGCCACCCCCCTCTATCAGCCCCCTCTCTGTCAGCAACCCCCCCCCTGTCAGTCCCTCTCTGTCAGCACCCCCCTCTCTGTCAGCAACCCCCCTCCTCTGTCAGCCCCCCACTCTGTCAGCAACCCCCCCTGTCAGCCCACCCTTCTCTGTGAGCCACTCCCCTCTGTAAGCCACCCCCCTATATCAGTCCCCCTCTCTGTCAGCAACCCCCCTGCCAGCCCCCCTCTCTGTCAGCAACCCCCTGTCATCCCCCCTCTGTGTAAGCCACCCCCTCTGTCAGCCCGCCCTTGTCTGTAAGCCACTCCCTCTGTCAGCCTGCCCTTCTCTGTAAGCCACCCCCCCTCTGTCAGCAACCCCCCCTCTGTCAGCAACCCACCCTGTAAACCCCCCTCTCTGTCAGCAACCCCCCCTCTGTCAGCCCCCCCGCTCTGTCAGCAATGCCCCCTCTGTCAGCCCCCCTCTCTGTCAGCAACCCCCCCTCTGTCAACCCCTCCTCTGTCAGCAACCCCCCTCTGTCAGCCCCCCTCTCTGTCAGCAACCCACCCTGTAAACCCCCCTCTCTGCCAGCAACCTACCCTGTCAGCCCCTCTCTCTGTCAGAAACCCCCTCCTCTGTCAGCCCCCCACTCTGTCAGCAACCCCCCCCCCCCCCCCCCCCCTCTGTCTGAAGGAGGCAGACTATGAGGGACCCCCTAGCAACAGGCAATTAGAGGTGAGTAAAAAAAAAAAAAAATTCCAATAATTTTTATTTTTATTTTTTTATGAATTTTAAGCCATTTTGTTTTTTTGGTGGAAACACCACTTTAAGGTGGTAATTAAACTCACTTGGTGCCTTATCTGCACTAAATTAGTCTCAGAACCCCTTGTTGAGTCAGACTTATAGCTCTTCAATTAGCAAAGCTTTGACTTCCTGCTGATTGGACACATAGCAGTGACTCAGCAAGGGAGTGTAATGGTATGGTCATTTCCTTAGCAGTAGACATACCACAGATATCATAATATGATATGGAAGCAGCCGATGATTTTCGCAGCTAGTAATCACCTGCTTCCTGTTAAGCAATCACGTCTAACCTGCATTCTAGAGAAATATGTATTGTGTTCCAAAGGTTTGATGATGTCATGCCCTGTAGATATTTCATTTGGAGGACTACAACCAAACAATATATACCCAGAGAGCACAGAACCGGCTCTTAAGGTGCAGAAAGAGCAATCAACAGCAAAATTTACAAAAAATAGAACATTTTTTTACATAGATATTGTAAAACAATTTATAAAATTTAGGCCATAACAACCCAAATGGTCAAGGTACAAAAGTGTGATTACCTCCTACATGTTTCACCACAAGCGTGGCTTCTTCCAGAGCTTTTGTAGAACCTTGTTATTTAATATTTGCCACCTTTCAGAATGGTCTTGGTTCCAAATGATCCCCCTAGACCAGTGATGGCGAACCTTGTCACTCCAGATGTTTTGGAACGTTTCCCATGATGCTCAACTACACTGCCGAGTGCATAAGCATCATGGGAAATGTAGTTTCAAAACATCTGGGGTGCCAAGGTTCGCCATCACTGCCCTAGACCCATCAAAAGGTTTTGTGGGGAATGTCTGTGCCAAAAAAGGAAAAAGAGGCATTGCCCTAAAGCAGCACCTAGTGTTTCAAGGAATTTTAGTGAATCGATCGATCAAAATTTCAATCCTTTTCCGTATAAAAACCTCTTCTAATGCCAGCAAGTTTATAGGGTAATTATACCATCTGAGCACTTCCCTCTTTTAATTTATCACTGTTCCTTAGCTCAGTGTCCGCACGACACCTCTTTAACCAGTGACGATCAAAAACATTTTTTTATTTCAATCTGTCACAAGGGCTAAACCCTTTTAAACAGGTTAAGAGCCTCACTAGCAACAGTGTGGCATTTTACCTTTGTTTGATTCTAGCTTTGATATTAGAATTTGAAATACATGCCTATAGTAAGTGGATCAGCAATATTGAATAATGATTATGTGTTTACCTGGCCTCACATGGATTGAAATTCGGCCAGTTCAGCAGAGACCAGATGAATTCTGATCTATACTTGGCCAGGGAGGTTTACAGAAGTTGATCTATCAATCTGACCTGTCTGATTTTCCCTGTTTGATCAGTGCTACAGGCTATAGCCAGCAGAGCTGATAATGATCTGTTGGGGGGGAATCTGTCGATTGTCAGAACACAATAGCTTAGCGGAGGAGGATTCACCTCGAGTGTGTGGATGGAGGAATCAAGTCATTTTTTTTTCCAACTCACTGGTTGAATGAAAATAAATGACTCACCTATGGGCTGCCTTAGACAAAATGTTACTAAACCCAACTGTTTCCCAATTTTAGTATGAGTGCCTCAGTGCCATCTATGTTTAGATTAGCAGGTATGTTCTATGCAGTGACCGTAATTTACTAAAAGAATTGAGCATTTTCACTGTAAAAGTGAATTTTAAGTATAAAGTGCAAAATATAGTTTTACTTTTCTTAGGCAGGCCATAGATGATGCGATTTTCTTTCCTGCAACCATCCCTGCCGGGGGAATGCAGTGATTATTGCTAGAGGCTATAGCTGCTGGCAATAACCACATGTAAAAATCCAGCATACTGGTGGAACCCAGGCCGATCGATGGACTGCGTGTAGAGTGTTCGAATCTCAGATGGTCCCCGGATTTAAACCATCTATGCAGTGCCGGGACACGGTCATCTACAGCCCAGTGCAAACATAGCAAACTGTGCCACCCCCCCCCCCCCCCAAGATGTATGAGCATTATGTGTCAGCAAATACCCTCCCGCCCAAAAAATTGAGCACTAATCTGCATGCTCATCCCCTAAAATTCCCCCTCCTCTCAGTACAAATCTGCCCCCTCGCTAAAATCCCCCCTCTCAGCACAAATTCTTGCACCCCATCAAATCCTTTCTCTCCCCAAATCTCCTCCAAAAATCACTCCTCCTAGGGCAAATCCTCTACCCCTCAAATTTCCCCTCCAAGCACAAATCCTCTCCCCCCCCTCCCCAAATCACTGCTCCCAGCACAGATCCCCCGTCCCCTCTCCTAGAACAAACCCCCTTCCCCCCAATTTCCCCTCCTAGCACAAATACCAAAAAAATCATCTAGAACTATTCTTAAAGCGGAGCTCCACCCGATTTTATTACATTACCCCACGACAATTAACTCAATGTCCTAATGTAAAAATGGCATTTATTTCTTTTTTTCACTGTACCTTAGTTTTGGAGATCATTTCCTGTATGGTGTCTGCGGATATGGGCGGGTTCCGTGCGGCTACCTTGTCATTTCCTTTTCGCCGCACTGGCTCCTGGGAGCTTGTGTCATTGTTCCCAGGAGTCAGTGCGGCAGCCTGGCGCAAGTTATAGCGTAATTTCAATCTCCGTTGCCATCACAATGGGGCGGGACTTTGCGACGCTGCCGCCCGTTGTGATGGCAACCTAAGCTGTTAACGGCGCTCTGAATTAACGTTACTGCGCATGCGCGAGATCAGGGATACAACAGCCGCTGCATGCTGGAAGATCAGCGTCACAGTATCCCGGAAGAGAATGCCTGTGGGCTTCACATGCCCACAGGCAAGATGAAAACCGTCTATCTTCGGTTTTAAAAGTGTATTTTTAATGAGAAAACGGAAATCTTAAAGAATGAAAAACGGAACAAGTGAGTTACAAATTTTATTCACAAATTCTATGTCATTGTCCCCCCCCCCCCAAAAAAAAACGTATGCAGTGGAACCCCACTTTAATCACTGCAGGCTACAGCCCTCTAAATTCCCCCTTGCTACACAAATCTCCTGCCCACAATCTCCATGTGGCACCCCCCACCTCACATGATACCACAGTGCCCAGGGCAGCCTGCCCACCCTTTGTCCTGACCCAGCATCTAGGGCCAGCTTTAGTTAATAAGGCATCTTCCATCATTCAATCGTGTTCAAGCAAAAATCTTGTTTTTTTTTCCCTTGTACAGGTCCTTCTTAAAAAATTAGCATATTGTGATAAAGTTCATTATTTTCTGTAATGTACTGATAAACATTAGACTTTCATATATTTTAGATTCATTACACACAACTGAAGTAGTTCAAGCCTTTTCTTGTTTTAATATTGATGATTTTGGCATACAGCTCATGAAAACCCAAAATTCCTATCTCAAAAAATTAGCATATCATGAAAAGGTTCTCTAAACGAGCTATTAACCTAATCATCTGAATCAACTAATTAACTCTAAACACCTGCAAAAGATTCCTGAGGCTTTTAAAAACTCCCAGCCTGGTTCATTACTCAAAACCGCAATCATGGGTAAGACTGCCGACCTGACTGCTGTCCAGAAGGCCATCATTGACACCCTCAAGCAAGAGGGTAAGACACAGAAAGAAATTTCTGAAGGAATAGGCTGTTCCCAGAGTGCTGTATCAAGGCACCTCAGTGGGAAGTCTGTGGGAAGGAAAAAGTGTGGCAGAAAACGCTGCACAACGAGAAGAGGTGACCGGACCCTGAGGAAGATTGTGGAGAAGGACCGATTCCAGACCTTGGAGGACCTGCGGAAGCAGTGGACTGAGTCTGGAGTAGAAACATCCAGAGCCACCGTGAACAGGCGTGTGCAGGAAATGGGCTAAAGGTGCCGCATTCCCCAGGTCAAGCCACTTTTGAACCAGAAACAGCGGCAGAAGCGCTTGACCTGGGCTACAGAGAAGCAGCACTGGACTGTTGCTCAGTGGTCCAAAGTACTTTTTTCGGATGAAAGCTAATTTTGCATGTCATTCGGAAATCAAGGTGCCAGAGTCTGGAGGAAGACTGGGGAGAGGGAAATGCCGAAATGCCTGAAGTCCAGTGTCAAGTACCCACAGTCAGTGATGGTCTGGGTGCCATGTCAGCTGCTGGTGTTGGTCCACTGTGTTTTATCAAGGGCAGGGTCAATGCAGCTAGCTATCAGGAGATTTTGGAGCACTTCATGCTTCCATCTGCTGAAAAGCTTTATGGAGATGAAGATTTCATTTTTCAGCACGACCTGGCACCTGCTCACAATGCCAAAACCACTGGTAAATGGTTTACTGACCATGGTATTACTGTGCTCAATTGGCCTGCCAACTCTCCTGACCTGAACCCTATAGAGAATCTGTGGGATATTGGGAAGAGAAAGTTGAGAGAGGCAAGACCCAACACTCTGGATGAGCTTAAGGCCGCTATCGAAGCATCCTGGGCCTCCATAACACCTCAGCAGTGCCACAGGCTGATTGCCTCCATGCCACGCCGCATTGAAGCAGTCATTTCTGCAAAAGGATTCCCGACCAAGTATTGAGTGCATAACTGAACATAATTATTTGAAGGTTGACTTTTTTTGTATTAAAAACACTTTTCTTTTATTGGTCGGATGAAATATGCTAATTTTTTGAGATAGGAATTTTGGGTTTTCATGAGCTGTATGCCAAAATCATCAATATTAAAACAAGAAAAGGCTTCAACTACTTCAGTTGTGTGTAATTAATCTAAAATATATGAAAGTCTAATGTTTATCAGTACATTACAGAAAATAATGAAATTTATCACAATATGATAATTTTTTGAGAAGGACCTGTATATGAATTGGGAATTCTTTGCAAAGTGAACGTCACTTTGTTTCATCTCATTTACTGAAATAAGTGAAAACTCACTTTGCAAAGTGAACATACTACTTTAGTAAATCAGGCATCCAAAAGAGTAGACTAAGGGATTAAATAATCATTATTGGATATCCGCAGTTTTAACCGGATACAATGACTGTCGGGTGTCAGGCTATGGCAATATTTCATCTCATAAACTGGGGGGGGGGGGAAATGTCCTAACTCAAAAACAATTATTTTGTGCTTCTGCGGGAGATTGTTAGGAGATTAGTCTCATGAGATTAATCTCACAAGTTACACTTGAATTGGAAAAATTACCCAAGAATGATTGTTGGGCGATTAATCTCCTGCTACCATTCAAGTCTATGGAGGGGAAAAAAGACAAGATTAAAGGCTAATAGTTTATGCTATGCAATTGAATTGCAGCATTGGGAGATTGAGCGCTCAGCTGCATTGCTGAAAATCTCTTATGTAGCAGTTCACATTAAAAGTAATGTAATACAAACAAAGCAATCCATCTCATGAGATTTAATAGCACAACTGAGCTACTAATAATTGCTCATGTAGCCCTAGCCTCACTGAGATACTTCTATCTGCAGAAGATGAGATGAAGGGCCTGGTTTACTAAACTAGAGCAGGGATAAAACGGAATGGGTGATTGCATTGTAGGTTCGCAGGAATGCCTAGATCTACAATGCACATAATGAATGGGTTTCCTGAACCTATCTTGCAAATCATTCACTGATATTCAATATGTACAGTTTGCTCTTAGTTTGCTTTGTGCATTAAATATCCAAATAATGCTGTTTTCGTGCCCTCTAAGGTGTGCTAAGGCTTCATTCACACTTGTGCTACTTGTCATGTGACTTTGGAAAGTAAAGTCGCATGACAAGTCCCATCCCATGTTTTTCAATGACAATCTTTCAAATATGAGTGACTTAGTCACAGCAACTTTAAAGGAATTGTAAAGTCAGAAGGTTTTTTTTGTCTTAATGCATTAAGATAAAGAGACTTCTGTATGCAGCAGCCCCCCTAATATTTACCCGAGGTCCCTCTCTGTCCAACAATGTCCACAAGTGTCTCAACCATCCGAGATTCTCCCTCCTGATTGTCTGAGACACAGCAGCGGTGCCATTGGCTGCTGTCAATCAAAGTCAGCTAGCCAGTCAGGAGAGAGGGGGGCGGGGCTGGGTCAGGGCTCTGTGTCTGAATGGACACAGGGAGGTGGGACTCGGCTCAAGTGCCCCCACAAGCTTCTTGCTGTGGGGGCGCTGAACAGGAAGGAGGGGCCAGGAGCACAGAAGAGGGACTCAAGAAGAGGAGGATCTGGGTTGTTCTGTACAAATCCACTGCAACAGAGCAGGTAAGTATAACATATTTGTTATTTTTATAGGGAAAAAAAAGACTTTATAATCACTTTAAAAAAGTTCCTGCACTACTGATCTGAGTTTCATGCGACTTGAGTGCCATAGACTGCAATGTAAACCCTCAAAAGCCGCATGCAAAGCGCAGCTGAATGTTAGGCTCTAGTCACACTTGTGTGACTTGTCATGCAACTTTGGACATCAAAGTCACATGACAAGTCTTTCCCCAATGTTTTCCAATGATAACCATTCATATATGTGCAACTTAACAACATATAAGCACATTTTTATTTTTAGGTACACCACCAATTAGATGGCATAGGGTCATACATTGGAGCATGCTCCCTAACAAAATATACTGATTGGGAATTCACCATCTAAGCTGGAGCCTATGTCCATGCATGTTGGGTCTCCCAATGGTGGCCACAGTAGACCATACCTGCATAATGTGTGTTTAAAAAACACTTAATTAGAAGCCTCTATGACTGCGAGGCAACACAATTTGCCATTGGGGGACAGAGAAGGAGAACTGTCACCATATAGAATGTCACCTTATTAGATTGTAAGCTCTTCTGAGCAGGGCCCCCTTAATCCTCTTGTATTTTATTGTATTATAACTGTATTGTCTCCCTTTTTAATATTGTAAAGCGCTGCGTAAACTGTTGGCGCTATATAAAATCCTGTAATAAATAAAAATAAATAAAAATATAGAAGAAAGTGTCTGAAAAATTACCTTCAGGAGCACAAGGTAGCACTTTAAATAATATATTATCCCAACATTTTATATTCCTGATATGCGCTTGCTGTACCATGTGCTTGTATGAGAAAGTATCCTGTTCTCTTTGTATTGATTTATTTGTGTAAAATACCTGGTGTTTTTTTTACAAGGTGAAGGTTAACATATACTTTAAAACAAGTGTCAGAATTTTAAATAGTAAAAATACCCTTTAAAATTACTTTACCATGTTAAAGTGTATTTGAGATTACAATTTTTGGGTTAGCATATATTAAAACCTCTAAAACTTAACCCCAACATCATGCGTTGTGAGCCCCCATTCCAATTTAACAAAGGTCCTCCACCAAAAGGACAAAGTGCCAGAAACAACTGATCTGTGCATACATACATGGTACTAACTATAAGGCCCCTTTCACACTGGGGCGCTTTGCAGGCACTACAGCGCTAAAAATATCACCTGCAAAGCGCCCTGAAACAGCCGCTGCTGTGTTTCCAGTGTGAAAGCCCCGCTAGCGGCCGAATAGCGCCGCTAAAACGACAGTAAATCGCAGCTAAATATAGCGCCACTTTACTGCAAGCACCCGCAACGCTTCAGTGTGAAAGTAGCCTTACTCTAGATCAGTGGTCTCCAAACTGCGGCCCAAAGGTCTATATGCGGCACTTTCCTTGCCTTTATCGGGCCCTTGGGCACCATCAACGGGGCACGATTTCTTCCACTGACACCAATGATGGGGCACTATTCCTTCCCCTGATATGAACAATTGGCACTATTAGATCTCCTAATACATAGGAGTATTCCTCAGACTGACACCAACAATGGGACATGATTCCTTCCACTGACACAAATGATGGAGCACGATTCCTTCCCCTGATATGAACAATTGGCACTACAATGCCCCGTACACACGATAGGATTTTCCTATGGAAAATGTGCGATAGGACCTTGTTGTTGGAAATTTCCGACCGTGTAGGCTGCATCACACATTTTCCATAGGAATTTCCATCACACAAAATTTGAGAGCTGGTTCTCAAATTTTCCGACAACAAAATCCGTTGTCGGAAATTCCGATCGTGTGTACACAATTCCGACGCACAAATTGCCACGCATGCTCGGAATCAAGCAGAAGAGCAGCACTGGCTATTGAACTTCTCGGCTCGTCGCACGTCACCGTGTTCTTGACGTTCGGAATTTCCAACCAACTTTGTGTGACCGTGTGTATGCAAGACAAGTTTGAGCCAACATCCTTCGGAAAAAAAAAAAAAAAAATGTTGTTGTCGGAAAAGCCTATCGTGTGTACAGGGCATTAGACCTCCTAATACATGGGACTATTCCTTAGACTGACACCAACGATGGAGCACCATTCCTCCCACTGATACCAATGATAGGGCACTATTCCTTCCCTTGATACCAACAATTGTCACTATTCCTCCCACTAATATCAATGATAAAGCATTGTATACTCCCATTGACACCACAGCACTTTCTACTACCAATGGCCACATTCCAACCCCAAGTCTGAACTGGCCCTTTGTTTAGAAAGTTTGGAGACCCCCCTGCTCTAGATATATAAAGTGCTACTGAATGTCCACGCAGTCTTATAAGGTGATCTTTAAACTGGAATACGTTATAACATTATCAGTTCTTATACAGTCATATAAGGCTATCTCCTACTTTACAGTACTATATAACATTGCCAGCTCTGGCAGGGGTCTGCTATGACATATGGCCAGATATGTTAACACTGTTGATCATTTCTATTTAAAATTCATAAATTAAATAGTTTACAGAATACAAGGCGCTCTGCGAATGGAGATAAACGATCGCTCTAATTACTGCAGTGCCAGACGTACAGCACTGATAGTAGTTTCCAGCACATACAAAATTGTGAACTGCAGCAAGTAATTAGCCCTGTTAGTACACTTGCCCAGAGATCTTTTTATTCACATAAAATTGAATTCCAGCTAAAGTCTAGCTAAACTTAAAACAACGTAACCTATGTAAAAAAAAATATACTTACTTTTTTTCACCCAGCTCCAGTCCAGTCACATGATCCCCTGTGTCAGCCAATGGCAGCTGCAGGAGAATGGAGAGAGCGCCCAACAACAGCTGAAAAAGCCAGGGGCGATGACATCACCAATATGCTCCCATGGTGAAGTCCTTGTTGCCAGTCCGTCCTCTCCCCTGCTGCTGCCACAGGGATGCCAGATCACATGACCAGACCAAAGCGGGCTGAAAATAGGTAAGTATATAGAGTACGGGTTTTGCCCAGGTTAGTTAGGGTAGGTGTTGGGGGGAGGCATTTTTAGGATTAGTTAGGTTTATTCTGGAATTCTACTTCCACTTCCAGACATTCATCTCCAGTATTTGCCTGAACTATGTTAATATATTATTCATATGAATTAGAGGACATTGTTTCTGATACCAGGGCAAAAGAAAATTAAGTACATCTGTACAATACATGCACATTTCCAATGTTTTATAGACCCACCCTGCAAGCACAGATCTGTTGATCTGCCAGAAATGCACTCACGCCCTAAGTCCTGTTGTTGGGTGACAATACTCCACAACAGTCCATTTCTGTGGACTGAGTGGGATCAGCCGTGCCCAGTTGTCTTTTGCTAAACTACCCAAACCCTTTCACTCTTCCCATCTCCACAACATAGACACAAATTATTCTGTAGTCCAACATAAGGCCTATGACATAAATTTATGTAGCACCCCTGCCCTCAGCTGGCTAAATGTAGCATATAGCTCTGCTATAGCCAGCTGTGCTGTGATTTACTTTTTAGGTCTGATCAGGTTTATTCCTAAATGCCAGCATTACAATATACTCAGAGAAGAAGTCAGTAGCTCTAGCTGTTGAAAAAGCAGTCTTAACCACTTGCTTACTGGGCACTTAAACACCCTTCCTGCCCAGACCAATTTTCAGCTTTCGGTGCTCTCACACTTTGAATGACAATTACTCAGTCATGCAATACTGTACCCAAATGAATTTTTTGTCCTTTTTTTCCCAGAAATAGAGCTTTCTTTTGGTGGTATTTGATCACCTCTGGGTTTTTTATTTTTTGCGCTATAAATGAAAATAGACCGAAAATTTTGAAAAAAACTAATTTTTCTTTGTTTCTGTGATAAAATTTAGCAAATTATTAATTTTTCTTCATAAATTTTGGCCACAATTTATACTGCTACATATCTTTGGTAAAAATAACCCAAATTAGTGGATATTATTTGGTCTTTGTGAAAGTTACAGACTCTACAAGTTGTGGTGCGAATTATACAAAATTGATCACATCTGATGTACTGGTGGCCTATCTAATTTCTTGTGACCCGAACAAGCCAGGAAAGTACAAATACCCCCCAAATGACCCCTTTTTTGAAAGTAGACATTCCAAGGTATTTAGTAAGAGGCATGGTGAGCTTTTTGATGTTGTCATTTTTTCCCACAATTCTTTGCAAAATGAATTATTTTTTTATTTTTTATTATTTTCCACAAAATTGTCATTGTAATAGGTTATTTCTCTCACATGGCATGTGTATACCACAAATGACACCCCAAAATAAATTCTGCTACTCCTCTTGAGTATTACGATACCACATGTGTGGGACTTTTACACAGCCTGGCCACTTAGAGAGGCCCAAAATGCAGGGAGCGCCATCACGTGTTCTAGGAGCATAAATTACACATCTAACTTGTTGACTACCTAGTACACTTTTGAAGGCCTGGAGCACCAGGACAATGACAGGTGACACTGACGTGGCACTGATGACAGATGGCACTGATGACAGGTGGCACTGATGACACGTGACACTGATGTGGCACTGATGACAGATGGCACTAATATGGGGCACTGATGACAGGTGACACTGATGACAGATGGCACTAAAACGGGGCACTGATGACACGTGACACTGACAGATGGCACTAATATGTGGCACTGGTGACAGATGGCACTTATACGTGGCACTGATATCATGTGGCACTAATACGTGGCACTGATGAGAGATGGCACTAATATGTGGCACTGATGACAGATGGCACCGATACGTGGCACTGATGACACGTGACACTGATGACAGATGGCACCGATACGTGGCACTGATGACACGTGACACTGATACGTGGCATTAATGACACGTGACACTGATAACAGTTGGCACGTGACACTGACAGAAGGCACTGATGACAGATGGCATTGACACGTGACACTGATATGGCACTGATGACAGATGGCACTGACGTGACACTGATGACACGTGGCACTTATACATGGCACTGGGGACAGGTGGCACTGGCAGATGGCACTGGGGACAGGTTGCACTGGGGACAGATGGCAGTGGGACAGATGGCAGCGGGGACAGATGGCACATTTCGTTTTTTTTTTTTTGTTTTTTTTACTTACGGCCGCCGGAGCCGTTCATCTCTCTCTCCTCACACGCTGTCTGTGTGAGGAGGGAGAGCGGCGCTGAGAGATGATCTCAAATGTTTCCACATGAGATCATCTCTCATTGGACACGCCGATCTCGCTGTAAACGGCTGCTGTGATTGGCCGTTTAGAGCGATCTATGACTGGCTGTGTCCGACGGACACGGCCAGCACAGAACTTCCCCGATGCGGAAGTAAACAGGTGGACGTCCAGGGACGTCCTCCCTGCAGGGAGCGTCCACGCTGCAGCCGTCTTTCGGCTATAGCGTGGGCACCTAGTGGTTAAACCTCGTACTCACGATCGTATTTTCCACTAGGAATTGTGTGATGACAGACTGTTGGGCGGAAAATCTTTGTCGGATTTTCCGCGGACAAATGTTCGATGGCAAGCTTATACATTTTCTGGGGACAAATGTCTGTTGTCAGATTTTCCGATCATGTGTACATAAGTCCATCAGACAAAAGTCCAAAGTACAAACACGCATGCTCAGAATCAATGCTCACCAAACACAACATTAGCAGAAGGTGCCCAAAGGGTGGCGCTAAAGAGCTGAAAAGCCACGTAGTACGTCACTGCGTTCGTGTTTGTTGGCCGCCATTTGTGTGCCGTTTGTATGCAAGACAAGTTCATGGGCAATGCCCTTTGGAACAAAAGTCTGACGTTTTGTCTGCGGAAAATCCGATCGGCTTAAATCAGTGTTTATAAACAACACTGCTCAGACTGCCATTATATAAACATGCAATGTAGCTTATTGTTACATGTGTATTTTTCTGTTCATTCATCTGTAGATAAAAAGGAGCAACTTAGATCCGTGACCGTGGCCGCGGGACCAATCGCCGCCGGTGTCCTGCGATCGGGTCACAGAGCTGAAGAACGGGGAGAGGTAAGTGTAAACAAACCTCTCCCCGTGCTTCCTAGTGAGGCTGTCACTGATCGTATGTTCCGTCATAGGGAAAGATGATCAGTGATGTCACACGCCAAGCCACGCCCCCCTACAGTTAAAAAAACACATAGGTCACACTTAACCCCTACACTGCCCCTAGTGGTTAACCCCTTCACTGCCAGTGAAATTTTTACAGTAATCAATGCATTTTTAATCGCACTGATCGTTGTATTAATGCCAATGGTCCAAAAAATGTGGCAAAATTGTCCGACGTGTCCGCCATAATGTCACAGTCACAATAAAAATTGCTGATCGCTGCCACTACTAGTAAAAAAAAAATTATTAATAAAAATGCCATAAAACTATCCCCTATTTTGTAGACGCTATAACTTTTGCGCAAACCAATCAATAAACGCTTATTACAATTTTTTTTACCAAAAATATGTAGAAGAATAAGTATCGGCCTAAACTGAGGAAAAAAACATTTTTTTTTATATATTTTTGGGGATATTTATTATAGCAAAAAGTAAAAAATATTGAATTTTTTTCAAAATTGTCGCTCTATTTTTGTTAATAAGGCAAAAAAGAAAAACCGCAGAGGTGATCAAATACCACCAAAAGCAAGCTCTATTTGTGGGGAAAAAAAAGGACGCCAATTTGGTTTGGGAGCCACGTCGTGCGACCGCGCAATTGTCAGTTAAAGCGACGCAGTGCCGAATCGCAAAAAGGGGCCTGGTCCTTTAGCTGCAAATTGGTCCGGGGCTTAAGTGGTTAAAGCAACCTGACAAATGAAACTTTTTTTTTCTAATAAAAGGCTCTTCTGTTTAAACAAAAATCTAAATGTTTTTTAATGTTGATAGATAATAAAATAGAAACAAACAAACAAAAAAAATCATCAGGAAAATAATATGAAGAGAGAAGGAGACTAAGGAATTAATTAGGGCTGATTATTGTTTCAGGAAACACGTTGAGTGCTAGTATATCAACTGCCTATTTTTATATGCATATATATATATATATATATATATATATATATATATATATATATATATATATATATATATATATATATATCATCATACAACTATTTATCATGTTTTGATTCACTTCATGGATTCTGTGGTGCAACTTCTTTAAAGTCCCATGGTCAATTTCTGTAGTTGAGAGGTCTCATATTTAGGGACTGAGCTGTACCATCATTCATTGTACCTTGGCTTTATGTTTTGTGTACTTAGTAATGACAAAGTTACTTTAGAATAAACAGGTCTGTAGCAGAAATGTAAAAATTGCTCTGGTCCATAGGGGGGGTAAACTAAGAGGTGTGACTAATGCCGCGTACACACGTTCGGACTTTGTCCGCCGGACCTAGTCCGACGGAATGTCCACCGGACCTAGTCCGGCGGGACTTCCCCACACGCCGGACTTCCGAGCGTGTGACTTGCCCACACACGCCCGGACTTCTCCGGTGGACAATCCGCTGGAAAAAGTCAGCGGGAATGAACGGACTTTCCAATGAGTGGCAAGTCCGTTCATTTCAAAAGTCCGGCGGACTAGCCTACTAACGGCGGGATTGTCCGCCGGACTGCCAAGTCCAGCGGACAATTTTAAAACAAAACTTAAAACCTAGTCTGCCGGACTTTTGGCGCCAAAAAGTCAGCCGGCGCCTACACATGAGGGGATTGTCTGGTGGACTTGAGTCCAGCGGACAATCCCGCGGGATAGTCCCTTTGTGTGTACGCGGCATAAGGCTACATGCCGAAACGCATAAGCCCTGTATTATTCTGTACCACACCTGGATTAATAAATGTATTCATTGCGGAAGATCGAGCTACCAGCTTTCTTTTATCTACGTGAGAGGTGATGTGGTTAAGGCAACTTGCTGAAGGAAGCTTGCCAGTGGAAGATCGACTAGAGAGGTGGGTGCCTTTTACCTGAATCTCCAGGTACAGAACTGTTCACTGAGCAGCAGCAGTTCTTCAGCGTCATTTTGAGGTTGCTACTAAAGGACCAAATACTGCTGGAATAACTGTCCTCCAAGATTTTGTGGCTTGAGTATCCTGCAACAAAGAGATGGCCCCTGCCCCCACCTATAACTGGCCTTTACAGCAAGGAGCACATGAAAGGGCAAACGCATGAAAGACAAAACCAAAGGAAATTCCCAGCTCAACTCACCAACCAGTCTGCTTACCAACCGAATGAACCTGTCCAACAGTCTGCGTTAAAAACAGGGGTTTAGTTGGCACACATTTGCAAACGCATGCGTAAGCTGCAAGCCCTCTTCATGGCACCCTGTGTATCGATTGCAGTCCTAACACTACTACATTTTTTGAGCGTCTCCACAGTGGAAGCACATGCATTCTAATAGATAGATAAGGGGCAGGTGGGCCTGGAGGTAGCCCAG
This sequence comes from Lithobates sylvaticus, assembly GCA_028564925.1. Lineage (NCBI taxonomy): Eukaryota > Metazoa > Chordata > Amphibia > Anura > Ranidae > Lithobates > Lithobates sylvaticus. Next base: position 261,315,014 of record CM053028.1, read on the forward strand.
TCCTACTTAAAGGCACAGGGGCACATTGGACACACAGCACATAGCACAATGACAGCAAAGGTGCCCAGTGTGTCCCCTGACCAAATTTACACCAGTAACAAAGAGATCGCCCCTGCCCCCACCTACAATTGGCCTTTACAGTAAGGAGCACATGGAAGGGCAAACGCATGAAAGACAAAGCCAGAAGAAATTCCCAGCTCAACTCACCAACCAGTCTGATTACCAACCGAATTAACCTGTCCAACAGTCTGCGTTAAAAACAGGGGTTTAGTTGGCACACATTTGCAAGCGCATGCAAAAGCTGCAAGGCCTCTTCACGGCTTGCAGTCCTAGCACTACTAAATTTATGAGTGCCTCACCTATAACTGCTCTTCACAGCACGGAGCACATGGAAGGGCAAACACATGAAAGACAAAACAAGAGTTGAGGTGGGAATTTCCTCTGGTTTTGTCTTTCATGGGTTTGCCCTTCCTTGTGCTCATTTCTGTGAAGGCCAGTTATAGGTGGTGGTGGCAGGGGCCATCTCTTTGTAACTGGTGTAAATTTAGTGAGGGGACACACTGGGCACCTTTGCTGCAATTGTGCTATGTGCTAGGTGTCGAATGTGCCCCTGTGCCTTTAAGGAAGTCTGGGCTACCTCTAGGCCCAACTGCCCCTTATCTATTAGAATGCATGTGCTTCCACTGTGGAGATGGTCATAAATTTAGTAGTGTTAGGACTGCAAGCTATACACAGGGTGCTGTGAAGAGACCTTGCAGCTTACGCATGCGTTTGCAAATGTGTGCTAACTAAACCCCTGTTTTTAATGCAGACTGTTGGACAGGTTAATTCAGTTGGTAAGCAGACTGGTTGGAGAGTTGAGCTGGGAATTTCCTCTGGTTTTGTCTTTGTTGAGTAGATACTGTGTACACCGCCTGAAGTGTATTAGGAACTGTACACACTGTATTAGATACTGTGTCCACCACCAGAAGAGTAGTAGAAACTGTACACTTTGTATTAGATACTGTGTACTCTAATTCACGGGGGTGTAGGAGTGGCCTGATTCCACCTGCTGAATAATATAGCAGCTATAGAGCCAGCCCCCACCCAGCCTGTCAGTTAACCTTGGTATACACTAGAAATTGTAATTTTCTTCAACCCTGCAGGCTGTATGAAAAAAGAAACCATGAGTGTGTTAGTGCTGCCATCTCACCTGCTGTGCTATTATATTCTGACAGGGGGACTGCCTGCCCCCGTCAATTGGCTGCCAGCACTGATCAGATGCATGTTTTCCAGCATGCCCTTTTAACAGAAGCCATGGGACCACGTGTGCCTGTTGTGTCTGTGGAAGTCACAAAAGTGAGACAGGGCTGTTGCAGAGACAATACCAAGTTTAGGTGATCAGGGAATGCCTGCAACCATTGACTACCAGAGTAAATATCTAATATCTGGTGGTCCAGTAGGACACTGCCCGCAGCTGCTTGATGAAAGAATTCTTCAGTAACAAAACCTAGATCACAAAGAGCTAGAAAGAGGTATCCTACCTCCTCAGGGCACAAAGCTAAACTGGGCTTGTATGCAGGTACAGAGGTATAGCCACAATGCCTCTTTTGATTTGCATAGTGCTAAATTGTTTTAAGGTGGAAGCTTTACGCACATGTTTGGGAACAAAATCCTCCCTGTCCCCCAATGAGCACTGAAAGTAATGCAGGTCTCCATATAAAGAATGCTGCCTCCTGTAGCACATGCTGGCAGACATTTTAGCTACAATTATACAAAAGAGGTGGAGCTATAGTAGTCTTTTAGTGACAATGTACAATCAGATGTATCATTGTAGGCACATTGTGTAGAGATCAAAATAAGAATGGGTAGTCTTTCACCATCTTACATTGCCAATAACAGTTGCTATCATCCTTTCCAGAACTGATCAGCTATGCTTGCATTTCTCATTTCATACTAACGGGAAATGCACCCCTATTGTTTGGAGACATTGGTGTCTTTTGATGTAATTTGCATCTGGAATGGGTCATCTATAGGTCTTATAACTACAGACTAGAATCTTGTTCTCATTGTGAAACAGACAGCAAGAATTTATCCTCAGGCAAGTAGATTCTTAGTTTACAATACAACGTAATTCCCAGGGATGTCTGTATCTTTGCTCTTTGTCAATGAGAGATCAGGCATGATTCATTTATGCTTCATTCGCTTCAAGAAGTGCTATGAATCACTTATTTCATTTTCTTCCTTGCATTTGCTATGCAGGTAAGGTTTTTGCATAAACATCCAACCTACTTTTGTTGGGTGACAAATTTTTTTCTGAAAAACAGACATAGTATATAGTTTATGAACAGTTAAAATGAACAGTGAAAAGTAAGAAGGATTTTGGGCATCCTTTTCCTTCCTCAAGTTCACCTTTTTCACTTTTGACTGTTCATTGTGTTATGTAAGGATATTCTCTGACCAATGAATAAAATACCCTTGGATTACTGCAATACCTGGTCCTTTACTTACCTCTGACTGGTTGAGTGGAGTTTGCTTGTTTTAGAGTTAGAGTTTGTTTTAGAGTAGAGTTCACTTATTTATTTATTTAGGGTACTCATATAGTGGCATCAATTTATGCAGCATTTTACATATTATTATTGTACATTCACATTAGTCCCTGCCATCAAGGAGTTTGCAATCTGAGGTCCCTAATGCCGCGTACACACGGTCGGAATTCTCGTCGGAAAAAGCTCTGATGGTTTTCCCATCGGAATTCCGACGGAATTTCGCTCAAACTGTCTTGCCTACACACGGTCACACCAAATTCCGACGGTCAATAACACCACGCCTTAAAAAAACGTTCGTCTGCACTATAAAAGGGAAGTTTAATGCTTCTGAGCATGCGTCAAATTGTTTCCGAGCATGCGTCGGAATTTTGCGTGTAGGAATTGCATACACACGATCGGAAAATCCGATAGAATGGTTTTCCGTCGGAAAAATTAAGAACAGGTTCTCAATCCAAAGTCCGTCGGAAATTCCAACAGAAAAAGACAGATGAGCATACACACGGTCGGAAAATCAGATGAAAAGCTCCCATCGGACTGTTTCCATCGGAAATTCTGACCGCGTGTACGCAGCATAAGGCCCCTTTCACATGATGGGTCTGATTAGGTCCGCCTGTCAGTTTTTTAGATGGACCTGATTGGACGGTGCATTTACCCCTATGAACTACCTCTGATCTGATTTGATACGCTAAAAAAAAAGGGGGGGTTCCATCCTCCTCCATCTAGGCAGATTGGATCAGAGGCATTTGGGTGTAAACAGTCAGCAGAGTTCGCTTATACCCAGCCGCCCATAGAGCAGAGCAGGCTCTGTCCATGTCCATTCTACAGAAACTGAGTGGACACGGATGGCTCATCTGCCCGCTCTGCTCTGATCAGTAAGGGATCAGCAGACAGATCCTCTGGTGATCAAAACAGAGTCCGCCCTGTGTGAAAGGGGCCTTACTCACCTTCATACATATGTACTTTTGTTTTTTTATTTCATTGTATGTTTTTATTGTATCTTTCATTTCAATACTTATTGCTATTAATTGAAGTGTTAGAGTCTTTATCAGACATCTTAATTGATATAGTGACATGAGCCAATTCACTACATTTTTTTTCTTTTCTATGTAAAAGTATCATCATTTTTGTCTGCATGGATCATTTTTTACAAAAGCTTTACACTAGGGTTCATTGACAAAGGGAACATATCTATAGACTTTCTATAGAACTGAAATTATCTATTATACTTGTATTGCTATTATTGTATGAATTTTCGTTCTGTGAACTTTTCTTATTTGCTTTCTTTTGATCTGTTAAATATGCCTTTCAAAGCATTTTATATTTTGCTATATTTATTTGATAAAGTACAAAAATGTCAGAAATTGAGAGCTGAATGTAGCGCTACCTCTGAAAAAAGATTACGCCCCCTTACCTGTTGCAAAACAAAAAATACATCATGTCCGGAAGGCCACCAAGGAGAGGCAGACGCTCAGAGGCCACTAAAAAAGGGCAAGCAGCCTCTGTTTCTACAGTCAACAGTGGTGGTCGTGGACATGGTGCATCCTCTGCGGGTGGCCATGGGGCATGCTTGTTATTTTTTTTCTGCTGCTGACATGTTATTGAGCCACAACATGCAGAAGAGTTGGTGGAGTGGATAACAAAGCTGTCCTCATCCTCTGTCACCCAGGCTCAGAGTAGTTTGCCTTCCAACGCAGCTGCCAAAGCGGTCTATTCCACCGGCTCCTTGTCCACAGTCACTCCTTCCATAGCCCCACCATCATGCATGGAGGAGTCCCCAGAATTATTCGACCACAGTGTCGGGTACATGCTGCTGGAGGATACGCAGCGATTTGAAGGCTCCGATGTTGGTTCCCAGGTTGAGGAAGGGAGTAACATAAGTCTAGAGATAGGGGTGCCACAAAAGGACAAGAAACTGGCAGTCGTGTTCCCCCAACTGCAGCATACTGCCAAGTTTGCTCCAGTGACTAGGAGGGAGGGGGTGATGAGGTCACTGACTGTACTTGGGTACCTGAGAGAAGAGAGGAGGAGGCACAACTCCAACGAGGCAGGATGTACCCTAGAGGGCAGCTTAAGGGCAGCCACCCTATTGCATCAAACTGCAGAGCTCCGCAGGTGCAGGGCGCTGCTGACTCTCTGCTGACTTAAAAGTTCCTTGGTGTGGACCTTTTTTCAACACGTGTGCAGCAGATCGCACCATTGCTGTTTGCAACCTATGTCTGAAGTGGATCAAGCATGGCCAGAACAGCAGCCACTTGGGCAACACATGCTTGACCAGACATATGATGACCTGCCATGCAGTCCATTGGCAACAGCACTTGAAAGACCCACATCAAAGGAAAAGGCAGACTTACAGTAGTGTGAAAAAGTGTTTGCCCCCTTCCTCATTTCCTGTTCCTTTGCATGTTTGTCACACTTAAGTGTTTCGGAACATCAAACCAATTTAAACAATAGTGGGGGGAAGGGGATTGAACAGGATGGATGTGTAGCGAAGGAGCTCCTCCTAGGTCTGGGAAACCACCTGCAGCTGACCACAATGAGCTACAGATGATCCCCACCTACCCTCCCTAAGCCGACGATATACTGCTCTGACCACAGCTGAAGGACACATCTTTTCAAACTCTCTGCAGCTTAGCTTGCTGGCTGGCGGTAAGCGCAAACAGCGGTGAAAAGGCTCCAAGAAAAGCGCTGGGATATAATCCCAAGAGAGACAGAAAAAGTTCCCAGCGATCTCTTATCTGCAGTGATGGGAACGAGGCGTCCCCAGAGTGCTGACTAAAGACCCCCCTTCGGCCGAAGCCGGGATATACCGAACGAGATACACGCCATACAAACCGTGTGGATTCGACGGCCCGTCGCACGCGGAGATACCAAACTGCCTGGGAAGGTAACACAACAGATCAATGTTGCAGCAACCACCGCTGTGAAGACTACATGAAGCGGAGGTCTCCACAGGGAATCCCTAGAGTGACTGTGCAGGACTAACAGAACCAGCAGATAAGTACCCTATCTCATATACCCTACAGACTAAAGGTAAAGCGGAGGGGACCGACAAAAAAACCCCGTTTTTTTCCTTTTTCTTTTTCCCTTTGGATATGTGTTATGACATAAAAACTGAAAAGGAATAACTGTATAATAAAGGGTATTAAGGGCATAAACGGCACGTCACTCTAGTGGGACCTACACTGTAGTGGGACCTACAGAAACCAGCAGAAAAACACCCAAATATAACCCTCCTGTAGAGAGAAAGACCTCACCGTAAAAGGGTTAAATAATCACATAACTGTACAGAATACCCATTAAAGATATTCCTGGTATATCTGACAAACTTTGCTGACAGTTAGCAAAGAATACAGAACACAATAAAGAGTTTTGAAAAGAAAGGAAAAAAGGAAAGAAAACAAGAAAAAAAGGGGAAGTTTAACCTAATGAAAAATGGACGGCTAAAAAAGGATTTAAATTGGGGGTGAAGATAGTGCAACCCGGGAGATACCTCCCCACCAGACAGATTAAAAAAGTTATAAGAAAGACCCCTACAACTACCCAAGAGAACAACATTCCATATATATATGGAATATATGATCAGTGGAATATACACTTCTCTTGAGAGGAAAAGGTTTTTTTTTTTTTTTTTTTTTTTTTTTTTGGTTGTTTGCTTTCCATCTACTACTTTGAAACAGATAAAAACTCTATAAGGATGCCACCAAAAAGTACACACACTCAGAAAACAAAGAGAGGATCCACAGGTGGAACAACAAAAAATCAGATTAAGCCACATTCTGCACAGAACTCAGATATAAAGGGGTTTTTCAAACTGCCATTAATATCGCCACAACAAGACGCAGAGACTTCCACTGAATTGCATTTTGCCTCACCCAGTATGAGCCCAGAGCTCCCACTCAACAATAGCCCCATAGGGAGTACACAATATCCCATAATGGACACAACGAGATCAACAAACAATCCCAACTGGGACATACAGACACACTTAAAATCACTACCAACTAAAGAGGATATGGATAATTATGTCTATAGATTAGAGACTACATATAAAGAACAAATAAATTCATTGAAGGTATCCTTAATAGACACCCAAGAGCATATGAATATCATAGATGCCAAAATCCTGACGATCGACCAGAAAACACTTACCCTGGAAGAAAAAATAATAGAACACGATCGATTAATAAAACAAATAAGAGACTCAACAGATGAACTCGAGAATAAGAATAGACGTAATAATATAAAAATAAGAGGACTTCCAGAATCAGTAGACACCGAGAATCTGAAACAAATATTACAACATATATTTAATATTTTATTACAACAACCTGAGACAACAGCAATAGAGATCGATCGAGCACACAGAATTCAAGGACCCAGAGATCCCAATCAAACGAGACCTAGAGACATAATATGTAGAATACATTTTTTCCAAACCAAAGAAAATATAATGATAGCAGCAAGAACACAAAGGGAATTCAAGTATGAGGGAGCTCAACTTATATTCTTACAAGATCTATCTAAACATACATTAAATAAGAGAAGAGCGGTGAAACCACTACTGGAGCTATTGAGAGAGAAGGGATTCCTTTATAAATGGGGATCCCCCTTTCAAGTAATAGTGTACCAAGAAGGCCAGAAGACGGTGTTTCGGAGTATTGAAGATCTACAAGAATTCCTCAACCATTTGGGACTCCCTCTGATAGAACTGCCCTTGTGGGCCCAGATATATTAAATCTCTTCAGAATGAAATGAGGGGGAAAGAGAAGGGAAAGAGATACATAATTTCCCCCCTTCTCCCCTTTTTTTTTTTTTTTCCCCCCTCTCCTTCTTTTTCCGGAGAAGGGGGAGATGGGAGGGTGAGGGGAGGGAGAAAAGAGGGAGGTTTAGGAATAGGGTACAAACAGTAACCATCACAATATACACTGCGGATATGTAATAGATAAAGAGGAAATAATGTTAATATTAGAAGTGATCAGGGAAAAGACCAGAATCATTTGAGTATGAATAGGGGCACATCTTTTTTTTCGGAACACATCACATAACTTTACCACATCTACACAAGGACTCACATTTTTGGGGGCGGACATAGGACCGGGGAGGGAAGGGTAGAAGGGAAAGGGATACACCGATCACATGCCTGTACACTAATATTATATATACACGACACGGACACACCAGACACAATTTATAATCTATTATTTACACACACATCTCTAGAGGAGGGGGAAATGGAACGAGGGAGGAGAACAAGGGGGATTGGGGAGATTCCAAAAGAATTGGCCTCCCCTCCCCCCTAGGCGCTCCCCCCTCTTTAATTTTTATTTTTTTAATTTTTTAAAAAAAAAATTTTTTTATTATTATAAAAATTTTTTTTTTTTTTCTTTTTTTAAAAATTTTTTTTTTTTTTTTTTTTTTTATTACTATTAATAAATTTTTTTTTTTTTTTTTTTTTATTATTATAAAATTTTTTTTTTTTTTTTTTTTTTTTTTTTTTCTTTTTTTGGGGAGAAAAATGGGGTAACAGGGACTCAAAATTAAATGCATAGAGTTATAAATATAATATGTCAGAATATAATGAAAATATGATAAAAATGTATAAATTGTAATGTACCTGAAAAATGGACACTTATGAGCTGTGGGCTTTTGGGAAATTGGTTTGCCCCCATTGGATACAATTGATTCAATCTTCCTCTGCCCTCCAAAAAAAACGACCCTCTGCGGAGGGGAGGGAGTGGGTGGGGTGGAGGAGAGAGAGAAAATTTCCTCCCCTTTTTTTCTTCTAGGTTTTTTTTTTTTTTTCTTTTTTTTTTTTTTTGTTTTGGTTTTTTTTTTTTTTTTTTTTTTTTTTTTTTTTTTTTTTTTTTTTTTTTTTTTTTTTTTTTTTTTTTTTTTTTTTTTTTTTTTTTTTTTTTTTTTTTTTTTTTTTTTTTTTTTTTTTTTTTTTTTTTTTTTTTTTTTTTTTTTTTTTTTTTTTTTTTTTTTTTTTTTTTTTTTTTTTTTTTTTTTTTTTTTTTTTTTTTTTTTTTTTTTTTTTTTTTTTTTTTTTTGGTGTTTTGTTTTTTTTTTTTTTTTTTTTTTTTTTTTTATTTTTTTTTTTTTTTTTTTTTTTTTTTTTTTTTTTTTTTTTTTTTTTTTTTTTTTTTTTTTTTTTTTTTTTTTTTTTTTTTTTTTTTTTTTTTTTTTTATATTTTTTTTTTTTTTTTTTTTTTTTTTTTTTTTTTTTTTTTTTTTTTTTTTTTTTTTTTTTTTTTTTTTTTTTTTTTTTTTTTTTTTTTTTTTTTTTTTTTTTTTTTTTTTTTTTTTTTTTTTTTTTTTTTTTTTTTTTTTTTTTTTTTTTTTTTTTTTTTTTTTTTTTTTTTTTTTTTTTTTTTTTTTTTTTTTTTTTTTTTTTGTTTGTTTTTTTTTTTTTTTTTTTTTTTTTTTTTTTTTTTTTTTTTTTTGTTTGTTTTTTTTTTTTTTTTTTTTTTGGGGTTTTTGTTTTTTTTTTTTTTTTTTTTTTTTTTTTTTTTTTTTTTTTTTTTTTTTTTTGGGTTTTGTTTTTTTTTTTTTTTTTTTTTGTTTTTCCTTTCCCTCTCCTTTTCCTCCCTTCTCTCTCTCCTTCTCTCTCTGCCCACTCTATCCCCACAACGAAGAGCAGAGGAAATAGACTGTATAGATTATGCCCAATAAACCACATTGTATCCATGGGAAACAACCCAAATACCAATCTGTAACAATGGAATAACAGAATGGAAAAGACGTATATATACCACATAAACTGTCGGCTTTCAAATATAACTTCAAAGGTGAGGGGGGAGGGGGAGGGGAAGAGGATAGGAGAACAAATATAAGTAACACAATAATAATAGCTCATGAAGGTGATAAATAAGATGTAGGATTAAAATACCCATTAAAATCCTACATCATTTAAACTAAACTATTCCCAGACCAGGGACACGTCCTAACCCTAAGGAAATCCCTATATACCCCCAAATAGGGAACTTACATTGTAAGGGTAGACTCAACGAGTCATTTAGAGAATGATAAAGTATGAAAGTTTTAATCTCAAGTGAGTAGAATACCAAAGAGCATTTGACTCTTAGTGCGAGTGAATGTGAACTACAGAAGAGAAGCTTTTTTTAAAAAGAATAAAAAATATTAAATTTATTTATTTTTTTTTTTTTTATTTTTTTCTCCCTTCCTTCTTTCTTCTTTTTCTTTTCTCTCTCTCCTTCCTTCTCCCTCTTCCCCTCTCCCCCCCCCCTTTTGCTCTCTCCCTCTTCCCTCCTCTAGACCCCCTATTGTCGAAATATGACAGCTATTAAAATTTGTTCTTTCAATACAAGGGGACTAAATGTAGCATCTAAGAGATCACAAATCTTATATTCTCTCCAGAAACAAAATGTAGGAATTATTCTCTTCCAGGAAACGCACTTCCGTACAAATCAACTACCAAACATACAAAATAGACAATATCCCAACTGGTACCACGATACATACCCATATTCAAAATCCAGAGGGGTCTCAATAGTAATTCATAACTCAATACCTCATCAGGTTTTAGAAAAATGGACAAGTCGAGAGGGCAGAGCACTATTGCTAAAGCTGAATATATACGGACAGATATACACTTTTATTAATATCTATCTACCAAATATAGATCAAATTAAAACAGGCATTCAACTACTAACAAAGATGATGATTAAAGCAGAAGGGACAATCATAATTGGAGGAGACTTCAATTTTGTTCTAGATCGAAATATGGATACCACATCAAAGACAGGACCTCAAAAGAAAAGTGAGAATAGAGCATTTAAAAAACTACTAGAACAATACCAACTAATAGATATATGGAGAATAACAAATCCAAGTATAAAAGACTATACATTTTACTCCCAGGTACACGATACATACCATAGACTGGACTACTTTTTGATAAACTCCTCGGCGATTGCAACAACCTCTACCCCCGAGATAGGGAATTTCATATGGTCAGACCATGCACCCATCTACCTAACTATAGATACAATAAATAAAAATATGCCTAGAGGTACATGGAAATTAAATGATAATTTACTATTTGATGAATCCTGTAGAACTGAAATTGCTTCCGCGATATTGAACTTTACATCAGACCACATAGAAGATAATACATCACTCCCAAATCAATGGGAAGCCCTTAAATGTATAATAAGGGGCCTCCTTATTAAACATGGGTCTAGATTAAAAAAAATGAAAAACAATAGGTTAAAAGAATTGATACAAGAAATTTCGGCATTAGAGAAACACCATAAACAGAATACAACACGAGAAACATTAATGGTCCTCTCGGATAAAAGAGTAGAGTTGAGAACGATATTGAATGAACAATCACTTCGAATTAGAGACAAAAATCGCGCCCTATATTACCATCAAGAGAATAAACCAGGTAAAATATTAGCTGGAGCTTTAAAACAACAAACAAGAACTACATCAATTCCCAAAATTAAAACAGACTCAGGGGAACTGACGTATGATCCCAAAAAGATTATGGAAACTTTCCATACATTTTACTCTGGGTTATATAACCTACCTAACCGACTAACAAAACAAAACCTAGAAGACCTTGACCAAAAGGTAAAACAATACATAACAGAAACCCCGATACCACCACTACCTGATAGCGATATAGAACAACTTGAGAATGAATTCTCAGAAACGGAAATACAAATAGTAATAGACTCACTGACAATAGGTAAAAGCCCAGGGCCTGACGGATTTACCCCACGCTTTTATAAATTATACAAAGACCTGCTTATCCCAGTTTTAAAACGCACATTTAACTCTGTATCTATAGCTCAGCCATTTGTATCACAAAGTATGCAGGCATATATATCTCTCATACCCAAACCCGATAAAGACCATACACTATGTGGAAACTATAGACCGATCTCCCTGACGAATATAGATCTCCGAATCTACTCTAAAGTTATAGCCAATAGGCTTACCCCTAAACTACCAACAACGATACATTTAGACCAAGTAGGATTCGTGGAGGGAAGAGAAGCGAGAGATAACACCTTTAAAACTTTGACATTAGTCGAATATGCGAAAAGACACGCCATCCCATCCTGTCTATTGGCAGTAGACGCTGAAAAAGCGTTCGACAGGGTGGGATGGCGATTCTTTGAAGAGACATTGAAACAATGGGGACTGGGCCCTAGATTATTAGAAAAGATTCTGGTTCTATATCAGAATCCAACGGCCAAAATTCGAGCAAATGGGGAATTATCAGACACGATAACAATACGAAACGGAACCAGACAGGGATGTCCCTTATCCCCACTGATATATGTTTTAACTATGGAACATCTGATGACAGCAATCCGGATAAATAAGGATATACAAGGAATTAGAATAAAAGATCAGGAATATAAACTTTCAGGATACGCAGATGATCTATTATTATATATTACAAACCCCATAGTGACGCTACCCAATCTAATAAAAGAATTCAAACGCTTTGCTGAAGTTAGTAACTTCAAAGTTAATTATAATAAAACGGAAGCCTTAAACATTTCACTTACTACAAACACTGTTGATACTCTTAAAAGGAATTTCTCTTTTAAATGGCAAAATAGTACTATTAAATACCTAGGAATATTTATCCCCAATGACATCAGAAAACTCCAAGAAAACAACTACCAAACATACAAAATAGACAATATCCCAACTGGTACCACGATACATACCCATATTCAAAATCCAGAGGGGTCTCAATAGTAATTCATAACTCAATACCTCATCAGGTTTTAGAAAAATGGACAAGTCGAGAGGGCAGAGCACTATTGCTAAAGCTGAATATATACGGACAGATATACACTTTTATTAATATCTATCTACCAAATATAGATCAAATTAAAACAGGCATTCAACTACTAACAAAGATGATGATTAAAGCAGAAGGGACAATCATAATTGGAGGAGACTTCAATTTTGTTCTAGATCGAAATATGGATACCACATCAAAGACAGGACCTCAAAAGAAAAGTGAGAATAGAGCATTTAAAAAACTACTAGAACAATACCAACTAATAGATATATGGAGAATAACAAATCCAAGTATAAAAGACTATACATTTTACTCCCAGGTACACGATACATACCATAGACTGGACTACTTTTTGATAAACTCCTCGGCGATTGCAACAACCTCTACCCCCGAGATAGGGAATTTCATATGGTCAGACCATGCACCCATCTACCTAACTATAGATACAATAAATAAAAATATGCCTAGAGGTACATGGAAATTAAATGATAATTTACTATTTGATGAATCCTGTAGAACTGAAATTGCTTCCGCGATATTGAACTTTACATCAGACCACATAGAAGATAATACATCACTCCCAAATCAATGGGAAGCCCTTAAATGTATAATAAGGGGCCTCCTTATTAAACATGGGTCTAGATTAAAAAAAATGAAAAACAATAGGTTAAAAGAATTGATACAAGAAATTTCGGCATTAGAGAAACACCATAAACAGAATACAACACGAGAAACATTAATGGTCCTCTCGGATAAAAGAGTAGAGTTGAGAACGATATTGAATGAACAATCACTTCGAATTAGAGACAAAAATCGCGCCCTATATTACCATCAAGAGAATAAACCAGGTAAAATATTAGCTGGAGCTTTAAAACAACAAACAAGAACTACATCAATTCCCAAAATTAAAACAGACTCAGGGGAACTGACGTATGATCCCAAAAAGATTATGGAAACTTTCCATACATTTTACTCTGGGTTATATAACCTACCTAACCGACTAACAAAACAAAACCTAGAAGACCTTGACCAAAAGGTAAAACAATACATAACAGAAACCCCGATACCACCACTACCTGATAGCGATATAGAACAACTTGAGAATGAATTCTCAGAAACGGAAATACAAATAGTAATAGACTCACTGACAATAGGTAAAAGCCCAGGGCCTGACGGATTTACCCCACGCTTTTATAAATTATACAAAGACCTGCTTATCCCAGTTTTAAAACGCACATTTAACTCTGTATCTATAGCTCAGCCATTTGTATCACAAAGTATGCAGGCATATATATCTCTCATACCCAAACCCGATAAAGACCATACACTATGTGGAAACTATAGACCGATCTCCCTGACGAATATAGATCTCCGAATCTACTCTAAAGTTATAGCCAATAGGCTTACCCCTAAACTACCAACAACGATACATTTAGACCAAGTAGGATTCGTGGAGGGAAGAGAAGCGAGAGATAACACCTTTAAAACTTTGACATTAGTCGAATATGCGAAAAGACACGCCATCCCATCCTGTCTATTGGCAGTAGACGCTGAAAAAGCGTTCGACAGGGTGGGATGGCGATTCTTTGAAGAGACATTGAAACAATGGGGACTGGGCCCTAGATTATTAGAAAAGATTCTGGTTCTATATCAGAATCCAACGGCCAAAATTCGAGCAAATGGGGAATTATCAGACACGATAACAATACGAAACGGAACCAGACAGGGATGTCCCTTATCCCCACTGATATATGTTTTAACTATGGAACATCTGATGACAGCAATCCGGATAAATAAGGATATACAAGGAATTAGAATAAAAGATCAGGAATATAAACTTTCAGGATACGCAGATGATCTATTATTATATATTACAAACCCCATAGTGACGCTACCCAATCTAATAAAAGAATTCAAACGCTTTGCTGAAGTTAGTAACTTCAAAGTTAATTATAATAAAACGGAAGCCTTAAACATTTCACTTACTACAAACACTGTTGATACTCTTAAAAGGAATTTCTCTTTTAAATGGCAAAATAGTACTATTAAATACCTAGGAATATTTATCCCCAATGACATCAGAAAACTCCAAGAAAACAACTATGTCCCACTAATACAAAAAATCACGAAACTACTTCAAAACTACAACAAAGGAATTTTCTCTTGGACAGGGCGTATAAATATTATAAAAATGGACATACTTCCCAAAATACTATATATATTCCAAACAGTTCCAATATTTCCCCTCAAAAACATATTGAATACTCTACGAAAACTGATAGGCAGCTTCATCTGGGCGGGTAAACCAGCAAGAGTCAGCAGGGAAACACTTATAAGATCTAAAAAAGACGGGGGTTTGGCTCTTCCGGATTTATCCACATACCTTAAGGCATCCCTGATCACTAGGATTCTGGATTGGTTTCATAATAAAGGAACTAAACAATGGGTGGAACTAGAGGAAGAAATTATGAATATAAATTTAAAAATACTACCATGGATAAAAAAAGAGAATAGACCATTAAGACAAGAAATGCCATTTTTGATTGAAGCAACACTGAAAACATGGGACGGACTGATGAAAAGGGGAATAGGGTCATCATATATAGGCCCAATGACACCCCTCTTCGGCAATCCTGATTTCCCCCCAGCAAATGAATCCAGAACCTTTTTAAAATGGGAGAAAAAAGACAACATCAGAATAGTACAAACAATGGAGAACAAAAAACTTATTCGACTAGAAGACATGGGTAGAGAACATGCACACAAATGGATACAACACAGACAGCTTCAGGAATATATAAATACTCTTGAGAAAACAGGAATATTGGACAGAACACCCACAACATTGGAAACATTATTATTACAAGAACAAAGACCCATACATAATCTTTCCAACATATATAAATATTTAATTTCAAACAGTAACACACAAGAGTTAAAATATGTAAGAAAATGGGAACAGGAGATGGAAGAGGCCATACCCAGAGAGAAATGGGACAAAGCAATTTTACTAACACACAAAATGTCTCTATCCAATAGACATCAGGAAAGAAACTACAAACTACTAGTGAGATGGTACAAATGCCCAATTGACCTGTATAAAATTAATGTAGAAAATGATAGCACCTGTTGGAGATGTCAAGAAGCAACCGGGACTATGTCACATATCTGGTTTTTATGCCCAAAGGTGTACATATTCTGGGAAAAAATATTTAAGATATATAGCGAGATGACAGATATAAACATACAACCAGAAATAAAGATCGCTATTTTATCAATGATACCAGGTACGATTAAAAAGATAAGAAAAGGGATACTAAAACACTGTTTAACCGCAGCTAGAACAGTAATAGCAAGGAAATGGAAAAACAATATAGCACCCTCAATTGAGGAATGGATCATAGAAATGGATGATATGCGTTCACTGGAAGAGAGGATTATAAAGGAAGAGGATCCCAAAGATCACATAAACGAAACTTGGCAAAAATGGAGAGACTATAGGATGTCGTCCTTATTGCTGCGGACGATATGAGAGGGAGGGGGGGGAGGAGGGAGGACGGGAGAGACCTTGTTAAAATCCTTTTTTTTTTTTTTTTTTTTTTTTTTCCTTTTTTTTTTTGTTTTTTTCCTTTTTTTTTTTTTTTTTTTTATTTATTTCTATATTTTTCCTTTTTTTATATCTACTGGACACTAATATGAATGAAGAGAGTATGATAGATTGTTTGATAAGTTTTAATGACATATGATGGGGAGTAAGAATGAAAGTAATAGCAACATTATATAACTAATACGCAAAAGTACAGGAATAAGAAACTATGGAGTTATAAACAGACACAACTGTAAATGCCTGTATAATACATGTAACTGCAAAGTTTTATGTTTGTCAAGATGTGAAAATGAAATAAAGTAAGATTTGAAACAATTTAAACAATAGTCAAGGACAACACAAGTAAACACAAAATGCAATTTGTAAATGAAGGTGTGTATTATTAAAGGTGAAAAAAAATCCAAACCATCATGGCCCTGTGTGAAAAAGTGATTGCCCCCCTTGTTAAAACATACTATAACTGTGGTTGTCCACACCTAAATTCAATTTCTCTAGCCACACCCAGGCCTGATTATTGCCACACCTGTTCACAATCAAGGCATCACTTAAATAGGAGCTGCTTGACACAGTAAGGTCCACCAGAAGATCCTTAAAAGCTACACATCATGCCGAGACCCATAGAAATTCAGGAACAATTGAGAAAGAAAGTAATTGAGATCTATCAGTCTGGAAAGGGTTAAAAAGGCCATTTCCAAAGCTTTGGGAATCCAGCGAACCACAGTGAGAGCCATTATTCACAAATGGCGAAGACATGGAACAGTGGTGAACCTTCCCAGGAGTGGCCGGCCGCCCAAAATTACCCCAATAGCGCAGCGACGACTCATCCAAGAGGTCACAAAAGACCCCACAACAACGTCCAAGGAACTGCAGGCCTCACTTGCCTCAGTTAAGGTCAGCGTTCATGCCTCCACCATCAGGAAAAGACTGGGCAAAAATGGCCTGCATGGCAGAGTTCCAAGGAGAAAACCACTGCTGAGCAAAAAGAACATCAAAGCTCGTCTCAATTTCTCCACAACACATCTTGATGATCCCCAAGACTTTTGGGACAACATTCTGTGGACCGATGAGACAAAAGTGGAACTCTTTGGAAGGTGTGTGTCCAAGTATATCTGGCGTAGAAGGAACACTGCATTTCAGAAAAAGAACATTATACCAACAGTAAAATATGGTGGTGGTAGTGTGATGGTCTGGGGCTGTTTTGCTGCTTCAGGACCTGGAAGACTTGCCGTGATAAAAGGAACTATGAATTCTGCTGTCTACCAAGAGATCCTGAAGGAGAATGTCCGACCATCTGTTCGTGTACTCAAGCTGAAACGAACTTGGGTTCTGCAGCAGGACAATGATCCTAAACACACCAGCAAGTCCACCACCGAATGGCTGAAAAAAGAAAAACAAAATGAAGACTTTGGAGTGGCCTAGCCAAAGTCCTGACCTGAATCCTATTGAGATGTTGTGGTATGACCTTAAAAAGGCTGTTCATGCTCGAAAACCCTCTAATGTAACTGAATTAGGACAATTCTGCAAAGATGAGTGGGCCAAAATTCCTCCAGGACGCTGTAAAAGCCTCATTGCACGTTATCGCAAACGCTTGGTTGCAGTTGTTGCTGCTAAGGGTGGCCCAACCAGTTATTAGGTTTAGGGGGCAATCACTTTTTCACACAGGGCCATGATGGTTTGGATTTTTTTTCACCTTTAATAATAAACACCTTCATTTACAAATTGCAATTTGTGTTTACTTGTGTTGTCCTTGACTATTGTTTAAATTGGTTTGATGTTCCGAAACACTTAAGTGTGACAAACATGCAAAGGAACAGGAAATGAGGAAGGGGGCAAACACTTTTTCACACCACTGTATCTTGCTCCTCAACTGGGATCTCCAACCCTACTATACCTCCAGTCCTCTCAAAAACCTGCACTGAGAGGAATTAAGCTATAGCAATAGGTGTCCCAAGTACTTGCAGCCAATCTGCTAGCAGTACACCACCAATTGAATTTAGCAAGCAAATTTCCCTACCCCAGTTGCTGAACCATAAAAATAAATATGGTCCCAGCCATCCACATGCTCAGCATCTAAATGCTAGCTTGGCCAAATTTCTAGCACTGCAACTGCTGCCTTTTCAGCTGGTAGACTCTACCCCCTTTCGTGAATTTGTGTAATGTGCTGTACCTCAGTGGCAGGTTCCAAAACGCCATTTCTTTTCACGGAAGGCCATTCCAGCTCTCTACCGGCATGTGGAAGGCAATGTTTTGGCCTCGTTGGACAGGGCAGTCAGCAGTAAGGTTAATATTACTGCTGACTCATGGTCTACCAGGCATGGGCAGGGACGTTACCTTTCCTTCCTGGCACACTGGTTAACTCTGCTGGCAGCTGGGAAAGATGCAGGACAGGTTTCAGTGTTGTTGGAGCTTGTCCCGCCACCACGCCTCCAAAATGCTAGCAGTGATTCTGCCACAGCTCTCTCCTCCACTCCCTCCCCTTCTTCTTCCTCTATGGCCTCTTCTGCAGATTTGTCCTCTGAACCAGCGGTGCTCCTTAAGCGTTCAAGGGGCTATGCAAGCAGTCAGGCTAAAAGATGCCATACAGTGCTTTAGTTGGTCTGCCTAGGGGACAGGAGCCACACCGGGGCAGAGATTCTGTCAGCTCTGCAGGGGCAGGCTCAGAGGTGGTTGACGCCACGCCAGCTTCAGCCAGGAATGGTTGTATGCGACAATGGCACCAACCTTCTCTCCGCCCTCCATCAGGGACACTTGACCCATGCTCCATGTTTGGCACACATCCTGAATTTGGTGGTGCAGCCATTCTTGAGCAGGTACCCAGGCTTACAGGATCTCCTGAAGCAGGGCAGAAAAGTCTGCGGTCATTTCCGCTGGTCATACAATGCCAGTGTTTGGCTGGCTGACATTCAAAGGGAATGCAACCTGCCCACCAACCGCCCCATTTGTGACATGCCCACCAGGTGAAACACAACGTTGGCAATGCAGCAGCAGCTGCACACACAGCAGAGGGCCATCAATGAGTACCTGTGTGAGTATGGCACCAGGACAGGGTCAGGGGAGCTTGGCTTCTTTTTGCCACGCCAGTGGCTACTGATCAAGGATGCACGCACTGTCCTGTCACCATTTGAGGAGGCCACAAGGATGTGAGCAGTGACAATGCATGCATCAGTGACACTGTCCCTCTAGTCTTCCTGCTGGAGCACACTCTTTGTGGAATCATGGACAGGGCAATTGAGGCAGAACAGCAGGAGGAAGAGGAAGACTTCCTTTCCTCTTAAGGCCCCCTTTATCCAGATAGTATTCCTGCGGGCCCGCCAAACACACAGGAAGAAGAGGAGGAGGATTGTGTCAGCATGGATGTAGAGGATAAGACTCAGCAGCAGTCTTCAATGGATGGTTTTCAGTCCCCAGAAACCCAAGGAGTTGTACGTGACTGGGAGGAGGTAGTTATGGATCATGTGATCCTTAGTGACCCGGAGGACTCAGAATCGAATGCTTCTGCAAACTTACGTTGCATGGCCTCCCTGATTCTGCAAAGCCTGCGAAAGGACCCTAGGATTTGTGGTATCAAGGAGAGGGATCATTACTGGCTGGCAACCCTTCTTGATCCACGTTACAAGGGTAAGGTTGCAGAACTCATCCTGCCTTTGCAGAGGGAGCAGAGGATGAAACATCTTCAGGAGGCCTTGAAGAAAGGTTTGTCATTTTCAGACCCTGGGAGGTTACCATTTCTACCTTTTCAACAGAGTATCCACTGGGTTACTGGGTCTTGAGGATGGACCACTGGCCAGAACTTGCCCAATAAGCCATTGAGCTACTGGCCTGTCCTGCATCCAGTGTGCTTTCTGAACGCACATACTTCTGGAGGGTTTGTAACGGATCAAAGGGTGCGCCTGTCCACACTCTGTTGATAGGCTCACATTCATAAAAATGAATCAGTCTTGGATCAGCAGCTATCAAGCACCTGATGCTGATGTAACTGATTGAATTTGCTATGGATGTGGGATCCCTAAAAAGACTGTTTATGCTGAGTATCCTATTCCTCCTCATTATTGATGATGCTAGCTTCCAACAATATTTTTGGTTTAGGGTACTACCACTCAAGGCTCAATTTGTCTGCCCCTGTTTAACAGGGGCATGTAATTACAAAATGTGAACTTATATTTCACAGCAGGGCCTGTTCCCTCGCCCAGCAAGAGTATCTGTGAGGGGTTACAGTGTTGTGGCACCACCACCACCACCCAAGGCCCAATTTTTTCTGCCCCTGTTTAACAGGGGCATGTAATTACAATTCTTAATATAATATTTCACAGCAGGGCCAATTCCTGCGCCCAACAAGAGTAACTGTGAGGGCTTACAGTGTACTGGTACCACCAACACCTAAGGCCCAATTTTCTGATGAGTATATAGGGCAGGCCGTATAGTATATATACTGCTGTTCAAAGTATATAGGGCCTGGGGGACCCCCACGCCATTTTTTTTAAAAAAATTGGTGCGGGGTTCCCCTTAATATTCATACCAGACCTGAAGGGCCTGCTATGGATTTTGGGAGGGACAGTCCCATTTTTTGGGGGATATTTCTATCTATATTGCCGGGATCCGACACTACCTTACAGCCGCGAGCAGTTTTAAATTAAATTTTTTCCTTTAGAAATGTAATTTTGCTGTGGCACTGTTATAAACATGGGGAAGATGCTCTACTTTACAGGCATACTAAGGACACCCCCAGGCACGATATTTAAAGGAATATTTAATTTTTATTGTTTCACTTTAAGCATTATTAAAATCACTGCTCCCGAAAAAAGGGCATTTTTTAAAACTTTTTTGGGGATTGATGCATGTGTCCCCTGGGGCAGGACCCGGGTCTCAAACACTTTTTATGGCAATAACTTGCATATAAGCCTTTAAAATTAGTACTTTAAATTTTTCACATTCGCATCCCATAGACTAACGGTGTTTGCACACATTTTTTGCCTGTTCTACTGCGAACCGAACTGGGGGGGTATTCAGCTCATACCCACTCACATCATCCCTTTTGGTCTTCTTATTTGGTGGGCACAGTCTGAGTTTATAATTGTGCTATGGTCTCTTTCAAAAGACTGTCTCTTTCTATTTTTATTCCTGAGGGCTCTCTAACTTCTAGTGCAGTCTTATTGAGATGGATTCACCAGATGATTTTCCCAAGACATATCTGGAAAGGACAGGTGCCTCGGTTCCCTGTAACTGTTAATTTTGCTTTGTGGTAAGCACTTGGGCATTCCAGCTCCAAGTTACTGTTATCAAAGTCTGTAAGGCTTCTACCTGGTCTATAGTCCACACCTTTAGTTAGTTATACAGGTTGGGCATGGCTGCATCTGAGTACAGAAGATGCTGCAGGCAGCAGTGCGATTCATCACATTGCTTTTGGATATCCAACACAGAAGGATAGAGTCCTGAGTCCTCCAATAAATGCTGGACATACCTTCACTTACGGTAAAAAAAAATTTATTCAGTAGTTCATTTGTGGACATAGCTCTGGTTTTCTTTATGGTACTGGATTGTTACCACAGTTTGGAAACTATCTTTTTGAAAGGCTGTTTGTCCTGTTTTTCACTGATTTGATACAACTAAGGTTGTAAGCAGGTCCCGGGAGATGGATACCACTTTATGGGGCTTTGCCTCTTTTGATTTGCAATGTGTCCAAACCTCCTAGAGAGGGGGGCATAGAATAATAGAGCCCTGTGTCCTCCAAGGAACTACAGTGGAGATTTTTATTTTTTATTTAATTTTTTCAGCTGTACATATCACCAAACTTAAAAAAAAAGAAAACATGAGTTCATGATTCTTGAACTATAAAGGGCCATTTGACCCCTCTCAACTGCATCCCCTTTTTCTTACAGATGTCTTCCTGAATTTAGCAAAGATCGAATTTTGGTGTAGTAGACATTGGGCCACAAATGATTTATTGTAAATACAGCCCTGCTTCCAAGACAAACCAGAAAAAGAGACTGGTCCCCTTTCTACTGAGGAACAGCCCTGTTATTGCAAGGGATACCTGAATCTGTAGGAAAACTGACAAATACTAACCCTTGTAAGACCATCCTAACGGAGACTGTTGATATTATATTCCAGCTGCCCAAATGAGGCCAAAGCATTTGCAGGTTATGCTATTGAATGTTATCACTTTCTTAAGACATTTTAAACATAAGCCAATAAAAGTAGGATCAAGCTGTACACATAAATAGATTAATACAAAATAACTAGAATATAATGCAAAACACCATTATAAGACAAATCCTTGCCTTCAAAGCAAGATGTACATTATTCCCAGTGCTATGTTCTGGAATTAGCACAGCATGTAGTAAGATGCTCTGAATCCAGCTACCCTCTGTTCCATTTCAACAGTGTGAGTATATTTGCATATCTATAAGCTATTTTTATGCATTTTAATTAATTAACTGTTGAAGTGTTTGTATGGAAATTCAAATATGTTGAAAATTGTTCATTGCCTTTCTGTCTTTCCTCAGGTTAAGAGCTTAAATAAATCAACCAACCTCTTCGCTATAATGCAGTTTTTTTCTTTCTTCTTTTTTTTTTTTTCCAGTGGCATGTTGCAGTGTGTCATGTAAAGGTGTGTCCAGGTAAAATATACCAAATGTATTCACTAACAGAAACATATTTAATTTTTACTAGTGATTGAAGTGATCACAGCACAATATGTTCTCATTTTTACAATTATCATTTGGGAATCCAGACTGATAATTAGAAGAGCTAAATAAATACCAGTTCGTAGGGAAACGGTTGGCTTGTAACATTTTTTTTATAGATATGTAAATGGGAAAAGCTTAATGTTTTAAAAATCCTCTTTAGGGGGGAGATTTACTAAAACTGATGGGGGAGATTTACTAAAACTGGAGCACTCAGAATCTGGTGCAGCTGTGCATGGTAGCCAATCAGTTTCTAAATTCAGCTTGTTCAATTAAAGTAAAACTATAGGCAAAGCTTATTTTTTCAGTTTGGATAGAGCAAGCGAGGTTTATAACCCCTGTCAGATTTTTCTGTCGTCATCTGTGACCTATTGTGGAGATTTCCCTTCACTTCCTGTCCCATAGCCAAACAGGAAGTGAGAGGAAATCTCCGGAAAATTAAGGGGATTCTTTGGAGATCCTTAGGTCACCAGAACTAGTGTACCCATTGCATTGATTTTCTTTTACTTTCACTTTCAATGATTTGACTCTCATAATTTGATCTGAGCATGCGTGGCACTTTGTCCGTCGGAATTGTCTACACACGTTCGGAAAAAGTCTGATTGGATTTTGTTGTCGGAAAATTTGAGAGCAGGATCTCAATTTTTTTCCGTCGGAAAATTTGAGAGCAGGATCTCCGTCGGAAAAACATGGAAGCTGATTGGTTTCTATGCAGAGCTACACCAGATTTTGCACTCTCCAGTTTTAGTAAACCCCCCCCCCCCCCAATGTATGTATCATTTGTACAAAAAAAAGAGCACTAGTGTCTTACTCAGTGGCGGCTGGTGCTCAAAAAAAATGTATGCAGCCAACTGTGCCCATCATATGCAGCCAACTGTGCCCATCATATGCAGCCAACTGTACCCCATATATTGCAGCCTCTGTGCCCATAACATGCAGCCACTGTGCCCAGCAAATGCAGCCAACTGTGCCCATCAATTGCAGCCTTTGTGCCCATAATATGCAGTCACTATGCCCAGCAAATGCAGCCAACTGTGCCCCATCAATTGCAGCCTCTGTGCCAATAATATGCAGCCACTGTGCCCCCCCGCTCGACCGCTGTCTGCCCGGCACTTACCCCATCGTGGTGGCGGGTCAGGCAGCGAGCTGTGGGATGGGTAGCGGGCGATGGCTCCTGTGTCCTCCGTGCGCATCTGGCAATTAGCGAGCTGGCAATTAGCCGACAGCTGAGCGGCCAGCTCAGAGAAGGAAGGGCTGAGCCCAGCCCTGACAATTTGCTTTGCTAAAACACCTGGGTGGACTGCGAGCGCAATGATTTGCGCTCGCAGTTCACCTTTTTTGAAGCCTATTAGAGCCTATGGCTCGAATCAGGTGCTTTAAACCCTGCCCGCCGCTGTAATTCACGCGCCCGGCATCCGAAAAGGGGCCGGATGCCTGAATAGGGGGTGGCTACAGCACCCATGGATAGATTCATGCAATGCATGAATCTATCCATACTACACAGAGGGGGTGGCTGGAGAGAGGGGGCGGCGCCCATGTGCCCTTAATGGACACACCGCCACTGGTCTTACTTTGACTGCTACAGCCCCATTAGGTTAAGAGGTCACTGTCTCTCCAGGATATATGATCATCACAGCAGTTCAATGCACCACCATTTCAGGGCCTATTTTACAATGCATGATGACAACAACAAAAAATAAATTGTTTAGTGGACGGAATGCTATTCCAGGTATACATGGGAGTGAAGCATGCTTCTCAGTATCTTCCTGTAATAAAAAATATGACATGATAAAGCAAGCTGTTTAAAACTCCATGGTGGAATATACGTATCAGCAGCAAAACTTTCTCCTTCTCCTCACCCTGTTGAGGAGGATTCCTCAAACTCAGATTCTCATGATGTGGAGCCTTTTACATCTGTTGTTTCAACTTTGCCTCAGAAGAACATTGTCAGCTCTACTTGATTTCCACAATCCAGTATTGCCTCTGCTTCTAGGAAATGCAGCCATGCCCACTTCTGGGTTTCACCAACCAGAATGATGCCCTTCCCCTGGCAGGCCACTTCCGCTTAGAGCGTTGCCCTTTTCCTGTCTGGCCACAACCAAGGGGAGCCTCCTTTTCTTCCTGTCAGGCCACAGTAAATCTAAGTGGTATCCTTCTCTCCCTGTCAAGCAGCAGCCAATAAGAGCAGCTTCCTCCTCTTGCCCAGATTATTTAAACTCAGTGAAACTCCCAGCTTGCTGTCTGAGTTCCGTTTTTGCAAGCTAGCAGCCGCTGAGCCTTCCTGGTATCCATCCTGCATATTAGTCATTGATTCCTTTGCACCAGTCTCTGGTTTGTTCCTGAGTTTCTGCGTTGCTACCTGCCCTGATCTCGGGTTTGTTTCTGGTTACCATGCCTGCTGCCTGCCCTGACCAATGTGTTGTTCCAAGTTATCTGTGTCTGCTGCCTGCCCTGATCTCTAACTTTTATCCTGACCGCCCATGTCTGCAGCCAGCCCTGACCTTTTAGCTGTAACCTTATGACGTATTCCACTTAACTGTTGCCCACAGTTTACTTATCTGCTCTAGACCTACTTCCTGGTGTCTTCTGACTTGTGGTCCATGGTGCTTGGAGCTGGGTGAACCTGGGGGACAACTAAGTCCAAATTCCTTGGTAAGAGCATACTGTTGTGGAGACTCTGAGGAGGAAAATGGGAGATTATCCCTTGATAGCCTGTTTTTGGACTGGGGCAGCAGCAGGTGAATGCTTTACTCTCAATAGTTAGTAAAATCCCTTCTGTATATTGTAATAAAGGTACCAGGAAGACATAAAATTGCTTCATTGCTTTCAAATGTTGCTTTTTTGCAACTAAGGCATCCTAGTTGACCTTTTGCACCAGAATTTTCTTTATTACCCTTTCATGACTAAGCCTGTTTCTGACATTTGGTGTTTTCAAGTTAAAATCCCTATTTTTTTGCTAGAAAATTACTTAGAACCCCCAAACATTATATATATATATTTTTTTATCAGAGAATCTAGAAAATAAAATGGCGATTTTTGCAATATTTTATTTCACACCGTATTTGTGCAGCGGTGTTTTAAACGCAACTTTTTGGGAAAAGGGACACTTTAATGAATTTTAAAAAACAAAATTGTACAGTTATCCCAATTTTTTTGTATATGTGAAAGATGATATTACGCCGAGTAAATAGATACCAAACATGTCACGCTTTATAATTCCACGCACTCGTGGAATGGCGACAAACTTTGGTACCTAAAAATCTCCATAGGCGACGCTTTAAAAATTTTTTACAGTTACCAGGTTAGAGGTACAGAGGAGGTCCAATGCTAGAATTATTGCTCTCGTTCTGAGGATCACGGCGATACCTCACATGTGTGATTTAAACACCGTTTACATAGAGACTTCCGTATGGGTTTTCTTTGCTGCGTGAGCTCGCGGTGACGGGGGCGCTTTGAAATTTTTTTTTTCTTATTTTTTTTTATATTATTAAATTGTGTTTTTTTTTTAAAAAAATAATAATAATTTGATCACTTTTATTGATGTCACAAGGAATGTAAACATCCCTTGTGACAGTAATAGATGGTGACAGGTACTCTTTATGGAGGGATCGGGGGTCTAAAAGACCTCCAATCCTTCCTTTGCACTTCAAAGTATTCAGATCACCAAAAACGGTGTATCTGAATACTGTATATTTTTTAAAATCCGGCGCCATTGGCACATACAATAGCTAAGTTGTAAATGACCAAAAAAAAGTGAAGGCTATAAGCTAAATATAGAACACCTCACGCAATATAATTTTGCTTGCGTTACAATCTCAGTGCTTTCCCAGAAGTCTGCACACATAGTTTCAGGCTTTTTCTGCAATAGGCATTTATTTTTTCGTGAGTTTCGTTCAACAGTTCATAAGAACAAAAGGATCTTGGGGCTACAGCTTTTCCTAATCAGACACTGATATTTAGGTAGTTTTAATTGTGGGAAATCATCCCAGTAAGCAGATTTTAATAGGGATGGAAGAACTAGTAAGGCCTACATCAATAATCATCAGCACAAATTATGGTATGAAGCTACAATAAAGCAATTCTTTCAACACTTACCATAGTTTTTATTTTATAAGGCATATCCAAGGCAGCATATGAGTAGGCTTTGCCTCTGGCCCTTCAATCCCTTAGGCCCCTTTCACACTGGGGCGGGAGCGGCGTCGACGGTAAAGCAGCGCTATATTTAGCGCTGCTTTACCGTCGTTTTAGCCGCGGTATTCGGCCCGCTAGCAGTGCGGTTTTAACCCCCTCTAGTGGCCGAAAAAGGGTTTCGCCCCGCAGCGGGGCTTTGCACCGGTATTGCCGCTGTATTACCGCGGTGTCCCATTGATTTCAATGGGTAGGAGCGGTATAGGAGCGGTGAATACACCGCTCCTTCACCGCTCCAAAGATGCTGCTAGCAGGACTTTTTTGACCGTCCTGCTAGCGCACCGCTCCAGTGTGAAAGCCCTTCGGCTTTCACACTGGAGTGAATGGAGCCGGATTTTTCCAGGCGCTGTACAGGCGCTATTTTTAGCGCTGTAGCGCCTGAAAAACGCCTCAGTGTGAAAGGGGCCTTAGCATTGATGTCTCTACAAAGTCTTGTTTCTTTAAAGTTGTAGCTAATTCTTCTATTATTCAACATTATTCGACAATTGACTCTGTTATGCTGCCATGGAAAGGGTTGCTATAGGTGACAGCACTTTGCACATCATCATTTGTTGTCTTAATAAAAAAAAGCCCTATAATGATAGTGATAGTGATAGTGCTTTCATTTTGCACAGGCTTCATGTCTCATTTCCTGAAAATGTATATATTACAGAGATGAGGACTTCATTTGCTTTTCTGATCTGTAGTATTTCTGTACATGTTCTTCACATTTAGTTTAATGTATTATAGAAAATTTGTACACAGCATAAGAAGTCAGTTATGGCAATATCACTTGAGCACTTCTGTAATTCTAACTTGCTTTCCTCAGTATATCTACGACTTCTGCTATATGCACCTGTAGTTGTGTTTTGCACCCCATGATCATGTAGGAAGAAACTCACTTGAAGGGCCACTGAATATTCTCATGTATTCAGTTGTTTGAAAGGTGCACACAATACATGTCTGCCTTCCATATTCTTCAATATGCTCCTCTAGCCGCTTTCCATTTATGTTAGTTCCTCTTCTTTGCTCCACTGATGTCCAAACTCCAACACGTATCTTCATCTGCCTTTTTTTATTATAATTCTGACAAATTATCACCTATTTTTCTAGCTTCTGTCTATACTGTTATCTGCCCCACTAAACCAGCATATTGATTTGCCACACATAAGGTCACCAGCACCCTCTCCAACAAAGGTCTACTCCACTCAAGGCCAACAGCAACCTTTCCCACACTGATCTCACACTAGAAGTCACCAACAACCTCTCCTACACTTATCTGCCACACTTAAAGTGGTTGTAAACCCCATTCAAGAGAGGGCCGGAACGAGAATGGACTGCAGGGTAATGGTAGTGTAGGGCCGGACATGACAGTGTGTCTAGTGACACACAGGGAGGAAAAAGGGGTGTGGCCAGGCTGGGCTGGCCCTGTAAGCAGCAAGGGGAGCGGCCGTATAAAAGGAGGGGGCGGGACTACAGGCCTCAGTCGGAAGGTGGCAGCACACGAGGAGGCAGTTTTATACACTGCTCCTCGTTTTCTTCCCTTGCAAGATGGCGGCCGGGACCTCATGAGAGACTACGGACGGAGGCGTCCATCGCAAGAAGGGCAGACGAACTACAGGACCGGGCCGCGGCCGTGCTGGCCTGCAACCAACGCAGAGGGACAGCAGGAGGATCGTGGGGACCGGATGTCGGTGGTAGGAACACACGCGGCCGGATCGCTAGGCCGGCGGACATTTATGCTGAAAGGTCAGTCGAGGCCCCTTGTCAGGGAGACCGGGGGCCCACAAGGGGGGGAACACTCGCCCCCCCCCCTCAGAAAAGAGCCCAGACAGAGCTTTCCAGGGGGCCCAGGGGGCAGCAGGAAGATCGCGTGGGACCGGATGGCGGCTGGAGGGACACACGCGGCCGTGTCGCTAGGCCGGCGGGCAGGGATGTTTAAAAGGCAGAGAAGGCCCCCCCCTTTTCAGGGTAACCGGGAGCCCACAGGGGGGTACACTCGCCCCCCTCCTCAGCAAAAGAACCTAGACAGAGCCTTCCAGGGGGCCCAGGCGGACCGCACGCCGTGGGCTCCATGCGGGAGGCAGGGCCACGGGCCTACACAGCGCCGCATCCCCAGGCTCTAGTAGGGGAGACTCCCAGGACATGAATCCCCGGCAGCTCTGAACGAGCGGGGGGGACAGCAGGTGAGAGAAGGACACGGATGGATGCTCCCAGCAGGGATGGATGGATGGAGCAGCGGGCTGGTGCCCCCCCCCCCCACAGCAGCAGGTATGAGGGCCCCCCACCAACCCCACACAAACCACCAACCCCCCCCCCCCCCCAACCCCCCCCCACCCCAACCCACCCCCCCCCCCCCCAACCCCACACCCAACCCCCACCCCACCACCCCACCCCCCTCCCCCCCCAACCCAACCACCACCCCACCCCCCCAACCCCCCCCCACAACCCCCCAAAACCAAAACCACAATCCCCCCCCAACCCACCAACCAAACCCAAATCCAAACCAACCCCCCCCCCCCCCCCAACCCTAACCCCCCCAACCACAACCCCCCCACAACCCCCCCCCAACCCCCCCCCCCAACCCCCCCACCCCAACCACAACCCCCAACCCCACCCCTCCCCAACCCACCCTCCCCCCCCCCCCCTCCCCCAAACCCCCCAACACCAACCCCCCACCCCCCCCCAACCCCCCCCCCCCAACCCCCCCACCCCCCCCCCCCACCACACCCCCCCAACCCCCCCCCCACCCCCCCCCCCCCCCCAACCCCATACCAACCCCCCCACCCCACCACCCCCCCCCAACACCCAAACCCCCCCACCCCCCCCCAACCCACCCCCAACCCCAACCCAACCCCAACCCAACCCCCCCCCCCCCAAACCCACTCCCCACCAAACCCCCAACCCCTCAACCCCCCCCCGAAGAAAGACGACAGTAATGAAATACAGGTACAGCCGCCAGAAGGGGGGGTTTCCTACACCCAGGAGTTTTTCAGCTACAACCCCCCCCCCCCCCAGCAGCTCTGCACGAGCCGAGGGGGGAGGATGGACAGGGGAACGGGTCGACGGCTGCAGGGAGACTGACCGGCAGCGTGCAAGCACCACAGCGGGTGAGCAGACACCACCAGGCAGTAACAGACGGGTCACATGGCAGGAGTGGTGCCGGGACCGGCCCATCTGCCTGGGAAGTAGTGGGGCGCATGACATCCAGGGGTCCCTCCACAGGGGGTCTGCCGTTTTTTATCTCAGCAGGAGGAAGTGAGCAGGTCAGAGGGTGAACTGTCAGAGGAAGAGGAAGAGTCCAGTCGCCAGCTCGCATCGGTGGAGATCGGTACATCGGCTGTGGGGGGAGACTCCCAGACAGGCCGGTAAGTCTAGTCATGTTAATGCGTTTACTGTTGCCTTTTACGAAGCTTACTGGGGGGTTGTGTGTGGTGGGGAGGGCAGGGCTGCGCCTCCAGCGCCGCCGAAGGCGGCTGCTGGCCGACCAGTAATCAGGGGGGTGTAGGGGTTAGCACTCTGGTTTAGAAATAATGTGGGTCACTGGTTCAGAACCCCACCAGGACATTAACAGTTCAAGTCATGGGCTGGGAATGTGGTAGGCAGGGAGCTGGAACACAAGGGGTATATGATTGGAGTTGTCAGGGGGCCTGCGGGCATTTAGTGGTCCATCTCGGGTACAGTCAATCGCCCTACAGGAAGAAGTGGGGGAGAAGGTGAGTACCACGGGAAAAAAGGGGTCCGCGGATCCGTCTGTTAGAGCCGTCGTCGGGCGGTTGGTGGGTGCAGCGGATAGCGAGGTATGTCTGAGTTGGGGGACCACGAGTCGCCCACATGAAACGGTAGGGAAGGAAGAAAGCGGAAAGGGGAAAGGGGGGAGAATTTCTCCTTATGGCCCTCAGAGAAGTTCATTCATAGACAGAGGTAAAGCCAGTTGATACTAATTAAGACGACGAGGAGAAGAGGAGGTTCCGTTTGTTTATTGGGACTGTTGCGAATTGGGTACCAGTGTTCGCCAAGGTGGCAGAGGTAAGTAAAAAAAAAAAAAAAGCCCCGAGCAAGGTTCGGTATGGGTCTCTTACAGGGACGCCGTGGGGAAAACTAATCGGGTACAGGGGCTGACACAGGGCAGTTCGTCCCGCGGTGGGAGCACGTGGACATTAGTCTTTGGTGTAGGCTGATGGCGTTTGCAAAGACGCCAGCGCAGCCATTTTCAGGGGGGTAGGAGGTGGCCACTCCTCGGGATCACCGGGCGGCAGAAAATGGGGAGTGTGCTGGCAGTGCAACGTGGGATCCTACAAGTTTGAAGTTGGAGTAAGTTAACACGAAGGCTCAAGGTGGAAGAAAGCATACAATCGCTGGGTGAGTCAGAAGAGGAAAACGTACCGGGGAGCCCGGTAACCAGAGGGACGAGTCGGGGGCCGTAAGAAAGTAGGCAGCCGTTCCCGAAGATATACCCCGGACAGTGTTACAACGGTACTGTCTAATGCAGTTTTCTGATGGGGTTGTTAGGAATTCAATTACCCGCCTATAGTTGTTTCCCCTTTTGGCCAATAACTTGCAGTCGGCGTGACAGCACCCGGAGGTGATGTCTGGAAAATTGGCCATCAAGGTGCGCTGGGTCGCAGGGCAGGGCCTTGTAAGGGTCATACCATTGGTTGCTTTAATGGTGCCCCCACTAGGGGTGGGGGTTTCACAAAAAGATTTGGATAAGTTCAGTTTGCTACGCCATTTAACTTTCCCCCAAAAAGGGGTAGGTCAACGTTGTAATTGATCCTGAGGCTGGGACGGTATATTACACGTCCTTTGAAGCCACGGTTGAGCGATACGGTCAAGGGGCACTAATGGCAAAATCAGATGTGGAGCCCCTTTTGTTGGCGACTGTCGGTTCGTCCATGCGGGGTTAGGGCGGGGGTGTTGGTGGCAGGAGCAATCTTAAGCTGGGCGGTGGTTGCCCAGGGGTTGTTCTATCCCTGTCAACTGGTGGAAGCAGATAGTTTATTTTAGAAGGGGTGGTTAGGGATATGACAGGCACGAATCCGTCATCCATTCGGGGGATGATTTTCTCTGCGCGGGACATCTTGGTTCCAAGGGTGTGCGATACTGTGGTCCACGTTTCAGCCGGTACAATCGCGGTTGGGGAAATTGAACTTCGCGGGCGGGATCATTACTATGGGGGAGAATTTTGTCGGTGTAGGACGCCTGCCACGGCGGGGAGAAGGCTCCAGCGCATTTCATCTGTTGGAAGAGGAACACAGGGATAACCCAGGTATGGTATCAATTTTGGGCTGAGTTTCATGGGAAGTGGTTTGGAGGTCGGGCCAGGTGAGCAACTACAATGTGGAGTTGGTGTCAGACGCCGCAGGATCTATTGGATACGGGACGTACTTCCAGGGACGAAGGGATGTGAGCCGTGGGTGGTGCAGGGTTTTTTCGGTATTTGTGGCTCCTGGGACTGTTTTTCCAGGGTACTTGCGTGGTAATTGGGGGTAGCACTGCCGCAACCTTGAAATTAAGGGGTAACTGTGATGACACGGGGTGGTGCTGGTCAGCAATAGCGTGCTGGCGTTTTTCACGACATGGCATTCGGGGGTGGAGCTGATTGTAATTGAATGGGTTTCTCTATACGGTGCAGGTTCCGGGGGTAGAGAATACAATGGTGTTGTTTATGGGGGGAGTCGTCAGCTCGGCTCTTGGTGGTAATTTGTATGCAGGAACATGGGAGGCAAGCAGTCGGCATCGTCCATAACAATAAAGCTAGAAGGGTTGGCCTTTGTGGTTTCAAAAAAAAAAAGGGGGGGGGGGGTGTTTTGGAAAAAGGTGTTTTGGGGAAAAACAGGCCATTAAAGGATACCGTAAGGATCATAGGACGATGGACAGGAGGCAGACAATTACGTGGAGAAGTGAGTAGTTTAGTGGAACAGTTGGGTTCGGTTGTACCGACTGGTTTGAGAGATGGTCGTTGGCAATGGTTTTTCATTCGCTTTGGGGAGTTGGGTAGCCTGGGAAAAGCGGGGGCAGGATGCTGATGGGTAGAAGAGGTTGTTGTAGTATACGACGGCAGGTTGTTGGTGTTTTGTGATGATGGCTAAAAGGGACACGGTTCTTCAGAAATGTTTGGGGAAGTTGGGGATGGAGAGTTCCGCCTACGCCTCACACTCCTTCCGGATGGGGGCGGCTTACGGAGGCCGCCAGGTTCGGGTCAGGATGAGGTGGATGTGCGACGGATGAAAAAAGGGGAATCTAAGCGATTCCGGGCCTAGAGGGGGCTTCAGTTGGTCTATGTAAAAAAAAAAAAAAAAGATATAATACATTTGGATATATATATATATATGTATATAGGAGGAGGAGTGCATTTGTTGTTACGGATATCTGCCTGTTTTGGTACCTGGTACCTGTTAAGGGGAGTTAGAATTGGTGCATGTCAATTACACTATGTTTGTCAATTCAGAGGGAGGGCTACTACGCCTCATCTGGAAGTTCTGACACTCAGGTGTGTGTTGGGAGGCACGGAAGGGGGACGCGGGACCAGGTGGGAGGCAGTTGGATAATTTTGGAAAGGAAATGACCATACAGTGTTTGGGTAGACCAGGAATGAGGTGGGGCAGGGTGGTCCCAGAGGTTGAGCAAGTTGCAGGGTGGATAGGCCACTTGAGGTAATGGGCAACTAAGGTGGTGGTGTTGACCTGGTAGTGCGGACAGTCAGGGTCCTGATGGCAGACATAAAAGCTGATATGACCGACCTGTGGGTGACATTCCCAGACACGTTGCTGGTATGGTCAGTCTTGGCAAGGGGGGTGGTGGTTTCGTCACAGGGAACTGGAAGACGAACGTGGGCTTTGTATGGGAAAAAAGGTCCACTTAACAGACGTGGGCACTGTCCTTTGGTCTTTAGGTTTGCAGGAGGGGATTCAGTCGGCCCTGCGGGTGTGGAGGTGCCTTCAAGGATGAGGTGTCAACCTTTCAGGCTATGGCGGTGTTTGTTTGTTTGGTCAGTGACGGTAGCAGTTATGGAGGTGGTAAGTGTGTGGGGGGCTCATCATTA
Source organism: Lithobates sylvaticus (assembly GCA_028564925.1). Taxonomy (NCBI): domain Eukaryota; kingdom Metazoa; phylum Chordata; class Amphibia; order Anura; family Ranidae; genus Lithobates; species Lithobates sylvaticus. The sequence goes on from CM053028.1 coordinate 261,348,837, forward strand.
GATGGCCCCTCCGGTGTGTGGGGGGCTCATCATTAGATGGCCCCTCCGGTGTGTGGGGGGCTCATCATTAGATGGCCCCTCCGGTGTGTGGGGGGCTCATCATTAGATGGCCCCTCCTGTGGGGGGCTCATCATTAGATGGCCCCTCCGGTGTAGTACATCAAATTTATTTGATGATTACTCGTTGTGCACTGCGGGAAAGGTGTTTGTCTCCGGGCGGTAAAGTTGGAGGCCAGTTGGTTACGGTAAAATCCCGCAGTGCCCCCTGGTGGTTTCATATATATATATATATATATATGTAAACCCCATTCATGAAATTTGTCCTAAGCACATAGATCTGTAGCGTTTAGTTGTCTCTCCCCAAAGCTCTAAGTGCCATTTCTCTATGGTGCTCCATTCCTCTGTTATCAGCATGAGTCAATTCGGACAAGCTCTCCGACACATGAGATAACATAAGCTGAAAATTTGTGTCAGGGATGGTGCTTAGAGGGAGTTTAGCAAGGAGCTTGTCTACTCAGACTACAGCTCTGCATGTTCCACGTTCTTTTGCCTATGTGGAGCTGGGGTGTGTGGCTTTCCTCCAATCAACTCTCACACAGTGTAAGCCCAGACTCCCCACCCACTGCTGAAAGAGGAAGAAAGATTTCTAACACGATCTGCACTTATGTAGGGAGATTTGTTTCATCTCTGTTTATCATCTGAGGCTGTTCACTTTAATGAGTATATGTGAGGGTTTACAACCACTTTAAGGCCACCATCAACCTCTAAGAAATAGATTTTTGTCACACTCAATGCCAAGAACACCCTCTCCCACACTGATGTACCAAACTTAAGGCCACAAGTAACTTCTCCAAACACATCTAGCAAACTTAAGACCACTAGCCACCTCTACCACACTGATCTCTGCCACACTGAAGGCCACTAGCACCCTCTCTACACTGATTTTCCACACATAAGATTATCAGCAACCTCTTGCACACTGAAGGCCAACAGCAACTTTTCTCAAACTGATCTCCTACATTCAAGGCCAACAGCACCCTCATCCATACTGATCTGCCCCACTCAATGCAACCCGAGGCAACCAACAACCTCTTCCATACTGATTTGCCACAATTAAGGCTACCAGCAATATCCCCTGCATCAATCTGCCCATTTGAAAGGCCACCATGTGAATCTTTTCCTTTTTTGTTGTTTACATTTCGGGATGTGGTGCCATACATATCATGCTACATCCTCTGTGATGACATGAATCTTTTCAACTCACTCTTTTCCAATTTCACACTGTATAATAATACAGAGATTTAAGAAATTAATCTATATACTATAATCAATTTTCATCTCATATACTGTATATATTAATATTCAAATTCAGCTTTTAAATGTAGTTCTAACAGTGTCCTATATTTCTGCATATCGTATCGAACAACTGTGAGAAGATGTGGTAAAACACATGAAAAATGCATGTTGCCAGCCATATACAGTGAATACCTAAAATGAAATGTGTAGAACTGAAACAAATGTCTGTCCTTAAATCCAAACACATTTACATATCCAATTATTATTACATATCTTAAGGAAATGAATTTTACCACAATAATTAGATTTTAGTCCAGTTCTTGCATGCCACATTGGCTTTTTGTCACTTTAGCCTGATAGACAGTCAATTCTACACAGTCAGGTGACCTAGAATCTGTAGCTGGTGGCATCAGCCACTTACTGTATACCATCTTGATGAGGCAAATAATACAACACTTTCCATTTAAATACTGGTAGTAGTGAAGAGAACTGACCTATGTAAACTGGGGTGTAGCCAAGGTTATAGACTGGGTATCTGAGTGGCCAATTACAAAGCACCAGGACGTGCTGGGCATTGAGCATTACTCGTGTCGACTGAGTAGCGCAACAGGGGAATGAAGGAAAGAAACATTCGAACTGCAGAATTCATATGAAAAGAACTTGCTGCTTTTCACTGCATGGGTAAACTGCAGGTCCACTTTTACGGGATTGTTTTATGTTAGACACTTTAGCCAACACCACTGTAGGCAATATTTTTGGTGGAAATGCAAGAATTTATTAAAAGGGTGTCCAAAAGCCAGGAGCCTCAGTTTGCAATATATTTTGTGGGGAAAAAAAATCTATTTTCTCCCCAATTAGAGCAACTTTTTGTAACGCCAAGCGCTCCGGGTATCCCATCCACCCCGGAGCGCTCACGCGTCCTCTGCCCTGCAGTGCCTCGGTCAGCTCCCCTGACCGCAGGCGCTGCTTTGCCTCCGGGATGCGATCCACGGCCCGCCCGGGGATCGCATCCCGCTTCCCTCACCTGTCCCCTTCGGCTCCTTCCGGCGTGCGCACGCCCCCGCTCCCCAGGCGCGCGCGCGACTCTGCCTTCAGTTAAAGGGCCAGCGCACAATCAATTGGTGCCTGGTCCAATTACAGTTTTCCAAAATCCTACATAAACCCACTTCCCCTTCCTGTCCTGGCCGGATCTTGTGTTGCCTATAGTGCCCAGTGAAAGCGTTTGTGTTTGCTCCTACTGTGTATCCAGATCACTGCCGTTGCCCCTGACTACGAACCTTTGCCACCCGCCCTGACCTTTTGCTACGTTTGACCTCGCCTCTGTCTAATCCTTGTGTACAGCGCCTGTCTCAGCTGTCAGTGGGGTCGAGTTGCTATTGGAAGACACGACCTGGTTGCTACCCCCGCTACAAGTCCATCCCGCCTTGCGGCGGGCTCTGGTGAAAACCAGTAGCAACATTAGAACCGGTCCTCCAATACAACCCGTGCTATCGCCTCATTGGCATAGGGGATCCACCTCCTGTTCCCCGCCGTACCCGGAACGTGACACTTTTATTAAATTGAGCTTGGAAATTGTCAGTTATTGGGCCTAAGGCTCAACTTCGAGCTCCATGGTTGTCAGCCTTTGTTTCTGGGGTCTTCTTGCCAGTCACGTGATCTTTCCATGGTCCTCCGTGGGAAGTCTTTAACACTACAAAATAGGGAAATTATTTTAGGATGTCAGTGTTGCCCTTCGTAGTATTGTACTGTAAGCCCAGGCTGGCATGGTAACGCACCCTTGGGGGTGTAGCCATAAAAGCTTATGCTTGCAGGTAGGCTTTACCTTGAAAACCAAATGAGAAGTGTCTACAGGTCTGTCTTGACATTTCCCTTTTAGTAGAAAATTATGACAACTAAAAGCCAGTTGCTGGAGATACCCCCTAATCAACAGATTCCTCTTAAGTATAACGAGCATACAGTAAGTATTGATTCAATAGATACAACTTTTCCCACTTGTTTACACAGAAATAAAACCAGAGCAGATTTGCAGATTATAACCCAATAAAAGACACTACTGTGCATGCGAAAAAATATGTAGTGAGAATTGCTGCTGAAGCAGATTGCTTTGGCTCTAGGCAAAATTATTTTCTGACAGCCATATCCACTATGCAGTTGCCAGCACTCCCTTCCTCCATTATTGTGTAAGTGACTAATCAGTAAACGGGCAGCCAAATAAGACTGTCAGAGCAATAAGGGCAATGTCAGATCGGCACTTTCAGCTTGAAATAAATACAGCAAAAGGCTGTAGAAAGTTTTCAGCTTTTTGGTCAAGATTTAAAGTGAAACTATGAGCTAAATGAAATAATATACAGTACATGATGCAGTCTGCCACTAGCATTAATACATCAGATTTCGTTTTTCTGAAAGTAGCATACTTTTATTTTCTGTTAATCTGCAAGAATATCCATTATTTTTCTACTTCTTATACAGGGAGACAACACTGTTTGTCCTGCAGTGAAATCCTGCAACAGCATTGTCACCTGTAGACAGGGTATCATAAATGCACAGGTAGATTTGAATAGATTTTAAAGAAGCAAAAAAATTAAAGACTCACTCCAGTTACATATATGAATAAATATGACCATTGTAAACACTCCAGCGACGTTATATTGCTTGTCCAAAACCATGTAACTATTGCTTTTGCTGCACTGTTTGGCTTGTTGCAAGAAGTGGGGAATTAATGTATCTACTGGCAAGATCAACAGGCAATAAAACTATGCCACAGAAAAATTGCTTTGGTAATGCTATTGAGGAACTATACAACACTGTATATGCACTTTTTAGATTTTGTAGATAGTTTAAAGTGGTTTAGACTCTTTTTTTTTTTTTTTCTACTCTAGCTGTCTGCACCTTATACCTGCTGCACATAGCTACCAGCCTTTATAACCAAGCAAATTTAGGCAATTTTTTGTATGGATGGAGCTTTCCCTTTACTCCCCCAACTTTAATGCCGCGTACACACGGTCGGACTTTCCGGCAGAAAAAGTCAGACGGAATCTTTTCATCGGATATTCCGATCATGTGTGGGCCTCATCGGACTTTTTTTTCTCTAAAATTCTGACGGACCTAGAAATAGAACATGTTTTAAATATTTCCGACGGAATCAATTCCTATTGGGAAACCGCTCGTCTGTATGCTGTTCCGACGGACCAAAAACGACGCATGCTCTGAAGCAAGTACGAGACGGCAGCTATTGGCTACCAGCTATTGAACTTCCTTTTTCTAGTCCCGTCGTACGTCACCGCATTCTAGACAGTCAGACTTTGGTGTGATCGTGTGTAGGCCAGACAGTTTCAGCAGAACGCGGTCGGAAAAACGGGCGTGTGTAGGTGGCATAAGTGACACCTGACCCAGATGAGGAGGACAAATGACAAGGACATGTGAGTGGGATGAGCAACACCTGACCAATGTGAGGATGATAAGTGAGAGGAGTGAGAAGAAAAATTAAGAGGACAACCGACCCCTGACACATGTGAGGAGAAGAAATGATTATGGAATGGAGAACAGACAGAATTTTAAGGTAAAGAAAAGTGAGTTCTAGAGAACATACAAAAAGGAGAATGAGGAATGTCTTAAAATGTGTATCAGATGTTCCCCATGCCACGTACACATGGTCGGACATTCCGACAGAAAAAGTCTGATGGAGCATTTCATTGTATATTCCGACCGTGTGTATGCCCCATCAGATTTTTTACATCGAAAATTCAGACCGACTTAGATAGAGAACATGTTCTATATTTTTCCGACGGAACAATTTCCTAACGGAAAAAACGCTCGTCTGTATGCTGTTCCAACATTCCAAAAATGACGCATGGTCTGAAACAAGTACGAGACGTTGCACGTGTTGTCCCGTCGTACGAGTTGTTTGTCACCGCGTTCTTGACGGTCGGAATTTGGTGTTACCGTGTGTATGCAAGGCAGCTTGAGCGGAATTCCGTCGGGAAAACCTTCAGAGTTTATTCCGACGGCAAAACCGGTCGTGTGTACAGGGCATAGCCTTTCCTTCCTATTTCACTATTACTTCTTAAAGTGGTTGTAAACCTGGAATGTCTAAAACAAACAAAAAGGCTGGGTTCATACTAGTGCAAATTGGATGCGGTTTCCCCCACCAATTCGCATGACAGGAGATTGTGGCCGAATCTCTATAGAGATTCACATCTCTGTGGCGGAGTCCTGTGCGTCTTTGGCTCCATTTCAGGGCCAAATTCAGGCAAAAATTTGCTCCTGATTTGTCCCACAAATGGAGAACAAGGACACACTGGACCCCTGCGTCCCTGTTCTGCGACCCTTGCCACATCCGGCATCAGTGTGAACCCAGCCTAAATCTAATAAAGAACAAGGGCACAAATCATTTGTGCATAGTATGGCAGGTAGAAGAACAGCCTGTCATCTGTAATTCTCCTGGAACTCCTGATAAAAAAAAAACAGACACCATGAAAAAATTGTGTCACTACGCCCCTTCTCCTTTTTATTGACGGCCTGTGTAATGAGACACCATCAGGCTAGGAGCAGATAACAGTTAACAGTTCAGGGGTGCTGATTGTGCAAAGAGTTTAAGGAACAAGAGCACATACCATGAGCAGGTTTAAGCAGATCAGGTCATCTGGGACTTTTAGTTCACCGCTGCAGATGAAGGTAGGTGTTGGCTAGACCTTTTAGTTCACCGCTGCAGATGAAGGTACTACAGTAGAATCAGGCAAAGTGTAGTCTAGGCAAGCTGGGTCATAAACAGGTAGATCAGAGTCCAAACGGTACCGAATCAGAAGCGAGCAAGCAGGGTCAAAACTAGCCGGATCATACACAAAATATACAGAGCAGATATCAGCTGGGTCAAGCAGTAGCACTCAAAGGTAACAACTGTATCATGAGCACTGATTGTGTGCTGATACGGGTGATTTAAAGGTGAGCTGGCCAATCACTGTAAGGCAAAGGCTGTGTCAGGTGAGTTCTGCTGGGTCTTAAAGGGATCCTAGTACTGACAGTACCCCCCTTTTCTTGAGGGGTTGCTCCTGCACCCCCAGGCTTACTTGGAAAATGAAGATGGAACTTCTTCTTAAGTCGGTCAGCATGAAGATCATGAGCTGGGACCTAAGATCGATCCTCGGGGGTGAAACCTTTCCAATGAACGAGATATTGTAAGGAGTTGCGCACTCGTCTGGAATCAAGAATAAATGCCACTTTATATTCTTGACTGTCCAACAGGTCCACAGGTTCAGGTTCATTTACTTGGAGGCTGGAATGAACAGGTTTCAACAATGAAACATGAAAGACATTTGGAGTGCGCATGGATGGGGGAAGTTTTAATCTACAGGCCACAGGATTAACAATCTCCTTAATTTTATAGGGCCTGATGAATTTTGGGCCAAGTTTTTTAGATGGAACATGCAGGGACAGATTCCTAGATGATACCCATACTTTGTCACCAACTTTATATCCTGGTGCCTTTGAGCACCTCTTGTCAGCCTGCACAGAGCGAAAAATAGCACGATTAACATCGGACCAGATTTTGGAGAAATTTTCAATCGTAGTGTTGGCATCTGGAACATTGGAGGGTGGAAGATCAAAGGAGCACACACACGAGTATGCAGCCCGTAAACACAGAAGAAAGTAGAGGTCCCTGTAGATGTGCTGGCACAATTATTAAAGGCAAACTCCGCCCACAGGAGGATGTTGATCCACTCCACCTCATCATTGGCCATCAGACAACGTACCATCTTCTCTAGAGTCTGATTAGTCCTTTCTGTTTGGCCATTTGTCTCAGGATGATATGCTGAAGAATATGATAACTGAATCCCCAGCTGAGAGCAAATGGCCTTCCAAAACTGGGCTATAAACTGAGAGCCACGGTCTGAGACAATGTTAATTGGTGCCCCATGGAGCCTGAAAACATGTTTAATGAATAAAGATGCAAGTTCTTTAGCCGATGGAAGTTTTAGAAGTGGAACAAAGTGGGCCATCTTACTGAACCTGTCAACCACCACCTAGATCGTGGAACATCCCTGGGATGGAGGAAAGTCAGTGATAAAGTCCATAGATAAATGGGTCCAGGGACAGTTAAGTATTGAAAGAGGACGTAGGAGACCAGAGGGCTTAGAGGTACTTCTCTTGCTTCTGGCACAAACTTCACAGGCCTGGACGAAGGCTAACACATCCTGCCTAATCGATGGCCACCAGAGGTTGCAAGAGATAATCTCAAGAGTCTGTCTAAATCCTGGATGTGCTGCAGGTTTCGATGCATGTATCTGCTGCAATACCTGCAAACGAAGAGCCAGGGGCACAAAAAGCATACCAGAGGGAGTGGAGGGAGGGGCTTCAGCCTGTGCAGGTAACAAGGCCTCAAAGATGTCCATCTGGATGAAGGCCAAAATCCTATCCTCAAGGAAAATGGGTTGTGGAGGAAGTGGAGGAAGTGGAGGAGGAGACTCTGACAAAAAAGCTTTGAGACAAGGCACCGGCCTTAATGTTTTTTGGCCCTGGTAGATAAGAAATTGTGAAGTTAAATCTGGAGAAGAACAAGGACCACCTGGCTTGACGTGAGTTCAGTCTTTTAGCAGAATGGATGTATTCAAGGTTTTTGTGGTCAGTCAGAACCATGAATAGATAGCGAGCTCCCTCCAGCCAATGTCTCCATTCCTCCAAAGCTAGCTTTATGGCTAGAAGTTCTCTGTTTCCCAGGGCCACCATCAGGGGGGTACAGCCCATACACTTGTAACGGGCCCCAGCATCTGGACAGGCCTGGCCGACTGGCAGGGATGTGAGAAGGCAGGGGCGGGTGCAGAGGAGCTCCGTGGATGCTCCTGTATGTGTGTGAGTCGGCAGGCTGCTTCTCTGTCATGAGCTGACATCGGGCTCTTTGCTGCCACCTCTGGCCATTTCCTGCATGTGCACCGCCCTGCATGTGGAAACAAGAGCTGGGACTAGGACCACCTTACAAGTAAGGGCTGTTGTGCAGGGGGGGGGGGGTGGATGTGTGACTGTGTACATGCCTGTGTGTGTACATGTGTGTGTGTGTACATGCCTGTGTGTGTACATGCCTGTGAGTGTGTACATGCCTGTGAGTGTGTACATGCCTGTGAGTGTGTACATGCCTGTGTGTGTACATGCCTGTGAGTGTGTACATGCCTGTGAGTGTGTGAACATGCCTGTGTGTACATGCCTGGGTGTGTACGTCTCTATGTGTGTACGTCTGTGTGTGTGTACATGTCTTGTGTATGTACATGTCTGTGAGTGTGTATACATGCCTGAGAGCATACAGGTGTGAGGAGGGGCTGAGAGCGTACAGGTGTGAGTGGGTGAGAGCATACAGGTGTGAGGGGAGCTGAGAGCATACAGGTGTGAGGGGGGGGGTGAGAGCATACAGGTGTGAGGGGGGCTGAGAGCATACAGGTGTGAGGGGGGCTGAGAGCATACAGGTGTGAGGGGGGCTGAAAGCGTACAGGTGAGAGGGGGGCTGAAAGCATACAGGTGTGAGGGGGGCTGAGAGCACAGGTGTGAGGGGGCTGAAAGCATACAGGTGTGAGGAGGGGCTGGGAGCATACAGGTGTGAGGGGGGCTGGGAGCGTACAGGTGTGAGGGGGCTGGGAGTGTGAGGGGGTGAGGGGGCACTGAGAGCGTACAGGTGTGAGGGGGCACTGAGCGTACAGGTGTGAGGGGGCACTGAGAGCGTACAGGTGTGAGGGGGCACTGAGAGCGTACAGGTTTGAGGGGGTACTGAGAGCGAATAGATGTGAGGGGAGCTGATAGCGTATAGGTGTGAGGGGGCTGAGAGCGTACAGGTGTGAGGGGAGCTGATAGCGTACAGGTGTGAGGGGAGCGTAGAGTGTACAGGTGTGAGGGAGACTGAGAGCGTACAGGTGTGAGGGGGGTGACTGAGAGCGTACAGGTGTGAAGGGGGGACTGAGAGCGTACAGGTGTGAGGGGGGACTGAGAGCGTACAGGTGTGAGGGGGGACTGAGAGCGTACAGGTGTGAGGGGGGACTGAGAGCGTACAGGTGTGAGGGGGGACTGAGAGCGTACAGGAGTGAGGGGGGACTGAGAGCGTACAAGGGTGAGGGGGGACTGAGAGCGTACAGGTGTGAGGGGGACTGAGAGTGTACAGGTGTGAGGGGGACTGAGAGCGTACAGGCGTGAGAGGGGGGACTGAGAGCGTACAGGTGTGAGGGGGCTGAGAGCGTACAAGTGTGAGGGGGCTGAGAGCGTACAGGTGTGAGGGGGGACTGAGAGCGTACAGGTGTGAGGGGGGACTGAGAGCGTACAAGTGTGAGGGGGGACTGAGAGCGTACAGGTGTGAGGGGGCTGAGAGCGTACAGGTGTGAGGGGGGACTGAGAGTGTACAGGTGTGAGGGGGCTGAGAGCGTACAGGTGAGGGGGGCTGAGAGCGTACAGGAGTGAGGGGGGACTGAGAGCGTACAGGTGTGAGGGGGGACTGAGAGCGTACAGGTGTGAGGGGGGACTGAGAGCGTACAGGCGTGAGGGAGCTGAGAGCATACAGGTGTGAGGGGCTGAGAGCGTACAGGTGTGAGGGGGCTGAGAGCATACAAGTGTGAGGGGGCTGAGAGCGTACAAGTGTGAGGGGGCTGAGAGCGTACAGGTGTGAGGGGGCTGAGAGCGTACAAGTGTGAGGGGGCTGAGAGCGTACAGGTGTGAGGGGGCTGAGAGCGTACAGGTGTGAGGGGGCTGAGAGTGTACAGGTGTGAGGGGGGGGGCTGAGAGCGTACAGGTGTAAGGGGGGGGGCTGAGAGCGTACAGGTGTGAGGGGGGCTGAGAGCGTACAGGTGTGAGGGGGCTGAGGCACTGAAGGACTTAGTGGGATGGCTAGTGATCAGATTTGGTGGGATTACCAGTGGGCGGGACCTTGGGGAATGTTGGAGGGCAGGCTGCGGAGGGGCCCAGGCCTAAAGCTGTATAAAAGAGGCCCCACAATTTCTGATGGCTGCCCTGCTGTTGCCTATATCATAATTGCGCTATTTACGGTACAAGAAGGCACAGGGGTGGATAGCAGCATTTACAGGATTCTTTTGTGACAAAAGCGTCCCCACCCCTACTTCAGATAAATCTACCTCCACAATAATAGCCATATAACATAATAACAGGATGGCGTAGAATCGGTGCAGAGGTAAAGGCTTTCTTCAACTGAGTGAAGGCTGCCTGGGCTTCAGTAGTCCATTTAAACTTAGTCAGAGTCTTCCTGATGAGAGAGGTGATGGGATGTGCAATGGTGGCAAAGTTCTTAATACATTTTCGATAGAAATTTACAAAATCCAGGAGGTGCTGAATTGCCTTCAGGTCTAAAATGGCTTAAATCTTGGCTGGATACATGGTGAGGCCTGTGTCAGAAATTAGATAGCCCAGGAAAAGTACTTGTTTAACATGGAATAAACACTTTTTGGGCTTTACAAAAAGGGAGTGAGTCTTTAATCGGACCAATACCGAGCAGACGTGCCTCTGATCTGTTTCAAGATTGGGAGAGTATATAAAAATATCATCTAAGTATACAAGCATGAAGCGACCCAACAGGTCACGGAAAATGTCATTCATAAAGTTCTGAAAGACAGCTGGCGCATTCCTGAGACCGAAAGGCATGACAAGACATTTGTAATGACCATCCTTGGTGTTAAAGGCCGTCTTCCATTCGTATCCTGCACAGATGCGCACTAGATTTTAGGCTCCCCTTAAGTCCAGTTTGGAGAAGATTTTGGCTCCCTGGATTTGAGAGAACAACTCTGTGATGAGAGGGAGAGGATACCGATTGGGAACAGTTATCTTATTTAGACCTCTGTAGTCAATAGGGATGAGCCGAACACCCCCCCGTTCGGCTCGCACCAGAACCCGCGAACGGACCTAAAGTCCGTGCGAGCTTTAGAACCCTATTAGTTATAATGGATGCGAACGTTCGAAATTAAAAGTGCTAATTTTAAAGGCTAATATGCATGTTAATGTCATAAAAAGTGTTTGGGGACCTGGGTCCTGCCCCAGGGGACATGTATCAATGCAAAAAAATTTTTTAAAAACGGACGTTTTTTCAGGAGCAGTGATTTTAATAATGCTTAAATTGAAACAATAAAAGTGTAATATTCCTTTAAATTTCGTACCTGGGGGGGGTGTCTATAGTATGCCTGTAAAGGGGCGCATGTTTCCCATGTTTAGAACTGTCTCTGCGCAAAGTGTCATTTTTGAAAGTAAAAAAGCTATTTAAATCACTCGCGGCTAATGTTAATTCACGGCTCCCGTAACACAGAGAACAGTGATTCATTGAAACTCATTCATAAAAAAAAGTCATTGATAAAAAATAAAAAAAATGAAAAAAAAAAAGCGTAGGGGTCCCCCCAAATTCAATAACCAGGCCCTTCAGGTCTGGGATGGATATTAAGGGGGATCCCAGCCAAAAAAAAAAAAATAAAATGGCGTAGGGTCCCCCTCAAAATCCATACCAGACCCTTGAGGGCTGGTATGGATTTTAAGGGGAACCCTAGCCAAAAAAAATGGCGTGGGGTCCCCCTCAAAATCCATACCAGACCCTTATCCGAGCACGCAACCTGGCAGGCCGCAGGAAAAGAGGGGGGACGAGAGCGCCCCCCCCCTCTCGCCTGAACCGTACCAGGCCACATGCCCTCAACATTGGGAGGATGCTTTGGGGGTCTAAGACCCCTAAAGCACCTTGTCCCCATGTTGATTAGGACAAGGGCCTCTTCCCCACAACCCTGACCCCCAGATCCCGGCCCCCCCCCCTGTGTGAAATGGTAAGGGGGGTACAAAAGTACCCCTACCATTTCACCAAAAAAGTGGCAAAAATTGTAAAAATGACAGGAGACAGTCTTTGACAATTCCTTTATTAAAATCTTCTGTCTTCTTTCTTCATCCTTCGGATTCTTCATCTTCTCCTTCCTTCATCTTCTTCCATCTTCTTCTTCCATTTTCTTCTTCCTCCGATCCGCTTCTTCTTGCGCTGGTCTTCTCGTCCTTCTCGTCCGGCATCTTCTTCCGTCGGCGTCGGTGTTGGTGTCTTCTTGGGCCGCTCCGCGCAATGGGAGGCTCCCGCTGTGTGAGGCTCCGCTCCATCTGACAGGTCTTTTAAAACGGAGGGCACCTGGTGACCCCGCCCCCCTCTGACGTCATGGGGAAAGCCATCATGGAATTCCCCATGACGTCCCTGTGCGTCAGAGGGGGCGGGGTCACCAGGTGCCCTCCATTATAAAAGACCTGTCAGACGGAGCGGAGCCTCACACAGCGGGAGCCTCCCATTGCGCGGAGCGGCCCAAGAAGAGACAGAGACACCGACACGGACGCCGACGCCGACGGAAGAAGATGCCGGACGAGAAGGACGAGAAGACCAGCGCAAGAAGAAGCGGATCGGAGGAAGAAGAAAATGGAAGAAGAAGATGGAAGAAGATGAAGGAAGGAGAGATGAAGAAACCGAAGGATGAAGAAAGAAGAAAGAAGATTTTAATAAAGGAATTGTCAAAGACTGTCTCCTGTCATTTTTAACCATTTTTGCCACTTTTTGGTGAAATGGTAGGGGTACTTTTGTACCCCCTTACCATTTCACACAGGGGGGGGGCCGGGATCTGGGGGTCCCCTTGTTAAAGGGGGCTTCCAGATTCCGATAAGCCCCCCGCCCGCAGACCCCCACAACCACCGGCCAGGGTTGTGGGGAAGAGGCCCTTTTCCTCATCAACATGGGGACAAGGTGCTTTAGGGGTCTTAGACCCCCAAAGCATCCTCCCAATGTTGAGGGCATGTGGCCTGGTACGGTTCAGGCGAGAGGGGGGGCCGCTCTCGTCCCCCCCTCTTTTCCTGCGGCCTGCCAGGTTGCGTGCTCGGATAAGGGTCTGGTATGGATTTTGAGGGGACCCCACGCCATTTTTTTTTGGCTAGGGTTCCCCTTAAAATCCATACCAGACCTCAAGGGTCTGGTATGGATTTTGAGGGGGACCCTACGCCATTTTTTTTTTTTTTTTTTGGCTGGGATCCCCTTAATATCCATCCCAGACCTGAAGGGCCTGGTTATTGAATTTGGGGGGACCCCTACGCTTTTTTTTTTTTTGTTTTTTATTAATGAATGACAGCTCTCTGTGTTACAGGAGCCATCAATTCATTAGCCGCGAGTGATTTAAATAGCTTTCTTCCTGCAAAAAATGACACTTTTTTGCAGGGAAAGTTCTAAGCACAGGAAACCTGCCCCCCTTCACAGGCCACCTATAGACACCCCCCAGATGTGATACTGCAATGCTGTTCTAACAGCATGCACACACATATCCCCAGAAATAAAGCACATATTGTTGTCAGCAGTCAGCAGCACACTGACACGCTGACACTGTCTGAAACATAATATGCGAGGCCGCCGGCGCGGCGGCCTCTTATACCGTGGGGCGTGTACTAAAGCCCCTGAGCTATAATTGGCTACAGGCATCCTGCCTGTAGCCAATTATGGCTCTCCTCGCTGCCGGCGCTGTGATTGGCCAAGCATGCGGGGGTCACAGTGCATGCTTGGCCAATCATCAGCCAGCAAATGCATTGCGGGGCCGCTCGCATCACACGAATTTGATGCGAGCGGCCCCAATCCTTCTGGGCTCGCCGAGCGAGCGAACACCCGGTGCTCGATTCGAACATGGGTTCGAATCGAACACCGGGCTCATCCTTAGTAGTCAACACAAAGTCTCAGTCCCCCATCCTTCTTTGGGACAAAGAAGCATCCTGCGCCTGTGGGAGAAGTGGAGTGACAGATGAAACCCTTAGCTAGATTTTTCTGAATATACTTTTGCAAAGCAAGATTCTCTGGCTCAGACAGTGTAAAAACTCTCCCTCAAAGAGGTGTAGTGTCAGGCAAGAGGTCAATGGGACAATCATATCTGCGATGAGGAGGTAAAGCGTCAGCAATCCCTTTAGAAAACACATTCTGAAAGTGCTTCTAACAAAGCGGAATCTGTTCCATTCCCACTTGACAGGCAGCAAATCCAACAGGGTGCTGGATGCAGTTTTTTTACACACTGATTGGACCAAGCCAGAATATTTCCAGTTCGCCAGTCAATTACTGGATTGTGCTTCTGAAGCCAAGAAAGGCCTAGGTGAACTCCATGCCCTAGAGTGGATGGAGAGTCAATGGCAAGGCATGAAATCTTCTCCCAATGCAAGGCCCCCAATTGTAACTGGAAAGGGTCGGTGGATTGGAGCACTAGATTTTGTGAGCGAGGCCGATTATCCACAGAAATCAGGCAGACTGGGCAATCTAGAGCATGACAACAACAGGGACAAAGAGGTAATCAGAGTCATCAATAAAATTCTCAGCAACTCCAGAATCTACAAAGGCCAGCAGTTCATGAGCCCCTGTCCCAAAGTGGATAACAGCGGGTAAAAATATACGATTGTCCTCCTGGGGTGATGAAAGCAGACCTAAGGTGACCTCCCCACAATCACCTAGGTTGGGGAGTTTCCTGGACGTGTAGGGCAAGAACGGAGCATATGAACCTTGAGGCCACAATATTACACCTGGGCAGATAAACGGGTGGAGCCTAACTGCATTGGTTCTTCCTTAGATCTAGCACTGGAAGTGGAATAATCAGGTGGAAAGGAAGGTATATAATTTGCCACAGCCGTAGGGAGTTCTCGCCTCCTCTCCTGCTGGCGGCGGTCAATTCTAATGGCTAGACACATAGCCTCTTCCACTGAAGCTTGGTAGCAAAAGTTGACCAGAGCATCCTTAATTGTATCTGAAAGGCCTATTCTAAACTGGAGCAATACATTTCAGCAGTGGTAGTTCCTTGCTGTAAGTTACGTAGGGTTGATTCTGCAGTAGCAGTACGATCTGGATCCTAATATAGCAACCTGAGGGCTTCAAAGAAGGCATCTACTGTTAGCAGGGCTGGATGGTTTGGTTCCAGGTTAAATACCCAAGCCCGGGGGTCACCCTGAAGCAGTGAAATAAGGATCTGAACCCTCTTGAGTTTCAGAGCCAGAAGAGGATGGCTTTAACTTGAAATATAATTTGCAGCTGTTTTTAAAGTTGCAAAACCCTTTACGGTCACCAGAAAACCGGTCAGGCAAAGGAATTTTCGGTTCAGATGATGGCGTTTTTGTAGTGGTGATAGTAGAAGGAGATTGCACCTTGGTGAGCTCTGTGGCCATTTCCTGGACTTGATGGTATAAACAGCAAAGTTCTTGTGCAAACAACTGAGCCTGCTCAGGATCCATGATAGTCTTCCCTTTTTATGTATGGCTCGTGATAATGTCAGGCTAGGAGCAGATAACAGGTAACAGTTCAGGTGTGCTGATTATGCAAAGAGTTCAAGGAACAAGAGCACATACCATGAGCAGGTCTAAGCAGAGCAGGTCAGCTGGGACTTGTAGTTCACCGCTGCAGATGAAGGTAGGTGTTGGCTGGACCTTGTAGTCCACCGCTGCAGATGAAGATAGATGTTGGCTGGTGCTTATAGTTCACCGCTGCAGATGAAGTTACTACAGTAGAATCAGGCAAAGCGTAGTCTAGGCAAGCTGGGTCATACACAGATAGATCAGAGTCCAACCTGTACAATCAGAAGCGAGCAAGCAGGGTCAAAACTAGCTGCGTCATACACGAAATATATAGAGCAGATATCAGCTGGGTCAAGCAGTAGCACTCAAAGGTAACAACTGTATCATGAGCACTGATTGTGTGCTGATACAGGTGATTTAAAGGTGAGCTGCCCAATCACTGTTGTTTCCCAGGCAAAGGCTGTGTCAGGTGAGTTCTGCTGGGTCTTAAAGGGATCCTAGGACTGACAGACACATGCCTGAACCTATTTGAAGGGGGTGTTTGCTGCTGCTCTGTGTCGAGCTGTCAGCTGTGACAGAGATTGGAGCCGAGTTTACTTTTAATTTCCTCTCTCCTCCTGAGATCCAAGTACGAAGCTCACTGAGTCAGCAGAGCATACACAAAGAGAGACATCAGAGAGAGAGAGAGAGACAGAAAATATACAGTATCTCACAAACGTACACCCCTACATATAAAATTTTATTATATCTTTTCATGTGACAACACTGAAGAAAAGACACTTTGCTACAAGGCAGTGGCAACAAAAGTGAGTACACCACTAAGTGAAAATGTCCAAATTGTGCCCAATTAGACATTTTCCCTCCCTGGTGTCATGTGACTCGATAGTGTTACAAGGTCTCAGGTGTGAATGGGGAGCAGGTGTGTTAAATTTGGTGTTATTGCTCTCACTCTCTCATACTGGTCACTGGAAGTTCAACATGGCATCTCATGGCAACGAACTCTGTGAGGATCTGAAAAAAATAATTGTTGCTCTACATAAAGATGGCCTAGGCTATACGAAGTTTGCCAATACCCTGAAACTGAGCTGCAGCATGGTGGCCAAGACCATAAAGTGGTTTAACAGAACAGGTTCCACTCAGAACAGGCCTCGCCATGGTCAAGTGTACGTGCTCAGCATCATATCCAGAGGTTGTCTTTGGGAAATATATGTATGAGTGCTGCCAGCATTGCTGCAGAGGTTGAAGGGGTGGGGGGTCAGCTTGTCAGTGCTCAGACCATACGCCACACACTGTATCAAATTGATCTGTATGGCTGTCATCCCAGAAGGAAGCCTCTTCTAATGATGTTGCACAAGAAAGCCCGCAAACAGTTTGCTGAAGACAAGCAGCCTAAGGACATGGATTACTGGAACCATGTCCTATGGTCTGATGAGACCAAGATAAACTTATTTGGTTCAGATGGTGTCAAGCGTGTGTGGCGGCAACCAGGTGAGGAGTACAAAGAAAGGTGTGTCTTGCCTACAGTCAAGCATGGTGGTGGGAGTGTCATGGTCTGGGGCTGCATGAGTGCTGCCGGCACTGGGGAGCTACAGTTCATTGAGGGAACCATGAATGCTAACAGGTACTGTGACATACTGAAGTAGGGAATGATCCCCTCCCTTTGGAGACTGGGCCACAGGGCAGTATTCCAACATGATAACGACCCCAAACACACCTCCAAGACGACCACTGTCTTGCTAAAGAAGCTGAGGGTAAAGGTGATGGACTGGCCAAGCATGTCTCCAGACCTAAACCCTATTGAGTATCTGCGGGGCATCCTCAAACAGAAGGTTTCTAACATCCATCAGCTCTGTGGTGTCGTCATGCAGGAGTGGAAGAGGACTCCAGTGGCAACCTGTGAATCTCTGGTGAACTCCATGCCCTAGAGGGTTAAAGCAGTGCTGGAAAATAATGATGGCCACACAAATTAATGACACTTTGGACATTTTCACTTAGGGTGTAATCACTTTTGTTGCCAGCGGTTTAGACATTAATGGCTGTGTGTTGTTATTTTGAGGGGACAGCAAATTTACACTGTTATACAAGCTGTACACTCTCCCCTTTACATTGTAGCAAAGCGTAATTTTCTTCAGTGTTGTCACATGAAAAGATAAAATAAAATATTTACAAAAATGTGAGGGGTGTTTGTGAGATACTGTATATATACTCTACATGTGTAGCCTATATCTGCAGTGCATTCGTGGTGTACTGTTTCTAATACACTTCAGGCAGGGTACATAGTATACAATACAGTGCATTGGTAGTACAGAGAGAGAGAGACACACACACACATCAGAGAGTGAGACAAAGAGAGACATCAGAGAATAAAGACAGAGAAACGTCAGAGAATAAAGAGAGAGAGAGACATCACAGAATGAGACAGAGAGAGAAACATCAGAGAATAAAGACAGAGGGAGAGAGAAACCTCAGAGAAGAGAGAGAGAGAGCCATCAGAGAGTAAGAGAACGAGAGAAACATCAGAGAATAAAGACAGAGACATCAGAGAGAGAGAAATACATAGAGAGACTCTGTGATTAGGTGGGAGGGGAATAGTGTGATGTTAGGTCTCCGTCCGCCAAGCTTTGGTGCTTTGCCATGCCCACAGATCAACAGATTTCTGAGGGCTATAACCAAATACATGGAACAGCATTTTTCATGTGTAGGAAATGTTCTTTGACATTGTTAGCATTTTTTTCCCTTCTAGCATGTAATACACTGCCACATTCATTGGACAACATGGCAATAGAGATGTTTAGTTTTAACTCTTTCATGAGCAGAGGTCATTGATGCCTAGATCAAATTTAGCAGTAGCAGTTAATAATAACCGTACAACTAAATTTGCATACCAAAATACTGTATTTTTGTATATTTTTTTAAGGACATTATGGGGTTGATTTACTAAAACTGGAGAGTGTAAAATCTGGTGCAGCTGTGCATGGTAGCCAATCAGCTTCTAACTTCAGCTTGTTCAATTTAGCTTTGGCAGAAAAAGAAAAACATAGAGCTGATTGGTTTCTATGCAGAGCTGCACCAGATTTTGCACTCTTTAGTTTTAGTAAATAAAACTCCATATGTTTAGAACTTGTTTAGGTACAATGTTTTACTAAAACTGTTTTTTTTTTTTTTTTTAATTACAGTCTGACAAGTGTGCGAAAATGTAAAAAAATATTTTTAATATATTATTTTTTAATACTGCAATTCTTTGTGACAATTATAGTACTAAACAAATGCACACTGCCACTTTTTGTTTGCAATGGCATCTGCAGTGCTATCTGCAGGCTAAAGGCTTATTTTGTCAAAATAGCCTCCAGCCTACATGTGATCGCTATGTCATAGCTGACAAATATTTGGGAACCTCTCTAATTAGCTCCCGAACATCAGTGGCAGCTGTGACTGTGGACTACCAGCTGTGCAAAGTGTTGACTGGTGGCCTTCAAATGAGTAACGTTAATATACAGATTGTGGGTGAAAGTAATTTAAAACAGACTGTGGGCAGCAAGTGATTTTTTTGCAAGTTTTTTTGTAGGGAAAAAATGTTCTGTTAACTTGCTAGCTCCTGTATTCTAAACAATTTTGTCCAGTTTTTCACATTCTCCCTCACAGCTGAAAAATAGCGGTTTGGGCTTAACTTGCTATCATCAGTACAACAAAGGCTTCTTAAAGGGAAAGTATAGTGTATTTTGGAAGTACGTATTTTATATTATGCATTATTGCATTGTTAATCTTAAATATGTTTTTACATTTGTATTTAAATTAGCTCTTCCATGCTCTTGTTTTGTGCTAGATAAACATGTATGTTACCTACTCTAGATTGGAACCCCATTGCACAATTACAATATCCAACTACATACCATGTGTAGTGGTGCGCTGCATTAAAGTAAAACATTTTTTTAATAGTTTATGGTCTGCTGTCAGCCCATTCAAAA
This sequence comes from Lithobates sylvaticus, assembly GCA_028564925.1. NCBI lineage: Eukaryota > Metazoa > Chordata > Amphibia > Anura > Ranidae > Lithobates > Lithobates sylvaticus. Next base: position 261,368,383 of record CM053028.1, read on the forward strand.
TGGCCCTATCACCCAAAATGCATGATAACACATAATCATGCCCCAAAGACACTCCTGTACTCTTTTTGAGCAAGTGACAGCACATTGCTCAGATGTAAACAGGAACAATAGAATAACATGTCTGAGTGTTGAGATTTGAAGTGCTTTTTGAAACACACTTCAAATCACAGATTTGAATGAGGCTTTGGTGTAATGTTCTCTAAAGCAGTGGCCTTTGCTCGCCTTTATCTGGCCCCCGGGCACTATACCTTCAATTGACAACAACAAAGGGCCACCATTCCTTCCACTGACATCAACAGCAGGGCATTTCTCCTCCCACTGATGGGACACTACTCCAACTGACACCAGTGATGAGGCATTATTCCTCCCACTGACACCAGCAATGGGGCACTATTCCTCCAACTGATATCAATGATGGAGCACTATTCCTCCTTCTACTGACTATGGGAACCATGTAATTTTTTTACTCCCACTGACGCTGGGGCATTTTCGATTTTGACTGGCCACTCTGGCCCCCCTAAGTTTTGAAGGACAATAAACCCTTTGTTTAGAAAATTTTGGAGACCCCTGCTCTAAAGAGAGATGAAGAAAATACATATTGAGGGCAAGGGAAAGTGTCAGACAAATGACTTTGAATAACTATGATAAATTGTTTTGCAAGGGCGACAAGGCAGGTCAGACCATTTAAAAATGCAAGATATAGTACTATTTTTCAATATATGGCATTTGGGGAAACACTCTCTAATTGGGGAGAATTTATCAAGACCAGGGCAGCTGTACATGGCAACCAATCAGCTTATATCTTTAATTTTCGTACCTTAATTGAACACACTGAAGATAGAAGCTGATTTGGGTGCTATGCACAACTGCTCTAAATTCTATCTGCTCCAGTTTTGATACATTTTCTTCAGGAATATATTTTCTGATATTCATACAACTAACCTGCACTGGAAATGCAGATAAATGCATGACAAAGCATCCAGAATGAGCAAGATCCATCTGTCAGACTGGGTACAAAAAGCACCAAACTGGCCTCTTTGTAGATCTTTTTTCTTAAACTACCAGGTAGTGAAGAGGGAAGTTGTGTTGTCTAAAAGGAATACTATTTTTTTCATGTTTATCTGTGATGGGAATTAGGAAACACATACTATGGCCAGTATTTGAGCAAGTGTTTGGGAAACGTTCAACCAAGCCAAGCTCAGCAGATTTTTTGCTAGGCTAGAAATCACAACTGCCAGTGTAGCTTTCACACAGAAGAAAGAAAATAAAACCGCAGGAAGAAGACTAATCTGGCTTTATACAATGATGACGGGTTCAATTTAGCAAGAGGGAAAAACTAGAGCACCACATGACCAGATCTGGCCAAAACCTAGTAATCAGAAAGCCAATATGATAAGAACAGCAATTAGTATTTTTTTTCCCATTTAATTAGCACCCTAATGTGTTCTTTGCAACACTGGGAACATAAAGAAGGAGCCTTAAGAGAGGGTTTTATTTCCCGTTTGCTTTAACATTTTACAAGTTTGCAGTTACCAGGACTTTTCACATTTCAGCCTTCATCAATGGGGGTGACAATGGGTTGGGGATGTTCACTACAAATACTTATAAAGTCTGTTGAAATAAAAAGTAATTCCATTATAAATAAATATTTATAGAGATATATACCTACCTCTTGGGTTTTCATCCATTGTGGTCCAAAATCCTTAGATTGGTGGCATCTGTTAAATTATCCTGCTCATGGTTAGGATGTTGTGTTCACACGCTGGTTCCAGTATTTTAAATCATTGACCTGGAACAGGTATGCAGACTAAGCAATTCTGAATTTCAAAGGCCCTGTTCACACTTGCACGTTTTGTAGCTTGTAGCTCGGAGTTCAATAACTTTTACCAACAGAAACCTATTGTTTTCAATAGCCCTTACTCACATCTTAGCATTCTGTCGCTTGTAGCAAAACACCTGTTGCTCAAAAAAAGTACAAGCTACTTTTCAGGTAGAATTGAGCATTTTTGTCCCCATGGACTTCAATGGAAACACCTGAAAAGCGGAACATGAGCTTTTACATTGTTTAAAGCGTTTTGTATCACGTTTTCTACTCAAACAGCAGCTCTCCACCCCTTTTTCAGCAGCACGCCACTTTTTAGTTGAAAACGCCTGACAAAAGCTGCAAAAATGTGCAATTCTGCTCCAAAAAAAAACTTAAAAACGTGACGCTTAGGTGTGAATGTAGCCTTATTCACATACTTGTTCAAGGTTAAAATACTGACATCAGAGGATCGGCATCACAACCAAACAACTAACATTTTCACAAGAGGTCAGCAATGACAGCCCTCATGCTTCTTATGAAAGGTTCATCATTAAAAGCCAGATAAAGCTGAAGTTCTGAGACTTCCAGGAGGAAACAGAAGTAGTTTACAAATACTTACATTCATGGATGCAGCCAAATGCTGAACAACTTCAAACATCCAAACTCAACCACCTAATACTAAATTACCAATTCTACAAAAAAAAGCCTATTAACAAAAGATTAAAGGGATGTTCTCCATTTATTGATGTGGGTATATATATATAAATGTAGTTAAAGCTGAAATATGGTATAATCAAATACAAGAGGCATGTGGACTCTTACTTGAACTTTGGAGTGATTTGTGTATTCCTTCAAGATCAATGTGAATGTTTGCTTCTGTGCAGGAGTTTAATGTAATAATGATCAGTTACTGCTGCTCTCTCTCCCCTTGTGAGTGGTCATGTATCTGCCCCCCTCCTGCAGGGGGTGAGCCTGCTGGATGCCACCATCAGAGCTACTCTCTGTACGGGCCATGTGCCACATGTTAATGATGTCACTGCTACTTTTACAAGCCAATACCTGGGTTTAGATGTACAGGATTTATATCCTTTGTGGCTATTGAAGAATATATTTCTGTTGACACTCTTGTGCCCAGAGTTGAGCTTTAAGTCTATTAAAATGCACTTTTCTTACCTCTGATCATGAAAACAATGCTAACAAAGCAAATAACTGATTATGTAGGAAATCTTTATTGGTGTATATTGTTTGCTTCACGTAAAATCAGTGTTACATTTCAAAACGTGAAAAGACAACGAATGCATGATTTCTGAGGGACACGTACAAACTCTCAAAACATGGGAGCTAAACAGGCACTTAAATGCATCTTTCTTGAAGAACGTAAGCCCTTAGAAATCATGCATCTATACATGTAACCATTAATAAAAAAAGAAAAAAAAGAAAGAAGAATAAGTAGTAAAGTGGTGTACAGCAACATTAAGTGGAAAATTACTTTCAGTTCATTACAATAAACTACATTTTTATTTTGCCTGATAAGAATTGAAAAGGATTAGAACAGGCAAGGTCAAGAAATGTACACAATGTGACAAGAACTGTGCCTTCTATGGAATAATGGGATCCAGAAAATAAAGAGATATAGTAAATACGACTAAGGACCTATGGGTCCAATAAGTGTATGAGCCCAAATCCTTTCCTTTACTGATATGGTTGCTGAATAGATATTTCAAACGGAGCTGTGGGAGGGTTGATGTTGGTCACCCTAACTCCAAGTGATAGTTAGATGTTGCTATGCACCTCCCAAATGTGCATGGATTGCAGATGGAGAAATTGCTTCACATTTACAATCAACAGTTGAAATGTCAGCCCACACACATGCAATATAGTCCCTGTTGTAGAGTGAAAAATGGCAAGAGCCTTTTAGGTTTGTATCATGTTCCATGTCTGGATTGGGGAAACAATCCCTGGACCAGGTACAGGAATAAAGGATAAATATTGCCAATGTCCCATATAAAAGCACAGTGCAACAATTAAACAAAGTTCTTACCTTCCTCTTACTACAAAAAAAAAAAATACACTGGCATTCCAAGAACATATTTACAGCCCTTGGCAATGTAATCTATACAATATGGGGAAAGTTACCAAAAATTTGAACAGACAGACTTGGGCACAGCGGTGCATGGCAAATGATCAACTTCTTAGCCTCAGCTTGTTCAGTTAGGCTTCAAAAGGCAATTGGTACAAGTACAACTGCTCTAGTTTTAATAAGTTCCCTTCTTTGTGTTGTAGGTTTATGCAAGCATTTCTCAATTGTTGCTGTCCCTAAAGTAGGGCTTGCACGAGTGACAATTTTCTTCTAGAAAATCTGTTTCAATCTAACGAAGGCACAAACTTCTTGTTGTGGTAACAATGGATTACACCATCACCCCTGCTCAACAAACAAGTCTGTTGGCATTACCCAATGGAGAGCCTTTTATCAAGGGGGGGTAACAGTGTCTGACAAAAGAAATATACTGCAGCATTCACCATAGTAGCCTCTTAATGGCCAAGTAACCTGAAGGCATTTTTCTCCCCCCCACCCCCGATAGTTAACCCAGATAAATAAGCCCCCCCCCCCTTAACATGTGCCAAGTTTGGGGAAGAAAAACCACACTATACTTAAGCAGAACTTCAAAAGGGTTTCAATTTATTTTACAGATGTTGCTCAAGATCTGTGAAACGGCCACACACTGCTCAACATTTAGTTGGTCCCTGCTGAAGTTCTATTAGTCTATGGCAGGGGTCTCAAACTGGTGGCCCTCCAGCTGTTGCGGAACTACAATTCCCATGAGGCATTACAAGGCTGACAGTTACAAGCATGGCCCCCATAGGCAGAGGCATGATGCGACTTGTAGTTCCGCAACATCTGGAGGGCCGCTAGTTTGAGATCCCTGGTCTATGGCCATCTTTAGTGCTGTAAAATAGAGGTTTAAAGACCTTGTCAGCATAGAAGTATAACGCACCAATATCCTCTTGTATTAAAAGGTGTGAATGATGGGTCTTTTATCTCCATCTTTGCCATAATACCCAAATGCCTTTGACCAAGAAATCTGAGCATAGCTGGTGTCCTAAAATTTCAGGCTACTTTTTATACATCAGTGACTCGCCTAGTTTTAAAGCAAGCAATAGAAGACCAACCTAGTTTACAAATAGGCACACCCAACAATCCAAGTTCCCAGATTTCTATTCTGGCCTTTTTTTTTTTTTTTTTTTACAAATGCCATCTTTCCTGAGCTGCATGTTCAGAACCCCAAGGAACTAGCTTTTTTTTCAGAGATCTTTGCAATGACAGCGCCAATACATTTTGACAGATCTTTTTTAAACCCTTAAAGTGATTGTAAAGCTGTTTTTTTTTTTACAAATAACATACTTACCTCCACTGTGCAGCTTCCCTTTCATAGAGTGGCCTTGATTTCTGGGGTCCCCCTGTGGCTCCTCCCCACATCAGATAACCCCCCAGAGAAGCACTCTCCTGGGGGGGGGGGGGGGGGTTTAACCTTGCAGGCGTGCTCCCAAGTTAATGTCTACAGATGCAAATGCTGGACTCAGCCCCGCCCCCCCAGGTCATTGGATTTGATTGACAGCAGCGGGAGCCAATGGCTGCACTGTTATCAAGAGCCAGCAAATCACTGTCAACTGAATTTCAGGGTTTAGGTAAGGGTAATTGGGGGAGGCAGAGGATGAAGATTATTCAGCCAGATGCCCAATACCGATTGAAACCAGTTTACCAATTGGTCTCCTGCCATGGGATGGTCCTAAGGGAGAATGGATTTGAGAGTACACCTTTCTAGTAGGAAAGGACCTGAATGGCCAAATGACAGTGTCCGAATAGGTATTTGCTTTACAGTGGAACATTTAAAACATTATGGCTACAAACAGGCAAAGCTAAAGGGAAAATATAAAATTAAAAAATAAAAACACCCACACACCAGGAAGACTGTTACAAAAGACCAACCAATGCCATGTTGGGGGGGAGAATACTGCACAGTTGGACTAACAAGAGCATAGATTACTTTATAGTAATAAAATTATGACCAAACATAGAAAGCAGACAAAAAAATAAATAAAAAAAGAAATCCATACTATTGGGTAGCCTAAACTATGACTTGTGTGGATGAAGATGGTATTTACATATACCTCAACAGCAGCAGACCAGTGTTAGCCATCAACCAAAGTTTTTTTAGGGCAATACCCATTTATTAGCTAAAAAATATGCACTACAATCTACTTAGTCAATAAATGGCCATCTTCCCCAAAATATACTTCTATATACCTCAAATGTGAAATGGTTTCATTAATCCAACAACGGATCTGAATGCATGTACTGTGAAAATCCTAGGTCTGCAATAAACTATTGTGACCCTCATTAAATAAAGTCAAGGAAGAACTCTTGGACAGCTTTTGTTGAGCCCACACCAACCCTCCTTCAAAAATACACTGGTTGCTAAAGGCCAACACAGCTTGCCTGATCCAATCTCCAAGAGACTATGGGGGTTGATTTACTAAAACTGGAGTGCAAGTTTTTTCACTCTTCAGTTTTCATAAAAGTAATCCCTACAATTCTCACTGTGGTCAAAAGGCAATAAGTGGAAAGAAAATTTTAGATCACACTGCAGCCAAAAAACTCTGAAATCAAATAACTAAAAATATACCCAGAATTGCTTTGTTTTTATTCATTACTACACTTGGAATGTGTACAAGCATTGAAATGTAAAATAGGTTTCCATACCCTGAAGCAACTTTGAAGTCTTCTTCAGGATAGGCATTCTAGTGAGAAAAAAAAAACCCTCACTTCCTTTGGCTATACAAAAGGCCTATTATACATGTGAGGATTAAGCATTTGAAAAGGAGCCCCAAGGATAGATGAAGCAGCTTTTGTTCAGGTTAGTGCTTCCCAAACCTGTCCTGTGGGACCACCTAACCGGCTGCAACCAGTACCTAGTTTTACACATGATTGCAGCCACACAAATCTACCTGCACCTCACCACTTGCCTATACAGATCATGCCAAAACATAGCTACACAAAACCAACTGGATCAAGAAGGCCACTATAGTTAAATGGACAAGACAAGGATGAGACATGCAAATTCGTATTAAATAAATAAAAAAATAAAAAATAACTATTCAAGTAGGTGATTAGTATTAAACTATATGCCAAAGAAACACAAAACATGTACATTTTATTCACATTTATTTTTCGCTTTTAGTGTGCTCACAGAAAATTAGAACACCTTAAGCAAGAGTTTAATAGCAATTTTGTAAGCAAAGTTACATTCCATCTCTAAGTCAAATTGGTCAAAGCTTCTCCAGTATTTACAAAACATGAAAGACAAAGATGCTACACAAAAAAAACCATTGCATCTGAAGTTTTCCTTAAGTTTTTTTTTTTTTTGTTTTTGTTTTAAAGACAACTGGAAAAGAAAGCATTGCCTGCTGTAATCAAAAAAACATACCACAGTATAAACAGTAACCATTCCACTTATCACAGCTTTTGTTGAGTTTAAAATTTTGTGTTTAAAAGGTCCAATATGACTGCAGTTTTACAAAAATGGGCAGGGTGGAAGGAGTTGCAAACTTCATGTGCTTTTGGATATCAAGATTCCTTTTATACAATAGTCACAGTTAAAAACACCCTGCTGGTAATACATAATTACATTTTTATTAAGGTCATAAACCAGCAATAAACAATAAAGCCTATACAACTCGTATTTTCTACTTTAATCACCGACTGATACAGCTAACATGAGATAAGTGAAAAGTTCCTATGGTTTAAATGAATTACTAAAACTATGATCTGGGTATTGATTTTATTTTTTTTATTTTGCTTGCCATCTTAGTCAAGACCTTTAGTGTTGTAAACCTTGTAGAAGGCTGCCCTCAAATATTCATTACTTTCTTTTTAAAGAAAAAGAAAAAAAAAAAAAAAAAGAAACAAACAAAGAACAGAAACCTGACCCCATTCCATGTGGCACATTCTCTTGGCAACGTGTGCACCACCTAAAAACCCACTGTGGCTCCTATCACTTCATTTTTGATATCCCCTTTAATGACCCACCCATCTCCTTCATTATGGGCATGTCCATAAATTGACAAAAAAAAAAAAAAAAAAAAAAAAAAAAAAAAAGTATACATTTTCAATAAAAGATGCAAAGTACGCAAAAACATTAATACTGATGCAAAAAGGATCGAGGCCGGTGACTGCTGTAAACTCAACACGGCCTGTTGGAATGGTGGTAACAGAATGATTTGAGATGGGATCTGTAAAGGATGAGAAAAAAAAACAAACAAAAAAAAGACCAAAAAAAAAAAATCTTTAAATCAATCCCTGGTTGTAGACAAGTTCTCCAAAACCAGTACCTGGCACCACTCCAACAAACAAACAAGGGGAGAAAAAAAGTCCTTTGATTATCTCAAAATTGCCATCTCTTTACTCTGCTGACTCGGCTGCTGGACTGGATTCAGATGTAGCTTCCTGTGTAGGAGCTGCTGGTTCTTCAGCTTTTGGTGCCTCTGGTTCAGTGGATGGTGCCTCTGGAGCAGCGGCAGCAGCAGCCGGGGCCTCTTCTGTGGGTTTTTCCTCAGACTTTGGCTCCTCGGCTGGCTTTACCTCTTCTGTGGGCTTTTCTGGTGCAGGCTCTTCGGTTTTGGTCTCCTGGGGTTCGGGTGAGGCAGCTGCCGCAGCAGTCTCCTCTTTTTCTTCTGTGCTGCTGGCAGGAGCCTCTTCCTGGGCTGGTTTTGCCTCTTCATTGGCTGCCTCTGGTGCAGCTGCAGGAGCATCCTCCTTTGCTCCCTCGGATGCAGCTGCCGCCTCGGCCTCTGCTCCTTCATTGTTTTCTTTTTTGTTCTTTTTGAAAGAAAAGCCACTCAGCTTGAAAGATTTTTTAAAGGAGAACCGCTTCTTTTTCTTCTTGGGGGTTTCATTGCTGGTGGAAGGTGTAGAAGTGGAACCAGCTTCTTCCGTTTTGGCAGAGGCCTCACCTTCAGCTGGAGAGGCTGGTTCTGTGCTTTCCCCTTCAGCGGATGCAGCAGCTTCCTTCTCTGGGGCGGGCTCGGCGGCTGCTGCTACCTCCTCCTTTGCCGTCTCCTCAGCAGGGGCGCTTCCATTAGCCTGGACTTCCTCCTTTTCTGCCTCGGCTGCTGCAGGAGATGCATCACCATTTGCCTTCACATGCCCATTTTCCTGCAGGAGGGAAAGAACCCAAAAACAAACTGGATCAGTCAGGGGGTACCAGTGGTCACACAATACTTACTACCACTGGTGTCACATAAGGTTATTACCAATCCTTTAAAATGGCAGAGATGAATTGTACATTGAGCCTTAGGGCCCAGTTTTCCTGTTTAAGTGCAAGTTAATCTTACAGATAGATTTTCTGTAAAGGTGAACTGACACTGGACCCCTCCCCCCGTACCTGAGGGGGGTGATCACCCGATAGGAGACATCAGGTCGACACTTCACTAGTCTGGGGATTTAAAATCCCAACAGCTTAATCTCAACGTACCTTTTAAAGGACGGTGCTGACCAGGTCGGAACACACCTAGCCCATCCTGTCAACAGGGGAGAAGAGAAAGCCTCTGGGATTTCTAGACTAGTAAAGCGGTGACCCAATGCCTCATTGGGCGATCATGGGACTTGGGTACAGTGGGACCAGGGGGGTGGGGTCCAGTGTAGGTCCACCTTACAGATTTTCTGTAAAGATGAACTTACACTTTAAGCCTTAGGGTCCAGTTTTCCTGTTTAAAGTGTAACTTGTAATCTGTGAGGTGACCTTACATTGAACCCCCTCCACATCCCACCTGGTCCTGCTGTACCAGAGTCCCACGATCACCCGCTGATACATTTGGTTGCCACTTTACCGGTCCAGAAATCCCTGCAGCATTCTCTCTTCTCCCCTGCTGACAGGATGGGCGGGGGGGGAGGACGGGCGGGTTCCGATTGGTCAGCGCTGTCCTTTACGGGGAATGTTTTAGGAGATTAAGCCGCTGGGATTTTAAATCCCCAGACCGATGAAGTACTTCACCTTACAGATTTTCTGTAAAGGTGAACTTACCCTTTAAGGAAAAAAAAAAAAAAACAACAAAGGCTTGCTCAAACTGGGGTCTATTTCCTAAAACTGGAGAGCGCAAAATCAGGTGCACCTGTGCATGGAAACAAATAAGCTTCCAGGTTTTATGGTCAAAGCTTAATTGAACAAAACTGAAGTTAGAAGCTGATTGGCTACCATGCACAGCTGCATCAGATTTTGCACTCTACAGTTTTAGCAAAACAACCCACCAGGTCTGGTGACCTGCATTTTTTTTTTTTTTTTTTTAAACACAAGTCACTAAGTGCACAAAGAAAAGAAAAAAAATTTGCCTTGTTCACATGGCAACACGGTAACGCATGAAAATACAACACAAGGCTTCCAAACAGGCATGTTCCTGCACATGCATTTCTATGTGCAGTATGGTGTAAAAGGAGCCTGAGGGGGCAGAGGTCGAGGGCCCCGTGGGCCCGGTTGCCAAAGGCATCCATACCAGGGCATTTATGTATGCCTCTGACATAATGGGCTTAATTCACAAAGCTTTACCAATAATAGTAATCTTTATTTCGAGCTATGTGACCAATTTTCAAACCTCGCTGGGCTCTATTTTTTGCAAATCTGATCCTTATCCTGGTGTTAAGCCATGTGAATGGAGCCTCATCTCAGATGACAATACAATGCTTCCTGTGCATGGCCATTAGGAAACCTGAGACAAGCATGAGATTGATTTACTATACACAGAACTTTATGGGGCCCCAGGCAATGGCTCATTTTGCCTTTATTTCACTGAGAGGACAAGTACATGGAAACTGGAGGGGACAAACTGCATCCCATAAGGCCTCTTCACAAGTCTTTATTTTTTAGACGAGTGCTTTTGTTCTCTCCAGTCACAATGAACTCTGAGGTAACAAGCAGCACACCAGTGAGGCTACTCAAATGTGTTTACTACTACTACTACTTTCTGGAAGGACAGAGATAGCCGTTTCAACTCATTAAAAACCACGCCAGCCGCCTTTCCCACAAGGGCTTCTATTTAAGCAATCAATAGCGCCCACATGGCGTTACTGAAAAGCATATCGTTTCCCTCCTTTCTCCTTCTACGCCTCCACACAAGCTATGGAAGCGCCTCTAACCCGCGCAGCCAGCAGAGGGCGCTGTCCCTCCACCAGCCAGCACAATGCTCCGGGGAGCTTCGCTCGGCTGCCAGTGCATTAGTTCCCAGATCACGCCTTCTTTGTAGCAGCAGATCCAGCGAGGAGCCAACACAGACAAAGCCTGTGTGCTTTCCCTCTCCTACTACAGGAGATAGAGAGAGAAAGAGGGGGCTTACTCTACACAATGGCGGAGAAAGACCCCTCCCATACACCACACACAATACACCATTCCAATAAAGAGATCCCAGCCTGGAGACAGACCATCGGGGCTCATCATACATGGAGACACATGTTGCTGCCGGAGAGAGGACTCCATCCCAATACAAGTCTGATCACCCCCACAATACACCATCTGAGAGCCGATAATGAACCCCCCAAATAGGAGGCAATCACCTCCAATACCCCAAGATCGGGACCCCCTCCCCAGTAAAGGGGGCGATCACCTCCAAAACCCCATCTGTGATCAAGACAATCCCCCAGTAACAGGGGCAATCACCCCAAATATCCTCTGAGATCGGTACAATTACCCCCCCCCCCCGTAACAGGGACAATCACCCCAAATACCCTCTGAGATCGGTACAATTACCCCCCCCCCCAGTACCAGGGACAATCACCCCAAATATCCTCTGAGATCGGTACAATTAACCCCCCCCCCCCCCCCCCCAGTACCAGGGACAATCACCCCAAATATCCTCTGAGATCGGTACAATTAACCCCCCCCCCCCCCAGTACCAGGGACAATCACCCCAAATATCCTCTGAGATCGGTACAATTAACCCCCCCCCCCCCCCCCCCCAGTACCAGGGACAATCCCCCCAAATATCCTCTGAGATCGGTACAATTAACCCCCCCCCCCCCCCCCCCCAGTACCAGGGACAATCACCCCAAATATCCTCTGAGATCGGTACAATTAACCCCCCCCCCCCCCCCCAGTACCAGGGACAATCACCCCAAATATCCTCTGAGATCGGTACAATTACCCCCCCCCCCCCCCCCCCAAGTGAAAAGGGACAATTACCTCCAATAATATGAGATCGGGAGATTACCTCCAAAACCCAATCTGATCAAGACAATCCCACAGAAAAAAAATAAAAACCAGGAACACCCCAAATACCCTCTATGAGATCGGACAATTACAACCCCCCCCCCCCATTTAAAAAATAAAAAAGGGGGGACAATCGCCACCAATACCCTAAGATCGAGGGAACTACACCCCACCCCCCAGGGGGGCGATCGCTCCCATTACCGATCCCAAGAATTAACTCTCCAATAGAAAAAAGGGACAATTATCCCCAATACCCTCTGATTACCCCCCCCCCCCCCCCCCAGTAAAGGGGACGATCGATCCCACTAGCCATCTGAGATTAGACAATGGACCCATACACCCCCCCCCCCCCCCCAATAAAAGCCTCATCAGAACAGCCAACCCCATCAGAGATCGGAGCAGTCACCCCCCCCCCTCCCCAACAAAAAAATAAATACACCCCTGATTGCCCACAGCACCCATCAGATCGGGGCAGTCCCCCCCCCCCCCCCCCCCCCCCCCCCCCCAAAAAAAAAAATACCCTGGTGAAGGCAGTCACCATTACCATCGATCAGGGCAACCATCGCCCACAATAAAAGCCCAGATGCCCATCAGACAGATCGGGACAATCACCCCCAATAAAAGCCCAGATGCCCATCAGACAGATCGGGACAATCACCCCCAATAAAAGCCCCCTCCCCAACAGAGATGGTGGGCAATCAGCCCTCCAGAAACCAGCCAACCAACCCCCATAAAAAAGCACCGAGCCCTCCATCAGGAGTTTGATGACCCCCCATGAGAGATGATTGATGTTCCTCTCCGATCTCCCTCCCCATACAATAGATGCCCCCCAATACAATAGCCCCCTGGTATTTACCTGGCCGTTGGTCTTGGAGGGAGAGGCGGCTCCAGCTTCCCCGGGCTTGTCTGCGGTGGCGGCTTCCCCTTTGGCTCCGGTCTTAGAGAACTGGGCTCCCATGGCTGGTCTGTATATATCCAACAAAAGGCAAAAAACTGGGGTCACCACCAAGAGAGGAACAAGGAAGCCCCCAAAAAACCCCGGACAGGACTAGCAGAGAGAAGAGGAGAAGGAGACAAAGAGATGATGGTGCTAGTAGTAGTGTAGTAGTAGTAGTAGCCTGCCTGGCCAACAATAGAGAGCAGAGCCGGAGGATCCTCTTTGCAGGAGAAGAAGGAGGAGGAGGGAGAAGACAAAGTGAGAGGAGATGGAGGAATATTCACCAGTATGATCTGGAGGCACCCACAAAACACAACGACCACTCGGGGGGGATCCTTAATAAGAAAAAACAAAAAAAAAGTACTTCTCAGCAGACGAGCAGACACATCAATAAAAAAAGGCAACGAAATATCCGTGAGGTTAGTAGCCGCGCTGGATCCAACAGGAAAATGGAGAAATCTCCCCGCTCACTAATAAGATGCGGAGTCCAACGCCCAAGTGCACAGATGAATGGGCTTCCCAAGGCATGACGGCAGCCCAGCCCCGCCACAACCAATCACAGCGCGCCTACACAAAGGAGGGGGCGCGGCTTGCAATTTGGGCAGAACAATGCAGCCCCAGCATTGCAAAAAAAAAAAAAAAAATCTAATCACTAATACAAATACCATATTTACCAAAAAAAATGTAGCCAACACCAAGATCGGGGAAAGAGCAATTAAACAGGAATGTGTGCCCCCCCTAATAACACAAACATACTCACTGCTTCTTTATTTTGTGTGTGTTGTGTTTGCTTATTAGTACACAATGAGCTGGGATCCGATCAATTTATATGAGGCTTGTCTGCAATCACTCCTTTATCGCTCCCAGCTGATTGATCAACAGATTGGCTGCCCCCCTTTTTTTTTTTTTTTTTTTTTTATTGATGATTGCAGATTTCATTAAAATAAAAAAAGAAAGAAAGAAGGAGGATGAGATTTGTGTTGCGATCAGGAGGATGTCTGCTGTCCAGATGTGAGAAGATCACATTTCCTCTACATCTAACTGCACATCTTTCTACTTCTCTTCCCAGCCTAATGAAATGCTGCTGTCCAATTATTTCTGATTTGTTGCCACCCAATGGAGAATGGCTTTTTTTTTTTTTTACAGTCCCTGGCAGTTGTGTGAAAGTGATGGAATCGCTGTCACCTTTCTTGGCAGAGGAGCTAACACACCAGGATGAGGATCCTTAAAAAAAAAAAAAAAAAAAGTGACATTTGTTTTTTCAGCTGGGTCCAATGAGGTTTAAAAATGACAGTCACGTGGCTGAAAAAAAAAAAAAAAAAATCTTTATTGGTGGTGGAAAGCTGTCAAGTCTGCTGCGGCGGTGGAGGGGTTAATGTGGCAGCTGGGGAAGATTTTTGGGAAGAGGCTGAAATGAATCAGAGAAAAGGGAGGGGGGGAGCTTTTGTTGTTAGGTGATGTGTCTACGTGAGGATCACATTCTACCCTCCTGAGAGGAGGGGGGAGCCTGCTGAGCGCAACCCCCCACCCCTAAAATGACCAGCTCACTTATTACACATCAGCCTGCTGGAAGCCGGGCTAGGCTATGGAAGACTTTACAGCCATTATGGATATTCAGTATACGTGTAGATCCCTGAACTAGGGGGCTCTAGGCAAGGTAGCTATCTTGCCCCCCCCCCCACCCACTTCTTTGACATTGATAAGGACTGAGGTAGGCACAGAGAAGCCCCCAACTTGGTTTGTACCGGCACAGCCTGCCTGATCACATACCAGTTGCCCCCAAGTGACAGGCAGGTACACATCCTTACCCACAGACAGATCAAATTTTGGCTGATTCCTGCTGAACTGGCCAAAATTTGAGCCAATGCGTGGCGCTGTTCAATAAAGTCAGCCAACCCATCAAATCAGAGATCGGGGCAGTCACCCACAAAAAGAGCCCAATCGGATCGGCCCCCAGCACCCATCAGATCAGGTCAGGTCATTTAACCACCACCCCACGATACAAAGCCTGGTGGCCAGAATTTCAGCAAATGCATGGCGCTGTTCAGTAAAATCAGCCAACTCCAATAAAGATCAGGGCAGTCAACCCCAAAAACAGCCCAATCGCCGCCAGCACCCATCACATGAGGGCAATAAACCACCCCCCCCCCCCCCCATAAAAAGCCTGCTGGCCAAAATTTGAGCAAATGCATGGCGCTGTTCAATAAAATCAGCCAACTCCATTAGAGAGCAGGGCAGTCACCCCCCAAAAAAGAACCCGATCGCACCCATCAGATCAAGGCAATTAACCCCCCCCCCCCCCAATAAAAAGCCTGATGGCCAAAATGTGAGCAAATGCGTGGCGCTGTTTAATAAATTCAGCCAACCCATCAGATCAGCCAACTCCATTAGAAATCAAGGCAGTCGCCCCCAAAAAGACCCCCTATCACTGCCAGCATCCATCACATCAGGGCAATCAACCACCCCCCCCCCCAATAAAAAGCCTGGTGGCCAAAATTTGAGCAAATGCGTGGCGCTGTTCAATAAAATCAGCCAACTCCATTAGAGATCAGGGCAGTCGCCACCCCAAAAAAGAGCCCGATCACCCCCAGCACCCATCAGATCAGGGCAATCAACCCCCCCCCCCCCCAATAAAAAGCCTGGTGGACAAAATTTGAGCAAATGCGTGGCGTTGTTCAATACAAAAAAATTATCGGATGAACAATGACCGCAGATGTTGGTCACTGGGTGGCAGCCATGGGAGCTGCAGCTGCCTTAATACTAAGATTCCTCCACCCACACAGTTTAGCATGAACTTTTTACCTCTTGCAGGCTGAACAGCCAAAATTCACGCTGTGCCCAGCTTTACATTATCCCCTTGTAGTTTCTCCCCTTGGACATCCATTGGGCACGAGGCTCCTGCCTAGGTTGCCTTGCGGCTTATTCAGCTCCACTTTAGATATCAAAATAGATGTAATCCTTAACTGAATGGCATTTAGCCCTCGTTCACATTAGAGCGACTTGTCATGCGATTTGACAGGTCGAATCCCATGACAAGTCACACCCTATTGCCTGTAATCGCAATGTTCAATGTGAATACACCGCTCCTTCACCGCTCCAAAGATGCTGCTAGCAGGACTTTTTTTACCGTCCTGCTAGCGCACCGCTCCAGTGTGAAAGCCCTCAGGGCTTTCACACTGGAGACACAGCAGCAGCTGTTTCGGGTCGGTTTGCAGGCGCTATATTTAGCGCAATAGCGCCTGCAAACCGCCCCAGTGTGAAAGCAGCCTTAAACTTCATGCACACAGCTGCAAGAAGGCCATAGAGCAGTGGTCAACAACTTTATTTGGGGGCCCTTAAGAGTGGCTCCTAACAGCACCAAAGGGGCTGCACCAAAAATGTATTTAAAGTGGTTGTAAACCCAGATGAAAAAAAAAAACAAAAGAAAAAAACATGCAAGACAAAGGCATAATGAGCTGGTATGCATCGCATACTAGCCCATTATGAAATACTTACCTTAGAACGATGCTGTTAAAGCAGTCTCGCACACCGCTGTGACCGGCGCCATGTCGTCCAGGGGTTATTTCCAGATTCGCGGTCTCCGGCACGGTGATTGGCCGGAGCCGCAATGACGTCACTCTCGCGCAAGCGTGCGGGAGCCACCGGTAAGGGCACAGCAGCTGAAGGAACGACATGAGCGAGCCGTTTTTTCAGTGTGCATGTGCCCGATGATGTCGGCACATGTGGATACAGTGAATATCTCCTAAACTGTTCAAGTTTAGGAGAACTTTACGTTACCTACAGGTAAGCCTCATTATAGGCTTTACCTGTAGGTAAAAGTGGTTATACAGGCTTTACAACTACTTTACTGTTCATCATCAGGGACAGTAGATGCACAACAGGATACAGTCAAAGACTATGGGCATGATACAGGAGATGGTCAGAGACTGGGAACCTAATTCAGGAGTTGGCATGATACAAGAGACTCTGAACTTGCTATAGGAGACTTAGGACATGCCTAAGATCCCATACACACTATTAGATTTTCTACAGATTTTGGTCTTCAGATTTACCAAAACTATGAAGTGCAAGGGCCTGCCTGATTGCATACAAATTTAAACAGTTAAGGTTTTACCTCATATTATATGGTTTGGTAAATCTGAAGACACAAATCTGCAGAAAATCTAATAGTGTGTATGGGGCTTTAGGCTGGGTTTACACTATAACACACAGCGGCTCACAGCAGGAGTCCGGTGAGTCTCCATTCAAAGTTTCAGGTCCCATTTCAGCCCCGAATTTTTGGCTGAATTCAGACCTGAAATGGACCAAAAGATGCACAGGGCTCCTGTGAAAATCACACCGGAGCCGTTGTGGAGATGTGTGAACTGGCCTATGCATTTGCATAGGTGTGAACCCAGCCTCAGGAGATAGTTGTAGACTGGAGACATACAACCTATTACATGAGGCTGCTAGAGACCACTGCTATAACAGGGCAATAGGAAATGCAGCTTATTGTCTGAGGGCCATACAAACAGTGCCAAAGGGCCCATGGATTGCAGGTTGGGCACCGAGTCCATAGAGTGTACATTCAGGCATGATTCTCTGTATGGGTCTCACAAGTGCAGTGTACAGCCCGCTGCTAGCAGCCTGTCAAAATCAATGTCAGCCTGACATACGCAGCGGCTGTTCAGAGATATATGCACATCCAATCAGTACAAGCAAATAGTAACATATGTATTGGGGGCAGCACATACATTTCTGTACACAAGTACCACTTGAATGTGCGTATATCTGCAAATGGCATATATCAGCCTGTCATTGATTTTACAGGCTGCTGGCAGCAGGCTGTAGACAGATATACACACAGCTGAGTGGTACTTGGACTTATGAGCTGCCCCAAAGGCAGACTGTGTCCAGGACAGCACATATGTATGTCCCTGTAGGTAAAGTACCAGTGTACACACGCTGCGTATTTCAGCCTGTCATTGATTTTACAGGCTGCTGGCAGCAGGCAGTTCTTGTATACAGGGATAAATGTATTTGGGGCAGCACATACATTCCTGTATGCAAGTGCCACTTGGATGTGCATACATCTGAATATATATCTGTCATTGGTTTTACAGGCTGCTGGCAGCAGGCTGTACAAATATATTCACACATCTGAGTGGTACTTGTAAACAGGGACATATGAGCTGCCCCAAAGGCAGACTGCATTTGGGACAGTGCATATGTATGTCCCTGTACGCAAGTCGCTGTCAGATATGTCTATATCGGTATACAGACACTGCATATTTCGGCCTATCACTGATTTTAACAGGCCACACGCTGTACATGGCACCTGTGACTCCCAGACAGAGAACTATGCCCGAATGTATGCTGTGCGGCCTTATTGCAGCCATGTGCATGAACCCTATCCTCCATGACAGGATCACCAGATATTATTTTAATGAAAGCTACAGATTTAAAACTACTGCAAATGATTTTTGAAAGGACATTAACATGTTAAAGCTTGTGGTGATGGGGTTTCCACTCCCCTCAGTGTTGGGTTATTGAGGGTTTTCACTTTTTGTAAGTGAGGAGGAGGCAGAGATAATAGCCTGAGTTGGCCATTGTGTGCTCTTTGTTTGGACTCAGCACGGTGGGGGTTGGAAGGGTCCAGACACACAGGATCTACAATGGCGAGGGAGTCGAGGTGAGGTGAATTGTGGGTGTGCCGTGTAAAACAATCTCATCCCTCACACTGGACATGTACAGTACTACACGTCTGGCTGATATCCTTCCAGGCATGTGGAAGCCAGCTATCTTCTCCATGTCACTGGAATATGAAGGCAATAATAAGGCAGCTGCCTCACTGCTTCCCGCCTTGTTCTGTAAATCTGTAACCTGACTGACAGGGCTCTCTACACTAAGGCCTTGTACACACAGTTCGATTGTTGTACGACCGAGCGTCTGATTTTTGTCAAAAGCACATGTGCAGGATTTTGTCTAGCATACTAACTATCCGCAAATTGTCGTTCGACAAACACGAACGTAGTGACGTACTATGAGAGTATAAAGAGGAAGTTAATTTCTCAAGTGCCACCCTTTGGGCCCCTTCTGCTAATTTCATGTTAGTAAAAGTTTGGTGAGCGTTGATTCGCAGTTTTATGTTAAGTTATTTTAATTTGGATGGCAGATAGCATCTCTAATTTAATTTCTGTTGGTTTTTTTTCTGCACAATAAAAAAAATTGTGGAGAATAATACTTGTGCTTTTCTTCAAATGACAGTTTGGGAGTAGGCAGTTACATTAAAAACAACATAATGGAAAATGAACTAGGGATGGACTTGTGTCTTTTTTCAACCTAACTAACTATGTAACCAACATAGTTGTATCTTTGATCTTAAAAACTCAGGGATAATGGTGTTGTGGTAACCCCCCCCCCCCCCCCCCCCCAAAAAAAAATCA
Organism: Lithobates sylvaticus; assembly: GCA_028564925.1. Classification (NCBI taxonomy): domain Eukaryota; kingdom Metazoa; phylum Chordata; class Amphibia; order Anura; family Ranidae; genus Lithobates; species Lithobates sylvaticus. Next base: position 261,387,802 of record CM053028.1, read on the forward strand.
TACAACCACAATAATAATATTTATATCACTACAAAACAAATGACTTTTAAAATACGTTTGGCATAACTACATCAGTGTCACCAGCAAAGCAGCTTCATTATTATCCCATTAAAGAAGATGAGAATGTGCGCTGCATTTCGACATTTCATCAATTGCCACGTCACGAATGTTAATTCTACATTACGAACAGTAGTTTACAAGACCAAACTCTTCCCAGTCGTACCTTGATTACGATCGTGCGTGTTTGTACTTTCGACTTTTGTGTGACGATTTCTGTACTGACCATCTGAAAATCAGACGTTGAGTTCACATCCAACAAAAATTTTATAGCCTTCACATCCAGCTTTTGTCTGACGAAAAGGTGAAATCGGCTGTCGTAAGCACCTTACTAACGATCCGAAAATCTGCAGACAACTCGTCTTACGAATTTTCCCATCTGACTTTCGTATCGTGTGTGTGGGGGCCTTAAGTCTGCCTTCCTCATATCCTCCGCACTGTGCTACTGGAAGTAAACTGCCAGCCATTGTCATCATTCATTTCCTGACATATGCACCAAGGTGCATCTGTTACTCATAGCAACAAAGGCCTAGGTACCCATCATTGCTATACATGTGTAACTGGAATCTACACTTCAATATGTTTTAAAGTCACTTACAGTCTTTTTAATGCTGGGTTCACACTACACATGGCCGCAGATCACAGCAGGTGTCCAGTATGTTCCTGTTTTCCGTTTCAAGGACCAATCAGGGCCGAATTTTTGCCTGAATTCGACCCTGAAATGGAGCCAAAGACGCATAGAACTCCTGTGCAATCTGCTCCCCAGCCGCCCTGGAGCTTTGTGAACCGGCTCCATAGAGAGCCGGTCACAATCTCCTGTCATGCGAATTGGATGCGGTGAAACCCACATCCAATTCGCAACGGTGTGAACCCAGCCTTAATCTGCAGCTTTTAATAATATCTGGAGGTCCTGCCATAATGATTCTTGTTTAGGCACCTTCTGTGATAGAGTGACACTGGATTCTATCTGACGCATGTGCTCCTGCATTGTCACTGTCATATGAACTGCTCTACACATTATGCGGGTACGCAGCGATCACATGCGAATGATCAACTGATCAACCATGGATGCAAACTGCATCCAGGGCCAATCACTCGCATATGATTGCTGCATGCGAGAACTGGCAGCCACCCATTGCTTTCAATAGGGCTGCCTCCTGCAGCTAACTGCGGGGAACCTCTGCTGCAGTTTTTGCATATAACCAGAGTCAGGTGCATTTGCAGGTGTGATAAAAAGAAAGTAAGGTACGTAAAAAATAAAAAATATATAAAAAAATATACCACAATGCAAGAAGACAATGCACTGCAGCAGAAGCAAAAATGCATCATTGCCAGCAAACACTGCGATATGAACCTACCCTTAAAGAGGAACTGCAGTCTGCTCACATAATTTGTAATAAAAACATCTTTTCCATTCTGAATTTTCCCTCCAACCACTTTGCATATTATTTTATATATACTGTGATTCTGTAATTGCCAAATATGCTGCAGAAATCTCCCTCCACTAAGTCTGGCTGCAACCATTTTAACTGTGGGCAGCTGAAGCTGCTGCCTGTTCCCTTTTCTGGATTTATACAGACACACAGAGGCACACCTCCAGCTCTGCAGCCCTGCAGCTCTCATTGGCCCTCTTATGACCCATCCCCCTCCCTTAGTGGCAAACTCTCACAAGGGTGATAGAGAGAGCTGTGCGTGATGTCATAAGCCTAGGCTAATGACCAGACAAGTAACAGGAAGTGGGCTGTATAAGGTGTTTACTGGCAGAAAAATAAATGTTTTACTATCCAAAGTTAAAACAACAAGGGCAGAAGATTTAATAGATGGAAAGTTGAAAAATTTACTGAAGGTCTGCTTTAAGCAGAGCATAGATGATTTGATTTTCTTTCCTTCCACCATGAGTGGAAGGAAAGAAAATCACTTGATTTTCCCATCAATGCAGTCAGTGTTGATGGAGGAATGATACCACAGAGCTACTGTGTTCTGCCAGGGGAAAGGGACACAATGATTACTGCTAGCGGATATAGCTGCCTGCAGTAATCGTAAAGTAAAAAATCTGACAGGCTTATTGTACCCAAGTCCATCAATGGACACAATCAGCCTGCCCATAGATGGATCCAATCTCAGACAGTCCCTGCTGAACCAGTCACGTTTTGATCCATCGATGGCCGGCTTAAAATGGTTGTATATTTCAGACATGAAATATGAACAAAGCCGGATGCGCCTGGGCACATAGAAAACAACTGTTGAAAACAATTGGTGATGGTGTTCATCCAGTGTGGAAGAATGCAGGTCAGTGCACCTACTGAGAACAAGCTTTTTCTGCACATCCAGCATTGTAAAATAGTATCAGTATGTAGATGGATAATTTATTAAACATGCCAAGATTAAAAATACCAGCAGAATCTGTCCCGTGATGAGCTGCATAGGAGATGGCACCTTGCCACCAGCTGGCTCAGTACAGTGTAAATTCTTATTAGGTGTCCTATATAGACAACTAACGTTGGGATTAGTTAGTCTCCTATTAGGAGGTCCCAACTGTCAGAAAGATACAATGCTATTGAAAGCTATGGGTAGTGTAATGGGTTCCTTGGCTCTGCTTGGAGCATTATAGGGTCACAAGAATTCCTACTGCATAAAAAGAGACGGTTGGGTGTAATTGATCATTATCTTTAATATTATAATTATTATAATTATTTTATTTACATGAATTATTTTTTGCTTATCGGGACTAAATTTACTATTTTATTCTTTAAAAATAAAGGACAATTCCTGCTAATAAAGGACGCTGTTCCCCCTATGCTAAGTTCAATGTAAGGCCGATGCGACACTTGCAATCATCTCACTAGCGCAAACTCACCATCAAAAGGATCACTAAAAACGTGCTAAAAGAAGATGTGTCGATCCATTGCCGGCTGAAGGAGCGCAGTAGTTGCTGCGTAGTGTAAGTTGTCAGCAAGAGAGCGACGCCTCGCTTGTACAGGCGGTGAGGGAAGACAGATGTAAGCAGGCAAGTGTTTCATCAGCGTGTCCTTCATAATGATCCTGCCTTGGGCAAGTGCAAGTAGGCCTGTGGCCTAACTGTGGTGGGGTGATTTTTATTTAGTAGCCCTATACCACTAACAAACCACAAACATGTTCTTTTGAAACATACTAGTGGATCTTATCAGTTTCTATGTTACATAGTGTGTCTTTACTGCAGAAAAACACAGACGTGGCGTGAACAACCCTGAAAAGACACAGGTGAAGACACCTGTCTGACCAGGTCCTCAGTACAGGATCATGTATGAACTTTTCCTGTGTTTAATATTTTACACAGAGGATGGAAGTGTGACATGGTTCAGATGAGCTGATTATCATGTCATGTCAACAGGAAATTCTACAATCTTGTCATGTGTATATCGTTTTTTTTAGTGAAGATCCTCTCGCCAGATATCAAAAGTTCTTATTCTATTCTTAGTCTTACAGCTTGATCAGATTTTGGCCCTGAAAGCCACAGAAAACCATCAGAAAATAACTGCAATTTTCAGAGCAGTGAAAGCTGAAGACATGCAACAGGAGATGGTCAGAGACAACAGGCCTACTAGAAAGAGATGATCAGAGACTGCAGACATGCTACAGGAGATGGTCAGAGACAACAGGCCTGCTAGAAAGATATGGTCAGAGACTGCAGACATGCTACAGGAAATGGTCAGAGACAACAGGCCTGCTAGAAAGATATGGTCAGAGACTGCAGACATGCTACAGGAAATGGTCAGAGACAGCAGGCCTGTTAGAAAGAAAAGGTCAGAGACTGCAGCCATGCTACGGGAGATGGTCAGAGACAACAGGCTTGCTACAAAGAGATGGTTAGAGAGACCACAGGCATGCTACAGGAGATGGTCAGAGACCACAGTCCTGCTAGAAAGAGATGATCAGAGACTGTAGACATGCTACAGGAGATGGTCAGAGACAACAGGCCTGCTAGAAAGAAAAGGTCAGAGACTGCAGCCATGCTACGGGAGATGGTCAGAGACAACAGGCTTGCTACAAAGAGATGGTAAGAGAGACCACAGGCATGCTACAGGAGATGGTCAGAGACCACAGTCCTGCTAGAAAGAGATGATCAGAGACTGTAGACATGCTACAGGAGATGGTCAGAGACAACAGACCTGCTAGAAAGATATGGTCAGAGACTGCAGACATGCTACAGGAGATGGTTAGAGACAACAGGCCTGCTAGAAAGAAAAAGTCAGAGACTGCAGACATGCTACGGGAGATGGTCAGAGACAACAGGCATGCTACAAAGAGATGGTTAGAGAGACCACAGGCATGCTACAGGAGATGGTCAAAGACAACAGGTATGCTACAAAGAAATGGTCAGAGACTGCAGCCATGCAGCAGGAGATGGTTAGAGACAACAGGCCTGCTAGAAAGAGATGGTCAGAGATGGCAGACATGCTACAGAAATGGTCAGAGCCAGCAGGCCTGCTAGAAAGAAAAGGTCAGAGACTGCAGACATGCTACGGGAGATGGTCAGAGACAACAGGCATGCTACAAAGAAATGGTTAGAGAGACCACAGGCATGCTACAAGAGATGGTCAGAGACACCAGGCCTTCTAGAAAGAGATGATCAGAGACTGTAGACATGCTACAGGAGATGGTCAGAGACAACAGGCCTAATAGAAAGATATGGTCAGAGACTGCAGACATGCTACAGGAGATGGTTAGAGACAACAGGCATTCTACAAAGAGATGGTTAGAGAGACCACAGGCATGCTACAGGAGATGGTCAGAGACAACAGGTATTCTACAAAGAAATGGTCAGAGACTGCAACCATGCAGCAGGAGATGGTTAGAGACAACAGGCCTGCTAGAAAGAGATGGTCAGAGATGGCAGACATGCTACAGAAAATGGTCAGAGCCAGCAGGCCTGCTAGAAAGAAAAGGTCAGAGACTGCAGACATGCTACGGGAGATGGTTAGAGACAACAGACATCCTAGAAAGAGATGGTCAAAGACTGCAGACATGCAAGAAGAGATGGCCAGAGACAAGCATGCTAGAAAGAGAAGAAAGAGATGGTCAGAGACTGCAGACATGCAATAGGAGATGGTAAGCGAAAATGGGCATGCTAGAAAAAAGATGGCCGAAGACTGCAGACATGTAACAGGAGATGGTCAGAGACAACAGACATGCTACAAAGAGATGATCAGAGACTGCAAACATGCAACTGGAGATGGTTAGAGATAACATACATCCTAGAAAGAGATGGTCAAAGACGGCAGACGTGCAAGAAGAGATGGTCAGAGACAAGCATGCTAGAAAGAGAAGAAAGAGATGGTCAGAGACTGCAGACATGCAACAGGAGATGGTAAGCGAAAATGGGCATGCTAGAAAAAAGATGGCCGAAGACTGCAGACATGTAACAGGAGATGGTCAGAGACAACAGACATGCTACAAAGAGATGATCAGAGACTGCAAACATGCAACTGGAGATGGTTAGAGATAACATACATCCTAGAAAGAGATGGTCAAAGACTGCAGACATGCAAGAAGAGATGGTCAGAGACAAGCATGCTAGAAAGAGAAGAAAGAGATGGTCAGAGACTGCTGACATGCAACAGGAGATGGTTAGCGAAAATGGGCATGCTAGAAAGAGATGGCCGAAGACTGCAGACATGTAACAGGAGATGGTCAGAGACAACAGACATGCTACAAAGAGATGGACAGAGACTTCAGACATGCAACAAGAGATGGTCAGAATCTATGTGCATTCTACAAGAGATGGTCAGAGACCAGCAGTGGGACTTGTATTATTAATGTGCTTTAAAAGCTTTTTTTTTTCTCTAATGACAGAGTTGTCTTCATAATGTTGGGGGCCACAGAAAGAATAGGGAAGTGGCCTCATGGGAATATCACTCCTGCCACCTTCTTTTATTTCATTTATAAGTCAATGCACTGATTATATAATTATAATTATATTACATATTTAGTGTTGATGCTTCTTTTTCAGGTAGCAAGCTGTTTGGAGTTAATGGGTAGGAGTGCTGTTGCTGGGCAGATTGCGGGCTATCAACAAACCGAGTGGATATTCAGCTGACCGGGGGATTGGTGAATAATGTTTTGGAGGGAAAACAGCTGTCCAATCTCTGTGATCCTTACCCATTATATGTCTTGTCCCTGTCAGCAGTTCATTTTCCTACTGCTTCATCAGACCACTGGATCGCTTTATCTGCCCAATCCTTTTCTTTTTTTGTTTGGTGCTGTTGAACTTTATGGGGTAATGTCACCCACTTTATGGGTGGACACTGTCTGAGACAGCATGGTTGGTATTGTAAAAGTGGTTCCAAAGCCTTAAGGTTTTTTTTTTTTTTTTTTTACCTTAATGCATTCCTGCTGAACTGGACGAGATTTGAACCATCTATGGTCGGCTTTAGGGAGGGTTATAACCTCTGTCACATTTTTGTTTTGCCATCTGTGTCCCATTTGGGGAGATTTCCCTTCACTTCCTGTCCCATAGCCAAAATAGGACGTGAGAGAAAATCCCTCCAAAGCTCTATTCCTAAAACTTGGGTGTAATACCGCGCTGTCCCTTTAAACAAGGAACACCAGCTAGCACGGCAAATAGACAGTTGCAAAAATAACATAGAAATAAAAGTGCAGCGCTAGAAACATATCTCAAAATGAACTGGGACAATGTTGTGAATCTCACAATCAATATTAAGTATTGTGTGAAACCTGAGTATATTCACAGTGATACTAAATCAATATTGAAAAACAAATAGATAAATGTGAAATCCATGAGTAGTAGAAACCCAATGTGTAGTGAGTCCAAAAATGTAATGATTAGAAACCAAATGTTCATAACATCCTCTTGATGTCAAAAGTGAAAACAACTTGTGAGGAAAGTTTACAAGTAGATAATCCACCACCAGTTAGATGAAGGCTTAGCAGAATGTTTGAACCCAAAAGGACATATGCCCAGTGAGTCAAACAGGCTTGTGGTGTACACCAAAGTTGAAGGCTTCAAATCTGGCAACCTTTGATAAATGAATCAGGTAATCCCACAAGTCTTCAAATGGCTCTCAAGGGTAGTAACCTCCAAAGTAGATATTCATGGAGCAAGATGGATAGAGTCTCCCATGCATTCATATATATATTTGGAGAGGAGACCAAAATGCCACATAGCTTGATTCCATAGAAAAGAATGGATATTTATAAAAAAATTCACATTTGAGAAGATAAACAGTGCTTTTGGTTCATGTATAATGGCAGCAGTGGAGCCCGGACTGACGCATTTCGTCTAATTAGACATCATCTGGGGTGCTAGCCCACTGCAGCCATTGCGTTTATATATGAAGTTTGACCCCAATGATGAGATACAGACCCATGGTGTGTCAACGAATGTGGAAATGTAATTCAGCGATCGCTTCCTGTGACGCCAAGATGGCAATGCGGCGTGCACTGCAAGCCTTACTATAGAAAGTGAGTTCGCTTCCTGTCATAGCCGGAAGATTTAAGAGCGTGCGCATCATGCCTCGCTCTGAGATGAGGATCGTAGACGTGGCACCGACGTCATCCGTTGGACGCACTGTTGGCAAAAAAGCCAAGCCTCGTTTTCAGATGCCTAAAACGAAGATCAAACCTCATTTTGAATTCACATAGACCACCCTATGGGACCGATCATGAATGATAAACAGCCAGTAACCCACAGCAGCGTGTCATAAGTCACAAAGGATGGATGGCCAAAGGTGTGATCTAACGGCAACATCGTAAATAGAGGCCAAAAAAGCATATGGGAAAAAAATCCTATGCTGAGTAAAAAATGGTGGAAAATTAGAGCTGCACGATTCTGGCTAAAATGAGAATCCCGATTTTTTTGCTTAGAATAAAGATTCAGATTCTCGCGGTGTAACATCATCTTTCACATTATACAACAAAAATTGGGCTAAATTTACTGTTTTTTTTTTTTTTTTATTAATTAAAGTGTATTTAAAAAAAATTTAATTGCGTTTGAAAAACCGATGCGCAAATACGGTGTGACATAAAATATTGCAACAACCACCATTTTATTCTCTAGGGTCTCTGCTAAAAAAAAATATATATATGTATATATCATGTTTGGGTGCTCCACGTAATTTTCTAGCAGAAAATAATGATTTTTACTTGAAACTTGTTTACTTAGCAACAAATGTCAGAAAAGGTTTAGTCTTTAAATGGTTAAACTTCCCTCATCTTTCCTTTGATAAAAGAACGAAAAGATACTTTGTTTCTACTTATTTGTGTTGTAATAAAACTTAGCAGGCTGCCTGGATTTTTTTTCCAGCTGTGAGAACTCTCTGCACTTGTTAGAAAGATCGTGACATGCTGTTTTGAAGATCAGGAAGGGTAAAAGATCGCGATTTCGATTCTTAACGATTAATCGTGCAGCTCTATGGAAAATACATGACCAATTCTAAGAATTAAACAGATTCCAAAACAATCTAATAGAAATGAAAAAAATAAAAAAATAAACTATCTTGATCATTTTTAAATATAGTTTGTGACGGTCCAGCGGGCTGACACTCGTCTGGGGTCAACAACCATACATGTCCATAATGGATGAACAATAACAAACATATTCAAAAATTATATAATTATGATAAAAAATAGATTCCATAGAGTTAAAAATTAATAAATTCTGAAAACACAGAATTACCAATATATTAGTTGGTTTATGCCTTATTTTTTGTTTGTTGCTGTTGAACTTTATGGGGTAATGTCACCCACTTTATGGATGGACACTGTCTCAGACAGTATGGTTGGTATTAAAGTGGTTCTAAAGCCTTTTTTTTTTACCTCAATGCATTCCCGCTGAACTGGACGAGATTTGAACCGTCTATGGTCGTCTTTAGGGAGGGTTATAACCTCTGTCACATGTTTGTTTTGCCATCTGTGTCCCATTTGGGGAGATTTCCCTTCTCTTCCTGTCCCATAGCCAAAACAGGAAGTGAGAGAAAATCTCTCCAAAGATCTATTCATATACCTGGGTATATGTGAAATAAAAGAAACCTAATTGGCTGTTTACAGTCTTCTCTACAATGTACTCTGAGCTGTGCATGTGTAAGAGGGATGGAGGAACTCAGCTATGAGGAAAGATTAGAGGAACTGAATCTATTCCCTCTTGAAAAGAGGAGATTAAGGGGGGATATGATCAACATGTACACATATATAAGGGGTCCATATAGTGAACTTGGTGTTGAGTTATTCACTTTAAGGTCATCACAGAGGACAAGGGGGCAACTCTTTACGTCTAGAGAAAAAGAGATTTCATCTCCAAATACAGAAAGGTTTCTTCATAGTAAGAGCTGTGAAAACGTGGAATAGACTCCCTCCAGAGGTGGTTCTGGCCAGCTAAGTAGATTGCTTTAAAAAAGGCCTGGATTCATTCCTAATTGTACATAATATAACTGGATACTAACATTTATAGGTAAAGTTGATCCAGGGAAATCCGATTGCCTCTTGGGGGATCAGGAAGGAATTTTTCCCCTGCTGTAGCAAATTGGATCATGCTGTGCTGGGGTTTTTTGCCTTCCTCTGGATCAACTGTGGGAATATACTGTTTTTTTTGTTGGGGGGGGGGGGGGGGGTTGAACTGGATGGACCTGTGTCTTTTTTCAACCTGACTAACTATATAACTATGTAACTATGTAAGGGTAAAAGTTTGTTAAGTCTAGGAGGGTGCAGGAGATTCTGTATTACTTACCAGTCTGTAAGTGGAGACTCTATATCATTAGGTACAGTGCAGGGATATCAACCCTGTATTGTACATGGTGGGGGCTAGCATGTGACCATAAACTGCCTATAAGGGAATCTGTGGTGAAGGATCCAGGTATAATGTTGAGGTCAGGTAAGTATCATAGTCTAATCAGCTATGACACCATCCATTGGATGGCTTGACAGTTCAGTTGAGATCTAATATAAGCACACTGGTAAGTGGAACGGTTATCATTCATGGAATGTCCTGAATGTAACTGCTTTGGGAAACTGTTAAGCCCCTTTCACACAGGCTGGATGCTTTTTCTCAGCAGGGAAATCTGTCCGCTGTTCTCTGCTGAGCAAGTGGATGACAGGTCTGTACCCGCTCCACTTATGCAGAGCAAACACGGACACAGCCCACTCTGCTCTATGGGCAGTCAGATGTAAACAGACCTGTGTCCATTTACACCCGACTGCCCTCAAACCAAATCCACCCAGATGGAGGGGAACAGATCCCCTTCTGTTTGTTTTTGCCAGATCAGATTGGAGGTAGACGGGTGTAAACCCGCCACTCCGTAGAGGAGAATGAAGGGCTTGATTGGACTGCTCATGTGAAAGGGGTCTTAAATTGATGGCTTTAATTCTATTTTTACAAGCATTTAACCCTTGCAGTGTGCATGTGGGGGTGAGGGCTTTATAGTAACACTAAACTATAGCTTTACTCTCCAAAAAATATAATCTATACACATCTGCTGACCCTGTAACCTAATTTTTATAAAAGTGTTTCTTACTGTGTTCTTCTGTCTTCTTGTAACATCCTCGGTAAGCTCCTTTTTTTTGGTAGTTTGATTTCTGTTGATTTTCAATCAATATTATTTATTCTATGTGGTGTTTTCATAAGTTTCTATTTTTTTTAGAGCAGTGGTCGTCAAACTTTTGGACCCCAGGGACCACTAAACTCACAATTTTGAATCCTGCAGACCACTAACATGAGTTTGACATGCCTTATAATCAAAATGCTCTGGCAATCTGCCCCTCTCCTCCTGGATCACACTGCTGCCTCATACACACAATGCTCCGGCTCTCTGCCCCTCTCCCCCTGGATCACACTGCTGCCTCATACACACAATGCTCCGGCTCTCTGCCCCTCTCCTCCTGGATCACACTGCTGCCTCATACACACAATGCTCCGGCTCTCTGCCCCTCTCCTCCTGGATCACACTGTTGCCTTATACTCACAATGCTCCGGCTCTCTGCCCCTCTCCTCCTGGATCACACTGCTGCCTTATACTCACAATGCTCCGGCTCTCTGCCCCTCTCCTCCTGGATCACACTGCTGCCTTATACTCACAATGCTCCGGCTCTCTGCCCCTCTCCTCCTGGATCACACTGCTGCCTTATACTCACAATGCTCCGGCTCTCGGCCCCTCTCCTCCTGGATCACACTGCTGCCTTATACTCACAATGCTCCGGCTCTCTGCCCCTCTCCTCCTGGATCAGACTGCTGCCTTATACTCACAATGCTCTGGCTCTCTGACCCTCTCCCCCTGGATCACACTGCTGCCTCATACACACAATGCTCCGGCTCTCGGCCCCTCTCCTCCTGGATCACACTGCTGCCTCATACACACAATGCTCCGGCTCTCTGCCCCTCTCCTCCTGGATCACACTGCTGCCTCATACACACAATGCTCCGGCTCTCTGCCCCTCTCCTCCTGGATCACACTGCTGCCTTATACTCACAATGCTCCGGCTCTCTGCCCCTCTCCTCCTGGATCACACTGCTGCCTTATACTCACAATGCTCCGGCTCTCTGCCCCTCTCCTCCTGGATCACACTGCTGCCTTATACTCACAATGCTCCGGCTCTCTGCCCCTCTCCTTCTGGATCACACTGCTGCCTTACATACACAATGCTCTGGCTCTCTGCCCCTCTCCTCCTGGATCACACTGCTGCCTTATACTCACAATGCTCTGGCTCTCTAACCCTCTCCCCCTGGATCACACTGCTGCCTTATACTCACAATGCTCTGGCTCTCTAACCCTCTCCCCCTGGATCACACTGCTGCCTTATACTCACAATGCTCCGGCTCTCTACCCCTCTCCCCCTGGATCACACTGCTGCCTTATACTCACAATGCTCCGGCTCTCTGCTCCTCTCCTCCTGGATCACACTGCTGCTTTATACTCACAATGCTCCGGTTCTCTGCCCCTCTCCCACTGGATCACACTGCTGCCTTATACACACAATGCTTCAGCTCTCTGCTCCTCTCCTCCTGGATCACACTGCGGCCTTATACACACAATGCTCCGGCTCTCTGCCCCCCGATCACACTGCTGCCTTATAATCACAATGCTCCGGCTCTCTGCTCCTCTCCCCCTTTGATCACACTGCTGCTTTATACTCACAATGCTCCGGCTCTCTGCCCCTCTCCTCCTGGATCACACTGCTGCCTTGTACACACAATGCTCTGGCTCTCTGCCCCTCTCCCCCTGAATCACACTGCTGCCTTATACACATGTTGCTCTGGCTCTCTAACCCCCCCCCCCCCCCCAGCACTAGTCATCACACTGCTGCCTTACACAGACATCATTGGATATCACCTCCTTATCCAGCCATGTGCTCAAGCTCCAAGCTCCCTCCCACAGTCTGTGATCAGACCTGTCATTTAAAGTCCCCACCTTCTTCCCCTCCTGCTCTCTGCACTGCTCCTGGCATCTCCCTCTGAGTTCACAAGAGCAACAACTACAGAGGAGGCATTGGGTAGCAATGCATATTGACTGCCAGCATGCATTGAGAACACTGGACACAATATTGAGCGGTATTTATCCGCCACAATGTTGATTTGCAGCAGAACCCCTGGGGACCACCAAAATGTTCTTGTGGACCATCAGTGCTCCACAGACCACTGGTTTGTGACCACTGTATTAGAGTAGAGTATTAGTTTTTTTTTTTTTTATTAATTATTGCTGTTATTGGTAATTGTATTGTTGTTATTGTGTCTTGTTTCCATTCGCTATTGTGATTTTGTGTTGTCTTCATTGAATGTAACTGTATCTTAATAATTTCCCTATTGGGATTAATAAAATATTCTGAATCTGAACCTCTCTATTTCCTCCTCACTTCTGTTTGTTTGGAACATTTAGTTAGTTACTTGTGGCCATGTGCACAGCTCTATGCACACTACATATCCCATAGTCCACCTTGGGAGCCAGCAAGAGAGGGTGGCTGCATTCCTACATACAGTGGGACCATGGAAAACGAACGTAGCCATGACCATGGAGAACGAACTTAGCCATGATCATGGAGAACGAATGTAGCCATGACCATGCAGAATGAAGGTAGCCATGGCCATGGAGAATGAACGTAGCCATGACCATGGAGAATGATTGTAGCTACGCTCTAACAGGAAGTACGATCACAGCAGCAAAATAAAAGGTATTTGGAGATTTGGAGGAGGCTGAGAGCAATAAAAAGTACTTTTCTGAGTTCACAATAGGTACTATAGAACTTTTGTTAAAAAAAAAAAAATAGAGCTTGGTGTAATTTTAAGTCTACTGTAACCTTGGAATGTGGGAGGAAAGCCAAGAGAACACAGGAAGATACAAACTCCATGCAGATAGTGTCCTGGTCAAGATTTAAATGAAGGACCCCAGTGCTGCAAGGCATAAGTACTAATCACTAAGCTATTGTGTAATGGGATAAACGTTGCTCGTAGCCACAAACAGCTCTATGTTACGTTACTGTCTACAAAGGTGTCACATTTTCAATCAAGTCCTCGCCGCAGTCCCATGAAAGGGACCAGAGCTCCCTATGATGACCCCCACCCCTCCTCTCCAGAGCCCAGCATAGAGAGACCCCCATCCCTGACTCTCCAGGCACCCACAGCTTCTCTCTTCTTCTTCTCACCAGTCTCTAGGCTGGCCTCGTCTCCATGGCAACAACGGGGCTGATTCCAAATGTGTTTTTTTTCTAAGAAGGAAGGAGGGGGGGAGGGGGACAGATGGAGCTCGGGGTGAGGGGAGGGGATAAGAAAGGAGGGGTAGAGGGTGCAAGGAGGAGGGATGGCAAGTTAAGGGGAAAAAAAAAAAAAGGAGGACAATAGGGCACAGCCCTAAAGCAACGTGGACGAGGAAGGAGAGTGCTGGGTTTGGTGTTGCTGGGTAGAAGAAGAAGAGTGTAGAGCAATGTGTCCCCTCCCTAGCCTTGTGTGGGCTGTCTGCTGAGAGAAGAGGGGGGGACCCAGAAAAGAGTGGGTGCTGCTGCTGCAGAGGGTGTCTAGTAGAGGGGGATGGGAGGAAGCATTGATGTCTGGATGTAAAGAAATAAAAAGGCTGCAGCCTGGTGTTGTTGTCAGCAGACGATCCAGATTGTGTATTGTCTGCTCCCAGCTCCAGCCCTCCACCTCTCCTAGGAGTCTGTGTTACTGTCACTGAACTGACTGGGGAAGCAGATGCTTGCTGTACAGGCTGCCATCCCACAATAGGCACATGCCAAGTGCTGCTTCTAGGAAGGACGCTCATCACTAGAAAATCTACTACTAGAGAGGTTATTATTATTATACAGGATTTATACAGCGCCAACAGTTTACGCAGTGCTTTACAATATAAAAGGGAGACAATACAGTTATAATACAATAAAATACAAGAGGATTAAAAGGGCCCTGCTCAGAAGAGCATACAATCTAATAGGGTGGGGCAGGTGGTACACCCTATGTAGACTCTAATACACTCAGCCACCTGGGGCTATTGAGATCAGCAGGGGGCACATTCTTCTCTTATATAGAAGGGCTAATTCACTACATCTAAACACAGTGCTTTAGGAATCAACAGGGCTATACACATAGCAAAAATATGCAAAACAGCATACAAAAAACATGACACAGCTGCATCTGGGGCCATACATATCGGCAGATTTTACACATGGAAATGTGTATTAATATTTGTAAATGCATATGCGCATATGCACATAAAGCCACGCATTTAGACACTTTACATGTTTAAGCCCTCATTCACACAGACACAGGGGTGTATGTACAGTGGTCGCCATTGCGACCCAGCCCATGCTCCTGAGTGCCCGTGTGGCCCCATGTATGCCCGGATAAGAGGGCGATGGGGGTGGCAGCATGTAGAGGAACTGATCCCTCCATGCAGCTGCTGAATGCTGCTTCTCCTCCTCTCCCCCCGAAGATATTCAGCTGTTGTAGGAGGGAAATGGAGAGATTGGTTCCTCCACATGCCACTCCTGCCTCTTCCTTATCCCTGTCCTGCTGCCCCGGCCCATGTGTGCTCCCCAGCCCCCCCGTTGCCCCGGGCCCCTGTGTGCTTCCCTTGCCCCCCCACAGCACTACTGGGTTTCTCCCTCCTGGCTGACGCTTTTTGAAGGATTAGGTAATTAGGTAATCATTCGAAACGCGTCAGCCAGCAGTGGTTCATACGTCCTCTCTTCAGGATCTGGAGACTGCTATCAGTAGAGAGATGGTCACAAGCCAAAGATTGTTACAGTGCGGTTTTCTTTCCATCTTTGTGAGTAGTTTTTAATACTTTTTCTTCTAATAAATATATCAAAGGATAATGCACAAGGCTGGTGCCCCCCTCTTTTTTCTATTCTCTTCTTTGACTGCTAAGATTTCCCTATCCTGGAGGGCAGCAAGGCCTAAAGATATTATCCACTCTGAACTTTGGATTGCCTGGTTAACACATTCGTGCACAAGAGTATTTGTTTTGCCATCACACACTAGTGTGATTTTATCTGACTGGAATTCCAACTTTTTACTTGACCGTTTAAGTGACCCGTTTGTGGGTCATTTCGTTTTTTATTCAGCAGTGCATTTCCCCTCAGTAAAGAACTCTTTGCAGCATTTTTGCACTATTGGAGTTTTTCCTTTTTTTTCTTTTATATTCACTTGCACTTTTGACCGTGGATTGGAGTGGAGCATCGCCCAGTATCATCTGGAGGTGAGAGCTCAGCACATTGGATGATCATTCCAGGCCTCTGGAGGTGAAAGCTCAGCACATTGGATGATTGCTGCAGGCCTCTGGAGGTGAGAGCTCAGCCCATTGGATGATCATTCCAGGCCTCTGGAGGTGAAAGCTCAGCACATTGGATGATTGCTGCAGGCCTCTGGAGGTGAGAGCTCAGCACATTGGATGATCGTTCCAGGCCTCTGGAGGTGAAAGCTCAGCACATTGGATGATCGTTCCAGGCCTCTGGAGGTGAGAGCTCAGCACATTGGATGATCATTCCAGGCCTCTGGAGGTGAGAGCTCAGCACATTGGATGATCGTTCCAGGCCTCTGGAGGTGAGAGCTCAGCACATTGGATGATCGTTGCAGGCCTCTGGAGGTGAGAGCTCAGCACACTGGATGATCGTTCCAGGCCTCTGGAGGTGAGAGCTCAGCACATTGGATGATCGTTCCAGGCCTCTGGAGGTGAGAGCTTAGCACATTGGACGATCGTTCCAGGCTTCAATCGTGTCTTCAAATGGATAACAGGTTCCAACAAGCCTTATATGACCCCCCTGAATAAGGGTGGTCACTGGCTTTCTGGTAAGCCTCCTGTTTTACCTGTGGTGGTGGTCTCACGTGGTCAAGTGTTCTTATTTCACTATTTATGAATGGTTCACCTTACAACACACCAAGATTCCTTATGAACTCCTTATTTAAATATATCATCATATGAATATTTTGTGCCTTATTGATATACTGGACTTTTTTTTCGAATTAATTATTGTTATTGATTTGTACGGTTCACTATTTTTGATTTTTGCACAGAGCAGCCTCAAACCTCCTCTTCTGGGATCCTCCACCGGCAATCTTGGCTCCTCTTCTTCTCCTTATGCCCCCATGGCAAGCCACTTTTGGTATGGTGGCATACATTGCGTTCTTGCTCTCTAGCTGTGTGTGTCGATGGAAGCCTGAGCTTGCTCTTGTGCCTTCTAAAGCCATAGAAGAGGATACCCTGTGTCACTTCCTCTGGACGCAAGGTGCCCATGGGATTATATTTGCCATAAGGACTGTGCCTTTGGGCAGACTCATCTAAACTGTTGGTGACGCAGTGGCCATTGATTATTATCAGAGATGACAAGGCTAATAACCCTCCTTAACTTGCATGACGAGGCAGTAATGTAGCCCATGTGGCTATAACTCTTTACAGGGTGACAATACTGCAGTGAATTCACAGCATCTCCTTCTTTTTTGGAGAAGGAACCTCTGTAGGATCACAAGGTATTTATAAACAGATAACAGAAACAAAGTGCTGTAAGATAATTTTAGATACAATGTTAGCATTTTTTTTGTTATGTCTTAAAAATGTAACGAATCGATAATATAAAAACAAAGTTCTACTTTAACCACTTCAGCTTCAGTATGGGTACATCACTGGCATTTGAGAAGTTATACCGGCTGCAGGCATCATCCCGGTATAGTTTTTTAGGCTGGGTTCACACTGGTGCGATCGCAGAGATTGCATGTGATTTGCACGACTTCAGCCATACAAACTGTTTGGTCCGCACTGGAATCGAATCTCTTACGTGTTCTGATTCCTGTACCATTTCACAGTTCGCACTGCGATCTGTGAACCAATTTGAGGGTGTCATTAACTTTGCAATGACACCCACAGCGGTTCGCAGGTTTTGCCACATTGCACCAGTGTGAACCAAGCCTTATGCCCAGTACACACGAGCGGAAATTCCACCATTTTCCTGGCGGAATTCCAGCCAGCAAAAGATTGAGCACATGTTCTCAATTTTTCAGTCGGAAAATGTTCCGATCGGAAATTCCGATCGTCTGTACCAATTCTGACATGCAAAATTCCTATGCATACTCGGAAACAATTTGACGCATGCTTGGAAGCATTGAACTTAATTTTCTTGGCTCGTCGTAGTGTTGTATGTCACTGCGTTCTTGACGGTCGAAAGTTCAGCAAACTTTTGTGTGACCGTGTGTATGCAAACCAAGCTTGAGCGGAATTCCGTCGGAAAAAACATCCAAGATTTTTCCGATGGAAATTCCGCTCGTGTGTATGCAGCATAAGAGCCAATGGTCAGCTCTCTTGTAAAAGCAGCACTTCTGACGGCTGATCATAGAGCCTAACAAAGACCAGATCGGCTTTGTTGGGCTCTATAATATAGTAACCCGGAAGCAATGACGTCACATCACTTCTGGGTTATCTGGGTTATCTTCTGGGATGTAAACAGCACCATTTTCAAAAATCAAAAGCATTTGATCTCAGTGATCTCAGTGATCTTGATGTGATCAAATACTTTTAAGGGCAGAGGAGGGATTTGGAGTCTCATAGACACCAGATCTCTCCATAAAGAGTACCTGTCACATGCTTATTGCTGTCACAGGGGATTTTTACCTTCCATGTGACAGCAATAAAAGTAATAAAAAGAAATTAAAGCGACAGTGTAAAACAAATAAATACACACACACAAAGAGCGATCATCCCACACATGGGAGGTATGGCCACAAACGTTAGATCATGGGCAGTAATTCTAGCACCAGACCCTGTGGGTAAAATAAATTGGTAAAATTTGCCTATGGATAGTAAAACATACATTGTTTGTCACCATTGCACGGCGTGTGCAATTTTAAAGCGTGACATGTTTGATATATATTTACTCAGTGTAACATCGTCTTTTTATTTTACCAAAAATTGGGTTATGTATTGAGTTTTTGTGCATTAAATTTCAAAAAAAGTGTATTTTTTCTGAAAAAAATGCTTTTGAAAAATCGCTGTGCAAATACTGTGTGACAGAAAAACACACCAATTCATTCTCTAGGGGCTTCTGCTTTAAAAAAAAAATATATATATAAATACATAATGTTTGGGGGTTCTAACAAATTTTCTAGCAAAAAATATTGATTGTTAACAAAAAATGGTGTAAACAAGAAGTGCCACTAAAGGCTTGGTCTTCAAATAGTTAAACTGCTTAATAAAGGTCCCCCTGCCAAGGGCTGATACTCACCCTTTCTGGTGCCCCTGTAGCCAATACCCATTGTCTGCAGGAACTTCACTGACTGAAAAATCTTCAGCATTATTATTATACAGGATTTATATAATGGCAATGGCAACAGGTTGCACAGTAATTTACAATATAAAAGAGAGGCAGTATAGTTACAATACAATAAAGTACAAGAGGGTTAAGAGGGCCCTGCTCATAAGAGCTTACAATCTAATAGGGTGGGGATCTGACTTTCCCAGGAGTGTGGAAATCCTAGTCCCCCTCTGCACACTGGGCCTCTTTCCTTTGACCTCTATGCCACTACAGGACACAATGGCGCCCAGCAGGTGACCAGGCATCTGACCCAGCTGAAAATGTTTTAGCCAGCGAAACTCCTGCAGCCAGCAAGTACCAGTGGGGCAGATGTTTGAAAGGTTTACTAAGCCTTTACTTGGCTGGGAGACCTTTAGCAGATTTCTTTTTGAGATTTAAAAAAATGACAGAGTTACTTTAAGGTCTTACGCACGCGGGTGTATTTTTTTTCTCAATGGCAGCAAGATTCTGCGTAAAAAGTTGTGCGCTGTACGCATGTACTGTTTCGACTAACATTAACTTGCGCACAGCATACATGACAACCGCCACCGATACACACAATTAATGTTTACATCTCCCCCTAAATTAATCTTTTATGCAGTGCCGATGCATGTGCACGGTGGTCTGTATGCATGAGCCCTTAGGCATCATTTAGAGCAGTGGTCTCTAAACTGTAGCCCAAACGCGGGCCACATGCAGCCCTTTGTTTGCCTATATATGGCCCTTGAGGCACTGTTCCTCTCACTGATTCAAGGCATACTATTAGTTCCACTGACACCAACCGTGGGGCACTATTCTTTCCACTGACACCAACCGTGGGGCACTATTCTTTCCACTGACACCAACCGTGGGACACTATTCTTTCCACTGACACCAACCGCGGGGCACTATTCTTTCCACTGACACCAACCGTGGGGCACTATTCTTTCCACTGATGCCAACGATGAGGCACCATTTCTTCTAGGGATGCACTAAAACCATTTTTTTAAGATCAAGTATGAAGACGGACCAGTGACGGCTGATGTTTGTTTTTGTGGGGGGGGGGCAGCAAACAACAACCCCCCCCCCGGGTGGCCGGTGGCGGCACTAACCCCCCACCCACCCGCTGCAGCCGCAGTGTGATTTTAAAAAGAGTCAGCTGCAATTTTCAGCTGGGTTCAGGTGCAATTTCCAAGTGTCATAAACTTAAAAAATTTGCACCTTAACCATTGAACGATATTGCACTGGACTCTTTTTACAAATTACACTGAAACTGGCCCTGCACATATGTGAACCCGGTCAGTCAGTGGACTTGAGGCTGGGTTCACACCATTGAGAATTGGATGCGGGGCCCCTGAATACAATTCACAATAGCAGGAGATTTTGAGCCGGTTCACATATCTCCCCTGCGGCTCCGGTGCAAATTTGCACAGGAGCCCTGTGAGTCTTTTGGTCCGCTTCTAGGTCCCGAAATCGGACCTGAAACAGTGAACCAGGACACACCGAACTTCTGCTGGGAGCTGCATGCGGCGATGGTGTGAACCCAGCCGGAATGTAGCGGTTTTAGTATTGGAGCATTTGCACAAGTACAAGTACTTGTGAAAATGCTTAGTATCCGCCGATATCAGTATTGGTGCAACGCAAATTTTTTCCACTAACACCAATGATGGGGAACTATTCCTCTAACATACACCAATGATGGGGAACTATTCCTCTAACATACACCAATGATGGGGAACTATTCCTCTAACATACACCAATGATGGGGAACTATTCCTCCCACTGACACCAATAATGTCGCACTATTCCTCCCACAGACACCAATGATGAGGCATTATTCCTCCCACTGCCACCACCAGTGATGGGACGCTATTCACCCCACTGACACCAAAGACGGGGTACTATTCCTCCCACTGCCGCAAATGATGGGGCGCTATTTACCCCACTGACCCCAACGATGAGGCACCATTCCTCCCACTGCTACCAATGATGAGATGCTATTCACCCCACTGACACCAACGATAGGGCAATATTCCTCCTATGGACACCAACATTGGGGCATTATTCCTTCCATTGACCCCAGAAATGGGGCATTGCCACCAATGATGGGGTGCTATTCTTCCTCCTACTGACCACAGGTGCTATGTAATATTATTACTGCCACTGACCACCTAGCCTGAGGCATTGTTTACTCCCTCTGAAGCATTTTCTACTCCCACTGACCACAGTCTGGTCCCCCAAAGTTTGAAGGACAGCAATTGGGCCCTTTGTTTATAAAGGTTGGAGACCCCTAATATAAAGGAATATGTATTTATGCAGTTTCCCTTTCCTCTTTGCTGACAGCTGTGGATTTGATGTCAGATAACCTGTATGCTCACTGTCACTTTATCCTCTGATCAGAGAAAGAAGCTAACCTGATCTTCTCATCGGACATCGAAGGAAATCTTTCTGTGAGAGAGCTGAAGAAAAATGCTGTATTGCTTTCCTGGGCATGGAAAATACCTAGTTGTTTATGCGGGTTTTGTTTTACTTCTTAATTTCTGTGTGTTTTTCACTTCTTAATTTCTGTTACTTCCTGTTTTGGTTACACTCCTGCCATTCATATCAAAGGATGTCAAATCAAGGAATATTTATTAGAATAATGAATTCATTTCACATATTAAAGAAGAAAAATTATAAATAGATGAACTCAAGAGGGCCATAGATTTTTGATAGTTGCTGGAAATGGCTGGAAATGTAAGCATAGTCCGCCTACCTGAAACTTTTTTTTTCATGTAAAATTTTTGCTTAATCATAAATGCATGTAAAGGCTGAACAACTGAAAATCAAATCACTGCCGGTTATTATTTTCAAGCAGCAACTGCGGCTGTCTGAATACCTGCACACTGACAAGTGGTGACTGGTGGTATATTTTTGGGGGTGGGTTGGAGAATCAGGTCGGTTGGGTCACCCCCCCAGTCAGTTGGTCATCAGCCCCACACTTACCCCAGGCAGTGCTTCCTCCGGGTGACCTTGGCATCACGGCGGGTTCCACCGGACATCTCCTTTCTCCTCCTCCCTTCTCCTCCTAGATGGCCAATAGGATCGCTTCTCCTCTCAGCCAAATTAGGTGATCAGCCAGTATTCCACCATGATAACAAACCCAAATACACCTCCAAGATGACCACTGCCTTGCTAAAGAAACTGAGGGTAAAGGTGATGGACTGGTCAAGCATGTCTCCAGACCTAAACACTATTGAGCATCTGTGGGGCATCCTCAAACGTAAGGTGGAGGAGCGCAAGGTCTCCAACATTCACCAGCTCGGTGATGTCGTCATTGAGGAGTGGAAGAGGACTCCAGTGGCAACCTGTGAAGCTCTGGTGAGCTCCATGTCCAAGAGGGTTAAGGCAGTGCTGGAAAATGATGGTAGCCACACAAAATATTGACACTTTGGGCCCAATTTGGACATTTTCACTTAGGGGTGTACTTACTTTTGTTGCCAGCGGTATAGACATTAATGGCTGTGTGTTGAGTTATTTGAGGGGACAGTAAATTTACAAAATATTACAATTTTCTTTAAATATTTATAAAAATATGAGGGGTGTACTTACTTTTGTGAGTTACGTATCTATCTACATAATGTAAAATCCTATATTAATTTCCACATTATATTTCAATTATTTCTAGCCTACTCCTATTAATCTAAACAATCTTGAAGTTTGTAAACACACATTTACTGGGAATTACATAGTTACATAGTTAGTCAGGTTGCAAAAAAGAGTCCATCCAGTTCAACCACAAAAAAATAAAATAATATCATACAATCCCATATACCCAATTCTATACCCACAGTTGATCCAGAGGAAGGCGAAAAACCCCAGCAGAGCATGGAATTATGTGACAAATATAAACTATGCCCTGTGAGTAGGCACTGCTGTGCCATAAATTTCAGTCGGTTTTTGTGAATTACAGAGGAGCTGAGAGGAGGAGTTTCAGGAGATGGAGTCAAATAAACAGCTAAGCTGCTTTTTTAAGACCCCCCCCACACAAAAACAGCTGTATAGGGGTATACACATGCAGCGGCCACAATGGACAGCAAAAAATATTCCCTCTGTTGCATTCAGCAGTCAGTAGCACCCACTAAACATGACCTATTTATCCCCTTCCAGGCCCTTTCAGAGCTTCTGAATGCTGGGAGGCGGAGGCGGGTACTCGGGTCATGTGACCACTGTGATTGGCTGTTGCAGCAGTCACATGATCAGAAAGCTTTGGATTGCCAGTATGCATAGAAAGGACGGGCAGAGTTGGCACTTTTGATGAGCACCTGTCACAGATGCAGAGGCTAAGTCCCCAGCACCAAAAGTTTACAGTCATGGGGGTATTTAGAGGCTAAAGGAAAGAAGATTCCACTTTTTATTTATGCTAAGTACCGTCCCTGGTGCTGCTTTTTAAAAAAAAAATTCACTAAACTTCAGCTTAAAGCGGAGTTCCGCCGAAATGATATTTTTTTTGAAAGTCAGCAGCTACAAATACTACAGCTGCTGACTTTTAAAATATGGACACTTACCTGTCCAGGGCGCCCACGATGTCGGCACCTGAAGCCGATCTGTCGCTCGGCTCCCAGGTGCTGCCGCCGCCAGCTTCGGTAAGGAAATCAGGAAGTGAAGCCTTGCCGCTTCACTTCCGGGTTCCCTACTGTGCATGCGCGAGTTGCGCTATGCAATCCGGATGGTCCCTGCTGTCTTTGGGACCAGTGTGTTTCCCAGCAGACAGCGGGGGGGGGGGGGGGGGAGTGGCGTAGATACCCGCAGATTCTGCGGCTATCTATGCCCGGAAGTGGGTGCAAATACCTGTATTATACAGGTATCTGCACCCCCCTCCCCCTGAAAGGTGCCACATGTGACACCAGAGGGGGTGAGGGTTCCGAAAAGCGGAGGTTCCATTTTTGTGTGAACCTTCGCTTTAAGGATCGGTTCACACTAGAATAATGCTGTGCGGGAAAGGTGAGTTCCATGCGTGTTTCCTGCACCGCATTTGAATTCACTGCCCTTGCAATCTGCATGCAGGTGCCAGTGTATTGTTATCTGCACCCCAAATACAGTGTGTTTGTGGGCACCAAATCGAATGGTACTGCATACAATTTGGCCAGTGTGTTCTTTAAAAGTAGTGTAAGCACTAATTTTTGCGTGGTAGGGTACATTTTGCAGCCCATCCAAATGCACCAAACAGGAATCACATGGTTACACGCAGGTTTGAATCTGCCCATTTCAGTACGATTCTGGTGTCACCAGAATAGCTTTCCCCATTGGAAAATTTCCCATCAGCTCCTGATACTGTGATAACTCAAAATTTGGAGTTTCTGCACCCATATGTCAGAGGTTTCAATCTTTCCACATTCCTTTTAAATTAAAAAAATGTTTTGGCTGTACACACTGTACACCAAGGAAGCAGCAAAATGACGGAGGTTCCATTTTCTAAATGTAAAAAAAAGAATTCCGCTTTGTGCAGCTGACTTTTTTGAAAAAATGCCTTTCCTCTAATGATCTGCTGATTGTGCCAAGGCAATGCAGGATCCAGTTTATGAAGTTGTTGCAAGATTTAAGGATCTGTGTCAAGCATGGGCGTCCGCAGGTAGGGGCAAGAGGGGATCAGGGATCAGATCTTTATATTCAGCACAATTGTGTCTCTGTCGAGGTGCCGCACCCGTGTGCCACCCACCAGTGGGGTGACACCATTAAGGTGCTGTCAAGAGTAGTGTGACTTTGGGCTCTTTTCCCTGCTCAGTCCAGCAGAGAACTTGGCGGTGCTGTGACGGAAGAATGGCGAGCTGCGGGCTATCAGAGGTTTCCCCCGCTCGCCCCACCCATTCTGTCAGGGAGAAGAGACGGTGGCTCTCACCAGGTTCCCCACCCAGCTTCCTGCCCTGCTCCGTTCCTTCCCTATTGGCCATAACTGATGACCAATCAAAGGTGACTAGGAGAGGCAAGCTTCATGGGACAGGTAGTCCCAAAAGATTGGCGGCTCCATTTTCCACAGGGAGGAGGCTACAGCTTGATCAAGAGAGAGATTGAGAGACTGCAGCCTGGAAAGAAGCTGAGGGAGCGAGTGCTACAGGACGAGGAGTGTGCTGGGCGGAAGCCATAGAGAGAGCCTGCCAGGGCCACAAAAGAGAGTCATGCTGTCCAGCACCAACAGAAAGAGAGCCACACTGGCCAGCACCACCAGAGAGAGAAAGACTGAGCCACTACCAGGGTACAGACATGCTACACTACTGACCAGTGTCGCCCCCGGGGAACCCAGAGTGAACGATCGTCCAGCCGGAGTAATCACTGCTGTAGTTTTGCTGGGTCTGGTAAGAGAGCCTGTTGGCCATTACCCATTACTTATCCTAGGGACTGTAATACGTCTGCAGACTCTGACCATAATAATGTGATAATGACATTGTCGAAAAGGGGCGGTGCATGGGTGACCCTAAAATTATGCCCCCCCCCTGAAAAAAGTTCTGCGGATGCCCATGGTGTCAAGGGGTTGAGCACCAGATCTGAGGAAAACGTAAACCATTACTGGGTGCCATTTTTTCAGAAACACTGTGCACCTTACACAATACCATTTGTTTCAATAAAATATCGTTTCACCTTTTTTTTTCTTCCTTTGTTACACTTTAGACAAGAAAGAGAGGGCTCCCACTGTGTCAGCAGTAGCAGTGTGGTGGTCCCATCCCTATATATAGACCAAGAAGAACCCCCTAAATGGGACTTTGACAGACCACCAACACATGCAAAGAAACTATAAAATATAGTGTTTATTAATACAAAGAATGATAAAAGCAGATGACTAGCATCTGAACAATATACAATACAATACAAGAAAAAAATACAACATTACAACAACACCTGTGCTCTCATGGGGGTAAGACACCCCAAAACCTGACGCGTTTCCAGTTTTGCTTGAAAACTTTCATCAGGGGTGGAGAGTAAGATGAGACACAGTGTAAGAACAGCTCATGATGGAGCCAATCCTCAATGAGATATAAACGTATCAGATGCAGATGCAGCTGGACCCCAGAATAAGGTCCCTAGTGACTCACGCCCTGGAGACTGGTACGCCCCTCCGCAAAGTATGCAAACTGGTGTGGATACTGAGTTAAAGATCCACTACCTCCCTGAAGATGTAGGGGGTTGAATAAAGCTACCAACAACGTGGATCTAAGCCCCAAATATTGCCCCCAGGAGGTCCCCTGTTTGTTTGGATCCTTTGTTGAAAACACCAGGAAGGAGGCCCTGGGCTGCATCAGATCCAGACGTGACGCTTCACAGGACCTCCTAAAATTAACACACGTTGTAAGACATTTCATGCATTTCCAGCACACGCCATTGTTTGCCGAATATGCATTAACAGATGAAATGTAGAATCTATTATTTCCAAATGTTACCCCCATTATTACGATTATGAATTGTGAAATGAAACTAGACTGTATTTTAGACTTCAAATAACAGAGTAGATATTGCATTGTTAGAGCAGAAATAGTTGACGTCTTTTTAACTACAGCTGGTGAAGATAAAAGCCAACAATGAACTATACATATAAGAATTAACAAAGCTTAATGTTTATCTAAACCTAAGAACACATGTGGGGGAGATTTACTAAAGTGGAGATTTACTAAAGATTACTAAAGTTGGAGGCCGATCTTGCACGGAGTCTGTGCGGAGTCCGCCTCTGTCCACCGTCTCAGCTGGAGATCTCTCCGTTGATCTCCGCTGAGCCGGCAGATGACAGGTCCCTCTCTGCTCACTGAGCAGGGAGGGTCTTGTTGAGCGCCGCTGGATTCTATGGAGAGATCGGATGAAAACAGCATGTCCGTTTTCATCAGATCTCACCCAATCCGATCCGCCAGCGACAGATCCGGACGTAGGGCCATCCGCCTGCTCTTATCGGATAGGACCAGATCGGATCCATAGACCAGCATGGAGCACCCGTTCAGGTCCGCTGTCAAAACTGACAGGCGGACCTGAACGGTCCGACAGTGTGAAAGAGGCCTTACATTGCTGGCATACTAGGATTGCTAACTGTCACAATTGCTTGTGCTTTCAACCAAACTGTCAAACTATCACATGTCTGGTGCCAAAACTGATCACATGTGCAGCACCATGACAGTTGAAGATCAAACAGAGGCCAAGATGGCAGCTTTCTTGGCTAGGATAGGAGGGTTTAGTTCCACCTAAAAGTGGTTGTAAACCTCAGATATGACATATGAACAAACCACCGGACCCCCCCCATGGTTGGTTAAATAAACCCCCCCACCCATCGATCGGTCAATCGCTGAACAAAACCTGCGTCGCTCGCCCATCCGCCTACCGGCCCCGCACTTACCCTATCCATGTTGCGGCCAGCTTTGCGTCTCCTCCTTGGTGGCCTGCTTCTGCTCTCAGCCAATACGGTCGCTTCTCCTCTCGGCCAATCGGGTCTTAAGACACGCTTCCTGATTGAAGAAGAAGCAGGAAGACAATAGTGAATATTAATTCACTATTGTCACACAACTTGGTGGGCTCGGGGCACAGAGCCCACCCTTTCTAAAGCCAATTAACCACTTCAGCCCCGGACCATTTGGCAGCCAAAGGACCAGAGGTCTTTTTTCAATTTCGCACTGCACTACTTTAACTGGTAATTGCGCGGTCATGCAATTTTGTAACCAAACGAAATTTGCGTCCTTTTCTTCCCACAAATAGAGCTTTCTTTTGATGGTATTTGATTGCCTCTGTGATTTTTATTTTTTGAGATATAAACGGAAAAAGAGCGAAAATTTTGAAAAAAAATGAGATTTTCTACTTTTTGTTATAAAAAAAATCTAATAAACTCAATTTTAGTCAAACATTTGGGCCAAAATGTATTCAGCCACATGTCTTTAGTAAAAAAAATGCCAATAAGCGTATATTTATTGGTTTGCGCAAAAGTTATAGCGTCTACAAACTAGAGTACATTTTCTGGAATTTACACCGCTTTTAATTTATGACTGCCTATTTCATTTCTTGAGGTGCTAAAATGGCAGAGAAGTACAAAACCCCCCCAAATGACCCCATTTTGGAAAGTAGACACCCCAAGCTATTTGCTGAGAGGCATGTTGAGCCCATTGAATATTTTTTTTTTTAGTCCCAAGTGATTGAATAAAGACAAAAATAAAAAAGATTTTTTTTTTTTTTCAAAAAGTTGTCACTAAATGATATATTGCTCACACATGCCATAGTTATATGTGGAATTGCACCCCAAAATACATTTTGCTGCTTCTCCTGAGTATGGGGATACCACATGTGTGGGACTTTTTGGGAGCCTAGCCGCGTACGGGGCCCCGAAACCCAAGCACCGCCTTCAGGATTTCTAAGGGTGCAAATTTTTGATTTCACTCCTCACTACCTATCACCGTTTCGAAGGCCATAAAATGCCAAAATAGCACAAAACCCCCCCAAATGACCCCATTTTGGAAAGTAGACACCCCAAGCTATTTGTTGAGAGGCATGGTGAGTATTTTACAGCTCTCATTTGTTTTTGAAAATGAAGAAAGTAAAGAAAAAAAAAATTTTTTTTTCTTTTTTCAATTTTCAAAACTTTGTGACAAAAAGCGACATCTGCAAAATACTCACAATACCTCTCAGCAAATAGCTTGGGGTGTCTACTTTCCAAAATGGGGTCATTTTGGGGGGTTTTATGCCATCTGGGCATTCCATGGCCTCCGAAACTGTGATTGGCAGTGAGAAGTGAAATAAAAAAATTACACCCTTAGAAAGCCTGAAGGCGGTGATTGGTTTTTGGGGTTCCGTACGCAGCTAGGCTCCCAAAAAGTCCCACACATGTGGTATCCCCGTACTCAGGAGAAGCAACAGAATGTATTTTGGGGTGTATTTCCACATATGCCCATGACATGTTTGAGCAATATATCATTTAGTGACAACTTTTTGTAAAAAAAATATATATATATTTTTTTTTTTCATTATTCAATCTCTTGGGACAAAAAAAAAAAATATTTAATGGGCTCAACATTGCTCTCATCAAATAGCTTGGGGTGTCTACTTTCCAAAATGGGGTCATTTGGGGGGGGTTTGAACTGTCCTGGCATTTTATGCACAACATTTAGAAGCCTATGTCACACGTCACCCACTCTTCTAACCACTTGTAGACAAAGCCCTTTCTGACACTTTTTGTTTACATGAAAACATATTTTTTTTTTGCAAGAAAATTACGTTGAACCCCCAAACACTATATATAATGTTAAAGCAAAGGCCCTACAGATTAAAATGGAGGGTGTTGCATTTTTTTTTTCCACACAGTATTTGCGCAGCGATTTTTCAAACGCATTTTTTGTGGAAAAAATACACTTTTTTTTATTTTAATGCACTAAAACACACTATATTGCTCAAATTTTTGATGAAATAAAAAATATGATCTTAGGCCGAGTACATGGATACCAAACACGACATGCTTTAAAATTGCGCACAAACACGCAGTGGCGACAAACTACATACATTTTTAAAAGCCTTTAAAAGCCTTTACATGATACCACATTAGATTCACGGAGGAGGTCTACTGCTAAAATTACTGCCCTCGATCTGACCTTCGCGGTGATACCTCACATGCATGGTGCAATTGCTGTTTACATATGACGCCAGACCAACGCTTGTGTACGCCTTTGCGCAAGAGAAGGGGGGGCAGGGGTGCTTTTTTTTTTTTTTTTTGTTTTTTTTTTTTTTTATTTATTTAGCTTTTTTATTTTATTTTTAAACTGTTCCTTCCATTTTTTTTCTTTGTTATGATTTTTATTGTTATCTCAGGGAATGTAAATATCCCCTATGATAGCAATAGGCAGTGACAGGTACTCTTTTTTTGAAAAAATTGGGGTCTATTAGACCCTAGATCTTTCCTCTGCCCTCAAAGCATCTGACCACACCAAGATTGGTGTGATAAAATGCTTTCCCAATTTCCCAATGGCGCGGTTTATATCCGGGAGGGGGGACATTCCCTCCCACTGCTTGTAAAAGCAGTCTAGAGGCTAATTACCCGCTAGAATTGCTTTTACATGAAAGCCGATCACTGGCTGAAAAGAATGATACCAAGATGATACCTAAACCTGCAGGCATCATTCTGGTATAACCATTCAAAGTCCAGCAACATACTGGACATATATTGTAATCTTTTTTTTTTCATGCAGCCTCTTGGCTGAACGAAAAAAAGAGATTGATTGGTGGGTATGCCCACCATTAGAATACCTCCCTTCATCCACCCACTTCTAATGATGGGCATACATGCACCATTTATATATGCCGATGCATGGGGGCATCCTCCCGCAAAAGTTATGCCGTGTACACACGGTCGGAATTTCGACCGTATGTACGTGGCATTAGGAGCCAATCGCTCCTCCCCCCCCCTGCTGCCCCCATGCTTCGGCATATATGCTCTTTTTTTTAACTGTGGTGGTGAAATCACCTCCTACAGCGTTGGAGTCGCGGCTTTATGTATCGTGGGAGCAAACGCTGTTGCTGTCAAGATAAATAAATCCGCGTTGCAACTGAATGGCGCACCTGAAAACAAAAAAATGCTCAACACTAAAACACAGTAAACAAAATTACATACCTGAAAAGCAAGCATGATAAAACATGATAAACATAATAAAACATTGCAGAATAGAATGGAGTAAAAAAAGAGCAACAATAGAGAGAGAATAGAGTGAGAGAGAGAACAATAAAACAACAACTATTTTATTTTTTTTTATTTTTTTGAGATTCACAGGTAAAAAAGCTCCTGACTGAAGCGACTGAATCAAAACGCTACCACAAAAAAACTGTTAGCGATCGCAGGGATCAGGCCTGACTCTGCGAACGCTGCAGTTATGTGTGCTTAGTGTTTTGTAAGTGACAGTGATCGATCGATACTGCACTTGGGTGGGCTGGGCTGGGCGGAGGGGGAAAACGCAGGTGCTAGCAGGTATCTGGGCTGATCCCGCTAACAATGCGTTTTTTTTTTGGAACCCTAAACTGCTGGGACGCTAGTATAGATCTGATCAGATCAGATATTGATCTGTTCAGATACTGTGCCACTAGGGAGGTGTATGCTTTGTGCGTGGGTGTTTGCGGTACTGGCACTAACCTGGGGCGACGCAGACCTTATTTGACCCTAAAACCTAATTGATATCACCCGCCGGGCGATCAGGGGGTTAAACCGTTATTGGGTAATAAATGGCGGGTGCCCTGACAGTATAAAAAACAAGCTAACTAACCAGCGTCACCCGTAACAGTAATACAAAAAAAAACTGGTTACCTAGCGACACTAATGCAGCGATCAGAAAAACGATCGCTTAGTGACACTGGCAAAAGGGGGTGAAAGGGTTAACTAGGGGCAATCAGGGGGTTAAACCTTTATTAGGTAATATATGGGGGTACCTGACGCTATATAAAAAACCTGACGGGGAACCTAAATAACGAAATAACTAACTGGCTAACCAGCGTCACCAGTGACAGTTATACAGTGATCACTGGTGAAAGGGTTAACTCTAGGGGCAATCAGGGGGTTAAAACCTTTATTTAGGTTGTAATATGGGGGTACCTGACCTATAAACCTATTTATGAACCTATATAAACATGGCGGTTACCTAAAAAAAAAAAATGGTTACCTAGCGACACTAATGCAGCGATCAGAAAAACGATCGCTTAGTGACACTGGCAAAAGGGGGTGAAAGGGTTAACTAGGGGCAATCAGGGGGTTAAAACCTTTATTAGGTAATATATGGGGGTACCTGACGCTATATAAAAACCTGACGGGGAACCTAAATAACGAAATAACTAACTGGCTAACCAGCGTCACCAGTGACAGTTATACAGTGATCACTGGTGAAAGGGTTAACTCTAGGGGCAATCAGGGGGTTAAAACCTTTATTTAGGTTGTAATATGGGGGTACCTGACCTATAAAACTATTTATGAACCTATATAAACATGGCGGTTACCTAAAAAAAAAAAATGGTTACCTAGCGACAGCAGTGACACTAATACAGCGATCAGAAAAACGATCGCTTAGTGACACTGGCAAAAGGGGGTGAAAGGGTTTACCTGGGGGGCAATCAAGGGGTTAAACCTTTATTAGGGGGGGGTAGGGGGCTACCTTGGACCTAAAACTAACTGCCCTGACAGTTATTACAGTCACACTGACACTAAATGCAGTGATCAGTAAATAAATGATCACTGCAATTAGTGACACTGTGACTGGGGGGGGAGGGGGTGATCTGGGGGGTGATCTGGGGGTGACAGGGGGGTGGAATATGTGCCTAACTGTACTGGTGTCAGTGTAGTGTTGTGCACTAACCTGTACATGTTCGCCGCTCGGCGTCTCCGGTCACATAGACCGGCGCACCGAGCGTGACATCACTTCCGCCTTCCTGTCTATACAATAGACAGGAAGGGGAAGCTTTTCATTGGCCAGGAGCGATCGCGAGGGGGTGGCCAGAAACCACTGGCCGTCCCCTCGTCCCGGATCGCTCCTGAAGCGATCCCGACCGTCCCCGCCGGCGGAGGGGGGTCCGATCGGACCCCCCAACCGCCGGAAGAATGTCACGTACAGGTACGTGATTCTGCCTGTACGTGCCATTCTGCCGACGTATATATACAGGGGGCGGTCGGGAAGTGGTTAAAGCCTCTAATCATATGCTTAAAAAAAAACATTGAAATCCATGCGTCCGGCGCCCTGCATGTAGATTGGGGGAAGGGTGCATGGATTAGGGGGGCGGCGCCCGTAATGGAGCAGCTGCCACTGATGCAATTAAAGACTTAAGGTTAATGTCAGTTGAAAGTACTTCAAAATGTAATTTGCTTTTAACATTTGATTGCATGAATGGAAGACTTAAGGTGAATGTCAGTAGAAAGTGCTTCAAAATTTAATTTGCTTTTAACATTTGATTGCATGAATGGAATTTCCTAAATAAAACAGCAACAAAAAAATAATATTCACTGGTTGAAATCTTTCATTTGAGAAAAATTTTCCATTCTTCTAATTGTATTTTTTGGATCACAATGGTCACAAATGATTGTTGATTTTATCTTAATTTGATCACTTTAACTATTAGAAAGTGTTTTGAAAACAGAAATTGTCCTAATGTAATTCTAAAGGTCGGCATTACTGTGTACTAAACTTAAAGAGGGATTGCACCTAAAAAAAAAATTAAAAGCCAGCAGCTACAAATACTACAGCTGCTGACTTTTAATAAATGGACACTTACCTGTCCCAGGGTCCAGCAATGTTGGCAGCCGAAGCTGAGAAATCGATCGGTTCTTGGCTGCCGCCATTCTCGTTGAGGGAATCAGGAAGTGAAGCGTTGCGGCTTCACTTCCTGGTTCCCTACTGTGCATGCATGAGTCGTGCTACGCGTCGTAAGTGGTCCCCGCTATCTCCTGGGACCTGTGGGTTTCCCATGAGACAGAGGGGGGTGACGCGAAGGGGCGTGACTCCCATGGGAGTCGATTCCCGGAAGTGGGTGCAGATATCTGTATTATACAGGTATCTGCACCCCCCTCCCCCCAGAAAGGTGCCAACTGTGGCACCGGAGGGGGGGGGGTTCCGATGAGTGGAAGTTCCACTTTAGGGTGGAACTCCGCTTTAAATCTCAAACAATGGTATCTGTTTTCCAAGGTATCCTCTGTGAACAACACAACCCCCCTACCACTATGTAATGGAGATTATGATAAGGGGAAGTGTTTCTAATGCCGCGTACACACGAAGGGACTTTTCCCGGCGGACCTAAGTCCAGCGGACAATCCGCTGGACTTTCCAGCTGGGTCCGCTGGACTAAAAAGCGAACGGACTTGACCACACACGATCACGCAAAAAGTCCGACGGTTCACGCGATGACGTACAGCACGTACGACGGGACTAGAAAACGAAAAATACTAGAAAAATACTTGCTACTGAGCATGCGTCCTTTTTGGTCCGCCGGACCATACTACACACGGCCGGATTGTCCGCTGGACTGCCAAGTCCAGCGGATAATTTTAAAACAAAACTTAAAACTTTAGTCCGCCGTACTTTGGCCAAAAAAAGTCCGCCGGCGCCCACACACGAGGGGATTATCCGCTCGACTTCGGTCCAGCGGATAATCCCGCGGGATAGTCCCTTCGTGTGTACGCGGCATAAGGCAGACCATACATTATGTAATTTTCTTTTCTTCAAGCACATATTGAAGGAAAAAACAATTGCTTGATTTCCCCATCAACACAGTCAGTGCTGATAGGGCAATCCTTCCCACTGTGCTATTTATTGTATTCTGACAGCAGGAGGTTTCCCAGCCATCAGAATAAAATAATCATTGCCGGTGTCTTTAGCTGCCAGCAGCGATCTAACGTAAAAAAAGTCCCAACAGGCTGGTTGTACTGAAGATGATCGATAGATTGACTTCAGTACAACCAGCCTGTCCATAGATGGATCGAAATTCAGCCAGATTCCTGTTGAACTGGCTAAATTTTGATCCGTCTATGGCCGACTTAAGCCAAACAGGAACGCAAGCTAGAGTGACAACCCTACTCCTTCACAGATACAGGGCTGTGAGTGGGTGTTGTCACACTTAAGCCTCATACACACGATCGGACCGTGGACCAACTTTCCCGTGGATTTTTGTCCAAAGGGCGTTGGCCCCAAGTTGGTATTGCATACACACGGCAGGACTTTTTCAGCCAACTTTCACCAAATCACTTGGTTTTTCTGCTCTTTACCGCCACCTTTGGTCAACTTCTGTATTGTTGTCTGATCTTTTGCATTGGTTCTGAATTGGTTTGTACAAAAGTCCGTTGGTTTTGTGTACACACGGTCGGACTTTGGTCCATCGGACTCTTGTTGGCAGAAAGTTGGTCCGTTCGCACAGCCAACAAAAGTCTGATGAAACCTGGAAAAAGTTGGTCCGATGGAGCATACACACGGTCGGATGTTGGTCCAAAACAGCTAATTTGCATGTTGGTTGTCAAAAAGTCCCATTGTGTGTATGGGCCTTAAGATAGAAAGTGTGTTACTGGCAGGATCACCAGGTAAAATAAAGGGCAAAAGGCTTAAAAAAGAAAGCTAATGTAGCACCACATCTAAGCACTGGTAAGCTGCAAAATAATGAATTTCCGGGATCTTCGATATGGCTTATTAGTAAAAGCAGAAAGGAATTATACCTAAGACCTTAATTCATGGATGTTGTCTATGAACAGACCATGTTCGTGCAGTCTGTCCAGGTAATAATGACTTCCATGCACACCTTTGCAAAACACAGCAAGGGCAAACAAAGGGCAGCTTTATTGACTTTCTGTAGGTCTGTGACAGTTAAAGTGACACTAAATTATGTCTAACCACTTCCCCTTTCACACCTGTTCACCCCCTATGGACCAGAGCGATTTTTACATTTCTTCTATGGACCTGTTTATCCAGCAATAACTTAGTCATTACTAAAGCTAACAAGGTAATGCATATATATTTTTAAAGACAAACAATGCTTTCTTTTCGTGATATTGTCTTGCAACAATGATTTTTTTTCACAATCCTTAGAAAACAAAACGCAACAAAACACACTTTTTCTTGTTTTTTGAGCGACATTTAAAAAAAATATAGTATTGCTGCACATAAAAAGTATGCATTTTGTTCTGTAATATGTTCTGTTTAAAATGACATTAAAATTACGATGGTACAAAGCAATACAAAGATTTATACAAATATATAAAGTGTGTTTTTTTTTGTTTAAAATAACAAACATGTTATACTTACCTGCTCTGTGCAGTGGTTTTGCACAGAGCAGCCTCCTCTTCTTGGGTCACTCTTTTGTGCTCCTGGCCCTTCTCTCCTGCCGAGTCCCCCCACACAAAGCAGCTTGCTTTGAGGGCACCAGAGCCGAGCCGCTGCTCTGTGTGTCCATTCAGACACTGAGCTGTGGCTTGGCCCACCCCTCTCTCTCCTCATTGGCTCACTGACTTTGATTGACAGCAGCAAGAGCCAATGGCGCCTGCTGTGTGTCTCAGCCAATCAGAAGGGAGAATCCCAGACAGCCGAGTCTCTCATGCAACATAGCTGGATCGAGATGGGGCTCAGGTGAGGGAGAGTGAGGGGCTGCTGCACACAGAAGATTTTTTATCTTAATGCATAGAATGCATTAAGATAAAAAACCGTCTGCCTTTAGAACCACTTTATTTTGCGTTTTTTTAAATGGGAAATGTGTAAATGTATGTTAAATGTGTAAAAAATGTAACAAACAAAACAAAAACAAAAAAAAATTAAATATTAGCAATTATATATATATATAATATATAATATATATATATATATATATATATATATATATATATGTAGCGATATATATATATTTATTTATTTTTTGCGCTTAGCAAGCAGGCTGAAAAAAAAAAACTGATTCCTCCATCCACACAAACAAACTGAATGGAGGAAACACCCACACTGGAACATTGTATTCTGACAGCAGCTCCCTGGCTGTCAGAATATACTGATCAGTAGCTATAGCTGATTGGCTGCAGCTGCTTATGGAAGGAAACATTTCCAACATGTTCCTTCGACAGAAGTTGATTAAAAAATCGACTTCTGTCCAGTGGGACAGTCTCTAAACAATATTTGGCTGGTCCCTGCTGTATTTCCAGGGCCGGCGCTACCACTAGGCGAACTAGGACGCCGCCTAGAGCACACTACCATCTAGGGCACAGCCATGACCTCTGTCCGGTGAAGCTCCAGGCGCGTGTGTGTGAGCTTGGCTCACCTCTCCTGATCACTTGCCCTGTTCAGTGCCGGGTCAGCTGTCCCGGAAACACAATCCCCCAATGTGTCCCGCTGAGCGCACTGCTGTCACATCTCTTCACACAGTAATACCTGACAGTGCCGCTCTGGGAATCCTTTGCTTCAGCCTTCCCCTTTGGTGCGGCCTGTGTCTGTATGAGCGGAGGGGCGGGGCTTGGTGGAGATCATGTTTGCATTGAGAGGTGCAGAGGCTGTTAGCTGACCTCCCGGCCCTCGGCAGTGGGGACACCACAGAGCGGCTGGATGGCGGCGCTGGCAGGGACTCCTATGCTATACTGCCTGCCCGCTGCTGAGGAGAGCCCTAATGTGATGGACGATGAGGACATGGAGAGGTAAGGAGGAGGATGAATCCTTCCCAATCTACATTGTACCGTGTGTGTGGGATGGGATGGGGGAGGGGGGGTGAGTAGTGCAGGAAGTAGGAGTCAGGTAGGTCAGTGTATGTGTCAGATAGGTCAGTGAATGTGTAAGGTAGGTCAGTGTAGGGGTCAGGTAGGTCAGTGTATGTGTCAGGTAGGTCAATGTATGTGTCAGGTAAGTCACTTTATATGTCAGGTAAGTCAGTGTATGTGTCAGGTAGGTCAGTGTAGGGGTCATGTAGGTCAGAGTACTGGTCAGGTGGGTCAGGTAGTTCAGTGTAATGGTCAGGTAGGTCAATGTATGTGTCAGGTAGGTCAATGTATGTGTCAGGTAAGTCACTGTATGTCAGGTAAGTCAGTGTATGTGTCAGGTAGGTCAGTGTATGTGTCAGGTAGGTCAGTGTAGGGGTCAGGTATGTCAGAGTTATGGTCAGGTGGGTCAGGTAGGTCAGTGTAATGGTCAGATAGGTCAGTGTATGTGTCAGATAGATCAGTGTAGGGGTCAGGTAGGTCAGTGCATGTGTCAGGTAGGTCAGTGTAATGGTCAGGTAGGTCACATGTGTTACAAGGGCAGGGCAAAGGGGGTGGAGCCAAGGGGTGTGGTTTCGCCTAGGGTGCCAAAAAATCCCCATACCAGCCCAGTGTATTTCAATCAGTGTATGGTCAACTTTATTATTTTGGCTATGATTGTGGACATCCAGGGGTTTCCATAACCATCTAAGACTGATCATGGACAAGTGTGTCATTGTGCTGCTTAATGTGAAGCTTGAGGGATGTTCAGGGGCAATTATAGAAATCCAGGAGGATGATTCCCAACTGATTGCAGCAAATTGCAGCATGGCTCATGTGACTTAACCTACAGTGATTTCCTATGTAGTTTAGAAATTTCACCACACCTGTAATTTTGTAATTAACATGATGCTGTGAAGGAGGATGGTAGCTGTGTAAATGTACGTTTGTTGTTGTTATCTGTGTCCCTGTTTCATTTTTCAGCAAGATGGAGCACCGCCACCTTGGCACAACCAGGTTTTTGTCGGTTTCTAAATGAAACATTGCCTCAAAGTTGGAGAGGTTGCATGGGACCCCAAGACCTGGCACTACACTCTTGGCCCCCAAGATCTCCAGACATTACACCCTGTGACTTTTTTTTGTGAGATATGTAAAACAACGTGTTTATGTCCCACCATTACCCGCTGACTTGGATGAGCTCAAAAACACAATCATGGCTGCAGTAACTTTTATGGAAGAAGATGCTCTCAGACGCCTTGGGGACAAATTTGGCTATCGTCTTGATGTTATCTGAGCAGCAGGTGAAGGGCACATAGAGCATTTATAACATGGTGACTGAAACTTGAGGACTTAATAGTTTGTAATTTGTTATGTAACTGTAACACATTTTCATTATTAAATATAACTATTTGAAATCGGGTCATTCTTTTTGAAACACACTGTATTTTACCAGATCTTGAGGGGGAAAATGAGGCAGAATTTTTGTTTACTGATTATGTACGAGTGAATAGTTTAAAAGTTGAAAAGTGTATTTGACAGATTTTATACAGTAACATTTTTCGAAAAAACTGTATATTTATTCATTAGAAGATGTCCTTGAGCTCCAGCCACATGACTTTGCCTTTGGTTGAGAGGATGTCACCATTCTGATAAAGGCTCCTTTACCATTGTGATCATACTGCAATATTGTAACTTTGTAGCAAATCTCAAGGCCAGAGGCAGCGGCAAGGTGCCAATCTATTTCAGACTTTTGTGAAAACAGCCCAAGAACTGTACAGGCCCTAGTAATTACATAAGGCCAGCATATCGGTCCAGGAAGTAGATGGTGATCCAGGACTATTCCATTTTTTATTGAAGTTGGAAAGCAACCGAAGATATATCCGCAAGGAGATGGGATCAAAATTGTCTCATTCAAACTCTGCAGAAAAAGCAGATTGCTTTTGATAAAATTGCTGTAGTTTTTTTTGCAGTTGTGATTCACTCTTTCAATAAACTGTATTAAAGCTGTCAATTTATCATCCAGTTTTAATTTCACAATCAACCTTAGGCCCCTTTTACATGGGCACCATTAGTTTAGCCACGTTAAAAACGTATCAGTTCTTATCCGTTGCTTCATCTGTCTTCTGTTGCGTTAATATCCGTTTTCATCCGTT
Source organism: Lithobates sylvaticus (assembly GCA_028564925.1). Lineage (NCBI taxonomy): Eukaryota > Metazoa > Chordata > Amphibia > Anura > Ranidae > Lithobates > Lithobates sylvaticus. The sequence continues at coordinate 261,426,892 of CM053028.1, forward strand.
AATGTACACGTTTATATCCGTTTTTTCATCCATTTTTGCATCCGTTTTGATCCGTTTACAGCAGTTTCTGTGCCTTTAAGGAAATTACCCAGAAAGCATTGCTCCTCCCATACAGATAAACAAAAAAAAAAAAATATTCCGTTTTGACGGATCTGGACGTAGCCTTGTACGGTAAAAAAAACTGATAAAAATGGATGCAGAGGTTAACGGATGGTAACGGATGGTAATCCGTTTGCCCATAGGAATGCATTGTTGTCCGTTGACGGATGGAAGAAAAACGGATAGATGGTCCGTCTGTGTGAAAGGGGTCTTAGGATTCTTAGGATTGACCAAACTCGTTGGTGGTAGCTTGTATTTTATGTGTGACTCCTGGTGGATGGAAGGTGGTAGAAATTGATTGATCTTTTCCACATGTATGGCTAGCTTTACACATTACTCTACATTCTATAAACATAAATCTGATACTAGATAAACTGTAACCCTACTTAGAGATATATACATGTATAGGTACACCAGGAAAAACATGAAAAGAATAGCAGAACTAGGGTCATTGATTAGAATCCCAACCATGACTCTACCTGCCTAAAGTTTGCATGCTCTGCATGTGCCTGCCTGGGGTTTCCTCCCACACTCCAAAGACATGCTGGTAGGCTAACTGGCTCCTGTCTAAATTGGCCCTAGTATGTGTATGAATGAATGTGAGTTAAGCCCCATACACACGCGCGGATTATCCGAGGACCAGGTCCGTCGGATCCTGTCTGTCATACTTTGTCCGATGTTGGTGTTGCATACACACGGTCGGACAAAGTTGTCGGAAAATCCGATCATTCTGAACGTGGTGACGTTTGTTGCCTACGACGGGACTACGTAGAGGCTAGTAGCCAATAGCTTTGGTCTTGTAATGTGATCTGAGCATGCGTAGCACTTTGTCCGTCGGAATTCGATACACACGATCGGATTTGGTGTGATCGGACTTTGTTGTCGAAAAATCTATCCAGCAGGAGATAGGACTTTGTCCGTCGGACAATCCGACGTACACTGTCCGATGGTGCCTACACACGGTCAGATTTTCCGACAACATTGTCCGATAGGACAGAATCCATGGGAAAATCCGACCGTGTGTATGGGGCTTTAGGGGCCTTACATTGTAAGCTCCTTGAGGGCAGGGACTGATGTAAATGTACATTATATATGTAAAGCGCTATATAAATTGATGGCACTACATAAGTACCTGCAATAAATAAATTAAATAAATAAATAAAAGACTATCATAGTATTGTGGAAACTGGAAGCGCAGACAGACGTGGTACAGTAGTACTTACCACCATCTTACCTATTAGAGCCTCAGGCTCTAATCACGTGCTTTAAAAAAAAAATCCATTGGAATCTAATATGTCCAACGCCCTGTATGTAGATTAGAGGGGCGGACGCATGGATAGAGGCCGCCACTGATTGCTCTGGATGTACATACTTTTTGATGTTTTGATGCATTGCTAACCCATTCACCTTAATGTGTGCACCAGAACATCAAGGTTTGAATAGGCCCTAAAGCCTACAAGTACAAGCAGGGACCTTCTGCTCAGTAACTACTGCAACATAGAGCAGAAACTGCACTTGTTACCTGTTGATGTCATTGTATGGGCCTCAGCATTTTAGTTGTGGTCCCATGGGCCTGCCTGATTCCCATATACTTTATTCGCTAGTTGTTTATTATGCCTGTTATGTTTTGGAGCAGTTTTTCTGGCCCTGTTTTTTTTAACTTTTAGGTCATCGGGTCACAGAAGCCTCTGAAGGGTCTTGGCAGATCTGATAGCTTTGTTTGTTACCAAGGCAAGGTGGAACATTCTCCTTTTTCACGGGAAGAACTGTCACCAGTAGTCCAGTACTTGTGCCTTTAAATATTTCTTCTCAGCAGAGATCATCAACATTTTTTCTCACACCCACAAGACTGTGGAACTTGCCCCCCTCTCTTTTTTTGGTCTGTTGCGGTTAAACTCTATGTGGGGAATCTCACTTAGCATGTGTGTAGAAAGGTGATTATGGACAGGATTTATCTGTTGGTATTTGAGGCTTGGCCCTAAATGGCTGAGCCCTAACTGTCAATTTATTTATCGTTTGTTGGTGGATTTGAGCCTAAATTGCGAAGTCCAGTTTTGATTTTGGTTAATAAAGTTATTTCTAAGTTGTTGTGTTATAAAGTTTTTTTTTTGGCTAATGGTTAATTGAATTTGTTTAACCACATTAGATTTTGATGGCATAAAAAAGCTATTCGAATTTATACTTTATGTCTGTTTGTTTCCTAATTTATATTTGTATGGTGTTTATTCAGGGAGGGGGTTTAGTCCTGTGCAGTTCCATACCACACTGGCATTCATTATTTAGGCCAACAGATCAACTGAGAACAGTATGGCCAATGCAAATGATAATCCTAAGTAATGGTGGCTGCCAAGTTAAAGTGGTTGTAAAACCTTACATATACCCAGTGAAATGACTGGCCTCAGGTGATACACAGAGATGAAACAAATGCTACTACATATGTTGTACCTGTTTAAAGCTAAACTCCAGAGAAAAAAAAATTAGGGGGCCCACTACAAGGGTTAACTGCTAGTTATGCCCAGGGTATTCCCTGATTCCTCAGCCTCCACTGCCCAATGCACTGGAATGGGATGATATCAGAGAGCTGTAACCCATGGCTTTGGGGACCAGTTGCACAAAGAGAGAGAAGCCTTCAGTATTGAGAAGTAATGTAAGCATATCACCCTGTTCATCAACCGGTCATCAACGAAGGAGTGTGCATGTCCAGACTTGGAAACGCGCTGTGACCCCCCTCCAGTGACATTATCTGCAAGCACTGTGGTCCACCTTGCGGTCCAGCTTGATCCCCTCTTCGGCTTTGCCCAGGTACACAGACTGCTTGAGCTCCACTGACCTTAACATTAGTACCACTTGGCACACCTCTCAGGCTCCATTCACACTTGTGCGACTTGTCATGTGACTTTGGGCAAGTCACAGCCCATTCTTTTAAATGGCACCCATTCAAATTGGTGCGACGTAAAGTCACAGCAACTTTGAAAAGGTGCCTGAACTACTTTGATGTGACTTTGATCCAGAGAATGTAAAGTCGGATAAAAGTCACACTCAAAGTCACATCAAAGTTACCGGAAATTATGCAACTTTGGAGTCGTGCAAGTGTGAATGGAGTCTCACAGAGTATTACAAACTGCTGGAAGCTGGGCTGGACAGCGTGCCTGGGCCTTTAACCCACACCAAAACACCAGGATCTCATGCACCAGGGATAAAAACCCAGTGTACATGAGGCCTTGCATGGAGCTTCCGATCAGGTCCACCTAGGGTTGCCATCTCATCCCTTTAAAACTGAACACATATTAATTACACAGGTTCTGTGGCTGATTAAGGTGGTAATTAAACTCACTTGGTGCCTTATCTGCATTAAATTAGCCTCAGAACCTGAGTAAGACATACGTGTTTGGGTTTAAAGGGATGAGGTGGCAACCCTAGGTCCACCTGAAAAATTGGGCCTTTATTCTGTGCAGATCTAAATCAGGTGTCCTATAATCTGCAAGATTCACTGACTGAAGACAGTTTGTTGATCTTAAACTGTCATAGGTAAGAGTTTATACTGCCTATTGGGGTACACATTTTCAACGCAAGTTGACGCCAAGAGAGCCAAAAGAAAAATTTAGGACGCATAGCCAAATTAGGAGTTTATTTTTTGTAGACAAAGGGAGCCTTAAAAGAATACGCCATATTGTGAGACACCTGTAACTTGTCTTGGTTATGGAAAATTACATTCCAAGCAGTACATTCACTGGCGTTGTAGACAGTGGGAAAATGGTAATGTGAGCCTGTACTCATTTGCTTCAGTCCTTTCTAGTTTCCTGACACGATGTAACCCCTTTTGTAATCAACTTTGTAAGTGTGTGATATGTCTCATTAGCTTTAAGGCAAAACAGTTAACAAGGGAGCTCTTGACTGTGTTACGACTTCATCACTGAACTCTTGAACATTCTCAGGCCAGCAGACATTGCGGGTTTATATTTCAGTCAGTGATATGTTAAATACAGCACCCATCCTTGGAGTCGCACAAACACTCTTTTGATAGATGCATGTCATATGCCCCAAGGCAGTCAATGATAATATTGTAGAAATGCACTGTGCTCCATTGTAAAAAAGTATAAAAGCTCTGAAAAGGATGGGGATTACTGGCATGTATATTGCCCAGACGCACACTCAGTACAAGCGATCTTTGTAATGAAGCTCCATTCTACAGAATGCTCTGGTCAGGTGGCGCAGTGGGGGAGAGAGGGAAAAAGAGCGAACCAGAGTTACTTTTGTACCCCTCCCTCTGTAAACATGGCTGAATAGGCACAAAAAGATGCACTGTGTTCACATAAAATGACATAATACAAAACTAAAGTGAAAGAGGAGAACTACTTGAATCATCTGTAAAAGAAATCTGGAGCTTTTATTCTGAAATGTATTTGCATTTTTTACAGTTTGTTGCTTCTTCTGACTGTATGTTCAATAGCAATAATAATTAGGCCAATGAAATGATTATACACTTCTTTGGGGCACAATACATCATAACCCATTACAGTAAGATATTTCTGGGTACAGCAGTAAGTACTAAAAGGCCAATTCAATGCAAAGTAATATTGCGGTTTTGGATGGGTTCAACTATTTGCCTTTTCAGGGCTCATTTACACTTGCTTCGACTTCAACACACATTAAAGCGTCTACCGCTTCAACATGTGTTTTTGATGTTTCTGAGATGCTTCGGTGGTGCTTTGATGATGCTTTTTTGAAGCTTTAATGAAGCTTGGCAGATGCCCTGTGTTTGTGCTGATATCTCATACCTGCAATTTCTCCAAAACAAAGTGAAGCTAAAGCTGAATTAAAGCCTCTCAAAAGCTGCAGGTGCTTCAAGCAAGCTTTGTCATAGACTTCTATGGAGGCTTTGAAGAAGCTTTGAACAGTGGCGCCACCCCCCTAATCCAATAGCCCAGCCCCTAATCTACATGCAGGGTGCCGGATGCATGGCTTTTTTTGAAGCACAGGATTAGTGCCTGAGGCTCTAATTAGATTCAAATATGGGTGGGCTCTTGGGCGCAGAGCACTGCCCGACCGCCCGCCCACCCACTTGTGTGAACTTAGCAAATTAATATTCTCCCGCGGGGGGCGGCAGGTTTGTTTGCCGCGCCCCCAAAATATTGTGCACCAGCCACCACTGTCTTTGAAACACCACTAACACGACATAGGGTATCATTTTTGAAGTGAAGCCAAAGCACAGCAAAGCAAACACAAGGTGTACACAGGACTGTAATCTAACCATTTTATTTTGTGACAGGGGCTTTGCCTGGCATTCAGAGAGCTTTTACAAAGCATGTCCATGTTTTGAAGCAAGTGTAATTGAGCCCTAGTGTCTCCAGTCGAGTTTGCATTTGAAACAAAAGTTAACTAAAAATGAAAGGTTCTTATACGGGGTGGCTGGTGCTCCATTTTTTGGGTGGGGGGCAGCAAACAAACCACCCGACACTGCACCTCCTCCCCCCCAGTCAGTCAGTCGGTCGAACCCTCCCATCGCTCGATCGTCAGCCTACCAGCCCTGCACTTACCCCATCTAGGTCTAGGTAATTCGCTATTGTCACACAACTGGGTGGACTCGGGGAGCAGAGCACACCCTTTTTGAAGCTAATTAGAGCCTCAGGCTCTAATCATGTGCAAGTTACACCACAACACCTCCTGACTGCTGCCAGTCCTTCCACAGAGTCAGATCGTTCAGGCACAAGGAATGCATGCAGACAACAGTTTAGATGTATTATACAGCAGATGGAGCTGTAATAGTCTTTTGAGTCTTTTTATGCAGACAGTATAATAATAGGGGCATGTATGTGAGGCACTGAAGGCTGCTGTCCTCAGAGTTGAGCCAGCTCTGTGAAGAAGGCAAGAAAGGAAGGAGAAGGGGAAGCACCACCTTAGTGTAGCACCACAATGAGAGATTTATTGCCAGTGGTTAAAACACTTACAAGATCCCTCTGAGGCCTTTTGAAGGCCTTCTCAGGCTATGCACTCCAAGCGCGTAGCCTGAACTGTCCAGCCTCTCCTGGTGACGTCACGTCCGCCGGAACATCGCACGCTAGTCGGCGTGGACTGTCATCTACAGAGTGTCCATTCCTCCTCCATCCGTCTTCAGTGGACCTGACCCCTGCAGGACAGAGGACAGTGGTGGATGCCCTACTAACACGATAAGTGTTTTCATGAGTTTCACCTTAAGTATTTTTAACCGTTGGCAATAAATCTCTCATTGTGATGCTGCGCTTAGGTGGTGCTTCCCCTTCTCCTTCCTTTCTTGCCAGTCCTTTCACACCTGCTACCTGCCAGCTGCCTGTCAAGCACCTGCCGCCTGCTGTCTGCTGTCTCTGCTGCCATCTGATTTTCCAGCCATCTGACCTGTCTCTGGTGACACATCTGCTACCCACTGCCACAACTGATGGAACATCTTACAGGCACTAATACCTCGGCGCCCTCTCCCGGCCACTGCCACAACATCAGTGGTCCAAGAGACAGGGATGTACGAGAGGCCTCCCTCTACACATCAGACTTTGCCACAAGGTACATGACACCCTCCTTCCCCCCGCAGGATCTTGGGACATGTTGCAGGTCCCAGGAGACAGCCAGACCATTCACTGGTCACCGCATGGCTTGCATATGCACAGTGGACAGGCGGCTGTGAAGCTGCAAGGAGTCACAGTCAGCTCCTCACAGTTAAGATACCGGTGCCTGCACCCGAAGACTGGCAAAGAGTCAGGCCGGTGAGGACATCTCTGGATCCTGGGGCAGGTAAGTGTGTGTTTTTTTTTTAAAAATCAGCAGCTACAGTATTTGTAGCTTCTGGCTTTTAAATTTTTGCTTTAACTTGCAGGGGACCGTAATTTTTGTTTCTACCACATTAAGTGAAGGAATCTTCCACTGTCACCAACGCACCCATTGGAAGATTTTCCATTTACTCCTGATCTCCTGATCTGGTGACAACCAAAAATTTGGTGTTTTTCCTTCACTTTCACACTTGGTGATAACAGTAAAGAGGACAAAAAGAGAGGATGAATCTCCCTAATGAGGGAGCAGACAACAGTACCCAACAGGCATTTTAATCCCTATCCACTCTATCCAAAACAAACAAAAAAATGCCTTTAATTATACTTTAAGGAGAGGGCTGGAGAGTTATTTTTACCATAATTACCTAGTCTGTATTGTGCAGGCAGATCTTCATTATCAGTTGTAAACTAGATATGCACATTGTCTGTCCTAACAAAGGGTTAAAGATCCCAAGGATTCAGTGGTACATTGTATGCTAATGCGCTTAAAAAAAAACCTTGCTCATTCTGTCCCCTAATTGCATATTGCAAAAATAACAAAGGTCCTGGGACTTTAATTGAGGCATGTCACTTAAATCAATCATAAAATAAATATTAATAATCCTACAGAGAGTACATGTAGTTGTTTGTTTATTAAGACAGTCATGATTAAACATTCCATGATCATACATAATGGCCGTTTCTGATGATAATAAAAACTAAATAAAAATACAAACAGATAAAAGCCGACATATAGGAAATTCATAATAAACGGAATAAATACATAATTAATTGATAATGGTAGACAAATTATAATGAATAAAATATCTTGGCATCCTAAGGCTTAACTCGTTTCATGGATCCAGTCCACTTCATCAGAAGATTGATGCATTTCTAGGTAAAATCTAAATATATAAATATGAAAATTATAAAAAAAGTAATAGTAGGTAACTCCTTTTGTATTGTTATTAGGTATGCGATGTGAATGGGAACACATAAACAGATTCTGGGGTTTCTCAAATCTAACCGCAAAGGTGGAAATACACTTTAAAATGTGCTGCCTCCTACCACTGCTCTTTGTGTTGGATTCTGCTTTTGGATCAATGCTACAATAAGGCTACCCCACCCCCAGCAAACTCTCACGTCAATCCCACAGGGAACTGAGCAAGCAAAGCTAATTTAAAATGTTATGTGTTTGTACCGATTAGGATTTAGTCCTTGCAGAGGTGTATTTTTTTTTTTTTTTGCATTTATTCACTGTGAAGAAAAGTTACTGCGAAGGGAATGTTAATGTGATCGGTAACCACTTGGCCACTCTGTTGCCAAGATGCATTACACTATTAAATCTTCTGGATTGAGCAATGAAGTAAATGTTCTATGTGCTCTTTAAAGTTACAAATGTTGGCCAATACAATGTATTACTTAAACTACAACCCTTCAGCAAATAATGACACTTTTAAATAAAGGTTCAACTTTTAAATGATATAACTTGGCCTGTAATGCTTCTCTTAATGTCAGAAACCATGAATCAGACTGGGACAGAAGTAAAGATAAATGTCACTTGTTTAATAATAATAAAAAAGGGTAAACAGAGTAAACGTAGTCAAAACATAGCCAAGCTTCGTAAAAACATTTGCTCCCTGGTGGCGGTCAAATAACTCTGTAATCAACGGAATCGGATAGGCATTCTTAATCGTGAAACGATTGAGACCCCTATAATCAATACAAGGTCTCAGTTCACCACTCTTCTTCTTCACAAAGAAGAAACCAGCATCAGCAGGAGACGAGGATTTGAGGATGAAACCTCGAGAAAGTGTATCTGAAACATACTCCTCCATGGCCTTATTCTCCAAGACCGACAAAGGGTAAACCTGGCCACTAGGGGGCATGGCCCAGGTTAAAATCAATTGCGCAATCATACGACCGGTGTGGAGACAAACTACCGGCTTGACCCTTGTCAAAGACATCGCTAAAATCGCGGTACTCCTCCGGCAAGGAGGAGAGAGAAGACGTGCACAGGACCTTGGTTACCTTCTGGAAGCATGTCTTACTACATTGTGGCGACCAGGAGAGAACCTCAGCACAAAGCCAATCAAAAGAGGGGTTGTGCCTCTGTAACCAAGGATAACCAATAACCAGCGGAAACTTAGGTGAGGAAATAACTTGGAATTGGATTATCTCATGGTGAAGAGCGCCTACGGCCATGGACAACAGGACAGTCTCGTGAATCACATGGGCAGGCTGTAGAGGTCTCCCATCAACAGCCTCAATGGCAAGTGGAGTGTCACGCAGCTGCAGCGGAATCAAGTGCTTCGATACAAGGGCTACATCAATGAACAGGCCTGCAGCCCCAGAGTCGATTAGAGCTTGTACCGAAACCAGGGGCTTATCCTTCTGGATAACTGGGGACGAAACAACGCCACCTAAGGTCTGTCCGTGTTGTCCTTTTTTCACGCATTTTCTGTTTATTCATTTTCAACCAGCTTTACGATTCTCACTGGTGATGAGCTCAAGGTCCAGTCTGAACACACATTTGGACCAAACTTTGGCTGTTTGGGTGTTCATCCGAATGCTGAACTTTTTGCTACTTTGACAAGAGCTAAATGCATATTATTATTATTAATATTATAATACAGGACTTTTATAGTGCAACCAGTTTGTGCAGTGCTTTACAAAATAAAGGGAGAGTGGTATTTCAACCTCTACTATAGTTAGCAGCTTCTTTCCTGTCAATAGTTGCTGTTCCAGTGGTGTCACCCGGCCCCATTCAATTACTAACCGGTGTTCTGTCGAGAAGTGCCCCCCATCGAATAGTGCCCAGGATGTACTGCGCATGCACCATACGAAACAGCACAACAGCTGATTTGCCGATCAGCTGGGCTGACATAACCAGGGCGCATGCGCACATTGTAGGAGGTATCTCTCGATGGTAGATACCATTTCACAGGCCCAATTTAAACCTATACAAACAGCGGGGGAGACCGTAGTTCTCAGATTGTGCACCGCTGCTGCTGGAGGGCAGCTAGTGGCTGTGTTAAAGAGTTGGTTTTGTCTGTGTTGCAACCTGCCCTTTCACACAGGCAAAACCGGCTTTCAAACACAGCAAACCCACCCTGCAACACAAACAAAACCGGACCATCAGCACACTGTAAAGCCGCCCCGCAACAGCGAGGCACATTGTGAGAACCAAGGTCTCCCCCCGTTGTTTGTATAGGTTTCAATTGTGGCCATGAAATGGTATCTCCCATCGAGAGATGCCTCCTAAGATGTGGGCTTGCGCCCTGGTCACGTCACTCCAGCTGATCGGCAAATCAGTGCGGCTCCATCCTGCGCATGCGTGGGCACTATTCAATGGGGGGGGGGCACTTCTCAACAGAACACTCAACAGAACACTGGGAACCCCCAGCCATGTACACAAAGGTGGAGGGATAGCGTGACATCACTTTGTAAATACAGCCCCATGGTCATATCTCTATGCAATTACATCAACCCGGGGGTTTGGTTTTAAGGGTGGGGTCATTAACAGCGAGGTAAGCCGGCCATATGTTTCAAATCTCGGCTGGTTCAGCAGGATCCGGCTGAGCATCGAACCATGTATGGGCAAGCTGAATGTACCCACGTTAATCGACCAGCCTGATGGATTTTACATGCGATTATTTCTAGCAGCTTAAGCAGCCGCTAGCAACAATCACTGTGCTCTCCCGGCCGGGACGGCTTCCCCTGCTCCCCTACTCCCCTGCTGGGAGAACACAATGGCTCCACGGGAAGGATTCCTCCATCAACACTGACTGTGAATTAAGCAATTTTCTCACTCAATCTATGACCAGCTTTAGTGAAGGATTAGGCCCCTTTCACCCTGGGACGGCCCCATTCACTCCAGTGTGAAAGCCGGCGGGCTTTCACACTGGAGTGGTGCGCTAGCAGGACGGTCAAAAAAGTCCTGCTAGCAGCATCTTTGGAGCGGTATAGGAGCGGTGTATTCACCGCTCCTATACCGCTCCTACCCATTGATTTCTATGGGACACGGCGGCGCTTTGCGGGTGATTTTATCCCTTTTACCGTGGCTAAAACGACGGTAAAGCAGCGCTAAATATAGCGCTGCTTTACTGTCGCCGCGGCTCGTGCCCCAGTGTGAAAGGGGTCTTAGTGTCTGATTTTTCTCTTTTGCCAGGTGTCATGAGGGTTGTACGCTCATCCACCCCCTTTCCTGGTCTGCGAGGCTGCATGCTTGGATAAGAGGGTGGTGTGGATTTTTGGGAGACCTCATCATTTTTTTTTTTTTTTATTTGCGTGGGGCTCCCTCTTACAATAAAGTTGGCCTTAGACCCTTGAATGTGTATGGGTGGTTGTGTGACTGTGGGAGAGACTTACCATTGATTTAGTATTTGCTTACATTCTAACTCTCTCCCCTTTCCCATTACAGGGGGTCCTCTACTTACAAACATCCGACTTACAAACGACTCCTACTTACAAACGGAGGGAGATAACAGGAAGTGAGTGGAAATCCACCCCTAGGAAGGGAAATTCTCTCCTGTAAGAGTTAATATGGGAAAAAGGTGTTTCCACTGATGCTTTATCACCAGTCCATGTTTTCCTAACAACCCCAAATTTTCAAAATCCAATTGTCATTGGGACAGAAGGTGAGGTGAAATCTTCTGAACAGGGGCACAGACAGCAAAACAAATGTTACAGGGGTGATAACCCTTCTTTATGTTATCTAAAAAACTTAAAAATAGATTTTTTGGATGGAGCTACACTTAAAAAATGTACCTGTTCCAACTTACAAACAGATTCAACTTAGGAACAAACCTACAGTCCCTATCTTGTTTGTAACCCGGGGACCCCCTGTATTATTATTATATTTAATTCAGGATTTATATAGTGCCAAAAGTTTATTCAGCGCTTTACAATATAAAAGGGAGACAGTACAGTTACAATACAATAAAATACAAGAAGGTTAAGAAGGCCCTTGCTCATGAGAGCTTACAATCTATGTTGTGCCATTTATCCTTTTAAAGGCATATACAGTAGGAGCTGCCGAATTCTGATAATATTAACATATGAATGCAAACAGCATTTGTGTATGCTAATTATGAAATGGGATAACATACCCATCCCGTGCATTACTGCTAAACCCTGATTGTACATATAGTGTAAACATATACAGTATGCTCATATAAAGCATTTATAAAAAAACAAAATAAGTATGCCCTTCTGCAGTGCATTAATTGTGCTTTAATTATGATGGTTACTGTAAATGACTCCAGCTTTAAAGACATTGCTCTCCCCATAGTATATCCGCGTGGCCTTTTGTTGACAGAAACAGATGGCATTGTTCCCTACAGTTCCAGTCAGTCTCGAGTTCTCTTAGCAGATGGTGTGGAAGAAAAAGTTAGATGTCCTGCTTCTTTGTCTAGCGACCTAATACTGTAGCAGTGATGAATGTCAGCCCCTTTCGTTTGCCAAGCGGTAGAATGAAGAGGAGCTTATCAGAATATCTTGGTCGTACCTCATCTTTCCACATTTGTGCCAATAGCTTTCAGAGATCTAAAGAATTGCTCCTACTGCTCCAAATTCTTCTATGTCATTGTATGCATGTGTTTTAATGCAAAGAGCTGCACAGAGACATTCCCTTTCCCTGGTAACCACATACAAGAAATTCAGGTTAGAACACACAAAAAAAGTCTTCCCCTCCCTTGTAAAATAAACATGAAATGGCTACATACTGTATTTTTTTATCTTATAATTTTTTTTTTAATAGGTTATTTTACAGTACAGTACATTGCGTGTGTAAGTTTAGATCCACAGTTTTTATTACTATATCATTTAAGCTGTCTTGCTTCTTAGCCCTGATGAATGGAGACTTTAGAGCCCCTGAAATGCATTGGCTTTTTCAACCTCTTTTCATGTAAAATAAAATGCTACTGGACTCATTCATGGGGTGACCTTATTAATGTGCTACTGCAGCAAAGATGACTAAAGAAGTTTATCTTTAGCAGTCTTTTATGATTCTACAGTCACCCATCTGATGCGTGAGTACCATTATCATGATTTCAGGAAAGGGGAGTCATTGAATTTTGTGCACAGAAGATGCTTTTAGCTACGTGTGGCAAATAGTAGGGTGCATTTACACCTGTGAATGCAGTCTGCATGTGATTAGATGTAAGAAATCCTAGTGGGATTAGCTGCGAATAGGCAGCACTGAAACTACAAGAAAAACAAAATGGAAGTGGCGCACACCTAGTGCATTACCAATGATATTTTAATTATTAAAAAATTCATAAAAGTAGGTACTCACAAAGTGCAACTCTCGATAAGCCATAAAGACACACAGTGTATGGACATGTGCAGGACCATAACACGGGGTAGAGCTGAAGCGTTTCGTGGGGCCCACCCCCTTCCTCAGAGCTAGGCAAATCAGGACCACCATGGGCAAGCGCTTTTATAGGAAATGATAAGATTGAGAAAAATTACAAATAAACCCCACCCTCAAAAGAGGGCGGGGAGGAAAAAAATGATAAATTAAATATTACATATCTAAATATTCCATTATATGTACATATATATATATATATATATATATATATTATATATACACATATATATATATATGCCACTAAATAATGATATAATAATTAAATTCATGTATATAATAATTTTGTTCATATATAAATAAACAAATGATAAAAAGGACATAAGAGTTAATTAATCGATCAGTGTCTCACCTCTCATCCGTGCATCTGACACCAACAACAGAGAGGTGTCCATGTGACTCACATTGGGATCAATTCAAACCGAACTGGAAGTGCCAGAAACGAGAGGACCCTCTGACGCCAGTGGAAACCTCCTCGCAGCGATGCGCTGGTGAGAACCACCTAACCGCGCACAAGCAGCGGGCCATGAGCTTAGTACAAATCGTACAGTAACAGTGAGATTCCTTCATCCTGGGCACACCAGAAACGACAAGTGATGTCATTTTCGCAATGGAAACGGTGCAACGGTGGCCACATAGACATGAGAGGCAGAGAAGAGGCAAACACTCTGCAGGTGATATGGAATAATAATTAAAAAAAATTCCAAAAATATAATATATAAATATATATTTGTAAATAATTATTGTTTGTAATTTTATTTGTAAATAAATTGAATAAACAGAGAAAAAAAAATGATAATAATTAACTAAAAAAAAGTTAATTTTTTTTTTTCAATTGTTAACAATTAGTATATAGTGCTAAGCCCAGGGGTACATGAGTGTCAACCCTCTATTTGGACCTATAAAACTAAAAATATACCATTTATTAAATATATATGTAAATAAACATATAAAAAATTACCAAAATTAATAAGAATTAATTGAATAAAAATGCAGACAAATACTTGGATGAAAAAGACATGGATGAAAAAAGCAGGACTGAAAGCAATGGAAGGCTGCTGGCTTTTGCAGCTAATCACGCCCACTCACATGTAATCACTCCTGGAGCGATTACTTGCAGCTAATCGAGGGAAACCCTGTTGGGGTTCTTGTGGCTAATCGCAGGCAGGTCCATTCACAGTTCACACCTGTATGGATTTAAAACATGTTCTATTTCTAGGTCCGTCAGAATTTTTGAAAAAAAAAGTCTGATGAAGCCCACACACGATCGGAATATCAGATGAAATGATTCCGTCTGACCTTTTCTGCCGGAAAGTCCAGTCGCGTGTACGCGGCATAAGGGTCCTCTCACACCGGAGTAGTCTGTTGCTGTGCATCTAACATATGCATTTTAATGGACAATTGTCCAAAAACCCCTTGCCTTCTTCTATGGCACTATGCACTGTAGTCCTTTACCACGTGTTGAAGTTCACTGCAATGCAGGTGTGTAAGGAAGGTGTGTTGGGGTGCCATTCAGAATAAATGGTATCATATCACACTAACACCCATAACTCGCTATACCGTGCCCCACATTAGACACGTGGCAACTTATGCATTGCATCACCGCAATAGGGCACATAGATCCATAGGTTAAAAATGTGAAAATATTGAATCCTGCAGGAATGCATATTCATTCTTAAAAATACTGCTCTAAGCGTCATCAGCAGTGGATGCCATTTGAGCAGGTTGTACAGCTTTACACGAGCCTACAGGGAGATAAGCTGGCCATAGATGGATCAAATTTCGGTAACTTCAGCAGGGACTGGCTGCGATTTGATCCATCTATGGGCAGGCTGGATGTACTGAAGTCGATCTACCTAATGACTTCAGGACAGCCAGCCTGTAAGATTTTTTTCATGCAATCACTGCTGGCGGCTATAGCTGCCAGCAGTGATCATTGTGTTCTGCCAGAACAGAAGAGAAGGCTCCCCACTCTCTCCGCCAGCAGAAAAGAATAGTGCTGCAGGAGGGATTCAACCATCAACACTGACTGTGTTGATGGGAGAATCAAGCATTTTTTTTACAAAGAAAATTGCATAATCAATAGGCTGATTTAGGGGACTGTTTATACCAGATATGGGTCTGATGGCTGTTTGGGTCCATCCCATTGCAGACCTTGACACAACTTACTTCTGTTTAGCTGTCAACCGATACACAGTGAATAGGTGTTTTTACATAGCCAGTAGTTGAATGGAGAACCCAGAAACTGCTATTGAACAAGGGTCACACCACACCACTGGGTGTCATACCAATTTCCATTTATAATTACAGTTAGGCCCCTTTCACACTGGGGCGTTTTTCAGGTGGTACAGCGCTAAAAATAGCGCCTGTACAGCACCTAAAAAAATCCGGCCCCATTCACTCCAGTGTGAATGCCGGCGGGCTTTCACACTGGAGCGGTGCGCTAGCAGGACGGTCAAAAAAGTCCTGCTAGCAGCATATTTGGAGCGGTGTATTCACTGCTCCTATACCGCTCCTACCCATTGATTTCAATGGGACACCGCGGTAATACCGCGACAATCCCACCGCAAAGCGCCGCTATGGCGGCGCTTTGCCGGGATTTTCTACCCTTTTTCGGCCGCTAGCGGGGGTTAAAACTGCACTGCTAGCGGCCGAATACCGTGGCTAAAACGACGGTAAAGCAGCGCTAAATATAGCGCTGCTTTACCGTCGCCGCCGCTCCCCGCCCCAGTGTGAAAGGGGCCTTAAAGCGGTAGTAAACCGATGGGTGTTTTTTTTTTACTTGAAAATGAAGCCTTCCAGTGCCATTCTGTCACTGCTGCAGGCACTCCCATCTTCACCCGGTCTTCCTTCCGGGTTCGTGGACTCCAGCTGTGTGACTGTCCTGAGCCGCAATGATGTCACTCCCGCACATGCAGACTCTGAAGGCTTGATCCAGGTGGCCAGAGTGCATGCACCAGTGATGTCACTGGCTTCATGTAAAGTAAATATCTCCTAAACGTGCACGTTTAGGAGATATTTACAGTACCTATAGGTAAGCCTTATTATAGGCTTACCTATAGGTAAAAGTTACAGATGGGCGTTTACTCACACTTTAAGGCCTCTCAAATTGTTCTTGTAAATACCGTGTTTCCCCGAAAGTAAGACAGTGTCTTACTTTCTTTTTATCCCTAAAAGCCCCACTATGTCTTACTTTCGGGGTATGTCTTATATTGGGAAAAAATTGTCGAATTATGGGGCACATAGCACATTATGGGGCAGATAGCACATCAGGGCACATCATGGGGCACATAGCAGATCAGGGCACATTATGGCACATTATGGGGCACATAGCACATCAGGGCACATTATGGGGGACACAGCACATCTGGGCACATTAGGGGGCACATAGCACATCTGGGCACATTATGGGGCATGGGGCACATTAGGGCATCAGGGCATGGGGCACATTAGGGCATCAGGGCATGGGGCACATTACAGGGCACATCTGGGGATCTTACTTGCGAGCATGCAGAGTAGCGCAGGAAGCGTCTATCTGTCATATGTTTTCTCTCATGTCACGCTGCTCGCTCCCTGGCGGCCCCTCCTCTCTTCTCGTCTATCCCAGATGATGTCTCAAGCCAATGGGGATTGACGAGAAGAGAGGAGGGGCCGCCGGGGAGCGAGCAGCGCTGAGTGACATGAGAGACAACGTATGACAGATAGACGCTTCCTGCGCTACTCTGCATGCATCTCATTCGGCTCTGGCGGCGGCTCTGGTCTCTGCAGGCAAATCCCCCGTGTTTCCCCGATAGTAAGACATACGTCTTACTTTCGGGGTACGGCTTACATTAGCTGTCCCCTCTGACACTCCCGATACGTCTTACTATCGGGGGTGTCTTACTATCGGGGAAACACGGTAGCAGTTAGTTAAGTAAGTCTTAACAGTTGTGTCTTCCTCTGAAAAGAACCCATAAATGGACAATTTTATTATTATTATTATTATTAGACACAATTTATATAGCGCCAACAGTTTACGCATTGCTTTAGAAGGTAGAGGGGGGACAGCACAATTATAGTACAGTTCAATACAGAAGGGACAGAAGGGCTCTGCTCGTAGAGCTTACATTCTAAAGGGAGGGGGTGGTGGTACAAAAGGTAATAGATGCAGGGAATGATTTGATGGGGGTGGCTTGGGACAGTTGTTAGGTGGGTGTGGGATAGGCTTTCCTGAATAAGTGAGTTTCCAGGGATCTCCTAAACGTGGACAGATTAGGGGCTGACAATTTGTGCAGTGTTTAACCAAAAAGGCTACTTACTGTACATGCTACAATCTGATACCGTCAGACCAGTGATCGTTTTGGAATGCTACATTTTCAAGATCCAATTAGGTAAATCCTAGTAGATTCTAAAGAAGAGTTCCAGAGAAGATGTAAATCACTGAACTATTCATGTTCAATCAGGGAACACTGCACCTGTGCTAAAGACAGAAAATCCTAACACATTTACATAAACTGGGATTTTCATGATCATCTTCAGCCAGGTATGATCAAGAATACTTACCTTTCTGATGGGCAGTGACACCTATCTTATCTCTCTAGATCAGTTAAGGCACCCAAAGTATCTTCAGTATAATCCCCCAGTGCTCGTAGTGGTTCCACCCAGTGGCTGCAACCAATGCCGGGACAAGGCCATCTAGAGCCCAGGGCGAACATGCAAAATTGCACCCCCCATCCCCCAAGATGTATGAGAATTATGTGTCAGCAAAAATCCTCTCCCCCCCAAAAAAACAACCACTAATCTGCATGCCCCCCCTCTGCCAGCACAAAGTCCCCTCCCCCAATCCCCCATCCTAGCACAAATACCCCCCAATCATCGATACTAGCGCAAGTCCCCCCCCCACCCAAAAAAAATAATATTTTCCATCTACCTCTACCCCTTTATAACACAAACCCCCCAAATCCCCCCTCCTAGCACAAACCCTCTTCTCCATCCCCCCAACACAAACCCCCCAAATCACCACTCCTAGCCGCCCCTCTTGCCCACCCCTTGTCACGGCCCTGGTTGCAACATCCCCACAGGATCCATTAATGACGTAGCAGCAAGTGGGTTGAACATCAGCACATATTGGGGAAACAAGCATCTGACACACATGGAAGTGTGCTGGATGGAGAAAATTCCGGAGCTGCAGCTACTCAAGCAAAAGATAGGATTCACAGCTCATTGGACTGGTCAGTACTCTTGATCTTCCTTTTCAGGATGCATTAAAAAAATGGCAAAATAGTGACTTCAGAGGAAGACAAAAGACCACCATTTTGGTAGGACTTGGTTATTTTTTGTAAGATATGAATGGAGATCTTTCTTTACCTTTTGGGTATATGAAGCTAGAAGCTTGATGATTATTTTGGGGAACTCCTAGTGATTAATGTTACACATTAGGATACTCCTTCCATCCTGTTATTTTGATGATCTTTGATGCACCGGTTCTGACTGATATATATATTGGAATTTTTAGATCATATATTATTTTCAATATCCTTCTGAAATATCGACACATGGATCCTGATGAAGCACTTTATTTATGCAAAACGTGTTGATCCACAAAGCTCTGTACTTATAATATTTGGATTGTGCATTTAGGATAGTGATCTGGATTTAACCATTTCAGAGTTTTCATTGTACTAATAAAGTTATTTGTATTTTTTCTACATTTTGTGTTGAGTGACACTTATTACAGCTCCCCACTCCAATCTCCTATTTGGAAGTTTGGAGGTTTTTTCTTGTTGTATTCCTTTAAATATATATAGTTGGGGAATGGTGTCCTTTGTTTCCATGTGCACGCACATATAGATATAAGACCAAAAAACTTCCCTTGCAATAGGGCTTTCTCCACACTGTAGAAGATTAATTATAATTTGTGCCTGGGGGAATAGGAAAACACTGCGCAAATCTTCCCTCTTAAGTTCCAGTCTGTGGGTGGTCCCCCTATGTTCTCGTATACAATGCAGGGCTTTTGCAGCTGCATTGCACTTGATGATGTCATGCCTCGTTTCCACTGAGCGGATCGGTTCAGGTCGGTACAGTTTGTAAGGGTTAGAATGGTCCGGCCTATTCAGATGAGCGTTTCCACTGCAAGTCGGACCCCCAGGGTCCATACGGGGTTTAGAAAAAAAGCCTAGCGTGGCCTCACACTGATTGGCAGACGTTTTTCTGTCTGCCAATCAGTGGAATGTATCGTAGCTCTGCCCCAACCGAACCGTTCCATTTTCTATGGCCCCACATCTGAAGCAGGACCCTGAATGGTGCGGTATGGTTCGGTTGTATGGCCCGCTTTCATAATGGAAACACTGAAAATAGCGTAACGTACCAAACCGTACCGAACCGATCCGCTCAGTGGAAACGAGGCATTAGAGAGCCTGTGACCTCCAGATCACGAAAAAGAAGAGGATGTGGAGACCTGGTCTAGCAGCACAAAGAGCCTGTGGAGAAAGGGGATCAGGAAAGTAACACTACTTTTTCAATCCCCCCCCCCCCCCCCCCCCCGACATAAATGAGCATTTAAAACTTGCAGTGCGCCACTGCAGGATTCTTTATTTTTACCTAGAGTTCAGCTATAAGCATTATGAATCTGCGGGATAGATTTTCCCAGATTTCAAAAAAATCCTTACAAGCTGTAATATATATATATTGTAACATGGGGGAGCATTAGCTCTCGTGGCAGATGCGTTTGGTAGTGATTCAAGCCAGTCAGGAACTATATTTAAGGGCATGGTAGCCCATTTTTATTAAAAAAAGGCAAATAAAAGTCTGTGACATAAAGGTTTCCCACACAGGGGTTCTTCTCCAGCAAATAAACACACAGAAAATGCTATTCCACCTGGCTCTTTAGCAGTACCTCTGCTCTTTATCCTGGTCACACAGACCACAGGATTCCTCAATGTGGATGGCTTCACTTTAGCGCCCACAGCTCCGCTCTGGCCTTAGTCCTCAGGCCGCAGGCTGCAGATTTATTAAAAAGAAAAACTGAAATATCACATGGTCCTAAGTATTCAGACCCTTTGCTGTGACACTTATATATTTAACTCAGGTGCTGTCCATTTCTTCTGATCATCCTTGAGATGGTTCTACATTTGAGTCCAGCTGTGTTTGATTATACTGATTGGACTTGATTAGGAAAGCCACACACCTGTCTATATAAGACCTTACAGCTCACAGTGCATGTCAGCGCAAATGAGAATCATGAGGTCAAAAGAAACTGCCTGAAGAGCTCAGAGACAGAATTGTGGCAAGGCACAGATCTGGCCAAGGTTACAAAAAAAATTCTGCTGCACTTAAGATTCCTAAGAGCACAGTGGCCTCCATAATCCTTAAAGGGAAGACGTTTGGGACGACCAGAACTCTTCCTAGAACTGGCCGTCTGGCCAAACTGAGCTATCAGGGGAGAAGAGCCTTGGTGAGAGAGGTAAAGAAGAACCCAAAGATCACTGTGGCTGAGCTCCAGAGATGCAGTCAGGAGATGGGAGAAAGTTGTAGAAAGTCAACCATCACTGCAGCCCTCCACCAGTCGGGGCTTTATGGCAGAGTGGCCTGACGGAAGCCTCTCCTCAGTGCAAGACACATGAAAGACACTGAGAAATTGAGAAAGACACATTTGTCGAAACTGGTCTGGGAGGGCATGCAGTGACGCCACCATATGACTTAGAGGAGGACGGGCTCCCACAATTGCCGGCCGGCATTTTATACATGCGCATATAACATTTGGATAAATGTGAGTGCTTCTTATTTTGTTTTAAATAAATTGTTTTTTATCGGATTTACACTATGGGCTGCCTCTTTTCCTTCACTTCTCATATGGACCCTATGTGAGCAATTTCGTCCCCTACATCCCTATCACTTGGATTATCGGTTGTTGCCACAAGAACACAGGAGGGATTGCAGCCATTGGTCATCCATTACTGTAGCAGAGCTTTCATACCTCTGCTTTCTGGTAAGCAGCCAGCTTATAAGGGTGTCGGGCACTGTGTTCACTATTTGTTGCCATTTTCAAGTCACCTGGGTGCCTTAATTGTCTACTTTGCAACATCAGGATTATTTTCTCCATCAATATTTATTCCTGATATGTCTCCACCTGAACATTTTTGATACAGCTCGGCCTTTGCTTTTGACCAACACCCTCAGAACATTGTTGTTAAAGAGACTGTAGCTATCAAGAGACTGTCTACCTTCAGAGGACATTAGGGTCCCTGTAGGCAGTACAAGTCCTCATCACTAAGGACATCCTGTGGAGCATATTTGCATTTGCTCAACTATATTAGTTTTTGTGGTTTATCACATTTTTGTTGGCGCAGCTTCATTTTTTTACAAGACACATGAAAGCCTGCATGGAGTTTGCTAAAAACACCTGAAGGACTCCAAGATGGGGAGAAATAAGATTCTCTGGTCTGATGAGACCAAGATAGAACTTTTTGGCCTTAACTCTAAGCGGTATGTGTGGAGAAAACCAGGCACTGCTCATAACCTGTCCAATAAAGTCCCAACAGTGAAGCATGGTGGTGGCAGCATCATGCTGTGGGGGTGTTTTTTAGCTGCAGGGACAGGACGACTGGTTGCAATCAAGGGAAAGATGAATGTGGCCAAGTACAGGGATATCCTGGATGAAAACCTTCTCCAGAGTGCTCAGGACCTCAGACTGGGCCAAAGGTTTCCCTTCCAACAAGACAATGACCCTAAGCACACAGCTAAAATAACGAAGGAGTGGTTTCACAACAACTCCGTGACTGTTCTTGAATGGCCCAGCCAGAGCCCTGACTTAAACCCAATTGAGCATCTCTGGAGAGACCTAAAAATGACTGTCGACCAACGTTGACCATCCAACCTGACAGGACTGGAGAGGATCTGCAAGGAGGAATGGCAGAGGATCCCCAAATGCAGGTGTGAAAAACTTGTTGCATCTTTCCCAAAAAGACTCATGGCTACATTAGATCAAAGGGGCGCTTCTACTAAATACTGAGCAAAGGGTCTGAATACTTACAACCATGTGATATTTCAGTTTTTTTTTTTTTTTATAAATCTGCAAAAAATGTCAACAATTCTGTTTTTTTCTGTCAATATGGGGTGCTGTGAGTACATTAACCGCTTCCCGACCGGCCACTGCATATATACGTCAGCAGAATGGCACGGGCAGGCAGAATCACGTACCTGTACGTGATCGTGCATGTGCCTGCCCGTGGGTCGCGCGCGCGCCGCTAGCGCCGCGCTCGCGACCCGGTCGGGAGCTCCGTGACCCCGGCCGCGGGACCAGCGGACCCGATCGCCGCTGGTATCCCGCGATCGGGTTACGGAGCTGAAGAACGGGGAGAGGTCTATGTAAACAAACCTCTCCCCGCGCTTCCTACACTGACTGTCAGTGATCGGCGGTTCCCTGTCATCGGGAACGCCGATCAATGACGTCAGACGTACAGCCACGCCCCCCTACTGTAAAAAAAAACACAACACGTCACACTGACTCATCCCCGCCCCCTAGTGGTTAACCCCCTAACTACAACTGTCATTTACATAGGAATCAGTGCTATTTAAATAGCAGTGATTGCTGTATAAATGACAAATGTCCCAAAAATGTGGCAAAAATGTCCGATGTGTCCGCCAAAATGTCGCAGTCACAATAAAAATCGCTGATCGCCGCCATTACTAATAAAAAAAAAAATATTAATAAAAATGCTATAAAACTATCCCCTATTTTGTAAACGCTATAACTTTTGCGCAAACTAATCAATAATCGCTAATTGCGATTTTCTTTACCAAAAATATGTAGAAGAATACGTATCGGCCTAAACTGAGGAAAAAAAAATGTTTTTTTATATATTTTTTGGGGATATTTATTATAGCAAAAAGTAAAAAATATTGCATTTTTTTCAAAATTGTCGCTCTATTTTTGTTTATAGCGCAAAAAATAAAAACCGCAGGGGCGATCAAATACCACCAAAAGAAAGCTCTATTTGTGGGAAAAAAAGGACGCCAATTTTGTTTTGGAGCCACGTCGCATGACCGCGCAATTGTTAGTTAAAGCGACGCAGTGCCGAATTGCAAAAAGGGGCCTGGTCCTTTGGCTGCCAATTGGTCCGGGGCTGAAGTGGTTAATGAGGAAAAAAAATTACTTAAATGATTTTAACAAATGGCTGCAATATAACAAAGAGTGTAAAATTTAAGGGGGTCTGAATACTTTCCGTCCCCACTGTATATATAAACAGCTTAGTAAGTACAAATTTAATTCCCTCAGTTAATGATTAGCTATTCTGTAGCAAGGCAGTTAGACATGACCTATGATAATGATAAGAGAGACTGCATATTTTTTGGCTGATTCCCAATTATACTGTTAAGGCTATACAGATAAAGAAAATGTTTTATTTCACTTTTTGTGTCTGTAACAATGGACACAAGGACAAAGGGGGGGAGTAAAGCCTGGCACACACTACTAGTTTTTTTGGGTTGAACGAAAAAAAACTGAAGAGCTCCGGAGGATCTGCTGTTCTAACTGTATAATGTTAGTACAGCAATCTCCCCCATTGAGCTATTGTGTTCTCACAAAGAAATGCCCTCCTACCTCTTTTTGTCAGACCCCCCCCCCCCCCCAGAACACCCAAGTCAGCTCTCTCAGTTATTGGGTAAGAGCATAGGTGTGCACAGCCTATTTCATAAGGGTGTGCACCCCAAAACTCAAACACATTTGCGTGTGTGTACACCGTTCATTGCTCTGCTGACAACATCAGAATATATACACAAAAAGTGTATATATACTGATGATGTCAGCAGAGCAATGAATGGTGTCGGTAGTGTCAGTAGTTTTTATTTTTATAATTTTATTTATTATATTTTGCTATTTTATAGTTATTTTTAGGAGCCCCGTTAGGGGGCTTTGGTGAAATATCAGGGGTCTACACAGGGGCAATCTGCAGCACTCTGGGTGATAAGGGGGTACCCAGGCACACCTGGCACATCCTGTG
Organism: Lithobates sylvaticus; assembly: GCA_028564925.1. Lineage (NCBI taxonomy): Eukaryota > Metazoa > Chordata > Amphibia > Anura > Ranidae > Lithobates > Lithobates sylvaticus. The sequence continues at coordinate 261,451,119 of CM053028.1, forward strand.
CACATGCCTATGGGTAAGAGAGCCAATTGAACATCGATCGGAAGACCCTTTTTGGTCATGCCCCTTCAACCAGCTTCTGTCGGCCCGGCTGCCGTACACGTGGGCCTAATGTTGGCTGGTTTCTATTGAATTGCCCAATTCCACTCAATATTTGGCCTGTGTGTACTAGGCTTCAATATACCAGGCAGGAACGCAGACAGCAATAAAAAATTTACAGAGGTTCCTCTTTACCTACCCTGTCCAAAACGAAAAATACATTTTGGTTATACTGTACATACAGTTTAACTGTATGTAGCATAAATGATCTATTATATGATTAGTTACTGTTTTAAAGGAATAACTGCAAATTGTTTGTCTCTGAAGCAAAAATTATTGAAAGAATCTCATTGTATAATGGATGATCCACAGCTTCTTTACTTAAGATTAAACAAAAAAAAAAAAAAAAAAAAGTGGCATTGGTAAGAACAGCACACATTTTTGTGTGTCAGAGCCGTAATGCAAACACGACTTTCTGGATTGTTACTTACATAGATTCTTAGCTTCCTTGGTTATTGGATGAAGGACAAGTCAAGAATCTCCCTGAAAGCAGTACTCGGTGCTTAAGACTGTAATTCGTTTCAGTTCTTTCTTTTTTTTTTTTAATACATATATACACTTTGTGCAATGCAATGTTATTTATTGAGCTCTGTTTTTCTTTATAAAATCTCATAGGAGCATACAGCTCTATAGAACAATCCTTTGTGCTTTAAAACAACAAAAGTACTGACCGATTGAATGTAAATATGACTTATTATTTACCTATAAAGACTTAATCCGATGCCATGATTTTGTCTCAACAGGTAGAACCTCTGAACCTGCCAATACGGTTTTCTTAGTACACAAACTACGGCGTCACACAACATACACACAATTAGCCATGTAAACATTACTAATATCGCTGTGAGTTTGATCATTGTACTGGAGAGGAAAGTCAGATGGGTGGCCCAATGCTTCAACTCATGTTCATTTTGATGCACCATAAATGTCAATGTGTATTAAGCTATTTGTGAGTTTATTTAGTAAAAGTACTAAAAAGTTAAAATTTTTGATTATCATTACCTAAGTGAAACCGAGTAGAATTCACTTTGATTTAATCAAAGTGCATGATGGATTCCTATTGATTGCTATGGTTTACTGAACTTTTTATTGAGTGTTAATATTATTATATGGAATTTACTTAGCACCAACAGTTTTTGTATCACCTTACAATAAAAGGGCGACAGTACAGTTGCCTTCAAACGTGGTCATAAATTCAAATTTTAGCACAATGGGAAGCACCCATCAGGTGTCAAAAACATATGGTGAGTGCTCCTTTTGGGAACACATATTTATGAACCCTTGCTGTCCCAACCACAATCAAAATGACTATATATATATATATATATATATATATATATATATATATAATATATGTATATATATATTACTGCCAAAAGTATTGAGATGCCTGCCTTTACACACACATGAACTTCAATGGCATCCCAGTCTTAGTCTGTAGGGTTCAATATTGAGTTGGCCCACCCCTTGCAGCTATAACAGCTTCAACTCTTCTGGGAAGGCAGTCCACAAGGAGGATGTCTATAGGAATGTTTGACCATTCTTCCAGAAGCGGATTTGTGAGGTCAGGCACATATGTGGACGAGAAGGCCTGGCTCACAGTCTCTAGTTCATCTCAAAGGTGTTTTTTCAGGTTGAGGTTAGGCCTGTCAAGTTCCTCCACCCCAAACTCGCTCAAACATGTCTTTATGGACTTTGTGCAATGGTGCGCAGTCATGTTGGAAAAGGAAGGGGCCATCCCCAAACTGTTCCCACAAAGTTGGGAGCATGAAATTGTCCAAAATGTCTTGGTATGCTGACGCCTTAAGAGTACCCTTCACTGGAACTAAGGGGCCAAGTCCAACCCCTAAAAAAACAACCCCACATCATAATCCCCCCTCAACCAAATGATTTGGAGTTGTGGCCCAATACGTTTAGCAATATAGTGTGGATGAGTGAGTTTGGGGTGGAGGAACCTGACTGGGCTGCACAGAGTCCTGACCTCAACCTGATAGAACACCTTTGGGATGAATTTGAGCAGAGACTTGAGCCAGGCCTTCTCGTTCAACTTCAGTGCCTGACCTGCGCTTCTGGAAGAATGGTCAAACATTCCCATAGACACACTCCAAAACCTTGATGACCGTCAAGAACGCAGTGACGTACAACACTACGACGAGCCGAGAAAATGAAGTTCAATGCTTCCGAGCATGCGTTGAATTGTTTCCGAGCATGCGTAGGAATTTTGTGCGTCGAAATTGGTACAGACGATCGGAATTTCCGATCGAAGCATTTTCCGACCAAAAGCTCTCATCGGACTTTTGCTGGCGGAATATCCGATCGTGTGTATGCGGCATTACAATGCCTAATGTGCTCAGTTTGAAATAGGAAAGCAGGGGTACAGGCAGGATCACTCAGGAATATGAAATGTTGGCGTAACTTACTCTTTAACTTGATGTGTCAGAAATATATGTCTTCCTCTATGACTAGGGTAGCCACCTGTCTGGGATTCACCCGGACATTTTGGGTTTGGAATCATGTGTCCGGGTTTCAGACTGAAACCCGGAGGCATGATTCAGACTGGACTATGGCTTCCTAGCAGGGTTGCTGGCTGCAGTTGTCTAAGCTGAGAGTGTCTGTAATGCCGCGTACACACAAGCGGATTTTCCGCTCAAGCTTGCCTTGCATACACACAGTCACACAAAAGTTCTCTGAACTTTCGACCGTCAAGTGACGTACAACACTATGACGAGCCAAGAAAATTAAGTTCAATGCTTCCGAGCATGCGTCGAATTGTTTCAGAGCATGCGTAGGAATTTTGCGTGTTGGAATTTGTACAGACGATCGGAATTTCCGATCGGAACTTCCGATCGGAACTTCCGATCGGAACTTTTTCCGACTGAAAAATAGAGAACATGCTCTCAATCTCTCACGGTTGCATTTTCCGACAAAAAGCTCTCAACGGAGCTTTGCTGGCGGCATTTCCGATCGTGTGTACGCGGCATTACACTCTCTTTCACACTGCCCAAAGTTAGCACTAAGGACCCCCCCAAACATCCACACCCCCCTACCCCTCTGTGTCTGCCCACACTCCAATCCCTGGCTCTGTGTCTCAGAAAAGGAAAGTGGGGGCTGGGAATTTGAAGTCCAGCAGCCTCAGATACATCTGGATGAGAGGTGCTGACTGCCAGGTCTCTGATTTGAAGTCTCCCCCCTTTTCTCTCCAACCTCTGAGTGAGTACACTACGGTAAATCAGGGTTCTCAGAGCACCCCTTACATCAGAGTTCCCCTTTACACCAGAGGCCACAGTGTTCCCCCTTACATCAGATTCCTCTCCGTACATCAGAGTTCTCAGTGTTCCCTCTTAAATCAGGATTCCCAGAGCATCTCTTATGTTAGAGTCCCCAGTGTTCTCCCTTAAATCAGAGTCTGCAGAGTCTCCCTTTACAGTGAAAGGGAACTCTGTGAGTTCAGATGTAAAAGGGGAACTCTGTGGACTCTGATGTAAAGGGGGACTCTTGTTATTAACTTCATATGATTAGAAATGTTATTTGATAGCAGAAAAATATATGTATAGTTTATACTATAAAAAAAAAAAAAAATGCTTTGTGCCGCTAAAGTGTTCGGGTTTGACTTGAAGGAAAGGTGGCAACCCTATCTATGACATGACAACACAGCTCGGAATTTCTAAGCACATGTTGTCAACCATCCCTCCTTAATTATTGCTAAATGGCAAAGAAAATAGACCTCATATACATATATGCCCCAGTGGAAGACTTTGTAGTCAAACGCGTCGGGCCAGCATCTCCAACTTCCCACATTGCTTTTTATCTCTATGGTGATCACTTTTTTACTTTTTATCCTGCACTTCGCTGTAAGGTAACTTTAATGCTAATAAACCATCCTTTGGTTGACCTGCACCATATAGAGCTCCTTTTTTCTTCCTTTTTTATATCGGGGCATTGATGATCACTTTACCACCAATACCGTCCTTTGGATTGATCCGGTTGTCGAGTGTTCTGGAGTCATCAACCTACCAGAGAGGGGCCTGGAGTTGCAGATCTACTGGCACAACTCAGCTTGGTATTCGCACACCATTGGGTATCCAGTACTACGAGCCTGTTTGACACACTGCCGTATGGTATGTGCGTCCATCTTATCTGGTAAGAGTACCTAACCTCTCATCTGTTAATGTCTTTGAAGTATCGGTAAGTGTATCCATAAGTGTATGCATAAGTGTATCCAACGGTTCATTTGGGTTATATGTTCCAACTCCAGTTGGAGATTGAGGAGAAAGAACTTTTTTCATCTACATATATATCCATGTGGACACTTTTTATGTTTTTTTGTGTTTTTTTATGTCACATATTCATTTCACACATACCTGTGTGTATGATCCTATATATACATTTTTCTTACTAACATTTTTTCTCATGGGTTGTTTTGAATCACTCACATCGATCTTAGTATACTGAGGTTTATTTTTTGTATGTTTTCTTTTATTAGGTCAGTTTGTTAGCGCTACACTATTTTTTGATATTCTGTTTTTGACTTTGTTTGTGTGTTAGCTGCTTTTTTATCTAATTTTTTTATTTGGCTTAGCGCAGTATTTTCCCCTTAGCCCCTCTCAGTGTGCTGACACAGGAAGTTATCAGTACACAACATTTCTGGTAAAATGAACATGTATTTTCTGTACTTATCAATCAGAGCTAACAAAACACATTCATTGGTATGTTTAGCGTACTAAAAGGGGAGAATATATGAGAAATTAATTGTTAGGGTTTACGTACACTTTAAACCTTTTCTGAACTCCTCACTCTACATCTACTGTAGTTTACAAGGTAGTTTATCAGCTGTAATGTTTAAATATACAGTATATTGTTATTATGTGGTCAGGTACCCAGGCTAGAGATTTTCTTTGTGGTAAATGACTACTCAGAACAGAAACTTGGCTGTATATTAATTCTGTCTGTAGCAGCTATAAAGCTAGGTAAACTCAGGAAGTTTTTTTTCCGTTCAATCCAGCAGGCTGAACAAAATAAAACGGTGAGGTTGGCGTACTAACAAAGTGATGTTAGTGCAGCGATCTTCCTGCTGAGCTATTGTGCTCTGACAGGGGGAGCCCCCCCCTAACAGAACACACTGATCAGCGGTTGCAGCCATTGGCTGCCAGTTCTGATTGGATGCTGGTTTTCCAACATGCTTGTTCAACAGTCTGTCGGATGGGCTGCTGTACACACTGGCCGAATGTCGGCCGGCTTCTGTCGAAGTGGCTGATACAGGCCTACATTTGGCCTGTGTGTGCCATTCTTAAAGTGGAACTTTAGTCAGAAAATTAAGTCCTGCTAGATCACTTAATGCTGGTGCCAGGGCCGGGGGTCTCTCTAATAGACACAGAGAGGGCTTCTGTTAGAGAGTCTGTTAAGAAAGACATACTGCAGACATAGTACAGGAGACAATCAAAGACTGAAGATATGATATAAGAGATGGTCAGAGACTGCAGACATGATACAGAGATGGTCAGAGACTGCAGACATGATACAAGAGATGATCAGAGACTGCAGACATGATACAGGACATGGTCAGAGACTGCAGACATGATACAAGAGATGATCAGAGACTGCAGACATGATACAAGAGATGGTCAGAGACTGCAGACATGATACAAGACATGGTCAGAGACTGCAGACATGATACAGGAGATGGTCAGAGACTGCAGACATGATACAGGAGATGGTCAGAGACTCACGGCTCCTATGAAACATGTCACACTGATTCAATTTCACTGCATTGGATCAATGTTCCTTCTATCTCACAGGAGCCGTCTAGGAGACAGGACTTTTTTACAGCACTGCTGGGCATTTCAGACCAAAGCTTGTGCGGTGTGTGTGACCAGGGTGGTGCAAAAATGTTTGTCTACACAGGCGAAAATGCATTTTGGTGCCCCCACCTCCACAATGTACCCCCCCCCCCACTGTCTACAGCCTCGCTGCTACCTTTGTAACTTTGCTCTCACAATGTGATGGGGTGAAGCATGAAGGAAGTCACACAGCATTGAAAATTTGACCTGCACTGAACTAGAACCCCCCCATATCCTCCATCCCAGCACACCCCCATTCCAGTACATATCCTTCCCCACCCAAATCCCCCTCTCTGAATCCCTCCAGCAAAAATCCTCCCCCCTCCCCAGCACAATAAATCTGCCTAAATTTCTTCTCCCAGCAAAAATTCTCTACCCAGTTTTGGCACAAATCCATATCCCCCATCCCAGCACAAAACCATCTTCCTTGCTTCAAATACCATCAGATCCCCTATTCCAGCTAAAATCCTCTCCCCACTTCTAGTACAGATCTTCTCCCCTAGGTCCTCCATTCCAGCACAAACCCTCCCCCATCCTGGGTTAAATCCCCCCCATGCTTCATCCTCTTTCCCCCAAATCCCCCATGCCATAAAAAGTCCACTGCCCAGTTCTGTCATAAATCTTCCCATCCAAATCCCCCTTCCCAGTACAAAAACTCCCTCCAAAACACTGTTTGCCCCCCCCCCCCCAACAAAAATACCACCAGTTGCCACTGGTAGCAGCCAGCATCTCTTTGATTTGGGGGTGGGGGAGGGAAGGGTAAGAGGATGCTGTATGTGCTAGGGAGCACTTTGGGAGGAGAGAAGAGAGGTCTTGTGCTGGGGGGGGGGGGGGGGGCAGATTTCATATCCAACCTCTCTCCTCCCAAAGTGCCCCCTGTGTATCCTCTCACCCATCCTTCCCCACCCACAAATTGCTGCAAGTACTTCTTTCTGTCAGTTTGCCTCCCTCCCACCAAATCATTGTTAGTGTTCCTATTTTTCAGTTTCAGGGGGGTCACTGCAAGAGTCAAGCACTCTTTTATATATATATATATATATGTTCTCACTTTTATGTTCAGTGGTTGCTTCTTGTGTTCTCTGTTCCGGGTTAACTAACCCATCAATGTATATAGTTTTATATTCATTTTGGTTTGGTTTTATTCCTGATTTTTCTAGGTAATTTTATATATATATGTTTATGTATATTATTATTTATTATTATACACGGTTTATATAGTGCCAACGGTTTGCGCAGCGCTTTACAACATCAGGGAAGATGGTACAATAACAATACAATACAGGAGGAATCAGAGGGCCCTGCTCGCTAGAGCTTGCAATCTAGAAGGGAGGGTCAAGTGGAAACAAAAGGTAATAACTGTGGGGGGATGATCAGATGGACAAAATTAAAATACAGTTGTTAGGTGTGGGTAGGATAGGCTTCTCTGAAGAGAAGGGTTTTCAGGGATTGTCTAAAAGCTAAGAGAATAGGAGATAAGCGGACAGATTGGGGTAAGGCGTTACATAGGTTTGGAGAGGCTCTTGAAAAGTCCTGGAGGCGAGCATGGGAGGAGGTGACGAGAGAGCTAGAGACTTGCAAAGAACAAAGAGAGCGATTAGGTTGGTATTTTGAGACTTGGTCAGTGATGTAGCTGGGGGCAGAGTTGTGGATGGCTTTGTAGGTAGTCGTTAGTATTTTGAATTGAATATGTTGGGTGAGCGGAAGCCAGTGGAGGGATTGACAGAGAGGAGTAGCAGACACAGCGATTGGTAAGGTGGATGAGTCTGGCAGCAGCATTCATGATAGATTGAAGCGGGGATAGAGTGTGTAGGGGTAAGCCAATGAGGAGGGAGTTGCAGTAATCAAGGCGAGAGATGACTAGGGAGTGAATTAAAAGCTTTGTCGTGTCATTGCTTAGAAAGGGGTGTATTTTGGAGATGTTGCGGAGGTGGAGGCGGCAAGATCTGGACAGTGATTGGATGTGGGGCTTAAAGGAGAGTTCAGGACTACACCTAGAACCTTGGCATGCAGGGATGGGCTGATAGTTGTGCCATCGATTTTGACAGAGAGATCGGGGGAGGGGGCATGTGGGGGAGGAAAAATTATAAGTTTGGTTTTGGATAAATTAAGTTTGTTGAAGTGTGACATCCAGACTGATATATCTGATAGTAAATTAGTGATACGTGAGGAAAATGATGGATTGAGTTGAGGGGTAGAGAAATAGATTTGAGTGTCCTCAGCGTAGAGATGGTATTGGAAGCCGTGGGAGGCTATCAGCTGACCCAGGGTGGAAGTGTAGATTGAAAAAAGGAGGGGTCCAACAACAGAACCTTGGGGGACTCCAACAGAGAAAGGAAGAGGAGAGGAAGAAGTAGAACTGTAAGTAACGCTAAAAGTGTGGTTGGATAAGTAGGTGGAGAACCAGCAAAGAGTACAGTCGCAGAGGCCAAAGGCATGGAGTTTTTTGAGGAGTAGGGGGTGGTCAACCATATCAAAGGCAGCAGAGAGGTCCAGGAGTAGAAGTACAGAATAGTGTCCATTAGTTTTGGCCTTTAGTAGATCGTTTGTTAGTTTTAGGAGAGCAGTTTCTGTGGAGTGTTGAGGGCGAAATCCAGACTGAAGGGGATAAAGAAGCTGTCAGAAGGAGTGGTAGCATTATAGAAGGGGGGACGAAGAGCTGAAAAATTTAAACAAGGTCACCTGTTATGTATTTTTCACTGTGTTTTCTTGTGTTCCTTTGTGCATTCGCTGAAGTGCAGAGTCAGAAGTGCTCCCACTTATAGAAATATCCCCACTTTGAGAAAGAAACCCATCTGCAAACGTGCCACCCCTTGGCATGTCTCCTCATGCTGTACTCTTCGTTCTATCTTCATTATGTCAGTTTTTTCAAGTCTAGTTTTTACGCACTTTGTGATTTAATGATTTTATCTGGTGTGTTTAATTGCTATACATGTTGGTCAGCCAATCAAAACTTTTTTTGTTGCATTACTTTTGTGAAAAGCATTTAAATATCTCAGGTTTAGGGCTACATTTTTGTTGTGAACAAGCACAAATTATCCGTGTGAAACTGATCTACCAATGTTCCTGTAACGTCCTGTCTACGTCCTTTGGCACCTTGACAATAAAGTAACTATTCTACAGAAGTTTTTCCTTCCATGGTGTACAACCAATTTTATTTTTCTTCGCTTCAGCTTACACACCCCAAGCATCCCACCCACCCCGCACGCAAGTGTCACAGTGTGTGATAATCACAGACCTCAGATCAGAGCCACAGATGCACAGCAATGCCTCTTCTGCTCACAGCTCCTCCCGCTGTGGAGTGGTGGAAGTCATCAGAGCCGATGAAGAGGCTGCGGCTTCACTCTACCATGTGTCAGTTTGAAAAGCAGCCGGCGGGGAGAGACGCTGACTGTCAGAGCTAACATTGTAGCGTGTGGGACACCAAACACCCTGCTCAAGTTGCAGGCGGGTGTGCTCACACACAAGGAGAGGAGGAAGGAGGGGAGCACTCCCAAACTTTGGCGCCCCAACCTCTGCGGCGCCTGGGTGTGGTGCACTGTAAGTGCACTTGGAAGTGCAGTCGCTGTAGATCTGAGGGGAAGAACTGAAATGAGGGAAAGCTTTGCTGATTTTATCATCCAATCATGTACAAGCAAAAATGCTTGATCAGATCTACAGCAACTGCACTTCCAAGTGCACTTGTAGTGCAAAGTGGATTTGCCTTTATTAAATAAACCCCGGTGTGTTTACAGCTGCAATAGGTTCTGAATGCTCCAGTTTTAGTAAATCCCCACCCATTGCGTTTTTAGTGCTTTTCCATTGACTTTACGTCACTGTACTTGAAGGATGCAGCAAGCCAGATCCTTCAAAAGGGTACCATACTGTGCTGTATTGTACTGATTTACTCTGCTCTTCTAGGGTGCTGTGAAAATGTGTTTTAATACAGTTACAAGGTACTGGAGTGAACGGGCCCTAATGGTGTTTTCGAAGGCAGCAGTAAACATAGTACAGCCCACCCGGAGTGACAATGTAAGCTGAGAATTATGGAGTGGTGGTGGCAACATAATTGTCATACCAGAGTTGGTGATTTAACAGATAGAGATGATGCAGAATTAGGATCCTGTTAAATTGTTATCCATTGCTCATTTTCTAAACATTACGTAAAATGTGTAAGCCTTTTGTCTTTTGTTTTACACTGTTACTATTATTGTTTTGTTACATTCTGCTCAACTATATGTACATTTGTTGCTGCTAAAGTGTCAGAGTTTCATATAGAGTGAAGTATGTTTGCCCTTCCTAATACTCTCTAATCCTTGGATCAGTCAGCCAAGTATAAAGCAGACAGTGAGCAGTAAATGGTGTGACTGCAGAGAGAGTGAGAGCAGATGTTGTTTGCCCGCCACAGCCCACCCTTTTAAAACAACACAAATATAAGACTGTCACTAATCTTCTAATGTGATTATTCAGAAAGTTCCAGGCCCTTAGAGGTAAACATTTTATCAGGAAATATCGAACAGCCCTCTACTGTGCTGTTGTCAAATTCGTTGAATTCCTTGCTTATACTGCATTGTTTTTTTATCTTATTACAATATATAAAAAATTTTATTGTCATGCCCAGTACTTTTTCCTTGTTCACATGTCCTTATGTGTTGATATGTTTGTTTATAGCTTACTTTTTATGGTATTAGCAATGTAATATACGGAGGAGGACATAAAAATAAAATTATAATATTCATGGTGGGAAATATTATAAAAAATACAAATATGGTGACCCAGAAAACCAAGGATGTGTTAGGCCTCATTCACACTGACTGCCAAACAAAATTGACGTATTTTTTTTCCCACAAATACATTGTTGCGGTGTTTTTTTTGTATGTAAATTTTGAAAAAAAACCTGACTGTATGTGTTTAGAGAACATCTTCCAACTCCTATAAATGTATGTAAAGGTTGTTTAATGGTGTAACAATATATGTGAAAAATGTACTTTCATGTTGTGAGTGCTGCCTGTCTGCTGGCCATCTCTTTCAACAACTTCCTGGATTCACTGTATGTTTTGCATATTCTCCTCTGCTGTTGATTTCTAAGGACTATATATCCCATGGTACTTTGCTGCCTGCAGTGATTTCTGTACTCACTTCGCCTCCTGCAACTCCTCCTCTTAGCACTGCAAAAATGTACACAAGAGGGCGCAAACGCCTAGTGCATTACCAAAAATAACCATTAATTGAAATTACTTAACAGTATTATCAGTGATGGCTGATGCTCCATTGGTCCAGATCCCCCCCCCCCCCACGTCGCTCCAGCCCACCACCCCACACTAACCCCCCTCCCATCGCGGCAAATGCAAAACTGTCCAATAGTGCCAATAATGGCAAACAAGAGAATCCAGCAGCAGGGGATTACTTACCTTTGAGGTGTGGGTGTCCTTCAGCTCTTTCTTCTCCTGGAACGCAGGAATCCCATTGTCTCCCCTGCTCCTAGACTGAGTCGGCAACACAAAAGCTGTGTGCAGTGTTAGAGATGACGGATCTGCTTGCTGCGATAGTGGGTTCCCCCCTCTGCCTCCTTTTGGTGTCCCGGCTGTTGCTTCTCCTCCCGGCCAATCAGGTATTTGGACTCCCGGCCAATCGGGTCTTCGGATTCCCGGCCAATCGGGTCTTCAGACTCCCGGCCAATTGGGTCTTCGGACTCCCGGCCAATTGGGTCTTCGGACTCCCGGCCAATCGGGTCTTCGGACTCCCGGCCAATCGGGTCTTAGGACTCCTGGCCAATCGGGTCTCAGGACCCGCTTCCTGATTGGCTGGGAGGAGAAACAGGAAAACATTAGTGAATATTAACTTGGTAATGTCACACAACAGGGTGGGCACAGGGTGCAGTGCTCTGCGCCCTGAGCCCACCCCTTTTGAAGCCAATTAGAGCCTCAGGCTCTAATCAAAGTGCTTCTAAGATCCATGCGTCCGGTGCCTTGCCTGTAGTTTAGGGGCCGGACACATGGATTAGGGGTGCGGCAGAGCCTGTGCACCCCTAATGAGCAGACGCTACTGAGTATTATACTCACAAAAGTAGGGATAAAATCAGGTCTTGTCATGTACAATGCTCCAACTGATGAGCTTGGTGACCCTATGGCCACACGTTGGAAAGGCTTACGCATTTCGGGGGACAAACCCCCTTCCTCAGAGCTAAGCTTTTTGAGGTGTTTGGAAGGACCGCCCCAGTTGGAGGTGGGCTGCATCGCTGAAACCATTGCCTATTACAGTTCTGTTGTTTGGGGAAGTCCTGGGATTGAGCGCTGGATGGTGTCTTATCACCTCTGTAGTTCAGAAGGCAGGCTCTGTGAGTCCTGTGACAGAACAGTGCCTACTCATGGGGCACAGTGAATAAATGTCACAGAATTCCAGGAAGTAAACGTGTGGGGATCTTCACAAAGTAAGTTTACAAACTTCAAGATTGTTCAGAGTAATAGAAGTAGCCAGAAATAATTCAAATACAATATCAAAATGAATATAGGATATTACATTTTAACCATAGGCATACTTTAAATCTAAAGGAGTGAGCCTGTCAAGCTGAACAACAGCTTTCAAGTTGTTACTCCACGTGGAAAGTGCATTACTGGTTTTACTATAGATCTGTGAAGTCATTTATTTATTTATTAATTACAGGTACTTATCTATCGCGTCAATTTACACAGCGCTTCACATATATATTGCACATTCAGATCAGTCCCCGACCTCAAGGCATTTCTTTCTTCCAGCCTTACTTTACCTTGTGTTGCCCCGAAACGTGTTTTATATTTTTAATGATCTTGGACACTTTCATTTTATTTTGGTCTGTTGCTCCTTTCTGTATATCTATGGTTTGAGCTAATGTTAAGTGCCTTGCTTTGGGGCCTCTTGCACTCCACACTCCTTTTACTCACTATATTTACCCTCTTATGGGAGCCATGCAAATTAGGGGGCCCTCGGCTACCTTGGCAGCAGTATGCACACATCATAATTGGTCAATTTTTTAATGTATTAATAGTCCATGTTTTGGTTTACTACTGTAGAGTTTACTTAGCTGGTAGGTGTGATTCAGTTTAGTCATTTTGTTTCAGACTGACCTAGTTTGTGACCCTTTTTGTCCTGACCTCACTTGAACTTAGCATGCAATGATCTTGCTGTGATTCTTGACATCAGCTCTGCTTAATGTTTTGCCTTTGGTGCTCAACCTCTGTATCCTATGAAAATTACCCCTGTCATTGTCTACTGCTTTGATTATGATAATGCCTATCTGGTTCAACTCCTGTTTGAACTTCAACTGCTTTGCTTCAATGTTGACAGTCTGATTACACATAAACCTAGCCTATCACCTGTCAGCATGCCCTCTGTTTTGGAAAGGCCTCTAGCTTATACACTAAAATCCAACACGAATGTCCTAAGTGCATCAGAGTACTGGTCATTGCATGTGAAGTATCCCCAAAACTTCTGTGTAATAGGTAAAGTGTACTGCAACAGTAGTTTATAACATAGGAGTTGGCAGACAACCTTTACAAATATGTAATTTAAACTCATATGCTTATTTACCCATCCTAACACAAAAGTGACCGTAGACCTTGGAGTATGGTAAGATGTGCAAACACTATCTGACTGTAAGTCAAGTCTAATTTTTTTTCTAGCTACCAGCACTATTCTGTTTCAAACAATACCATAATGAAAGATCTTGTTTCGGGGACTTTAAACTAGGTGTGAAGATAATATGGTATAGACCATGGGTGCTCAACCTGTGGCCCTCCACCTGTTGCGGAACTACAAGTCCCATGATGCATTGCAAGGCTGACAGTTACAAGCATGGGGCTTGTAGTTCCACAACAGCTGGAGGTCTACAAGTTGGGCACCCATGGTATAGATACTTGTTATATTTATGCAAGCACTATAACTGCTTTTGTTAACTAACTTTTTTTATGAGGCTAAAAATTCCTTTCATGTGACTATGCATCTCTTCTTTCTGATAGTGGGGGTGGACGGGGGTTGTAGGGCACTGTGCAGACACACAATGTGCCTGTATTCCATAGTCTGTTCAGCCTGAGGCAAGATCCAGGCTATGCTTGAGCAAAGGGTGTGTTTAAGAGGCCGGCTGTGATTGGGAGGGAGTGTGGGCCAAGGGCAAGCTGTGGTTGGTCGGGGTGTACAGAAGGCGTGTTCAAGAGGCAGGCTGTGATTGGGAGGGTGTGTGTGGCAAAGTTAGGCTGTTATTGGTCAGGGTGTATAATGGCTAACAAACTACCCAGGGTGAAATTAAAGTGATTGTAAAGTCTCGTTTTTTTCCTATAAAAATGTCAGGGCTGGGCTCAGCACTTTCTTCTGAAAGCCTACCGCTCAGCTGTCGGCTAATTGCCAGCTCCTATCTCGCCACAGTGACTCATCTGTTGATGATATCCTGCTCGTCAGTCCTGCCTACTTAAGCCGTCCAGTCCAGATGATCTCTGCCTTCGCCTTGGTCACATCTCTAGAGATTCTCTCCTATGTTCCTGTTAAAGACTTGCTTGGCTGACATTCCTTCTGGCTCCAGATCCTGCTTGCTGTTCTGCTAAGCTCATCTCTGACTCCCTGACGTTTTGGCTTGTCTGACTATCCATTCCAGATCCTGAACTCTGGCTATGTTTTGACTTTTGACTTTCTTTATTATTATTAAACATGTGTGATTTAACTGTACTTCTGTCTTAGTCTGATTCATGGTTCCTGACAAAAAATAACAAACCTGCTCTGTTGCAGTGGATTTGCACAGAGAAGCCGGGATACTCCTCTTCTTGGGTCACTCTTCTGTGATCCTGGCCCCTCACCTGCTGTTCAGTGCCCCCACAGCAAGCAGCTTGCTATGGAGGCACCCGAGTGGAGTCACAGCTCCCTGTGTCCATTCGGCCCCGTCCCCTCTCTCCCCTTATTGGCTAGCTGACTTGATTGACAACAGCAGCAGCCAATGGCACCGCTGCTGTGTCTCAGCCAATCGGGAGGGAGAATCTCGGACTGCTGAGACACTCGTGGACATTGCTGGACAGAGAGGGACCTCAGGTATGTAGTAGGGGGGCTGAGGGGGGCTGCTGCATACAGAATGTTTTTAATCTTAATGCATAGAATGCATTAAAGAGGAGGGCCCACAAAAAAAAAAAAAATGTAAAAGTCAGCAGCTACAAATACTGCAGCTGCTGACTTTTAATAATCGGACACTTACCTGTCCCGGGGTCCAGCGATGCGGGGGGAATGAGACCCCCCCTCGTTCTCCGCTCGCGGCGCCGGCATTCTTAATGTGGGCACAGCCGGGCACCCGCTGCGCCGTGATTCGACGCTCACTCATCTGGGACACATGACAGGTCCCAGATGACTGTGCGGGGCCTAGGGGAAGTGATGTCATTGCCTGGGCAATGGAGGTGGCAGACTACGAGGGACCCCCTAGCAACAGGCATTTAGAGGTGAGTAAAAAAATTATTTTTTTTCCAATTATTTTTTTTTTCTTTTTTTTATGATTTTTAAGCCAAATTTTTTTTTTTTGGCGGCAACACCACTTTAAGTTAAAAACAACTTCTGCCTTTACAACCACTGTTAAGCCCCATACACACGGTCGGACAATCCGCGGACCAGGTCGGTCGGACTTTGTCCGTCGTACTTTGTCCGATGTTGGTGTTGCGTACACATGGTCGGACTACGTTGTCGGAATATCGGGTCTGGAAGAACGTCGTGACGTAAGTCGTCGTCCACGAGATTACAAAAGGGAATTTCAGCACCACGTCAGGCACCCGTTGGGCTCCTTCTGCTGATCCCGTGTTTATCGAGAGTTAGTCGAAGTTTGGTGACTTAAGATTCGCGCTTCTCAGTTTTCTGACTCAGATCGTTACTGCTCTTCAGTTTGTGCTTGTCGTGCGTATCTGTTTATTAGTGCGTGTAGTCAGTTCGCATTTGTTGGTCATTGCGGCCTATATCTTGATATAGGACGCTTTGATTTGCACTGCTTATTGTCTGCTCGTTTCTGCTATTCAGTTCGTTCTTTCAGGCCTTGCTGTTTATCGGTGCTTTCTGTTTGTCCGTTCTGACCAGCCGACCTTTTGTGACCTTGTGAGCGATGTTTCCCGTGCGTACTCGTCGCCGAGTTCGTGCTGTACGCGGAATTGGTGTCGGGCTTTTAGCTTTGAGCCAAGACCCGTCCATGAACAGAGTGACGAGGAGTATGTGGACCAAGAATTGTTTGCTTCAGCGTGACCAGTTCTCGCACATGCCTTTGCTTCGTGAGATCCGGGAGAATAATCCTGATGATTTCAGGAACTTTCTCAGGATGACGGACCCCGATTTTCACCGTCTTTTTGCTTTGCTGACCCCCTTTATCAGCCGGCAGGATACCTGCATGAGACAAGCCATTACTCCGGAGCAGAGGCTTGTTGCCACGTTGAGGTACTTGGCGACAGGGAGAAGTCTTCAGGATTTGAAGTTCTCTTCAGGTATCTCTCCCCAGGCCCTGGGAATCATTATTCCAGAGACCTGTTCTGCCATCATTCAGGTCCTGCAGGAGGACTATATTAAGGTAACATTTCTACTTGACTATTCCCTTCTATGTATGCTCTGTTTGCTAATGTCTTCTATTTTTGACCTCCTTCCCTAATTACCATGATTGCAATATGCTCTAATATGCTGTGCCCCTTTTCTCCTTCATGCATTTTTCCCTTCACTTACCTCCCCAGCATGCTCTTCTGCCCCAATAGACACCTATGGCCTAGTCACTTAGGCAATGTATTTTGTCTGCTGCATAGTATTGTTTGCCCCCAAACACCCCCTAAAATATGCACAAATGTTTGCTGTGTGGTTTACTTCATGTAGAGCCCCTTTTTTATTTGTTTTTGGTGGGGGGGGGGGGGGCAAACTCATTATGAACCCCCTCCCCCAACTGCTCTGTCAGATGGTACCAATCCTCTATCTGCTGCCTTTCCCAAGGTCAATACACACTATATACCTACCTCTTTATAGTGGGCATCTTTACGGATGAATTCTGCAAAGCATGTAGTGCAAGGGGCTGCCTCCATACTTTCCATTTCCTCTTTTTTTGTCTTCTTTCCCTCCTATTAGCTTGCTTGGAAATTTCATAATGTCACAATGTGCTTGCCTTTTTTTGTGGGTGGGGGGGGGGGGATTAATGTTATTTTATCTTTCATGGGGGCTGCCAATAGTGTTAAGTACAGAGGGTCTGGCCAAACTACCACACATTATTTAGCCATTTGCCAATCAATGAAGTGCAGAGGGTTACCTGTAACCCCCCCCCCCCCCAAAACCCTAGTTATTGCCAATGGCCCATCAGAAGTGGGGGGATTGATGGGGGGTGAGTCATCTGTGAAGGGGAGCCTCTACTTTTCTGTGCAAATACTTTCCAGCCTCCAATTTTATACAATGCTCTTGTTCCAAGATGTTGATTGTCTAATCTGCTTGCAATGTTTAAGTGCAAAGTGACTAATTTTTTTTTCTTTTTTCACTCCACAGTTCCCTTCCACGCCACAGGAATGGCAGACTGTGGCCTCCCACTTTGCCAGCCGTTGGGACTTTCCTAACTGCGGAGGGCAATTGATGGGAAACACGTCCGCATCGTCCCACCGCCCAACTCGGGGTCCTACTATTATAATTATAAAGGGTTTAATAGTGTAGTGATGTTGGCGGTGGTGTCGGCGACATATGAATTTATGTATGTGGACGTGGGGATGAACGGCCGGATCTCGGATGGTGGTGCCATTACGCACACGGAGTTCTACTGGCGTCTCCAAAGTGGCAGTCTGTGCTTGCCACCTCCAGAGGAGAATGCCGAAGGACTCCCCTTCGTCTTTGTCGCAGATGAAGCGTTTGCGTTGACTCCCCATGTGATGAGGCCGTTCCCGATGAGGACCCTCACCCCGACCAGAGGGTCTTCAACTACAGGCTGTCCAGAGCCAGAAGAGTGGTGGAGAACACTTTTGGCATCCTGGCCAGCCGCTTCCGCCTGTTCCTGACGGCATTTAACTTGGCGGAATACAAACTGAACCACATAGTTCTTGCCTGTTGCATATTGCACAACTTCCTCAAAAGACATAACAGGAACTATGTGGTGCCCGTTGGCCCAGATGTGGAGGGCCCTCCAAATGCGGACCTCACAGCCCTTCAAGTGGCACGTCCAGGCTTGCCCCCTCTAAATGCCCGCGTGGTCCGCGAGCAATATATGGAGTACTTTGTGGGTAGGGGGGCCATTGCTCTGCCTGACGATGTGTGAGAGGCATTTTTTAATAAATCTGATATTTTAACCAACCTCTGATTTCTTGTCATTTCAGTCTTCTTTTTAGCTTATTTTACTTTGACATTTTTTCCCTTTGCCTTCGACAGTGGGAATGCACTTTCTGGGCAAAAGGAGGTAACAGTCTCTTCTTCCCAAAAAGATAATTCTCATGTTGTGTGTTTGCTACCTAATCTTTGGTCTAGAGAAGGTTTGTCCTGCATAACTGACAGCCAAAATACTCCTTTTCATCACCAGGTCTGACATGTGTGTATTCTGAAAAATGCTGTGCTCCGTGTTTTCGTACAAAGCACTGTGGGTGTCATTTACATAAGTCAAATCCGCTATGCTCGACAAGTGCATTGAAAAAGTTCCCTGGGAAAGGAAATTGCAGTGCAAAGTGGATTTGCCTTTAGTAAATAACACCCATTGCCCCCCATATCCTTTACATTTTACATACATAATGCATTGTGTTTTTTAAATAAGGAAGCCACACATTTCGAAAAATAAAAAAGTTTACTTGGAAAACATTCACAAGTGCGTTTACAATCTTCACGCCAAAACTGACAACATCTTGGTTATTTACAACATTGTTTACAAAGATTACGCAATTGGTAAAACCAGGCATGGAGCTAAGCAGAACCTATGAAGTAGGAAAGTTCAACTTTGTAAAGTGAAGACAAGATCAGACATGACTATATGTTCAAAGTGTGTTTGATCTTGCCTTCATCACATGGGGGGGTCACCCCCGAAAAGTGGAAATTTGAAACATGCACACAATTTGGGTCTGAAAATGGTCATTAGATGGTAAAACACATGCCTAGAAGCTTCAAAAGTGCCATTTTCCATCATGGGGATGAATGGACGTTTTTTGGGGGTGCAACCCCTTCACCACAACCACTTTCGTAGTTCGTAAAGTGTTTGCACCCCCAAAAAAACGTTGGCATTCATCCACCATGATGGGAGCTAGCACATGTGGACACAATGTGTGCATGTTCCAAATTTCACACAGTTTTTAAGTTGCAAATGTGTTCAGAAGCTGGCACAAATGTGTGTTAATTACTTGGTGCGTTTTCATATTTTTCCTAAAACATCAATGATGTTCTTCAATTTTTGTTGAACATCATTGATGTTTTGCTTTATGTAATCTAGATCTCTATTGCAGACCATTATCTCTCCGATGAGTACGTGGGCACTCTCTGTGGTAAAGTGCGATTTTTCTTCCACAACATCCACGTCACCTAAAAACCACAAACAAACAAAAATGGGGTGTTGGAAATGAGGCAGCCATACATGGATTAGCTTACCAGTAGCTGTGTTCTCCAACACTCATCTGTTGTGGTGACAATTTCTCCAAGTTCGATGATCTCTCCTTCCTCCTCCTCCTCCTCTGCTTCTGCTCTTTCCCCTTTTTTGGGAGATGTTGGTTTGGGGGTTTCCTCAGACGGCCCAAGTTTTCGCTCCCCTATGAGAATGTACAAAAGGAAGATTTAGCAACACAATCTATTGAGGGCAGAAATAGGAAATGACAAACATTGCTTGAAAGTGACGGACACTATTTTAGTTTGGCCAGTTACAAATGTCAACTACATGAATGTAGTCACTTTGTAAAGGTGCTAAACTGACTAGCTTTTTGGTAGAAGTTTGTGTGATGGAGACCCCCCTCTAGTATCCACTGGAGCACATGTGTGGAAAAGCCTAATAAAAAGGGGGTTTGGGTGTCCCAGCACTAGTGCTCTAGAGTCCAGATGGGTAAACAGCTACTGGGTGACCTCTCCTTTACATTGAATAAATTGGCTTTACATTCTTGATGACATTTCTAGTGAGAACAAACTTCCTTTCCCCCAAAAAAACACCAAACATCGTATTATAAGTGGCCGAACGATCGAGGTTGCGTACGATCGAATGGACACACACACGACCATGACAGTGGCAGAAAGATCGAGGCTGAGTACGATCGAATGCACAGACGAACCTGAAAGTGGCCATTTTGGAATGTACAACTTTGTAAAAATCAAACCACAATGGAGCAGTATGCAAGCAAGAAATCAAACACAAAACACAACTACTTACTTTTTAGAAGAATTCGCTTGATCTTTCTGTACTGATCGGCCTCCCTCAGTTTCAGGTCTGACCAGCGTTTCCTCAGTTGCTCCTTGGATCGTTGTACCCCAAACTGATTGTACAGCCTTCTCACAACTTTAGACATGATCTTGGCCTTGCGGACATTGGGGTTGAGGTAAGGCCCATACTTCCCATCATAGTCGCTCCTCTTTAATATGTCCACCATCTCCAACATTTCTCCAAATTACATATTGGAGGCCTTGAATTTCAGGCTCCGGGATCGGGACGTTTCTGCCTCCGGACTTTCCTCGTCCTCCTCCTCCTCGTTGGTGGGATATTTGTGGCGCACCTGCTGTGTCCCCGCCATGTGCTCTCCCCACTGCGCCGTAAAGAGAAGGGGTGGGGAATAGACGAGAAAGATCGTCAGGGGCGGGCGGAGTTTGACGCATGCGCACTGTATATAAAACGTCACACGCCTGTGTCGTAGCCACGATCTGGGAGACGAGGGGAGAGAAAACTCACACGAGACGATCGCTACAAACGAAGGTACAATTTGACGTTGGTACATAACTAGCCTAGACTGATTTGAACTTGAGGCTTCTTTATGGAGAAGATTAGGAGAGTTTAGACTGACATAATTGAGAGGGTTTTGTGTGGTGTTGTGTCTTGCAGAGATTATGCAGGGATTCAACGACATGAGTTTTCTCCCCTCTTCATTGCCAAATACAGGGAATTTCCCATTTTATGGCAGGGTAAACACCCACATTACACCAACAAACCAAAGAGGCACGCAGCCCTGGAGGAACTTGTGGAATTTGTCAAGCCAAGGTTCCCCACTGCAACTGTTGATGATATAAGAAAGAAAATTGGCAACCTGAGGAGTGCGTATATCAGGGAGCGGAAGAAGGTCGTGAAGTCTGAGGAAACTGCAACTTCAGCAGATGAGGTCTATGTCCCCAAGCTCTGGTACTATCAGAGTCTCCATTTTCTGAAAGACCAGACTGATGTCACGGAGCCAACCTCGACTCCTCCTTCCACGCTTCCTTGCGCGCAGGCCACCCCTGATGAGGCTTCCGAGGAGCAACCTGGGCCTTCCAGTATGGAAGAGGTGGAGGAGCCCAGCTTGTTCCAGGTATAGTAGTTTTGTTACCATTTATGGGAATAATGAATGATGTTCACTTAATTCAGGATCCCCAATTGCTTAGTTCCTAACGTGTTTGACATATCAACTGACAGTAGTGTTGGAGACATTTGGGGCCAGAATCTAAACTGCTGGGCTGAGAATTGTATGGTTTTCTATTTGTAAACATTTTGCAACAGTCACTAGATGAGAATTGTGTGTGTTTGATGAACAAATAACTGAAACTATGTCCCTTTTTCATACACAGGAAGACCTCAGCCAGGAGGTGGCTGTGGAAGCTGGCAGTCAGGAGGAGGCAGGGGTTAGTGGCAGCCACCAGCTGGGTAGTGGCAGCCAAGAGGGGGCTAGGCCGCGGAGCCTGACTGACACCCAAACCCCTCCCCTCCGCCTTCCGTACAAAAGGGCGAGAAGGGGGGGTTATGCGGCACAGTCAGCGCTCCGCATGATCAGAGAGGCTTCAGACTCCCTACATGCCACACCCGCTGACGAGGAGACCTTTGGCTCGGTGGTTGTCACAAAAATGATGGGTATGGAGGTGAGGCAACGCAACATGTGTGAGGGGCTCATCCTCCATGTCCTAAATAAGGGTAGGGCTGGGGAGATGACCCCAGTCACACATGTTTGCCATAGCTACCATGCTCCGCCTCCTCCTCCTCCTCCTTCTGCCACCCCACCAGCACGACAGCCACAGCGTGCAAGGAAGCGTGGAAGGAAGACCTGAGAGTGACGACCTGGAATCAGTCTGGTCTGAGAGAAGATGGAGCCTCTTGTAGTACCAGAGCCTGGGGACCTAGATGGCATCTGCTGCAGTTCCGGATACTTTGGACTTCACGACCAGATTGCACTCCCCTTAATATACGTACTCCTCAGGCCCCCAATTTTTTACGCTTGAACAATGATGGTTGCCGTGGGGGGCCAAGACTTTGCAAATTCCCCAAGTTTCACCATGGCTGCGTTCCTCTTTGGTTTGTTGGTGTGACCTAAATAAAGGTTTTTTTGATTTGAAATAATCATTGACTATTGTGTTTTACTTTGCTACAATGACAGTTTTTCTTTGAGTAAGCAGGTACATTTCACTAATCCTAAAGTAGAATTAACAAGGGGCACCAACAACAAACAACCTCCTAGTAAATTTAAGCAAGAAATACAAATGTTAATAATGTGTTTTTGGTAATTTGAGACACACAACCCCCCTCCAAAAAAAACAAAAAAAAAACATTCAAATATGTATTCCCCAAAAAAAAAAAAAAAAAACAAATCATGGTAAAAAAATAACAAAGATTCTTTTCCGTTCAGAGTCAAAATAAACATGTAGTGTATAAATGCTGCAAAGTAATAAAGAAGTAAGTTTGTGAGAAGTGCGGGTGAATAGGAGCAGCTAAAAGATGTCATTCTTGTTGCATTGTAAAGAAAAAGAGAATGCGCTGCATTAAAGACATTTTAACATTGCAGCGTGACGAATGTGCTGTGTCGATTAGGAAAGGTAGTTTTACCTGACCGAGCGCTTCCGTCACAGAATTTCTTCTGAGCATGCGTAGCACTTTGTCCGTCGGACAAGCGTACACACGCTCGGATTTGGTGTGATCGGACCGTGTTGACGGCAAATCTTTCCAGCAGGAGATAAGACTTTGTCCGTCGGCCAAACCGACGAACACTGTCCGATGGTGCATACACACGGTCTGATTTTTCAACAACCTTGTCCGATCGGACAGAATCCATGAAAAAGTCCGACCGTGTGTATGGGGCTTAAGTGTATTGTAGTTAGGGTTAACATAAAGTTAAAGCCCAAATTCATGTTAGGAAATATTCAAATAATGCACTATATTTCTCTCTGTGTTCATATATGCTATATAGTAATGCTTAGTTAACCCATTCTTTAAGACCACCATGCACATTGACTGTTATGTTGGAGAGTTACATATTTTTCTTTATCTACACGTTTCCCATCCACTGTATAGTTAACCACAGTATTACCTTCTTTCCACTCTGCCGTGACTACTGTATATTACAGATTATTTATGGTTTTATTTGCTTAAGTCTAAAAATATGTGTTACAAAAGCAATACTGAGTGGGACCATAAATCCATATTTTATTGACCATTTGAAAAAATATGTAGCCAAAGTTTGGGCTGTGTTTCAGTTTTGAAGTTAATCAAGGTATAAAACAAACTGAAATTTATTTTTTATATGTGCATACAAATACCATGTAGATGAAGCAGCTATCAAGTTGGCACTCTTAGGTAAATTATTACATAAATTAAAATGCAAAATCAATTTACTCAACTCATCTTCCTATCCATTAACCCCTTACAGATGTGTCCTAGGCCTTTTCTGCTCTATTTGCACTCCCTCTTTATTAGATTAACTTGTTGAATTGTTCAACCTGTGGCACAGAGTCTGTGTTTAAAACTCCACCAGAAACAAATGTCCCCACTGGAAGATTTCCTCTCCATTCCTGTTCTGGTGACAACCCAAAATCTGTGTGTTTCTCTTTACTTTCACTCTCCATGATAATGGTATACAGGATAAATACAGAGGGTGAATCTCCCTAAGGGAAGCGCAGACAGCAATAAAAAAAATGGCAGGTGTTACAATTCCTCTCCACTCTATTCAGTACTCATAATGTGAAACCAATATAGAGGATCTCTCAGTGATTATGCATGGAATGGAGAACTTCGGTGCTAAAAAAAAAGGGCAAGGCCACTTAAAGTGATTGTAAAGGAACCCCTTGTAAAACAACCCATTCTGTTTAAAACTGAAATGAAAGGCAAAACATTTGTGTATAGATATAAAAAACTTTATAAATACCTATTTTCCAATTTTTATAAGCGATCACATTCCCTCTGTTTCCTCTGTTCTCAGCTGCATAAGATCTGGGAGGAGGAGAAGCAACAGCACACTGATCTTCCCAGTGAATGGCTGTGTAGTGGGGGGGGGGGGTTGTCAGGACAAGTCTGATCATTGGAAGAGAGCAGGCTGAGTTTCCAGCATAGCTAGAGAACTAACCACCTGTGCTTTTCTGATTACAGTGGTCAGTTTTTAATAGGAAAGCGGAGAGACTGGCAGGAACACCAGGGATCTCACATAAAGGAAGCAATACAAAGAGAGCAGGATACTTTTTCATACAAGTACATAGTACAGCAGCCACATATCAGGGATATCAGGAAATACTGGATTAACAAACACTTTAAAACTGATTTTTTTCAATGTGCGTAGCGCAACAGGTTAGCAAAACAGGTTCCAACTTGTCTACCAGGGTCTCAAAAATCTTTAAAGAGAACCAGTTTAATAAATATAAACTCTGCTCCTAGTAGGGTGCCCACCTGTCCCGGATTGGCCGGGACAGTCCCGCAATTAGCAGGTCTGTCCCGGGCACCTTCATTCCGGGACAATACAATGTCCCGGAATGAAACTGACAGAGGAGCAAAATCCTGCTATCGCCATGGCGCTGGCTCTGCCTCCCCACCTCCACCGAAGACTCTTCTCTACTTCTGCTGGCTAGGCCACTGGTTGCTAGAGCCGACTGGCGTTTGTCAACCAGTGACATCACAACTGTGACTGCCAGCTTTCAAAGCGGAGGAGGAGTTAACTTCTCCCAGTGCTCTCAACGGGCTGGCTCCACCTCCACCACGGACGGCGGCAAGTGACACGCTGAATCGGGTGGCAGGCGACGGTGGCAAGCTGTGTCTGGTGGCAAGTGGCAAGTGACAATCTCAGGGTTCCCACTGATTCTGCATTAAGGTGAGTTGAACAATTTCATTATATATGACAATGTAGTCATAGAAATAATGTGATTTCATCATCCTGACACCATATCAAGCATGGTGTCGGGGTGATTTAATTGCTAACACCAGCCATTCGCACAACAAATCACCCACACCTGAATTCCCTGTCAACCCCAAGACTACATTAGCCCCAAAACCCCACACCCCCGGTCCTTGTCAAAATTTTCTTCCACAAAACAGGTCCCCCATGCTAAAGTGACATCACTTCCTCCTAGCACTCTATTTTAGAGATAGTCGCACAGGAGGGAAAGGAGTGACCGATTCCATCGTCGGCGAGGGTTTTGAAATCAGCTTTTTTTGGGAAAAGGTGGGGGGGGGGGGGGGGGTGTCCCTGAATGGCATTCTGTAAATGTGGTCACTCTAGCTCCTAGGTTATTAAAATAATACAGCCTTTCCTCTCAGGGTTAGTTGTGTGTGCTGTTATTTTGTTTGTATTTCTTCCCAGTCAGAGTTAAAGTGTTACTAAACCCACAACAGTAAAATCAGTCTGTATATGCAGTAAAGCAGTAGTTCTCCACCCTGTCCTCCAGTACCCCCAACAGACCATGTTATGGGAATTTATTTTAGATAAAATAGCTGTCCAAAATACCAAGCCATTGACTCTGATTTAAACCACCTGTGCAAGATAAAGGAAAAACTGAAAACATGGCCTGTTGGGGGTACTTGAGGACAGGGTAGAGAACCACTGAAGGAAAGCATGCTTGTTATTCTCACTGTGCAACCTAAGGGGTTAATCCTCTTCATTGTGTAAAAAGGATGTTTGATCCTGTATGCACAGATCCTCCTCTTCTTTCACTGACTTCAGAACAGGTCCGTATAAGACAAAGTTACTGGAGTCAGGCTGCACATGCTCAGTTTGGTGTATTTTGCGAGAGAGTTTTTTTTTTTTTTCATGGGAGTGCATGTGATCAGCACAGGGCCAATCAGCACTGTCCAGATAGAGGGTCAGGGGTCCTGCATCCTGATAGGACAGCTCTGTGCAGTATGAAAACTCCTCCTACAAGCTTTACCCAGAAACTGATAGAAGTCACAAGACTGCTATATACTCCTGATGAGAAAAGGTGTTTAGAGAAGTTCCAACGTGAACAAAAGCCTATGGTCAGGGCCTTGAAATGACAGCCCAGTTTCAGGCAATAAGGCTGGTCTGTCTCCTGCCTGAGTCCAGGGCTGATAATTGTTGTGTCTGTTTTCAGCACTGAGCTCAGGCAAGACATACTGTAAATTCAGCCGTAGACGGTTCAAATCTCAGCTGGTTCCCCAGGGACCGGACAAGATTCCAACACTGTATGGGCAGGCTGAATGTACCCAAGTTGATCAACCAGCTTTCCAGATTTTACATGCGATTATTGGTAGTGGCTGTTTTAGCCGCTAGCAATAATCACTGTGTTCTCCTGGTGGGGATGGCTTCCCCTGCCCACCAGTCGGGAGAATACAATGACACCATGGGAAGGATTCCACTGTCAACACTGTCTGTGCTGATGGGGGAATCAGGCTATTTTCTTTCCTGCAACCTGTGGTTGCAAGAAAGAAAATCACTATGTATATGGCCGGCCTTAGTCAGCTTTACACTCTGACACTTCTGCTCCGAAAAGAAGGGAATACCAGTAAATAATCAAAAATCAGGTAATCTTTGATAGGTTCAGAAATGCACTATAACAATTTAAAGTGGTGTGCCCCTTAAAAAAAAAACAAATACTGCAGCTGCTGACTTTTAATAATCGGACACTTACCTGTCCCAGGGTCCAGCGATGTTCTCCGCTCTGTTCGGCGGCGCCGGCATTCTTACTGTGGGCACCCAGCTGTGGCTTCACGGCCGTGCGCGAGCGGCGCTGCGCGCCGTGATACGCTGCGCGCCGTGATACGCTGCACAGTCATCTGGGACCTGTCACATGTCCCAGATGACTGACTGCGGTGAGGGGAAGTGATGTCACCAGCCCGGGCGCTGAAGGAGGCAGACTACAAGGGACCCCCTAGCAACAGGCATTTAAAGGTGAGTTTAAAAAAAAAAATTCCTATTATTTTTTTTTTATTTTTTTAGGAATTTTAAGCTATTTTCTTTTTGTTGGTGGAAACACCACTTTAAGAGAGGAAATTCAGATGCCCATCCGTGACTGGTTCTCTCTAAAACCCTTGTACAGTCTGTTTAAAACATATAAGTCATTTTTAATCACCTTTGCTTTAATTGTTTTAAACAAATATAGCATATTTTACATAACACAGTAGGAGCCTAGTTAAAAAGGGATGAACTAGGTTTGTTGCCCAAACTATTTCTTCTTTCAATGCACTATTGATATGTATGAGAAAATCTAATTGGTTGTCAAAAAAAAGAGCTCCTTGTTATATGTAAGGCCTGTAATACAAGGATCAGTGATGCGCAAAACCTAAAAAATCCAAAAAGTTATCAGAAGCCTTGAGTTGGCAGAAAACCGATATCTGATTGTCATGGAAAAAAGAACCAATGCAGTTTTGTATATTGTTTTGTTAGAACTGAAAGTGAAAATTAATTCTTTAGTTCACTTCACTTTCTCTTCTTCCCATTTTACAGAAATAGACGTGATTTTCAGATACGCCCGTGAATTCCCCCTTACAAAACTGTAACGTCGTCACATGTTGCAATGGAAAGTCCCTCTGAATCTTAAAGTAGTTTTTCTGGTGCAAGAATCAAACAGGGGAAAATCCCAATTTCATAGTGCCTGCTTGGAATTTTATGTACAGTGCCTTGAAAAAATTCATACCCCTTGAAAATTTCCACATTTTGTTCATGTTACAACCAAAAACGTAAATGTATTTTATTGGGATTTTATGTGATAAACCAACACAAAATGGCACATAATTGTGAAGTGAAAGGAAAATGATAAATGGTTTTCAAATCTTTTTACAAATAAATCTGTGAAAAGTGTAGCATGCATTTGTATTCAGTCCCCCTGAGTCAATACTTTGTAGAACCACCTTTCACTGCAATTACAGCTGCAAGTCTTTTTGGATATGACTTTACTAGCTTTGTAAATTTAGAGAGTAACATTTTTGCTCATTCTTCTTTGCAAAATAGCTCAAGCTCTGTCAGATTGGATGGAGAGCATCTGTGAACAGCAATTTTAAAGTCTTTCCACAGATTCTCAGCTGGATTTAGGTCTGCACTTTGACTGGGCCATTCTAACACATGAATATGCTTTGATCTAAACCATTCCATTGTAGCTCTGGCTGTATGATTAGGTTCGTTGTCCTGCTGGAAGGTGAACCTCCACCCCAGTCTCAAATCTTTTGCAGACTCTAACAGGTTTTCTTCTAAGATTGTCCTGTATTTGTCTCCATCCATCTTCCCATCAACTCTGACCAACTTCTCTGTCCCTGCTGAATTAAAGCATCCCCACAACATGATGCTGCCACCACCATGTTTCACGGTGGGGATGGTGTGTTCAGGGTGATGTGCAGTGTTAGTTTTCAGCCACACATAGCGTTTTGCTTTTAGGCCAAAAAGTTCTATTTTGGTCTCATCTGACCAGAGCACCTTCTTCCACATGTTTTCTATGTCCCCCACACGGCTTCTTGCAAACTGCAAACAGGACTTCTTATGGCTTTCCTTTCACAATGCCTTTTTTCTTGCCACTCTTCCATAAAGGCCAGATTTGTGGAGTGCACGACTAATGGTTGTCCTGTGGACAGATTCTCCCACCTGAGCTGTGGATCTCTGCAGCTTCTCCGTGGGCCTCTTGGCTGCTTCTCTGATTAATGTTCTCCTTGCCTGGCCTGTTAGTTTAGGTGGACGGCCATGTCTTGGTAGGTTTGCAGTTGTGCCATACTCTCATTATTTCCATTTTCTGATGATGGATTGAACGGTGCTTCGTGAGATGTTTAAAGCTTGGGATATTTTTTTATAACCTAATCCTGCTTTAAACTTCTCCACAACTTTATCCCTGACCTGTCTGGTGTGTTCCTTGGCCTTCATGATGCTTTTTGCTCACTAAGGTTCTCTAACAAATCTCTGAGGGCTTTACAGAACAGCTGTATTTATACTGAGATTAAATTACACACAGGTGGACTCTATTTACTAATTAGGTGACTTCTGAAGGCAATTGGTTCCCCTATATTTTAGTTAGCGGTTTTAGAGTAAGGGGGGCTGAATACAAATGCATGCCACACTTTTCAGGTATTTATTTGTAAATAAATTTGAAACCGATTTATCATGTTCTTTCCACTTAACATTTATGAGCCACGTCGCGTTGGTCTATCACATAAAATTCCAATAAAATACTTTTAGTTGTAACATGACAAAATGTGGAAAATTTCAAGAAGTATGAATACTTTTTCAAGACGCTGTATATTATGGCATTTATTAGTATATGTGAACTTTCACCTTGTAAAACAGCATATTCAGTTTAAAATATAAATGCAAGGCAAAACATTTCTGTATATACAGTATACAAAAACATTATAAATACCCTTTTTTCTTTTTGATAAGTGATCGCATAATCTCTGTTCTCAGCTGCATAAGGGGCTGGGAGAGGTGGGGGTGGAGAGACAGCAATAAACTGATCTTCCCAGTGAATGGCTGTGCAGGGGGCAGGGGGAGGGTTTGTCAGCAGACATCTTGGAGGACAGGCAGGCTGTTCTCCCAGCACAGCTAGAAAAAAGACCACACTGGGATGGATATGCTCTAGGGTTTCCACTTTTTCTTCAAGCCAAACCAGAACACTTTAGTGGCACACTGCACTTTTTTTTTAATATACACAATATTACAGACCTGGGACACCTTTGGGCACTCCAAAGAGAACAGTAATGCGGCACACATAGTGCCCCCCCCCCACCCTCCTGTCAGGTCCTCTTCTGAGCCACATTGCTGTCTGAATAATGTGTCCGGCTTTCAGGTGGACTGAAACCCGGACACATGATTCAAAACCCGGACTGTCCGGGCGAATCCCGGACAGGTGGCAACCCTAATGTGCTCTCATCACCAGTTTGAAACAGGAAAGCAGGGGGACAGGCAGGATCACCAGGTTTTTCACACAAAGGAAGAAATATAAAGAGAACAGGATACTTTTTAACACAAGTGCATGGTACAACATATGCATATCAGGAATATGAAATGTTGGGGTAACTTACTCTTTAATCATTTTGTTGAAGGAAACAAGTCTATTACTACATGTTCGATAAAATACCAATGTAAACCTTTGGTGGTGAACGCCCTGCTTTCCTTGTTTTCACTATTGCTGTATTGTTCACACTCACATGGCTCAGGGACTAGATGTGCCTCTAAGCTATGTTTGATGGTGCTCCCTACAGCCTGGCGGAAGAACCCCAGCACCCCTTTGTCTGATGGGATGCTGCATTTGATACTTTCCATACGCATGTCGCACACAAAGCCTGCTAACTACATTTACTTCTTTAACATTTCATGCTAACACAGGTTTTGACACTTGTTCTGTGTGAATGTGTAATGCAAAGTGAAAAGAATATACTGTTTAAGAGAATGTGGATGAGACAATTAGGTAACAGAGGTCTGAAATTTCATTTAACCGACAGATTCATTTATCATTTATTTATGCCATATTTATTGAGAAATTAATTGGGGTCATTGCACCTAAAATGGAAAAACAGTCAAATCACCTGTCATGGGTTTGGACAGAATAGCTCTTATCATCATGTGCACAGAATACTTACCCATCATGGTGCGCTTATCTGCTTGTGTGCCCTTCTCCAGTGATGTGACGTCTGTGCTCCCTCTCATCACTCTGACATCTTATGCTGGTCTTATTCCAGGTCTGGCATTTTATTACAGATATTTATATAGTACGGACAATTTATACAGCACTTTGCATAATGTACATTCACATTAATCACTTAACTCAAGGAGCTTGCAATGTAAGGTCCTTATTTCACATGGATGCATACATGCACACTCTAAGGCCAATTTAGACAGGAGCCAATTAACCTACCAGTATGTCTTTGGAAGGATATTGGAGCACCCGGAGGAAACCCACGCCGGCATAGGGAGAACATGAAGATTCCAGCTATATTACTAACCTAGTCTCAAAATATGAAGCAAATTGTTCTCTTCGTTCCTCCCAAGACTTCTACTCTAGTTCCCTTGTCACCTCCTACCATGCTCACCTCCAGGACTTCTCCAGAGCCTCTCCCATCCTTTAAAATTTCCTTACCCCAAGCTGTCTGACTATCTCCAACTCTCTCCTGAAAACTTTATTCTTCAGAGAAGCCTATCCTGCCCCCACTTAACAACTGTATTTGTATTTTCTCCATCAGATCATCCCCCACAGTTATTGCCTTTTGTATCACCTGACCCTCCGGTTTAGATTCCCCCACAGTTATTACCTTATGTATCACCTGACCCTCCCTTTTAGATTCCCCCACAGTTATTACCGTTTGTATCACCTGACCCTCCCCTTTAGATTCCCCAACAGTTTTTACCTTTTGTATCACCTGACCCTCCCCTTTAGATTCCCCAACAGTTTTTACCTTTTGTATCACCTGACCCTCCCTTTTACATTGTAAGCTCTAATGAGCAGGGCATTCTGATTCCTCCCGTATTGAATTGTATTGTAACAGTACTGTTTGCCCTAACGTTGTAAAGCACTGCACAAACTGTTGACACTATATAAATCCTGTATAATAATAATAATAATAATAATAATAATTCCATGCAGGTAGTGTTGTGATTGGGATTCAAACCGATAACCCTAGTGCTTACAGGAGTGTTATCAGACATCCACCAGGTTTCACATTGAGCAGATACAGATGATATAACTCCTGCACATGCAACCTGGAGTTACCTAGTCCAATCACCTGGCTCCATTCTCAGAATCTTTCAGAGGGCAGGGATGAGCTGGGAGTGTAGATTGTACAGTGCACACATTGCAGGTAGTATACATTAAATAAACTGCTGGGGGCAGAAGAGACTTTGTATATCTCTTCTGCCCAAAATCTCTAACTCCTAGCAGTTTTTGATTAGGGCACTGCCACCCTTCTTGTAATTACCATCTAGCTGGGTCCTTGCTGTTGCTGTTCCTGCATAGTCTGAGCAGTTTTTGGGAATTTTGTAATTGGTAGAATAGTGTAATTTGTACTCACGATTGGACTGCACTGTGGCTGTATACCTAGATTTGAACTACCAGCAAAGTTAGATGTCTGGTTAGCCCTACTCTACTAGTTGTTGTTTCTTGGTGTACTGCCAAAGAGTGGAAAACTGTCTCTTTCAAGCTCTTTGTCCTCAGCCTCAGTGTACCTTGTGTGGCTATGGTGTCTAATCTCGTTAGTGTGATACTATAGCTAGCCGGTTCACTGGGGTCAGAGGGGGATGGTACAATACAATTAGTCTAGGGAGGGGGGCAGGATGTATACGTTTGGCATTGTGTTTAGCACACCTTATGTGCTATTGCAGCTTGATGGATCAGGGCCTATACACTGTCTGGATGATTTTCTTTTACTACCCCCATTCTGTTAGTGAACGCTCTTCAGCGGGGATGCAGTCATCAAAAAAAACTCAGCAGAGGTATTAACACCCCCCCCCCCCCCAATCTATTAAAAAAGTGGCTGTATTGCTGTGTGTACTTCGATGCCTATTGCACATAAGAAGGGTGGGAAAAAATCCACAACAGGAATACAAATGAAACCCTTTTAACTTTTAATTTGCTTTGAATTTAGGAGCCAGCTGAAAAAGTTAGGAGCCAGTTTTTTTTTTTGTTTTTTTTTTTTTTATACTTAAAAAAGCTTTATTTTCAATGACAAAACCCCTTCTCTTATATAGCCCTGATGTGTATCTTTAAAGATGCACAACACAGGTTTATACATGTAGAATACAGTGAAGAAGTGTGAAGAAGAAAACAGCAGAGGTAACGTTTTTTTTGTTTTTAGATGTTAACCACTTGCCTACAGGGCTCTTTCACGATCTACCTGCCCAGGCCAATTTTCAGCTTTCAGCACTGTCACGCATGAAAATTACTCAGTCATGCAATGCTGTACCCAAATTAAATTTATATCATTTTTTGAGACAGATAGAGCTTTCTTTTGGTGGTATTTAATCACCAATGGGTTTTTTTGCTAAACAAACAAAAAGTCCAAAAATGTTTAAAAACATTTTTTTTCCTAATTTCAGTTAGACAATTTTGCAAATAACTGCACTGATGAGGCTGCACTGATGGGCACTGATAGGCTGCACTGATGGGTACTGATAGGCAGCAGTGATGAGGAGGCACTTATGGGCAACACTGATAGGCACTGATAGGTGACACTGATAGACACTGATATGCAGCACTGATGAGACAACACTGATGGTCACTGATAAGTGACACTGATAGACACTGATATGCAGCACTGATGAGACAACACTGATGGGCACTGATAGGCTGCACTGATGAGGAGGCACTGTTGGGCAGCACTGATAGGTTGGACTTGATGGACTTGTGTCTTTTTTCAACCTCACCTACTATGTAACTATATGATAGGCGGCACTGATAAGCTGCACTGATAGGCACTGATAGGTGGCATTGATGGACACTGATAGGCAGCACAATGAGGAGGCACTGATAGGCGGCACTGATAGGCAGCACGATGAGTAGGCACTGATAGGCACTTATAGGCAGCACTGACAGGCGGCACTGATGAGGAGGCGCTGATAGGTGGCACTGATAGGCGGCACTGATGGGCTGCACTGATAAGCGGCACTGATGAGCTGCACTAATGGCCACTGATAGGCTGCAGTGACAATCAGGGTACTGAATATCAGTGTAAATGTGCCTGTCAGAATTGCCTTTTACCGGCTCTCCTTTCCTCCCGCTGTGACAACGTGCAAGGAAAGTACTGCCGATAACCAGCAAGTATGTTTTCAATATGATCAACTGTGATTGGACACAGCTGATCACATGGTAAAGGGCAGCTGTAATTGTCCCTTTACCTCGATCTGTGATCTGAAGGACACAGCGATCACAAAGCGTGCCCAATGCAATCCTCAATAGCCCTCCCAGAACTAGTTGACCACGGGGTTCGGCAATCAGCTGCCTGGGACCCAGAACTGCCTGTCCGGGGCTTTGGGCAATAGGAATTGCTCATGCCTGGGAATAAGCTCACAAAAGCCCAGGCACCAGGACAACATTTCTAGTCGTCATGGCGACCTGGTGCCTGGGATTTGTTGAACCCTGCTTTTAACCCTTTAACCTCCCGGGTCAAAACTAAAATCAGAGATGTGGCTGAAGTTTTAATATAATGCCAGAAAAGCTTTTTCCTAAATCACGGATTTCTAACTTGTTAGCTTTTTCTACAATTTTATAAAAATGACCACCTAGTGAATACAGCCCATTTATATCTACTGCAGGGTTTCTCGTTAAGGGTTTTGTGGAACTCTAGGGTTTCTCCAGAGGTTACTATGGGGTCCTTGAACAACGAGCAATTACTGCCTCTTAGATAAGCTCCCAGTGACACTAATGATCTTTTTAGCTATCTGTAAGGGGGATTCTTCCCAAGGACCAAAAATGTAAGGCTAAATCTTCCAGCTGACTCTCACACTAATTGATGAAGAGTTGTAGATTTAATTATTTTTAACAGGGGTTCCCTGAGATGAAAGTTATTTCAAGGGTTCCTCTGCATTAAAAAGGTTGAGAAAGGCTGATCTACTGTATGTGTGCATTAAAGCAGCTTGTACATTTTAAACAGGCCCCTAACGAGCCTCATCACATTATTTTGTTTTTGCCAATGTAGGGCACCACAGCACACGTTCGCACTTGTTATTGGACATATGAACACACATACATAGGTGTGATTAGAGTCCAAAGTTTATGTACCACTTTATGGACATTTTTTATTGTGCTTGATAGTTATCATTGCCTACATTATGTAAAAATAAAGCTTTATCACCAAGACTGACAAACATAGTAATAATTGCACAAGGTTTTCATTTTTATATTTCTTGAGTCATACATGGTAACTGATGGGACCTGCTCCAACCATCTAAAATGCCTGGAACATGTTTTATTTTTTGATAAATACTGAGAAGAAACCACTTCTTTTTGTGGCACACTGTTGTGGATAACTTCTTGGATAAAGGGAGTTTCAACATGTTCAGAGAAAGTGGAAAACCCCTTTAACATTTTGTGACGTGCAAGGGGCTTTCACAAGAAGAATTCTGTGCAGTCTGAATACAAAGGGTGTGCAAGCTATAAAGATGAAGTTCCCAAAAGGACTAACTAAACCTGATGCAATCAAGTGACACTATCTTCCATTTTCTGCCTCATATACAAGCAGTGCTTTGCTGACAAATAACCCCAGGGAGAACAAATTCAATATTGTTATATTATTTCTTCTGCTGGGTGAGGATTATAAAAGCGACGCACAGGTTCTATTTCACAGGTAGAATTACCTCAGTTAGAACGGGTATACTCTGTGGTGATCATTAAACTCTAATTAATAAAATCAGCCACAGCTGTTTACAGTTATTGCTTGAGAACTTTTCAATATCATTATCTCCGTTAAATACAACCAATAGTATTGCCCAGATGATAAAGACAGTATATTTTAAATTGGGAAATATGCTGGTCCTACTTTACATCATTCCTATTTCTGTATATACTTACCATACCTATGTCTATCGTTATGTGCTACATTAACTGAGGCCAGATTCTGTGAACATGTGTAAGCCATCTGTGTGCTGTGGTGCACTGTTTTGAAAAAATTATGAAGGTCTGTTAGGGTACGTTTGGGTACTAACACCTAAACCCATTCCGACAGGTCCGCTGTTTTGCAGTGTGTTACTGGACATGCGTTTTGCACAATTATATGCACTATAGTAAGAATGGGCCTTAAAGTAGTATTAAACCTACAGAATTTTTTTGTTTAATGCCGCGTACACACGACCAGTTTTCCCGTCGGAAATTTGGAAGGTTTTTCCGACGGAATTCCGCTCAACCTGTCCTGCATACATACGAGTCAGACCAAATTCCGACCGCCAAGAACGCAGTGACGTACAACACTACGAGGAGCCGAGAAAAATTAGGTTCAATGCTTCCGAGCATGCGTCGACTTGATTCCAAGCATGCCTGGTTTTTGGTGCGTCGGAAAAGCATACAGACGAGCAGATTTTCCGTCAAAAAATATAGAACATGTTCTCTATCTAAGTCCGTGAGAAAGTCAGATGGGGCGTACACACGGTCAGAATATACGATGAAAAATTCCCGTCGTTTTCCATCAGAAATTCCGACTGCATGTACAGGGCATAACACGTTGAGCAGAATAAAAAAACATTCCCCCTATACAAGTCACTCATTCATGCACTCATTCAGATGTTAGGTAAAAATTTGTTTAGCTCAGGGCTAAGCCTGGGCTATGAATCAGTCAGGGCTCAATCATAGCAGCCTCTCTGGTGCCTCCCCCTGTTTTTTAGGACGTTGGAGAATGTTCTAGACATAGCGGGTGGAGGTTAGGAGGAGCTGCTTGGCATATTTATGAGTTACTCAGCCAATCCCCAGTGAAGGTCTGGGAGAGGGCAGGCCACCTCATAAATAAACATGAGTCATGCCAGCAGGGTCAGTCAGGGGGAAGATGGAGATGGAAGGCTGAGGAGGCTGTCTGTGGCTCTTAAGTGTACTTCCCAGACTGGGGGGTGACCTTGGGCAAGAGCTTGGGTGCTGGAAGGATCCTACCAAAATGCACAGAGGAAGCCCTTCCTGGAGGGATGGGAGCAAGGAGAGAGGACAGCAGGAGCAGGTCAGCACGCCCAGAAGATCTCCTGAGAGTCAGCCATGTGGGCTGGTTAATGTCAGTCTGGAGGACTGTGGAGAGAAGCTAGCCTTGAGGGCTAGTGAAAGGGGCAAATGCAGCCCTCTGGACCAACTGTGGGTATAGGATTGTGTATATAGGATTGTAAAAATATATATATATATATATTTTTGTTTTACTTTTATTGGTTGAACTGGATGGACTTGTGTCTTTTTTTTCAACCAGACTAACTATGTAACCATTTAACTATGTTGGCAACAGGTGGGCAGCAGAGGTACAGATTTGGAAGACGAGAGTGTAAATAGGAGCCAGGCAGAGGTCAGTATCACATGAGCAGATAAAGATCTAAAGAGATAAGCAAGGTGGAGAGTCAAGAAGCAAGCCAGAGGTCAGGTTCCAGAGGGATCAAGATCAGGCGTGGTCAGAGGACGAGCCCGGTATATCACAGGAACAAGTGGGGTTTGATGACCATTTAGCAATGAGCTTGAATCTTGCAGTGACCAAAGTCAATTTAGCTGCATGAGCAGCTCTTTGAGCACAGGCATAAACTCAGTTTTCCTGACAGATGCTGACTTCTGCCCTCCCAGTACTTCTTTCCTGAATTTCCAGTCTTCACAAGAATGAGTTTACAGTGGGCAGTGCAGCCTGTAGCCAGTATGTTACCCTGGAGAAGAGAGGAGGATGGAGAAGCAGGGGAGTACATTTCCATCCTAGGCTATGGGGTGGTATGTTTCCATTTATGCCCACAGTGTAGGAAGATACAACTCTAGTGCCTGCATGAAACACATACAAGGGTGACTCCATAGGTCTAGTTGCAGGCTGGGGAAGGGAGGAAACCTACATCTATTACTTAACTTCAGAAAAGAAAA
This sequence comes from Lithobates sylvaticus, assembly GCA_028564925.1. Lineage (NCBI taxonomy): Eukaryota > Metazoa > Chordata > Amphibia > Anura > Ranidae > Lithobates > Lithobates sylvaticus. The sequence goes on from CM053028.1 coordinate 261,488,861, forward strand.
GTCTGAACTCCCAAGAATAAATAGACAAATACAAATCCGTTGGCAGGTAAATATGTATTTAATTTGTGTATTTAGCTGTTTGCTTGGAGAAGTAAACAACATTAACTGAAGCCTTTAGAAGAACAGTTAATAAACATAAGTTAACCATTATTAGTGGATTATAATAAGGACAGTGGGGCCTACAGGCCAGGGCTCGGGGACAGGGAGTCCATATCCTGTAGAGGAAAGTTAGGGTCAAGTGTGGGTCATGGATTCCTGTCCAGCACAGCTCTAATCTTAGCCTAACTGACATTGATCTATAACAGCCAGACTGATGAAGCCCTCAGTGCCGGTCTTTTCCCTGTCCTCGACCTCCAATGCTGTCAGACCCAATAGCAATCACATAGGCCAGTATAGCTACAGATAGTTAAGTTAAGTTAACATACATTAAATACAGCTTCACTTAAATATGTCCTGTCACATGTTCAATAAGGCAACAAGAATTGTATTTGAATTTATTGACATTATTGAAGAGGTTGATAGTAGAATATTGTAAATATATTGATGAGTAGCTGTCAGAGAACTCACGGTACCAATGCCCATCTTCGTGCAGCAGTGGCTAGTCCCCACTCTGCGGATGCCAGTACTCATGCGCAGTGTCCCCAACGGAACCGAACGAGCTCCGGAACGTGCGTGCGTACCCGCGCATCAACACGAACGTGTGCGCGTCCTCGCACTCCAATGCGAACGGGTGCGCGCACTCGCACGTCAGTACGAACATGTATGCGCACTCGAGCACGGACGTTCACCTCCACCAATCCCGGCACATAGCGCCATATATAAACAAGGCCTTCACATGATGCCAGTGCTGGATCGTCTTCAGTCTGTTCCCTGAGTACCTGATTGTTATTACCTGTTACCTTGCTCCTGACAAACTCGGCTTCCCTTGACTACTCTTCTGGATCATCCCTACTTATTGGCTACCTACTATTATACTGACCTCGGCTTGGACTTTTGACTACGGCTCTGCTCCTTGATTCTGTACCTCACCGCCTGCCCGTTGCCAACCTCTGCCTGCCCTTGACTACGAACTTGCCTTCTGCCTTGTACCCTGTTGCCAGCCAGCCAGTTGCCGACTCCTGCCTGTCTTGACGTCGCAGTTCCCATACCCACCTGCCCGGCCACCACTGGACATAGTTCTGGGTATCAGCCTCCACACCTTCCTCCCAGAGGAACCGGTATCTCCAAGCACCAGTCTTCTAGCCACAGGCACCTGCACCCTTTCGTGGCCCCAGCACTCCCTGTCCCCACCACCAGGGGTGTTGGGACCGGAACCGTGCACGAGGCCACCCCCAGCATTCGGACTCCGCTGTAAGGTACGTGACAGTAGCTATGTAAAATATTCTTAGTTTAATATCTCTACTCATCACAAATAGTAGTGACTTGATCCACAATGTTTGTATTTAAGGATTTCTAAACTCAAAACCAAAAATGTAATATATTGCAGCTTACAGTCTTCAGATGTGGTAGTTGCATTACTTTAAGAATATTTTCAGCAAATACAGAAAATACCTGCTGATCTTGCCAGAAATGCAGTGCCATTGCCATTTCTTCTAAAGCACAAACAATGTTATATATCTTTTGTAAACTACTATCATGTGGTAGTGATGTACACAAGCAGACATGTTTGAAGTTGAGCCTGTGAGACAACCATGGCTCTCCCCATAAATATAATGAATGTGTGAACGTTGTCACCCAGGGGCAGGAAGTGTGTTATTCTCAGGTTTACTAGGAAAAATTCAAAAAGTAAAACACTAAAAAAAGGAAGCTGACAAAGCCACCATACCTAATGACTTCTAAGCTACAATGTAATAAATCTTTGTTTTTGGGTTTAGACACCCTTGAAGGTATTCTTCATCCATGACTGAGAGTGGCAAAATGAAAAATGCTTTGCTTATTTATAATAGGCTGGTTTAAGCCATTTTATGCAGCAAGTGTGAGATGGAAGTACTAAATATTATGAGTTTTAGTGTAGAGAATAGGGAAAAACGTGTCATACAAGACGATTGTTTTTTAGTATTGTTGGTGCCACTAAGGTATCACCACAGAATTCCATTAAATAAATATTAAGCCAAATGCTCCTTCAGTTTTTCAAAAGATGATATACTGTATTTAGGATTGTTTAAGAGTCCAAAGGCACAAAAATGAATATAATTGTGATCTAGGCCTTCTTGTTGGATTCTTACAGACTTTGGGCTCTCTCTACTCCTTTGGTTTAAAGTGTATTTTAAAAAAAGTATTATATATTGCAGCATAGCTATCATTAGATGTGGTGGCTACATATGCTTACTTTTATCATGATTTTATTCGTGTAATTTAATCTTGTGATCCAGCCAGTAATACATTTCCATTCCCAGGGTCACATTGTAGTCATAATAGTGGGCTCCCCTTAAACTAAAAACACCTACCCTTCTCCTCATCTCCGTTACATATGGAGGGGGCATTGTGTAGTTCACAGAAGAGAGTTGGGTAGGCTAACAACATTGTTTCCAATTTCAGTTAATTGCACAGGAAGTTACCAGTGCACTGCAGTTCTGGTACTTTTCTTTTTGCTCACTATAAGAAAGGAAAAAACTCATGCAGCCATCACATCTAAGTACTGGTGCACTGCAATGAATAAATCAAATTTTAGTTCTTAAGTTTAGATTTATTTTAAGCAATTTCTAAATTTAAATAATCAAAATAGTTACTAAATGTTTAAATGGTACAATAAACCACAAACACCTTGGGAGTACCAGAATATTTTTGCCCAGCAAGCTTCAATACTATGTACACTTTACAGTTAGCAGGTCCATAAAATTGGAATTGCAAGTACTAAGCGCTCTGCGCATAGACTTCTTTACAGACAGAATGGTTACTAAGTAGGTACTAATTAACAGTATTGTTTTTCAAGCCTGGTACTTTCAAACCAGAAACTTTTACCCCTTGCATGTTTTGCATATTGTGGCTCACTTTGTTCCTAGTTTCTGACTTGCTTGACCTTAGGATGAAGGTCCACCAATTTCCATACAAAAAGAAAGAAAAGTTCCCCCTGGAATGGTGGGGTTTTTAGGCAGCAATAGTTTTTAGAAAAATGTATCAAAGTTGGTATTTAGTGAGAGACTCAGTATATCGGAATAGGTTTTAAATGTTTATTCATGTCACATATATGACAAATGGAATATAAAACATAAGCCCATACAGAATAAAATAAAACTATACAATACACACACAGGCAAGGCCAACAGGTAGCACCTGACACCTCAACTGATAAAACAGGGGGGGTCAATATGATGCAACAACACTAATGTGTTTCAGGGGAAAATCCTTCCTCTTTATGACTTGAGCATTCAATAAAATTCAAATCATGATGGAATGCACTAGGGAACCTATGTTATTTACGTATGAAGCCTGACTGAAAAACTTCTAGGACATTTCTAAGGATGTCGCTAAGAGAAGCCTTGTTATACTGGCCACCTTCATTATCACAGGAGTGAGTTCTTTCTCTTATTCAAACCCCCCTCACATGCGCTTTTTCTCCCATGATACAGTAGCGCTGGGTTCAGCGTTTGAGAGCTCACTCCTGTGATGGTGAAGGTCAGCAGTAACAGCTAGGCATCTCCTGGCAAGCTTTTTAGCAAGTCTTTAAAGTATTCAAAGGACATTATTTACCTCTGGCCTAAGCTGCACAGCTTGTTTTTATCTATAGATGCTCCCTATATGCATAGGCATAGGTTAAAATGAGCTAACCCTTTAAAGTGAATTTAAAGACTAACATGTTTATACTCACCTGCTCTGGGTAATGGTTTTGCACAGAATTGCCCCTTACTTCCTCTTCTGGGGCCTTCCGCCAGTGATCTTGGCTCCTACTTTTCTGTGCCTGCCCCTACAGCAAGCCACTTGCTATGGGGCAGATGTGTGTGCTAGCTCCTGAGCTAGGCTGTGTGCACCCATAAACACACACAGTGTGGCTCAGCCTCACCCTCTGCTCTCAGCTCATAGCCCACAGACAATGGCTCCTGCTATTCTTAGCAAAGCCTGTGAGACCAGGGAGAGAGGGGGAGAAGACCCACAGCCCAGCACCTCGCTGAATTGAAACTGGGGTCAGGTAAGTGTTAGGGAGGGGGGAACACCCCGAGTAAGTTTTTTTACTGTAATGCAGAGAATGCTTTAAGGTAAAAAAAACATTAAGGCTTTAGAACCAATTTAAAGTGGATGTAAACCCAATTTTTTATTTTATTTTATAATGTAGAGAATAATATTTCCTTTCATTTAAACCCAGTCTTGCCACACAGATTTACTCGAGGTCTGAGTAATCCTCTTTTATTGTTCAGTTAGAGAAATCTTGACAAAGTTTTGAAAACTTTGTCAAAAACGCCCCCTTGCTGTGAGTGACAGGTGATTTACATATCTCATGCACTAGCCTGAGACAGGTTATCATCAGATCACTGGATGTTCTACTCTGCCCAGCTCTGACTACATACATGTCCCCTAAATCACTTGTCTGTCTATAGTCTGCTGACTGTTCACTGCATCCCATGATGAGAAACATCCAGTCAAAACACAGTAAAGCTGGGAGAGATGGAGGGGAGGGGGATGTGAATTGTGCCTGTCTCAGGCTAGTGCATGAGATATGTAAATCACCTGTCACTCACAGCAAGGGGGCGTTTTTGACAACGTTTTCAAGACTTTGTCAAGATTTCTCTAACTGAACAATAAAAGAGGATTGCTCAGGCCTCGAGTAAATCTGTGTGGCAAGACTGGGCTCAAATGAAAGGAAATATTATTCTCCACATTATGACATAAAAAACAAAAAACAAAAAAAAAAATGTGGGTTTACATCCACTTTAAATTGGTTCTAAAGCCTTAATGTTTTTTTACCTTAAAGCATTCTCTGCATTACAGTAAAAAAAACTTCCTTGGGGTGTTCCCCCCTCCCTAACACTTACCTGACCCCAGTTTCAATCCAGCGATGTGCTGGGCTGCGGGTCTTCTCCCCCTCTCTTCCTGGTCTCACAGGCTTTGCTAAGAATAGCAGGAGCCATTGTCTGTGGTCTATCAGTCAAATCCTGTGAGCTGAGAGCAGAGGGTGAGGCTGAGCCACACCGTGTGTGTTTATGGGTGCACACAGCCTAGCTCAGGAGCTAGCACACACATCTGCCCCATAGCAAGTGGGTATTTGAGTTTACATCCACTTTAAGACTTGATAAAGACTAGCATCTTTTAAAGACATTAAGAATGACTAGCTGGTGTTCCTATGCCATTAGGAGATGCTTTTAAAGTGGTTGTAAACCTTTACATATACCCAGCGAAGTGACTGGCCTCAGGTAATACACAGAGATAAAGCAAATCCTCCTACATAAGTTGTACCTATCTATCTGCAGTCTTCTCTTCTCTACATCTGCTCAAAGTCCAGAATTTTTTATTCAGAAAAATAGGGGCAGAGAGCTGAATTCCCACACTGCAGAGCTCAGTGAGGAGACATAATTGGAAGGAAGGGACATACCCTCATTCACACAGCACACAGGGACAGAGCTGAGGCTGTCAATCAGCTGGAGCTCCCTCCCCAGTCACATTTATTCTCTTGGTGTCAGGAAAACGTGTCAGAAGTGATTCATGCTGATAGCAGAGAATTGAAGCAGCAAACAGAAATGACACTTAGTGCTATTAAACAAGACAAGTAAATACTATAGAGGGACATGCTTAGTTCACATTTCATGTCTGTGGTTTACAACCACTTTAAGTGAAATTAATTTTTGTACAGGGCTCCTCAGCACACATCCAATAATTCACTGTCTACTGAGTTATCCCTGCATTGCGATCAGAGAGGTTACAGCCTAGGACCAGATCTGTGTCCACCCACTATACATTTATATCAAAGATCTGTTTCTTTGAAAGGAAACGTATATACTTCAGAACCAAATATCTCTCCCTTTGGTCCAGCACTATAATGCACACAACAGAAATGTATGTGGCAGATTACAGATCCTGGATAGGCTAGGACTTAGGGCTAGTGGGTGAATCAAGCCAGAGGGTACAAAATGAGTAATAATTAACATGCTAGGGTGAAAAAATCAAGCTGTTAATAAACAGTACCAACATTTGAGACAGAAGCATAAATAAGGGTAGTGCTAGAGATTGTTGCCAGGGGTAACATAAACTCAAAACCAAGGTAAGGAGCTAATGGCATAGCAAGGAAACATAGGCCAATGTCAACTACCAGTGTCAATGCATAACTAAAATATTTTGGAGTTGGCAAAACGTCAAGTAAAAAAAAAGCTCTAAAGACCAATTAAACTCTGACAATGTATCCCTATAAGGAAGTCAGGCTGTATATACAGTAACAATGTTATCCTCCTTTACTTCTTTATATTTCACTTTGGGGGAACTGTGTTGATCTGTGGGAGAGCCAGGCCATTGCTTTCTGTGAGAGAGTTGTAGTCCAACTCTACAGATCTGCTGCAGCACTTATTAGTCAAATAAAAACTAAAAAAATCAGATGTATCACCATAAAGGTTTATTTGGGCTTTAAATATGTATTTAGAGTTTGAAGCACCTGTAAAGCATGCAATATAAAATAACATAAAATGTGCTTTTTACAAATGTTATATTATCTGTAGCTTGTGTATGCTCAGCTTAAATATCATCTCCTAACTGTGGTATTAAAATATTCAGACAAATAGCAATGCATAGATAACAAAGGCACAATTTCCATCAGTGAGGAAAGTCACAATGTTGCTGGACTGCAGCCAAACAAAATCTCGGTATGGTCAGTAAACCACATATGGATGTTATTATTCTCTCTCTTTATATACACAACTATATACACAGTACGTGTGTGTGTGTGTGTGCGTGCGTGCGTGTGTGTGTGTGTATATAGTGGTGCTGTTTTGAGCATCACCTCCCTGTAGCTTTTTCTTGACCAAGTAAAATGACAGTTAACCTACACAACATGTTGACCACATTAGTGAACAACTGAAGTTGTTTTTCAATTGTGAAGGAATTTATGTGAATTCTTTAAAAACACAAAATGGCAGGCTCTCTGCATGTGGTCACAGCTGGAATTATCAGAAGAACAGATAAGCAATATTTAATGACAAATGTTTGAATTTTGTTTTGCAACCTCTCCAAGTAAAGCTGGCCATAGATGGTTTGAATCTCGGTCCGTTCAGTCGAGATTTGATTCATGTATGGGCAGGGTTCCTTTGATTGACTTGGGTACAACCAGCATGTTTCTAGCATGCGATTATTGACAGCGGCTATCACTGAAATCACTGCTGGGTACACTAATACCATCAACAGCATAAAGACATTCATCCACAGCACTGTCCCTTACCTAATTATATGTGTCATAACATATAACAAAATAAAAACCAAAGTTATGTCTCTTAATTCCCAGCCATAAGTTCACTATCTTGTGAATAAAGTTCACCAATTATAGAGCCAAATAACATTCATCCACTGTGACTCCTGTGATACCCCCCCCCCCCCTCTGTGCTCACACACTCAGAGACCTTTGACCCTCTGCTTTTATTTAAAAGAGTCCATTATACTTATACAGTAGATATCTTCCCTCCTGGGTTCTTCCATATACGCCAGCACTCCTCAGGTTTTCTTGTCCCCGCCACCTTAAAAATGGACCAGTACTACTTGATATGACAATTCCATTAGTCTAGCTTTATTAAAGAAAAAAAGGAAAAAAAGTGCCATAGTGTAGTATTTTTTATTATATTAAACTATTACTCCAATAATGCATTAACTTGTATACAACTTAAAACCACATCTAGACACAGAAGCAAGCCTCAGCATGATTAGTGTTATGATTGAGGAAGTGTCACATTATCATTTACTATTTTTATCATTATTGGTGTGAGAACACTTTTATGGTGGCTGCTGCATTGTTGGTTTTTATATGTAATATTTTTAATTTTTTCCCCTTAGTGGTTTGCGCATTAGTCACCCCTTATTTATAAGCCTCAGCTTGCGTTTCACGGGCCAGAAGTGCCCACTGGGAGCTTTTTTTTCTTTCAGTAATTGAACTGTCCCATCGAATGGTACTGATGCATTTTGGACAAGGAAAAGGAGCCAGGACAAGAAAATCTGAGGAGTGCTGGAGTATATGGAAGACCCCAGCAGGGGAGATATCCATAAGCATAATTGACTCTTATGCTTAACCACAGAGGGTCAGTCTCAGAGTGCGGAAGCATGGAGGGGGGCACAGAGTAATCACAGGAGTCACAGTGTATGAACAATATTTGGCACTATAATTGGTGGACTTTATTCACAAAGGGGGGGACTCATGGCTGGGATTTAAGAGACTTTACTTTGGTTTTTATTTTGTTATGTTATGCTTTATATAATTAGGTAATGGACAGTGATGAGGATGAAAGTCTTTATGTTATTGAGGGAGCTTGATGGTACCCGTGAACAGCAGAAGTGCAAATAAGTCACAGTTAAAGCTAATAGTATTGATTATTAATTTTTGAATGTATTTCTTATTTATTTAATTATATGTTTATTTGCTTTGGAATTTATTAAAATTTGATTTAATGATTTTAAGTTAGATATATAATACCCATAGCGTAGGTGATTGGGGTTTAATCCCATCAACAGGCAAAGAAAATAAGCCTGGTACATTAGTGTTCCACTGAGCTTAGGAAATATAAGCCATGAACACAAATAGCAAAGGATAGATTTGGGAGAGTAACAAAATTACAGTCATTTTAAATGAGGAGATCACATTTCCTTTAAGTAGGGTTATCATAGGGGGCTCTGATTGCTCATACATCTTGCAATTATAATTAATTTAAATAAAACCAATCTGACTTTTTTTTTTTTCAAGAGAAGAGTTATGCCGCGTACACACGATTGGAAATTTCGCCAGCTCCATCAGACTTTTGCTGGTGGAATTCCAGCCAGCAAAAGATTAAGAGCAGGTTCTCAATTTTTCGGTTGGAAAAAGTTCCGATCGTAAAAAAATTTGACGCATGCTCGGAAGCATTTAACTTCATTTTCTCGGCTTGTCGTAGTGTTGTACATCACCACATTCTTAACTGTCGAAAGTTCAGCAAACTTTTGTGTGACCGTGTGTATGGAAGCCAAGCTTGAGCGGAATTCCGTCAGAAAAACCATCCGAGATTTTTCCGATGGAAAATCCGCTCGTGTGTGCGTGGCATTAGAGTTCCTCTAAGATTTGATGTGTAGATGTGAGATAAAATATCTCGGTCAAGATTAGAATTCCTACACACACTGATTGTTTTAAAAAATGTTTTAAAAACAGACAATTGTCAAACAAATTGGCCCAGCAGGATCCCAAACACTTCTGCAAAGTAAATATATATATTTGTCCACTTCCTTGTGCTTTAAATATAGCAACTAAGTACCCCTACTGAGGCCTCCTGGGCGTAAAACACAAGAAAGTGGGCAAATTCATATATTCACTTTGCAGAAGTGTTTGGGATCCTGCTGTGCCAGTTTGTTTGACAATTGTCTGTTTTTAAAACATTTTTCCTGGTGTCTGGTAGGGTGGGCAAATTTGCCTTTACACTAAAATTTTGTACATTTGCTTCAATAAAGTCTTTTATCATAAGATAAACTATTTTACAGTTTAAAATGTAACACAAGTCATGGGAAGTACCGTACCTTTATTATCTCCTTAAAGTCAAACTATGACATATGAAATGACATTGGATGCAGTCTATCACTATCATTAACACAGCAGTTGTATTTATTTGAGTCCCGCTGTAACAGTTTTATTATCAGTTGATTCTGCCAGTAGATTGAATATTGTTCCACTTACTGTAACCGAGTGACAGTTCTGAATGTTCTGCAGTGAAATCACACAGCAGCATTGTGCCCCGGTGGACAGGATAGTCTTAGACATGAAGTTTTTTTTTTAAATCATATTTTATTGAGAAAATTGTATCCATAAACAAAAACAGAGTTCAAATAGAAAAAGTCAAGGTCTCAATACAGCGAATGTTTAGCCCCTTAAACATATCAAGCAAGTCAAGGCCATAAATTGTAGACATGTGCAATTTGTTTAGTTTTTTTTGTTTTTCGTTTTTTTTCGTTATTTTCGTTCGTTCGTTTTCGTACGAATGAACGAATCGTTCGAATCGTACGAATCCGAATAACAAATCGCTCGAATCGTACGAATCCGAATAACGAATCATGGGAGAGTACAAACAGCATTGGGTGGACCGTGCTTGGTCCACTCAAATCGGCGTTTGTAGCAGCGCTATTTAGAATTTTTCAAGTTAATGAAAAAAACATTTAATATATACACTCAAAATAGATCACCATATATCATATAGAGTTGTGAAAAATTAATCTTATATGTGTAATAAAATTAAAAATATGGATCAAGTGAGAGTGGTGAACATTCTCATAAGTGCATAAAATTATAAAAATATAAATAAAAATCAAAGTGAATTCAAGTGAATCATATATGTGGTAAAAAAGATAATAAACGAATAAATAGATGAATGATTATAAATTCTGTGTCTCCAGTCCACATAAAACAATGCTTGTCAAACTGATCAAGCTGGCCTGCAGCAATCCACCAATCCACCAAGTGACAGTTGGTATAAACAAACAGTTCAGAATTTGGATATTTGAGTGATCCGACCACCGAGGGTTTCCACCTTGTGCAAGACTCGTCCCCCTATGGGGCTGCACTCACCAGAAAACTGCTTTAAATGTGCCTGTAGTTTTAACCAATGTGGGCCTTCTCCTCCAACATCAGACCATCCACCAGCGCGGAAATAGGACCAGATCTGATGTTGGAGGAGAAGGCCCACATTGGTTAAAACTACAGGCACATTTAAAGCAGTTTTCTGGTGAGTGCAGCCCCATAGGGGGACGAGTCTTGCACAAGGTGGAAACCCTCGGTGGTCGGATCACTCAAATATCCAAATTCTGAACTGTTTGTTTATACCAACTGTCACTTGGTGGATTGGTGGATTGCTGCAGGCCAGCTTGATCAGTTTGACAAGCATTGTTTTATGTGGACTGGAGACACAGAATTTATAATCATTCATCTATTTATTCGTTTATTATCTTTTTTACCACATATATGATTCACTTGAATTCACTTTGATTTTTATTTATATTTTTATAATTTTATGCACTTATGAGAATGTTCACCACTCTCACTTGATCCATATTTTTAATTTTATTACACATATAAAATTCATTTTTCACAACTCTATATGATATATGGTGATCTATTTTGAGTGTATATATTAAATGTTTTTTTCATTAACTTGAAAAATTCTAAATAGCGCTGCTACAAACGCCGATTTGAGTGGACCAAGCACGGTCCACCCAATGCTGTTTGTACTCTCCCATATTTCTTTGTTTTAAGCAGCAGCTGTTAATGATATATGTATAAGGTCTACTGTACATACACATTACATGGAGATTATTCTTGCACATCACAATTATAATTTCATCACATCTATGCACAAGCATATATATATATATATATTTTGATTTTTATATATTTATCTTGCACATATATACATATATATTTATTTATTTATTTATTTATTTATATATTTATATATTTAACGAATCTACATAATACAGGTCTGGTACACCTATATACCTACCCAAACTTGTTAGTAACACATCCTAGGAGCGCAGAGCGGTGTTTTTTGAAGAGGGCGGAATAAAATAAACATCACTATCCAATATCCGAATAACGAATCGTTCGAATTGTACGAATCCGATTAACGAATCATTCGAATCGAACGAATCCGAAAAACAACGAAAATCCGAAAAAAAACTAAATTAGAAACAACGAATGTACTAATGAAGAAAATCCGAAAAACGAAAACGAACGAAAAAATTCGTACATTCGTAACTTTTTTTTTTTTTGTTGAATTGGTAATTTTCCGTGTCCCTTACAATGGTGCTGCTAAATGTGCTTCGAATGGACTGAACAAAAAAATTCATACATTCGTAACTTTTTTTTTCGATTTGCATTTACATAAAATTATGAATTATGCTCCGATTACGAATGTACAAATGTTACGAATGTTACGAATGTACGAATAAATACGAATGCGTCCAAAAATTCAACTAACGAAAAAACGAATCAACGAAAAAATAACTCTTACGAATGTACGAATCGTTACGGATCCGAACACCGACGACTTACGAATGTACGAATCGTTACGAATCCGAACACCGACGACTTACGAATGTACGAATCGTTACGAATCAACGGAAACGTAAAAAACTAAACGAAAATAAACACATTTTTTTGTTGTGCACATGTCTAATAAATTGTGAATAGATAATCATCTCATTAGATTAAGGCATAAAAAAAAAGGGTTGGCATTGGAGACATGGTAAACTGAACTATGACCTTCAGGACAGAGAACAGAGAAAAGGGGAAAAGCATGCAAGCAGGTGCCTACTTTTGGGGTACACACTATGGGGTTGATTTACAAAAAAACTGGAGAGTGCAAATACTGGTGTAGCTGTGCTGAGTAGCCTAAATTCAGCTTGTTCAATTAAGCTTTGACAAAATAACCTGGAAGCTGATTGGTTTCTATGCAGAGCTACACCATATTCTGTGTGCACCAGGTTTAGTAAATCAAACCATATTTCTTTTTATTGTACTGTACGGTGTGTGTATTGGTGAGTTCTTTTAACATGCTTACCGCGGAGGTTAAGAAAGGGTTAAGATTGTCAAACTCCCAGATATTCATGGTCCAGCCTCTTTTTGGTGGCCCATAAACACAAGGGAACTGACAGGAAGCTGTGCTGCAAGATGTTGCTCCTCTGGGAACACATGGCCACCCTCTTGGGGTACCCAGTCAGGGTACTGGAACCAGAACATGGACCTTAGACAAGGACTTTCCCTTGCTTAGAGACATGAGTAGCCTGAGTTAGCTAAAATGAACTGGAACTCTGCCAGCAATGACTGTAAAGGACTGTGATCTGGTAACTCTGTACTTGCAATAAGCTTTAGCTCCTAAATGCCTGGTCTGAAATCTCTCAAAAGGGGTGCATGTAGGGCAGGTGCATCAACAGAACAGGGCTTACAGCAGGGGATTTGTACTACCAAAGGTCTACAAGTGGAGAATGCTGCAAGTGGAAGATCTTATTGCTGTTGATATGAGTAACTGGTAGTGTGTTTGGTGTTCAAGCTGCCAGCCGGCATGTGTACTGTGTGTCTAGCAAAGATGCTCTGTTAGCGAGGAGGTGACTGGATGCAACCTAATACCTAACGGGCGTTGCCCCTATGTATCCAGGACTGGATCCATGTCACGGCCCCTATGTACAATGCTCAGCATAAATGAGTACACCCCAACAGATTTGTCAGAAAACCTTTACTTTACTTTCAGAATCAACATTTTCTATGGGACACCATACTACAAAATACCCCCACCAATGTGGGACATTGATTGAAACCAAGATGTGTTATATTGCACACACAAAAGAGTATTTTTCCTAACAAATTCATTCAACCATATTGCAAAAATGAAAGCCTTAGGAGCAAAGCTAAATTTTAGGCAACAAAATCCTAATTAACAAGAATTCAACTACAGGTTAGTCTAATTATTCATAAAACAGGTCTCCAGCAGACATTTGATTATAAAAGGGTGTTACTTAACAAAGAACACCCCTTCCCATGTCACAAGGCTTGAGAAAGAAAATAATTTCTTTACACAAGAAAGGAGAAGGCTACAAGAAGATCAGCAAAACTTTACTTATCAGTCAGAAAACTGTAGCAAAAGTGATACAAAAAGTTAAAAAAGAAGGAACTGCACACATCTCACAAAGAGAAAAAGGCCTTCCAAGGAAGTTAACACCTCGACAGGAACATCTTCTGATGAGAAGGGTTGAAGAAAATCGCCATACAAGTTCACTGCAGTTAGCTAAAGAAGTAGAAAGCCAAACTAGGGTGATTGTTTCCCATGACACAATATGGCGTACACTGCAGAGGAATGGCATGCATGAGTGTCGTCCACGAAGAAGGCCTCTCCTAAAGCCCATCCACAAAAAATCCCACCTAGAATTTGCTGGGACCCATGCTGAGAAAGAAGAAGACTACTGGGACTCTACTCTGGAGTGATGAGACCAAGATAAATGTTTTTGGAACTGATGGCTTCAAAACTATATGGAGTCACAAAGGTGAGGAGTACAAAGAAAAATGCACAGTGCCTACAGCGAAATATGGTGGTGACAGTGTCCTGTGGGGCTGCATCAGTTCTGCTGGTGTCGGGGAGCTGCATTTCATTGATGGTATCATGAATTCACACATGTACTGCTCTATATTGAAAGAGAAAATGCTACCATTACTCTGTGCCCTTGGTCGTTGTGCACTTTTTCAACATGACAATTATCCAAAACACACATCTAAGGCCACTGTTGTATTTCTGAAGAACAGGGTGAAAGTTATTCAATGGCCAAGTATATCTTCTAATCTGAACCCAATCGAACACCTATGGGGAATTCTGAAGAGACAAGTTGAGAATCACTCTCCATCCAGCATTCAGACTCTAAAAGTGGTTGTTCTTGAAGAATAGAAAAGATAGATGTTTCAAAATGTCACCAACTTGTTCATTCAATGCCTAGAAGACTTGCCTAGAATGGCGATCATAAAAAATACTAGATGTAGTCGTTTTTGTTGTGGGTGTATTTATTTTTGCATCAACTAATTTGAGTAAAACTGAAGATTTTGTAATCTAAGTAATTTAATTAGTATTAGTAAAAGTTATTAAAGTTATTATTAACCGTACTTTCATGTAATGAGCTAAACAAATATTCTATAAACCCCAGCTTTGTCAATATTTTGGAAATTGTTCTTGTGTTCATTGAGATATTGATTAAAATCTTACATTTCAAAAGGGGTGTACTTATTTATGCTGATAGGGACTGTGGCAAAATAACTCCTGTGCAAATTACCTAGTTATGTCACCCCAGACTGACAAATCAAGATGGCTGAAGGTGCCAAATATGGAAGAAGACTCTGGGAGGTCATTGATGGCAGTGATGCGTCCCTTTCACCACAGGGTCTAAAGTAAGCCCATGCTGTAAAAGAAGATGCCATATATCCCCTGTACTGCTTTCTTAAAGCCACTACAAGTGTCTGACATTACTGGGTGTGTCAAACACCTTCTTCCACATGGTGCAATGTGGTTTCTCCCGCTGGCTTGTACATCCTGTAGTGAGAGAGCTGGTATTTGATATACCTGGAAGTATAAATACCTGTAGTGGTCAGCCAACTGCCACAGTTTTAACACACATGCCTTCGGAAAAGTAACGATATGGCATCTTGTTTTACAGCATTAACTTACTTTTGTTTGACCCATGTGGTGACATGGTCACTTTATTATATTTGGTTGGCGCATACACATGTTCCGGTAACATCCTAAACAGTATGTTGGATGATCAAACTCAGCAGGAGCAACTGCTAGGAAAGCTTGTTATTACATTATGTTTTTCCTGTCCTTTCCAGTAAAAAAAAAAAATACCTGAGTGAGATAACTGCACAGTACATAGTAGCACTTTGTTTCCCACATGCTATCAAAGTAACACTTGCATCCTTTGCAAAATGATACTTGCGTAGTGGCAGAATAGCTCATTAACCCCTCAGGTGTGCACTGTTCCATTTTTCTCTTTTTTTTTTTTTTACACAGGACTGCCAAAGAAATACAACCGGCAAGCACTGTGAGAGATGTCCAACTGGTTACATGGCTGAAGTAGTCCAAGGAGTATTAAAATCCTGTCTGCAATGTCCCTGTCCACTGCACTTTAGTTCTAACAAGTATGTCACTTTCAATCCTGTGATAAAGCACAATTCTATAAAGATCACCATCTATATATTTCCTGAAGAAGGGCTTACATTTAAAATTGTCAGTTAAAATTTCCAATGGCTTGGTAATGGTTGTGTTGGTTAATGTTTCACATACCTGAAGGAGAACTGTAGTCAAGATGCAATGCATATATAAATGCCTATTACTTTGTCTAATTCTTGTACTTAGAAATCATATTTGGCAGAAAACTTCTTCCAGAACAGTTTCCAGCATGATATATAACCATAGGCCTTGGGCCAACACAGAGTTTTTATGTATTCATTCAGATTTACAGTGGCTTCTGACCAGCAGCAGCTTTGCTAACTTAAAGTATATCTAAAGCTAAAACTTTTGTCCAATTTGGATTGAGTAGGGTAGGGTTGGAATGCAGTTAGATTATTTTTTTTTCGGCATCTGTGTTCCAGAAGAGATATATCTCTTTACTTCCTATCCTGTAGACTCAACAGGGCATGAAAGGATATTTATCCAATGTAAGGGAAATGCCCTTTTAGACCGTTGTCCTCTGGGGGAACAGGTACCCCTAGAAGATTTATCATGTATCCCTGTTCTGGTCCCTCAAAATAGAAAAGAAAAAGAAAATTGATAGTGGTTCTAACCCTTAATGCTGTATCTACCCCCCCCCCCCCCCCCCCCAAAAAAATGGCTTGTCTTTAGTTTTACTTTAAAGTAATAACTGAGCTGGAAAGTGGGAATTGTAAATAGTGTTACTTGATCCTTTTTGGACTCTTACACAAGTTGACCCTTCCAAATTCATGCAACTTCCATTAGAATAGGTACTATACAGAATGTCAATTGTATTTAATTCATGTTTTCACCTTATCAGAGTATGCACTATGGTAATTAATCACATTACAGGCTCAGATATGTCTCTAAGCAACCCTCTTGACCAAATTCTTTCAGTTTGCTATAGGGTTTACTGGAGAACAGGTTTATAAATATTTGGTCTACCTCTTCCAGTGGGCTGCTTGTCCACTACTTAAATCCCAACCCTAGCCAAAACTGTTTTATTAGTTTTAAATCACAAAGGGAAGAGTCAGAACTTATTTTGTTATTACTATCTGGGATTTTCACTTGACTTTTAATTTCAAAACATCGAAAACCAGAAATAAAGGTTACTGATGTCACCATAGTAGGAAGACACAAGCTATGTTAAAAATCTGACAGAGATCTAATCCTTTTCCACTATACTTCAATAAAGTATTGTACTTCCTACCTCTGTCCATATTATTAAAGTCAAATGAAAGCCTCTGGTTGCATAACCAGTAAGTAATGGTATTTGTATTTAATCTTAGTAAGCGTAGGTGTTTTATTTTATTTTTGGAAAAGCTGAACTGTGTTTGCAGCACACTGGAGAGCCAGAGCTTAGCTGTCACACAGAACACAGAGGTCTGACCCTTCTGCAGGGTGGACATAGGCTGCAATTAGTTTGGTATTGCTGTTTGTGTCCTTACTAGGGAGATTCTGTCCTAGTGTCAGGGTATCACAGGAACCGAGAGTCATAGGAAATCTGTCCAATGGAGGCAGAGACAGTAGCAAAAGCTTTTTTCATTTAGTAGAGTAGGGGAAAGGTCAGAACATATGTCAAATTGTTATTGCTACCTGAGTCTTCTTCTCCAAGTGATACCTATACTCCTCATTCTTTGTCTTGGTTTCACAAGGATGTAAAGTAAGAAACAATCTACTAAATGCAATCACTAACAGCCATAACAACCTCACAGAGATCCAAGCCCTTTCCCCACTTTACTCAAAACTTAAAAAAAGCTTTGCCTGAATTTGGGCTTTAACAATCTAAGTAAGCAAAGTGTAAATCTTTGTAAATCTTTTGCAAATGTTTTACTAAATGTTTTTCAAAACTTGTTGAAAATAGGAATTTAGATTGTTCATTCCATCAAGTACTTAAGAGTTTGTCTTTCCTCTAGGGGAGAGAGGAGTACGCATGATCTCATCACAGCTCTGATGGGAACAGTTACTTTCTGTTTTGTTCCCATGAACAGAATTCTTATTAGCTTGTACTAGAATGAAACAGATGTAACACTATCTCTTTATTACACCAGATGTCTCATCTCTTAATACGACTTTAGAAAAGTTCTCAAAGTGGATGTGCCTGATTATTGTAACGTAGAGATTGTTTATAGAAACTCCAGCCCGCATTACCTCGCATATGTAGATAGTCCCTTGGTAGTGGATGGAGGTTAATTTCTACTAAAATTATAGATCTATACAGGAGCAAATAAAGAACAGGAAGTTCATACAACAGAAGGACAAAAAAGATAATAGGAGGATATCCATTTATGCTATGGCTATAAAAATGTTACAGAGAATCGACCTTCGTTCATAAGGATTTAACTGTGCTATGTTTGCCTGTGAGGCCCCACATCCCTCTAGTTTTTAATATTATTACTATTCATCCATCAATTTCTCTTTGTAAAAAAGCAATTTTTGGATCAATTTCCCACAATGACATTAACAATACAATTGCCTTATAAGACCCCTTATAATTTAACAAAGGGAGCAAACAGATTTTAAAGAAATTCCAAATGGTTATACAGTATGTTAGTACTTACATTTCCCATGACTACACCTTTAAAAAAAAACTCAGGACCAGATGCTAGATTACAATAAGTTATAATATGATGACATCCTAATGGTTTGCTCTCTTTGACTTTGACATGTCCTTGGAGACTCCATATGTGTTTAGTGTATAGGCATTTGATGATCTTTGTTCACAGCATTAGAGGTTTTCTCAAGAATTGGTACACCTTGCAGAAGAGGCCCAACCTTATTCTTTACACCAGATATGGAGCTCCACTGAACCCTTTTACAAGTTGTACACATAGTACTACCACTTAAAGCAGTGTTTGTTTGTTAAATATAATATACCATTATTCTTTTCCAACAGCTTTGCCCTTACATGTGCTATGAAGAGAGGTTCTGTTCGTTGTATCTGTAGGGAAAATTTTGCTGGACCCAAATGTGAAAGGTAAGACTGAAAGTTCTTTGTATATCACCTAATATATATATATTAATAAATATCTGGGAACTGTTTTACCTACTAATGGATTTGCATTTTTGTCAATCTACTCATAAAGTTTACCCAGCTCTACACCAAAGCACAATTCTGTATAGAATATAATTTTCCCTTTCCCTCCCCACTCTTTGACGGGAAAGTGAAACGAGAAGCAGAACACTAATTAGTTCCTTTTGATGCCTCTCTCTCCCCCTCTGGCTGACCTCTGCTGTACAACCTGTACAGTAGACTGCAAAAGGCTGATACCAAGTCTCGTGCTACGTCAAGTATTGCATTACTTGCATTTAGAGTATATCTAAAGCCAAAACTTTTTTTTAATTTAGTAAATGGTTGGTTGTTTTTCCTATGCATGTCCCATTGGGGAGATTTCCCTTAAAGTGGTTCTATACCCGCACTAAAATAAAATAAAAAAGGGAGCTGACATGTTCCCTCTGTGTTTCTTCCAGGTTTGCGGCTCCGGCACTGTGAGTGGCCGGAGCAGCGATTACGTTACTCCCGCGCATGCACGAGGGAGACTTCTTCCCGGCAAGGTCCGGCGAACCTTCCGCCGGGCCTTCACAGCCCATGCACCGCTGACATCAGCAGCTGCATGCAAAGTGAATATCTCCTAAACTGTACAGGTTTA
Source organism: Lithobates sylvaticus (assembly GCA_028564925.1). Classification (NCBI taxonomy): domain Eukaryota; kingdom Metazoa; phylum Chordata; class Amphibia; order Anura; family Ranidae; genus Lithobates; species Lithobates sylvaticus. Next base: position 261,508,368 of record CM053028.1, read on the forward strand.
GGAGATATTCATTTTACCTACAGGTAAGCCTTATTATAGGCTTACCTGTAGGTAAAAATAACAAAAAAGGTTATACAACTGCTTTAACTTTCAATTCTATAAACACAACAGAATTAAAAGAAAATCTCTCCAAGGTGAAGGAAATCCCTCCAAGACGGTTGTAACCAGAATAGGAATCTCCATTGAAAGATTTCCCCTTGTCATGAGCCATCCTGTTCCCTAACTGGTACAACCCAGCACAGTTCCACTACTCCATGCCACGTATCTGTGGAGAAAAAAAGCTGCCAGATTAGCTGCCATTCCCTGGCACTCACGCATAGATTCTGCCACTCCTCATCACCTACTTTCAGGGAGCTGGACAGTTGAACCTCCTGCTAAGCCTACATGTGAATTCACCACATGCATGCTCTAGACTTCCTGTCACGTACCTGGGTAGAGACTGAATTGTTGAGGTCAGCCTCTCTTGTATCTCCAGCCCAGGTCCTGCTGAAAGTGGAACAGAGGGAACCGAGGGCCAGGATGTCAATCATTCCTTCCAAAAATGGCGCAGTCCAAAAACATAACCCTCTACCATTTAATTTTCCACGTGTCTTTCCTTGCGAGGGGTAACAGTAAATCAAGGACTGCGAGCCCCCACATGTAGCACTTACCCCTGAAGGAGCTACTGGTTTTATTGGGCTTACCGTTACCTTCTTCACCTCGTCTTCGTCTAGGGGTTCCCATGGTATATGGCCCAGAAAAATTTAGAAACTGACACTTTATCTTCCTTTTTGTGTTATTTATTGAAATAAAAGGTAAAACAGTCTCTTAAATGTAGGGTAGAGGGTTAGGGTGAAGTTCAGGTACTTTGGAACTGCAAAGTTATAGAGCCTCTCACTGTAGAAATCCAGAGAGCAACTGCCTCACAACTGGATTATCTCAACCCGGATAGACCTTCTTTTACTAGGCCTAGCAGCCAGTGAAGTATTAGGTAAAGCAAAGTCTCTGCCACAGATTTGGTTGTAGAACACTTGAGAAAAAGTCTCTGCCACAGACTTGGTTGTAGAACACTTGAGAAAAAGTCTCTGCCACAGACTTGGTTGTAACTGAGGAACTTTAATTTAGAGAGCTATCATACGGTACCAGTATCTTGTAGCCGGTCCGGTGATACCGTATGAGTGTAGATCCACTTAGTGTCCTTCAACTGAGCTTTCAGGCTCCTTCTGGAAAACCAGCCTTATCGCATGGCCCTCTCCCGAAGAGTCCTCCCCTGGATGCTTCTCCAGTTGCTGGGCCTCTCCTAGCCGAGACCACCTTTGAATCTTTGGGCCCGACATCCATTCAGGCCTGTCCATGCAGTTGCTTCACCTTGGGCTATCAAGCCCCGAGACTCGGAATTGCATGGATCCGCACCCCAGGCCAGGAGGGCCATGAGGGCTGGACAGGAGGACCAGGACCAAACAGACAGAAGATGGCTTCTGGCCCGGAACCCAGAAACACGTGATCTCAGTACCTTAAATACATTCTCCCAGAATGCACAGTGGGACAAACACTCCCACTGGGCTGGTTCCGAGAGAAAGACGAGTATCCAATACACCTGACCAAACTGCATTCCCATACTTGCCAGCGGTGACAGCGACACAAGTATGGCGGTACTATGTGGTAGATGACCCGGGATGCATCCTCCAACTGAGTCTCCAGGCTCTCCCAGAGGTACCAGCCTTGTTGCTCGGTCCTTTCCTGAAAAGTTCTCCCCTGAATCCTCCAGTCATTTGGCTTCTCCCCGCAGGCAAGACAGCACAGGACCACCCCTGGATCGGTAGGCCCCGAAACTTCTGGGCCTACCCTTCAGTTGCGAAGCCTCGGGCCAGCCGGCCCTGAGACATAGAGAAAGGCAGCACACACCTTAGGCCAAGAGGGCCATGAGGTCAGCATAACGAACTCCAAAATAATGGCACCTGTACGTTAAGTACCCTTACCCAGAATGCACAGCGGGTAGACCACTACCATCGGGCTGTTTCTGAGTAAAGGGGTATCCAATACATTCAGCCTATTGCATTTCCAACACTTACCGGTGGTGACAGTGACACACACGGCCAAGTGGAAACCAGCACAACCTAACTGAACTGGTACAGAAACCAGAACTTTGACACAATTAGTCTGAGCCAAACTGCAGCTTCAGACAAACTTAAATTTACAAAAATAATAGTGTCTGCTCATTAGGAGCAGGGCGCTACATATATATATATATATATATATATATATATATATTGTTTTTTTGTTTTTTTTATTAACAATAATTACATTACTAATAACATTCTTATTCAGCCCCTTCTCGTTTTTTTTTTTAATAAACACTGCTGTCCTACAACACATTTCTTATGTAAACTGTTCCACGATGACAAAGAGCAACCTTTATGCAGTCAAATTATCTATACACCTCCTCCATTCAGACACATTTATGAGACAATGTTACAGATACGTTACACTTGACTTAATCCACTTTCTATAGCTATTCTGTATAGCAAACAGCTGGAACATTTTACAGTAGAATATCTGTCATGATTTATGCTGATGCAACTTTATTGGGACATGAAGCATATGGCTTATATCTCACACTCTAAAAACCTTTGTGGAATATTTATATTTTGTCCTAAATGTGTGTGTGCTCTTTATACCAATGAATGGACTTAAAGACCTGTTGCAACGGAAGTGTTCGCTAAAATGGAAACACTTTGGTAACTGATGATCTGACAAAAGCTAACTGACTTTAATGCAAAAGAATGCACTTTTTCTGTACAGCTGTAGGAAATTATATTCCGGCTACATTTCCTTTGCAATACTTATTAATAAATGTTTATAGATTCCAGTAAGAAGCATTTGAAAACTACATAAATGTTAAATAGTGAATTTTATGTGCAACACTTAAGTTACAATCAGTAAGAATTATCTAAACTGCCAACTAGTAAAAATGTTAATGTAGGTATGCCAAACTTATAAACAAGCATGGTTTATTTTAACATTTTACAGGATGATTTACAAGGTGTCCTCGTGAATACAGTACAGCTTGTTATGGTTACTTCTCTTTTATTTTAGGTGTGCACCAGGTTATTATGGCAACCCACTGCTAATAGGTGGCACATGCCGAAAATGTGATTGCAGTGGAAATTCAGATCCCAACCTGATTTTTGAAGACTGTAATGAAGTCACAGGGCAATGCAACAGTTGTATGGGCAACACCATGGGATTTCACTGTGAGCGATGTACACCTGGGTATTATGGGGATGCTAGAGTGGCTAAAAACTGCACAGGTAAAGCTTAGACTTATTTCCTTAAACTGCTTACTTACATATTTATATGCCAGTGCCATGGTCATCAAAGAAACCCTGTTAATTCTCTAAAAAAGCCAAATGTCAGGTCCCTACAATAAAAGAGGTGTTATACTCACCTATCCAACGGCCTGTGTCTCCTACCTTTGTTCTGTTCCAACACTGCAGCCCTGTCAGTCTCTTCATTTTGACAATCACTGCTGAGTACTTTAGGGGTGTGGGGATCAAAGCAAAGAACCACATTGCAGTGTTGTTTTCAAAGCCATCCAATTTTCTCAGAAGTGTTGGATGCCACAAAATCTGACTGTAGAGCTAGAACAGAAGGAAGGTAGGAAACGTGGGTCATCAGAAAGGTAAGTATAACAGCTCTTCTATGGCAGCGTACCTGCCACTGAAACCTCATGAAGCCCTTAACAATAACTTGAAATGTTATTGGAAGCAATATGACAGAAAGCAGATGAAAAATGTAATACAATAAAATGCTAAATATAACAGTAAGTTATTAAAAATCATATTAGTATGTGGTCCATACTACGGCTTGAAAAACAAAGTTGTATCTTAAAGTATTAAAAAAAATTCTGCCGAACCAGGTAATCCATATCTTCAGTGGGGATCTGTCCGCTGATCTCCACTGAGGAGGCAGGTGGCTGGTCTGTGTAAGCTCCGCTTATGCAGAGTGGACATAGACACAGCCTGCTTTACTCTATGGGCGGTCAGATGCAAACAGGCCACCTGTCCATTTACACCCAACTGCCATCCGATCTGCCAGACAGATGGGGAACACCCCATCTTTCTGTTTTTAGTGGACAGGATCGGATGTCAACGTGTGTTAATGGGCTTGTGTCCGTTGAAACCAACCGCTCCCTAGAGGAGACTGGAGAGACCGATGAGGTTCATCTGAAAAACTGACAGGCAGACCCGATTGGTCTGCTAGTGTGAAAATGGGCCTAAGAAGCAAAGAACAGTTACCGTAGTTGATTGGTTTATAGTTTTAAAGTTTTTATACTTGTATCATGTTCATAAGTTCCAGGAACTATTATGCACTAATTAATGGTTCCCAAACTTTCCGTACTGTCTATGGAGGTCTTCTCAATAATCTTTTTTTAATGTTAAAATGTCCAATTAAAATAAATATTCTGTATCTTGCATTTAAGGTAACATTTAGCCTGACCTTCTTCTGAGGATACTAGTTGCCTGAATGTCAGGCTCATCCAGTGGTTTCCATAGCTTGGAGTCACTAACAAGTATGAAGATAAGTTAAACAAGGGATATAAAAAGTTGAAAAACTCAGCAGCATAGACACACTGCAAAATGTTGAATATGTGCCCATCACTTCAGCTTTTTCGTTCTGAGTGATATCACAGGTTCCAGAACCTTCAACGTGAGTCACTCCAATAGCTACAGAACACTCTGCTCCTGATCATCTCTATGCCTTTCACATTAGGATTTCCGAGTCTTGAAGTAAGTCAGCAAACTCTTGTCAAGGGTTTGCTTTATTATCAGGTAAGTGTAATTATAAAGATCTAGAGGTTAAAAGAAGTGGAGTGCTTTGTACCTGTTATAAAATGGGGCTTCCATATTCAGTATGGTGTTTCTCCAGAAAGATATTGGTCAGGTGGGTTCTTTAAGATTAAGGAGTAGTTGTAATACCCCAAAATAATATAATATATTAATTAGTTTATATCAATACTGACACAGTACAGTTTAGTAGCTGAATAAATGTAGGAAAGGCACTGACTGAATCAAACCTGAATCATGGTACCTGTATAACTTAGGCAAGTCAGTAATTAAACTGATGAACTGAAAGGCCTGGATTACTAAAATGTTTAATATTCTGTTAGACCATGGCCACTCTAACTCCTACAGCCTAGGGTTCATGAAATGTCAGTTGAACCACACCAAGAGGTCCATCAGTTTAGCATCACTGCCTTAGGATAGCCATACATACCTCATTTCCTCTTGTTCAGCCTGCAGACTGAAAGGGAGAAAATCAGCTGATTTCCCCATCCACGCTAATGTCAATAAATTTGTTTCGTTTCATTCTGTTCCGTTTCGTATTATCCGTTAATTCGTATTTTCGTTAATTTTTCGTTAACTTTTCGTAACAATTACGAACGTTCGTTATGATGAATTTATCATTATGAGGTGCTCCCACCATCCCTGTGCTGTGCTGACTTCCTGGGTTTTTAACTTCAACATAACGAATACTTGTAATTAACGAACATTCTTATTTTGTCCGATTCTGAATCTCCCATCGACTACCAGTACCAGTCTGCCACTCCCATATTAAAAAAAGGTAATTTTCCCAACCCTCACTCAGCAGCAGAAGAAAACCTCTGATTGGTCAACAAAACACCAGTCACGTTTCCGTTGTAACGGAATTTGGATCCGAAATTCTAAAATGAAATTTTGTATTTCGTACAAAATTCGGAAGCCTAGCAATTCGTATTTCAGATCCTCCCGAAAGTATGAATTTACGGAAATTCGTACGAATTTTAATTTCGTACTAAACGAATCGCACATGTCTAATCTCCATTTCCGGCTATTGTATAGCCAAACAATGACTGCATTTGATAGGATTTTCCACCTGGCTCAGTCAGTTTCTAGATCATCTTTAGTTGAGCGTGGTGGTGCTTGCACGGCCACACACAGCTTAAATTTTTGCTGATTCAGCAAAAATCTGTTCAAATTCAAACAATTTATGGCAAGCTTTGGACATTTTATAGGTTTTCATTAAATTGCTGATTGCTATGACTGCACATAGATACATTCACAAACTTCATTACTATTTTAGCATGTCGCTGTTCAAAATGTGGAACAGATTCCTGCAGTGATATCACAGGAAAATGCCACTGCAAACCAGGTGTCACTGGAGTAACTTGTGACCGCTGTCAAGTGAGTATTATGTTCTATATCTGGAGACATCTAATTATTGGATTGTTGGGATTTTATGTATTCTCTTTCAGCTATAAAAGCTATAGACATTGTCTACTGTATCAGTACCAAACTAATAAAGCCTCAATACATAAAAGTTATACATATGGTTTAACCATCCAATGTCATCATGTTACACCTTCTTCTTTTCTCAGGCCATTTTGTAATTTTTGCTGTGATTGTTTGACTAATAATTACTCCATAACACTGTATCCAAATTAATTTTACATAATTTTTTGAGAATGATAGAATTTTCTATTCTAGTATTTATTAACCACTTTTTTTTCATTTTTACCATATAAAGAAAAAAAAGACCAAAAATAAATAAATAAAACCTGTTTCCCTTTCTGTTTTTAAAACATATCAAATACAAATGTTAGGACAGTAAAAATGCCAACAAAATTATCTCTTTTTGGAAAGCAGATACCAAAGTCAACTCATTTTTTGCATGCTGGTATAAGGGTGGTTAATCACAACCTGACAGGGTCACTTTAAATATGACTTCAGCATACTCAGTCAGAATGACGTGAACAAGGGGGCAAGCAGGGTCAGGTATGAGAGGGGAGCCTAAAAGTGTGGTGTGACCTCTTTTCTGGCCTCTGAGGAATAGACTGCTGACCTACATAGCATAAGGGTGAGAGGCCTTTGTGGTAAATGTGCTTGCTGTTTCTGAACTTGGATGCCCCCAGACAAAATCTGCCCAGGATGCTTTGAGAGTGTTTCCTTGTGGATTACAAATACTCTCCCTTTGAAAGTAGTGTACGTTTATGGGTCCCACCACTGTCAAACTGTATATCTGTTCTTCCACTGACCAGTGGTACAGATAGGCCCTAGAAACAGTAGCTAGGTAATAATATTTATAACAGCTACTGGTGTTCTCTTTTAGAGTTATTTCTCTACTATGATTTATTACATTGTTGTCAGCCAGGTCATTCTGACCTATCCACCCAGTACGTTTGGAAAGGCCACTTACAGGTGATAGCAGGGAACAAGAGTCATAGACCCTGTCAGGTTAAACCTGTTGTTGCTGTAACTGTCTAAGCTAATCATTCATTTGCAGGTCCTGTCATGGTCCTAATAAAACTCTTTGCATTGTTACTGGTGTGTTGGTGAGCATCAGTTTCAGATCAGGGCAAGTCAACACTGAGGGATGGCAGATGGGCCCAGCAATCCATTGATTACTTCAGAAGTTTGGAATGCCTGAGATTAGGCATAATAAGGATGTTCCTGCAAGGTTTATCATGGAGCTTTACCCCAGGGGTGTCTTGCCTTTTTACCATGAGGATAGGGCTAGAACTCAAGTATGGGTTCTATCTTGCCATTTATGGTTAAGCCTCCATTCCTTGCTATGTCCTTGTATGGGGACTTCCCTTGTACCTTATCCATGTGCCTAGTGACTTGTCGGGTCAGACTTTGGTTCCCACTGCATTCATAGGAACCACTGTTTGCACTCCTTGGAGTAATTATTTTACTCTAATTCATCCTCAAGTGGTTCTTCCCCGATGGTCATTTTCTCTGTGAGATAAGTGTCTGCTCTTATTCCCTTTCCATTCATGAAACCTTATTTCCTTTGGACCTGTAATGGGATCAGGTGGGTTAGACCCAAGACTTACTTCTAAGTCCTGACCTAGGGCAATTTCTCTGTCCAGGTCCACTTCTCTGGGAGGAGTTTCTCTTCTATGTTTGACTATAGTTTGAGCTGTGATTCTCTGTCTCCTAGCTACTGACTCCTTTTGGTCTTCTCGGATGGACCCTGTAGGGTTTCTCATCAGGGCTAGATCTAGGGGGTGCTGAGGTGGGCTATGCCCCCCAGATTTCAATGGTGCCCCCCCCAAGGTAAACTGCTGCCCTCCTCCACCCTGCACACTCTACCATACTTCAGACAGCTGCACTTTCCCTGTCATTGCAGCTTTACAAACATAAGTGTACTGCCGAGTTAAGACAACCATCGGGTCAGCAGGGGGGCCCAGTGGGTCGGTGGAGGCTGCCTGTACCTGTAGCTGTCCCCTGTCATGTAATAAGTTTAGGTTGTCCCTCTGGGATCTTTACTGGCTCCCGAGGCAGCTGGAGTTGGTGGGTGGGGCCGGGGTTTGGCTGCCTTCATCACTCCCCCCACAGACTCTATCACTCAGGCTGATCTCTCAGCTGAAGAATGTAAAGAGGAGGAGCCCACATGGGAGTCCTTATCTCTAGCCATGCTGTAAGTGACTGAGCACACTGTCACATTGTCACACTGTCACACTGTCACTACATACAGCCCCAGCCTGCCACTATGCTGCCACTATACTGCACTAGCCTGCCACTATACTGCCCTAGCCTGCCAGTATACTGCCACTATACTGCCACAGCCTGCCACCATACTGCCCTAGCTTGCCACTATATTGCTCTAGCCTGCCACTATACTGCCATTATACTGCCACAGCCTACCCATATACTACCACTATGCAGCCCTAGCATGCCACTATACTGCCCTAGCCTGCCACTATACAGCCCTAGTCTGCCACTATACTGCCACAGCCTGCCACTATACTGCCACCATACTGCCACTATGCTGCCACTATACTGCCACAGCCTGCCACCATACTACCACTATGCTACCCCAGCCTGCCACTTTACTGCCCTAGCTTGCCACTATACTACCCTAGCCTGCCACTACTTTACTACCCTAGCCTGTAATTATACCACTCTTACCTGGCGCTATTTTGCCCTAACCTGTCACTATACTGCCCCAGCCTGCCACTATAATGCCCTAGCCTGCCACTATAATGCTCAAACTTGCCACTATACTGCCCCAGTCTGCCACTATACTGCCCCAGCCTACCATGATACTACCCTAGCCTGCCACTATACTGGCCTAACTTGCCACTACACTACACTAGCCTGCCACTATACTGCCACTATATTGCTCTAACTTGCCACTATACCGCCAGTATACTGACCCAGGCGGCCACTATACTGCCCTAACCGGTCACTATACTACTCTAACCTGTCACTATGCTGCCATTATACTGCCATAACCTGCAAAAATACTGCCATAGACTCCCCTAGACCACTGTCCTCAGTTCTGCTGATCCCTATCCTCAGATCTGCTAACCCCTATTCTCAGATCTGCTGATCCCTGTTCTTTGCCCAGTAGACCCCTGTACACTGTTCTATAAGTTAATGGCTTCTTTATACTGCCCTACAAATCGCTGACCATATCATCTGTCCTGCTGACCCCTTGTGCTCTGCCCTTCTGACCCCCTATCTTCTGCCCCTCTGACATTGTTAACTGCACCCCACATTAGACAGGCTAGATCCATCCTGGTTTCTCATTCGATCATTCTGCGTTGCCCAAACTTTTCAGATATAAGGATCTGTTTTCTCCTTTCCCAGTCAAGACATACTTTACAGGCTATGTGAGTGTTTCTTGATCTCATGACACCAAGTATTAATTTCCCAATGCAAGGGTACAACCTCTTCTTTAGTTGTCACCACTTTTCTACCAAGTGGAGGTTGTAATTTCAACTGGTGCCTCCATAAGGCATAAAGCCCTTCAGGTGGATCTTGAGCTTCAGGCAATCCCCAGTTTTTCTACTGCTCACACTGGGCTTTTTACCAAAAGTGAAAAACATATGTGACCCTCAATAGACAAGAAAGAAAAAAGGATTTTAGTACTCACTGTAAAATCCTTTTCTTGGAGTCAATTGAGGGACACAGGTCCTGCCCCTATGTGTTTTTGTTAATGCTCTTGGTACTGCTTTGCTACAATAAGTAGGAGAGGTTATTCTGGGCTGGCCTACATTTTTGTGTTGTGTCCAGTCCTCCTGTAGGTGGCAGTATAACCTGAAGGTGGAAGACGTCTTGTGTCCCTCAATGGACCCTGAGTACAAAAATCCTATTCCCCTTCCCGTTTTAAATAACTTTGTAACCCAAATGGGACAATTCATTTAAAATGTGTCTGTAGTGATATAAGGAATACTAAATGTTTTTATTTTCCATTGCATTGTTTAGAGGGAATAGTAATAAATAGATTCTGATTTCTTTCCTTGATTCTTATTGCGTTCTATAATAATTTTGATACATATTTTATACATGTGGTTTTGTACTCTGCCAAGAGGTAAAATCTAATATGGAATAAACCATCATTGTCTTCTCATATATCTCTAGATTGGATACTATGGCTTTGACAGTTGCTTAGGCTGTCAGAAGTGTAAGTGCAATGCTGCTTCCATAGACAATAACTGTGATCCCATAAGTCAACAGTGCAGATGTAGACCTGGATCAGGGGGTCTGAAATGTGAGAGATGCAAGTCTGGATACTGGAATTATGGGTCATCTGGCTGTCAAAGTAAGTATCAGCAGAAGCTAAGCATGTCAATGAGGCTCATTGCTCAAAGCCAGCCAAAACTGTACATAGGTTTCAGGAGCTCACTATATATTTGTTAAAGCTGTGAGGGAAATGAGAGGAGACACAATATAATACAATCCAGGTTTACTCGCCTTTTTATGACAACTTCAGCTAACCAGCTAAATGAATTAAAAAGGTTGATTTTCATTAGACCTCATTGGATAAAGGGATTTCTCTACATCAGAGTACTAAAAGTTATGTATTCTACAGGTAGTTTTAAGTAGGACAGCTTTCCTTTGATATAGGTAATTATGACGTATTTGGCCTTCCCAAGTTTGACAGAGCCCCACTCAAATTGTCTACTTATTTTCATGATGGGTAGCTGAAAAATCATTACTGTTGCTATAAAGGGTATATTTATTTTTAATAAAATAGTAGAGTTGGACTATCAAAAAATGTAGTTTTCCACCCAGGCATTGCTGTACTGCACCAGTTTAACCTCATCCATTTTGTCAGTTATCTGGTGATCTGACAACCCTCCTGGTGATGCATGAGTGCTAATCCAAAATGACAGAAGAAAGAAGTTCCTCACTGTCACAAATTAGATGTATACCTGTCTTGGAAGAGTGAGATTGGTGGTGCATAAAGTCGAGAGAGGAAGTTACTTTAGGAAGTACTCTCCCATTGACTCTGTGTGGTGTACTTTTGATTCTGAATAGAGTGGATCACAAAGAAGAAGAAATGAATATAAACACCAGCAAAATTCTCTGTCTTGAAATCCCAACCTTGTGTTGAGAATTTGGCTATTCTACACCTGCCTTGTATTCAGAGTTCATTGACAGGTGCACAGAGTTTATGGACATTCATCAGCTTGCTTCAAGCTACTTTTGCATTTTGATTGACTTATGAAGAAAAAATCAGTTCTGAAGTTAGCAAAACTCTATGTACACAGGCCCGCCTTAACTTACCTGCCCTCATGCAATGTTGGTAAGCTCTCTGGCCAGCACTGCCATCTTTGCCAGGTCTACTTCTAGATTTGGCACCTTCGGTCATCTTGATTAACAAGAATGACATTACTCCCACACATACGCACAGGAGTTAATCCTTCACAGCACCAACATTATATGTCTCTTCAGTAATGAAAAGCCTGCTTACTCACAAAATGTTATGGGGTAGCTGTGGGACACAAAATTCTGGTTTAAAGTGGTATTAAACCCAAAACCAAAAATATTATATATTACAGCTTACCAATCATTATATGTTGTGGTTGCATTAGTTTTATTTTTTAGTCTTTTGATCCCACTGTTTTTACCTGGTGATCTGGCCAATTACATATTCCTGTATTAGAGTGCCTCCTCTCTGGATGAAGCACAGGGGCACCTTTGGACAGCATCATTATCAATATGGGGAAAGGGGAGTATTAGATGCACTAGCAGATTTAAATACACTAACATAATGAAGCTGTACCCCAGCTAACGCTTTAAAGCAGTTATGGTAACTATTTACATAAATAAAAGCCACGTATTGAAGGCACCCCTTTCAGTGGTGTCTGTTACATCTGCAGAATGGCTGGTTCTGTTGAAAAACAACAGACTTAACTGGCCAGTTCACCAGGTGAAAATAAAGGAAAGAAGGCCTAAAAAAAAGAACTGACACAGCCATCACATCTAAGAATTGGTAAGCTGCAATATAATAAATGTTTGCTTTTGGGTTTAATACCGCTATAAGGAGGTGGAGTGAAAATCAGAGGAGTTATGTGCAACTTACATTTTTCAGATAGATACAAGTGTATTACTTCCCTCTGCCCCAGTGAAAAGGTAAACAGGTTAAGAGTAACCCTTATCAGTTCACTAGAACTGTAGTGCATACGTAAACATTTTATTAGGGTTTTAACGCCATTGCTATCATTTATAATCTTTTCTATAACAAAAAGCCAAGAGTAGTAAAATGGTGGCGTACCACTGTTGCAACTAATGAATGTTTGCTGCTATTTATCCTGGTAAAATTCACAGTTAAAGCAATTCAGATAAGGCACCTTACATAGTGATGAACAAAGTTTTTAGCATACACAGATGTTTGATATTATGTGTAATCTTAAACATATGTATGTCTTTCCTGTCTTAGAGTAATTTACTAATTTTGTGTATACTTATTGCCCTTTTTGCATGTCTTGTAGAATGCAACTGTGGTGGTGGACCGTGTAACAATAAAACAGGAGAATGTCTACTAGAAGATCCTGATTCCCCAAGTGGATCAGGCTGTTCATTTGGTAAGTTGTAAATTAAAGATAAAGGAAAGTTGGATCCTTCACTTGTATCTTCAAAGGCTGTCATTAAATTTATATGGAAGAAAATGCAGTCACAGGTCACCTAGACTATATATATATATAAACTATATTACCTAAAGTATTGGAACGCCCGCCTCTACACGCACATGAACTCTAATGACCTCACAAATGCGCTTCTGGAAGAATGGTCAAACATTCCTATAGACAAACTCCTAAACCTTGTGGACAGCCTTCCCAGAAGAGTTGAAGCTGTTATAGCTGCAAATGGTGGACCAACTTAATATTGAACCCTACAGACTAAGACTGGGATGTCATTAAAGTTCATATGCGTGTAAAACAGGTGTCCCAATACTTTTGTAATATAGTGTATATTATTGTACTTTCCAGGTAGCACAATAGACTACTGGTAGTGCAAAAAAATATTTTGTGACCTGGAAAGTAAAAAGATAAACTAATATACAGACACAAGCATGAGTTCCAGAATTTATGATCCCAGCCCTGGCATCACTCAGTGTTTTAGCAATTAGCACTCTCTTGAATGTGGCTGTAATAATGTGAAGATATTCAGAAAAATGTTGTGCTATGCTTTGCTTTGCTATTCTGTATAAGCTATGCTGAGAAGGCTAGGAGCAGTGGGGTTGATTTACTAAAACTGGAAAGTGCAAAATCGAATGCAGCTATGCATGGCAGCCAATCGCCTTCTAACTTCAGGTTGTTCAATTAATCTTTGATAAAAAGAAAACCTGGAAGCTGATTGGTTTCTGTGCAGAGCTGCACCAAATTTTGCACTTTTCAGTTTTAGTAAATCAACCCCTATGTCACATTCGTCAATCCGTGCCTCATCAGTGTGTCTGCGTTGGAGATGCTTAAAATGCTAGGTGGTGGCAAAGCTGTTTCCATAGAGAGAAGGATTTAGAGGTGTTCTGTGAGTTCCATGGATGAAAATACTACAGCCCCAATCTAGCCCATTGGGGTAATTAGGGGAGTTGGTCTGGGTCAATCGTGGAAGAATGTGCAGGCATTGTTTATAAGATTCAGGGAATATAGCTAAGATGGAGGTACCATCAGTAGTATTACCAGATTATGCATTCTCTAGGCATAGATCTTTTCCAATTTAAAATTTTTATGCTACAACTTGAGCTCCGGAAGGTTTTACCCACTTCCTAATCAGGCCATTTTTTGCAATACGACACTGCAATAATTTAACTGACATCTGTGCGGTCGTGTGATGCTGTACTCAATAAAAATGGATGTCCTTTTTTTTCCCACAAATAGAGCTTTCATTTGGTGGTATTTGCTCACCTCTGTGGTTTTTGTTTTTTTGCGCTATAAACAAAAAAAGACTGATACTCTTCAAAAAAAAAAAACAATATTTTTTACTTTCTGTTATAAAACACATCCAATAAAAAAACATTTTAAAACCAATTCCGTCATCAATTTATGCCAATTTGTATTCTGTTGCATATTTTTGGTAAAAAAATCTCAATAAGTGTACAATAATTGGTTTGTACAAAAGTTATAGCGTCTACAAACTATGGGATAGATTTAGGGACTTTTTTTTTATTATTATTGTTTTTACTAGTAATGGCAGCGATCAGCGATTTTTAGCAGGACTGCGACATTGCAGTGGACAAATCTGACACTAAGTGACACTTTTTGGGAACCAGCGACACCCATACAGTAATTAGTGCTAAAAAAAAATGCACTGATTACTGTATAAATGACACTGGCGGGGAAGCGGTTAACATCAGGGGTGAGCAAAGGGTTAAGTGTGCTCCTAGGGGTGCTTTCTAACTGTGGGGGGACTGGATGCACTGGAGGAAAAGAGAGCTTAGCTGAAACACAAGATCTCTCTTTTGCTCCCTGACAGAACAGCGATCTGCCTTGTTTACATAGGCAGACCACCGTTCTGCTTTTCCTCCAAACGATCGGCGAGTCCCAGCGCCCATCGTGGCCGTCAGACCCACTGATTGGCTCCTGCTGTGTCCAATCACAGCGGGATCGAAGCTCCGGCTGCGCGTGCCCCCCTTAGACTGGGAGCACAAGATCACGTATAGGTATGTGATTTTGCACATCCGGGCCGCTCTACTGCAGTATATGTATGTGGGGCGGTCCGGAAGTGGTTAATTGCTATATTTAATGCAGAATCTATATTGATATGTTTGATATTTGCACTTTTTTGTCCTATGTTGTAATATTCTTTAGATTAGTTTGGGGGGGGGGCAAATACACAATTGGGTTGTTTTACTACAGGCATATGTTATATTTTACCATAGCACAGATCACAAATGAGTATGGACTATGTTACTAGTCAAGTGATAACACTGTCACATGTTTCTACCTACATATCTCAATCTTTTAAATGTGTGGATATAGAATAACATGTACCTGTGTGTCTTGATTTACGTAATAAATTACATTATTAAAAAACTTTCTCTATGTTATATATAAACATATTGTCCTGTACATATTCTGAAACTAACAAATTGTTCTTCTGTTTCACTAGATTGTGATAAATGTATCTGGGACCTTATTGATGACCTCCGAATCAGTGATTTATTAATAAATGAAACCAGGTCAACAATAAGGAACATATCCACTGGAGTAGCAGTTAACAGACTCCTCAGTGACATTAACTCATCAGTCATCCTATTCACGGTATTGATGCTGATCCCTTTTACTGGTTTACAGTTTGCCATTGATTGTTGTCTCTGTAATAAGATTGCTAATGTAATTTATCATAGTAATGCATTGAGGAGAAGAGTTTCTACAAAAGCATTGTGCAAATAAAAAACATTGGCCTATATTAATCCCAAAAAGGCACGACAAGTGCCATACTGATATTGTATCTCACCAATCATAGATATACAGTACAATCATTTTGTGACTTTACTTTATTTCATATGGTATCAAAAAGATATAATAAAAAGCAAGGATCATTATCTCATTCTAAAGTTGTACATACAAAAAGATTAAAGAACATTATATAAATTACAGCACTATTTTATTTGTAAGTGGCCTTCTTCCCCCATACAAATAAATACTTGGGTAGATCTTTGGAGTCACCTTATACTTCAGGGCAGGGATTCTCAACCAGGGTTCTTCAAGAAGTTGTTAGGGGTTCCTTGAGCTGTGGCTAATTGACCTCCCATCTTACATTGCTTAAATGGCTCCATGGCCAACACCACTTGACAGAACCAGTGCTATGACACCAATGAACATTTAGCTCTCTGTGGCATTCTGACCACCAGAGAAAGTGCTACGCATGCTCACATCACATTACAAGAATGTAATTCTTCCGAATTAATACCAATGTAAGGGACATTTTTCCCACTGATCACCAACATAAGGATCATTCTTCCCATTTTCCACCAATGTAAGTAGCATTCTTCCCACTGACCCCTGATTAAATTATTTTGGCATGGGTTCCCTGAGACCTGTAAATTATTTCAAGGGTTCCTCTGGGGTAAAGAGGTTAAGAAAGGCTTTTTTACAGGGTTTTGTATTGAGATAAATTTCTCTTTGCTTTTAATATTTGTAGGAGGTGTCAATAAAATACATAGGCAGTGTGTTGTAATGTGCACCAAAGAGAAGTGTTTACCATAGAGAGCAAAATAAATGGGGTCCACAAGCATGAAGTTAAACCTGGGGGCTCAGGGTTGTCAGCTGTTGTTATTTGATATAATATCATATAAAACATTGCTTGCTGGTGGCTTTTACATGTATGACTACTGAGATATGATCTTCTTATTAGTAACATACAATTCCACACAATAGAAACCTTTTTTCCATGGACTAATGTGTAGGGACAAATACTGTATATACTGTATATACTCGAGTATAAGCCGAGCCACTTAGTGCTAGGAACCCCAAATTTGGGATGCAAACCCAGTGGAACCAACACTATAACATATCCAAATTGGGGTACCTAGCACCAAGTGGCCCTGAGATACAGCAATGTCATTTCAGGACCCTTTGGGTCCAGAGACCCCAAATTTTGGCTGCAGCTAGGGGGCATCTAGGAACCCTTAACTACCAAGTTTGAAGTACAGGGGACCTATGGCTGCAAATGGGTACAGTGAGGCATGCAAATGGGCACAGTGAGGCTGCAAATGGGCATTGTTGACCCTCTTTTTGCACTTACAGTAGCTGCACATTTCTCATCCTAGGCTTATACTCGAGTATTCCCAGTTTTTTTGTGGTAAAATTAGGTGCCTCGGCTTATATTCGGGTCGGCTTATACTCGAGTATATACGGTATATCTGTCATATCTCCCTGTACCATGTCCTTTTGGCTGCCTTTGGTGTCTTGCTGATTTTGCTATTATGTATTTATAAATGCAAGTGGATATATATCATTGGCTGGAAAAAGTACCACATATGATTTGTGAACATACTACAAAATGTTATCAGCTCAATTGTATAATTTAAAGGAAAATCTTCAAGAAAAGAAGAATCAGTCATTGTTTGAAGATCTCCAGATTTCTAACATTGAAACAGAAGTGGAACTAATTCAAGCCGAAGTCAATGAAATTACTGAGAAGGTTAGTACGTATATATAGACATCTTATCCTGTTTTTATATTAGTATATTAACAGATAATTGCACAAAATACTTGCTAATTTTTTACCATATTTCAAAATTCAACCAGAATGGTCTTCATCAAATAAATATATAAACTTAGGCAACTAATATTATTATAGTATATTATTTTTGAAGAAACAAATATTTAACCCTTAGGCGGATCCGAGTGGGCCACTCATTGACTTCTATGGGCAGGTGGATGTCAGCAGAGATGTGTCCACTGACACCCACCTGCCATCCGATTTGAAAAGATCTGCTGAAAACAGACAGACGATGATACGTTCACCATCCATCCATCGGATCGGATGAAAAAGGAAAGGCTGTGTGTTTTTTCATCCAATCTCCCCATAGAGGAGAGAGGGGCTCTGACAGGTCCATCCCTGCACAGTGAGCAGAGATGGACCTGTCATCTGCCTGCTCAGCGGGGATCAATGGAGCGATCCCCAGCTGAGCTGGCGGGGTCCGTCCAGTGGATCCGCCCTGTGTGAAAGGGGCTTTATGGACCATTTTTTTACAGTTCAGCTTTGGATCTATGTATTGCATTAACATTGTCTTTAAAGTGGATGGAAACCCTTACGTATACCCAGTGAGGTGAATAGCCTCAGAAGATACACAGAGATGAAACAAATCTCTCTATATAAGTTTTATTTGTATATGTGCTTCAGCTTTATTTACTGTTTAGAAAGTGCACATCATGTTAGATTTTGTTCATTCCTGTTCAAGCTGTGGGAGGGGAGTCTTGGCATACACTGTGTGACAGCTGATTGGAGGAAAGGCACAACCCTCCCCCCCCCCCCCAGAGGAAGGAAGGAAGGAAGGAATGTGCAGAGATGTGCTCTGAATAGATCAGCTCTCTGTAAATCTATGTATAGCAACCTCCCCAACACAAATTTTCATCTGCTTTTATCTCCTGTGTTGGAGAACTTGTCAGAAGTTATCATGCTGATAACAGAAAAACGGAGCAGCATAAAGACACTGGGCTTAGGACTTTGGAGAGAGATAAGTAAACACTACAGATATATGCGCCCAGGTCAAATTTTATGAATCAGATTTACATTCACTTTAGGTAACAAGCTGATACATATATTTCTTTATTCAGTACAAACAATGGATTCTCTTGCCGGTGGTGCCTAGAAAATATGTTTTTTTTTCTATGCAATATATAAGCAAAAGTTTTTTATAGTAAAAAATCATAAGTGATATAATAGCTATGGGGAGAAAGGAATTAATTAGCACTGATTATGGTTACTAAACCCAGGACCCTGCATTAACTATATCAGGTCTCCCACAGTACACAGAACATGGAAATGCAATTAGTTAAGTAAATATAAACTGCTAAATACCTTTTCTCATCAGCAGTATATAGCAGTCTTGTGACTTCTATCAGTGTCTGGCTAAGCACTGGTTACGCTTGTAAGAGGAGTTTTCATTCTCCCCTGATTGCCCAATGAGGCTGCAGGACCCTGACTCTCTGTCTGGAAAGTGCTGATAGACCCTGTGCTGATCACATGCAGCCTCCCAAGAACAAAAAAAAAAAAACTCTCTAGCAACACACACCAAACTGAGCATGTGCATGGTGCCACCAAGGCTCTGTACTATCAGCAGATAGATTGGGGACTGTGGAAGAAGGGGAGGATCAGAGAAGACAGGATCAAACAGCCTTTTTACACAGTGCATAGGATTAACCCCTTAGGTCCCACAGTGAGTATAAAAAGCATGCTTTACTGCATAAACAGACTGGTTTTACTGTTGTGGGTTTAGTAACACTCTACCTATGAGGTTAAATAGGAATATTTTTTTTTTCTTTATTATTATTTTACTTGCTTTTTAACTTACAAGAATTTCTTAACTGAAATTATTTGCAAATCAAATGTTATACCTTTGATCTGCTATGAATAAACCAGAGAAGTTACAGTGAAGCAATAATAACATTGCTTCATTGTAACTCTTCTTGACACTGCACATACTCTTCTGTGGGTCAGTTTACACAATAGCAGAAAAATCTTCTCCTGTGCAAACAAAGCTAGTCCTGGCTGTCCTATGCAGCTGGAGAACTGCAAGGGAGGAAGAGGGTCTTGAATGTACTACAGATGCCTAAAGTATTTAGATGACATTTCTTTGGGTATGTGTAGCACATTCATGTCTATAGCTGGTTAAAGATATCTTACTTAACTTAAAGCGGAGCGACACCTGAAAAAAAAAAATGTAAAAGTCAGCAGCTACAAATAATGCAGCTGCTGACTTTTAATAAATGGACACTTACCTGTTCCTGGTTCCAGCGGTGTCGGCAGAAGATGACGAGCGATCGCTCGTCTCTCGCTGCCCCGCCGCCATCCTCTGTCAGGGAATCAGGAAGTGAAGACGCAAAGTCTTCAATGCCCGGTTCCCTACTGCGCATGCGCGAGTCGCGCTGCGCGCCTCTATAGGTCCCCGCTGTGTCCTGGGAACTGTGTTTCCCAAGACACAACAGGGCATTCTCGGATAGGGGTGGGACAGCAAAGATAATGCGTCCCGGAAGTGGGTGCAGATACCTGTATTATACAGGTATCTGCACCCCCCTCCCCCTGAAAGGTGCCAATTGTGGCAGCGGAGGGGGGGAGGAATCTGATAAGCGGAAGTTCCACTTTAGGGTGGAACTCCGCTTTAAAGAACAAGTTAACATAACTATGCAAAGTATATGCAAAAAGGATAGTAATAATATTTTTGGATATGGTTTGTCAAGGATAGAATGCATACATCAAAACATTAGCTGTAACAAAAACTTGTTGTTTGAACATATTCTCCTGCTTCAAGACCAGTGAGTCCCACCACAATTATATGCCTATCTAATGGTTTCTAGTAGACAGGTGACTTACCCATTAATTCTCTATAATCCTATAGAAGAACACTACCAACTGCATAGTTTTAAGCCTTTAAGGTGCATCTTTAGGCAAAACCTTTTTTTTAATTTTGAATTAGGGAAGGGATAGACCATCTGTTGCTGTCTGTGTCCCCATTGGGGAGATTCACCTCTATCTTCGTGAAAGAAAGCAAGGGAAAATTCATAAATTTTAGAGTTGTCCCCAGAATATGATGTAAGAGATAATCTTCCAATGGAACACTTGTTCCATGGACAACTGTCTGAGGCGAGAATTCCCCTGACTTAAAGTGGCTGTAAACCTTCTCCTATACTGTGAATAGACCAGCTCTCTACTTATCTGTCTCTACGTTCCCTCCCTGACACAAATTTCCAGCTGCTTTTATCTCCTGTGTCTGAGAGCTCGTCAGAAGTTATCATGCTGATAACAAAGGAACGGGGCAGGAGAAAGATATGGGACTAAGGGCTTTGCAGAGATATAAGTAAACACTACCGGTAGCTGTGCCCAGGTCAGATTTTATGAATGGGGTTTACATCCACTTTACGTAAATTTCCTCTAATTACTACTGCATTTCTGGGACATACATTTTCCTAATGGTATACAGAGAACACAAAATAAACTGGCAGGTTTTTTAACCATTACCCCTGACAGGGCTTTTAACCATTCCCTACTGTAAGAAAAAAAAATGATTTGTTGTGTTTTCAGCCTGGCTTGGAAAGCTGATGGTGGACTTGGTGCCAGGATTTCACCATTACACACTCGAAACAATGTGGTTGTACATACACTTTAACCTAAATACAGGGAACTATGTGGGACAATAATTATGTATAAGTCAAATAACTAATTTTCTGCACAATGAAGGTTTATTTTAAATCTGTAGTAGCTTTATGATTTTTATTTTAAGTTTAGTGTATTTTCATTGGTTAGTTTATTTATTACTGAAAACATATTAATGCAAATGTTGTAACATAATGTGTATGTGATGTGTATGGTTGCTGCAATACATTTTAAATATACTGTAAATCTATGCCTCCATGTGATTAATGTGGAATCATGGGAGGGGGGGGCAGTATGCATCCAGCTGTGCATGGAATGTATTGTGTACTCTTACAGATTATGACAATGTGAACTTATGCTGACACTGGCCATTTGCAGGGAAATCTTACAGAGATGAAAGGCCAGCTGATACACAAGGAAACTATGGAAACGATGAGCCGTGCAAAGTTAACTGCAGAACAAGTTAGTGACATAGAAGATGAGATTAATGGTACGAAGCATATTTTTCTTCATACTGTTATTTTAGTTTGTATCATTCAGCAATATGCAAGAGACAGATTGTAGGTTCAAAGGTCCAAATTATGGAAGCATCCCTGAAAAACAAGAAGATATTTCAGTCTTATATTTATTGCCAAATAGATACTGTATATAATGTAGTGAAGTGCTCCAGTAAAGCAGCAATATTGTGCAATATCTTTAAAGAGATATGTCAAAGTACATGCAATTGTTGATGCAATTACCAATTAAAATGTGCATAAAGTTCCATACACAATCCAATACATTTTTGATAAATGTACGTTACAAAATAATCTCAAGTATCCGTGTTAAAAAAAAAAGAAATAATATACTGTGTTCGCTCACAGAATAAAAGGACACATAAGCATGTTAGAGAACAGCATAAGCTATAGTATTGGCATCTGTACTGGCAAGTCACTGCCCAGAGTGATGACCGCCTTTTAATCTGTGAGTGCATTTATTATTCCTTTTTTTTTTAAATGTTAAAGCAGTGTTGCACTGCAATGAGATATTCTTTGTGCCTTTTATGACTGACGTATGTGGATCTTTGGAGTGCTGCAGGGGAGACCTGGCTGCTGCTGATCTGATTTAGATATAAAGCGTTTTATGACCTCCTTTAATCAGCTGTGAGGTCGATCTCACCAGGTGAGGAGACACCCTATAGGTCACGTGGTTGATACTATAGGTGGAAGCATGTGGTGGAAGAAATTGTGGAAGATATTTATTTTCTTTTGAACTCGTATACTTTTGCACACTATTGGTGTTTTAGTGGAGTACTTCAGTAGAGTTATATATATCTATGTGTTTACTGTATGTACATGTGTGCTGATTGCACTGTCCAGTGGTAGCTGCTATACATTTGAACATTTGAGCTGTTTTATTTTGGCTTAATTTTTATTTATTTTATTTGTTTTTGTACACTGATAGTACAGGATTATTATATACTTTTTATATTTATGTATGAATATATATGAAAAAAAATGTATAGGCAGCTCAAACCCAAAATTAAAAAAAGCACATGGCAAAATTAATTAACAAATAATTATTAATTATTTTAAAACACAATAAAACCTCATTATGATTCAGAGCAGTACACAAAATTCAGTAACTTACAACAATCAATTAGAAATAATATATCAATCATTGAGTGATAAGAGTTTGGTAAATTCCACTGGCCATCCCTATAACAAGAATTGGGAGATTCGGGGGGGAAAGGAAAAGAGGCTTCAAGCCTCTGGGACTTTTTAAACGGTATCGTGTATTTAAGGACTGAGTCCAAGTAACAAAAGATAGCGATGTTACAATATACAATGTTTTTATTTCCACAGAATTGGGACACATAGAAAAAAGGACAGTGATAATATATCCATGAATAAAGACATATAAGTTATTCAGACAAAATTTCTATAAAGCGCTACCATACTCGACATGTTTCACTCATTAGAGTTTCTTCAGGAGATTCAGAGGTATAGCTCTTTAGTATGCTGAAATAACAAAGTAGCATGAGAAGCATCCTTCAAATACTGGTACCTCCTTAAAGCGGATCCCACGGTATCTAAACACCTAGGAGATCAACCAGAGATCACTTTTAGAAGATCTCAATCTCTGAGAGATAGTCTGGTACGAAGCCATTATGCCCCGGCCACCACCAGCCAAACAAAAATATTTGGCTCCAAACCCTGTCATAAATGCAACTTCTGTCACTATATCTATGCATCTAAACAAATTGCATTACCTCACGGATGCATTTATCACTGTCCTTTTTTCTATGTGTCCCAATTCTGTGGAAATAAAAACATTGTATTTTACTTACGTCTTTTGTTACTTGGACTCAGTCCTTAAATACACGATACCGTTTAAAAAGTCCCAGAGGCTTGAAGCCTCTTTTCCTTTCCCCCCCCCCGAATCAAATATTTTTATTGGGATCTTGGTATCATTAGTTTGACTACTCCATCTTGCATTTCTATATAAGAATTGGGAGAGTGAAATAAGTCACATAAATGCTAAATGGAGCACAATTTTTATTAAATTTAGGGGTGTTTTTTTTTTGTTTTTTTTGTTTTGGTGGGTTTTGGCTATAATGCAGACATGCCACTATATTAAAACAAAGAAACTGCTGTCAGATAAGATAAGATTTATTGTCATTGTAAAACAAATCACAATGAAATTACATACGAAGTGTGGGCATCTAAAAGTGCTTGCAGATTCCTGCACCAGCCTCCAAATCCCTAACTGTATCCCAAAGACTCATTTTTACAGACGTAGATGTGACACTTCCTGGTAATGTGAAAACTTACCATTGCCCACATTCCAACTGGCCAATGAGAAAGCTCAGCATAAGAATAGGTGGGCAGCAGGAGGGAGTGGATGACCTTGACATAATACTTTACATACATGTCAGAGATATACCCATCAGAGTGGCCCAGAATTTGGTCATAATGGAAGGGGCAAGTATGTTCAGTTATAGCTGCCTGCACATTATACCTTACAGTGTCTTTGTTTTAATACAATGACTCAGTTTCTTTAGTTGGCGAACCACTTACCTGAAACATGAATGTACATAATTAGTGCTGGACACCTGCTATGGACATGCTTGTTAAGTGCCCATTACTGAGTTGTAAAGGAAGGCTAATAATGGCAACCCTAAAGCATCAATTCAAGAATGTTTTTTTTTTTTTTTTTAATATTAGAAAATATTTTGGGATCTATTTGTGCATAAATTTGTGTACTTCCAAACAGTTCCCAAACATCTGCTTGAAACTGTAAGACCTCTTGCCATTTATTTCAGACACAATTCTAGAGACTGGAGCAGATATCTGTCTGGCAATGCCCAAATGTATGAAGTATCCCTGCTATAAGCAGACAAATTTGATTCCTCCCAAGGCACACTGACTCTCTAAAGTCAGATGGGGAAAGGCTGCAGTTCATCACTTTATTGAACTCCCCAACATCCTGTGTCTGTGGTTTGGATGGCTCACTCTGTGCTGTCTTGTATTGCAGCTGTTTTATATGACCCCTTCTTCACACTGCAGAGCTCTCCCAGCCACTAAAACAGTATCATTCTATAGAATATTATCATTTAAAGCCAAGTTGATGCTCTGTATAAAGGAAAGTGACATTAAGTACAATAAATAAACATGATAAATGACAAGGATAATGTCTGCATCTTTTTGTTTCACTGCGCAATGCATTTAGTGCAGCAAATATGCGGGAACCATCTGTCAAACTAATGATTTAATATGCCGGTTCCTTTGTATTGCTCTAATAGTTTGTCAACATATCAGTGAAGTGTTTCAGTTCATAGCATGAGTTATATAAAATGCACAGCGCATTTTAATATAGATAATAGATTCTCTAAATATGTCGAATCTATTTAGGCGCACAATCGCAATGCTTAAAACTTCACTCATACAAGGTATGAGTCTCTTACAATACAGATTTACTGTACAGGTGTGTGTATACTGTATATATATATATATATATATATATATATAGAGAGAGAGAGAGAGAGAGATAGAGAGATCTATAGAGAGATAGATAGATAGCTATATATATCTATATATATATATATATAGATATATATAGATATATATATAGATATATAAAGATATATAGAGAAAGAGAGAGAGAGTTATAGACAACATATAGCAATGTTTAACATCTACCGGTAATTAATTAATTAAAAATGCATAGTTTGATTTTAAAAGAAATTGCATTTTATTTCTTCTTTTTTTTTTAGCTAGTCATGAATTATTCAGTGATATTAATAACTATAGACTTACATTGCAAAGGACATGGCATTTACTTTTGTATTTGTATTGTGCCAAAAAAACAGTGGGTAATCAAAATAGGACAGCTATCAACAGTCACAGTACAGTAAGCAGATAGTTTAGTTAGTGGGCAGGCAGAGAAAAAAAAAGGATATATAGTATACACAGAAATAAGTTAGTAGTTTCTAAAAAAAAAAAAAAAAAAACACTCTTTCTGAGTAACTTCTTATCATTCTGTAGCCATGTGAGCCCTCCGTTCACATGAGTGGCCGAACTCAGCTGAGTGCTGCCTAAAGAGCCAAGTGAATTGCTCAGTACTCATATGACTTCTAGTATCTGACAAAAGAAGCTAAGTAAAAAGTAAAATACTGCAAGAGACCTTTATCTTGTACATTTTTACCTTTTCTATACCCCTTTAAACAAGTTCTAGAAAATTGCTGTTTTTTTTGCAATAACCTAGCTCCCCATGAGTCCTGTGTGTCTTTAGTTCACATTTTTAACAGAGATGAACCTGACAGATGGAGTTCAGAGGAAGATGGTCTAGCACCTCCTGATTAGGGCCACAACCTGTGTATAAAAGTTTCTGCTACTTTAAACTTGTTCTGTTTCAAATGCTGTTTTATGGATTCCCATACAACCTTAGACCCAGTCTGTACAGAAAGTATGGCCACCTGCTGACTTGGCACCATCCACAGACACTGACACTGACATTGAACCCAACACAAACATTGAATCCAATACAATTTTAATTCAGCTACTTGCCGTACAGAGGCTGTTTTCCAGTCTTTTGAAGTGTATGAAGATAATGGATTTCACGAGTCCTGTCTCTGCAAATAACTATGACTGGGGGACTGAGGAAACATAGAAGATGTGGGGATAGGCAAGCTAGGACTAAACTAAAATAGCACTAAACAGGAGGGGAGGGACAGAGGAAGATACCAAAGCTAATTAGTAAACAAGTTGCAGTGTCCGAAAACTACCGCTAGATGTCAACATACAGAAAATGTATAACCTAATGCCATTCAATACAAGACATAAAAATACATGAAGGTTGGGCAGAACAAGACTGCCTCTGAGACCTGCCTTACATGGGGTATTGGAGCACTGTAGCCAGTATAGACTGTATCTTGCAGTTCCAATAGGGCTGTGCCTGATACACTAGGCTGAACCTATGTAAACCAACAAAAGTACTTGTACAACGGGGGCTAGGTTGTGTGCCTGTATACCCACAATACATGAAATAATCTAAATGCAGTTCCATTCTTTCCACAGAAACACTTGTTAAACTAAAGCATTACGAATCCCTGCAAGGCGATGTGAGCCCCACAGATCGTGTTAAAAACTTAAAGGATGCAGAGCAAATGCTAAAGGACCTGTCAGTACTTAACTTTGATATTCAAAAAAAGCTGGTGAAAGAAGAAGCAGAAAATGCAGAAGACTGTAAGTAGACACATAAAAAGAAAGCATGTTAACACATGAAATCTGCTGAAATGACCATCAGATTAACCTTTATTACACCTGCTGTTGCTTTTTGGGTTCATTACATTGATTAGTTGTGCCACTGAATGAATGAATGAATAATTTGTATAGCGCTGCAATGAGAACTGAATCGCCTCAAGGCACTGTTGAGCATGTCTCTTTTCTTTATTTGGATGTAGTGTAGAGTGAGTTATTGTTTACACCATATTAAAGTACCAGCATGAGTCTTGTCTTTATCAGTGAGGGCAAATGCCAAGCTCTGTCTGTAATTCAGCTAGCACCTTCCTAAGTCTAGCCATCATAGTCAGTTTTTTTCATTCAACCAGTGAATTGAATGAAAAAACTGACCCGATTCCCCCATGTACATATTCAAGGAGAATCCTCACCGCTGTGTATTCTGGTAGTGGGGAGACTTCTCCGTTGTCAGAATACGCTGATCGGTGCTGCAGGCTATAGCCAATTGTGTGGAAATTTTCCAACAGGCAGAATAAACAGAAGCCAATCAGAAGATTAACTTCTGTTCAACCACAGCGCCAAGACGAAGAAATACGGTCGGTCCCTGCTGATTTTGATCCATGTATGACCGGCTTAAATTCTCTGCATTTGTTTATTATCCTAATGGGGGTTTTCTGCCTAATAAAGACCCAAAGTGTATGTCAAGCCAAAAACAGTGTAGAAGGATTAGAGCCCATTCGTTTTTTTTCTGCTATCCGACAACAGTATAACCAGACAGGAAGTGAGGGAAAATCTGTAACATGGACATAGACAAAAATGAAAATCTTACAGGCCTTCTTACCTTCCTCTACTCTACTAAAGAGAAGAATGTTTATTTCTGTCCATGTTGCTGTTGGATAGTTCTCTTCACTTCCTGTTTGGTAGAACCTTGTCAACAGGTCAGAAAATTAAGGCACATCTGCCTATTGGAGCCCCAGGTAGCAGTTGAAATATGACAAGACTTAAGAAAAAAACGTTTGGATGGACGTGCACTTTAAGCTTAGTTGTCGCTCCACAAATTAAAACCCATTCCTAAATTGAACACCATTTTACCTAACTGGTGCATATAGAAGTAAACATTGATTAAAACCTGCAATTACGGTAACATTGTTTATTTTCTATGCCTTTTCCATGTTTTGTTAATGTGTTATGAGATACCTGATGAAGTGTATCTTAAGGCAAAACGTTTTTTGTTTTGGATGTAGTGTGGACGGGTTAGAGATTCTGTCAGATTTATATTGATGTTTGTGTCCCCTGAGAATTACTAAGGCTAAAAGTGAGGCAAAATCCAAAATGTTGAGTTGTCAGCAGAACAGGAATAGATTTAAAATCTTCTACTGGAGATGCTTGCTCCAGTGACAACTGTTAAAGCAGGGACCCACCATACTTTGGAGACATTTCCATCACTTTCTGTTTTATTTATAAGGCATGAATAAGACACAGATGTCAACATTTTTTGATTGGGCTTTTAACCATTGCCTACTATAAAAAATGATGGTTTGTTGTGTTTTTGAGCCTGGCCAGGGAAGTTTAGGGTGGACTTGGTGTCTACCACTCCAGGCCAGGATTTCACCTGGTCTAAGAACAAGAAGCGCCTGTTTGAGGGTCGTGTGCATGTGGAGAAGCCTATTTGTGAAATTAACAGCTCAGAGCTGGTGGGACACCTGTATTTTCAGTTTCAGTAATTATGTTGGAAATAACCCCACTGTAAAAACAGGTTTATATTCTTTTGAATGGATAAAAGTGGCTAAGATGGCATTTGTGCATTCTCTAATTCAAGCTAAACCCTCACACGGTGTAATCTACATGGACTGCTCTTTAAGTTATAGTAATTGAAATGTGTAAACCACCATTTGTTTTGGTCAGTCTCCACCCAATCTATACTGTTGACTTTGACATTCCGAAAATTCAAGACATGGCCAAGTTTTAGAAGAACTTTTGGCCTGCTGGTCATGTGATGTTTTATATCAGTTATCTTCCCTCTTCCTATGTAAGGTAGGACTAGGCAGGTAATTTCCTCTTTTCTTCCTGGGCTTTTACATGTGATGGCTACAGAACACATTGTAACTGGGAATGTAATGAATATTTTGATGAGTCAGGGGTGTTAGCAATATCTGTATACAGTATCATTTTATTAAGCTGAAATTGTCTGTTTACACTTAGTTTTCTTTTATTGTGATTATAATGCACAAAGTGTATCTATCCCCAAAACATTTTTCGGATTGGATAGAATGGGAAAGGAATGGAATATCTGTTAGGTGTTACTGCTATCCCGGACAGTGTTGGAGATAGCTCACCTTACTTTTTGTGCTGGTGACAACCTTTTACTGGACAGGAAGGGAGGCAAAATCTGCAACAGGGAAACAGACAACAATAAAAAGCTGAAGAGGTTATAGCATTCCGTCACTTAAAGCAGATCTCCACCCCCCTGCATACCTTGTTGCAGGTTTTGTATATCCCAGATAATCACCCGCCCAGTGGTTCCAGCGTTGTCCTGCAGAATCCCCTCAGAATTCTGCTCCCACTCAGTCCTACATCTTCTTGTATGATGACATTGGGAAGCCTGCCGGCTCTTCTCGGTTCAGCCAGGCTTCATGATAATGTGGCACTAGGCCCGCCCCCACCCCCTTTCTCAGTGAAGGGGTATGCCTCCTGGAATATGTACCATGCATATCCCTGGAGGCACAGCAAGCATAATGCACCTCATTCGACCAGGCGAGTGACGTGCACAGGGGTGGGACAGAACTTTTACCTGAAAAAAAAAAAGGTAAACAAACCACAAAAAGTGTGCTGCATATGTAGAGGAGGGAAGGAGAGGAGGGAACTTATATCTGTGGGTAAAGGTTGAAGATCTGCTAAAACGCAATTCTGTCAGTGTTGCCGTAAATGATTTCCCTACATTTCTGTCTTGGAGACCTTTTACCAGACAGGAAGTGAATCACTGCAATGCAGCCTCCGGCAATAAAACCTGACAGGAGATCCAAATCCTTTTAACCCAATTCACTAAAAAAAGGTTTGGCTATAGATATGTTTTAAGGTCACGGACACAGTATATGTTGTTACATTTTCATGTAATCAGTAAAGTATTACATTTTGCTTTGTGATCCTAATTTTGCAGTGTTAAGTGAGGTCCAAGATGATTGGGTACAGAAACACAACAATACCCTGTCTCTTTTTCCTATTGTACTGGAGCCCATCGCAGAATACAATAAGAAGTTATCCGATCTGCAAGAGTTCATCAAGGAAGCTCGCAACAACACCATGCAAACAACTGATAGAAACACAGAAAACAGCGGCAAGCTTCATATGCAAGATGTAAGATGATTTTGTTCACTATAGGACATTACAAAAGACAACAAGAATGCAAAAAAATAGGATCTATATACAGGGGTTGATTTACTAAAACTAGAGTGTAAAATCCGGTGCAGCTCTGCATGGAAACCAATCAGCTTCCAGGTTTAAGCCCAGGTTCACACTGCTGTGGGATTGAAATCGTGCGAGTTCAGCTGAACTTTAACCCGGCAGTACAGTCTGACTTCAGCGGCGATTTGACAGTCATCTGTGCGGGTTCCTGCACATATGTCTATACAAATCGCACCCAAAGTCACCAAAAGTAGTACAGGAACTACTTTTTGGAATCAGTGCGGCGCTGCACCGATTTGGACGGTGCCATTGCCTGAAATAGCCGCTGATTTGGCATGTGATTTGACATGTCAAATCGCATGCCAAATCGTTCAATGTGAACCTAGGCTTATTTTCAAAGCTTAATTGAACAAGCCGAAGTTAGAAGCTAATTGGCTACTATGCACAGATGCACCAGTTTTTGCACTCTCCAGTAAACAAACCCCACAATATCTAGCCAGAAGGGAAACAATGTTAATTGCAATGTAGTTGGTAATTTAAGTCTAAAAGTGAGGGAAGTGAGGTTCTAAGAACAGTTCTTGTGCTCGCCCATGAGCATCCATATGTGCCTCTCCTTTTCTGTCTACCCCTTTCCTATAACCTCTTTTCAGACCAAATGAAAGGTTCTTAGGTTTATAACCACATGAGTAACCCATTTGTGCTGGGCATCATCAACTAATGAGATAGTGAGGAATGCCCACTCCTACACCAGACCTTAGATGTAGAGCTGCACTGGGAAGTATCAATCTCTGTATGAAGTATATTCCACAGAAGAGCTAAGAGGATAACTGTTTTCCTGCACAATTCTATTTAATGTAATAACATCACTAATCCCCTTATCAACAATATCTCTCTTTCTCTCTGTGCAAGAAAAAAATAACAACCAGCTCATTAACTTATAACTACCAAGATGTTATTTTAGATCAATTCATAGCATATTCTCAATGCAAAATGACCTAGCGCTCAGCAAAAGGGACATATATAAATATTTTAATAGAAACAGATATATTTCACATTTGCAAATATTTGGAAGCCATATATCATGCCAAAACATCTTGGTATGGTATTCTCAACAATGAAAACATCTCTATGATTAAGCCCCAATGGGCAGGGTTAAATGCATCAGGGACAGGGCTCAGGAGGAGCTCAAGGCTGAGGCTGATCACATTTCTTTTTTTTTTTTTTTTGACAAGAAAGATCACATTACTAGTGGTGTGTGGGACGTCTCTCATATTTAACCACTTACCAAATACTTCACCAAAAACCCAGAGCCCCATTCTAACGATTGGGACTCGGAACGTCCAATTCTGGATTAAGCATAAGACAGCCTGCACCCTTATATTTCTGTGTACACTGGATCTACCAGAACCATTACCATTTACCACCAAATGAAAGCCCAATTTGTCCTGAACCAGAACACCTTAAGTGGCACAATAAGTGGTATTGGGAATAGTAAGCAATTGTCTTCTCTGTTCAAAAAAATGCACCTCACTGTTCTTGAAGGAATTTCCGTTTCCTTTAAGTGTAGCAAAACCTACTGAATCCAAAGCCGCGTACACACGATCGGATTTTCCGATGGGAATTGTGTGATGACAGGCTGTTGGCGGAAAATCCGAACATTTGTACACTCCATCGGACAATTGTCAGATTTTTTGCAGACAAATGTTGGATGGCAGGTTTTAAAATTTTCTGCGGACAAATGTCTGTTGTCGGATTTTCGGAAGCAAGGACAAGCCAGAAGCTGTCGGACTTGTAAACTAGCGTTCGTAATGGACAATTAACATTTGTGACGTGGCAAATTATGAAATCTCCAAATGCAGCGCACAATTCTCTTCTTCTTTAATGGGATAATAATGAAGCTGCTTTGCTGGTGATACTGATGGCGTTATTGCAAACTAATTTTCAAAGGCTTTTTTTTTCTAGTGATATCAAGAATAATATTATTATGCTTTTTTTTTTTTTTTTTTTTTGGGCAAGTTACCACAACACCATTATCCTCTAGTTTTTAAGATCAAAGATACAACTATGTGGGTGTCCCTTGTCAATATTACATTGTATTTTTTTAAATGTAACTGCCTACTCTCAAAATGTCATTTGAAGTAAAACACATAGCCAAGTATTATTCTACACAATTTTTTTTTATTGTGCATTAAAAAAAGAAAACAAATAAAATTAGACATTCTACAGTATCTGCCAATAGAGCTTAACCAAAAAGTGCATTCTATGCATCCAAAAATATAGAAAATATAACAAATCAAATCATTATTGTTCAACCAACAAATAAAATAAAAGACTCATGCATGCGTCCTGCTTCTTAATATAGGGGGTCAACAATGCCAAGAGTTGGCGAAAGCAGGGGTCCGTCATCCCAAGATAATTCCGAAAAACATCTGGATTATTCTCCTGGAGCTTCTGCAGCAAAGGCATATAACACAATTGGTTACGATTAATAAAGCAACCAATTTTTGGTCCAAGAACTCCTCCTCCTCCTGTTCCTGGACTGAACTTTGGTCAAAGCAATAACTTCAAGGCCAATAATAAAAAACACATTATCTCCTCCTATACCGCATGTCTGGGTGACGAACGGCTGTTCAGAAATGAACTGAAAAGCACAAAATGAAAAGCGCGAATCAACACTCACCAAACTTCTACTAACACAAAATTAGCAGAAGGAGCCCAAAGGGTGGCGCTAAAGAGCTGAAAAACCACGTAGTATGTCACTAAGTTCATGTTTGTTGGCCGACAATTCCTTGCCGTTTGCATGCAAGACAAAATCCAGGCACACGCCTTCGGACAAAAGTCTGAGGTTTTGTCTGTGGAAAATCCGATCGTGTGTACGAGGCTTTAGACTGCATAATTTGCCCTCCTATGTTGGGTCTTTTGTTTCTTTTGGAAAAGTCTTTGCAATTCCATATTACTACATATTCCAAGTTACTCTACTATTATTTGATGCCTAGGCATTTTCCTGACACTCAGGGAACTCTGAACAAGTCAAGATAAAAATTTCTAATACCATGATCTGGATAAATGAGAACCTTCACAGACACAAGGGATTACCATAGTCTGTTAAGACTAGATGCATAAGGGGCGAGCTGCTTACTAAAAAGCCAAGCATGCTTTTTACTAATAATTCACATTCTAATCAATCTATATTTGTCAAATAAAAATGTTATACAGATTAAAAGAGATATAAAATAATCAATAAACTTTTAAAAAACAAAATGATATGCAGTCAGTCTTATGCAAAAGTATTTCCAGTTAGTTGCTTTGGGTTTCTGCACTTTTGCTCATTGATCCTAATAATCTTGTACATTTTAATGTCCTAATGAAATGTAAATTCCCCACTAGGAACGCATAACAACTGTGAATGAAGCAGCAACATCTAGCAATGATGCCTTGAAAGAAGGATGGACAATATTAAATAATACCCATGTGATCATTGAAGATATTAATGACACAATCAAGGTACAGTGATGTGAAAATGGGGACAAATACATGCGTTTGCATTTTACGGAGCTCTGTAAAGTGCTAAAGAATATTATTAGTATAGTATTTATGAACATTTGGACACCAGATGAGAATATATGTAAAATTTTATCTAAACCCTTTTCTGTGGCAAGTTCAGGTCTGGAGCATACCAAGTAACATCTTATTTGGTAAATACATAGTGAGCAAAATAAGTTAGAGCCATGTACATGGCTTACAAAACATTAATAGAGACATGTTTTTTATGTATAGTTTTTTGCTGCACATAGAAAGCAGGTGTAATGAGGATGAAAAGTGTGAGGTGAGAAAGGTTAAAGCGAAGTGCACCAGTGTTTAAATTTAAACAACTAATAATATGAAGACGTTCTAATTTTTAATATCCACTACAAATGCTTGGATGTTTAAAGTGTACACGGGGTACATTTCACTTTCTAAGTTGGTAAATCTAGTATAATTTCACTGCACTTATCCCTATGTCTACCTCTATTTACTACAGTAAATCAGGGAAATTGTTTTTAATCAGTCAGACCTGACTGTTAGACCTGCATAAAGGGAAAAGTAGTTATGTACAGCCACTCTGCTGCATTACCAAACAGGAAGCAAAGTCAAAAAATGTGATAAGCAAATATGGCTGTCCCCAAGTAAATGAAAACATATTAATAGGATTATTTATATTAAGGTGATTCTAAAGGCTGATGTTTTTTTACCTTCATGCATTATATGCATTAAAGTAAAAAAAAATTCTGGATGCAGCTCTCCCCCCCCCCCCCCCAGCCCCCACAATACTCACCTGAGCCTGGCCTCGATCCAGCTATGTACACAAGAGCAGCTGCTCTCCCTGTTCTCTCGCTCCTCATAGGCTCAGAAACAGCAGCAGGAGTCATCAGCTACTGGTGCTGTCAATCAGCAGTGGGAGTGCCGCGCAACAAGCAAGCTATTGCTTGTAAAACATGTCAAGTGCTTGTCCTGTGTTTGTCTCATACACTTGTGACAATAAAGATACATCAAGCAAGTTTTTTGGAAATTCAGAGTGCGACCATTTCTTTATTTTATTCATATAGTGTGTTAGAGGGGCTGAGGTTTTTTAGAAAAGGTGGCAAAGAACAAGGAACCTATCCTAATTAGTGGCTGATACGGGGGTAGTGCTACATAGTAAAAAAGATACAACAGAGAGAGTGGAAGTACTCATATAATCACATTAGGTATGTAGACCAAAGAATGTAAGCCTAGAGATCTAACTAACAGTGTCATGGAGAAATATTAGAAATTGTCAAGTGGTTTAAATATTCCGCATTTATCAAAAATTTTAATATAATTTATATTTATATATATATTTTGTGAGGACTGACCCTTTAGGATTATATTAAAATAAGTATTTTGATAATAATTATTAATATTGACTTTCATTTTTAACATAGAACATGTCTGGTCACCATGCTGAAATAGATGGAGCTAACAATGAACTGCAGGAGAGAATAGCTAATTTATCTGACAGTGCTGAGGACCTAGTTCGGCAAGCTGTAGATCATGCACTTGTACTTCAAAGGCAAGCTGATGGGCTGAAAAGGTAAGACAACACAACATTAGAATCTCCAATACCATAAGTTGATGTTTATTATACAAACCTACAAGAAAAGTCTAGATATAGTATAGCAGGATGCACAAGATAGTTGCATTATAGCCACCATGGCTCATTAATGAAAAGTAAGTAATATTTAATATTTTAGATATACTGTTTTTTTTTAAAGCCCAACTCTATGGGTTTAATTTACTAAAGGTAAATAGACTGTTTACTTTGCAAAAACATTTTCACATTGCAAGTGAGGTTTTCTTAACTTAGTGGATGAGGTAAAGCTCTGCTCACTGCCATCATCCATTTATGGGTAAGCAACAATACTGTGTTTTTTTTATTTTCCTTGCACACTTTACAAATTGAAATTTTACTACATTCACTAAGCTAAGGAAAATTCCCTTTCAAAAAAAATTTGCCTTTAGTAAATCAACCTCTATATCTTTTTTGAGTGAACCCCTTCAATTTGTCTAAAATAGACTGAATTATGTTGAAATCCTATATTAGAATTAAATCTCCTGTTTCCAGCACCATTATCTTTTATGAAGTTAGTGGAATTCTCTCAAGCGAGGTCAAAAAGATCAAAACTGAAAAAAAATATTCTGGTTGGAATTAGGTTTTAAAACATTGGCTCTACTGACAAAAACACACCATTACAGTTAGGTCTAAATATTTCATTTATAGGGAAATAGTAAAGAAAATTGTAATTATAGATCAGACTTGATTATATTTCTTAGACAGATTTTATTTTCGGAGAGAAACATTCATAGTCTTTACACTGTAATTTTCCCAATAACAGTGACTTGAAGAATCTTGACACAAATGGATTGGTCCAAAAAGCACTTGATGCCTCCAATGTGTATGAGAAAATTGTATCTCTTGTTGAAGATTCCAATGAGACATCTGTTATTGCTGCAAATGCTGCTGACAGAGCTAAAGATGTAAGTCACAATGATTTCCACTGTTTACTGAATCCCTGTTGCTATCAGCACCTGTTCCTAAGCATTCCATGACTGTGATCTTGTAGTTCTCGGGTGTTAATGTCAGCTCATTTATCCACATTGCTCTGCAGTGAGCTTATAATTAATGTGTTGATTATGCAGTCTATGGAGATGTCTCTTTCCTCTTTGGAACAAAGCCTGTATTGTAGCTGTGTACCATGGCCTATAGTGCAATAGGGTGAGGGGGAAGTAAGACTTTATTTTTATGTTGCAAAAATATGAAATCAGTCTTAAAGAAGGTGTGTCTAAACTGGGTACTGATAGGGAGGAGCAGGAGACACAAACTCATATTTAAAGACTTTCCTATCTGACAGGGATATCTTTGTCATATGTCACGTCCTAAATCAGGGGTGTCCAACCTGCAGCCCACGGGCAGCATGTGGCCAAAGATGGCTATGAATGCAACCCAACACAAAATCATAAACTTACTTAAAATATTAATTTTTGGGGGAGGATTTTTTTTGTAAAAATGCATTTACACTTAGCGAACACATCTGGCTGAAGAAAAATTTGACAAAGTCTCTTTACGGGACTTTTATAATTTTATCTTCCCAAAGAAAAATCTCCCTCTGTTCACAATCATGCCGTATTCATGTCATCAGTTTTTGGCAGCACCTATATTTGTGAGCAATTATTTTTAAGGATGAAGCACACCAAGGGCAAAATTAGAACCAAAATATCTGATGAGCATCTTGAGAATTCATTGAGAATTGCTACTACATCCATTGAACCACATAACCAGTGTCAAATATTGCAGTAATTATATGTTATCCTCTTTTACTTTTATAATAAAAAATAAAAATTTTTTAAATGTTTTATTTTTAGATAGGTACATTAACTACATTATATCAGTGACTTGACATGTATGACAGTAACTTACATAGTTACATAGTTAGTAAGGTTGAAAAAAGACACAAGTCCATCTAGTTCATCCAATTACAAAAGCTTGGCTCAAGGGATGACTTTCCATTTGAAATCTGCACAACTCTTTCTGCTTATCAGCTTTGTCTATTGTTTTTTTTGTTTTTTGTTTTCTTTAAACTTTATTTCTTTATTCACATATTTCTTATTTTTTACATGATGCATCAATACAGACATTTCCTCCAGGGCCCCACCTCCCACCCCCATATATTCCATCCCCCCCACATAAGCAGTAGGTGTAATATCAACTGTACACATGTTGAATGTTGCCTGGGTGGGGTGGTCATCCTGCAGGGGTGTCTGTCTAGAGTTCTATTTAAATCTAAATTCGCAGCCAATTCGCTACACCCTCTCAGCTCCATCCATTCCTCTCATTCAAATATACTATAAATATGATTTTGCGCTCATATGCAATAAATGAATAAATATTAATATAAATAAAACACAGTCTTGATCAATACATACACGTTACAATCATACACCAAGTGCTATAAATGTGTAAAATAGTGTAAGAATAATGAATAAAATATTGAATTAATCTCCTATAAACTAATGCCGCGTACACACGTGCAGACTTTTGCCGGCGGACTTAGTCCACAATCCCGCCGGACTTTCCAGCTGGGTCCGCTGGACTTTGGCGCCAAAAAGTCCGCCGGCGCCTACACACGAGGGGATTATCCGCTGGACTTCAGTCCAGCGGATAATCCCGCGGGATTGTCCCTTCGTGTGTACGCGGCCTAAGTGATATAAAAAACCGATCACTACCAAAAGGTGCCACATAAAACTAGTGTCCACAAGTGAATGATGAAACACAGTCCAAATGGGCTATAAGTGAGTGAATATAAAAGGTCTAAAATTGGACTGAAAATGACAACGTCCAAAAGGTGACTGGTGCTATTCGTTGGTACAAAGCCCGTTCTTCAAGATTTATAAAAAACACAGTGTATCATGTCCAGACGTAAATAGTACAGTGGTTCAAACTCAACATTAGAATGTGGTGGATATGTGGGAATGGGATCCTTAAACGTGCTCTCTAGACTCTCACCTGAAAGCACGCATTCAAAAGCGTGAGTAGATATAGGAAGGTATCTTGTCTTGTCTTTACTCCTCGGATCAGATAGTACCACCGATTTCCACCACTGGGGACTGTATGATCTTCACTCTCGTCTTTGAACTATCCTATTCACTGGATGACTCTGATTGGCCCACCGATCTATAAATTGGCTTGGGCTCTCCAGCCCAGTAGGCCCGTCAAACGAGTGGGGGATATAAATACAAAGAGGGAACCCAATAGTGAAGTACGTCTTCAACAAAGTGTTTAATAAAAGGATAAAGGATTCTTACATAAAACGAAAAAATGCTAGCAACTGACAGCGGGTAGATGCTAGTCTCACAATACTTCCGGTATCTGGTCCGGCCACTCCCTACGTTTCGTCACATGCGCGTGACTTCCTCAGGGGAACCTGATTGGCTGAAATGGACTTGTATTTATTTTGTGAAACCGGAAGTGAATTAGCGGCCATTTTGCCGTGGTCCACGTGTCAAACATAGATCGCGGCCATTTTGTAGTGGTCTTTAGGCTTATTGTGTTCATTGGATACGTCCCGCATCCAACTAAAAGCATCTAAACATAGATATAGGTAGTTGGCTTCAAAATGCTCACGAGCCATTGAGGTGTGTCTACCCTTCTTTTTTATATGAGGCTATCGGAGATCGTTAACAATTAGATGAAAAGGGGGAAATTACCATTGACCCTGCAGCCATTTTTATGTAGCCCATTGTCTAAGGTCAACCCGCGCCATTTTTAATCAGAATAATCATGCCATTCCGACGTCCTTTGCTGACAGTTAGCTGGCTGTCATGCGGTGAATGTTAGAGAACGGAATAAAGGCATGTATTCAAATTAAAACGCCCCAAAAATAAAAGTGATAATTATAACGGGTCCACCACATATTAACCATTCAATAGCAGCGCCCTCAAAGTATTGGCACTAAAGTAAACATCAAAATCCAACAGAAATAACATAATAATTAAAATCAGCAGATCTCGGTAATGACACCGAAAACTGGTGAGGGTGAATATCCGAACTCCCAATCCATCTTTCGCTCTCTCAGGGTCTGTTTTCTTTTAAATCAGTACCCGTCATTTCAGTTTTTTTTTTTCTACACTAATAGAAATTACACATTGATCCCTCTTGCTTCCCACCAGAGTTTCCAAATCAAGTCATATTTATTTAACGCCCCTTTTTTATATATATTGATTTCTCCTTGAGAATTACCCCATTCATACTATTCGGCCATTCCCCACTGGATGGAGGCGACGCCGACTGACAGCTTTCCCTATTGTTAGTGTATTTTATGTGTGGCCCAAGTCAATTCCTCTTCTTCCAATGTAGCCTAGGAAGGTCAAAGGGTTGGACACCCTGTCCTAAACAGAGATGAAAGTGGTGTGTAGGTTTAAGCCCCTTTGAAGTCACCTACCTTTTAATCTTTTTATTGTCCTATACACCCATATTGTTAGAATTTGTGATTGCTTTCTGCTTGCAAATGCCTTAAAATACCTTGTTGTTTCCTACCTCCATGCTCCATGCAGCTGTAGTTTACAACTCTGCTCTTTGCTGAGTTAAACGTATCAGAGTGAAGATTCACGGGATCTTGCCATTTGCACCAGGCAGGTTGTTAAATATCTGTTTTTATCTTTTTATCTTGCCTTTCTTTACAATGCTTGCATGTTGAGCAAAGGAATAACTGCTTGAGCAGCCATCACCTGTAGCTGGGTGTGCAGAGAAACTGAATCT
Source organism: Lithobates sylvaticus (assembly GCA_028564925.1). Classification (NCBI taxonomy): domain Eukaryota; kingdom Metazoa; phylum Chordata; class Amphibia; order Anura; family Ranidae; genus Lithobates; species Lithobates sylvaticus. Next base: position 261,548,381 of record CM053028.1, read on the forward strand.
GCAGTGAAGAATTTGCATTATTTGGTAGACAGTACGCTTAAACATACCACATATATTTTCTGCACCTGTGATCTTTTTCAAATAAAAATATATTCCTTCTGCCCGAGATTAGAACTGCAGCTTGTTTGAAATACTCAAGTAAATGTGTAAATATCCTTCCAGGCTGTGGATGGTATCAATAACCAAGTTACCTACCAGACAGGAGAAAGTGATCGACTTATTTCTCAAGCTATCAACCTCAGAAACTCAGAGATTATCAGTAAGTACATGATCAGAACTTACTACAACACATATGACTAATGCTTTAAAATAGCAAAAAATATACTTTTCTACCAAGTTATCTAACACATTGCTGGTGTTAAAAACATCAAGTAAAATATTTGTTTGTGATTGTTTTGCTCATTTCATAAAATCTTATAATTTAGGTTTAACTGAGACCAGAAAACGGGTTGATGCTGCTGCTTCTAGAAAAACTTCCTTGAATGACAGGTTGGCAAATGTTATTGATCAACTCCAACTATCAGATGATGGTAAGTGGGGCACATCTGACACTGTTGTAGAGTAGAGCCTTATATACTGTAAGTATTGATGCTAAACATTAATGATATGCAGGACCCCTTCCTTACTTTCTTAAGTGCATGATGGAAGTGTAATGTTCACAACACTATGTTTACTTACTAAAGGAAAATGTTGATTTATGCCCCGTACACACGGTCGGATATTCCGATGGAAAAAGTCTGATCGGATTATGTTGTAGGAAAATCCGATCGTGTGTGGGCTCTAGCTGGCTTTTTCCGCCGGAATTTCCGACGTAAAAAATTTGAGAGCAGGATCTCAAATTTTCCGACAACAAAATCCGATCAGACTTTTTCCGATCGTGTGTAGGGAATTCCAACAGAAAAAGTGCCACGCATGCTCAGATTAAAATTACGAGACCAAAGCTATTGGCTACTAGCCTCTACGTAGTTCCGTAGTACGTCACCACGTTCGCAACGATCGGATTTTCCGACAACTTTATCCGACTGTGTGTATGCAACACCAGTTTTGGACAAAATCCGTCTGAAAAAAACGGACGGATTTTGTGGTCGGAATTTCCAACCGTGTGTACGGGGGCTTAGTCAGTAAGGTGAAGCTGTGTTCACTTCAATCATCCAATGATTTTACTCATCCAATTAAAATCCTGTTTCTTTTTCTTTTTACTTCCCTTGTCAAAACTGGCAAGATATCTCATTCAGTTAGGAAATTGCAGGTCATTGGTTCAAAACTGATGCATGCACTTATTTTATTCTAAGACAAAACAGCAAAACAATATTCTGTGACTTCTCTCTTCCCTCAAAAACTGCATGTTCCTGTATCATTAAAGCGGGATTGTACTGAAAAAAAAAATTTAAAAGCCAGCAGCTACAAATACTGCAGCTGCTGACTTTTAAAAAATGGACACTTACCTGTTCCAGGGTCCAGCGGTGTCGGCAGCAGAGGCCGATCGATCGCTCGGCTCCCTGCTGTAGCCGGCGCCATTCTCGGTGAGGGAATCAGGAAGTGGCTTCACTTCGATTCCCTACTGCGCATGCGCGAGTCGCGCGGCGCAATGAGAATCTTCAGCGCCGTCTGCCGGGTCACGTGTGTGTCCCGGCAGACAGCGCGCCGGGACAGGAGGTGACGTAAACTCCCGTGGGAGTTTATGCCCGGAAGTGGGTGCAGATACCTGTCTTAGACAGGTATCTGCACCCCCCTCCCCCCTGAAAGGTGCCAAATGTGACACCGGAGGGGGGGAGGGTTCCGAAAAGCGGGAGTTCCACTTTAGGGTGGAATCCCCCTTTAAGGATAAGTTGAGTGATAGCTATTGTCTTCTTTTTCTATTCTTATTAAAATGTTTTGCCTAAAATTATCTCAATACTGGAGATACTGGGCTTGCATTGTTCTCCTTGTTCTCACAACAGAAGATGCCAAAAAGCATTCCCTGCTGGGAAACTGGACAACTAAGAGGCTGTAGTAAATGAAAATGTAGTAGCAGGAGCAATATTCACTAACAGTAAATCTTAACTGAGGACTACTACTAATGCAATCTGGTTGCTTCTTTCAATGGTCTAAGGCAGTGAAATCTTTCAACTATTCTCTGTATAAATCCAAATTTCAGGTATGCTTTTTCATTGTTTGTACTTTTCACACAGATGAAACCAGAAAACGTCTTGAAAAGTCAAAACTAACAGCAGATAAAGCTCTAACTATTTCTGCCATGGTGACAGAGATGACCGACCCAATGTCAAAAAATGCAAACATGTGGAAAGAAGACCTAAGCAATTCAGATTTTGATGCTTCTGCTTACAACTCAGTTGTAAATGCAGCTGGAGAAACAAGTAAGCAATTGTCTTCCTGCACATGCTATCTACATCTAATATTTGAACAATTTTGAACAATTTTACTAAATAACATGTATAAAAGAGAAGCTTGACATATGACAAGCTCATTTAATATGAACACCGATTACACACAATGTACAGCAACCATTTGCAAACAACAAAATTTTTTTTAACCTAATCTTGTTGGTTAAAGATGAATTGTGATTGATTTCTGTGGACTACAACACTTTTTACATTGCTTTTGGCCTTATCAGGTAGATCCAAAAGGCACAAATAAAATCAAACCCTGATGTGTCTTGATCAGGAGTTGCCGAGCATGAATGCATTGACAGTTCAGCATAATAAACACTTACTGTATTGACTATGGGCATAAAAAACATGAAAATGTTAGACAGAACACTCACAAAACCACTAGATTCCAGAAGTGAATATGGTAAAAAGGTCAATTGATGCAGAATACAAGTACCAAAACAACTAGATGCTAAGCTATTCATCTCCAAACCATAATTGCATTTACATACGGCCCACCGACAATATATCCTGCTTTAGAACGATATTGTTACCTATATACTTTCTTAGATATATGCTGGCTGTAGTAGGCTATATTCAGACTTTGGTGAAAATAATAATACAGGGGGAAGAAAAAGAACCCCCCCCCCCCTGAAAAATAAGTCACTTTGCTTCATACAACTGTTTGTCAACAAATATTTTTATAATGCTATTAACATATAGATTCATAGCTGTAAGCAACATTGAGCTAAAATTTTAATAAAAAGGTATGAAACATGAAACTAGATGCTAGGGGAAAAATGGGTACAACATCCAGAACTATGCAGGCACACATTTTCTGGATACCAGATATTTGACAGGTGCAAATTGTCTAGATGCCAAGGTAAATGCTGGCACAACATCCAGAATATGCTAGGGAGAACCAGTGCCAGGTTTATAAGGGGGCACAAGGGGCAATTATCTTGGGTCCTTCTACCAGAGGGGTCCCCTTGCCAAAGTTGGCACCAGACTTCCTTTATAAAAAATTGAAACTTATTTTCCCTCAAGACATCAGTAGTGTATTTGTTGAAGATATTTGTCCAGTTTGCAGCCTTTGCCAAGCTCTGGTTACGTCTCACTCCATCTCAACAGGGGGTTTTATTACATGATAAAGGGCTTGCTGATACTTTTCCAGGTGTTGATGTAGCTCCTAGAATATAATTGAACATGATGGTCACTAGTTGTTTGGGAGAAAAGGTTGTTCAGCAAATTGGCACTGATAAAGAATTATCCGTGAACCACGATGACCATGAAAGACTAAGTGCTCTGTGCGTACTGGTTGTTGAGAGCCAAATCAACAAGATGATAAAGTTTGATGAGTTAGTTAAAGATTCTGCAGATGGGAAGTGCAGAAAAAATACTTTTTGTAAATATTGTAGTGTGCTGCATACTTGTGATGTATGACTTGCCAGTCCCAATTACCCGTGTAATGTGTATTCTTACAGTCAATTAAATTGAGAAAAAAAAATCAGACAAGTGTCTAACTAATATTTTTTAGTACAAATGCAATTTATTATTCATTTCAGTTCACTTTTTTATTTGTTATAAAATTTCTATGTCGAGGGGCTCCCAAACTTGAAGTGTGCCGGTGTCAGGAACAATATAGACAAAACTACGACACATCTGGGAGTGTGTCACAACGTAATAGAGACTAGAAGTCATAACAAAAGCTACTCAGAACAATTTATCTGCTTTTTTTTCCATATTTGGAGAAATCTTAGAATAATCCAGGAAAAGCTGTATTGTAAAAATAAATAATTTCATTGAAAGAATTCTATGTGCAATTCATTGTTTTCAGTAGAGAAGAGGGCAATTTCTTTGCTCAAGAGAGTGACGATCATTTTCACCATACTTTTTCCATTTTTTCACCAATTTACCTACTCTATACATCGACATTCAATGTACTTCACTTATGATAATTGTAATAGGAAATAAATGAAGGCTAATGCAATCCATGACCCTTATTAATAGCCCCAAGAGTATCCACTGGTTTATTGTCCAAATAATAAATGATTTACTTTGCAAAAACAATTTAATTTGATTGTTGATTTTGGTTTTGGTGTACTTCATAGCATAGCACTGTTATAACCTATCTTTGTTATCAATCTCATTTCTGATGCCATTTACTTTACAAAAATGCAGTGAAGAACCTGACAGATGTAATGCCATTGCTGCTGACTAAACTGCATACTGTGGAACACAAGTTTCCATCAAACAACATTTCATCCAGCATTCTTCGTATACGTGAGCTCATTGCGCAGACAAGAAGTGTAGCCAGTAAGGTATGTGGGCATTTCAAAATAGTCCTTCAACCTGCAATATATTGACCAATTATATTAACCAAACTGTCAATATGTTTAATATTACACCTTTGATTATTTTTTTTTTAATATCTACTTTAGATCGTCATAGATCTTTATAAGAAACAATTAACAGACATAGAATAAAATAACATAATAAATGGCATTAAATATAACATACATAAAATATTTATGTATTGTTTAAATTACTTACTAAAGGAGTAGATAATGTTCTTTGGAACCAGAATTTAAGGAAAAAGGATTTTGCCTTGCATATGGTTGGTTAGGTGAAGTAAACACAATATCATTATATTCATTTTACTAAAGGGAACACTTTTAACAGAGAGCAGGAGGAGCGGGTAACATTTCTTTGTGGGGCATGTGTCCAGGCTCTCCTCTCACCCTATTGTTTCTTGGGGATTTTTTTCTTAATTTTACTAACACTCCACTGGCTTATAAATGCGCTAGGGGGGGGGGGGGTTTAAGCAGCAGTGTGGCTGCAGTAAGGTCATACTGATACTTTTTGAAAGGACCACTAAAAGAACATTCTCTACTCATTTAGTCATTCTACATCCTTTGTTTATATGTTTGTTGATTCTCTGTCACAATTGCACTAATACGGCTACAATCACTTCAAGTTTGATTCTCTGTGAAATCAAATGTTTTATTATACTTTCCCTAATATACTGCCAATCTCTGCATTTTTATTCTCAGGTTCAAGTGTCAATGAAGTTTGGTGGTAAATCAGCAGTTAATGTCAATTTGAAAACAAACCTTGCTGACCTCAAGGCCTACTCATCCATAAGTCTATACATTAATCCAGAAGCACATCAACAACAGCCTCAAGACAGATTTATTATGTATCTTGGACATAAAAATGTAAGATATTATTAGAAACAATAAACATAAATAACAGGTAAACTAAAAATCAGGAAATTATATATTGTTCTGGCCACCTTGCACAGCAACAAACATGAGTTTTCTAATTTGGTAAACACTGATGCAGTAAATCTATATAATGATTAGTAGAGCTACATGTAATGCACATTGTGTTAAAAGTAGCCACACCAAATATCCTTTCTACTACAATTTACAATTACTGCCTAATTAGGAGATACATAAAAAAATCCATGTGGTGATACAACAGCATATTAACAGCACAGTGCAAGGTATGTTAGACTTCACCCATGAGAGAAACTTACATAGCTATATAGTTAGTCTGGTTGAAAAAAGACAAAAGCCCATCCAGTTCAACCAATAAAAAAAATTATACAATCTTATATATACAATCCCATACCCATAGTTGATCCAGAGGAAGGCAAAAAAAAAAGAAGCAAAGCATGATCCAATTTGCTCCAGCAGGGGAAAAAAATTCCTTCCTGATCTCCTGAAAGGCAATTGGATATTCCCTGGATCAACTTTACCTATAAATGTTAGTATCCTGTTATATTTTGTGCATTTAGGAAAGAATCCAGGCCTTTTTTAAAGCAATCTACTGAGCTGGCCAGAACCAGCTCTTGAGGGAGTCTATTCCACATTTTTACAGCTCATACTATGAAGAAAAGTTGAAATCTCTTTTCCGCCAGATGTGAAGATTGCCCCCTTGTCCTCTGTGATGACCTTAAAGTGAATAACTCAACACCAAGTTCACTATTTGGACTCCGTATGTATATGTACAAGTTGATAATATCCCCCCTTAATCTCGTCTTCTCAAGAGAGAATAAATTCAGTAAACTCTTTTTGACGAAAAGGAAAAACATTTTCACCAATCAACAACTGCCCTTTAAAAATCCTTATCTTGCTTACAAAAAAATCTGTATCTGTAGACAAAAACGAGTAGGGATGGCCCCGATGTTTGAACATTATGGGGTGTTCACGGCAGATTCAAGCGCTGCGGAATGCCCCATAATGCACTGCGAGATCGCAGTGCATTGACATCTGATGATTGCCCAAAGCATGCGCCTAACATGGCTCTCACCTGCTGTGAGAGCCATGATTGGCCAAAGGCAGGGTGCCTTTAGCCAAGCATGGCTCAGGGGGCTAAGTTCATGCCCCACACTTTATAAGGCTGCTTACACGGCAGCCATATATAGTGTTAGAATTGAGAGAACGTTGGTTAGAGGTAGGTTAGTTGGTGGCATGCAGGCAGTTTAGTATATATATATCTCACAAAAGTGAGTACACCCCTCACATTTTTGTAAATATTTTATTATATCTTTTCATGTGACAACACTGAAGAAATGACACTTTGCTACAATGTAAAGTAGTGAGTGTACAGCTTGTATAACAGTGTAAATTTGTTGTCCCCTCAAAATAACTCAACACACAGACATTAATGTTTAAACTGCTGGAAACAAAAGTGAGTACACCCCTAAGTGAAAATGTCTAAATTGGGCCTCTTGGGTATGGAGTTTACCAGAGCTTTGCAGGTTGCCACTGGAGTCCTCTTCCACTCCTCCATGACTACATCACGGAGCTGATGGATGTTAGAGACCTTGCACTCTTCCACCTTCCATTTGAGGCTACCCCACAGATGCTCAATAGGGTTTAGGTCTAGAGACATGCTTGGCCAGTCCATCACCTTTACTCGCAGCTTCTTTAGCAGGGCAGTAGTCGTCTTGGAGGTGTGTTTGGGGTCGTTATCATGTTGGAATACTGCCCTGCGACCCAGTCTCCGATGGGAGGGGATCATGCTTTGCTTCAGTATGTCACAGTACATGTTAGCATGTGTAGTTCCCTCAATGAACTGTAGCTCTCCATTGCTGGCAGCACTCATGCATCCCCAGACCATAACACTCCCACCACCATGCTTCATTGTAAGCAAGACACACTTGTCTTTGTACTCCTCACCTGGTTGCCTCCACACATGCTTTGCACCATCTGAACCAAATAAGTTTATCTTGGTCTCATCAGACCACAGGACATGGTTCCAGTAATCCATGTCCTTAGTCTGCTTGTCTTCAGCAAACTGTTTGCAGGCTTTCTTGTGCATCATCTTTAGAAGAGGCTTCCTTCTGGGATGACAGCCATGCAGACCAATTTGATGCAGTCTGCGGCATATGGTCTGAGCACTGACAGGCTGACCCCCCCCCCCCACCCCGTCAACCTCTGCAGCAGTGCTGGCAGCACTCATAAGTCTATTTCCCAAAGACAACCTCTGCATATGACAGTGAGCACGTGCACTCAACTTCTTTGGTCGACCAGGTTAGGGCCTGTTCTGAGTGGACCATGTCTGGTTAAACTGCTGTATGGCCACCATGCTGCAGCTCAGTTTCAGGGTCTTGGCAACCTTCTTAGAGCCTAGGCCATCTTTATGTAGAGCAACAATTCTTTTTTTCAGATCCTCAGAGTTCTTTGCCATGAGGTGCCATGTTGAACTTCCAGTGACCAGTATGAGAGAGTGAGAGCGATAACACCAAATTTAACACACCTGCTCCCCATTCACACCGAGACCTTGTAACACTAACGAGTCACATGACCACATGACCAGGGAATGAAAATAGCTAATTGGTCCCAATTTGGACATTTTCACTTAGGGGTGTACTCACTTTTGTTAAGACATTAATGCAGGTTAAGACATTAATGGCTGTGTGTTGAGTTATTTTGAGGGGACAGCAAATTTACACTGTCATACAAGCTGTACACTCACTACTTTACATTGTAGCATAGTGGCATTTCTTCAGTGTTGTCCCATGAAAAGATATAATAAAATATTTACAAAAATGTGAGGGGTGTACTCACTTTTGTGAAATACTGTATATATATATATATATATATATATATATATATATATATATATATACAGTGCAGGCGGTGTAATGTAAAGGGCCTCATCCCCACAACCCTGGCCCGGTGGTTGTGGGGGTCTGCAGGCAGGGGGCTTATCAGATTCTGGAAGCCCCCTTTAACAAGGGGACCCCAAGATGCCGCCCCCCCATGTAAATGGGTATCGGGTACATTGTACCCCTACCCATTCACCAAAAAAGTGTCAAAATGTAAAAACCACAAAAGACAATTTTTGACAATTCCTTTAAAAAAAAAAAAAAAAGAAAAAAAAAAGCATCCTGCGATGTCCATCCATATTCAATCACACCACTCGACGGACCCGAAAAATATCCGACTGCTGTCTCTTGGCTGTGACAACTGTTACATAGGCAAGTGCAGGGCCTCCCGGTGACATAACCGGGTGACCCATGTGCCGTCAGAGGAGGGCTGGGTCATCCAGGTACATCACCGCCCTTGCCTATATAACAGCTGTCACAGCGAAAAAAGACAGCAGTCAGCAGGAGCCCTCCAATGGAGGTGAAGTATTTTCCTTTTTGTTTCTAATTTTCGTGTTCGTCGGGCGGCGTGATTGACGATGGATGTCTTTCTTTTTTAATAAAGGAATTGTAAAAAACTGTCTTTTGTGGTTTTTACTATTTGACACTTTTTTTGGTGAATGGGTAGGGGTACAATGTCCCCGATACCCATTCACATGGGGGGGCCAGGATCTGGAGGCCCCCTTGTTAAAGGGGGCTTCCAGATTCCGATAAGCCCCCTTCCTCAAGACACCCTCAACCACTGGGGAAGGTTTGTGGGGACGAGGCACTTGTCCCCATCAACATGGGGACAAGGTGCTATGGGGGGGACCCCAAAGCACCCTCCCCATATTGATGGCGTGTGACCTTGCTCGCCTCCCCCTATCCTGTCCTCCAGGCTACATGCTCGGATAAGGGTCTGGTATGGATTTTGTGGGGGGGGGGCCCACGCTGTTTTTTTCCTTAATCTTTATCTATATTGCTGGGAGCCGGCAATGTATTACAGCCGCAAGCAATTTTAAATTACATTTTTTCCTTTAGAAATGTAATTTTGCTGCAGCACTGTAAAACACATCACACAGATGTGTCCCTTTACAGGCAGACTAAGGCAACCCCCCAGGCACGATATTTAAAGGAATATTTAATTTATGTTGTTTCACTTTAAGCATTATTAAAATCACTGCTCCTTAATAAACGGTCCTTTGATACATGTCCCCTGGGGCAGGACCCAGGTCCCCATACCCTTTATATGGCAATAACTTGCATATCAGCCTTTAAAATCAGGTGCGTGTCCCATAGACTTTAACCCATCCCTAAAATTGAGGACATCATGGATAAAGTAACACTTTGTGTGTGCCTCATATATATGCAAATGGATTCTTTAAGCTTCCACTTAGATTATGTTGATTTGCCAGTGGATTAAATCTGTGAACTTTTATCAGTTCAACATTCTGAAAATTGTTATGCTTTGGTGATAATAAATGGGTTTTACTATCTATCTAGTACTACCTTGTCCCACAGCCAGTCAGAAGGGTTGTGTCATTCAAATAACAAAAAATCGACTTTTTTATTGCTGTCCCTTTTGTCTGGTTCAAAGTGGTAATTGTGTTTTTGTTGCTGACCACAAATGTAATTTAGAACAATTTCCTTAGCAAAACATACTTCCCATCAAAGTGTTTCCATAGGGAAAACTTTTCTAGAAAAATGATCAGGTAACAGGACTACAGGAACTCAAGCAGCTTTTATTCTGCAATATAAAAAATAATTTTTTATATATTATATTTTACAGATATATAAGCCCGCTGATAGAATTTATCTATAATCACTAGAGCCTGTATTTCATATCTTCGTCAAGCACTTGTGTTTTAGGAAGCACTAAACAGGCATACATATTTTTTTCAACATTTTATTTTCTCTTATAAAGCCATTGAGTTGGTGGGGGAAAGGGGTATCATTGGTGGTGCCAATCACATTTACCTCTCCTGGGTGCAAACTAAAAGTGGGAGCAGGAAGCATCTTCTACTGGATAGCCTGGTATCACAATAGGATTTAGATTTACAGACTACTGTCTCCGCCCAGCATTATTAATATTTGTATTGAATGATGGTAATATAGTAACCAGTAGGCTCTCCTTCCTCCTCCTCCCTTTGCTTTCTAGCAAGCTCAATAGGAGAGGCCTCACCGCTGATCCAACCCCCTTCTCACAAGATTTATCACAGAACAGGAAGTAGCATAGCCCAGCTGTGGTTAAATATAGAAAAAAATATTTTGTGTGGTGGATTATTAAATTATATAAATAAGATTATTTTTATTTCTTTATAGGCCAAATCGGACTACATGGGTCTCGCTATTAAGCGCAATAACTTGGTTTACATATACAACTTGGGAAGTGGAGATGTTGAAATTCCCCTGGACTCCAAGACGATCAGTACATGGCCAGAATATTTTAGCCTTGTGAAAATAGAAAGGTGATTTATTTTCATTCCTTTCTAAGTGCAAAACTGACATTTTCATTGCAAGGCAGCAATATGTAAATGCAGCTGTTCCAGTAGACTGTTCTCTTTTACCTAATTCAAGAGATCTAGAGTAGTGTGTCATTTAAAGTAAACTTGCCCTAACTTTGTTTGCCTAAACTAGACTGTAACTTCAGATACACTTGGTGTGTGAATGGAAAGTAATTTTACATTATGTTTTTTGACATGTTGTGTTTGTATGTTATGCAAAACTGCCACTATGGCTCTCTCAGGTCTGGTTCAAAAAGATTGACATCTTATTTAGGGATCTAATTTGGAAAGGTAAACGCACCTCATATCAAACTTTCGACTCTCCAGCTGCCAAAAGATAAAGTTGGCCTGGTGCTAACTAACATTAAAATGTATTGTATAGTGGTGCAATTACAACATACAGTGGGTTGGGGAAATTATAATTTTGAAGATTTCAATTAGAAATTTTAACTAACCAATCAGCCATATAGCTTCTTTTTTTTTTTTTCTCAATCAAAAGATTTTATTTAGATAAAGTTGCATACAGTAGGTTTAACAGAGTGATAATTCGAAGTTCAAATTACAATCATGAAAAGAGACACAGGTAGTCTCAACGGTAAACATAACTTAAAACATGACTTCTATACATTGTGTATTGTGAACTGACATTGGGGGGTTCACTGAACGCTTGATGTTTATATAGGGGTAGCAGGGCAGGTTGGGGGGGGAGGAGGGGTAGGGAGGGAGTCAAGGGGGGGTAGGAGTGGTGAGGATGGGGGGGAGAGAGGGAATCGGGAAAAAAAAAAAAAAAAAAAAAAAAAAGGAGGGGGGGATAGCTCCCGTTGTTAACGGATAGTAAAGGTCAAAGTAGAATTTGTCGGCCTATTGTTTCGGGGGTTTAGGAAGATAGGTTTGTATATTCAGTTGATAGCGTAAAGATTAACCAGGGTTGCCATGTTGAGGAGAAGTTAGAACAGTCTTCTTTTTTCATTGCAAGTAACTCTTCTATTTTATACATGTAGTTGATCCTGTCCAACCAATCCTTGACTGTAGGAGTGCGGGTGGTTTTCCAGTGTATAGGTATTAGGCTTTTCGCTGCTGTAAGAAGGTGCCTAGATAAGGACTTTTTGTATTTTCTGATTGAAAATGAGTTGATGTGCAAAAGACATGCAGCTGCATCTAGAATTATCCTTGTGTCTGTAATGTGCTTAATCCACTCTATAACTTGGTTCCAGTAGTCAAGGATTGGGGGACATTCCCACCACAGATGTAAGAAAGTACCTTTATCGTTGTTGCAACGCCAGCACGTGTCTGAGGCCTGGGGGGACCATTTTTTGGTCTTGACTGGTGTTATGTACCATTGCGTGAGGAGCTTATATGATATTTCCTGGTATTTTGTGCTGAGAGAGCATCTGTGTGCAAAGATACATGCTTTTTCCCATTGTGTGCTGGCAATTACAACCCCGAGTTCATTCTCCCACCTTTCTCTGTGTTTATTTCTGTCTTGCTTGGGTGAGTGGGATAGCCATTTATAGGCCAGGGATGTTGTGTTGGTTGTTTGTGTGCCTTTGAAACATATATCTTCTAGGGGCGTGAGTCTTTGGAAGTATGAGGGGCGATGTTTGCTGTTTAGAAGAAAGTCCTTTACTTGTATGTAGAACCAGTAATTTGAGAAGGTGTCTTCATGTTCCCTTTTGAGTGTTTCTAGGGTTTTAACCTTGTTTCCATCCATACAGTGGATGGCCAGGATTTTGGGGGGTCGTTCTGGAGTTGGGGGCGGGATTCGTGTTTGACCTGTCGGGAAGTCTGGATTATTGGTTAGTGGGGTCAGTGGTCCTGGTATGGTGGCTAATTCATGTTTTGTGGCAGTAGTATGCCAGATTTTAATGGTGTTTGCAACGAGTGGGTGGGTAATATTTTTTGTGTGTTTGGAATGTATAGTCCAAGGGTAGAATAATAGGTTTATTTTGTTTTGGGGAAGTTCGAGGTTCACCCAGTCTTTCGTATGGCTGTGGCAATGCCAGTCGATGATCCTGGAAATGTGTGAGGCCTGATAGTACTTTTTGAAGTCAGGGAGGCCAATGCCTCCCTGATCTTTGGGCTTGGTTAGGGTTCTGAAATCTATTCTAGGTTTCTTGTTGGACCACAAAAAACTTCTTTGGATGGCAAGTAGTTTTGAGAAAAAGGTGTTGGGGATGTGTATGGGTAGTGCGTTAAAGAGGTATAGTAGTCTGGGCAGTATTGTCATTTTTAAAATAGATGCCCTTCCAAACCATGAAAACTGTTTTGGGGACCATCTATGGAGGTCTTTAGTTATATTAGTCAGTAGAGTTGTAAAATTTGTCTTATATAGGGCGTCGATTTGGGGAGTTAGTCTGATTCCTAAATATTTGAGGGATTCGGGTTCCCATTTAAATTTAAAATTCCCTTGGAGTCGGTTAAGTTTGTCTGGTGGGATATTTAGATTCAGGGCTTCGGATTTGGATTGGTTTACTTTAAAATTTGAGATGTAGCTATATGTCGCGAATATGTCAATAAGGTTTGGGAGTGTGGTGTGTGGACGTGTGATAAAGAATAGGAGGTCGTCTGCGTATGCAGCTGTTTTGTACTCTCTTTTGTGTATGGTGAACCCAGCTATGTCAGGTGATTGGTTAATCGTTCTAATGAGTGGTTCAAGTGTGAGGATAAAGAGTAGGGGAGAGAGGGGGCAGCCTTGTCTCGTCCCATTTTGTATATGAATTGGGTCAGATAGGGTATTGTTGATTTTGATTCTGGCCTGTGGTTTTTGATAAAGGGCTCTGATCCAGTTCATCATATTGCCGTGTAGGCCTATATGTGTGCAGGTTGCGAACATGTACCCCCATGAGACCCTATCGAAGGCCTTCTCTGCGTCTGTGGAGACCAGAAGACCTTCTAGTTTCTGTTGGTGAGCGTAATGTATTAAGTTCAGGGTCTTTGTGATATTGTCCCTCGCTTCCCTGCCCGGCATGAAGCCTACCTGTTCAGGGCCGATGATTTGGGATAATAGGGGTTTTAGTCTGTTGGCTATGATTTTTGCCAGTAATTTGACGTCTATGTTGAGGAGTGATATCGGTCTAAAATTTGCACAGTCTGTGTGGTCTTTGTCGGGCTTGGGAATGATTGCTATGTGGGCCATAAGTAGGGAATCTGAGTTATTTTTGTGGGACGCTAAATGGTTGAAGGTTGCTAGTAATGGTTTGGAGAGTAGGGGTGAGAATGTCTTATAATATTGGGAAGTCAGTCCGTCTGGTCCTGGGCTTTTCCCTGTTTTCAATTGTTTGATCGCGTCTTGAATTTCAGTTAGGGTTATGGGGGTATTCAGCGTGTCTGTGTCTAAGGTAGATAGGGAGGGTAGTTTGCTGTTTTCCAAAAAGGTTTTGATCAGGCTTTCCTTGTCTTGTTGTATATATGCTGGTTTGTGTTGTGGGGGTAGGTTATAGAGTTTAGAATAAAATTCCTGGAATAATGAGGCTATTTTTTCAGAGTTGTGTTCTAGGGTGCCTGCTTTGTTGCGGATGGCGTGTATGTGGTTTGCCATGGTGGCATCCCTCAAAGCTCTGGCCAGCTGTTTACCGCTTTTGTCTCCTTGTTCATAGAAAACACTTTTCCGGAAGAACAGGGCTTTTTGTGTTTGGAGTTGCAAAATTTGCAGTAACTCCCTTCTGCATTGGGTAAGTTCATCAGCTGTTGTGGCCATGAGGGATTGTTTGTGTTGCGTTTCCAATTGGGCTATTCTAATTGTTAGGTCTGAAATGGTTTTGTTCTTTTCTTTTTTCTTTCTGGCTCCCCATTTAATGAACTCCCCCCTAATTACGCTTTTGTGTGCCTCCCAATTATTAAGTGGATTCGTGTCTGAGTCGATGTTGGTTCTAAAGTATGTAGTAATTGATTCATGTATGTCATCGTGAATGTTTTGGTCAGTGAGCAAGGAAGCGTTCAATCTCCAGTTGAAGGAGGGGCGTTTTGATTGGTTAATTTTTAGGGTGATGGCTGTGGGTGCGTGGTCAGATATTGTGATAATGCCTATGTCCGCCCTAACAATGTTTGTCAGGTCACGCTGTGTTATAAAAATCATATCAATTCTCGAGTAACGTTTGTGAGGGGGCGAAAAGTAGGAGAAGTCCTTGTCAGTGGGATGTGTTGTCCTCCATGAGTCCACTAGTGTGAGGGAGTGTAGTAAAAGTTTAATGCGTTTCAGGACTTTGTAGGATACATGAGTGTGTCCTGTTGAGGTGTCTTGGAGTGGGGATAATGGTATGTTGAAATCCCCCCCTAGGACGATACATCCTTCAGCGAACCATTTAAGTTCGTTGATTATCGTGTTGCAGAAAGTAATATGGGCCTTGTTTGGGAAGTATACGTTCGCTAGGGTTATGGGAGAGCCCTCCCAGTGACCTTTCAGGAAAATGTATCTCCCTTCGGGGTCTATGAGTTGACTTGTCAGTTCAAATGGGGCATTTTTGTTTATGAGAATTGAGACGCCCTTGGTTTTGGCTTGTGGATTTGTTGCGTGGTATGCTTTAGTATAGAGATTATTGGTGATTTTGGGTATATTTTGTCCCTTGAAGTGTGTTTCTTGTAGGTATACCAGTAGGGGATTCACCGCTCTAAGTTCTCTAAGAAGTTTAGATCTTTTTTCTGGTATATTGAGGCCGTTGATATTGTGTGATATCAGTGTCGGCGATTTACCTAGAAAAGAGTAAGTCATTGTCGGGGGGTGGGATAAAAAAAAAAAAAAAAAAAAAAGGGGGGGGGAAGGAGAAGTAGGGAGGTGGGGGAGAGGGGGGGTGTGTTAGGTTATGGGTTGGAGTTGTTGTAGGTGATTAGGGTGGGTTAGTGGTGTGGTGAGTCTGGATTCAGGCAAGCGGTCGCTTGGATCTGAATCAGTAATGACGTTATTGGGTAACGCCGGTTGACTCTGGGGGGTTAGTGGGAGGCGCACCCGTGGATGCTCGAAAGGTGGAACTGTTTGTGGGGGTTCCTTGGAGTACCGAGCGCCTCGGGAGAGCCCACATGTGAAGTTTTATGAAAGGTGTCTTAGGCCTAGTATTAAATAAAATGAGTGGTATAAGGTCCGGGTTTAGAACATACATGAGTGTAGCATAGTACTGCTGCATAAGTATCCCTTAATGTGTCCCTGTATTCAGGTCATAAGGGGGGCGATATCTGCTAAGGTCATCAGGATGTGCAGTTTGTAATGGAGCATTCTAAAACTTTGTAACATATATCAAGAGCTTTTGCTATATGTCTCAGCGAAGGGTCCAGTACTCGTCTGGCCCAACAGTGTGACATCTCACAATGGTTATAATGGTCTGTCTTACCAAGGAATGTTGAAGTCAAAACTTAAACTACATCAGAGGGGAAATACAAATGAAAAACCATACGGTTGTATATGAGTTCCTATAATCCAACTGCACATTTATTCCTCAGTATATCCTCTGGTTCGTGTCCCAAGGGAGATTGTATCTACCTGAGTCTTTGGTGTGGATATCTTATAATAGAGCATTCTGGGGTATTTCAGCATATGTCATGATCCTTGCTGCCCGTCTCAGTGAAGGGTCCGCCACCCATCAGGCCCAACAGTGCGACAGTTCACAGTGATCATGGTGCTGTATATGGTCAGAAATGCTGAAGGCTTTACTTTGTGCATAGTAAAACAAAAATACAAATATGAACTGAGTGGTTATATATGAACTGTTAGTCGTCCTGTGTTGGGTGTTGCACACTTAAAGCAATCACAGTCTGTATTGTGGGAGATCTTGATGGCCATCTATCCATTTGGCTAACATGCCAAGGGCTGAGCATTTGGTTGAGTTCATCAATATTTCTCAGTTATGGTGCGTATGCGTAAAGGGATGATCCATAGATATAGGGTGAAAAGGAAGGAGGACAACCGAGAGTATTATGCAAGAGGGGTGGTATTATAGTGTAGCACTGAGTTTCCTGTTCATTGGTTTCAAGTATTTATCTGTTGCCAGGTGTAGGAAGTCCCTGGTTCGGGGTTGTTGGAGCTTGCGTGTCCTTATCAATAACACGAAGCTGTGTGTTCTGATAGAGCCAGTGCCTTGGAGGAAAGTGTACTCTAGGTTTGACCTCTATAGGTGCGATTGTGTGTCAGAAAATCCTGTTAGTGCTGTAGATTCTTGCCCTGGGGTTATGCGGTCCTTATATGATTAGGGCATTGGTGTTTATGTTGAGGTGTTGTACTGACCTGTGCTCCAGAATACCATGTCCATGAGCTCGTGTCTTCCGGCAGCTTGCTGTGAGGAGTTGAGTCAGGGATTAACTGGTACATCAGGTCTATAGAGCAAAATGGGGAGGAAAATCAACAAGGTTATCCATGAACTTTGTGTAACCTGAGGTGGGGTATATTTAAGACCTTGGTTGTGTCTTCCCTAGGCTGGTTATTCCTTCCCCTGGTCGTCATGCCTAGTTGGGTCTATGGGGAGTATCTGCTATTGTCGTTGAAATTGGAGTGGTTCTGATCAATTAGCACTATAAGTTCATTGCTATTCTGATTCAGGTGCTCTTCTGTCATCTAGTGGCGAAGAGTGCAAATTGCAGGGAAGCTATGGTTCCCATGTGCCTTCCAAGCATTGGGTTTGAGGTGCTTATTTAGGTGGCTTACTGTCAGACGTTAGTGCTGTGGACACAAGACCAGGGACATCAGGAGAGGGAAGGGTGAGGGACATATGCCCTTGCATGTAGTGGAAGGCATTGGTTTTCAAGGGGTAGACAGATTGCGGGGTTACTCTGCGGGTCTCCGAGTTCAATGTCTGGCTTGCTGGTTGATTACATCCTGGGTCCTTTGCCAAAAGGGGAACTGTAGTTGTGTCTGCTGGGATTTCCTTTTATCTTTCCCTGGTGGTAAGGGGATTTTGCTGGAGAGGGGCCTGATGAAGGTGGCATATTATTCACGTACGGTGGTAGCTTGTATTCTGCGTACCAGTCATGCAGGTCAATTGGAGCAATCTGTAAGTTTTCAAAAAACTTCTGCAAGTCGTCCGGGACTCTGAGAAAGTATTGTTTGCCATTATAGGCTGCTTGGAGAGCGAAGGGGAATTTCCATCTATAGGGTATTCTTTTTTCTTTTAATACTTCTAGAAGTGGTCTGAGTGCTCTCCTGTTTTTCAGCGTAATTGGGGAGAGGTCTTGGAAAAGTTGGACATTCACGCCATTGAAGGTCACTTGGTCGTTGAGTCTGGCCTTCTGGAGGATCTCTTCCTTCAGGGGGTAGTTTGGCAGACAGCAGATAATGTCTCTTGGTGGGTTGTCATCGGGTGCCTTGGGTTTAAGAGCTCTGTGGGCTCTGTCATATTCTATGGGGGAGTCTGCGGGCCGTTCGAGCAGACCGTTAAAGATGGAGGACAGGGTTGGTTTAATTTGTTCAGGGGTGACCGATTCGGGGACCCCCCGCACCCTGATATTGTGGCGCCTCCCCCTATTGTCCAAATCCTCTATTTGGCGGTTCATCTCCAGCATGTGAGTGGAGTGATTGTCGGTGATATCGTCTAGTCTCACCAGGGCTCTATCCCTCCTTTTCCCTGCTCTGTCGCTTACCGCCATCTGCTCAGAGAGTCTGAGGAGCTCCGTCTTCAGGTCAGTGATGGCTACAGAGAATGAGTTTTTGATATCTGCTGCTATCTCAGTCATTGTGGAGTATGTGAGGGGTAGGTCATGGGTAGCGTTACCTCGTGAGGAGTCTTCTGATGCAGGGAGGGAGATCTCATCGTCCTCCTTGTCTTCCTCTCCTCGTGTTCCGTACGGCGGCGCCATCTTGGAATTGCTGTGTTCGCCGCTATAGCGGAATTTGTTCAGGCTTGCCGCCGATAGTTTCCCTTTTGGGGTCCCGGACGATCTGAGGGAGCGGTTGTGTATCCCTTTTTTGTTATATGTGGGCATATTCAACCCGGTGTGTGGCCGTATTTCAGCTGTGGGCCTCCCGATCCGCCGGAGCTCTCTCAGTCAGCGTCCATGCACGCTGCGCGCCAAGCCACGCCCCCATATAGCTTCTTATTTGGCAATTGGAAACAAGAGATATGAGTGGAATAATGAGGTTACCCACGCTTAGACCTTTAAATAAAATATGGCCTGAAATTAAACTAATTATGCAATACACTGCACATACTCAATATACCCCTCTATGGCACAAAAGGCTTTTGGAGGAATTTGATAAATGAACAGTTTAAAGGGACTCATTTAACAATTATACCCTAAATTACATAACAATTACATAACAAAATGGTAGATAAAATATGTGTTCCCTGCAAAGGGCGTTTGGAAAAAGATTTAGGAACTATTTCAGAATAATAATGGCAACGAGAACTGGAAATTTTATCTCTAGTGTCTCTGTCACCATTACAGAGGCTAATGCAGTCATGTATTGCAGTGGTTCTTAAACTCAGTCCTCAAGTACCCCCCCAACTGGACATGTTTTGGGAATTTCTCTTAGATAAAATAGCTGTCCAAAATACCAAGCCATTGACTCTGATTTAAAGCACCTGTGCAAGATAAAGGAAACCTGCAAACGTGGCATGTTGGGGTAATTGAGGACTGAGGTTGAGAACCACTGATGTATTGTACATAGGAGATCTTTTGGGTGGAACCATAGGGACACCTTAAACTGCCTGAGATGTCAGGGAACTTTGATTGATCTTATAGATATGCTACAGAGATACCCTAAACTTTTTGATATTGTCAAAATGCTGTTGCTGTTGTAAATAATATTTATCAGAAGACAATGCTATGCTATGGTTCCACTCCAGCGTCTTTTAGGGGCAGTAGATGAGGAGGCATACCAACCAAAGTTATAGCTCCAGTAACCAGATTGCTCTTTCTTGCTAGGAAACAGATTGTACTGAAATGGTTATCTCCTACCCCTCCTATCTTAGAAGAATGGTTTACCAAAATACGATCTACAGTTATGCTCATAGGTTTACATACCCTGGCAGAATTTATGATTTCTTGGCCATTTTTCAGAGTATATGAATGATAACACAAAAACATTTCTTTCACTTATGGTTAGTGTTTGGCTGAAGCCATTTATTATCAATCAACTGTGTTTCCTCTTTTTAAATCATAATGACAACAGAAACTACCCAAATGACCCTGATCAAAAGTTTATATACCCTGGTGATTTTAGCCTGATAACATGCACACAAGTTGACACAAAGGGGTTTGGATGGCTATTAAAGGAAACCATCCTCACCTGTGATCTGTTTGCTTGTAATTAGTGTGTGTGTATAAAAGGTCAGTGAGTTTCTGGACTCCTGACAGACCCTTGCATCTTTCATCCAGTGCTGCACTGACATTTCTGGATTCTGAGTCATGGGGAAAGCAAAAGAATTGTCAAAGGACATGCGAGAAAAGGTAGTTGAACTGTATAAAAAAGGAAAGGGATATAAAAAGATATCCAAGGAATTGAGAATGCCAATCAGCAGTGTTCAAACTCTAATCAAGAAGTGGAAAATGAAGGGTTCTGTTGAAACCAAACCATGGTCAGGTAGACCAACTAAAATTTCAGCCACAACTCCCAGGAAAACTTTTCGGGATGCGAAGAAAAACCCACAAATAACTTCAGGTGAAATACAGGACTCTCTGAAAACAAGTGGTGTGGCTGTTTTAAGATGCACAATAAGGAGGCACTTGAAGAAAGATAAAAGATAGGCTGCATGGTCAAGTCGCCAGAAGAAAGCCATTACTACACAAATTCCACAAAGTATCCCGCTTACAATACTCCAAACAGTACAGGGACAAGCCTAAAACCTTCTGGCACAAAGTTATTTGGAGTGATGAGACCAAAATTGAGCTTTTTGGCCACAACCATAAACGCTACATTTAGAGAGGAGTCAACAAGGCCTATGATGAAAGGTACACCATTCCTACTGTGAAACACAGAGGTGGATCACTCATGTTTTGGGGATGTGTGAGCTACAAAGGCACAGGAAATTTGGTCAAAATTGATGGCAAGATGAATGCAGTATGTTATCAAAAAATACTGGAGGAACATTTGCATTCATCAGCCAGGAAGCTGTGCATGGAGCGTACTTGGACATTCAACATGACAATGATCCAAAACTCAAGGCCAAGTCGACCTGTCTTTGGCTACAGCAGAATAAAGTGAAGGTTCTGGAGTGACCATCTCAGTCTCCTGACCTCACTATCATTGAGCCACTCTGGGGAGATCTCAAATGTGCAGTTAATGCAAGACAGCCCAAAAATGTACAGGAACTGGAGGCTTTTTGCCAAGAGAAATGGGCAGCTTTACCATCTGAGAAGATAAAGAGCCTCATCCACAAATACCACAAAAGACTTCAAGCTGTCATTGATGTTAAAGGGGGCAATAAACGGTATTAAGAACTGGGGTATGTAAACTTTTGATCAGGGCCTTTTGGACAATTTCTGTTGTGATTATGATTTAAAAAGAGTAATAAATGGCTTCAGCCAAACACTAACCACGAGTGAAAGAAAAGTTTTTGTGTTATCATTTATATTCTCTGAAAAATGGCCAAGAAATCATAAATTCTGCCAGGGTATGTAAACTTATGAGCACAACTGTAACCCAGAGAAAAAATTATATTTCAACACAGAGGATGGCCAAATAAATGTAATAACATTTGAGATCTGTGGTTATCCACCCAGGCCTTTCCTCTGTCACTAGTTGTCCAATGTGGATCTTTTGTCATTAGTTATCATTTTATCTGGAGTTGAACCACATGATGTGTTCGCTTGTCTCCTGATCATACTACTTGCTATCCCTTAACGGTTCAAACAGTTTTTTGTAAATCTCATTGCTACTGGTTGTAGGAACCCTGTGTGGAGAAGTAATTTGGTTTTCTAAGCTTTTACTGGTTCGCCAGGCGTAGAAAGAACTTGCTTTGTGAACATTATTGTTTTACTATCTAATTGCTACTATAACCTCAAATATTGGCATTGTAAGATGATATATTTCTTCTTTTCCTTTTGGATACTCAAGACTGCAAGACTTTGTGGTCTTGATAACTCATTTCCGGAAAAGTGATGTCTAATACTTTTTGTCTTATTGCTATATCACAAACAACTTGTGATTTAAGACAATTGTATGCTTGTGATGATGATGTCAATTGGACTGGAAGTCTAAAAGTAATTTGTATGCTTTTGGTACTTTTCAATCCAATTTGAAAACCCAATAAAAAATATCTATAAAAAAATATATATGTGCATTTAAATTTATTGTTTTTGCATGTTATTCAACTATAAAAGCATCCCTTGTAGAGACATCTAAATGTGCTGAGAATGCTGCTGGGTTCTGCCATCATGGATGTGTTGTCAGCAGCCCCAGCAGACTCAGACCTGTCACTGAAGTGACAGTCTATATCAGCCTTCATTTCTCAATTTTTTTTAACACGGAGGAAAGTTTGACTTTCAGATCTCCGGGAACCCCTGCCAATAATTACACTATTCAAAGCTCATACACATTAGGTTGGTGGTCAGTGGGAAAAATGCCCTTTATTTCGGTGGCCAGTGGGAAAGATAGCTGAAAAGATCATTGGTGTCAGTGGTAACTTTCCTAGGAGGCATAAATTGCTCATTGCTCAAGGAACCCCTCATGACCTTTGGAGGAACCTTGGTTAAGAAAAGCTGCTCTATATTATTTCATCCTCACTTCTCCCTGGCAGCTACATAAAGGGGATGCCAGGAAGAGACAGAGAAGCTGGGCCAGCACAGAAAGTAATATGACAATCCCAGAGGGCTATGAAATGGAATGAGGGAGATGCCTTTGCTAGGGAAAGCACATTGCAAGTGAATAAAAATGATTTATGGAAAGGAAAAACACTGTAAATAAGCTTTTATAAATACTTGAATTTTCTGTTCTTTCATTTGCAATTTTTTAGGTAGGTGACAGGGTCCTTTTATGACAAGTGCGGACAATTAAGTGATAACATTTCCAATATTTAAAATATACAAAATTTAATTTCATAAACAGCAGGCAGGAAAGAGGAATAACTACACAAGTAGCACCTATACATCTCTATATATTAAGTACTGTAAAATGTTTGTGTGCATGCTGCAAGAATATGGATAAGATAACACTGTTTTCTCCAATGTCTTCCAGATTGGGCCGACACGGAAAAGTACTTCTAACTGTACCTAGCCAAGCTGGTGCAACAGAGGAAAAATTTATTAAGAAGGGAGAGGCTTCTGGCAGTGACTCACTGCTGGATCTTGACCCTGACAATACCGTATTCTATGTTGGTGGCGTGCCTGAAAGATTTAAGGTAATATTTGACAGACTGCTTATTATTATTCCTTTGATAAGGTGTATAGCAAACTATATCCAAAGCCAAAACTTTTATTTTGGAAGTAAAGTAGAAAGGGTTTAAGCTTCTGTAAGTTTGTTTTTGCTCTGTGTCTAGTTGGGGAGATTTTCACTCATCTACTAGTGTTTAATCCAGAAACCCCATCCCTTACAGGGCCACCAAGTTTGCTGCAGAGTTACCCAACTCCCTCCAGAACCCCATCATCCCCACATCCCCATTCAGAGCCTTCCAGACGATTAAATACAAATTCTGTATTCCCATGCCATTGTATGATTTTAAACATACAGTACTGTTTTACTGTTGAAACATGGAAGGTTTTGGAAGAATTAAATGAAATCTGACCTCAAGGTCCACTGCCTTATAGAATTTCTTGTAAAAAAAAAAAAAAAAGAAAAAGAAAAAAGGAACTGCACTGTTAATACAGACATTCAGAAGAATTCAATAATGTCCCTTTTCTGGCAGTATAGCCTTTTTAACATGGTCTGGGCATAACTCATGAAATTCTTGCAGTAGTTTTAGCCAGCATGCACCAGATTGAAGTAGTTCTTACTATCACCGCTTTTTGGATCTGTCACTATGGCTGCGACAAAATCTAAAAGAATTAACACCAGTTCATAGATAAGCAAAATGGTGGTAATTTAGGCTAGGTTCACATCTGTGTGTTGTGGGAGCGCAGGCAAAATCATATGCTTTCCCGCAATAAACAAAAACGCGCAGCCCGTTTGAAGTTGCGCAGTGGTGACACTAATTCATAATGGTACCTCCACGCATCTTGTTAATGCGTGCAAAGATGGGAGATGGCTGTCACACTGAATCCTGAAATAATTTTGCCATGTATACCTGTAGCCTATCCAATAATGTGAATTTAATTGTTTATTACCACATTAGGATGTGATAATACTGTACATAACATTAATTATTGATGTATAAACTATTACTAGTATAAACTATTACTAGTGTGATGCCGAATCAGTGATTTCTCAAAAAATGTCTTAATAACACAGGATCTATCTGACAGCTGCATTCTTGTAGGGATCACACTTAAACAGGGAACTTGGCACATTTGTTTGCAGCTAGTATCTCAGGCACGATGTGTGCCAAGCATTGCTTGAGTTTGATTTACATTTGCTTACTGGTAATTTGTTTCCTTCAGCTCCCGGCCAGTTTGAACCTACCTGGCTTTGTTGGCTGTCTGGAACTTGCTTCTGTAAATGATGATGTTGTCAGCTTATATAATTTCCATAATATACATAACATCAATACAGCCACAGCACCACCTTGTGAGAGGTAAAGGAAATGTCATGAATTAAACTGAAATGTTTTCCTACTGTTGAGCTCATTACTCTGCTAGTCTCTGTACAATTTATGGAGCATTTTATGTTATTTCAGTTCTGCCAAAAGAGTAACAAATACTGTATATGTCTCATATTGTAGTTCTCCTTGAACTTAGATTGATCAGAGTATATTGTTGCCTGTTAAAGTGACACTAAATGATATCCTTATTCTAAAAAAAAAATCACCCATACACATCCACTAATTATAGTGTTTTTTGAACTCCCCTTTAAAATAATCAAATTTTCATGCTTTGCAGCCTGAAATGAAGACAGAAACCATCTTTGTTTTGCCCCAGCTTTATTTACTTAGTGCAACTTATAACATCCAAGTGAAAGATATAACACCAACATGTCAGAAACAAAATAAGATTCAAAAACAGAATCTCTGAGTTGGAAAAAGGATCTCCCCTTGTGTCAGTAACTTTGTTTGCTTTAAATACAGCCTTTAGTCTGTTGGGATATGTCTCTACTAACTTTGCACATCTAGATTGCAATATTTGCCCACTCTACTTTGCAGAACTGCTCAAGTTGAGTTAAATTCTTTGGCGACCGTTTGTGGACTGCAGTCTTCAAGTCAATCCACAGATTTTCAATGGAGTTTAAGTCTGGGCTCTGACTAGGCCAGGAAGGACATTCACCTTTTTCTCCTTCAACCACTGTGTGGTCATTTGTGCTGTGTGCTTTGTGTCATTGTCATGTTGGAAGGTAAACCTTTTTCCCATTGACAAATTTCTGTCAGAGGGCAGCAGATTTTCCTCAAGACTTTGATGGTATTTTGCCCCATCCATTTGTCCTTCTATCCTGGGCAGCAGATTTACCTCAAGACTTTGATGGTATTTTGCCCCATCCATTTGTCCTTCTATCCTGGCAAACACCCTCATAACAGGATATTACCGCCTCCATACTTACTGTAGGAATGGTGTTATTTGGATGGTGAGATGTATTGGATTTCTGCCAGACATATCGTTTTGTGTTTAGGCCAAATAATTCAATTTTAGTCTCATCTGACCATAACACCTTTTTCCATGTTGCCTCAGAATCTTCAAGGTGCATTTTGGCAAAGCTCAGTCATGACTGCATGTGGCCTTTCTTGAGGAGTGGCTTTTTTCTTGCAACCCTCCCATACAAGCCGCATTTGTGGAGAATTTGTGATATTGTTGTCACATGCACACAATGACCACTCTTTGTCATAAATTCCTGCAACTGCTTTGGAGTTGCTGAAGATCTCTTGGTAGCCTCTCTGACCAGTTTCCTTGTGTCTCTTTCATCCAGTTTGGAGCTACGTCCTGATCCAGGGAGGGTCTGTGTTGTACCAAATACCTTCCACTTCTTAATAATAGACTTCACTGTGCTTCTAGGCATTGATAAAGCCTTTGACATTTTTTGTACCCATCTCCTGATTTGTGCCTGTCCACAACTTTATCCCGGAGATCTTTTGACAGTGCCTTGCCACCCATAGTTGATTGCTTCAATTGCACTATCAGGGACTGAAATGCTCCAGGAAAAAAAATGTTATGCTGAGCTAATGAAAATGACCACAGCTAAGTCAAATTGCTTTGTGTGCCATTGAGAAGGTGATTAGCTACAACTGATAGAGTCATTTTTAATAGGGGGGGTGATCCTTTTTCCAACTCTGTGATTCTGTTTCTGAAATGTTTTTTATGACATGTTGGTGTTATATCTTTCACTTGGATGTTATAAGTTGCACTGAGTAAATACAACTGGATAAATGTCTTTCTTCATTTCAGGCAGCAAAGCAACAAATGTGATTAGTTTAAAGGGGGTGATTCTTTTCCATACCCACTGTACATGGCCCTGTAATTTGTGTTTTTCTGCCTCCATGTAATCTCCTCCATGAGCTTCTGAATCTCGGCTTTTCCCCCTCACTTCCATCTGTTTCAAACGAACAGTGGACGTTAGTTGCAGTCGCGAGTACTGCTCTATGCACACTACAAGTATCACAGTCCATCTAGGGAGCAAGTAAGAGAGGGTGGCTATGTTGCTACTTACAGTTGGACCATGGGGAACGAATATTCCCACCCTCTAACATGCAGTTGGATCATAAAGCAAACATTTTTGAAGGAGGATTAAAGCAATAGAAGGTATTTTTTGACATAAGAGTACAAATTTAAATATATTTTTTAACTAAAATTTGGTGTCACTTTAAATTATACAGAAATACCATTTAAAATGTATTTAAAATATAAACCTATAGAAAATAAATGATAGCCTGTTCTGTTAACTAGGTATCTCAGCCCCAGAAAGAACTTTTTTTTACATTTTAGTTTTGGACAATGTGGAGAATAGTTAGAATCTCACTTCCTATTCTATGTGAACCGCGGTCAGTATAGAGACAGCATTAAAATCAAGACAAAAAGGCTAGTTTACTAAAGAAGTTGAGAATCTTCACTAATAAATTTGTATGAATATTCACTTTAATTATCCAATAAATGGGAAAAGCATCTGCAAGTTGTTGGGTATTCAAAAAGAAAAGGACATGGACAACAACTAGCTTTCCACGCTGTGTCCAAAACTAAGAAAATAATTTGGGCTTAAAGTGTTACTAAACCCAGGACCCTGTATTCACTATATCTGTCTCCCACAGCACACAGAACATGGAAATGCAACAATTTTAGTAAATGCTAAATACCCTTTCTCATCAGAAGTTAGAGTGGTTTTGTGACTATTAGTGCCTGGTTAAAGCTTGAGGGAGGAGTTTACATTCTCCTATGATTGTACAATGAGACTGTAGGACCCCTGACCCTTTGTCTGGACAGTGCCGATTGGCCCTGTGCCAATCACATGCACCCTCCCAAGGAAAAAAAAACTCTCTAGCAATACACACCAAACTGAGCATGTGCAGCTTGTCCCCCTAGCCTCTCTTCTATCTGAAGATTAATTGGGGACTGTGAAAGAAGGGAAGGAACAAAGAAGACAGGATCAAACAGCCTCTTTACACAATGCAGAGGATTAACCCTTTAGGTTCCACAGTGAGTATAACACGCATGCTTTACTGCATATACAGACTGATTTTACTGTTGTGGGTTTATTGACACTTTAAGTTGTGCTTTAAATACATACATTGTTTTAAAGGAAACATTTGCTTCAGATGATGACCATTAACAACCAACACTGTCCCTTTTTTAAAAATAGAAATATTGGTAACCCCAGGGAGTGTGTAATATGCTTCAAGCAGAGCCGAGGTAACTAACTAGTTAAACCAATCTGTACTGAGAAAGTATGGAAACTGCCATTGATGACCATTCCTACTGAAAATACTAGTTTCTGGACTGTTTATCCAATGGCTTCAGTACTTTGTGTCTCAGATCTAGAAACATATGCAGATTAGGAAGCCTGATTTCACTCTGACTTTCTTGATTTGTATACTTGCAGGGTACAGCCAGGCAACTAGCATTTTCATAAGCAGCTCATCAATGGCAGGGCCAGTATGTTTTTCTTTAACCATTTGGTACTGATTGCGTGCCCCCATCAACAATACCAATATAACACTTGTCAAAACCCTAAAATTGGATATTTATGTAAAAAAAGAATATAATATGATACACCTGATATCCTTTTATCTGTCTTAGAAATAAGTTGGCGTTCACTCAAAGTCGAGCAGCAACCTACTTCTTTGATGGCACAGGTTATGCTGTAATACGCAACATAGAAAGAAGAGGGAAATTTACTCAGGTTACCCGATTTGATATTGAAGTCCGAACACCTGTGGACAATGCTCTTGTTTTCTTAATGGTTAATGGCGTAAGTATCAGAATCGAATAACATGTCGAACTGTAACTTTGTGGTTAAATGCCACACTGTAAACCATGCTTTGTTTCCATGCCATTGAACTACTTTATACTCCCTATTTCCCAGACAAAATTCTTTAGCTTGGAAATCCAAGATGGCTACCTGCGTGTCTTGTATGACTTTGGCTTCAGTAAAGGTCCTGTGCTGCTGGATGACTCAATGAAAAAAGCTCAGATCAATGATGCAAGATTTCATGAGGTATGTTTTTTCTATGGTATTCCATGATTTAGTTGCCAGAAAGAGCCACGGATTTACAAATACAATGCTAAAGATTTGTTAGTTAAATGTATAAAAGTGTATGAAATATGCACTGTGTAAGTGATTTTAGCCTGCAAGAATACAGAGAACCTGTATCTGTTTATTGCACAGCATGTTAAAGCATGTTCATTTGAAAAATATGTTGATAATTTGCAAAAATGAGGCTCACAGCTTGATCACAGACTTTACTGCCAAATTTCATTTCCCAGATCTCTGTAATTTATCACAATTTCAAGAAGATGATCTTGGTGGTTGACAGAAAGCATGTGAAGAGTGTTGACAATGATAAGACACCAATTCCATTTACTGATATCTATATTGGAGGAGCTCCTACACACATTCTAGAAAGGTGAGTTAAAAGGGAACTCTAGGCAACAAGTAAACAGTTTCAGGCACCTTCTAAGGCAGCAACTATGTTAAAATCAGCAATACAGCGATTCGGTTGGATGGTGTTGCCCACTGGGGAAGCGATTCGGTTGGATGGTGTTGCCCCATGTGACTTGGGCAGCAATCCTGGGTCAAACAGAGCCTATTTAAGGCCCTGCCTCCCAGGTTTGGTGCGCTTCATGATTGGGCTCAAAACAGCCAGGCTGCACTCTGCGCCTCTGTACAGATACTGTCACTCTGGCAGGAACCCGCTTTGTTCACATTGCTGTAACTGTGAGGGCACCTGCTTGGGCAGTCTTCCTATTGGGATTGTTGTGAACTGCTGCTGCATTGCTTCAATACAAGTTTATTATTACAACTGACACCAGGCTGCACCCCACCTACAGGATAGTAGTACAGCTTAGGCTCCATTCACACTAGCGCGTTTTTTGATGCATTTTGCATTTTGCAGAAATGCATGGAAATTTTTTAACATGGGTTCCTATGTTCACATCAATGCATTTTTATGCCTCTGCCTTTTTGGAAAGGGTCAGGGACTTTTTTTCATGCAAAATGCAGCGTTTTGCATGTAAGAGAAGTCAATGGACCTGCATCCAAAACGCAAGTGCCACATTTTTACCGCGATTTTGCCGCGATTTTGCCGCGATTTGCGTTTTTTTACACTGTATATAGCTGGTTGCTAAGCAACCACAGTGTAAAAAAAAATTAATTTTTTTTTTAAAATACAAAAACGCAAATCGCAGCAAAATCGCTGTAAAACCGCGTGTCCAAAAACGCGGCAAGCACCGCAAAAAGCACTGCAAAAACGCTCAAAAGCCGAGCCTAAGGCCTGATTCACACCTATGCATTTTTAGTGCTTTTTGCATTTTGCAGATTGCAGATTTGCACTACAGTCCATTTAACATGGTTTCCTATGGAACATATTCTGTAGTGCAAATCTGCAAAATGCAAAAAGCACTAAAAATGCATAGGTGTGAATCAGGCCTTAAAGAGCAGCAGAATACTGATGAGGTAATTCTCCTGCCCTATATACTCAGTATGTTCCCTGGAAAAAAATGTCTGGCTACTTCTTCTGCTCTTCTCTTACCTAGCATAAGTGCTCTGTACAGAGTATAGCTTCTGGTAGTTAATCAAATTCAAGTGGACATTTTAATTACAGAACAAGCCCCGATGATTGTGACTGACTACTACTAGCTATACTATGATCTGGATAAATTAGAACCTTCATGGTAATCCTGTACATGGAAGTACAAGAGACTGATATCAATGCAAATTTGAGTACTTCACTAGTTTAATTTAAAAATATATTTAATGATTTTATTGGACACATAACTACATTATATGGCATTTATAGTTGTTCCTAAATTGTAAGTTCTAACGATCAGGGCCCTGTGAATCCTCTTGTATCGAATTGTATTGTAACTGTACTGTCTGCTCTCGTGTTGTAAAATGCTGCGCAAATTGTTGGCGCTATTTATATCCTGTATATTAATAATTTATATAAATGAGCTTGTAGTTGAGATTTACTATAATTACTGCCTATGCACAGGCTTAGTTTTCCTGTAAAACGGCCCACAGTAACCTTAAAATAAAGGTTGCTAAATTTATAAAAAAAACACAGTTTCCTCATGGTAGCTATGTAGTCCTACTTTCTTTTCACCAACGCCTCCTGTTGGACAGTCAGTACACCCATTATACTTTGTAACTAGCAGGGAAGCAGGGGTAGACTATACAACAACCATGAGAGGTTGGGTCTCTTTTTTTTTTTTTTTTTTTTTTAATACAGCCCTAGATTTTAAGGTTATAGGAAAAAAAAAGTACCCCCCAGTACGTGGGACTTTATGGGCAAACAAAAATAAGTATATGTCTTGATTAAAACATTAGATAGAATTTATTAAGTTCTTAAAATTGTATTGGTGCAAACATCACCATGAAAGTACATAATATGCAATACAATAGGAGCTAATGAAAAGCATGGATGTTACTTCTCATTGAGCCCTTAGATTTTAAGGTTAATCTGGCATTTGTTGGAAATATAAAAGCTGTGTAACACTAGCAGTCCTGTAGCTGGTAAAGACTTAATAAAGACTACTCACCTAAATTATGGTGTTACTCACTCGTTGGTCAAAATGCTGCAGAATTTTACTCGCCAGAAAGGTAGCAGCAACAGAGCCAATACTTACCAGATTGACCAGTGAGGGAGCATTATCATAAGAGAGGGTGTATGTGCTCTAGCATCATTTTGTTGTTAAATTGGCACAGGATCGCTAGTGTCTGTGACATGGACTTAAGTCTGCATGCAAACTGTGGGAAGTGCCTGCACTATCATGCTGCCAGTAGCTCTACTCACAGGTTAAGAATTGCTGTAATGACAACAAATCACTATGAGCTTGTAGGATCCTTAATGGCATTTATTCCATTATCTTCCACAGCATGAAGGCCCATGTGGCTGCAGATATTGCATTCAGAGGATGTATGAAGAGCTTCCAATTCCAGAAAAAAGATTTCAATCTCTTAGAAGAACCAGACACCATTGGAATCAGCCATGGTTGCCCAGAAGACTCCCTTGTAATTGCTCTGTTTTATTAACTAGTACTAGTAAAGACTTATTTAAACTTACTATACATTTTAATCCTATCTACATCATTTGCATGTTTTGGGAATTTGTTCATGCACACTGCTGTTGTACTATAATTTAAGCTCATGTTTCTCAGCAAAAGTATAAAATGAAAGGGTCTTTCCACTCAAAAGTATTATTTTAATTATAGGTGAAGGCTGCTGGACTGGTTTGTTATATGCCTGTAGATGCAAACATTGAGATCTACCTACCATTGCTTCTAAAGCTGGGTATACACCTTCATGTTCTTTTTCATTCAACCAGTGGGTTGAAAGGAAAAAACGACAGATCCCCGCATCAACACATACCATAGCATGCGCTATTGTATTCCGATAGGTAACCCCCCCACCAGAATACACTGATCAGCCCTTGCAGCTATTGGCTGCAAGTTTTGATCAAATGCTGGTTTTCCAGCAAGACTGTTTGACATAAGCCAGTGGTTGGACTGGCTTCTGTTGAACAGACAGCAGTACACATGTACCGTTTCCTTCTTAACTCTGAGTTTTGGGTGTTTCCATCCAACTTTGTGTATACTTCCATTGTCTGTAATATGAAATAAATAAAAATCCAACAGGTACAATATGGACTTCTGATAATGGCCACATTTGGGGTGCAGGCCAAGGAACAAGCACAAATATCTTACCAACAGTGTCTCAAATAGATAACAATCTCCCCAGCAGCATCTACCTAAAATTGAAATATTACTTTTCGGTGGACCAAACCTTAAATTGGGTCATTTAGGAAGTGCAAGAAAATTCTGTCTCTACCTGGTAATATGGATAATGCAAGGGAAAGATGTAATCCATTATATTCATGTAACATAGTTGAAATGGATAGAACTTGGTTACTTCATTATTTACATATGCATAACTATACCATTCTTTACTTATAATACTCAGCCCTGGTTTGCTAAAGAATATCAATAGAGAATATCAATTCAATATCAATAGAGAAAGATAGAAAGAAGTAAACATTTTGGATATTTAGATTAAAGGAGCCAAAACCTGCGGATCCATTGTGATGACTCAGAAAGGGCAACCTAAAGAGGTTCTGCACCTGCCCCCCAGCCACCTTTCTTTTTTTTTTTAACCCCCACCCCTTACCTTGAGAAAGTATCTGCACACTTCAGATACTCAGCCATCCAGGGATGTCATGCTGAGATCCTCACAGCTCTGTCCCACGCCACCATGTGCTTTGTCTTTGAGAGACTCGCTGGCTCTTCCTGGTTCAGCGGGTGGGCCTGATGATGATCCTCCTTTTCTGAATGGAAGGCTATGCCTCCTGAGATATGTAATGTGCATATCCCAGAAGGCACAGCATGCAGTGTGCACGCCATTCGCCTAAGGTGACTAATGTGCATAGGGAGGCGGGGTTGGATATTTTTACCTAAAAAAAAGTATAAAAAAAAAAGCACAATACCTACAGGGGATGGAAGGAGGGGTGTAGTGGAGGGAAGTAGCGGAAGAGGGTGAAGGTACACTTTAAGGTGGAAAAAGTTTAATATTTGTCTAACAGGGTTCAATTAGCAGCATGCCAAAACAGCAGTCTTCAAAAAACAAAAATACCTTTAGCATAACATTTTGAATAAAAAGCTACAGAGCACTTATACAAAGTTTACAATGTCTGCCAGGACTTTCGCAATAGAGACATACCCGCTATTCTTGCTTCTGATTACAGAATTTTAGTGTCATTCGAGGTGGGGGCTCAAAACAGAAAGAGCTGCTCAGTGGTAATTGTCCAGTGGTTAGAGTTCACAGTACACAGGGCTTACACAGTCATTGTAGATGCCAGGCATAATTTTCCAGCACTTTTCAATGCCTGGAGAGCCATCCATGCCGCATACAGCCTGCCATAAAATTGAATGGCTGTACGCGGCAAGTGCTTCTTTGCATTGGTGTTTACCTTCACATGCGGGGTGCACAACCACATACAGCCATTCAATAGTATGGCAGTCTGCGCGCTGCATGTGTGGCAACTAAAATGTCTGTGTAAGCCTTGTGTACTTTATAGTGGCTGCTCTGCAACCACAGAGCATTACATGATGAAAAAGTGGCCTAGACAAAAGAGCAGCTGAAGATTGCCTATTGTAATTGCTAAATCATTCAAAATTGACATGTATTGCACCATTTTAAGGATACAGCTGCCTAAGTCTAGGCCTGATTTAAATGTAAAGTGTCAGGTCAAATACACACAAGCATTTTTAACTTTATCTACTCAGACAAGCATCATATCCAGCAGGGATTTTTAAGCTTCATTTGGCTTTAAGTAAGTTTCTGCAGAGCTTGGTCTAGTAACCTTTCTGTATTGAACAATATCAGAATTGAGCAGAAGGGTGCTATTACAGTAGTAGTTGAACACATTTTTTTCATCTCTTTGTAACTGCTTGTTGAATTTGATGCCCTTTACACTAGAAGATCAAAAAATGTATTTGTGTACTTAGCGTACAATTAATTTCTTGCCTAGTAAACACGGGCCGAATGTCGGGCGGCATCAGCTGGTTCAATAGAAACCATCCAACATTCGGCCCCGATGACCACCTTGCAATGCACTGAGCGCTGCTTTGCCCAATCAGGGCCCAATCAAAGCTTTGCCCAATCAGGGCGCAGTGTAAGCTGGTTGTTAAGGAGCGGGTTCGGGAAGCTGGCCGTTGCATCCTTAACAAACAATGAGTCAGCTGTCGATGGGTTTTCCCAGCTGACAGCTGAATAAAAAAAAAGCTGAATAAAAAAAAAAGTGGCATTAAAAAAAATAAAGAAAAAACGGCGGG
Source organism: Lithobates sylvaticus (assembly GCA_028564925.1). Taxonomy (NCBI): domain Eukaryota; kingdom Metazoa; phylum Chordata; class Amphibia; order Anura; family Ranidae; genus Lithobates; species Lithobates sylvaticus. The sequence continues at coordinate 261,582,865 of CM053028.1, forward strand.
GGTCTGGTATGGATTAGGAGGAGAATCCCACGTCAAAAAAAAACAGTGTGGGGTCACCCCAAAAAACCATACCAGACCCTTATCTGGGCATGCAGCCTGGCAGGTCAGGAAAGGGGGGGACCAAGCGAGCACCCCCCCTCCTGAGCCATACCAGGCCACATGCCTTCAACATGGGGGGACAAATCTTTTAGTACTAAACACTGAAACCAAAGTAAACAAAAAGATATATATTTGCATTGCTGGAAATATTTGGAACAATTATGAGCATACTTTATTGATCAATCGACAGCCCAGCACATCTGTATTAACCGGACATTGCATGGAAAGGTTTTTCGTTCTTCTGGAAAAAGAGGGCATGAGCTCAGTCAAAGGATCAACACCCCATCCCCAATATTTATGGAAGAAAGATGTAAATTGGGAGGTGGGACTTTAAAGGTGTTGAAACCTTCTCACAGAATGATTACCAATACACATACATTTGGTTAAAAAGATTCTTTATTACAAAATTTGTTAAAAAATTGTATTGGGGTTGTGTACTTCTATAAAACCTTGAAAAGCTTCCACAACTCATATTCCAACCAAATCACCCCTAAAGATAGTGGTCCTTTCCTATAGAAATATAAATATTGAGATCTGTTTTGATATTTGACAGATAATTGTGTTAACACATCAAAATATCACACGAAGGAAGGATGACTCATCCCGACGCGTTGTGCCTTGACGGCTTCTTCTGGGGCTTTAAGGGGTGCGGTTAGAAAAGGTTTTTCGTTCTCCTAGTGATTGGCTGTTTAAAATGAATACAGCCATCTGCTCTTAATCAATAAAGCTGGCCATACATGGATTTAGCAGGGACCAGCCTATTTACATTTTATGGGTGGCCACTGTAGTTAAATGGAGGTCCATCTACCGATTGACTTCTGTCCAACCGCTCTGTTGCATAAAAGCTGCACGATCAGCACTGCAGGCAATAGGCTGCAGCACTGACCTGTATATTCTGACAGCGGGGGTGTCTCACTACTGTCAGAATACAATAGCTCAGTGGGGAGGATTCCCCCATCCACTTTAAATGTGTGGATGGAGGAATCAGTTCAGTTTTTGTCATTCAGACCACCGGCTGAACAGAAAAACTGAACCATGTATAGTCAGCAAGCCTATCACAGTGCACAGGACACACAACTGTCCTGCACCGATGTGTGTACAGGACCAGAAGCAGCACTCAATACAAAACAACAGAATAAACATATGTAATGCCTTTAGGCAACTTAGGATAAAATCGTTCATTCCAACTTGGTCAGCATATCTAATGGTCGTATATACAGCATAGCATCCATTTACTCAATGCAAATGTATTCATATCATGAGTGAAAATGGAAAGTTAGAGCCGGAAATTATAATTTTGTGCTATTCTGCATTAAAACATTTTTTTTTACAGATTTACACAAGATAGACATGTTATAATATTACGAGATAATGTGATTCTTCCCACACAGCCAAGAAACTGAAGCGTTTTTTTTGTCATGGGCTTATGTTACCTTATGGTTTGTTAAACAAAGAACAAGCAAATCTTATCATAACATCATAACATCAAAATCTACCATATGTTTGGCTGCAGCCATATTTAAAATGAATCGTTGTTATTTTTTTGTTTACACAGATGTCACGCAAAGCATATTTCAACGGACAGAGCTTTATAGCATCCAGTCAAAAAGTAGCTCCCTTTGATGCTTTTGAAGGAGGTTTTAGCTTCAAAACCCTACAGCCAAGTGGATTACTGCTCTATCATTCTGAAGGGGTAAGAACTAGTTAAGTATCTTAACATGTACAAACATGTAAACCTTTCAATGAAATCAAACTTATGAAATAAATTTACAAATCACAGTACACACAAGAATTGCACTGAATAAGAGTTTTCCATGTTTAAAATAGGACAAGTTTCAGATAAAAAAAAAAAAAACTAAAATAGACAAAATTTAAATATTTCATACTTTGAAATACTGAATAGGATTACCGAAATATTGAATGGGGAATTTCTTGTTATCCAACACAATCAATCAGAATCCTTGTGTCGATCATAACACTGCATGCCAATGGTGCCCGAGCAAAGCTGGTGAGACCCGGAAGTGAGGGGGGTGAGGGGGGGGATACTGGGGGGATACTGATGCCTAAACATTTTTTACCTTAATGCAACCAATGGTAAACAATGTTTACGCTTTAGAACCACTTCAAATGCATGTGAGGTTCTCCTTTTGACACCTATGTGAAAATTATATAAAAATCTACTCTTTTTACCTGTAATTTAATAAAACACACAGTTGCAATCACAGATTCATTTTAAGCAATGCCATGATGAAGACCATCTTTAAGCTTTAACCCTTTCACTGCCAGAGCCGTTTTAGCTGGGGTTTTTTTGCACACGTGTCTAAAAAAACATTTTAGGCCTAAAGATTACATAAAATCACTAAAACATTCTGTTTTCTGAAAACGTACACCCTAAAGAACAAAATAGTTTTAGTTCCAATTTTTGTATGCAAGTCAATATCTGCGCAACAGTTTAGAAAAATGCAAACATTTCAGTAAAAAAAAAAAATTTACAATTTTAGGGCACACAAACTCAATCAATTACCCATGTTTTTGGTAAGATATAAAGGATGAGGCTGTGCCAAGTAAATAGATACCCAACATGGCAAAGCTTAAAAACTGTCAGATGGCGAAAAACTTCTGTACCTTATATATTCCATAGGCAGTAGGCAGTAGGGATGGGCGAACGGTTCGGCCCGAGCATGAGTTTGGGCTAAACATTTACCTGTTCGGCCATTCGCTGAACAACCTAATTTGCAGGGTGCTCGCCTCGATGAACACCATGCAATGCCCTGCTCAGTGCATTTTGCACCATTTTTGGGCAAAGCTTTGCCCAATCAGGGCGCAGTGTAAGCTGGTTGTTAAGGAGCGGGGCCTGAAAGCTGGCCGCCGCATCCTTAACAACCAATGAGTCATCAGCTGTCATTGGGTTTCCCAGCTGACAGCTGAATTTAAAAAAAGAGTACCGTTAAAAAAAATTAAGGAAAAACGGTGTGGACAAAGCTTTGCCCAATCAGGGCGCAGTGTAAGCTGGTTGTTAACCACTTAAGCCCTGGACCATTTGGCTGCCCAAAGACCAGAGCACTTTTTGCCATTTAGCACTGCGTCGCTTTAACTGACCATTGCGCGGTCATGCGACGTGGCTCCCAAACAAAATTGACGTCCTTTTTTCCCCACAAATAGAGCTTTCTTTTGGTGGTATTTGATCTCCTCTGCGGTTTAGATTTTTTTGCGCTATAAACAAAAACATTGTGACAATTTTGAACAAAAACGCATTATTTTTTACTTTTTGCTATAATAAATATCCCCAAAAAATAGATAAAAAAAATATTTTTCCTCAGTTTAGACCGATATGTATTCTTCTACATTTTTTTAGTAAAAAAAAAATCGCAATAAGCATTTATTGATTGGTTTACGCAAAAGTTAAAGTGTCTACAAAATAGGAGATAGTTTTATGGCATTTTTTAATTAATAATTTTGTTTTTTTTACTAGTAATGTCGGCGATCAGCGATTTTTTATCGTGACTGTGACATTATGGCGGACAAATCAGACACTTTTGGTGCTATTTTGGGACCATTCACATTTATACAGCGATCAGTGCAATTAAAAATGCATTGATTACTGTGTAAATGTGACTGGCAGTGAAGGGGGTATATCGGCGTGAGCCGGTTGGGAAGCGGTTAAGGAGCAGGGCCTAAGGGTCGGCTGGGTCTGGTATGGATTTGGAGGGGAACCCCACGCCAAAATAAAAAAAAAACAGTGTTGGGTCACCTCCAAAATTCATACCAGACCCTTATCCGGGCATGCAGCCTGTCAGGTCAGGAAAGGGGGGGACGAGCGAGCGCCCCCCCATACCAGGCCATATGCCTTCAGCATGTGGGGACAAGGTCCTCGTCCCTACAACCCTGGGCTGTGCTTGTCGGGGTCTGCAGGCGGGGGGCTTATCGGAATCCTGATGCCCGCTTTAACAAGGAAGCCTCCAGACCCTGGCCCTCCCCATGTGAATGAGTATCGGGTACATCGTACCCCTACCCATTCACCAAAAGAAAAGTAACAACCACACAAGACAATTTTTGACAAAGGATTCACCAACCAAAATGGGCACTTTAGATTTTTCCTTTTCAGCTCCCACAGACTTCAATGGAGTTTGCAGTTCGGGTTAGAACATTTCTCCTGTTTGGGAGTTCTGCTGCGAACCAAACAGGGGGTTGTTTGGCTCATCCCTAATAGGCAGCACTATAAAAGTCCCTACAGGTCATCAGTTTGGAGTTAACCCTGAATAATGGGCCTGGAATTATTGTACTCACTCCAGTATGTGCAGCAAAATTTAAAATGTGTAGCACAATCAACGTTTTTGCATGCAGGCACTCCTAACATGTGCATTTACATTTGCAAATTTCAAATATGGGGATGGCGGCTCTCAAACATTTTTGCGGGGGATTTTACGTGCTTGGGTTTAATTTACATTTTTTTACTTAAATTTACTTACACAATTACAAAAAGTCCCCTATGTGATGTATTTTTGGTGATGGTTCTTTTTAATGAGTCATGAAGGATCAAAAAGATCCCTAATATCTCACCTGGTCTTGGGTGAATTTAATGGAGTGCAGATGCGTAAAACCTCCAAAGCCACCACTGTAATTTCTATGGTGGTGGCAGTAAAAGGGTTAAAGTTGGATCCCCGTAAGTAAATCCACGCTAAATGCTTAAAGCCCCACTCCAGTTGTTGCATTTACCCATGCAGTGGGTTAAATGCTTATTTGACTAAGGAGGAAAATGAATAAGTACGTTGTGCAAATACCTGTACTTACCTTGTTTCTCATTGACCTGATGGCCACCACTGCCTGATGCTCCTGGCATGTGACCAGACCCTTGTCATCCTCACGTACAATGCAGTACTGCTGGTCTTTAATTGTAGGTGATGATATCAGATTGAAAGCAGCTTTGGTGGAGCAGTCACATGGCATGGCAAAGAGTAAGCCTGAGTTCCTTCCCTCTCAGACAAATGAGCATTTAATCCATGCAATGCAGGAGTGAAGCTTTAAGGCTAAATATAATATACTGTACAGTGCCTTGAAAAAGTATTCACACCCCTTAAAATTTTCCACATTTTGTTGTTACAACCAAAAACGTACATTTATTTTATTGTGATTTTATGTGATAGACCAATACAAAGTAGAAGAAAAATGATAAATGGTTTTCAAAATTTTTTACAAATAAATATGTGAAAAGTGTGACATGCGTTTTGTATTCAGACCCTGAATCAATACTTGGATGGAGAATGTCTGTGAACAGCAATTTTCAAGTCTTGTCACAGATTCTCAATTGGATTTAGGTCTGGACTTTGACTGGACTATTCAAACACATAAATATGCTTTGATCTAAACCATTCCATTGTAGATCTGGCAGTATGTTTAGGGTCATTGTCCTGCTGGAAAGTGAACCTCTGCCCCAGTCTCAAGTCTTTTGCAGACTCTAACAGGTTATCTTCTAAGATTGCCCTGTATTTGGCTCCATCTATCTTCCCATCAACTCTGACCAGCTTCCCTGTCCCTACTGAAGAAAAGCATGTTTCACGGTGGGGATGCTTTGTTCAGGGTTATGTACAGTGTTAGTTTTCCGCCACACATAGCGTTTTGTTTTTAGGCCAAAAAGTTCAATTTTGGTCTCATCTGACCAGAGCAACTTTTTCCACGTTTGCTGTGTCCCCGACATGGCTTCTAGCAAACTGCAAATGGGACTTCTTATGGCTTTCTTTCAACAATGGCTTTCTTCTTGCCACTCTTCCATAAAGGCCAGATTTGTGGAGTACACAACTAATAGTTGTCCCGTGGACAGATTCTCCCACCTGACCTGTGGATCTCTGCAGCTCCTCCAGAGTTACCATGGGTCTCTTGGCTGCTTCTCTGATTAATGCTCTCCTTGCCCGGCCTGTCTGTTTAGGTTGACGGCCATGTCTTGGTAGGTTTGCAGTTGTGCCATACTCTTTCCATTTCCGGATGATGGATTAAACAGTGCTCCGTGAGATGTTCAAAGCTTGGGATTTTTTTTATGACCTAACCGCGCTTTAAACTTCCCCACAACTTTATCCATGACCTGTCTGGTGTGTTCCTTGGCCTTCATAATGCTGTTTTTTCACTAAGGTTTTCTAACAAACCTCTGAGGGCTTCACAGAGCAGCTGCATTTATACTGAGATTAAATTGCACACAGGTGGACTCTGATTACTAATTAGGCGACTGCTGAAGGCAATTGGTTCCACTAGATTTTAGTTAGGGGTATCAGAGCAAAGGGGGCTGAATACAAATGCATGCCACACTTTTCAGATATTTATTTTTAAAAAGAATTGAAAACCATTTATCATTTTCTTTCCACTTCACAAGGATGTGCCACTTTGTGTTGGTTTATCACATAAAATCCCAATAAAATACATTTATGTTTTTGGTTGTAACATGTGGAAAATTTCAAGGGTTATGAATACTTTTGCAAGGCACTGTAACTGTCGTGGGAGATTTACCCTTACTTCCTTCTGGAGATTTACCCTTAATTCATGGTTATTTTTTGAAAAGGAAGTTCAGGCTGTACAAAAGTACAACACCAGTAAATGATCATGATAACTACAGCTACCACACCACTGTATATTTTAAGTACTAATACAGTTATGTATTTTATATTTTATGTATTTTATATTTACATGTACTTTATATTTTTTAGGCTGATGTGTTTTCCGTTTCTATGGATAATGGTACTGTAGTCTTAACTGTAAATGACATGAAGGTACAGTCCAAAAATGCGCAATACAATGATGGGCACAATCACTATATTGTGGCGTCAGTTTCACCAAACAGGTAAAATAGTCATTCTTTTCTTTTACTTTCCATAGCAAAACAAAACAAGATATTTAAAAAAAAATTGTATTTATCGTGTTTTTACATCATCATATCCATTTATGTGCTATATTTTTAAGTCATTTGAAAATATCATATTTGCTATTTTCTATTTTCTTTATTAAAAATGATTTGCCTCTGCCTTTTTGCAAAACGAAGGTGATGGTTATTGCCCAGAAGCCCCTGTAACAATTATTATTAGATATAAAATGCAGATAATGTGGAATTCAGAAAATAAAACTATTCCTCTCAAACTTAAACTTAAATGACCAAACCATTCAAATAACAAACATATACAATTAAATGTACTAAGTAATATTATAGTACTGTCTTAAATGTATTTTGCTGTAGGTGTCATCTGTTGGTAGATGAGGCAGATACTACTTCCCAGCAGAGAGATGAAAAAGACATAAGCCTTCCAACACCAAGAAAGTTCTACTTTGGTGGCTCTCCTAATGGTCCACCACAAGCTAACTTTACAGGGTGTATCAGCAATGCTTATTTCTCCAGGTATGTATGGTGTTTTACAAATGAATTCCTGCTTTGGAAAAATCGGATATAACATATTAAGGAAAGAGTCAAAAAATTGCACTTTGATTTTCCATATGGGATTAAGCCCGCTCTTTTCCTACGCAATGGGAAATTTTCACACAGAAGAGTCACAAAACTTTACCTCAAGAACCCTGGATGAAAGTGTCAAACTTGTATAAAACGATTTATAGACCAACCCTCGAAATCACAAAGTGACTTGTCCCTTGTCCAAGCTTCCATGGCCAGTAGTGGCTATGGCATTTGAAAGTTGAATTGGGCAGGGGGTCACTAAGTTAAAAACTTTTATAGGTAAAAGCACAAAAGCACAGTAAAATCAAGTATTTTAAATGTTTACTTGCTTAATATTTCCTTTCCAGAAATATTTTTTATTGGCTTGCAAAGTGCCTCTGAACTTACTTGCTAATTTGACTTCTTCAGGAAAGGTCCACACTCCTCCATTCATGCACATCAAGGCTCTCTGCTCTTTTGGGAGTTTCTAATTACTGTCTGTGCTGGCCCAACTCCTCTGCCACTCACCTCCCTACAAAGCCTTTTATGTAGCAGTGAGGGGAAGAGTGAAGGGGCATACTATTGAAAGCCCTGAGTTTGCAAGGGTTGCTGACATCACATCCAAGATGGGGAAGCAGTCTCTGGACTTTTGGATCTATAAACAAGAATGGATTTTACAGGGAAATAACATGCATTAAATACAATAAATGTACATATAATCTTATGGGAGGATTGTTGTTGAATAAAATTGTCTGGCAACAGCACTCTGATCTATACTCAGCTAACACCAGGAAGCGATTCCTCAATGTTACTTGCATAGTTGATTTTTTGTAGATAGGTTAACAGTAAATGTGTGTGTCTACTACATTTCATATTGTTGTAGACTAGTTTATATGTATATATGGTGTCTCAGCTGCCTAACTTGCAGTGACTGTAATATGTGTGTACTACAATGTTATTTTGCAGAACTGACAGAGATGTGGAAGTTGAGGACTTTCAGAAATACCAAGAAAAGGTCCAAGTCTCCCTGTATGGATGTCCTGTTGAAACACCACCCATTGCCCTGACCCATAAACATGGTAAAAATGCTTCAAAGGCCAAAGGAAAACAAAAAAAGAGAGTAAGTAAAAACATTTCTCATAAATAGATTAACAAAAAAAAAAAAACTATTTTTTTCCTCAGTTTAGGCTACGTATTCTTCTACATATTTTTGGTTATATTTCGGTTTGCGCAAAAGTTATAGCGTCTACAAAATAGTCACTGCACTCAATAAACTCACTTTTCCAAGGCCACGTAAGACCCTGTTAACAATTATCATATTAAGCTTATAAAAACACATTGTTGTTTCTCTAGTTGTAGGCAATGGACAATAAGTACAATACTTATACTTTTTATGGTGGACAGGTCACAAAATGTTACAGAACAAAATCTTGCAGTACTCATAGTTATAACTATAGCAAAAGTTAATATATCAGAATCAGGTAAATCATGAGTCACACATTTACATATAGTACTTTTCAGGGCAGAAATGGAATAGTAAAATTACAATTTGTATGTCATATTCTCTTTTTTGTTTTCTAAAATTGAAAATATGACATTGCAACAACCCAATTATGTACAAGTACTTTGATTGTCATTGATCTAGTATACAAAGGTTTAACATATGGTGGTGATGGGGTTTATTTACTAAAATCAGAAAGGTGGTTTACTTTGCAAGGGATATTTGAGCTTTGCATTGAAATTTTACTCAGTGCTTAGTGAATATGATGAATCTCTGCTGAGCTCCATCATGCAATCATCTGCAAGCAAAATGCTGATTTTCTTTTATTTTCCTTAGGTATTATTTGCTGGGAACAGCCTATGCTATTTGTCTTTAGTATATCAACCCCAATATATCCAGGAAGTAATATTATTTGATAACTAATGTATAAGAATGCAAATATGCCAAACTGGTGAAATACATACATTTTCAGTAGTAATAAATGTTAATAAGGCAGATAACCTTTCGGCTAAATCTTGAAGGACCAAAGACTGCTTTTCAGAGACTTATATTTACCATAATGAGATTTGTGAGCCAGTGTCTAAGGTGAAATCAGAGGGGTCAGTATCTAGCATCAAAATGTTCAAATTGTAATAAATGTATTCTTTTTTGGTTTCCTTCTTCTGGACTCTTGGACTTTTGTGGCCAAATTCATAAAGAGAATTGTAGTTAAAAAGGGGATTGCATTTGATGATAATAGTAGTCATAAGGTTCCTTATACCTCAGGAAACATTAACCCATCTGTCTTTTTTTATTTTCTAGTCTGTACAGTTAAAAAAAAGTAGCTCTGCATAAACAGCAGACCAATTTCTCCCTATGATAGCACACTTTAGCATTATTGCACAAAATAGTCATCATTTAGGTGAAATTTGGTAACCTTTATTTGAATTGCATTCTTCAGACCAGCTATACAAAATATATCCTGAATTTCAGGTTCTGATTACCCCTGCTGACTCCTATATTACCTTCAGATAATACCAATGTACTCTGTGCAGTTTAGCAGATTGATGTTTAATGAAAACACTAAACCATTCTGTTGTTCACCCTTTGTCTTCTTTTTCCAATGTTTTTACAGCTTGGTAAACATAAAACACAATCCTCACACAGTGTAATTGAGACTAAAGGTATAGAAACAGAAGACACAGAAGTTGTTTCCCAGTGTGCACTGCCCGGTAGACCAAGATCGGTCAGGAATGCCTATCTTTTTGGAGGAACTGCTAACAGTCGCCAGGAGTTTAAGCACATTCCTAAACAATTTAATCAAAAGTAAGCTACGTGTCCTTGCCGTATGCAAAAAAAAATCTGCTGATGAGGCGAATTAGTTCGCATTTGCAACGCTATACAAGTCATTCATTCAATCAACACATCTTGAGTACTCAAATAATGAAATAGGCTTACAGTACAGTTACTTTATTAAATGGTGAATTCTTTGTTATCATTTACAGTTTCCCGATTACTTTAGTCACCTCCCTCCTCTCTGATCTGAGCCAACACAAGTTGGGGCATACATGTAATATAAAAAGAAAAATTGGCTGCGCTGAAATAAAATATATCAATTAGCCCACCAACCTCGTGACAAGTTAAAATGGTTTCTAATAAAGTATTAGTGTGTAACTAAATTTCCTATATCTGGACTATGAGTCCACAACTCAGTGACAAGTGTCAGAATAAAAAATTAAATTTACAATGCAAATTAAATTATCGTGAACACATAGCAGTGAATCTAAATCTGGTGTAATAGCATAGAGAACAACAGAGATCCAAGTGTGGATAAATGTCTTTTTGTAAAGAAATGTTCTATTCATGCAGAGGAGTCCACCACAGAGTGTAAAGTTCTATTATTGGCTATTCGCAGTGTTGTGACATCTGGTACATATGAAGAAGTGATAAAAATAGCCAGAGTACAGATCCTCCACCAAAGGTAAAAATGGCAGCTTACCAGCTGGCCTGGTCTCTGTGTTAAGAGAGACCAGATGGACAAATGGCATATACCCCTGCCTGGGTCTTTATCCGAACTCCTCTAGATGACAATCGCCAGGTTTTTCAATTAGAAATGGGTCTTTCTCTGGGGTCACTTGACTCTCAATCAGGGGAGATATTAGCATGAAAGAGAAAGGGACACCATGGCGCAATAACGTTTTTACCCTTTGTTTATTTAAAAAAATTCCTCTAAAATGGCACACTCACATGTACATAGCAATGAAAAAGCGGTTGTTTTAAAATTAGTCGAGCCGGCCGGCTCTCTTACTTGCTGCCCGTCGCTTCCTGGAGTAGACGGGAGAAGGAGGTGACGTCAGCACACCGTACTATACATGTACTATATATTGTAGAAACTGAATGATCAACGAAATAAGGTAGCTTACAGAAATGGCACCACATGTGAGATGGGGTACACGCTTTTTCAAGCAGGAAGGTAATGTTCCTCAACAAGGCACTTTTTCAACAGCAATATAATGAGTTTACAGGCCATAGAATGCCTGAGGAGCACTTCCCTTGGAGGAGGTATCCAGGTTACTGGGTTACCCTGACATCCCCAAAGTCTTTGCCTTTTGCCCAGCTGATGGTCAAAGATGAAGAAGGTGACAGAAGAGATATCCTGTAGGGGAAAACCTACTCTTTCCTTCCTTGTCCAGTACTAGTCTGTAATACTGCTCCTACTATCTCCCTTAAATAGCACTTGTTATTTAAGCCCTTCTGTGTCAAGATGGCCGCCCAAATCTCATAGGATATTTGCATCCAATAGGAGATATTGGCATCCCCAAGATGGCTGCCTGGAGATCTTATTAGCCCTTAATAGTTTCTTGCCAGCATGGAGAAGTGGCACAGTGCCACCTTGAGCTTGGTGGACAAACTAAAGCCCAACACCTGTAAAAGTAAACAAATGATGGAAGAGCACCTGTTAGGGCTCTTTCACACCATACGTGCATGAAAACTGATGGGAAAACCGCACAGATTTCACTTGCAGAGACATCAGTTTACATGTACGTTGACATCAGTTTTCATGAGCGTCAGTTATGTGCCCTACTATTCACACCAATGTTATTATCGTGTCAGTTTGCTGCTCGTGCAGAAAACTGCATACACGTTGCAGATTCCTGCGAAGAAAAAATCTTCACGGTGAGGTGTGAACAGGGCACATAGAGAACAATTGTTTTTTCTGTGCCCTTGCAAAATGCGTGCAGAAAAACTGACATCTCTGCACCATGGTGTGAACAAGGCCTTAAACTAGTATGTGCCACTTTGATATAAATTATTTTTGACATGGCTAATTTACAATATGTGCTATTGCCATGGAAGCTACTTCCTTCTGAATTGCTGGTAACAAAAATGACTGATGCCAATATTATGTTTACAGAATCAGACACACCATTCCCCTTTTTATATTTGGCAGGTCTGAATTGTCTTTCCGCTTAAAAACACAATCATCCCATGGAATGATCTTCTATATATCAGATGAGGAAGAAGATAACTTTGTAACGCTTTTCCTATCTGATGGACGTCTACACTTCATATTCAATGTTGGACCTGAAAAACTGACAATTAAAAGCCAGGAAAAATATAATGATGGATTGTGGCACACTGTAAGTAGCCAATAAATAACTAACATATTGCAGCTTACCAGTCCTTAAATGTGGTGACTGCATTCGTTTTCTTTTTTTGGGCTACAAACATATTCAGAAAGTACACATAATGACTGTTGATCTTGTCAAAAATGCTGCATGATTGTCAATGTTTGTGAACAGAGGTGAAAGCACAAACAATGTTATCTTTCTTCCAAAAATTACTAAACCATCCCACTTCCTTTAAGCCCAGGGTGTCAAGGACCTGACCCTAGGGTACGTCATAAAGCCTCTCTGGACTCAAAGGAAAATAATGTAGGAAACATTACCACTTGAGAGGAGGATGTCATGGAGGAAAAGGACCTGGGTTGTCAGGTGATGGAATTGGAGAGGAAAAAAAGCACGTATGTAATAATAAAAAAAAGATGGGGGTGGGGGTGCTTCAAGGTGGGGGAGAGTTATATGGGGACCTAACCTTGAGTTGGGCTTTAAAACAACTCAATGCTGGAGATTTGAAGAGAACACAGGTGATGTTAGTTTCACTTTACATCACTCTTTAGTAAGCTGAGCCTATGAAAGCAATCGCCACCTGGATAGTTGGGCAACACCTCCACCTTTTTGTTAAATTTTATAATAATGTGTTACTAAACCCACAACAGTAAAATCAGTCTGTATATGCAGTAAAGCATGCTTGTTATACTCACTGTGGAACCTAAGGGGTTAATCCTCCGCATTGAGTAAAAAGGCTGTTTGATCCTCCCCTTCTTTTAATGTCCCCAATCTATCTGCAGTACAGAACCCTGGGGGCACTCTGCGCATGCTCAGTTTGGTGTGTATTGTTAGAGAGTTTTTTTTGGGGGGGGAGGGTGAATGTAATCAGCACAGGGCCAATCAGCACTGTCCAGACAGAGGGTCAGGAGTCATACAGCCTCATAGAACAGTCAGAGGAGAATGAAAACTCCTCCTATAAGCTTTAACTAGTGCTTGGCCGGACACTGATAGACATCACAAGACTGCTATATACTGCTGATAAGAAAAGGTATTTAGCAGTTTATATTTACTAAAATAATTGCATTTTTATGTTCTGTGTACTGTGGGAGACCAGATATAGTGAATGCAGGATCCTGGGTTTAGTAACACTTTAAAGTCAATTTTTTTTTCATTAAAAATAACAAACATGTGATACTTACCTGCACTCCTGGCCCCTCCCTCTATTAAATGCCCCCACAGCAAGCAGCTTGCTATGGGGGCACTGGAGCTCCCGATGTCCATTCAGAGATGGAGCCACGGCCTGGCCCCTGCCCCCTTTCTCTCCTCATTGGCTCACTGACTTTGACAGCAACGGGAGCCAAGGGCACAATGCTGTTGTCTCAGACAATGTGGAGGGGAGTCCCGGAGAGCCAAGTCTCTCGTTCAACATCGCTGGATCGAGAGGGAGCTCAGGTAAGTATTAGGGGGGCTGCTGCACACAGAAGGCTTTTTATCTTAATGCATAGAATGCATTAAGTTAAAAAACCTTCTGCCTTTAAAACCACTTTAAGCTTCATTGTTATGTTAAGATGCTCTTAGCTGGGATTTCTAAATATCTCTAATCTGTTCTCTCCTTATGTTAAAAGTTAAAGGGAAATAGACCTCTTCACAACCTGAAGAGATGCTTTACATCACATTAGCTGGTATGCAGCTGAAAGGGGAGAGTGGTCTATCAGAGGCTTCAGCTATTAAACCATGCAAACAGTAATTTTTCAGAAAATAAGCTGGAATTAGCCTAGTTAACATGCAAACAGCTGACAAAAATTGCATCTGGTAGTAAATGTATAATAATTATATGTCATATTTCTTAATTGCCTGAAAGAAAAAAAAAGTTAACTTTTTGATCCTGAATATAATAAAGAGAAAAGATATGCAAAACATTCTACATGTTTAAATGTCATAACTTTTAGGTGTTGCAGACACTTTTTCTGTTCGAAAATCAGAGAATAAACACTATTTTTCACTGAATGCTTTATCATACAAGAAAGATGTGTGATTTGTTTGTAACACAATGTCATGCAGAATTAGCCCATTCTTTGTTTTGTGTTAAAAAAGGAACTTGCTCACAAGTATTTTCTTGTCTAATATTTTTGTCGCTTAGGTAATATGTGTCCGTGATGCGAACAAAGGTAAAATAATCATTGACGGCTTACGGGTGTATGAAGACAGTCTTCCTACCACTGACAGTGTATGGAGAGTGGAGGCACCACTTTACTTAGGAGGTGTAGCCCCAGAGAGAGCTATGAAGAATGTAGAGGTAATGACCCTTTTGCAAAAATGGGAAGAATAATAGTTCTGATTTTGAATGATTTACTTGTGTGCATCTATAAACTACGAGTAGCCAATTACCACACAATAGGGATGATTGGGCATTTTCACCATTTACAGCAAAACTACCAATTTCACTTTTGCTGAAATCACTTTGAAATTACCTTTAGATTACTCCATGCAGGTTGCTTAGGCAAAAAAATCACACAGCATTGTTATGTCAATGCCAACAATTATTAGCGGCTTTGTTGACATACAAAGCAAAAGCTATCCCTAACCCTAATGTTAAAGCTATCCCTAATCTCAAAATTAACCCTATAAGTCTACAGACTTATAATATAGAGGTCTGTTCTCCAAACAAGTAGAGAACAATAGGAAGAGAACATGGAACTAATAAGGGGACAAACAGCCTCAAGAGAGATCCTTCGGAGAGTAGTGGTATTTGTGCAGCAAAAGTTAAGAATTTTAACAACATAAATAAAGCTGTGTACATGTATTCACATCTGTACACAGCATGGGGTCAAGCAACCTGGTAAGCTCTTGTGGAGAAAATGCAGACTATGCAGGGGTTGCACTCAATCCTCGTTATATAAAAGTTTACGTAATGTTGCATATTTCCTATTTTATAGATCAACTCAGTCTACAGCTTTCATGGCTGTCTTGGAGACCTGAAGCTCAATGGGCGCTCTGTAAATTCTCCATCTCAAACATTCAGTGTGACACCTTGTTTTGAAGGCCCCACAGAATCCGGAACTTATATTTCATCAGAAGGAGGTTATGTGATTCTAGGTAATGACCTAATGAATGAAAACGTTGTGCACATTAGCACTGCCCTGTCATGGCTGTCTACATAAAAGTATTTCCTTGATACAGATATGTCAATATAGAATGGCAATTATGTGATTCTTCCAAAGCCAGTGGAGCTTGAAGGCTAGTCTAGAATGCAGTAAATGGCAGATTTCCATATAAAGATACCCTTTTAAAATGCAAAACATGAAGAAAAATAAGGATAGCAGTCAAGTATAACTTTTTGCATATTCACATCTGGTACTGTTATTTTAGAAAAATACAGCACATGCATGAGTAACGCTGTTAAATTTGGATAAATAGAAGTCACAACAAAGCTATGTCTGTAAAATTGTCACATACAAAGGACAATGCTCTCAGATATTACTAAAACAGTGCAACATGTTTTATAGTTTGGCTATTAATACAGCACATAGCATTTACATTAGTGGTCTTTTTATTATAAGCTGACAAATGCACAAATTATTTAAAAAGTTAATTTTTTTTTTAAATGAATGTATTATTATTTCTGCATCTGACAATTACTGTATTTAACAGATAAACATGCTACCTTCTGCGGGTGCCATCTGCAGGCTGCAAGATCATTTTTACAATGAAACCTCCGGCCTGCATGTGACTACTATGCCATAGTTGACATAATGATCACATAATCCGGGACAACGCAGATTTGTTCCCAAACATTAGTTGGGACTGGAGCTGTGACTGACAGCTGGAACTGAGAGCTATCAATGTAGCAATATGTAGACTGGTAGATCTTAAAGAGAGGGCATTTGTTGACATAAAACTAGTATAAGGTTTTTGCACTAGGGAACTTTAATTTTCAGATTGCAGACAGGAAGAGGTTTGTTATTTTTTATAATAGTGCACATTAAAGTGCCACAAAAGGCATTTTTTTTTTCATTTTGGATAGAGAAACTCCTGTCAGTTTTTTTTTGCCATCTTTGTCCAATCTGAGAGATTCCCCTTCACTTCCTGTTGCATAGTCAAAACAGGAAGTGAGAAGAAATCCCTCCAAAGTGAGGGAATCCTGGGGTGTCACCAGAACTAGTGTCCTCATTGGAACATTATCCTTCTATTCCTGTTCTGATGCCAACCCAAAGTTTGGAATTTTCTTTTACTTTCACTTACAATTATAATGGTAAACAGGACAAATAGAGAGGGTGAATCTCCATAATGGGGGCACAAACAGCAACAAAAACTGTCCGGCTGCTGTACACAGGGGCCGAATGTCGGCTGGTTTCTATTGGACCAGCTGATGCCACCCGATATTCGGCCTGTGTGTACGGCCCTTTAATTACCCCCTGTTGAGTAAGAGCCAAAGCTCTCCAATCAGCAGGAAGT
Source organism: Lithobates sylvaticus (assembly GCA_028564925.1). Classification (NCBI taxonomy): domain Eukaryota; kingdom Metazoa; phylum Chordata; class Amphibia; order Anura; family Ranidae; genus Lithobates; species Lithobates sylvaticus. The sequence goes on from CM053028.1 coordinate 261,599,915, forward strand.
ATAAGCTTTGCTGAACGTGGAGCTATAAGCCTGACTCACTAGGGGTATGTCATACCTGTGGAAAGATCACTGCTTCCACACAGAGAGAAAAAGTCCCACTCTGCAGCTGCTGGAAAGGGACAGGCTTTTATATTAGGAGTGTTGCTGCCTTAGAAAGAATACAAACTGTAAGACATTTACACACATTTTGTTTTGATGCACCTTTAATATATTTGAATGTAGTTGATTTAAACTGAAGGAAGGTTCATTTGGGTTTTAAGGAAACGTTTAAAAAGTTGACTAGCTATGTGCAGCCGAAACACCCTCATACATGAGTTAGTGTGAATTATCCAATGAAACAGCAGTTTTTTACAGCTATTTTTTGTGTTTTAGCGGAATCCTTCCATTCTGGAGTAAAATTTGAATTAGTCATTGAAGTACGTCCCAGGAGTAACTCTGGAATTTTGCTTCATGTTCAGAATGTTAATGGCGAATACCTAAATATGCACATGAAGGAAGGACAGGTAAACAAAATATTTTATATTGTGTTGTAATCCACTCATAGTTATCCTTACGGATGCCACCAAGGAAGATACTAGGAGAAGTTTAAGGGTTCTTGCCAGATAAAGATATTCTCCACATTATTTCCCAAATATGCTCCATATGCTTACCAAATATGTATCTAAGGGAGGGCCTTTCAGGATAGAAACACAAGCACTCCCACTTCATTTAGAGGTGGAGGCTCCAGGACCATTAACCTGATTCCGATTTAGGTGCCTAGTGAATTATGACTAAACACAGCTAAACCTACTTTAAGGCCCCTTTCACACGGGCGGTCCGTTCAGGTCCGCCTGTCAGTTTTTTTAGGAGGACCTGAACGGACACTCCATAGACCTCTATGGAGGGACGGATGTCAGTGGTGACATGTCCACTGACATCCGACCCGCTCCGATCCGAAAAAGTGTGAACCCTATTTTTCCATCCGTCTGCGGATCGGATCGGGTGACGACGGACTCTACGGTCCGTCATCATCCGATCCCCCATAGAGGAGAGCAGCACTCTGACAGGTCCGTCCCTGCACAGAGTGCAGAGACAGACCTGTCATCTGCCTGCTCAGTGGGAATCTACGGAGCGATCCCCTGCTGAGCAGAGTGGGCCCTGTACACGGACACGTCCGTGTAAAAGAGCCCTTAGGTAGGAACATGTAAATGCAGAAAAAAATGTAAGTTGTTTATACTTCCCAGATGACATCTGCTGAGTTTAGAAAAGCCAAATGCAGGAGTGCCAGTGTGAATGAGGCTCCTCGTATTTGCTTCCTAAATATTCAAAGTGTTACGGAAAAGAGAAAAGGTGGCAATGTTTTGTATTCCTAACACAATTCTGTATGCCTAACACAAGTTAGATTTCAGGTTAATTTCCCTTAGTTTTGTATAGTATATAGTATAGTATAGTAAGTCAGCCCACGTTCACATTGAGGGCGGGTTTGAAAGTGTGCAAGTTTAGCTGAACTCGCACGATTTCAAACTGGCATTTCAGTCCGACAGTCCTGAAGTCACTAAAAGTAGTGCAGAAGCTACTTTTGGGAATCGGTGCGATGACGCAAAGTCAGCTTTGCACCAATTCGGACGGTGCCATTGCCAGCAATAGGCTCTGATTTGGCACGCAATTTGACATGTCAAATCGGCCCAAGGTGAACGTGGGCTAATTGATCTTCCTTCAATCCAACATATGCTTGGTTATCTCCCGAGCACTGCAGTTCAAAAAGCCAACTTTCTACCAGTTGGCCTAATAGTTCAACTGTTACGTTCAAATGTTACTACGGCAAAGAACATAGCTCTGACTATACAAACCTTTGTTGACAATCTGACATGCTTGTCCTTGACAATCGTGTCCAGTTTTTCTGTGGCTTTCCTCCAAAAATACAAATGTGTTTTAATGTCATGGCTGCAGTGACCAAATTCTGTGATATTAGAGTCCGGTCACTTCGTCCACTACATTTCCATCTTTCTATAAAAATGTGATGACTGTTTGACATATCTGTTACTTTTACCTAGAGCAGCAAACTACTGAGATCCTCCTCACATGTCTACACAGCCAAAAGTTTTAGAGCAGAGAGTGAAGCAAAAATTAAATGTTGTTCTGGAAAATCCTTGCTTCTGTTATCCAGTACAATTTGATTGTTAGTTCCTCTGCCTTTCCTTCAACCAAGAAGTTAGAGTATAGCTTTCATTATCTTATGGATTGGAAATTAGAATACTGCTTGAATGCCCTTGTTTTCACTTTGAAAACTGGGCCATTTTAATCCATTTTAATTCTGTTTACCAAATGTTTGTATATGGCAAGCAGCACTTACAAAGCCCCATGTTGCAGGTTTTTAACCACTTCAGCTCCGGAAGAGTTAACCCTCTTCATGACCAGGCCATACGGCACTGAGTTATTTAAACTAACACTTGCGCAGTCGTGCAACACTGTACCCAAATAAAACGTATGCCCCCCCCCCCCCCCCCACAAATAGAGCTTTCTTTTGGTGGTATTTAACCAAACAAAAAAAGACCAACAATTTAGAAAAAAATATTTTTTTTTTACTATCTGCGTCCATTAAGCCCCCCCCCCCCCCCTCTCTCCAGCCACCCCCTCTATGTACTATGCATGCATTGCATTGCATGAATCTATCCATGGGCGCTGTAGCCACCCCCCATTCAGGCATCCGGCCCCTTTTTGGGCGCCGGGAGTCTGAGTTACAGCAGTGGGGGGGGGTTAAAGCACCTGATTAGAGCCATGGGCTCTAATAGGCTTCAAAGAAGGTGCACTGCAAGCGCAAACCATTGGACTTGCAGTGCACCCAGGTGTGTTAGCAAAGCAAATGAATATTTGCGGGTGGGCGGGGGGGCACAGCGGCTGCATATTATGGGCACAAAGGCTGCAATTGATGGAGAACAGTTGGCTGCATAGGATGGGCACAGAGGCTGCATAGGATGGGCACAGTTGGCTGCATATTATGGGCACAGGTGGCTGCTTTTGCTGGGCACAGAGTCTGCCTATGATGGGCACAGTTGGCTGTATATTATGGGCACAGTTGGTTGCATATGATGGGCACAGTTGGCTGCATGTTATTGGCACAGTTGGCTGTATATGATGGGCACAGTGGCTGCATATGGTGGGCAGAGTGGCTGCATATGGTGGGCACATTGGCTGCATATGGTGGGCACATTGGCTGCATATGGTGTTTTTGTTTCAGTATTTGTCAGAATTTTTCAGTTTGTTTGCTCCCCTCTAAAACATTTTGAGCACCAGCCACCACTGCTATCTGCTATAAAACACATCCAATAAAAAAAAAAACATGTAAAAAAAAACTAATTTCTTTATCAATTTAGGCAAATATGTATTCTGATACATATTTTTGGTAAAAAAAAATCCCAATAAGCATAAGTTGATTGGTTTGCGCAAAAGTGTCAGCGTCTACAAACTATAGGATTTATATATATTTTTTATACTAGTAATGGCAGCGATATTGCAGCAGACAATTGAATACTATCTGCCACTTTTGACACTTTTTTTGGAACCAGTGACACTAATACTGTGATCAGTGCTAAAAAAATATGCACTGTCACTGTACTAATGACACTGGCAGGGAAGGGGTTAACATCTGGGGTGATCAAAGGGTTCACTGTTTTCCTAGCCAGTGTTTGTGTACTGTGTGGGAGGAGCTTTTACTATGGGAAGACATGGATCCTTGTCCCTGCTTTGCAGAGACCCAGGATCCATGCCTTCCCTACTGACAGAATGACAATCTGCCTTGTTTACATAGGCAGACTGCCATTCTGTCTGTGTACCTAACGATTGGCGGTTGTCGGCGAACATCGAGTCCACGGTACCCACTGTGTATAATTACAGCGGGAGCGAGTCTCCGGCGGCACGCATTCGTGCCCGCTACCCGGAAGTGCAGGATCACGTATATATACATGATTCTGCACACAGCGGCCACCATGTAGCAGTAAAATTGCTATAGGGTAGCCGTGAAGTGGTTAAAGTGATTGTAAAGGTCATTTTTGTATTAAAATAACAAACATTGTATACTTACCTGCTCTGTGCAATGGTATTGGCACTGTCCTCTCTGCTTCTTCTCTGAGTGCCCCCATAGCAAGCGGCTCTCACTGCTCTCACTAAAGCCATTAAATGCAGGAAGTGAGCAGACTGGTGACATCGCTGGACCAAGAGTGATGTCAGGCAGGTGTTTAGGGAGGGCAAAGGGAGGCAAAGTAGCAAAGAAAGTGGAAGTTTTTTTTTTACCTTGATGCAGAGAATGTAGAGTAAAAAACATTCTGCTCTTAGAACCACTTGAATGCTTTCTACGGCTCAGGTGTCTTTATTTTCCAAGTAGGTTCTAGATCACCAAACATACTATCAGCCATAACGTCTTGATCCCCTCTGCCTCCATATGTGCATCATTCTCTACATTTTATTAAAAGAGAATATACCGTGTCTTCATCTGTAGATTGCTTTAATTTTTTAATTAATTTATAATCTAATACTATTTCTTACAAATATGTTCTTTCTTTTCAACACAGGTTGTTGTGAAAGTGAAATTTGGCAATAAAGAATTTTCTACAAATGTTGTTCCAAAGCAAAATCTCTGCGATGGCCATTGGCACAGAATTGCAGGTTTGTATTACCTATGTTTGCTATATGTATTCATCATAACCATTTGTTTATTTCTAGTTTATTTATTTAGATCTTTTTTTTTCTTAAATCAAATATACTAGCCTTAGAAAGAAAATTTCAAATTGGAAAATGGACTTTATAGGCACACGCATAAAATTGATAAACATAAATTGAAATTTTAATTGGATAGAGTTAAAATCATGGTTTACAAATATATATTAAAAAAAAAAAAAACATTATAATATTATATCACCCCAAAGACTTAAATAACATCTCCAAATCATAAAATGTAATCTAAACTAAATTGGTGCAATTAGAAATAACCAGTAGCAGCATCCAATAGGAGTAAGGTGCGTGGAGTATATGAGGTCAAAGAGAACGTTCACTCCACATGTTACGCACATATTTGCACTTCTTCAGGGGCTTGCAGATCTAATAAACATGTAAAAGAACATCAAATGAGTATATCATAATATCCCATACATAAAATAAAAACAGTGTAAACAATGAAATAGTCATTTTAATAAAGTCCAGTGACCACTAGGGGGCAGGAGACACAACCCTCCCATGGGGGAACATCCCTATACAGTGGTGTGAAAAAGTGTTTGCCCCCTTCCTCATTTCCTGTTCCTTTGCATGTTTGTCACACTTAAGTGTTTCGGAACATCAAACCAATTTAAACAATAGTCAAGGACAACACAAGTAAACACAAAATGCAATTTTTAAATGAAGGTGTTTATTATTTAAGGTGAAAAAAAATCCAAACCATCATGGCCCTGTGTGAAAAAGTGATTGCCCCCTAAACCTAATAACTGGTTGGGCCACCCTTAGCAGCAACAACTGCAACCAAGCGTTTGCGATAACGTGCAATGAGGCTTTTACAGCGTCCTGGAGGAATTTTGGCCCACTCATCTTTGCAGAATTGTCCTAATTCAGTTACATTAGAGGGTTTTCGAGCATGAACGGCCTTTTTAAGGTCATACCACAACATCTCAATAGGATTCAGGTCAGGACTTTGGCTAGGCCACTCCAAAGTCTTCATTTTGTTTTTCTTCAGCCATTCGGTGGTGGACTTGCTGGTGTGTTTAGGATCATTGTCCTGCTGCAGAACCCAAGTTCGTTTCAGCTTGAGTACACGAACAGATGGTCGGACATTCTCCTTCAGGATCTCTTGGTAGACAGCAGAATTCATAGTTCCTTTTATCACGGCAAGTCTTCCAGGTCCTGAAGCAGCAAAACAGCCCCAGACCATCACACTACCACCACCATATTTTACTGTTGGTATAATGTTCTTTTTCTGAAATGCAGTGTTCCTTCTACGCCAGATATACTTGGACACACACCTTCCAAAGAGTTCCACTTTTGTCTCATCGGTCCACAGAATGTTGTCCCAAAAGTCTTGGGGATCATCAAGATGTGTTGTGGAGAAATTGAGACGAGCTTTGATGTTCTTTTTGCTCAGCAGTGTTTTTCTCCTTGGAACTCTGCCATGCAGGCCATTTTTGCCCAGTCTTTTCCTGATGGTGGAGGCATGAACGCTGACCTTAACTGAGGCAAGTGAGGCCTGCAGTTCCTTGGACGTTGTTGTGGGGTCTTTTGTGACCTCTTGGATGAGTCGTCGCTGCGCTCTTGGGTAATTTTGGGCGGCCAGCCACTCCTGGGAAGGTTCACCACTGTTCCATGTCTTCGCCATTTGTGGATAATGGCTCTCACTGTGGTTCGCTGGATTCCCAAAGCTTTGGAAATGGCTTTATAACCCTTTCCAGACTGATAGATCTCAATTACTTTCTTTCTCAATTGTTCCTGAATTTCTTTGGGTCTCGGCATGATGTGTAGCTTTTAAGGATCTTCTGGTGGACCTTACTGTGTCAAGCAGCTCCTATTTAAGTGATGCCTTGATTGTGAACAGGTGTGGCAATAATCAGGCCTGGGTGTGGCTAGAGAAATTGAACTCAGGTGTGGACAACCACAGTTATAGTATGCTTTAACAAGGGGGGCAATCACTTTTTCACACAGGGCCATGATGGTTTGGATTTTTTTTCACCTTTAATAATAAACACCTTCATTTACAAATTGCATTTTGTGTTTACTTGTGTTGTCCTTGACTATTGTTTAAATTGGTTTGATGTTCCGAAACACTTAAGTGTGACAAACATGCAAAGGAACAGGAAATGAGGAAGGGGGCAAACACTTTTTCACACCACTGTATATTAAAAGGGGGTCTAGTATAAAGATGAACTAAAGAGTGTGCATATGACAAATCAGGTATCAAATACTATATTCCACTGAAATAAATACTTACATAGTAAGAAGGTTTCTAAGTAGCATAACATAGGAAATTTGTATAAATGTAGGTCAGACAAATAGTCCCCAGTATTGAAATAGTAAGATCTATAAATGATAAAAAAGAAGAATACAATGGCAAGAACTGTGTATATATGTGCCAAAAAAGGCCATAGTAATGATATGTATAAAGAGAACACGGTCAGGCAAATATACTAGCCTGCTAAAACAATTTTGCACTGTAGATTTGTAGGTTTTTACAGCTTTTTTATGCAGCAATAGGCAGCACAGTGGCTAATAGGTTAGCACTTCCACCTAGAATCACTAGGGTTGTGGGTTCAAATCCCAACCATGGCACTACCTACCTGGAGTTTACATGTTCTCCCTTTGCCTGTGTGGGTTTCCTCCGAAACTCCAAATATATGCTTGTAGGTTAGTTGGCAACTGTCCATAGTATGTATGAATGTGAGTTAGGGACCTTAGATAATATGCTCCTTGAGGGCAGGGACTGATGTGAATGGTATAAAGGTGCATCTCATAAAATTAGAATAGCATCAAAAAGTTAATTTATTTCAGTAATTCAATTCAATAAGTAAAACTCATATATTTTTTTACGTTTGCAGTGAAGCAAAAACAGAAAAGGAAAAACAAAAACTATACATGTCCAAAACAGAGAAAGATATGCATTAAGATAATCAGAAAGAGTTCGATAACTCCAGCGCTTCCTCCACAAGGAAGAAGTTCTCTGTACAGACTTATGCGGCGTACACACGGTCGGAATTTCCGATGGAAACAGTCCGATGGGAGCTGTTCATCAGATTTTCCAACCGTCTGTATGCCCAACGATCTTTTTCTGTCGGAATTTCCGACGGACTTTGAATTGAGAACCTGTTCTCAATTTTTCCGACGGAAAACCTTTCTATCGGATTTTCCGATCGTGTGTATACAATTCCGACACGCAAAATTCCCACGCATGCTCGGAAACAATTCGATGCATGCTCGGAAGCATTAAACTTCCCTTTTATAGTGCTGTCGAACGTGTTTTATGCCGCTGTGTTATTGACCGTCAGAATTTGGTGTGATCGTGTGTAGGCAACACAGCTTGAGCGAGAATTCCGATCGTGTGTACGCAGCATTAGGGTACATGCAAATCAGGCAGTCACAAGCAATATTACAAAAATAAAATGCCAAAATGAACCTTGAAAAAAGGTAACTAGACAACCCAAGAGGGAATAAAGGAGAAGGAAAGAGAAAGATAGAGGAAAGGAGAGAAAAGAAACAAAAGAGAGATAATGGTAGGGGAAAAGGATACCTGAGATGCAGGAAGAGCTAGGTCGGAAGAGTAAGTAAACTGGGAGGAGAGCCCAGAGGCTGTATAGCACCAGAAGTCTAGGACAGGGGTATGTGTATATATGAGGCCCAAGGTTCCCAAGTTTGTTCAAACAGATTGCTTTGGTCATTAATAATATTAGCAATTTTTTTTTCATGAACCATGATCCCTGATATTTTATGTTTGAATCGTCCAAAAGATACTGCGGGTGTCTTCCATGCTCCTGCTATAGTGACTTTCGCTGGCAGCAAGATAAAACAGACCAGGCATTTCAAGGGGGCGTGGCCACCTGGTAGCACATCATTAAGTAGAGCTAAGTGTGGTTGTTCAATGGGGAGCCCTGTCACCTTTCGGAGGATAAAAAAACACCCTATTCCAGAAATGCCTAATTTTAGGACATTGAAACTCGTATATTTTATAGATGCGTTACACATAGAGTGATATATTTCAAGCATTTCTTTCTTTTAATTTCGATGATTATGGCTTACAGCTAGTGAAAACCCAAAATTCTGTATCTTAGAAAACTAGAATACTACATAAGACCAATAAAAAAAAGGATTTGTAAAACAGAAATGTTGGCCTACTGAAAAGTATGTCCATGTACAGTATAATATGCACTCAATACTTGGACAGGGCTCCTTTTGCACGAATGACTGCATCAATGCGGCATACAGTGGACCAACAGCAGCAGCAGATGACATGGCACCCCAAATCACAGACTGTGGAAAATTTTGCATTTCATTTGGAAATCAAGATTCCAGAGTCTGGAGGAAGAGTGGAGAGGCACAGAATCCAAGTTGTATGAGGTTCAGTGTGACGTTTCCACAGTCTGTGATGATTTGGGGAGCCATGTCATCTGCTGGTCCACTGTCTTTTATCAAGTCCAAAGTTAGCGCAGCCCTCTACCAGGAAATTCTAGAGCACTTCATGCTTTCCTCTGCTGACCAGCATTATGAAGATGCTGATTTCATCTTCCAGCAGGACTTGGCACCTGCCCACACTGCCAAAGGCACCAATACCTGGTTTCATGATCATGGTATCACTGTAGTTGATTGGCCAGCCAACTCCCCTGACCTAAACCCCATAGAGAATCTGTGGGGTACTGTCAAGAGGAAGATGAGACACCAGACTCAACAATGCAGATGAGCTGAAGGCCTTTATGAAAGCAACCTGGGCTTCCATAACACCTCAGCAGTGCCACAGGCTGATCGCCTCTATGCCACACCGCATTGATGCAGTAATTCATGCAAAAGGAGCCCCAACCAAGCATACTTTACTGTACATGGACATACTTTTGAGTAAACCAACATTTCTGTATTAAAATACTTTTTTTATTGGTCTTATGTAATATTCTAATTTTCTGAGATACTGAATTTCTGGTTTTCACTAGCTGTAAGCCATAATTATCAAAATTAAAATGAAGAAATGCTGGGAATATATGTGTAACACATCTATATAAAATATAAGTGTCACTTTTTGAATTAAATTACTGAAATAAATTAACTTTTTGATGATATTCAAATTTTATGAGATGCACCTGTATATGTTAAGTGCTGCGTAAATTGTTGGAGCTACATAAGTACCTGTAATAAATACAAAATGGTTTTAGCAGTGCAAAGTGGGTCAAGCTGCACCCCCTGTCTCAAGGCCCACAGTAACATTATCAGAAGCTTATAATATGTTATCTTATCCTACCATTCCTATACTTATTTGTAAAAGAGGAATACAGGAAGGAAAGTTGAGTTTTAGTTTCCCTCTAAATTTAGTCTGACAGAGAATGCAAGTTCAAAATATTAATATATATAATAGTGGTGTTGTATTTCAAATAAAACACAGTAATGTAAAATAAAAAAAGTATAAACTTGTATGTCAGACTTCTAGAAAATGGCTGCCACACTGGAAGGGATCCATAGTTACATAGTTAGTAAGGTTGAATAAAGACACCAGTCCACCCAGTTCAACCTGAGTGAGTGTGGGTGCGTGTCTACAATTGTCCCTATCCCTGTACATTGTATCTCATTAAGATGCTCATCTATTATATTATTATTTATTTAAGGTACCCATATAGCACGTCAATTTTACGCAGCGCTCCACACATACATCACACGCTCACACACTCACATCGGTCCCTACCCTCAAGGAGCCCACAATCCAAGGCCCCCAACTCACATTCATATACTAGGGCCAATTTTGGACAGAAGCCAATTAACCTACCAGCATGTTTTTGGAGTGTGGTAGCAATGGAAGCGGTGGACGTCTTCGCGTTTGGCTTCCCTCCAGAGGGAGCCGGAAGTGGCCAGAGAGGACAATATCCCTCCCCCTCACTGCAAGGGTTAAATGTCAATTAAACCTAGGTAATGAGTAATAAAATGCTCTAGTGCTCTTCTCTGCTATGGGTTGTGAGCAGTCCCTTACTGACCTCAATCCGAGTTTGGTGAAGGACCAACACAGTGTTTGATCAGAAAACCTGCAACATAAACCTTCAAGCACAAGTGCCCTTTAAAACAACACTCATCCTTTCTCTGATCTAACCTAACACATCCTCCTCCACAGAGGCATATTTACCTTGATCCAACAGCCATGGTTCCTGACCACACCTGTGCATTACAGCTATGTAGACTTCTATAGGATCATCTGCAATCATCTCTGACTTCTGGACACAGCCCATAGAAGCCTGCAAGCCCACTAATGCTCAGGCTTGGCCAGGACAATGAAGACTTAAACAGTGGCCATTGGATTGAGGTAAGTATCCATATGGCAGGGGAGGGTGGATTGGGTTAGACCAGGGTAAGGACACTAAAAGGATAAATGCCCATTGTTTTTGGTCCACTTATCCTATAACCACTTGCCGACCAGCCGCCATCATTATACTGAGGCACGTCGGCACGATCCAGCGTATCGCCATAGGTGTACGTCGGCACCTTTGACAGCTATTGGAGAGAAGAGACAGATCATCTGTTACTAGTAATTAGGAACAGCGATCGGTCTGCTCCTCCTTAACCCCTTGATCGCCCCCTAGTGTTAACCCCTTCCTTGCCAGTGACATGTATACAGTAATCAGTGCATTTTTATAGCACTGATCACTGTATAAATGTCAATGGTCCCAAAAAAGTGTCAAAAGTGTCCGATCTGTCCGCCGCAAAGTACCACTAAAAATCGCTGATCGCCGCCATTTCTAGTTAAAAAAAAAGAATAATAATAAAAATGCCAGAAATCTAGCCCCTATTTTGGACACTATAACTTTTGCGCAAACCAATGAATATACGCTTATTGCTATTTTTTTTACCAAAAATATGTAGAAAAATATATATTGGCCTAAACTGATGAATACATTTATTTTTTTTCCATTTTTTTTGTGGGATATTTATTATAGCAAAAAGTAAAAAAAATATATTTTTTTTTTCAAAATTGTCACTATTTTTTGGTTTATAGCGCAAAAAATAAAAAACACAGAGGTGCTCAAATAGCACCAAAAGAAAGCTCTATTTGTGGGGAAAAAAAGGATGTAAATTTTGTTTGGGTACAGCGTCGCACGACCGTTAAATCGGCTCAGTGCCGTATCGCAAAAAATGGCCTAGTCATTAAGGGGGCATATCTTCCGGTCTGTAAGTGGTTAATGTGTGTATATCATAAGCCCCATACACACGGTCGGACCGTGGACCAACTTTCCCGTGGACTTTTGTCCAAAGGGCGTTGGCCCTCAAGTTGGTACTGCATACACACGGTCGGACTTTTGAGACAACCAACACGAACATAGTGACGTTTCAACGTACTGACGACACTTCAAAAGAGGACGTTCGAATACTCCAGCGCCACCTTTGGTCAACTTCTATATTGTTGTCTGATCTTTTGCATTGGTTCTGAGCATGCGTGTTTGTACTGTGGACAAAAGTCAGTTGGTTTTGTGTACACACGGTCGGACTTTGGTCCTTCGGACTTTTGTTGGCAGAAAGTTGGTCCGTTCGCACAGCCAACAAAAGTCCGATGCAACCTGGAAAAAGTTGGTCCGATGGAGCGTACACACGGTCGGATGTTGGTCCAAACCAGCTAATTTGCATGTTGGTTGTCAAAAAGTCCGAACGTGTGTACGGGCCTATACAGTAACTTACAGTACACTTAGGATCCTGAAAATGAAAATGATTCAAATAAGAAAACACTAATTTCCACTCATGAAATTACTCTCTCTGTATAATTTTAAAATACATGTAAAGAAAGTGAAGTATGTGACCACTATACATATATACATTCTCAGAAGTAACAACTTAAACTACGGTATATATCAAGTTTAACCAGTGAACATCATCCCTGTGTCTTATTGCAGTTATAAGAGATGGCAATGTGCTGCAGCTGGACGTGGACTCTGAGATAAACCATGTCGTAGGTCCACTGAACAAAAAGCTAGTTAACCTTAAAGAGCCTGTGTTTGTTGGAGGAGTTCCAGGTAAGAACGGTCACAGCATAACATCCCTTATAAAAGCTACCCTTGTTTGCTTGTTTTCCATTCTAAATATATTTGTGATTATTAACATTTTTTCTTTTATGCGTTTTCTCTCCCTTTTAGATGCCTTGCTTGCGCCAAGTCTGACAACAAGAAACTCATTCACAGGCTGCATCCGCAACTTTGTGATAGACAAGCTGCCAGTGAGCTTCAGCAAAGCCTCCCTAGTCAGTGGAGCAGTTAGTGTAAACACCTGCCCTTCGTCCTAACAGTGGCAATGTACAATTAACTTTGTAATAAATCTATGTTCTAATAAAGATTGTCTGTTTTAATATATAAAATCATATGTTATGGTGAAAGGGTATGAGAACAAGTAACACGCTGCTTGCAAGATAGCTCTAAAATCCCACGTGGAGAACAAATACTCAATTTTATTATTATAACAAAATTGACTAAATTAACTTCCTGGTGATGTTGGATGCTTTGCTTTAAAGATAAACATTTTAATATATACATTATGATGGTCTCATCTACTTTAGACATATTGTATATGTGTTATATAAAAAAAAAAAAAAAGCAATTCAACTAGATGACACTACTACCGTAACGATACCTACAGATATCTGATGATGATGTCTGTTGTGTAAGAAATTTGATTTTGGAGGTCTAAAGCCTTGTACACACGGTATGATTGTTGGACAACCGAGGGTCTGATTTTTGTCAAAAGGGCGTGTGTCGGGATCTTGTCTCGCATACTAACGTTACACAAATTGTCGTGCCACAAACATGAAGGTAGTGACGTACTACAAGGAATTTCAGCTCTTGAGCGCCACCCTTCTGCTAATTTTGTGTTTGGTGAGCATTGATTCCGAGCATGCGTGTTTGTATTTTTGACTTTTGTGTGACGGATTTGTGTACTGACCATTCGAAAATCTGACGTGGAGCTGTTGTTTGACAAAATTGTACTTGCCTGTCATCCAACATTTCTTGGCCGAAAATAACGCTAAGAACTTCGGACAACAGCCTGTCAAATGACAATCCCCTTCTGATTTTCGTACCGTGTGTACAAGGCTTTAGGCTCCATGCACACTGGGCTTAAAAAAATGTCTGTTCTCTTGGGAGTAAAAAACACTCATATAGAGGGTTTTAAGTTTTTTCTGCCAGTAAGTTCCAATCAGAAACAGGGTTTTTATTCTTCCTCTAAACGTTGAGCTCAAAATATGCCTGTAAACGTCCTAATGTGTATGTACACATAGGATAACATTGAGCTGCTTCTATAGGCAGAACACAAAACTCCTGTAGAAGCAACGTTTTTTTTAAGCCAGTGTGCCTGGAGCCTGAGACTTCCTTTCCACTTGAGGTTTTGGTGAGGGGAAAATCGGCAGTTGAGCTGCATTTTTACCACCTCCTTAGGCTACAAAGACAGCCATAAGGGGTTGTTCAAATGCCGCATCCACAACACTTTGCTTTTCAGCCTGGCAAAAATTATCCTTCTTGTTGCTTTCGGTGGGAAGTACCACAGCGAAAAGGGGCTCACGATATTCCCATTAAATACAAAGCTGTTTGGCTGCCAAGAAAAAAAACAGGCATACAGGAGGTGCCAGTATCACTTCCTGAATGCCTGCCAGCTGCGCCTGTACCAATCTCTGACAACCGATCACCCATGGATTTCTCTTCATAAAAACTAGGCCTTGTTGACTCTCCAAATGTAGTGTTTATGGTTGTGGCCGAAAAGCTACATTTTGGTCTCATCACTCCAAATGACTTTATGCCAGAAGGTTTGAGGCTTGTCTCTGTGCTGTTTAGCATATTGTAAGTGGGATACTTTGTGGCATTTGTGTAGTAATGGCTTTCTTCTGGCGACTCGACCTTGAAGCCCATTTTTCTTCAAGTGCCTCCTTATTGTGCATCTTGAAACACCACATGTTTTCAGAGAGTCCTGTATTTCACCTGAAGTTATTTGTGGGTTTTTCTTTGCATCCCAAACAATTTTCCTGGCAGTTGTGGCTGAAATTTTAGTTGGTCTACCTGACCGTGGTTTGGTTTCATCAGAACCCCTCATTTTCCACTTCTTGATTAGAGTTTGAACACTGCTGATTGGTATTCTCAATTACTTGGATATCTTTTTATATCCCTTTCCTGTTTTCTACAGTTCAACTGCCTTTTCCCCGCAGATCCTTTGACAATTCTTTTGCTTTCCCCATGACTCAGAATCCAGAAATGTCAGTGCAGCACTGGATGAATGATGCAAGGGTCTGTCAGGAGTCCAGAGACTCATTGACCTTTTATACACACACACTAATTACAAGCAAACAGATCACAGGTGAGGATGGTTACCTTTAATAGCCATTCAAACCTCTTTGTGTCAACTTGTGTGCATGTTATCAGGCTAAAATCACCAGGGTATGTAAACTTTTGATCAGGGTCATTTGGGTAATTTCTGTTGCCATTATGATTTAAAAAGAGTAAACACAGTTGATTGATAATAAATGGCTTCAGCCAAACACTAACCATGAGTAAAAGAAAAGTTTTTATGTTATCATTCATATTCTCTGAAAAATGGCCAAGAAATCATACATTCTGCCAGGGTATTTAAACTTATGAGCACAACTATATATATATATATATATATATATATATATCATTGGGAGTGCACTGAGAGTTCTCACAGCATTATTCCATCTAATTGCTTGATTATTTAGAATAATCCATGGAAGGACGAAAGGACACATACACATACTATATCTCAACCAGATATTACCTTGTAAAACTATGAAAAATATATGCAAATAGGTCTGTGTACCAAAATCGTCGTCCATAAACAGAATTATAAAGTGCTTGTAAGAGAATATATGTGTATAAAAGCAACACAAAATATATATGTAATATCCTATAATAATCCAAAGTGACTTGTGCAATTAATGTCCATAAACGTGACTCTCTAAACTGACTGGTGCCGAATTCCAAAGTGATTATATGCGACAGATTGGTCACAACTTCTGTGCATTAAGTGATCAACACTCGTGCTCCCCTCTCGGTTCCTGCACTCACCAGATATTTGCACCCCCACAGAGGTAAAACGCATGTAGTCAGATCGACCTTTAATCCAGGTATCCAATGTAGGGACCTCTTCCGCGGTGTATTAGATCACGGGATATCCGCCTGTGGACGGATGGAAAGAAGGGTCACTCATAGTGTAATTCTGATTTAAAAAAAGGTTTTTTTTATTTATTAAAAAAGGCAGTCAGCTAGTGGCAAAAGCATGAACAGAGTAAATCCAACAGATCTGGGATGAAGTGCGTTCCACAGACCAAATACAGGAAACCAGAAGTACCGGAAGTGACGTGATCGCTTCCAAGCCCCGCCTTATGCATTTCGCCGTCAGTAGCGGTGACAACGCCTGATGATGAAACACGTAAGGTGGAGCTTGGAACGCAATCACATCTCTTCCGGTACTTCTGTTCATGCTTTTGCCACTAGCTGACTGCCTTTTTTTTTATCAGATTTACACTATTAATATTTTTAATAGTTTTACAAGGTAATATCTGGATGTGATGTAGTACGTGGATGTGACGGGAAGTTTTCCCACTTTAACCACTGGAGGCACAGACGTCAACGTAGTCCTTTTTTTCCTTCCGTGGATTATTCTAACTAAGCAATCAGTTAGATGGAATAATGCTGTGAGAACTCTCAGTGCACTCCCAGTGATATATATATATATATATATATATATATATATATACACACACACGTGGTTATTTACTAAAGGAAAATTCACTTTGCACTGCAAGTGCACTTGAAAGTGCACTTGGAAGTAAAGTCGCTGTAGATCCGAGGGGGACATGCAAGGAAAATAAAAAAACTGCATTTTAGCTTGCACATGATTGGATGATAAAATCAGCAGAGCTTCCACTGGATTTGCCTTTCGTAAATAACCCCCACAGTCTCTTATTAGCACTTTATAATCCTGTTTATGGTTGAAGATTTTTGGTACACAGCACTATTTGCAGTTTTGAAAACTATTTTCGTTTATTGATAAAGTTTCTGCCACAATAGGATCATTTGCAGTTTTGGTAACAATTTGCACTTGCACATGCACTTTTCAAGATTGCTGTGATGTGATAATGTGATCAATATATTACTAAGTTACTTGGCAGCGCCACCTACCTCTTAATATTTATATTGCACTCTACTTCACTTAGTGAAGTTTCCAGGGAAGGCAGCTGCCACATATATATATATATATATATATATATATATATATATATATATATATATATATATATATATATATATATATATATATATATAGATGCAGCTGTAAACGAGACCTTAGATAATAAGAGGGCTGTTTATGAAACATTGGATATTACAGTACATAATTTGGGGGACCTCCACCACCAACCAATGAATTGCATGCAGGCTTCTAGAATGCAAACTTTGCTGGATTTTATAGTTTATAGTGGAGTTGAATCTGTTGTATCTGTTTGATATGTAAAAAAAAACTGTTGATCTGCTACTAGAGCATTTGACACTACCTGTACACGCTGCACTGTTATCAGTTTGCAGTGTTCCCAGTTTTCTCTGTGGACCGTCTATTTATAAAAAATAAAAAAATTGCATAGCTATTTCATGCAAAGTCAGGAGGCTATGATCCTAAGATAGAAGTCTACAGGGATCATCAGCACAGCAAGTACATTTAGGCCCTGTATGAATATCGCATCGTGGGATTGAGCATCCCTGCTTGCAATTCTGAAGGGGTGATTTACACACGTTTCCTTATGTCGTGCCTAGGTCATCCCATTCACTTCAATGCGCTGCCCTATTCGCATTTGTCACCCAAAAGAAACTCCTGGGCGACAAGCTTAGAGTGGGTTTTAAAAGAGCATTTTTCCGTGATTAGGAATAATGGAACCCAAACACGTGTCGTGTGTTTTTCCACAATTTGGAATCGCAGGCAGAAGTGCGACAATTCTGCCCATGATTTCAAATCGCCTAATGTGAACAAGGCTTTACTGTTTTCTTTTTCTTTTGCAACATTGTTTCTAAATGCCAAAGGCAATTATTAGCACCAGTTTATAGGATTATTATTGACAGCACTTCTGTGGTTAATGTATCTACTTGCAGAACAGTGATGCCAGTGTTATCAGAAATTGTGATTATTTACTCTGCAAGTGAAAGCAAGCACCACCTGATTTATGTAACATATATTCCTAAGCACATTTACCAGAAGAGAAAATACTCTAAGAACATTTGATTTTTCTCCATCTCACAACAGTTATTTAACTTGCCGAGAATGAATGTACAGTCATTTTCTCTGGACAAATAGTTTTGTGATGGTTTTCCAAATAGACCCTTAAGTGTGTAACAGACAAGAACAGACCAGGTTAAAATAAAGAAAAAAAGCCTGAAAAAAAAAAAAATGCTGCCACCACATTCAAGGACCGGTAAACTGCAATTTTTATTATCTGTGAGTATAACCTACAGTACATTTTAATATTGGTACTTACGGAAAACTAAAGTAATGAGACACTTTCAAGTTTAACTACATAAAACACATTGCTTTTAATGAATCACGTATAAATTAAAAAGATACTATAATTTGAGCTATGATTGACTAACTGTAGTTGATAAAAAATAAAAACAATTTTGGAGGCAAAGTAAATTTGGTGTTCAGTTAATAGAGAATGCCAGGCAAAACACAAAAGGTGGACTTTTTAAAGTGAAAAAGCTTTTACCAATTTTGCTTAGTTTCTGGATTCTCTATTGGATTCTACCAAACTGTGTCCCATGATGTACTCCAAAAAAAGGATTTTACAGGTAAGCTGTTATAAAAATCCTATTTTCTTTATCGTACATCATGGGACATAGAGCACCATAGTAATCAAAGGAAAAAAAATTAAGCTGCGCTAAACGTTTAGCGCAGCTTAATAACATTTTTTTTCCTTTGGTCTTTCCTGTAGTTATGTGATACCGCTAAGTTGCAGCTTCCAATAGGTCCTCACATAGATCAACTATATACAGTTGTACATGTACTCTTAGTGCATTTACATACCGTAGCGCAGTTTCTTCCCTATTTTGCCACCATAGTAATCACTATGTGGGATGTCCCATAGCAAAGCTATTTGAGGGGAGGGAGAGATAACCCGTAGGGCCCTCCCAGACTTGAGGTCCTAAACTGCTGCCTGCGGCACACTGCGCCCAAAGGCGATATCCTCGTGCCTTCTTACATCCACCTGATAAAACTTGGTGAATGTATGTACTGAAGACCAGGTTGCGGCCTTACAGATCTGAGCCATGGAGGCCTGGTGAAGCACTGCCCAAAAAGCACTAACTGCCCTATTGACTTGAAAAGGTGGAATCTTACCCCTTAAATCATAAGTCTGAATTATAACCTGCCGAATCCACTTAGCTACAGTGGATTTCGATGCTGCCTGTCCTTTCTTAGGACCCTCTGGCAGAACAAATAAGACATCAGTCTTCCGAATCTGAGCAGTCGTCTTTAAATAGATTTTGACCGCTCTCACCACATCAAGACAATGTAGTGACTTCTCTTCCCTGGAACATGGTTTTGGAAAAAAGATGGCAGGACAATATCTTGGTTCAGGTGGAAACCTGAGACCAATTTTGGCAAAAAATCTGGACGAGGGCATATCACTACTCTGTCCTCATGAGTAATCAAGTATGGCTCTTTACATGAAAGAGCAGACAATTCTGAAACCCTCCTTGCTGAGGATATAGCAACCAAGAACACTAGCTTCATTGTCAGAAGGACTAAGGGAATATGCTGTATCATTTCAGATGGCTGTTTTTGCAACACTGACAAAACTAAGTTCAAGTCCCAAGGGTTCAAAGATGATTTAACTGACGGATTAAGCCGCATCACCCCTTGCATAAAACCCCGGACTAAAGAATGTGTAGCAAGCGGTCTTTGAAATAAGACCGATAAAGCTGAGACTTGGCCCTTAATAGTACTCAAGGCCAACTTCATCTCTACTCCTAATTGTAGAAAGGCAAGAATTCTGCCTATGATATACCTCCGAGGGTGCCAACCCTTGGATTCACACCAGGAAACCTCCAGACTCTATAATATATAGTAGCGAACATATTACAGAGCACACATTCAAGAATGACGTTTCCTGCAGGGCTAGTTAAAAACACCTGAACATATTCAAAAAATACGGGGGTTTGGTCATACTATATGGTCATATAGTGCTAAGCCCACTTACTGCGACAAAGTACCCCGAATAGAGGAGTTTGGCTCCCATGGTTGAGACGTAGGATCTTTCATTCTATTACTAGGGTAGGACCCACTAATTCGGGGTACTTTGTCGCAGTAAGTGGGCTTAGCACTATATAACCATATAGTGTGACCAAACCCCCATATTTTTTTAATATGTTCAGGTGTTTTTAACCAGCCCTGCAGGAAACGTCATTCTTGAATGTGTGCGCTGTAATATGTTCGCTATTGCTTGTTGGTCTTATGGCAGCACCATCTTGAATTTAAACGCATTGGTGAGTGCTTTCCAAATATGTTTTTGTCTATAATATATAGTTCTGGAAGCTGGCTTCCTTGCATTAATCAAGGTAGAGATAACTGACCCGGAAAGCCCACGTTTTCTCAGAATGTGGATTTCAATACCCGAGCCGTTAAATTTTGCGTTTGTAAGGTAGGATGGAATATCTGCCCCTGTGAAAGTAGGTCTGGCCTTAGTGAAAGGGACCATGGATCCTCCACCGCAATCTTTATGATTTCTGCATACCAGGACCTTCTGGGCCTTGCTGGGGCTACCAGAATTACCAGATTTCTTTCCAGATTGATCCGCTTGAAGTCGTGGCAGCAACTGAATAGGGGAGAAGTCGGGGCAGCAACAGAATAGGGGGAATGCATAAATCAGTGAGAACTAATCCCACGGGGTCACCGACGCATATGTTTCCACATGCGAGTGGATCCCTTGTCCTGGACACAAAGTTGACTAACTTCATGTTGAATCTGGACGCCAGAAGAGCTACATCCGGAGTCCCCCATCTTTGGAAAACAGGCCGAAAGATGTCGGGGTGAAGGGACCCTGGTGACTCAAGTAGTCTGCCTTCCAATTCTCTACTCGGAATGAAGACTGCCGATAGGCACGGAACATTCCTTTCTGCCCAAGTTAGAATATGGTTCACCTCTGTCTGCGCTGCAAGACTCTTGATGCCCCCTTGGTGATTGATATAGGCCACAGCTGTGGCATTGTCGGATTGGATCCTGACAGGACAATCCTGTAACCTGAAAGTCCAGGCCTTTAGAGCCAGACGCACTGCCCGAATCTCTAGGATGTTGATGGGCAAGGCTCTTTCGGTTCTTGACCAATATCCCTGGACAGTTGTCTTCTCTAGTACTGCACCCCAGCCTGAAAGGCTGGGATCTGTCGTTACCACTTTCCAGATAACTGGTCTGAAGGCTCTTCCTTGCAGCAGATTCTGGGTTAGTAACCACCAACTGAGGCTTTGGGAACCCCTTGGGGAGAGCCGCATTGGCAAGTCTAAAGCTTGAATCATTTTGTTCCAAGCAGACAGGATACTATTTTGTAACAGTCTCAATGGAACTGGGCATAGGGAACCGCTTCAAATGAAGCCACCATCTTTCCTAACAACTTCATGCAAAAGCAAATGGAGGGATCTTCTTTTGACCTGACCATCCGCACCAGCTCTCTTATGGAGTTGATCTTTGCCTGAGGCAAGAACACCTTTTTCTGGGCTGTGTCTATGATCAGACCCAAGTACTCCAGTCTTTTTAGCAGTTTTAAGGAAGACTTCTCTAGGTTGAGAATCCAACCCAGACTTTTCAGGTAACTGGTTGTAATGCGCCAAATGAGCCACCGACTGGTCTATTAGCAATAGATTGTCTAGGTACGCCAAGACTATTATGCCCTGTGCCCTTAACCTGGCTAGAGGTGGGGCCAGGACTTTTGTAAACATCTGGGGTGCTGTAGCTAGCCCGAAGGGCAAGGCTACAAACTGGAAATGCTGCTGTTCTACCTCGTACGGCAGAAACCTTTGGTGAGCAGGAATTATAGGGACATACAGATATGAGTTTGACCTCAGAAAACGAGACGGTGGAAACTCCCGAAATTCTAGTTTGTACCCTAGGGACACCGTGGAGATGACCCATCTGTCCTGAATTTCCTCTTGCCAGTCTTCTCAGTATTGCAGAAGGCTTCGCCCCACTCTGGCGAGGGGGGAACGCCCCTTCATGATGAGGCTTTAGAATTTTTCTTTGCAGATTTCCGCCCCCAGGACTTCTTTTGTGCCTGGGCCTGATCCTGAGGCTTTCCTCTAGAGTCTGCTTAAATGCAGGGCATTTATACTTTCTTTTGACTGGCAAAAGAGTACTTTTACCACTAGAAATCATTTGGATGTATTTGTCCAAATCATCCCCAAATAGCCGATCCCCGTTAAAAGGAAAACCAGTCAGGAGCTTTTTGCATGGTGCTTCAGCTGACCAACTTTTTAACCACAGCATCCTACGCATGTGTACTAGCACAAGTGCACGGCGGGACGCCTGGTGAATAGAATCTTTCATGGCATCTATGGCAAACAGAGTAACATCACCTGCCAAGGAAAAACTTTTTATCTAACAATGTAATGTTCTCCGAGCCACCACTTGCTATAAGGCCAAAATAGGGTCTCTTAAATGACACTATAATTTTAAATCAGCAGCTAGCGTTGCACATGTCTCATAAATCATGCAAAGATCATCCAATATTCTAAAGAACGCTGCGTTTTTTTAAACTTAAAATCCAAATAGTGAAACGAAAAATGTGCTATATAACAACAGCAATAAAGTGATAACGTGCTAAAATACATACACTATTCAAAATAAAGTGCTTTCAAGCAGGATATGATAAAACGTCCATATGGTGAGAAAAAAGCAATCAATAAAATTCTTAAACCAATATAATGGTGAACCAAACTATAAAAATCCATATAAAAAAAAAATATATGTATATATGTGTGAGAAAAAAGTGCTACAATGTGCTGTGCAATCAAAAAAAAGTTCAAAAGTGCTCCAACGTAATCCATGCGATTCAGTGGTTGCTGTGATATCAATCCAATATTAAGGTGCTGCGTGTGCACTCAGGTGTTCCCCCAAGTAATGGCCGCTCACCTTAGAGCGTGTGACCTTGCTGATTAGGCTTGGTCAATACACACATTGGAACCTGTAAATGGTTCAGTGGTAAATCCGGATTCCTGTGGTGGCCTCACTCTGTGCTTCAATATGGTAATGGAGTCCCTTTTGTGCCTCAGTATTACCAATAGAAAAAGGACTTTTATTCACACTGGAAATTGCAGCGTCAACTGCTAGTGCATTCCATATTTTGGTGAATTTCTCCTCTATGGGATAGAGTGCTATGAATCTCTTTGGAGGGAGACAATGCTTATCTGGGTGAACCCATTCTGCATAAATAAGCTGTTCTAGTAATGCATGGACAGTAAACGCATGCACAGGCTGTGAAGGTTTTAAGGAACCTAAAGAAGAAATAGAACTTTCAGCTGACTCCGTTATGGGTAGCTTGAAAGTGGCACGAACCATCTCCGTAAGAGATTGTACCAGCAATTTCTCAGATTGCGAGGCTGAAAAAGGTTCATCCACCGTTGTCTCCTCTGCAGAGGAGTACTCGGTTTGCCCTTCCTCCTGATCGCCTGAGGGTAACACCTCATCCTGTACCCACTGATCCCTTGGTGAAAGGTTTAAGGTGGGAGAGGGAGATCTAACACGCTTCCTATCCTTTTGGATGGAGGATGCGATTAAAGCCGCTAATCTTCCTTCCAGGCCCTGCAGGGTGGAGGAAGATGCATCTTCAGTCACACATACAGGGGCTGAGATGTAAGAAGCATCTGCACCACCAATTGGTTTCAATGACTCACCCTGGATTGCCATATCGGGTATTTCAGGAGAGGATGACAGTGTGGAGGCACGGCTGAAATTCCCAGCGCCTTGGGGTGGGATTTTTGGTACCTTTGTGGTGTTTTTTTTGGGAGCCATAGTGCTGAGCACAAAAAGCAAAGGCACTAAGTAAATGCACAACTTACTGAGCAATAGTCTAGCAAAAACAATGCTCCTAATAAAGTTCAGCTTTGGTGCTGAGTATAAATGTTATTTCCTGTACTGGAAATGCCTGTATGCATCCTTACGTGCCCCCAGCGCTCCTGTGTCCTGTGTGCCAGACTGCAGCTGTTAACTGAGAAGCGTCTGTGCCTGTCTCTGTTTGTTCCCAGCGCCTGCGCTGTGTGCTCCTCGTGGACTTACGTCCTGCACAAGGCGCCGCGCCTTAACCCACTCCCCCCCGTCATTCAACGCGTCCTCCCCTCTGTTTATACTAGCCGTAGTTTGCACGCGCGAACGGCATCGCTGCTTTGATCAGTGGAGATCCGGCGAGAGGGGAGGAAGGGAGGGCTGGGGTGGCGGGATTTTTTAAAAAAGTTATGAGCTTCTGTGGGGATAAGCGAAAATAGGAAAGACGCCACCACCGCACCCCCCATGAGGGGGAGGGGAGTACAAACTACTGTTGTACCTCCCTTCCCCCAGGGGGGAAAGCAAACATGCTGTTCTCTGGATGAGGAATCCCCCCTGGCTTGCTGAGACCACACACATGCTGTTAGCTGGGACACTGAGCTGACTGAGAAGCGAGGTACTAAGGTATGTGCATTTACTCTCTCTAGTGGAGACTTTAAGGCATGACAACATTTTACTCATGGAAGAAACAACCATAGGTGGACTTTTACAGTTCCTAGGCTTCTTCCCTTACCTTATCCTCGCTGCAGGATACTGCTGAAGTCAGACAGATCCAAACTTCACCCATCACGGTGGGCTGCGTTTAGCAAACCTTCAAGGACCGGGTCCCTTTTTATCGGGGTTCCACTCCCTTGGACCTGTATAGCACCCCTCAGAAAAACAACTTTAGGTAATGTGAGCATGACCAAAAAGCCCTGGGTCCAGCCCTGCAAAGAGAGGCATTACAAGCAAAACCTTGTGCTTTGTATACGAGGCCCGGGTACCATCCACCTTAGCCTCAGTGGCACTTACTAGTAGTAAGCTTGGAGGAGGAGTTTTCATTCTCTCTCTGACTGTCCAAGAGGCTGCATGACTCCTGACCCTCTGTCTGGACAGTGCTGATTGGCCCTGTGCTGATCACATGCACCCTCCCAAAAAAAAAAAAAACTCTCTAGCTAAACACACCGAACTGACCATGTGCAGAGTGGCTCTGTTTGATTGGGGCTCTGTTGGATTGGGGACTGTGGAAGAAGGGGAGGATCAGAGAAGACATGATCAAACAGCCTTTTTACACAATGCAGAGGATTAAGCCCATAGGTTCCACAGTGAGTATAACAAGCATGCTATACTGCATATACAGGCTGATTTTACCATTATGGGTTTAGTAACACTTTTAAAGTGACACTAATATTCTTATTCTTCAAAAATAATCCAATCACTGACTCTGTGCATTCAGAAAAGGAAGTAGCCGGAAAATGACAGACCTGGGGCAGAGGGGACCAGAGGAGGACATGGAGGTGGACACAGAGGGGGAGCAGAGGAGGATACATTAAGGGAGTGGAGGAGGACACGGAGGAGGACACGGAAGGGGAGCGGAGGAGGGCATGGAGGGGGAGCGGAGGAGGACACGGAGGGGGAGCAGAGAAGGACACGGAGGGGGAGCAGAGGAGGACACGGAGGATGCCACAGAGGGGAAGCAGAGGACGACACGGAGGGGGAGCAGAGGACGACACAAAGGGGGAGCGGAGGGGGAGCGGAGGGGGAGCGGAGGAGGAGCGGAGAAGGACACAGAGGGGGAGTGGAGGAGTAGCGGAGAAGGTCAGGGAGGGGGAGCGGAGGACACAGGAGACAGTCAGGGGATGATCGGTGCAGTGGGGGGGGGGGCGTTACAAGCACCAATCTCCCTGTATAGATTTAATTAAAGCAGCTGAAAGCTGCAGGAGAGGGAGGAGGAGAAGCGGCTGTCAGCTGCCTGATTGAAATCTATACAGGGAGATCGGTGCTTGTAACGTCCCCCACCATACCGATCAACCCCTGACTGTCCAGGTATCGGATTAGCCAGCGGAGCATTTGCATGAGTACAAGTACTCGTGCAAATGCTCAGTATCAGCACCGATACCGATACTAGTATCGGTGCAACCCTAGTTTAGAGCCTCGTTCACACCTTGGTGTAGAGATGAAAGTTTTTCTGCACATGTTCTGCAAGTGCACAAAAAACAATTGTTCTTTAATCTCTATGTGCCCTGTTCACACCACAACATGTGGATTTATTCTGACTTGTATGCAGTTTTCTGCACAGGAAAAAAAACTGACATGACATCAACATTGATGTGAATAAGGCTTAATGCGCATGAGTGAATGCGCATGAAAACTGATATCAACGTGCATAAAAACTGGCTGAAACGCGCATGAAAATATATGTCTCTGCGAGTGAAACCTTCGCTGTTTTCCCATCAGTTTTCATGCAGGTATGGTGTGAATGAGCTAACTCATTGCTTGGAGAATGCACACCTCCTCCTGGACACCGCCATGTCCAGTCTTCCATCCACAGAAAAAGCTCTCCTCCCTCTGTGCCCAAGTTTGGACATTGCAGCCAGCCCACCCTGAATGAGGGTCCTGGGCCTAATGGCTGCCTTCTTTAACCTAATTGTGTGGGTTCAGTCTCTAGGCCAGCACACTTGTCAGCATCCCAAGACATGCCTTGATCTGGCTTGTGGGTCCAAAGAACTTATCATAAGAAGCTCACCACCCGATCAACATCAAAGCAAGTTGATAATTTCTTCAATGCTGGACCTCTCAACCATAGGGTCAGAACCAGAAGTCTCACCGCTCAAAGATAGGCATACCAAATTAAGACTTTAGACGACCTTCCTATACCAGCTCCTTCTGCTGTCCACTTTTCAGGCGTGAAAAATTAGGATGCAGACTTTCTCAATCGCCAGTGTCTAGACTCTCTAGAGAATTGTCTCTTCACCCAGAGGTGTTGAAGCCCTGAATAACTTTCTGTGCCGTGTAATGTATAATAAGACCCCTTTCACACGGGCGCCTCCGCCTACCGGAATCAGCTTTTGTCTGCAGCACTGTGGCACCTTTATGTAGGGTTGCCACCTTTTCATCAAGCCAAACTCGAACACTTCTGCGGTGCACGGAATTCGAAAAAAAATATGTAGTACAAATAGGTGTAAAACCTTTACAACCTTTTTTAAAAATTGTGCTGCACCATAATGCATGGTATATTGTTACCATACCTTTTGCCGCTGGTGAAAGAGCGCAAAAGCAAAGGGTGTGGTAGTGCCCATAAGACTCAGATGCACCACTGCACACCTGTAAAAGGTAAGTATGTTTTTGTGCACTGCAGAATGCACCCAAATTTGTGCACATTCATAGAATGCAAAAATGTCCACCTAGAACAGGAGTAATTAACTGAAATTCAAGGAGGTCCAATTGTTAAAATATTCTTTCAGTTAAGATCCAAATTGTTCTCTAATATAACATAAAAGTAGGCCAATCACATTCATATTTCAAGTAAAAAAATAAATAGAACCAGGTTACATACAGTGTCCCTATCAGAGCTTCCCCTTACATCAGGGGTGGCCACCAGAGCTCTGCCTTACATCAGGGTTGCCCATTCTTACAACAAGAGAGCCCACTCTGCTTTACATCAAGTGTGCCCACCAGAGCTCCCTCTTACATCAGATGTGCACACCAGAGTCTCCCTTGCATCAGATGTGTCCACCAGCGCTCCCCCTTACATCAGATATGTTGATCAGAGTTCCCCTTACATTAGATGTGCCTATCAAAGCTCCCTCTTACATAGGTTGGTCTCACCAGAGCTCCCCTTACATCTGATGTACCCACTAAAGTCCCTACTTACATCAGATGTTCCAACCAGAGCTCCCTCTTACATCGGCTGTGCTCACCAGAGCGCCCCCTTACATCAGATGTGCTCACCAGAGCTCTCTAGTACATCATATGTGCCCACTAAAGCTTCCCCTTACATCAGATGTGCCCACCCGAGCTCCCCCTTACACCAGGGGTGCCCACCAGAGTCCCCTCTTACATCAGGGTTCCCCCTTTAGAGCTCCCTTTTACATTAGGTGTGCCCAACAGAGCCCCTTTTACATCAGATGTACCTACCAGAGCTCCCCCTTACATCAGGTGTGCCCACCTTCGCTTGCTCTTACATCAGGTGTGCCCGCCAGAGCTCCCTTTTACATCAGATGTGCCGACCAGAGCACCCCCTTACATCAGATGTACCCATCAGAGCTCCCTCTTACATCAGTTGCGCCCACCCGAGCTCCCCCTTACACCAAGGGTGCCCACCAGAACCCCCTCTTACATCAGGTGTGCCCACCTTCGCTTGCTCTTACATCAGGTGTGCCCGCCAGAGCTCCCTTTTACATCAGATGTGCCGACCAGAGCACCCCCTTACATCAGATGTACCCATCAGAGTCCCCTCTTACATCAGGGGTGCCCATCAGAGCTCCCTTTTACATTAGGTGTGCCCAACAGAGCCCCTTTTACATCAGATGTACCCACCAGAGCTCCCCCTTACATCAGGTGTGCCCACCTTCGCTTGCTCTTACATCAGGTGTGCCCGCCAGAGCTCCCTTTTACATCAGATGTGCCGACCAGAGCACCCCCTTACATCAGATGTACCCATCAGAGCTCCCTCTTACATCAGTTGTGCCCACCCGAGCTCCCCCTTACACCAGGGGTGCCCACCAGAACCCCCTCTTACATCAGGGGTGCCCATCAGGGCTCCCTTTTACATTAGGTGTGCCCAACAGAGCCCCTTTTACATCAGATGTACCCACTAGAGCTCCCCCTTACATCAGGTGTGCCCACCTTCGCTTGCTCTTACATCAGGTGTGCCCGCCAGAGCTCCCTTTTACATCAGATGTGCCGACCAGAGCACCCCCTTACATCAGATGTACCCATCAGAGCTCCCTCTTACATCAGTTGTGCCCCCCTGAGCACCCCCTTACATCAGGTGTGCCCACCCGAGCTCCCCCTTACATCAGATGTGCCCAAAACTTCTATTAGTCTACAAACATGTGATCAGGGCCAGTCACTGCTTACAAACAGCTCATTGTTTACAAACATGTGGGTGGAGCCATTCACTGTTTACAAACATGTGCTCATTGTTTACAAACATGTGGGTGGAGCTAGTCACTGTTTACAGCCATGTGATCACTGTTTACAAACAGTGACTGGCCCCGCCCACATTTGTAAACAATGAGCACATGTTTGTAAACAGTGATTGGCTCCCACTACATGTTTGTAAACAATGAGTACATGTTTATAAACAGCGTTTGTAAACAGTGGTTGGCGCCGCCCACATGTTTGTAAACAATGAGCACGTTTGTAAACAGTGACTGGCCCCGCCCACATTTGTAAACAATGAGCACGTGTTTGTAAACAGTGATTGGCTCCCACTACATGTTTGTAAACAATGAGTACATGTTTATAAACAGCGTTTGTAAACAATGGTTGGCGCCGCCCACATGTTTGTAAACAATGAGCACGTTTGTAAACAGTGAATGGCTCCGCCCACATGTTTGTAAACAATAAGCACATGTTTGTAAACAGTGACTGGCCCTGAACACATGTTTGTAGAGCCAGAGCTCTCCCTTACATCAGGTGTGCCTGATGTAAGCGAGAGCTCTAATGGGCACATCAAATGTAACAGGGTGCTCTTGTGGGCACACCTGATGTAAGGGGGAGCTCTTGTGGGCACACCTGATGTAAGGTGGAGGTCTGGTGGCCACACCTGATGTAAGGGGGAGCTCTGTTGGGCACATCTGATGTAAGAGGGAGCTCTGCTGTGCACATCTGATGTAAGGGGGAGCTCTGTTGGGCACATCTGATGTAAGGGGGAGCTCTGGTGGGCATACCTGATGTAAAGGGAAACTCTGGTGGGCACATCTGGTGTAAGAGGGAGCTCTTGTGAGCACACCTGATGTAAGGTGGAGGTCTGGTAGGCAGATCTGATGTAAGCGGGAGCTCAGTTGAGCACATGTGCTGTAAGAGGGAGCTCTGCTGGGCACATCTGATGTAAGAGGGAGCTCTGGTGGGCACAGCTGATGTATGAGAGAGCTCTGGTGGGCATACCTGATGTAAAGGGAAACTCTGGTGGGCACATCTGATGTAAGAGGGAGCTCTGCTGGGCACACCTGATGTATGAGGGAGCTCTGGTGGGCATACCTGATGTAAAGGGAAACTCTGGTAGGCACATCTGATTTATGAGAGAGCTCTTGTGAGCACACCTGATGTAAGGTGGAGGTCTGGTGGGCACAGCTGATGTAAGGGGGCGCTCTGGTGGGCACATCTGATGTAAGAGGGAGCTCTGGTGGGAACACCTGATGTAAGAGGGAGCAATGATAGGGACACCTTATGTAACCTGGTTCTATTTTCTTTTACTTGAAATATGAATGTGATTGTCACTGTTTACAAACATGTGCTCACTGTTTACAAACATGTGGGCGGGGCCAGTCACTGTTTACAAACACGTGTGCAGGGCCAGTCACTGTTCACAAACATGTGCTCACTGTTTACAAACATGTGGGCAGTAGGGTGACTACATTCCCAAACTGCCATTCAGGCCCCTTTCACACTTCAAAGTCGCGCGATTCTATTGCGATTTTGCCACTATTCGCGGACGCGATTTCTGTCGCGATTTCAAGTAATGCCTGTGTAAGTGGCATCAAAATCAGACCAAAGTAGTGCAGGGACTACTTTGAAGTCATACTAATATGAATGGCTGTCATTGGAAATAATGGGGAACGACTTGTCATGCTACTTTGCAGTCCCAAATCGTGGGACAAGTCGTATAAGTGTGAAAGGGGCCTCAGATACACCCCCCTCCCCCTTCCCCAAAAAAAGATGAAAACATTTTGTCAAGGACTGGGGGGGGGGGGGGGTGATTTGTCGGGCGAATGGCTGGTGTTAGCACTGAAATCATTTCAACATCATGCTGGATATGGTGTCACGCTGATCAAATCACATTATTTCTATTATACCTTGTTAAAAATTAAAAAAATGTAATAGTTCAACTCACCACAATGCAGAATCAGTGGGAACCCTGAGCTTGTCGCCTGCCACCAGATGCAGCGTGCCATCGTCGCCTGCCACCAGATGCAGCTTGTCACTTGCCACCATCGCCTGCCACCAGATGCAGCGTGCCATCGTCGCCTGCCACCAGATGCAGCTTGTCACTTGCCACCATCGCCTGCCAAGAGATGCAGCGTGTCATTAGGTTCCGGCAGCTAGAAGGGTGTAATGGTGCACAATTAAAACCTGTGATTTCGTGTAACTAAAAGGCAGCGTCATTTTTGGGCATTTTGCCAAGACACCCCTGAAGAAACCTCAAGCCACCCTGGTTGAAAAAGGCTGGAATAGACAAACAAGAGTTAACAATATAATAAACAATGAAAAAGAAGGCCCCTTTCACACCCGTGGACCCGATTGGACCACCCATTGTCCTCGATGAGGCGGCGGATGTCAGCGGACATGTGTCCGGTCTGCAGACACCCACTGGACATCCGATCTGACAAAATATGCTGAAAACAGACGGATGGCGATATGCTTGCCATCCGACCGCTGATCCTTGCTGAGTAGGCGGATGACCTGACTCTCATCCACTTGCTCAGCGGGTATCAGAGGAGATCAGCGGAGAGATCCCCCTCT
This sequence comes from Lithobates sylvaticus, assembly GCA_028564925.1. NCBI lineage: Eukaryota > Metazoa > Chordata > Amphibia > Anura > Ranidae > Lithobates > Lithobates sylvaticus. The sequence continues at coordinate 261,631,334 of CM053028.1, forward strand.
GACCAAGGGAATTGGCCTGGATATGAAGGCGGTAACAGTGTAACACACAAAATTAGCAGAAGGGGCCCAAAGGGTGGCGCTCAAGAGCTGAAATCCCTCGCAGTACATCACTACGTTCGTGTTTGGTGGCCGACAATTGTGTACCGTTAGTAAGTAAGACAAGTTACTGGCACACACCCTTTGGACAAAAATCAGACGCTTGGTTGGCCAACAATCTGATCATGTGTACGAGGCTTTAAGGTTTGACCTCATATTATATGGTTTTGGTAAATCTAAAGAAAAAACCTCCAGAAAATCTAATAGTGTGTATAGGGTCTTAGATAGCAGGTCCAACAATGCATGGTCATGTCCCACAGGCAATCAGCATACCACCAAACCGGTCCTCAGATAGTTCATTTTCCTCCAATATTGTGTTCAAATAGTGTAACTGCGCTAATCCAAACAAACTGCTAGTGCAATATTACCACTAATGCGGTGTTATATGCCAACCCTACCATTAAATCAATGAACTATAAAGTGCAACATGACAAAAAAGTGCAAAATATCACAACTTAAACCATAAACATATGATAATTCCCAAAGTCCATCTCCATAAGGCTGGTTTCACACTGGGGCAGTGCAGGCGGCGACGGTAAAGCAGCGCTATATTTAGCGCTGCTTTACCGTCGTTTTAGCCGCGGTATGTGGCCACTAGCGGGGTGGTTTTAACCCCCGCTAGCGGCCGAAAAAAGGTTAAAACCCCCCGCAAAGGTGTCCCATTGATTTCAATGGGTAGGAGCGGTGAATACACCGCTCCTTCACCGCTCCAAAGATGCTGCTAGCAGGACTTTTTTTACCGTCCTGCTAGCGCCCTGCTCCAGTGTGAAAGCCCTCAGGGCTTTCACACTGGAGACACAGCAGCAGCTGTTTCAGGTCGGTTTGCAGGCGCTATTTTTAGCGCAATAGCGCCTGCAAAACGACCCAGTGTGAAAGGGGTCTTAGTCATATGTATTCAATGTGATCATATGCTTCAATTTCCATCCGTGCTTTCTAACAATAACTTTTCACCACTTCGTGTGCCACCACCACCTTCTAAAATGGGCACTCACCAGAGCCTAGAGACAGTTTTGCCTTTGATTCATATAGGGATAACCACTCCATTATCCTGCTGTTCCTCCAACTAGTTAGCCACTATATGCTCCTCCTTTCTCCATATCAATGTTGGCATCTCATAAAAATTGAACATTCATTATTGCGCAATATGTTTATATAAAAGCTTTATTTTGTTTTGGCCAGTAAAAATTTTTATAAATGTATACGCACACTTTATGGTGCCTTAGAAGCGGCACTGAGTCTATCCAGATGTTTGTAGGGCAGCACAGTGGTGTAGTGGTTAGCACTTTCACCTAGCAGTAATAGGGTCGCTGGTTCAAATCCCGACCACAACACCTTCTGCCTGGAGTTTGCATGTTCTCGTAAGCATGTCGGGACCCCACAGGGCAAGGACCGCACTATACCACAGATGGGCACCAGTGGCAAAAGCGCCCTGAGGCAATTCAGTTGGCATAGGTAGCGCTATACAAGTCATTTGTTATGGGGATCCGCCACGCCGTTTCATTCCTTGATCCCGGCGTGCGTTCCAAGCCTCGTTTTGGTTTGTGACAGGAAGTGACGTCCGTAATTACCCAGAAGCCTCTACGCGTTTCGCATACATACAAGCGTCATCTGATGACGCAAGTATGTATGTGAAACGCGTAGAGGCTTCTGGGTAATTAACAGCAAATTTTTAAGCCTCCTGGTATGTGACTAAACAGAGGGAATGCTCCCTCCACTAAGACAAGTAACTGTGACTGTCCAGACTGCTGCATACGGTGATTCTCCTCTCCCTGAAGCAATGTAAAGGAAGAGAAAAGTCATGTTTGCCTTCAAATTCTTCTTCCTCTGGAAAATCAAAACAAGGCAGCAGAGGAAGAGGGTGGGGTTGCAGCAAGGACGCAGCCTGATTGGATAAGCCTGAGAACCCCCCTCCCAGTGCAGTGACATACTATCGTCCAGCCCAACATCTGGACTTGTCTGCTTTTCTCTGAGCCCGCCCCGGACAGATAAGAGATCTGTTTTGTGTGACGCTGGTAAGGTCTGCCTGCAGACCTTGACAAGCAGGAGTCTCCGGCTGTAAGTGGCTGCTGATGGGGGCGCTATGAGACGAGCTAGAGCGCCCACCTGGCGCCGCCCCTGGCAAGGGCATCGCTAAAATGGCGTGATCTGACGGGTTCACTTATCTGACAGAACACCGTCTTCCAGCAGTTGACACTGTTGCTATGACACCGCCAGGGAGCGCCAAGCACAACAACTCACGCTGGACGCTGGTGCTCCTGTAAAGTGCGTCCCCCAGTGTACAGAGAACTAAAAGAAAGGTTCCTCCTGCAGGCAGGTGGTGTGAGCGGTAACTGGTGCTGTCAGTGCGGGAGAGAGAGATGACACAGTCTATAGTTGTACAAGGTGAGAAATAATGGAGGAACTGGAGGTGATAAACGTTTCTGTTACTTATTGGCTTGTCTTTTCCTGCTGGTGCCGTTCTATAACTTTGCTCACTCTTCTAACTTTCTAACTTGATACTGGCACAATGGAATGAATTGTTCTGTAAGTGGGAAAGGATCTGTTGTTGTTTACTGCAAGCTTTCTCCAACTTTGTTTTCATAATTTAACCCTTTCATGTCTAAGCCTATTTCTGACATTTTGTTGCTTACAAGTTGAACACTTAAAGTGATTTGTAAGGGTTTGTTTGTTTAAATAAACAAAAAAAAAACATATCATACTTCCCTCCACTGTGCAGCTCGTTTTGCACAGAGTGGCCCCGAACCTCATCTTCTGGGGCCCCTCAGCGGCTCCTCCCCCACATCAGTTAACCCTCTAGGAGAAGCACTCTCCCGGGGGATTACCTTGTGGGTGCGCTCCCGAGTCCAGCATTTGCGTCCATAGAGGCAGAATGCAGGACTCGGCCCCCAGCGCCTGCGTCATTGGATTTGATTGATAGCAGTGCAGCAATTGGCTCCCACTGCTATCAACCTATCCAATCAAGAGCCGTAAACCCCGAGCAGAGAGACAGCGTGTCCCCGCCGGGTGAAATTCCATGGCTCAGGTAAATAAAATGGTGAGGCCTGACTGCCAGGTGTTTTTTCACCTTAATGCATAGGATGTATTAAGGTGAAAAAAACACGAAGGTTTACAACCCCTTTAAGGACCGAGCCTCTGTTTGACACTTGTTGTTTAAAATAATTTTAAATTTTTTTTGCTAGAAAATTATTCGGAACCCCCAAATAAAAAATAAAAAAATTATATACATTTTTTTTTTTTTTTTTAAGCAGAGATCCTAAAGAATAAAATGGCGATCGTTGCAATATTTTATGTCACACTGTATTTGCGCAACGGTCTTTCAAATGCAATTTTTTTGGGAAAGAAGACACTTTCATGAATTAAAAAAACTAAAAATAAACAGTAAAGTTAGCCCAATATATATATTGTATCAAATAAATGAATATTGTGATCACTTTTATTGCTGTCACAAGGAATGTAACAGTAATAGGTGGTGACAGGCTCACTTTTTTTTTTATTTTATTTTTGTTATGGAGGAATTTGGGTTCTAAAAGACCCCAAATCACGCCTTTGCACTTAAAGCGGCGCTCCACCCTAAAGTGGAATTTCCGCTCCTTGGATCCCCCCCCCCCCCTCCGGTGCCACAATTTGCACCTTTCAGGGGGGAGGGGGGTATCTGCACCCACTTCCGGGCATAGATAGCCGCAGAATATCCGCAAATACGTGACTCCCCCCCCCCGATGTGTTCTGGGAAACACACAGTTGCCAGAACACAACGGGGACCGGTAAAGACGCGCTACGTGACTTGCGCGGTAGGGAACCAGGCATTGAAGCCGCAACGCTTCACTTCCTGATTCCCTCTCTGACGATGGTGGCGGGGGCAGCCGAGAGACGACCGATTACTTGTCTTCTGCTGCCGACATCGCAGGCACCCTGGACAGGTAAGTGTCCATTTATTAAAAGTCAGCAGCTGCAGTATTTGTAGCTGCTGGCTTTTATGATTTTTTTTTTTTTTTAAGGTGGACCTCCTCTTTAAAAGTATTCAGTTCGCCAAAAAAACTGCGATTCTTCTTTCTTCTTTCTTTTTCGCCATTGGCAGCCAAGTAAACCGGAAGTGACGTCGCTTCTGTGTTTTTACATAGGAGACTCAATCAAAGTCGTTTTCCGGTTTCATTACAGTCTCAGCCCAGCTGGCGGATGTGCCAGATTGTTGGGACGGGAGGCGCGGAAAGAGCGTCGGGACAGTGACACTGGGCTATCATCATCGCATTCAGGGCACAGTGACACTATATCATCATCATCCAGGGCACAGAGACACTATATAATCATCGCACAGTGGCGCCGTGCAATTTCAGCCTGTTCATCTTGATTGGCTAAAATCGCACAGCACCAAAGTTGTGCATGCAAACTGAATACTTTTAAAGAGGAGGTCCACCTTAAAAAAAAATTCATAAAACTCACTGCAACTGGATTGCATGGTACTTCTATACCACGTGATCCGGTTCAGGGCAAGCGTGCTACGTTTGCAACATGCATTTGGTGTGTCATTAATATTGAGAACTGCTGCAGATGGCGACTGCAGGGCATTTTGAAGGCGGTGATATACACATAGAACACAGGTTTCCCGCACCACATTCTGGTGTGAACCTGCCCTTGGTAAACTCATTTATTCTTGGAAAAATTCTACTATTAGTAATGTAAGTATATTTTGGAAAACTAGTATGCTATTCTCTGTGAGTCTCCGGTTCACGCTGGGGCGGCTTCAAAGTCACCCGACTCCGAAGCCGCCCCGTACAGGGGGACTTCAGTGTGGCTTGCAACCAACTTCTGTAATCTAAGTCAATGCAAGTCGCCCCCAAATGGTACAGGAACCGCTTTCTAAAGCCCCATACACACGCTCGGATTATCCGAGGACCAGGTCCGTCGGATCATGTCCGTCATACTTTGTCCGATGTTGGTTTTTTGCGTACACACAGTCGGACAAAGTTGTCGGAAAATCCGATCATTCTGAACGTGGTGACGTTTGTTGCCTACGACGGGACTACCTAGAGGCTAGTAGCCAATAGCTTTGGTCTTGTAATGTGATCTGAGCATGCGTAGCACTTTGTCCGTCAGACAACGCTACACACGATCGTATTTGGTGTGATCGGACCGTGTTGTCAAAAAATCTATCCAGCAGGAGATAGGACTTTGTCCGTCGGACAATCCGATGTACACTGTCCGATGGTGCATACACACGGTCGGATTTTTCAACAACATTGTCCGATCGGACAGAATCCATGCGAAAATCCGACCGTGTGTATGGGACTTTAGTCGGAGCGACTTGAGTCGCTCTGATTAGAAGGGTTCCATTGCAGTGAATGAAGCACAACTTGTCAGGCGGCTAAGTCACCTGACAGATCGCCTCAATGTAAAGCGAGCCTAAAGGCTTAGCAATGTGTTTTTTTTTTTTGTTTTGTACTGCTGAAAAAAGATCAGCTTAACCCTTCTGTGTTCCTAGATATGCACAGGGACCATACTTTTCATGTTACGCTCATTCACAGAGAGATTGCTATAAAGAGACCATGTTTTTGCCGCTTTCATAATCAGACTATGCATTAACTGAGCATGCTAAACATACAGACTTCCCTTCCTTTTAGTTACCATCATTAATAAATAGTAAGAAGAGTGCAGTTGCTTTGAGATCTTTGAGTTCCAATGCTGAGTGGGAACATTATCTGTGTTGATTTTAGATATTCACTAAATTGGTTTCTTCCCATAATCCAAAATAATGTTTGTAAGGATTTAGCTTCCTCTCAAACTGGACAGTATAGGCATGATAAATGGGGAGCTTCTTTGAGGATGTGCTGTGACTGTCTCGCTGCACTCTATGTGTAATATGGCATTGTACAAATGAGGACATTCTATTTTTGCAAAATATGACCCAAGCAATAGAGCAATTCTGGGAATATTTTATAATGTTTTTTTTTTTGTTCCCCTTTTTTTTTCTTGTGTAGTTGGACAGTGTGGAAATCAGATTGGGTGCAGGTTCTGGGACCTTGCATTGAGAGAACATGCTGCTGTGAACAAGGTAAAACAACTTCCCTTTTCAGATCATTTTTTTAATCCAAGCTGACATACTGTATGCTGACAGTCCTGAGTGGTGGTGCAACATCAATGGCAACTCATCTTCAGTTTAACACAGAGCAAAGTAATACTTCATTAAGTGTTTATGTGGCTGCTTATGCTGACCGATTTGGCTTGACGTATGTTTCTGCTCATGATCAATGCTGGAAACGCATCTTAAATTCCACGTTATGCTGCCCATGTGTTTAAGACCTTAAAGTGCTCCTGTGATGGTTTAGAAATGTAAAAGTGTTACAAGAGTAATTTCATGCCAGTATTCACTCCAGGGATGTCGGCCTCAACATAGCTAGATTCAGGAGACTGGTGGAGACGGTGAAACAAAATCCATCCTAACACCAGCACACAGCAAACAAAAATATAATTGAACCAAAAACACAGTGACAGAATAAGTAACTAATCAACCTAAGGCCCCTTTGACACTGTCAGACCGTTCAGGTCCACCTGTCAGTTTTGACGACTGACCTGAACGGGCGCTTAATGCTGGTCTATGGAGCAACAGATGTCAGCGGTGACATGTCCGCTGACATCCGATTCGCCAAAAGCAGACGGATAGCCCTACGTCCGGATCCGTCGCTATCGGATGAAAACGGACATCCGATCTCTCCATAGAAACCAGCGGCGCTCAACAAGCCCTTCCCCGCTCAATGAGCAGAGAGGGACCTGTCATCCGCCGCCTCAGCAGAGATCAACGGAGAGATCTCCCACTGAGCTGGCGGACTCCGAGGCAGTGGATCCGCCTCGTGGGAATGAGGCCTAATAAACAGAAAGACTAGCTATATACAAAATGGGGAACACAGAAAGGCAGGGGAAAACTGGAGGCGCAGGGAGCACATGAGAAGGGGGATCCAAAACTGGGATCAGAAACAAGGGGTTGCAGGTACAAGGCAGCAGTGTCAGACGCAAGATCAGGATTTAGGGTTGCACCAATACTAATACTAGTATCGGTGCCGATAGCGAGCATGTGCCCGAGTACTTGCACACGTGCAAATGCTTGGATGCTTGATCCGATACCTGGGCAGTCAGGGTTGTGTGATGGTGGGGGGGAGTTACAAACACCAACCTCCCTGTATAGATTTCAATAAAGCAGCTGGGAGCCAAATCTCATCCCCTCTTCCCCCCCCCCCCCCCAGCAGCTTTTAGCTGCTTTATTGCAATCTATACAGGGAGATTGGTGCTTGTAACTCCCCCCCCACCAACGCACCGATCTCCTCTGGTCCCCTTCTGTGTGCTCCTCCTCTTCCGGTCCCTGTCCCAGATCTGGCAGGATGGAGAGCGGAGATCACTGACTCTGTCCATTCATAACTGGGCAGGATGCTTCAGTTTATGAATGAACAGGAGCCTCTGTCTCCTGTCCATTCATCTTCAAAAATTGTTAAAAAAAATTAACATAAGAATAAAAAAACTACTGACACACTCCACACGTCATCAGTGCTGCATATTGGTGCCACTGTCAAATGACCTTAAAGCAGGGTTCTGCCTAAAAGTGGAACTTGCGCTCATTGTACTCCTCTCCCCCCTCCGGTGCCACATTTGGCACCTTTCGGGGGGAGGGGGGACAGTATACCTGTCTTTCACAGGTATCCTGTTCCCACTTCCAGGAGCCTCAGCCGCGGGTATTGAGGTCACCACCTGGGCTTCCTCCCTCCTCCTCCCCTGGCCAGTAGGAGATAGGAGCAGAGCCTCGTGCATGTGCAGTAGGGTTCCTGGCATACCCTTATTCGCAATGGAGGCGGCATGCACCCGACAGCTGATGGAAACATCAGCTGCGGTGCCGACATCGCTGGACTCCAGGACAGGTAAGTGTCCGATTATTAAAAGTCAGCAGCTGCAGTATGTGCAGCTGCTGGCTTTTAATTTATGCAGCGGTGGGCGGACCTCTGCTTTAAAAAAAAGTATCGGGGAGTACATGGGGGGGGGGGGGGAGTATTGGTACTTGTACTCGGTAAAGTGGCATTGGTGCAACCCTATCGGGATCAATTGCAAACAGAATCTGGCAGCAGCAAAACACTGGAGCAAGAGGCACTTGTAGGGGGGGGGGGGGGCTAAATTTCTTCCCAGCAGCCAGCATCAGGTGGTAAATGATCACTGAGATCTGCTGGGAGACACCTGCTAGTGGACACCGTAACTACAACCTTGTACTCTGGGAAGCACAGTACCACCAGCAGGTGATCTAGGTCCTGACAGAGACTAGCATTTGTCAGTCAAATTACATGAGGGGGGTGGTAAAAATTTGTCTAGGAGATAAGTCAACCTTTTACAACCTGGGCCTAGCCTCCAAAGCTTGCTCCATGTATTACAATCTCCTTTTAAAAATGCCAACAACCACAGCCACCCTGACTACAGTTAGTTGTTGGTAAATCTAAAGGCGGTTGTACAGACATTGTAAATACAGATTGTAACATATGGATCCAGCTCAAAGTACATCTAAAGACTCCTGTGTGGTAGTCTAAAATGTTTCAAATTCCGTTGCTATGTGATGCAGGAGTCTTTTTAAAAAAAAAAAAAGTTAATTTCCCTCCGTTTAGTGAGCCAAAACCTCCTCCTTCATTTGTGCCTTACACACTCTGACATTCACAATGTGGAGAGGGTGCCAAGAAAACCTGGCCTACATGAGGGACAATGCTATAAACTTGCAGTGCAGAAGTGTTGTCCCCCCATCACTGGAAGCTACATTAGATGGACTACACTAGCAGAATCATTTGGTATTTGTGAGAATGTGTAGTGGAAATAAGGTAACATGGTCACTAGAGATGCAGATGCTATTTTAAAGAGCTCCATAGGTATCGTTTGAAGGCTAAGGCAGGTACTCTTGTAGGTTTGTGGTTAGGTTCATGTCATAGGAAAAAAGATTGCTGTAAAGGTGTATTTACATCTTCTAGTGTTGTATAAATGTAACCAGAAGCAAAACATTTTACTTTTTTCCAGAAAGGAATTTATGACGAAGCTTTGTGCAGCTTTTTTAGAAATGTTGATACAAGGTAAGTTTTATGGTTTATACCAAAGAATAAGAAGTATGAAACATGCTACTACTGTGTTTCCCTGAAAATAAGCCCGGGTCTCATATTAATTTTAGCAACCAAAAACACAGTAGGGCTTATTTTCGGGGTAGGGCTTGCCATGCAATGTGCTATCTTCTCTCCCCCTCTCCCTCCCTGCATGCCAGGAATCCCCAGTGTGAACAGAGTAAAAGTGCCTGTAATATGCTGGAATCCTCTCTATTACAGGATTGTGTAATGTGGAGGGTGTGCGTTTTCTGTAATAAAATTTGTGTTTCGTTCTAAGGTAAGTATTTCAAAATGAGCTAGTATGCGTTGCATACTAGTTTTATTATGCCTTTGTCTGCGCGGGTGTGACATTACCGCAGCCCAGCCATTCAAGCGGCCGAAGATCCTAAACCTGGAAAGAAGATGGGCGAAGATGGAAGTGCCGGGGAGCTGTCACAGTGCTGGAAAAGTGATATGTGAAAATACTAGGCAGAAGTGCAATGTACAATAAGATCTCAGTATTTAGACATGGTAAAATGCTTACCAGTGTTCCAGTCATTTTGTTGTGAATAGGAGAGCTGTTTAAATATTGTTTAAAAAGAAAAACTGTCTTTTGTTTTCCAGAACTGAAACTGTCAGACCAGATGTTCAAAGAGGGAAGATTTGCTCACTTAAAGCACGGGTAAGACAAATGAAACTGATTGCATCTTGAATTACCATCTCAAAAAGTACCAGTGCTGTTATGACTGCACAATAATGTAGCTTCTGTCCTGCTGATCACACAAAGTACAAATATGGATTATCAAAAAATATATTACAAATATTTAAGTCGTGTGCAACCCAATTATGCTGTGAACTAAATTAGCACTATACTCATATTCATTGCTTGGCATGGATATACCTTGTTAAATATGCGGTATGTTTTAAACTACTTTCTGAAATCCCAGATGAACTTCAGCTCCAGCTATAACTTGAAAATAAATGGAAAATTACATACACAGGAAGACATAAGTACGTGTGTGTGTGTGTGTGTGTGTGTGTGTGTGTGTGTGTGTGTTTGTTTTGTTTTTTTTTATTTTTTTTTTTTTAAATGGCATCTACCAAAAAATCCTTTGGTGAGGAGGACCAACAAGATAGTCCTTCAGGTAAGCTAATTGTCAATTGCTGCAAGGATCATCCAAGGTTTCTGATCATCCAAACCACAGGTGGGAAAGAAATTCAACTAGAAGAAAGGAGCAGAGAGCAACTCTGATGCCTTGTGCACACGGTCAAACATTCCGACTACAAAATCCATCTGTTTTTTTTTTTTTATTTTTTCTGACGGATTTTGTCCGAAACTTGTGTTGTCGGAAAATCCGAACGAGGTGATGTAGAAAACGTACGACGGAACTACGTAGAGGCCAGTAGCCAATAGCTTTCGTCTCCAAATTTTTTCTAAGCATGCGTGGCACTTTGTGCGTCGGAATTCTCTAGACACGATCGGAAAAAGTCCGCTTGGATTATGTTGTCGGAAAATTCTAGATCCTGCTCTCAAATTTTTTCCGACGGGAATTCCGTCGAAAAAAAGCCCGCTAGAGCCCACACATGATCGGATTTTCCGACAATATAATCTGATCTGACTTTTTCCATCGGAATACACCGTGTGTACTGGGCATTAGAGTATCCTCCAAAATCAATAAAAGGACAAACAGTGGAAGCTTGTCTCTTACAGTGGCCTGGATAATGCACACAGGGGTTGATTTACTAAAACTGGAGAATGCAAAATCTAGTGCAGCTATGCATAGAAACCAATCAGCTTCCAGGCTTAATAGAACAAGCTGAAATTTAGAAGCTGATTGGTTCCCATGCACTAGATTTTGCACTCTAAAGTTTTAGTAAATCAACCCCAAAAGTATATCTTGGCTATGCACAAATCATGAGCTAGAGGAAGGAAGTTTTCCCAAACAACTTCCACTCATGATATTTCTATGCAAACAAAAAAAAGGACTTACCGAGATACACTCCTTGTGTTATCCCAGCCATTGAAGAAGGTGAGGTTCCAGTGTTTTATTTTAATTTAATCTGGAGGATACACTCATGCCGCGTACACACGAAGGGACTATCCCGCGGGATTATCCTCTGGACTCAAGTCCAGCGGACAATCCCCTCGTGTGTGGGCGTCGGCGGACTTTTTTTCCCAAAAGTCCGGCGGACCAAAGTTTTAAGTTTTGTTTTAAAATTATCCGCTGGACTTGGCAGTCCGGCAGACAATCCCGCCGTTAGTAGGCAAGTCCGCGGGACTTTTGAAAATGAACGGACTTGCCGCTCATCGGCAAGTCCGTTCATTTAGCATGTGACTTCAGGTTACGTAGCTAGCGTAGGCAGTAAATGCTCGGTCACCTGGCATGGATTTAAAGGGACTCCGCACGCTGAAAAACGGCATGGGGGTTCCCCCCAAATCCATCTCAGACCCTTATCCGAGCACGCAGCCCGGCCGGCCAGGAAAGGGGTGGGGACGAGCGAGCGACCCCCCCCCCCCCTCCTGAGCCGTACCAGGCCGCGTGCCCCCCCACCCCAAAGCACCTTGTCCCCATGTTGATGAGGACAAGGGCCTTTTCCCAAAAACCCTGGCCGTTGGTTGTCGGGGTCTGCGGGCGGGGGCTTATCGGAATCTGGGAGCCCCCTTTTATAAGGGGGCCCTCAGATCCCGGCCCCCCACCCTATGTGAATGAGTATGGGGTACGGCGTACCCCTACCCATTCACCTAAGGTGTAAAATGTAAAGTAAAAAAACACACACACTTTTGAAAAAATATTTTTTATTGCACTGCTCCGGGGGTCTTCTTCTGTCTTGGGGGTCTTCTCGCTGGACTCCTCCGGGCAGAGCTGTGCTGGGACTTATATGGGGACAGGGTCACATGCTCATGTCACATGGTGACCCCGCCCCCTGTGATGTCACAGCATCCTCCGGGACTGTGACATCACAGGGGGCGGGGTCACCATGTGACATGAGCATGTGACCCTGTCCCTATATAAGTCCCAGCACAGCGCGGCTCTGCCATTCCGGCCAGAGAGAGCAACGGGTCAAAAGAAGAAGAACCGGCGGCGCGGAAAACGACGACCGCCGCAAGAACAGAAGAGACCCCGGAAGACCCCCCCGAAGGCGGATCGAGACCCCCAGACGACGGCGACGACGAAGAAGGTAGCCGGACTTCTCCGCTCGGTAAAACAGCTAGGTAAATGGCGGAGGAGTCCGGTGAGAAGACCCCCAAGACGGAAGAAGACCCCCGGAGCAGTGCAATAAAATATTTTTTTAAAAGTGTGTGTGTTTTTTTTACTTTACATTTTACACCTTAGGTGAATGGGTAGGGGTACGTCGTACCCCATACTCATTCACATAGGGTGGGGGGCCGGGATCTGAGGGCCCCCTTATAAAAGGGGGCTCCCAGATTCCGATAAGCCCCCGCCCGCAGACCCCGCCAGGGTTATCGGGAAGAGACCCTTGTCCTCATCAACATGGGGACAAGGTGCTTTGGGGTGGGGGGGCCGCACGGCCCCCCTTTCCCCAGGGCACCCCCCATGTTGAGGGCACGCGCCTGGTACGGCTCAGGAGGGCGGGGGCGCTCGCTCGTCCCCACCCCTTTCCTGGCCGGCCGGGCTGCGTGCTCGGATAAGGGTCTGAGATGGATTTGGGGGGAACCCCCACGCCGTTTTTCGGCGTGGGGAGTCCCTTTAAATCCATGCCAGGTGATGGAGCTAGCGCGCCGGCATTTACTGCCTACGCTAGCTACGTAACCTGAAGTTGCGTTCTAAATGAACGGAGTGCTCCGTGTGTGGGCAAGTCCGTTCATTTTCAAAAGTCCCGCTGACTTTGGCCAGCGGAATGTCCGCCGGAAAAGTCCGTGCGTGTGGGCAAGTCACACGCTCGGAAAGTCCGGCGAAGCCCCGCTGGAAAGTCCGGCGGATTGTCCGCTGGACTAGGTCCGGCGGACAAAGTCCGCACGTGTGTACGCAGCATTAGTTGTACTTTCGGATTCTTCGTACTTTTTTCTTTCTTAGTTTTTTCTTTTTTTCTTATTTTAATATTAAGACTTGGATAGTCACTGAGAGGAACAGTCATCTTGTCTATTCCATGGGTTAATGGTCTGCGGTGTCACAATTGGCTTCTGAAGCAGTCATTGTTCATGTAGTGAATCCAAATGCTTCAGGTGGATGCACATTGGTAAATAAGGATGAGCTCAGGCGTGATCGCAAGCTGCACGTGCAGAGCCCACCAGGAAGTCAGACGAGCCGAGAAAATTAAGTTCAATGCTTCCGAGCATGCTGCGAATTGTTTCCGAGCATGCATAGGAATTTTGCGTGTTGGAATTTGTACAGACAATCGGAATTTCCGATCGAAACTTTCCGACCAAAAAATTGAGAACCTGCTCTCAATCTTTTGCTGGCTGTAATTCCGCCAGCAAAAGTCCGATAGAGCATACACACGGTCGCATTTTCCGACCAAAAGCTCTCATCTGTCTTTTGCTGGAGGAATTTCCGATCGTGTGTACGCGGCATAAGTTGAATGAAGTTGGGCATCATTCATCATATAAGAGGACCAACACCGGATCACAGAGTGGTGAATCTGTTGGGGACAGCTCTGGAGATGGCGTATTACAGCGAGAATTTGTTTTTTTGTTCATTTTATTTTATTGTAACAGATTGCAGGGTATTTTTATTTTTTTGTGCTTGAGCTGTAATCAAGCCTTAAAACAGACCTGTGGTGTGATAAGACTGTGAACTAACTGACTGCTGATTTATACCACAGTCATCCCCAGGACCTCCTAAATTCTGGGTGGCGCTCTTATCCTAACGGCGCCAATTACTTGGTTTTGCAGTAACCAGTCCCTTTTCATTTTCCCTTGTTTCATTATTGGCTGCAAAATGCAGTGAGGAAAGGGAGCAGGCTACAGAATGACCATTAGAACTTTAATCTCAAAGTGCTTGTGGGAAAATTAGCTTGACATGTGTTCAGACAGTCCTGTATGACCCTGCTTTACACTTGGACATCAAACCAGGGTACTTGGTAAATATTTCCACATCTTAAGAAGGCTCTTGATGCTAAAAGCAGAAGGAACTTTAGCTGAATGATTCTTAGCACCCCTTACCACATTCACATTGGAGAACAGTAATAGTAGGACCAGTACCTATGTGTGCAGGTTCACTAATGATTGGTAGGATATTGTTAATGTTGGTTACAGCACTTTCATTGCTTTTTACAAAGCCTTAGTATTCTTCTTCTTTTTTTTTTTTTTTTTTGCTTAGGCAATACTTTAACATTTTAAAAGTTTATGCTCCTTTTCACATTCCTGAAATCAGGTGCTTAACAACATTAAAAGTCCCTCACAAACACATGTGAGAAACAGCAGTATTTTGCTTTGCCTAGTGCCTGTAAATACCGTGCTCAATGTCATGCTAGATGTGTTTTGTTTTTTTGTCCCCCTAGGCTGTCTTGATAGATATGGAAGAAGGTGTTGTAAATGAGATATTACAAGGGCCTCTTCGAGACCTTTTTGATAGCAAGCAGCTCATTACTGATGTATCTGGCTCAGGAAATAATTGGTAAGTCCTTAACACTACATATCTGTAGGGCAGAGCTAATAAATTAAAATTTTATACAGGTGCGATCCGTAAAATTTTTCTTCCAGCAGAGGTCCAAATCGCATGTTTGTGCAATGTCTCCGATCCTTCCTATCACAGCAAACTCATTATATATCAAAATCCCGTTCTTACATCGGTGTTCTCAGTCAGTCCCCTGCAGTCCCCCATTTCACATCTGTTTTCCCTTCATATTAGTGTCCGCTTGCACCCGTGTGTGTGTGTGTGTGTGTGTAATAAATATATAAATAAATACACACACACACACACACACACACACACACACACACACACACACACACACACACACATTATATATATATATATATATATATATATATATATAAACACATGTTTATAAGGGTGGCGGCGGAGTTTTTTTTTTTTTTTTCATTCCGGGACAATGTATTGTCCCGGAATGAAGGTGCCTGGGACACGGGACAAAAATCTGAAATCGGGGACAATCCCAGGCAATCCGGGACACGTGGGTACCCTAGCAGAAGGATTTTTGGCAAAAGAGACCAATAGGGTCTATTCTGTCATAAATACCCTGCCTGGCAGCCATTTGAATAAAAAACAAGCTTATTTCCTCTTTTAATATTTCTGAATTAAAAAGTTTATAATGATCACAATGATTCCTGAAGATATATACCTATTCATTTTGTATATGTAGGGCAGTTGGTCACGCGCTGTATGGTTCTCGGTACCGGGAGCAAATCGTAGAGAATGTGAGGAGGACAGCTGAGCAATGTGATTGTCTTCAGTGCTTCTTTGTGATTCACTCCATGGGTGGAGGTAAGAAAAATATTATTAGTGGAAATTAGACATGATCGTTTACCAGCAGATTGGTTAGACATCAGATGATTTTCTGTTCACTTGACAAGCATATTTACTATTCAGTGCATGCCGCGCAAGTTCATAGGCATTAATAGGATAAACTTGGTTATTTTCAGATAAGAAGTAGAAGTTTTATTTAAAAATTCCAACTTGCCCAATCGCTAGCAATGCTAATGCTGTTCAAATGTAATACTTTTTAACACCCAGTCTGTCATATTATCATATCTGCAGGTGACTGCTTTAAAGGAACAACAATTTAAGAAACCGTTTACTATTTAAGCATTGCCACTATATGTATAGGGTATATTTTACTTGCAAAGCTAGACAAATTTTGAAACTATTTTGAGGTTACTCTTTTAAAGCAATAACTGTAGACTACCAAAGAATGTGCAAATTGCTAACTCAGTTCTTATTGAAATTCTTTGCCACCCTCAGGAACAGGATCTGGTTTGGGTACATATGTGCTAAATGTGCTTGAGGATGAATTCCCTGAAGTATACAGGTTTGTCACCTCTGTCTACCCATCAGCTGAAGATGATGTTATCACATCACCCTACAACAGTGTTTTAGCCATGAAGGAGCTTACTGAACATGCAGACTGTGTACTTCCCATTGAAAACCAAGTAAGAACCTTTTACATTATTTTTTTTTTTTTACAGAACAATATCAATACAAACTTTTTATTTTTTTTTACTTTTTGCTATAAAACATATCCAATAAAATAACATTACATCATAAATTTAGGCCAGAATGTATTCTGCTACATGTCTTTTGGTTAAAAAAAAAAAAAAAAAAACAAAAAATCCCAATAAGTGTATATTGATTGGTTTGTGTAAAAGTTAGTGTCTACAAACTATAGTAGGTATGTATGTATATACTGGATTTTTTTTTTTTAAATATATATACTACTAATGGCAGTGATCAAAAAATTTTTATAATGGGACTGCGATAGGGCAGTGGGCAATCTGACACTGAGTGGAAAGGGACACTGACATCACCAGTGACACTAATACAGTGATCAGTGCTAATACTATACACTGTCACTGTACTAATGACACTGGCTGGGAAGGGGTTAACATCTTGGGGAATCGAGGGGTTAAATGTGTGCTGCTTTTTTTTTTTTTTTTTTACTAAAGATCCCTTTGTTTTATTCTCTCTGCCTTCTGTACAGAGCTCTATGTTAATTGTCAACACAAGGCTCTGGGCTGTGATTGGACACAGCCGATCAGCAGGTTCCGGCTATGAATAATTGGCAGACAGACTCCAGCTGTGTACACAGTGGAAGTCTGAGGGGGAGGGCGCGCGTACGCTCAACCCAAACCCGGAAACAAGCAGCGTTGTACCAGTATGTGGCTTTCCCGCCCGCAGTATAGTGCGGGTGGTTCGGAAGTAGTTAATACCAGCATGTTTTGTATGGGTTTTTTTCTTTTCAAATAAACATACTGTGTATATAGTGACACACTGACTGGCAGGATTGTGGACTGTGTGTATGTTTCACTTCTCATCTACACATTATGGGAGGCTTCAGGGTTGTGTGTGACATGGAAATAAACTTAATACAGTGCATCAAAGTATTCATACCCCTTAAAATTTTCCTCATTTTGTCATGCTACAACCAAAAAACTTAAATGTATTTTATTTGAAAGACCAACACAAAGTGGCACATAATTGTGAAGTGGAAGGAAAATGATTAAAGGATTTTCAATTTTTTTTTTTTTTTTTTTAAATATCTTACAAGTGTGGTGTGCATTTGTCTTCAGCCCTCTTTACTCTGATACCCCTTACTAAAATCTAGTGGAACCAATTGCCTTCAGTAGTCACCGAATTAGTAAATAAAGTCTACCTGTGTGTAATTTTAATCTTGGTATAATAACAGCTGTGAAGCCTTCAGAGGTTTGTTAGAGATCCTTAGTGAACAAACAGCATCATAAAGGCCAACAGGGGTGGAGTGAGAACTCATGGGGCCCCCTGTGTCCCCACCCACACTCAAGTTTCTGTTTTCAGTTAGTTTCTGAACGGCTGTTCGTTAACCAGACATGTTGCGGAATCGGAGGAGATAACGTGTTTATTGGCCTTGGAGTTATTGCTTTAACATATTTTTTTTTTTTTTTTGGTTGAATTTTGATTTGGTATATTTTCAATATTTTTTGGATACATAGAATGCACTTTTTGGTTAAGTTCTATTGGCAGATAGCATGTCTATTTTTTTTTTTTTTAATGTACAATAAAAAAAAAATTGTGGAGAATAATACTTGGCTATGTGTTTTACTTCAAATGACAGTTTGGGAGTAGGCAGTTACATTTAAAAAAAATACAATGTAAAATTGACAAGGGACACCAACATGGTTGTATCTTTGATTTTAAAAACGACGAGATAATGGTGTTGTGGTAACTTGCCCAAATAAAAAAAGGCATGATAATATTATTCTTGATATCTAGAAAAAAAAAAAGCCTTTGAAAATTAGTTTGCAATAACTCCATCAGTATCACCAGCAAAGCAGCTTCATTATTATCCCATTAAAGAAGAAGAGAATGTGCGCTGCATTTGGAGATTTCATAATTTGCCACTTCACGAATGTTCATTCTCCATTACGACCGCTAGTTTACAAGACAGACCGCTTCTGGCTCGTACTTTGGACTTTTGTCCGACAGACTTGTGTACACACGCTCGGAAAATCCGACAGCACACATTTGTCCGTGGAAAATTTGAATACCTGCTAGCCAACATTTGTTGGCAGAAAATCCGACAACAATTGTCCAATGGAACATACATACGGTCGGATTTACCGCCAACAGCCTGACATCCAACATTTCCCGTCGGAAAGTCCAATTTGTGTGTACGGGGGTTTAGAGTCTGCAAAAGACTTGAGACTGGTGCGGAGGTACACCTTCCAGCAGGACAATGACCCTAAACATACAGCCAGAGCTACAATGGAATGGTTTTTAATGAAATCATATTCATGTGTTAGGCTCGATTCACATCTATGCATGTTGCTTTTGCAGTGCTTGCCACGTTTTTGGACACGAATTTTTACCGCGGTTTGCGTTTTTTTGCGTTTTTTGCTTTTTTTTTTACACTGTGGTTGCTTAGCACCCAGCTATATACAGTGTAAAAACCGCGGTACTTGCGTTTTGGATGCGGGTCCATTGAATTCTATTACATGCAAAAGCTGCATTTTGCATGACGCAGAGGCACAAAAATGCATTGATGTGACTATGTTCCATAGGAACCCATGTTAAAAAATGTCCCTGCATTTCTGCAAAATGCAAAATGCATCAAAAAACGCATTAGTGTGAATCAAGCCTTAGAATGGCCCAGTCAAAATCCAAACCTAAATGAAATTGGGAATCTGTTGTAAGACTTGAAAATTGCTGTTCACAGACATTTTCCATCCAATCTGACGGAGCTTGAGCTATTTTGCAAAGAAGAATGGGCACAAATGTCACTCTCTAGATGTGCAAAGCTGGTAGAGATATACCCAAAAAGACTTGCATCTGTAATTGCAGTGAAAGGTGGTTCTACAAAGTATTGACTCAGGAGGGCTGAATACAAATGCATGCCACTCTTTTCAGATATTTTATTTGTAAAAAAGTTTCAAAACCATTTATTTTCCTTCCACTTCACAATTATATGCCACTTTGTGTTGGTCTATCACATAAAATCCAAATTTCAAGGGTTATGAATACTTTTCCATAGCACTGTAGGTCCACATCTTGCCTAGCAGCCCAATCTTGTATCAGCTCTCCACAAGCCTTTATGAGCTGACTGATGCTTGGGGCTCTTTTTTTACTCTCTGCTGTTGGGTGAAAAGGCAAGTGCTGACTGAAACTAAACACATTACAAGTGTTGCCTTTTATGTTATGAAGAACCCATTAAGGGGCAACCTGTTAGTCAGGAACTGACCTGAGTTCAGGCTCAGACATGACGGTATTTGATTTGTACTGCAAGTCCATAACCTAGAACAAACTTCTGCATTGGAACTATTAGCTTGCTACATTGCAGAATAAACCTGCATGAACTGTTCTTGGGTTTTTCTGTCTTGTTTACCACTGCTACTACCAGTTGAGCCTGCCCCCTTTGCAATATACAGTTTATTAGGAGCAACAATGGTGTAGTATATCCTACATGTTTTAAATAGAAAGTTAAGTCTACCCAAAGAGGCTTTACTATTCTAAATACATGTTTCTTAAAGAGTTGTTTCTTAAAGAGATGTTTGGGCAAAAAAAATTAAAAACCATGCTGTACATCTCTGCAGTACTTGCACTCTTCCCATGTTTTGTTTCCTTAACCACTTAAGGACCGGAAGAATTTTCAACTTAAAGGGATTGTAAACCCTCATGGTTTTTCACCTTAATGCATTCTTTGCATTAAGGTGAAAAACCTTCTGTGGTGCTGCAGCCCCCCCGAGCCCCCGTTTTACTTGCCTGACCATGATCCCTCTCTGGCCGGGAATGAGCACACCACCTCTACCTGGTGTCCTGATTGGATTGATAGCAGCGCAGCCATTGGCTCCCGCTTCTGTCAATAAAATCCAATGACGCAGCGCCAGGGGGCAGGGCCGAGTCCTGCATTCTGTGTGAATGGACACAGATGCGGGACTCGGGAGCTCGCCCGCATGATGTCCACCAAGGAGATCGATTCTCCAACGTGGACACTCGATGCGGGGAGGGGCCCCAGAAGAGGTAGATCGGGGCCACTCTGTGCAAAACAAACTGCACAGTGGAGGTACGTATGACTGTGCTTGGTTTTGCTTAGTGCGATGCTGTACCCAAACAAAATTTAAAGTCTTTTTTTTTTTCTCACAAATGGAGCTTTTTTTTGGTGGTATTTGATCACCTCCTGGGGTTTTTATTTTTTGTGCTATTAAAAAAAAAAGACTGACAATTTTGGAACAAAAACTTTTTTATACTTCCTTCTATTTTTCAAGAGGTTCAAGAAAATCTAGCCAAAAATCTAGTGAGGTACTAACTTGAGCTGCACTGAAATCCCAAGCAGTGTTATCAGCCCTGCACAGATCTTTTGTGGATTGTAGGACACCGCTATCACGTTTTATGGAAATAAGTATGGGGGTGTTCTGAAGTCCAGCAGGGGGGAACTGGGCAGGGCTGGCAACACTTTGTGGGATTTATTGCAGAAAAGGCACTGTTGTCAGCTCAAACAGGTTATGAGCACATTTCCTCTAATTGTTAACAGTCAGCAATCTCCTTTCTTTGTATTTTTTTAGCAGTAGCCTATGTTTGCCAGCATACCTGTAATATGTAGGCAAAAGGAGAGGAACTCTCAAAAGTAGGACTTTAACAGGAACACAAGCTGATGCAGTAAACCATTACTGGTGATCCACAATCTGTGGAAACCATTATAACCATTAAGTTACATAAGTGGGAAGTTATATGAATACACCCTCCCGATCGTGTTTTTAATTAATCTTTTGTCAAAATAAAGTTTTGTCATTTTATACTAAGATATCAACAGAGTGTCTGTCTGTCTATTTACTGCATCAGCTTGTGTTGCCACTGAAATCTCAATTTTGAGGTTTCCTCTCCTTATTTGCCTTCATTGTTTGTTTGTAGTTCACTAAACTGATGGAATATGATATCCTCCACTTGCAGATAGTGATTGCTCTTTATCCATTTGTGAGACAAAGTACTGTATTTATCGGTGTATAACACGCACCCCAATTTTAGGAGGGACGTTTAAGGAAAAAAACTTACATTTTAAATAAAGAACTTTGAAGCAAAATTAGGGTCACAGCTCATCAATGCACCCTGCTCAGTGCCCATCTGCAGCCATTAAATTGATCAACAATGCAGCCTGTTCAGTGTCCATCTCGCCAGTGTTGGATTATCCCTGCTGTCTCTGAGGGAAGAGGAGGAGCGAGCGCCGATGAATTACACAGACCTGCAATCTCCTATGTACCCGGCACTCCGTCACTCACAGCCACGCCTCCTGGCCTTGCTCATATGATAGACAGAACAGTGTCCCAATGCAGGGCCAGGAAGCGTGGCTGTGAGTGGTGGAGCGCCAGGTACACAGGAGATCGCAGCTCTATGTAATTCAGCGGTGCTCGCTCTTCTTTCCTCAGAGACAGCAGGGATCGACGTATAACACGCACACACGATTTCCCCCTGATTTTAAGGTGGAAAGGGTGCGTGTTATACGCCAATTAAATATGGTAAATCCTGAGAACATATGTGTTATGTTATGTAATCCAACAAAGCATGGAGTTTACTATATACTATTGTCTCTTTTCTTCTAGTTCTTATTATGTTGTTTTTTGTATTGATCCATTATTTGTTTCTTTTTAAGTCATTAGTTGACATTGTGAATAAAATTGTTCAGATGATGGCAAATTCTGGAAAACTTGGAAGTGTAAAGCCAAATAGTCTTCTAATTTCCAATAAAGGTGGTGGAAAAGAAAATGAGAAACCATTTGATGCCATGAACAACATTGTAGCAAACATGCTTTTAAATCTCACCAGGTAAACGCCTTCATTTTGCATCATATGGTTTTCTGTTACTGGGTGTAAAGAAAGATCCAAGTACTTCTCTTGTATTTGTATGCAAAGTTTAAAGTAGAAGTTCAGCCTAAAACCAATGCTAAATCTTCTGGCAGACACATTCTAAGACTAGGAAAGTATTAGAGTAGAAACATGGACTTTATAGGCACTTATATCAGGTAAAAAAAATTAAGTTTTTAATAGGATAACATTAAACCTTGCATAGTTGAGTTAAAAAAAAAAAAAAAAAATATATATATATATATAATGTATGTATGTGTATTAGAGGTGGTATGAGAGTCCTTGAGGTCACTCAACTATGTTTTTTTTTTTTTAATGTGTTTGTATACAATGGTTTTAACTTCATCCTATTAAAAACTTTCAGTTTTTTATCTGATATACACGTGTGCCTATAAAGTCCAAGTTTCTACTCAAATTCTTTCCAAACTATATCGGGACATTGGCACACTGCTACTTGTGTATCCACAGTATCACCCTGTGATGATACACGTAGTTCGCGCTTTTTTTGTTACATTCTAAGACTAATCTATCTATCACTGTAAAGCAAAAGTCGCTATAAATACCTTTTCTGCAGCCGCTTCGGTCCCACGCTGAGCTGTCGGCAGTGGCTTCTCTGTGTAGGCGGGTGCAGGAGAGGAAGCCCATAATGGAAGCCCCATAGTAAGTCTATGAGTGACGTCGCTTCTCGGGCATTTCCCAGCCATTCTCGGCTGTCTAAAGAGGACTGCTATTGGACTTTTTTTTTTTTATGACATTTTAATTGTAACTTTCTTATGTTTTCTTTGCATGTTCGATCAATAAATTTTTGTATTGAACACCAAATTAATTGAGTGTTATTGTTGCGCTACTGTGAATTTTTGCTATATATGCACTATATATAATTAATTTTCACTGGTTTTGATCATTACTTTTGTGGGTTTGTTCCTTTTTAATAAGGAGAATATTCTTCACAAGACATTCTCCAATAGAAAATATGTGTAAACACCTTTTGCATAGTAACTTGCATAGCTTTAGAAATGCATATAATTGGTAACTGAGTGTTTTACTTTCGACCCAGTGTTGTTCACATGTTTATTATGTATGCTATGAATAAAAAACAATTGCTCCGTATTGCCAAAACGCATAAAAATGAATTCACTTCCAATAAAGTGCAGCACAACCACCACCATACTAAAATTCCATAATGGAGAAATGTATGGTGATGATCTCCACATGAATAGTCCACTTATGCCCAAAAAGACATTGAATGTGACACTATTATTTTAGAAATGTTTACATATGACACACTTTTGTCTTTTTCCTGTACAGGTATATATGTTACCAAGTCTTAGTACTAGTCATGTGGAAATTATCTCTATATAGTTCGCTATTATGTCATTTTAGTATGGTTGTGGGTGCACTGCACTATTGGAAGTTTTATGTATGCTATGAATATGCTCTCTTATTTTAAGCTGCAAGCGGTCATGATTTGTAAGCTCCAACAATGCATTTGCTCATTTATTCCTGATTCCAGTTGCAGGGTGCAAACGCTGACCATTTTTCTTCATTGCTTTCTAAATGATTAAAGTGTTACTAAACCCAGAACCTGCATTCACTGTATCTGGTCTCCCACAGTACACATAACATGGAAATGCAATTATTTTAGTAAATATAAATTGCTAAATACTTTTTTTTTTATTAGCAGTATATCGTCTTATGACTTCTATGAGTGTCTGTCTGGTTAAAGCTTGTAGGGGGAGTTTTCATTCTCCCACGATTGCACTATGAGAATGCAGGACCCCTGACCCTCTGTCTGGATAGTGCTTATTGGCCCTGTGCTAATCATATGCACTCTCCCCAGGAAAAAAAATCTCTAGCAATAAACACGGAAATGAGCATGTGCAGCCTGACTCCAGTAACTCTGTCTTACCTGGACCTGTTTTGTGGTCAGTGGAAGAAGAGGAGGATCTGTGCATACAGGATCAAACAGCCTTTTGTACACAATGCAGATGATTAACCCCTTAGGTTCCATAGTGAGTATAACAAGCATGATTTACTGCATATACAGACTGATTTTACAGTTGTGGGTTTAGTAACACTTTAAGGCTGGCCATACATGAGTCCCTTTGTTTTGTTTTGTTTGGTTTTGTTTTGTTTGTAGCTGGATGAACGAAAGAAAATGACTTGATTTACCCATCCACATACTCGAGGTGGATGGGGGAATACCTCTCGCTGCCCTATTGTATTTCAGAATACACTGATCAGCACCAGCAGAGCTGATCGAGAAACTTTTTCAACAGGCTAGTTGCACAATAGAGCAGCTTGTGTACAACCAGGCTGCCCATACATGGATCGAAATTTGGGCAGTCCCTGCTGAACCAGATGGATTTCAATCCATGTATGGCTAGCCTAACCCAGATCAAATATGCAAATCAGATGTTCTGACCTCACTCTTGTTCCGGGTCAGTGACTCAAAGTACGAAAGCCACAAACGACTAGGAAACTGCTATTTTTAGCAGGAAGTTAAAATTTGCAACCCCTGTGTTTTTCATGTGATCCATTTTTTTTTTTTTTTTTTTATAACAATAAAAAGCTGCCAGAGATCCTAACCATTCCAATTCTATTCAAACAAAGATGTTTTAGCTTGAGTTGTACTTTAGCACTCTATGTGCAAATCCCAGCGCTGTCCCCATGGATCATACTATTCATATATTAGCAATACTTTTAATCCTATGCATATATGATATTTCATTCAGTCCAAACGTGAAAGAAATTTTAATAAAGTACAAAAGTTCTTTCTTAAAGGTTCAAGCAGTGCTCCAAATCTTATGTGTGTAATAAAGTGCTCTTGTGCCCTCACTCACCAACTTATGAGTTTTAATGCACCTGTCAATACAGATAAATCCACAAATGATGTTTCTCCAGCTCCTCCGCTTCTCTCAGAGAGATGGCAGGTTGACAAGATGTGTGTAAAGAGGATGAAGAGATCTTCATAGTGTAATTCCAGTTTATTAATAAACTTTAAAACCTATATTTCCACTCGCAAACACTCTGGATAAAAAAGCATGTAATGCTGATTCGGGAACAAGCACAATGTCACCGGAAGTTCCTGCCTAATGCATTTCACCCTCCCACTGGGCGTCTTCAGATTATTTTATTAGGAGAACTTTATTAATATACGTTATTTGGAGAACTTTAATAATTTCTTTCACATTTGGACTCAATTAAATACTATATATGCTTAAGGATTGGTAATACATGAATTGTATGATCCACGGGGACAGCGCCGGGATTTGCACATAGATGACTTAAAGAGAAAATACTCCTTTATTCCAGCAGCAGCCCATTTACTAGTTGTAGACACCTTTTGGACATCACTATAGCGTGGCTACACAAATATTAGATGTACTTTAGCACTGTTATCCAGATGAAGGATCCTTAAGATGAAGGAACCACGTTTTTATATTTGCATGACAAATTTTGAAAAATAGCTGAATGAGAAGCAATGCATGAGACGGCAAATTACATTTAATATCTTTGTTTTCCTCCTAGCTCTGCAAGATTTGAAGGGCAACTTAATATGGATTTGAATGAGATCACCATGAACTTGGTCCCCTTCCCTCATTTGCATTATTTGACCTCCAGCCTAACTCCTCTCTATACACTTGCTGATGTGAATATACCTACACGAAGGTGAGAGATCTGAGGCTAGGGCTGTTAAATCGACCCATGCAATTCTTCTTGCTATCCCATCTAACTGTGTATAGCAGTTGTTCTAAGGTCTTTGTAGCTCCCTTTCTCATGTCACAGCTCTCTAGCAATCCCTAGATAGCAGTTGGGAAAGCTCATTCTGGAAATTAAAGAGGAGGTCTGCTGAATTTTAATATGCATTTTAATATGTGGACACTTACCTGTCCAGGGAGCCCGCGATGTCCGCACCCCAGCCGATCTTAAGATCGGCTGTCGGGTGCAGCCACTGCCATTGCCAGTAAGGGAACCTGGCAGTGAAGCCTTTCGGCCTCAGAGCCAGTTCCCTACTGGTCATGCGTGAAATGCGCTGCGATTATTTAATTGGCGCAGCGGAGAAATGAGGAGGGGGGACGAACTCCCGAGAGACAGCGCCGTCTTGGGAAGGGGACCTGTCAAAAACATTCCCACCCCTTGGAAGGTGCCAAATATGACACCGGAGAGGGGGAGGAGTTGAAAAAGCGGAAGTTCTACTTTTGGGTGGAACTTTGCTTTAAGCCTGGTACACACTAGCCGAATATCCGCCGGTATAAGCCAATTCAACTGAAACTTTGGCTCGTGTGTATGGCTGTCTTCTGTCAAATGGGCATGCTGGAAAACCGGTATCCGATCAGCACTGGCAGCCAGTGCTGACTGGTGTGTTCTGGCGGGGAAGCAGTCCCCCCTGTCAAAAAACAAAATGGCTCAGCAGGGAGATCGCTGTATTAACATTGCATAGTTAGTACAGCGAGCTCCTCAGTTTGTTTTTGTTTAGCCGCTGGGTTGAATGGAAAAAAAAAAAAAAATGATAGTGTGTACCAGGAGTTAGACTTTTTTAAAGGGTAAAGTAAAATGTTGTATTGTCTCTCCTGATACATTTATATAATCTGTAATAATTAAGGGAAAGCAGGGATAACAGAAGATAAACTTTATGTGGATTTTTACAGCTACACAACTACATTTTTCATTTACCTCTGATCAGTGAAAAACTGTAATTTCACATATTTCTGGGTATTTGTTTCTATTTTTATTTTTTGTGACCTAAAGTGATGATACATCTAGAATGTTACAGCAGGAGCAAAGAAAAAATCTTTTAGTGGGCACACCTTTTCTGGTGATAAATGTCTAAGCAGGGATTTCTCTGCATTTTGGAGAGTTTTCTTCTCCTTTCCTGTTTCTCCAAAACAGTAAGGGGAATTTCTCAAATGAGACATGGACAGCAAAAAAAATGTACAGAAGTTTTTTAACCACTCCCTACTCTATTCAAAACACAAAAAAAATAAGCTAATTCGTATAGATTTAATATCGGCAAATAGGTTGCTCTTGAAACCAGTTGTATGCATGTATCGCAACCACTTTCCAATACCTTGAGTAGATTACGGTAGCTTAAATGAGAACAATTTTATTAGACAAAGGGTAGCAATTATGGAGACCATAATTTTATATGTGCCGATAGGAATCTGTAAAACAAAGTGGCAGAATATCTCAGTGTAGTATTTTTATTCAATAGTAGGCATAAAAACAAATGCGCTCACATAAGTAAATTAAGCAATTGCATGTCAAGACTGTCCAACAGGTGGCAGGGCATCTCTCCAAGAACACACGGTAAGTGTATGATAAAGGCCCTGGGTATGGAGCCCTAGGAAGCTGCCAGAGACAGCAGGTCGGCATTGTCCCTGGACTGCTGATGACGTCAC
The DNA here is from genome assembly GCA_028564925.1 of Lithobates sylvaticus. Taxonomy (NCBI): domain Eukaryota; kingdom Metazoa; phylum Chordata; class Amphibia; order Anura; family Ranidae; genus Lithobates; species Lithobates sylvaticus. The sequence goes on from CM053028.1 coordinate 261,658,889, forward strand.
GCGTAATGTGAGGAGCGTGGCAACGTGTTTCTGGTCAGAGCTGACCCTTTTGTCAAGACTACACTAAGTACAGATCTATGAGCTTAAATAGAACAAATTGTGGGTGCCATATTTTTGGTTGAATGTCAACTCGCCATAGCAATGTACCGGCACCATCTTTAACGCTGTATAACAAGCGCCCATCATTTGACTTGGGGGAAACATTGGAGCCATATTACCATAGGCTTAAATAAAGCAAGTTATGTTTTACATATTTTTGGTTGGATGACAACTCCCATTTACAGTAGCGATATACCAGCACCATTTTTAGAATGGAATGCCTAGCAGCCATCATTTTCCGGGGGGGGGGGGGGGGGGGGGGGATGCATAGGAGTCATATTACAGCGGACCAACTACTTATTCTCAGAGACATGCAGAAATTGCTACTCAAAATGTGTGTCGGCTACAAATCTTAAATGGATAAATACGTAATGAAAGATTATAATCTAAATATATCGCTATCAAACAAAAATTGGCTACATAAAAAGGCTTAACTCCTGATGCAAAACCACCAGTGGTTTTATATTGTAGAGAGTTTGAATAAATTCAGAGTCAATCTTTATTTGCAGTGTGCTTTTTTTATTCATAAATTTTTTTTCATATTTTGCGCTTCTGGCCTGTTTATTTCATATCATTTTGATTTTGTTAAGTGTGTGTGTGTGTGTGTGTGTGTGTGTGTGTGTGTGTGTGTGTGTGTGTGTGTAAATGCAAGATTAGGTAATACCCTTCTTACCAGCAAGAGTTATGTCACCGGCACACCAGGGAACTCCATAAGAGGGTATAGTGCTTTGTTGTATGATGAAAGCAGAAGATAGCAATGTTTCAGAGCCACCCAGGACCCCTTTATCAGGCATGTGACCTGATGTTGCTATCTTCTGCTGTGATGTTATCCTACAATAAAGTGTTGGACCCTCCTTATGGAGTTCCCTGGTGTGCTGGTGACATATGTCTTGCTTTGATGCCTTCCTGCTCTCCATCCAGTGGTCACTACAGCACCCTTTCACTCTTCAGCCACATTTAGAGAACGTGTGTGTTGTGAATATTGCTCTACCCTCCTTACTATACATGCTAAAGCCAGGCATAGTTTAGCAGGAACTGAACAAATTTCAATCCATCTATGGGGGCAGGCTGGTTGTACAGAAGTCAATCTCTCAATCAGCCTGCCTGTTGGAAAAATTTCACTTGATCAGTGCTGCCGGCTATAGCCGGCAGTGCTGACAAGCGTATTCTAACAGCAGGGAAGCTTCCCCACTGTCAAAATACATTAGCTTAATGGGAGGGATTTCCCTGCTAGTTGAACAAAAGTAGTATCACTTTAATTTGGCCATACATGATTCAAAGTCTCCTTTTTTTTTTTTTTTACTTTAAAAATAACAAGCATGCTATACTTACCTGCCCTGTCCAGTGGTTTTGCACAGAGCAGCCCAGATCCTCCTCTTCTCTGGTCCCTCGCCGGGTCTCTTGGCCCCTCCTCCTGTCGAGTGCCCCCACAGAAAGCAGCTTGCTATGGGGGCACCTGAGCCACAGCTCTGTGTGTCCATTCAGACACACAGGTTCGGCCCCGCCCCCTCTCTGCTGATTTGGCTCTTGCTGCGATCAAAGTCAGTTAGCCAATAGCACCACTTCTGTGTCTCAGCCAATCAGGAGGGAGAGTCTCGCACGGCTTAGGCATTTTCACATTGTTGGATCGAGATGGAGCTCAGGTAAGTATTAGGGCGCTGCTGCACACTAAAGTTTTTTTATCTTAATGCATATAATGCACTAAGATAAAAAAAAAAAAAAAAACTTCTGCCTTTTTAGAAACACTTTAAGATCTTCCTCCAGAGAGATTTCCCTTTTTTTTTTTTAAAGTGACCCTATCTCGAGAGACCTTTATAGGGGTTGATGTTGTAAAAAATGCTAGTTCAATAACTGTCTGTCTGCCATCAATACTTTTGTCACTTACCTGGAACAAACTTACTAAATGGAGTATAGGAAAAGGCCCAGAATATCTTACCTCCTATGTTCCATCAGCAACACCAGGGCAGCTAGCTTTTTCGTAAGGAACAGTCAGCAACAACTGCCTCTGATTTTCTCATGCCAAGTTTCTCCTAAACAAGCTCTTTACTTGCAAATTGATATGCCTTAAGCCCCATACACACTATCAGTTTTTCCTTCAGGTTTACCAAAACCATGTAGTACAAGGGAATGCCTGATTGCATACAAATTGAAGGTCCTAAGGTTTGACCTCCTCCTATTCTATGGTTTTGGTAAATCTGAAGGAAAAACTGATAGTGTGTATGGGGCTTTAGGGATCCATTAAACAGGAAAGGGCTGCACTGAACAATTGCAGTAATATAGGGAACCCTTCTTAGACAAATTATAACAAAAAAAGTTAAATGACTGTTTGCACATTGTAGTATTTTGCTGCCATTTTGAGAATGCAGCACAACACCCAGTTTACTGTGATGATTTGTTATTTTTCCACAGGTTGGACCAAATGTTCTCTGATGCCTTTAACAAAGATCATCAGTTAATTCGAGCAGACCCGAAGCATAATCTTTACCTTGCCTGTGCTTTGATGGTGAGAGGAAATGTTCACATTTCTGACCTTCGCAGGAATATTGAAAGGTTGGTGTCAAATAATGCAAATAAACAAGGGTCCTAATCGCATACATTTTTGTGAAAGAATTTGTATTGTATTTTCTGTCAGGCTTATCTAGGAGTTGATGGGCACTTCTAATGCCGCGTACCAACGATCGGAATTTCGGCCAGCAAAAGACCGATGAGAGCTTTTCATCGGAAAATGCAACAGTGTGTAGGCTTCATCGGACTTTTGCTGGCGGAATTTCGGCCAGAAAAAGATTAAGAGCATGTTCTCAATTTTTCAGACGGAAAAAGTTTCTATTGGAAATTCCGACACATGCTGGGAAACAATTTGACGCATGCTTAGAAGCATTAAACTTCCTTTTTATAGTGCCGTCGTACGTGTTGTACGTCGCTACGTTATTGACCGTCGGAATTTGGTGTGATCATGTGTATGCAAGACAGCTTGAGCTGAATTCCGTCGAAAGAACCTTCGGACCTAATTCCGACGGCAAAACCGGTCGTGTGTACACGGCATAACAGTCCAAGAAACCCATGTATCCAGTTTTCACAATATTAAGACCTAATGCACACTGGATGTTTTGCTAACCCTCCTAGACTCCTTTCCACCTGGCAGCGGAGTTTTGGTAGAAAAAACTGTTAATGCTCATAAACTCCAAACTCAAAAAACACTTTGACCTACAGGTAAGCCTAGATTAAGGCTTACCTGTAGGTCCAAGAAATATCTCCTAAACCTACACGGTTTAGGAGATATTTGCCAAAAGACAGGCACCGATGTCTATGGCGCATGCGCCGTAGACAGCAGCACGCAGGCGCCCTGAGCACGCCGCTGTTGACGGCGATATGCCACGAGTGGCGGCTCCCGTGCTCATGCTATACTGATGGCGCCGGAGCAGCGAGACCCACCAAGAAGATGGAGGCTCCGTACACAAGGGGACAGCGTTGACTTCGCTGGCTCCTGTGTCAGGTAAGTGACACATAATGGACTTCTATACGGTGCATATTAGTCCATTATGCTTTACCTTTGCAGGGAAACAAAGAGGAAGTAAACCCATTAGGGTTTACTTCCTCTTTAAGCACTTGGGCATAAATTCATTTTATTGGCTACAATAATAAATAGTACTGGCCATTGAAATGAAATAACACTCAAGCGCGAAATGCACGCATGTTTAGGTGCGTCAGGCTTTTTTTTTTTTTTTTTCTCTGCCAAAACTCTGCTGCTCCGGGAGACGCTGGCTGTGGGGTTTTTCTTTCTCCAAATGCCTCGCCTCTAAGCTCCTCTAAAGGCCTAACATGTAGGGGGATTAAAGCCGGGGAAAAAAAAGAACCTTCCCCTACGAGCAGCAGAAAGAATGTCCAATGTACATGTGGCCTTAAAGTGCTATTAGAGGTTTATTTATTTTTTTTTTTTAAATCATGTCATACTTTCTGCTCTGTGGAGGGGTTTTGCACAGAGCAGGCCTGATCCTCCTCTTCTCAGGTCCCCCGCCAGAACTCCAGGCCCATTCCTCCTGCCTAGTGCACTCGAGCAGGATCAGCCCTGCCCTCACTCTCTCCTCATTGGCTCACTGGCTGTGAATGACAGTAGCAGGGGCCAATGGCTATCGCTGCTGTCTCAGCCAATGAGGAGGGAGAGCCAAGGCTTTCGTGCACATTGCTGGATCAAGATGGGGCTCAGGTAATTTTGGGGGGGTGGGGGCTGGGGTTGCTGCTGCACACAGAAGGTTTTTCTACCTTCATGCATAATATGCACGAAGGTAAAAAACCTTGATCCTTTTACAACCACTTTAACTACTTGGCCCTCGCGCTATAGTGCCCTGCAGTTCTGCTAATCAGTGCCCATCAGCACTGCTAATCAGTGCCACCTATCAGAGTCCTTCAGTGCCACATTATCAGTGCCCATCAGTGCTGCCTCATTAGCGCACATCAGTGAAGGAGAAAAATTACCTGTTTGCAAAATGTTTTAACAAAATATGAAAAAATTAAACTGTTTTGCTACAATGCAGAAACATACTTGCCTTCTTTTCACTACCCCACCATTCCAATTAGCCACTGGAAGTGGAAGGCAGTCCTGTGTGTGAGCTTACAAGTCACTGAAGACTGAAGGGCTAGCAGCGGCACATGAGTGAATAAAATCCACGTGTATGCTGGATGGGGATTAAAGCAAACCTGTTACTAAGTGGACAAGTATTTTTCTAAGGGGTGTGTAATACAGTATGACTTCTCTGAGAAATCGTGCCCGGATCTTGAATTTGACCTGTCTGTTTTTTGACTGATGCCAGTATTGTCTTTATAAATAAAGCACACCCTGGCTCAGCTGTCACATGCCTCAAAATACTATTTCAAAGAGCAGTACGAGTTGTAAATTGATGCAAACTAAGAGTGTAGAAGAAAACAAAGCATTACACTAGGGCGGTTATCATGAAGTTATTGTGTATATGTAGTATACCCAAGTAGCAATGTCAAGGACTGATGGTCCTCTGGCCCCTGGTTGTTCATAGTGAGGAGTGTAGTGGATATGCAGAAAGTAGAGAGAACCAAGAAGATTATGTAAGATCTGCATGTGACTGAAAAAGGTAAAAATGGCCAGTAAGGGGCAAGCTCAGCTTGTATTGGAACAGTCAAGTAGGTTATATGCTTTTCAATGGCATAGTTAGCACCAGTGCTTGCAGTATCAGTCCGTTCCAGAAAAAAAAAGTAGAACATGCGGCATTTTTCCTGCACTGAACTGTACTGGAACGCTGTAAAATGCATCAAAAACGCACATGTCCTTGGTTCCTTGGGTTCACACTAGTTCTATGCGAGAATCCAGTGCGGGTTCCCGCATCGCACCTGAATCGCACAGTGGTTCACACTGAGATCTGCGAAGCGCTGCAGGTGTCAATGTAAAGTTAACGAGTCAACAGTTTGTAGTGCGGACTGTGAAATGGTGCAGGAATCGGATCGCATAAGTGTATCGGATTGCATAAGTGTGAACACCCATGTGATCCGATTCAAGTGTGGACCTAAAAAAGGGTCCTGCACCATTTTGGTGCAAATGTGATGTAAATTCAGCCATACAATTTGTATGGCTGAAATCGTATCGCACAGACATCGCATGTGATCTGAACAGCAATGAGGTGCGAGTCGCATGCGATGTCTGGCATTGCACTAGTGTGAACCGGGCCTAATAGTTAAGAAAAAGAGGGGCAATAAATACACTGGACTGCACCAAAAACGCAGTGGAATGCATCAAAATGCGCATGCAGAAAATCATCTGGAACGCATCTGGACTGCGTTTCTATACTGTGAACTGGCCCTAAAGACAGGTGTTTAACCACTTGCCGACTGGCTCACACCGATATACATCAGCAGAGTGGCATGGGTGCGCAAAAGGACGTACCCGTATGGCAATGCGTCATCATCGGCTAGCGGGCGCACACCCGCAGACTCTATGTGGCACGGAGAGGCAGAACGGGGAGATGAAACCTGGGAAAACAAGGCATTTCCCTGTTCTGCCTAGCAACATGACAGGGATCTACTGCTCCCAGTGATCGGGAGCAGTGATCTCTGTCCATGTTCCACTTAACCCCTTGATCGCCCCCTAGTGTTTTTAACCCCTTCCCTGCTGGTGACATTTACACAGTAATCGGTGCATTTTTATAGCACTGATCACTGTATAAATGCCAATGGTCCCAAAATAGTGTCAAGTGTCCGATCTGTCCGTCCCAGTCACGATAAAATAAATCGCAAATCGCCGTCATTTCTTCTAAAAAAAAAAAAAATGTAATAATAAAAAAATGCCATAAATATATTCCCTATTTTGTAGACTAACCTTTGCGCAAACCAATATACGCTTATTGCGTTTTTTTGTTTTGTTTTTTTTACCAAAAATATGTATAAGAATACATATTGGCCTAAACTGAGGAAGAAAGCTCTTTTTTTTTTTTTTTTTTTAAATTGTCACTCTTTTTGTTTATAGCGCAAAAAATAAAAACCCGCAGAGGTGATCAAGTACCACCAAAAGAAAGCTCTATTTGTGGTTAAAGGATGTCGATTTTTTTGGGTACAACATCGCACGACCGCACAATTGTCAGTTAAAGTGACGCAGTGCCGTATAGCAAAAAAGGGCTTGGTCAGGAAGGGGGTAAATCCTTCTGGGGCTGAAGTAGTTAAAGGGGTTGTAAACCCTCGCAGTTTTTCACCTTAATGTAGACCCCCTTTTACTTACCTGGGCCCCATAATTCCGAGCCGGTGTCTCGTTTAATATATATATATATATATATATATATATATTTTTTTTTTTTTTTTTCAGGCTGAAACCCTCACTTCCATTTGTCTCTTGGAACCAAGAAGGGTGGAAAACTGGGATGTGTTCTGTCCCACCAGTTGGCCATTCCCATTCATTGCTGGCACTAGCCAATAACACATGTGTGAAGCCAACATTTATGGACCTGAGAGACCGGTTTAATAGGCTGTACAGAAAGAAGGTATGTATATTAATTTTTATATATATTTTTTGCACAAAACGCCTATAGCGTATAATAAGCATATATAAATACATATATATATTTCATTTTTAAACATGTTTATATATGGTTAATTACTGGTAAACTCTTCATTTTGGCAGGCTCATCTTCACCATTACCTACAAGTTGATGGCATGGAGCAGAGCTGTTTTTCAGAGGCTCTGACATCATTATCCTCATTAATAGAAGAGTATGACCAACTGGATGCCACCAAAGGCTTATATATGCCGAACCCTCCTCGACTTAACATAGCAGTTTGACACGCATTTTCTATCCTTTTCTCTTTTTTACTTTTGTTATGAAATTGCAAAAAGTATTCTACAATGAAAAATCTTCGAAAGATACATATGTACCAGAATGATCTGATACAAGCATGTTCTGTGAAGATTGAGGAATGTAAATGAGGAGGTCGTCTTTATTAACTTGGCAAATTCCAGTAAGGAGGATTGGAACACCCATGACGACTCTTTTAGTAAGAGTAGAGCCTACAGAAACTGGGAGGTAAAGTTCAGCTATACAGTTTTCAGGAGATTCTGCCCACTGGACTTCAGCTACAGTAAAATATCACGTTTGGTGAACTGTCTATTTTTATAATTGTTTTTTTCTGTTCTTGGAATGGGGCCATACACCGTACACCTGAGTATAAAGTAGACAAGTACAGCCATTCATGCCTATGAGCAGCTGTATGCAGCACCAGGGCTTCTCCGATATTTACGCTGCATAGGCTCTTGGTGCTCGTGTACAGGAGCCCTAATTCTTTAAAGTCTCTGTTTTGACACATGATTTTTATTTTTTTTAATGATTCAGCCATGCAGACGAGTACTGTGGGCCTCCTTTCTTCTTGGTTTAGATATGTTGGGTTTTGATACTGGTTTGTTTTATTTATTTTTTCCATGAAGGGTAGGTAGAGTATTCACAGCCACCTGTGCAAGGAAGAAGTATTCAGAATGTTTCAGTGGGTGCCTATATAAAATACTGGACTTTTTCAGTGTAGAAGAGTTACTGAACCCTTCTATGTACACGGATGTCAGATGCAGCGCCAAGCAACACTCCTTACATGCTCAGAGTAGGACAATTATTATAATGGTTTACCACTCCACGAATGCTGTATGCCTGGTTTGGGGTCAACAGAAAGCATCTCTATATTTAGAGGTATATTAAGAGACATCTGGCTTGGTGCCCACAGTGGGACCCAGTACTTGAGGCTTGGTGGTACGGTTTACAATACATCATGCCTTAACATTACAATAATTTTTTTAACACTATTGTGAAAGGTAATGTTAGTTTTGAATAGTTTCACATGTATAAACTGGATTCTCTTTTTGATATTTAATAACCAAAAAAGTACATATTTTCTGAATGCAATTTGAACATGAACTTGTGAAACATGTTTTACCTCAATGTAAAAAATACTTTAAGTTGTGACAAATAATATTGTATTGTATAAACCTTATGCAATGGCTTTATTTTTATTATTAAATTCACATAATTGAATATACTGATCTAAGGAGTCTGCTCTTTTGTAAAGTATATTCTTATTAATGCAATTAGGCATGATCGGAGAGTATTTTGAAGTCATAAACAGTTATTTGCTGTCTAAAATGATGTATGCATGTTTTTTTGTGGGTTTATAACAATATTTTTTTTTAAATCCACGGTAACATTTTATGAACCTAATAAGTAACATAAATTCACAAAATATATACTAACACAATAAATATGTACAAATAAAATGTATCCTAAGAACTGCCATTAAAAAATATGGGCGCTGACCTCTCCTGAGAATGCTAGGTCTGGGTGTCATGCTGATACTTTGGCTTTGATGCTTTTGATTTACTGACCTGTATCAAGTAAAAAATAACAAATTCTGACTTTTCTTGTTTATTTGCAGCATGCTTGCTCTTGGTCCATGACTTTGAAACTTTAACCACTTGACAACTGGGTACTTAAACCCCCTTCCTAACCAGACCAATTTTCAGCTTTCGGTGCTCTCACATTTTGAATGACAATTACTCAGTCATGCAACACTGTACCCATATGAAATGTTTGTCCTTTTTTTCATACAAATAGAGCTTTCTTTTGGTGGTATTTAATCACTGCTGCGTTTTTTTTTTTTGTTTTTTTTTTTGCGCTATAAATCAAAAAAGACTGAAAATTTGGTAAAAAAAAAAAAAAATCTTTTGTTTCTGTTAAAATTTATTGGCAGAGTATTGCACATTATTGCACAGTATTGCACAGTATGGGCACAGAGCAGCGCTGTGGGCACTACAGATCCAGCCCACAGCGCTGCTAAAAAGATCTCTCCCCTCCCACTGTACAGATCTGTACAGAGAGGGGAGGGAGGAACCAGCGTCATGACATGGCGCCGGTTTGTTTACAAGTGATCACTCCGTCATTTGAAGGAGGGGCGCGCGAGAGCAACATTCTGGGAGGACGTCTAGGACGCCCTCCTAGAATAAGCCGACTGCGCTGTAGCCGTGGCCCAGTCGGAAAGTGGTTAAAGGCAGTCAGAACCAAGTAGCTAGCAGTTTCAGAAGTATGCTAGTGTTGGTAGCTCCCATATTTCATCAAAGAATCTAGCTCAGTTAAGATTGAAACCACTAAAAACTAGAATTCCAGTCAAGCCCTAACTATTTCTAAAAATACTCATTCCCACCCCCCCCCCCCCCCCCCCCCCTTAACACCTACCGGATTTATCGGCATATAACATGTGTCGGTGTATAACACGCACCCCAAGTTTAGGAGGGAATTTTAAGGAAAAAAGCTTACATTTAAATGCCCATCAATGCAGCCTTATCAGTGTCCATCTGCAGCCTTGCACAGCGTCCATCTGCATGCTTGTCAGTGTCATTTGCAGCCTTGTCAGTGTCATTTGCAGCCTTGCCAGTGTCATTTGCAGCCTTCTCAGTGTCATTTGCAGCCTTGCCCAGGCTGCAGTTAAACTGCAGTGACATGTCAGTGTCACTGCAGTTTGAAAATGGCGCCGCCGAGATACAGAGTCAGTCCTCGGCTCTTCTCGGCTTCGCTCATAGTCCCGCCCAATGATGAACATAACACAGGTCCAATGGCAGGACTGGGCGTGACTGTAAGCGGAGCCAAGTGTACTTGGCTAGGCTCGGATAGCTCCGCTCACAGTCACGCCCAGTCCCTGTGTTATGTCCATCATAGGGCGGGACTGGGCGTGACTGTGAGCAGAACTAGCCAAGGATAGCCGAGTACATTCGGCTATTGTATGTAGATCGGCGGTGCTCGCTCCTCTGCTCACAATCAGCAGGGGATCGGCGTATAACACGCATCCACGATTTTCCCCTGATTTTAAGGGGAAAAAGGTGCATGTTATACGGCGATAAATACGGTGATAAATACGGTATTTGAACTATCCTAAGTAAGAAAAGATCGCTATACTTACCTATTTTCAGGCCTTTTCTTACAGAAGTTAGTGAGAATAGGTGTTATCAGGTGGAGCATTTATAAAAGTAGTTTGTTTGACTGGAATTCCGCTTTAACTTCAACCATAAACCTAACAATATTAAATTTTGTCATATAATATTACATATATATGATTTATATATTGCACACAAGACCATGTACGTCATACATAAGAAAAGTCAAAACTTGGCCAATAATAATACTTTTACTCCTAAGTGAGTTAGCCAAGCAATTTGCCAGAATTAGCTCTGCATTTTCCCCAGTGGTTCACTCTTTGATTTCCACGTGTATTGACTCTACATACTGATGTCACATAAATATGACATCATTCTGTAATCCACCATGTTCTAGAACCTATTAGTGTATTCATGTCTGAATAATGTAATATACCAGTATTTATCAACAGTGGCTGCCATATCTGAAATCCACATGTACTTGGCTGATAATAAATTTTAAGTATTTTTCTACATATTTAAAAATAATTAAAAAGCAAAATGAGGAGCTTTTTTTTACATGAATAGATAAAACTAGATAACCCTCCTCTCCTATTGTAATGAAAGTAGCTGAAACTGTTATTTCCAGCAGAGCTCTTTTAAAATAATGAGGGTTGATTTACTAAAGGCAAATCCACTGTGCACTAGGAAGTGCGGTCACTGTAGATCTGAGGGGATGCTCTGCTGATTTCTAACATCCAATCACGTGCAAGCAAAAATACTGTTTTTTTCCTTGCATGTCTCCCTCAGATCTACAGAGACTGCACTTTAAAGTGCACTTGTGCACAGTGAATTTGCCTTTAGTAAATAAACCCCAATGTGTCTACGCCCACTGCTCTCAACTAAATTTCAAGTTAACTGTACAGCTTACATGTATCCCAAGCACTGGGAGGATATACAACCTTTTAGTACAGTAAGAAAAAAAATTCATTTGCCCAGGTTTTTGACAGGAGGCTATGTTTTAGATCAAATGTAATGCTTTTTTTTTCCAATTATTGTAGCCTGGCCTTACAAACTTTTTGTTTTGAAAAATTTACGAAGGACTGGTTTTGGGATATCCACAAAGACTTTACACAGCATTAAAATTGACTTCAAAACATATACAATAATAATATTTTGTAATACTATAAACACTCTTTCATACTTTTTTTTTTTTTTTTTTTGGTATAGATATCAATGTCTTTAAAGTCCGTTTTGGGGTACTTATTCTTTTAGTTTTAAAATTTCTGGATGTGGCATTATATCTATGTGAACACAGTTGCCGACCTTTTCTATTCAAAACATATACATGGGGCTGGGACTTTATGGGCACTAATGTGGGGAATTACTATTTTCCCCACATGTTGCATCAATTATCAATATGTTTTGCTTTAAAATGACATTCATATGGATCAACCCAAAGCGTTTCGAACAGTTGTATTCCTCAGGGGTCTATATAGTATAATATATGATTATTGGCGTTTTCCACCAAGTGGACAGAAAATATATTCCTATTTTCAGTCAAAACCCAGTAAAAGAGTTTTAGGAAATGTTTTAAGGAATCACAGCAGCTCAATAAAGACTATACAGCTGAAAGTAGCACTACTGGTGTTGAAGCCTTCCTGCTCCTAATCATTTTGACTGTTATTGTTCATACTGCTTGGATGAAAGAGTGTGACTTTGTAATTTTACATCAGTGAACTCTGACCTTATCAGTACCAGTATACAGTATACAAAAGCAGGATACCTAGGGAACAACTGGGGACAAGATTCAAACCCTGATCATTAAAGCCCCAGAGTAGCTAATATCTGAGAAGAGGTTGTGGCTATACAACTTACATATTTAAAATAAGGATTCTCTATTACTTGGGACATTAGTGGGTTATAATATGTACTGTGTGTGTGTGTGTGTGTATATATGTATGTATATGTATATATATAATATAATTTTACAGGCAGTGCCCGAGTTACGAACAGACCTCCAAACGCCGGCTACTAGTGCTCCGCGCTGGTCCTAGATGCCTCCAGACACATCCCACACTGCAGTACTGCATGGCCAGAAGAGCCCCAGATACAAGCGCCTGGAACATCCCACATCCATGCAAAGGCAGAAGTTACACTTACAAATGCAGTGTTCCGACTTAAGAACAAACCTACAGTCCTTATTGTGTTCGTAACTCGGGACTGCCTGCGTATGTATGTGTACACACACACACAGGTCCAATGCATAGCAGGTTTATGAGCAAACCAAAAAACTATGCACAAATTAAATTTTAAAATAATTTTGTCATTCGTTAAAAAAATTTAGTTTTGAGTGAATAAAACCTTTTGCATTACACAAATTCAGTTTGTTGAAGCAAGAAAGTGTATGTGTAAATACTATAAATGGTATATTCTTACTGGAATTAACTAGTTTAAATGTAAAATTTCCCTATAATTGTTATCACTAATGCCACTATTGTCTATATGGCCTCAGGCATACTGGACGTTATAAAAAACATCAGTAACTTTAGCTATAGAATGCTGCGTTTAAAAATGTGAGGGTATTTTTTTAGCTTTTTTGCAGCATTTTTTTTTTTTTAGCTTTTTTTAATAAAACTATACTCACAAAAAAACTTATGGCTCAAAAAGGTTTTATAAACATAGAAGAGCCACGTTTTTCAGAGTTTGAGCGTTTTTACAGCTGAAAAACTCCTGTTCACATCCACTAGTTCTGGTTGGTTTTTCCAGTCAGAAAATGCCCCTGCCAAAAACTGCTGATAAAAGTCTATGTGTGCATGGACGCATAGAATAACATGCTGGGGAGTTTACTGGCTGTAGAAAAAAAAACTCTTGAAGCCAAAAACGGCAGCTGTGAAAACGTCCAGTGTGCAGAAGGCCTATAGATTATTGTACAGTGCCTTGAAAAAGTATTCGTACTCCTTGAAATTTTCCACATTTTGTCATGTTGCAACCAAAAACGTAAATGTATATTATTGGGATTTTATGTGATAGACCAACACAAAGTGGCACATAATTGTGAAGTGGAAGGTAAATGATAAATGTTTTTAAATTTTTTTTACAAATAAATATCTGAAAAGTGTGGCGTACATTTGTATTCAGCCCCCTTTACTCTGATACCCCTAACTAAAATCTATTGGAAACAATTATCTTCATAAGTCACCTAATTAGTAAATCGAGTCCACCTGTGTGTAATTTAATCTCAGTATAAATGCAGCTGTTCTTTGAAGCCCTTAGAAGTTTGTTAGAGAACATTAGTGAACAAACAGCATCATGAAGGCCAAGGGACACACCAGACAGCTCAGGGATAAAGTTGTGTAGAATTTTAAAGCAGCATTGGGTTATTAAAAGAAATCCCAAGCTTTGAACATCTCACGGAGCACTGTTCAATCCATCATCTGAAAATGGAGAGTATGGCACAACTGCAAACCTACCAAGACACGGCCATCCACCTAAACTGACATCTGGGCAAGGAGAACATTAATCAGATAAGCAGCCAAGAGGCCCATGGTGACTCTGGAGGAGCTGCAGAGATCCACAGCTCAGGTGGAAGAATCTGTCCACAGGACAACTATTAGTCGTACACTCCACAAATCTGGCCTTTTATGGAAGAGTGGCAAGAAGAAAGCCATTGTTGAAAGAAGTCCTGTTTTCAGTTTGCGAGAAGCCATGTGGAGGACACGGTAAACATGGAAAAGGGTGCTCTGGTCAGATGAGACCAAAATTTAAATTTTTGGCCTAAAAGCAAAACACTATGGCGTCCGTTTATGATACTGTAAACAGCGGTGATCCAGAGGTTCGCTGCTGATCTTCGCTCATAAGCGATTTATGAAACAGAGCTGAAATGGCCAGTTTATGAAGCTGCGATCTCAGCACTTCATTGACGATCTGTGTCAGAATTCACAGTGCCTGATTCACCAAGTCAGAGGTGGTGAATCGTGGAGTGAAGAGAGAATCCGGAGGGAACTGAGGGGGAAGGAGGAATATTATTAACTTCCTTCTACCTCAATCAGACCCCCCAAGACAGTAAACATGTCCCCCTGTCATATTTATGTGTGTGTGTAGTATATTTATTTATTTATTTATATATAATGTGTAGGGGGACTATTATTTTATTAACATGAGGTGGGCCGTCTGTGTACTGGGCAGTAATAATTTATCACTGCTTAATAAACGGACACCTCGAGTGTTTCAGTGAATTTCTGGTACTGTAATCTCGTTAAGTCTCACAAGATTCCAGTATCAGGGAATTCTCCACTGTTTGAAGCATCTGTAGATTGCTTCACTTCATAAAAGGAGAAGAGATCTCCTCTGTGAATGCCGGAGAATGGAGCAGTGAATATTTTCCACTGCTTCAAAAACGGACAATTAAGTGTGGCGGAAAACTAACACTGCACATCACCCGGAACACACCATCCCCACCGTGAAACATGGTGGTGGCAGCATCATGTTGTGGGGATGCTTTTCTTCAGCAGGGACAGGGAAGCTGGTCAGAGTTGATGGGAAGATGGATGGTGCCAAATACAGGGCAATCTTAGAAGAAAATATGTTAGAGTCTGCAAAAGACTTAAGACCGGGGCGAGGATTCACCTCCCAGCAGGACAGCGGCCCTAAACATACAGCCAGAGCTACAATGGAATGGTCTGGATCAAAGCATATTCATGTGTTAGAATGGTAGAAAGATGCGGGGGATGAGTGTGAGATAATTATGACCCTGCAAAGGTACCATCCCATAGAAAACGTATACCAAACTAGAACAAAATCGAGTGGGACTTTACATGTACCTTTTGTAGGGTCTAATAAATGCACAAACTAAGGAGATTTTAAAAGTATACAAAACTTTATTCTACACATACAAGTAGTTAGGTTAAAAATATTGAGGACAAAACTGGTTAAAATCACAGTTAGTTAGGTTGTCCAGGATGTTGTTGCCCTGGCTGAGAAATCCGAAGACTTGGCCTACACGTTTTGAGGGGTGACCCGCTTCATCAGGACCTCGGATTATAGAACAAATTATACATATACTGTAATGATACACAAACATGTTATTAACAACAAATTCTTATAAAGGTTGATAAAGTTTACATTGAATATTTAGACTGTGGACTAATATCACATTTCCTTTTAATTAAGGTTTAATAATTTGAGAAGTCTACCCACTGGATCATAATAGAGCCTGTTGCATGCGCTGCGACAATCCATGGGGAAGGAGGGAAAGAGGGAGAGGACAGATTACTAGGGCAACATACACATATAAACGATATTTAAATTTGGAACACATAATGGGTATAAGAGATTGTAAGTGAATATTGGGAACTTCACCTGTAAAATATTAGCAGCCGATTTGATTGAGGTTTAGCCTGGGGCGGATTAGCTTTGCATCCTCACATCAGGGGTGGGTATTCATATATATTGATGGCAGTTTTGATAATCAAGATGAAATTAGCACCTATCTAAAAGGAGGTTGAATTTTAAAAAGTCTAAAAAAATTGGGGGAGGGGAGAGAGGGAAAAGGGGAGAAAATAAGAGGAAAGGGGGGATGGAAGGGGGGGTAGACTAATAACATGTTTGTGTATCATTACAGTATATGTATAATTTGTACTGTAATCAGAGGAAGCGGGTCACCCCGCAAAACACGTAGGCCGTCTCTTTTCGGATTTCTCAGCCAGGACAACAACATCCTGGACAACCTAACTGTAACTGTGATTTTAACCAGTTCTGTCTTCAATTTTCTTTAACCTAACTACTTGTATGTGTAGAGTAACGTTTTTTTGTATACTTTTACTTTTAAAATCACCTTAGTTTGTGCATTTATTAGACCCTACAAGGTACATGTAAAGTCCCAAAGTCCCACTCGATTTTGTTCTAGTTTAGTACATGTGTTAGAATGGATCAGTCAAAGTCCAGACCTAAATCCAATTAAGAATCTGTGGCAAGGCTTGAAAATTGCTGTTCACAGACACTCTCCATCCAATCTGATAGAGCTTTAGCTATTTTGCAAAGAAGAATGGGCAAAAATTTCACTCTCTAGATGTGCAAAGCTGGTAAAGACATCCCCAAAAAGATTTGCAGCTGTAATTGCAGGGAAAGGTGGTTCTACAAAGTATTGACTACTAGTATTGAATACAAATGCACGCCACGCTTTTTAAAATATTTATTTGTAGAAAATGTTGAAAACCATTTATCATTTCCCTTCCACTTCACAGTTATCTGCCACTTTGTGTTGGTCTATCACATAAAATCCCAATAAGATACATTTATGTTTTTGGTTGTAACATGACAAAATGTGGAAAATGTCAAGGGGTATGAATACTTTTTCAAGGCACTGTACATTCTAATAAGAATCTTCCAGATGCTTTCCTCTGATTCAGGTTCTTGTTTTGTACATATACTGTATATGAGTGTGTGTGTATGTATATGTGTGTGTGTGTGTGTATATTTATATATATATATATATATATATATATATATATATATATATATATATATATATATATAGTGCATTGCAAAAGTATTCAACCCCCTTGGCATGTTTTGTTGCCTCACAACCTGGAATTAACATAGATTGTTTGAGGATTTGCATCATTTAATTTACAGAACATGTCCACAACTTTTGAAGATGTTTTTTTTTTTACATTGTGAAGGACAAAATAACAGAAAAAGTCAATGTGCAGAACTATTCACCCCCCTAAAGTCAATACTTTGTAGAGCCACCTTTTGCAGCTATTACTTCTCCAAGTCGCTTTGGATAAGTCTCTATAAGCTTGGCACATCTTACCACTGGGATTTTTGCCCATCCCTCCTTGCAAAACTGCTCCAGCTTCTTCAAGTTGGATAGTTTGCACTTGTGAACAGCAATCTTTAATTCTGACCACAGATTTTCTATTGGATTGAGGTCTGGGCTTTGATTAGGCCATTCCAACACATTTCCATGTTTCCCCTTAAACCACTCAAGTGTTGCTTTAGCAGTGTGTTTGGGGTCATTGTCCTGCTGGAAGGTAAACCTCTGACCTAGCCTCAAATCACACACAGAGTGGTACCAGTTTTGCCCAAGAATATCCCTGTATTTAGCACCATCCACCTTTCCCTCAACTCTGACCAGTTTCCCAGTCCCAACTGCCGAAAAACATCCCCACAGCATGATGCTGACACCACCATGTTTCACTTTGGGGATGGTGTTCTTTGGGTGATGTGATGTGTTGGGTTTACGCCAGACATAGCGTTTTCTTTGATGGCTAAAAAGTTCAATTTTAGTCTAATCAGACCAGAGCACCTTCCTTCATCCATTTTGGGAGTCTCCCATATGCCTTTTCGCAAACTCAAAACGTGACATTTTGTTTTTTGCTGAAAGTAATGGCTTTCTTCTGGCCACTCTGCCAAAAAGCCCAACTCTATGGAGCATACGGCTTATTGCCGTCCTATGTACAGATACTACAGTCTCTACTGTGGAACTCTGCAGCTCCTCCAGGGTTACCTTAGGTCTCTGCTGCCTCTCTGATTAATGCCCTCCTTGCCCGGTCCGTGAGTTTTAGTGTGTGGCCGTCTCTTGGCAGGTTTGCTGTTGTGCCATGTTCTTTCCATTTGGTTATGATAGATTTGATGGTGCTCCTAGGGATCATCAAATATTTGGATATTTTTTATAACCTAACCCTGACTTGCACGTCTCAACAACATTGTCCCTTACTAGTTTGGAGAGTTCCCTGGTCTTCATGGCAATGTTTGGTTAGTGTTGCCTCTTGCTTAGGTGTTGCAGCCTCTGGGGCCTTTCAAAAAGATGTGTATATGTAATAACAGATCATGTGACACTTATATTGCACACAGTTGGACATCATTTCACTAATTATGTGACTTCTGAAGGTAATTGGTTGCACCAGAGCTTTTTATGGGCTTCATAACAAAGGGGGTGAATACATACGCACATGCCAATTATCAGTTTTTTTATTTCTGAAATACTTTTATGTATATATTTTTCTAATTTTATTTCACAGACTTAGACTATTGTGTTCTGATCCATCACATATAATTCAGATTAAAAAAACATTAAACTAAAGGCTGTAATGTAACAAAATATGTAAAAAGCCAAGGGGGGGTGAATACTTTTGCAAGGCACTGTGTGTGTGTGTGTGTGTGTGTGTGTGTGTGTGTGTGTGTGTGTATGTATATAACGCGCACAGTATATTCTCCTGTGTTTTAGCTTTTGTTTCTGAAAGTGATCAGCTTTAGGCCCCTTTCACATGGGACGGATACATTTGATGGACTATGCTTGCTCAGCAGAGATCATCTGAGCAGGCAGATGTCATGTCCATCTCTGCTCACTGTGCAGAGATGGACCTGTCAGAGTCCCACTCTCCTCTTTATGGAGATCAGATGAAAATGGACCGCCTGTCCCTTTTCATCCGATCTGCCAGACGGATGGAATCTAGGACCACCATCTGTCTGGATTTGGCGGACAGGAACGGATCGGATAGAATAAGTTGTCAGCTGACATCCGCCACTCCATAGGGATGAATGGATGGGCCGATCTGGTCCACCTGAAAAACTGACAGGCGGACCTGATCGGACAGCCCATGTGAAAGGGGCCTTAGGTGCTTAGTTTATCGTATATTTCCTGATAATTTCTAGATTGTGGCTTCAGTGTAAAGTGTGACTGTAGTATTACCATTTTGTAACCGAACCGCTAAACTACCACTCACAAAATTTTAAGATGAGCAAATATGTCTCCTGGGTTAATACAAGTCTTCTGACAAACACAAGATGTGATCCACATCATTTTCCATCTGAAGGAACCTTCATTTTGACAGTGGAATTGGACTGTTATAATTTTTGACTTGTTGGGGATACAGCATCTCCGATCTGTACACACACCACAATAAGTGGGTCTATAGCTCCGTCCTGTTGAACACTCTGATAATGTCAATTTAACAGGTTGAGGTTCTTTAAATGTAGCTTGACACGTTTTTCCTTTTGGGATCTGTAAAGTAATAAGCACAAAACATTATTTTTATTTTCTGCATCATTTGCTTCCTTGCTTCTTTGCTTCCTCCCCCCATCTGCTGCCATATTTGGCAGCTTTTAGGGGAGGGGGGAGCGGGTACCTGTCAAAAACACAGCAAGGTTCCCCCAAAGTTCGACCCCCTTCTCCTTCCACTGCCGCCGGGCCATTCAAAAATAAAAAATGGAAAATGTTAAATTTCAGTACATTAACCACTAGGCGCCCGCGCTATAGCCGAAAGACGGCTGCAGCGCGGACGCTCCCTGCCGGGAGGACGTCCTCCTGTTTACTTCCCTAATGCGCGCTCCTGAGAGCTCGCATCGGGGAAGTTCTGTGCTGGCCGTGTCCGTCGGACACAGCCGGTCACAGATCGCTGTAAACGGCCAATCACAGCGGCCGTTTACAGCGAGATCGGGATGTCCAATGAGAGATGATCTCATATGTTTGCATATGCAAACATATGAGATCATCTCTCAGCGCCGCTCTGCCTCCTCACACAGACAGCGTGTGAGGAGGGAGAGAGGAAAGGGAAAGAAAAATAAAGTGATCTGTCGGACTGTCTCCACTGCCATGCTGCCACCTGTCCCCAGTACCACCTGTCATCAGCACCACCTGTCCCCAGTACCACCTGTCCCCAGAGTTCCATCCATGCCATCTGCCTGTGCCACCTGTCCCCAGTGCCATCCGTGCCATCTGCCAGTGCCACCTGTCCCCAGTACCACCTGACCCCAGTGCTATCCGTGCCATCTGCCAGTGCCACCTGTCCCCAGTGCCATCCGTGCCATCTGCCAGTGCCACCTGTCCCCAGTGCCACATCAGTGCCACGTCAGTGCCATCTGTCATCAGTGCCATATCAGTGCCACGTGTCATCAGAGCCACGTGTCATCAGTGCCAGGTATCAGTGCCATCTGTCAAAAGTGCCACCTGTCAGTGTCACGTGCCATCTGTTATCAGTGCCACGTGTCATCAATGCCACGTCTCAGTGCCATCTGTCATCAGTGTCACATGTCATCAGTGCCACGTATCGGTGCCATCTGTCATCAGTGCCACATATTAGTGCCATCTCTCAGTGCCACATGATATCAGTGCCACGTATAAATGCCATCTGTCAGCAGTGCCACATATTAGTGCCATCTGTCAGTGTCACCAGTGCCCCCGTATTAGTGCCATCTGTCATCAGTGTCACCTGTCATCATTGCCACGTCAGTGTCACGTGTCATTGTCCTGGTGCTCCAGGGCCTATAAAAGTGTAATAGGTAGTCAACAATTTAGATGTGTAATTTATGCTCCTAAAACACGTGATGGCGCTCCCTGCATGTTGGGCCTCTCTAAGTGGCCAGACTGTGTAAAAGTCCCACATATGTGGTATCGTAATACTCAGGAGGAGTAGCAGAATTTATTTTGGGGTGTCATTTGTGGTATACGCATGCCATGTGAGAGAAATAACCTATTACAATGACAATTTTGTGGAAAAAAATAATTCATTTTGCAAAGAATTGTGGGAAAAAAATGACAACATCAAAAAGCTCACCATGCCTCTTACTAAATACCTTGGAATGTCTACTTTCAAAAAAGGGGTCATTTGGGGGGTATTTGTACTTTCCTGGCTTGTTCGGGTCACAAGAAATGAGATAGGCCACCAGTATATCAGATGTGATCAATTTTGTATGATTCGCACCACAGTTTGTAGAGTCTGTAACTTTCACAAAGACCAAATAATATCCACTAATTTGGGTTATTTTTACCAAAGATATGTGGCAGTATAAAATGTGGCCAAAATTTATGAAGAAAAATTAATAATTTGCTAAATTTTATCACAGAAACAAAGAAAAATGCGTTTTTTTTTCATAATTTTCGGTCTTTTTTCATTTATAGCGCAAAAAATTTAAAACCCAGAGGTGATCAAATACCACCAAAAGAAAGCTCTATTTGTGGGAAAAAAAGGACAAAAAAATCATTTGGGTTGAGTGTTGCATGACTGAGTAATTGTCATTCAAAGTGTGAGAGCACCGAAAGCTGAAAATTGGTCTGGGCAGGAAGGGTGTTTAAGTGCCCAGTAAGCAAGTGGTTAACTTACATACATACTTGTGTTTACACACCTATACATGTTTACAGGCATATTTATGCATATATTGCAATACTGACAGCGAAGAAGAATTTTACTCTTGTCTACGCTTACATGCCTTTATGCTCCTTTACTTGCTTTTACGCAAGGTCTTTGCAAATAATTTTACCCAGGATCTTTTTTTAACAAGATCCTGGGTAAAAACATCAATGAATTCTTATATCCGTGTGGAACTTAGCCAAGTACTGAAATCCATATGTGTTCAATGAGATAAACAACTGAGTGATTTTCTGATAGACATAAGGGGGTTGATTTACTAAAGGCAAAAAGACTGTGCACTTGCTCCAGAGCTTAGTAAATGAGGCAAAGCTTTACTTTGCAAAGAGTACCCAATCACGTGCAAGGGACTTTTTTCAATATACAGTGCAAGAAAAAAAAAAAGTATTGAATAGAAAGCACTTTGTACATTTTTAAATGATTGTTTTCTGTTGGCAATACCTACCATTTTGTATCCAAATAAAAGTGGCACATAGTTGCCTTTTACATACTTTTATACTTCTTTCTGCCTAAAAAGTCCAAGGGGTGGCTCCCAGTGCACTAGTTGCATGTTCTCTATATTCATAATATAGGATGTTGGCAGTCCCTCACATTCTATTCCCTAGCAATCTTTGTGTCAATATGTGAACCCTAACAATAACTTCTCTAATTTGCTCCTTTTTTGGTCTGTTAAATATACCATTGAAAGCAATTTATTATACCTATTGATCCCACCAGAAATCTAGTGAGCAGATTACTTCCTGTTTGCTCTGTCTCTGCTATACTCCTATCAGTTTAGCCTCTCTCTGTGGACTATAGAACAACCCCCCCCCCCCCCCCCCATATTATAGAGATGTAGGCAAATTGTCGTCCTAAGATACTTGTTCCAGGGTGAAAATGCTGCTGTTACATAATTACAATACAGTGAATTTTCACCTTAGTACATAATCTGTATTACTCACAGGATATCACCAGGTGAAGGGAAAACGTCTAGAAATAAACAAATGCAGCAAGCATATAATGTATAAGGAATGTAAAGCTGCAATTTATTACATTTTTGGTCTCTGGGGCTAAATACACTTCACTACTCTTTCCTTTTCCAGTCCCAGCTTTCCTGTGTTTTATGGGACAGCATGGCATGCATATTCCCGGCCGTTCCTATAACAACTAAACAGATGAAAATATTTCAGTTTAGCCTGAATACAGTAGTGTTACTACATCTACCTGCAGAGGCAGAAAAAGATAAGCTCTCTCTCTCTCTGATTTATTACAATATCGCCTTAGCTTGCATGATATTGTAATAGAAGATGATGGGACTTCAGTAAACCAATTATGTTCATTAGCAATGCCATTCTGGCAACCTATATGGTGTTCTATTGATGTGACATCCACTTTATTATTAGACAAACATACCAAAATAGGTAGACAGCTTGTCTATTTTCAAATTTGTTAGTTGTAACCTTCTCATGTATATACTGTAAAACTAGCCACCCAACAGGGCAGGTTTGTTAACTTTTTATACAGTACATATTTAAATATCATATTTCATTGTACTGGTTAGCTCAGTTATTCTCAACCAGGGTTCCTCCAGAGGTTGCTAGGGGTTCCTTCAGCATTGGGCAATTTCTGCCTCTCAGATAAGTTCCCACTGACACCATTGATCTTTGTAACTATCTCTTTTAAAGAGGTAATTCTTCCCAATGACCACAAGTGTAATGCCACGTACACACGGTCGGAATTCTCATCGGAAAAAGCTCTGATGGTTTTCCCGTCGGAATTCCGAAGGAACTTCGCTCAAACTGTCTTGCCTACACACGCTCACACCAAATTCCGACGGTCAATAACACCCCGGCATACAACACGTTCGACTGTTTGAAGTTTAATGCTTCTGAGCACGCGTCAAACTGTTTCCGAGCATGCGTCGGAATTTTGCGTGTCAGAATTGCATACACACGATCGGAAAATCCGATAGAAAGGTTTTCCGTCGGAAAAATTAAGAACAGGTTCTCAATCCAAAGTCCGTCGGAAATTCTGACAGAAAAAGACCGATGGGCATATACACGGTCGGAAAATCAGATGAAAAGCTCCCATCGGACTGTTTCCATCGGAAATTCCGACCGTGTGTATGCGGCATAAGGACCATTCTTCCCACTGACCATCACACTAATGTATCATGAATTGTAGATTTCAAATTTTTAGCAGGGGTTCCCTGAGACCGCAGAACTATTTCAAGGGTTCGAGAAAGACTGGGTTAGCTGGAAGATGATCAAGTCTGGTCCCTGGTACTTATACATTTTGGATTCTATTGAATTTCCTTTGTTACCCATGTAAAATGTAACACTTTTTATTTATTTAGCACCAACAAACAGAGCTTTAGAGAATTCATGGAACCATTTACCTCAACTCCTGCCACAGAAAGCACTTGCATTCCAGTATTGCTACCACAATCATAGAAGCATGTGTACATACTCTAGGGCTAATTTAATCAGAATCCAAGCAAATTTAAAACATGCATTTATGTTTTCAGAAGAGATTTGAGAAATTATAAGAAACCAATCCAAGTAAACGGTGAATGTACAACAAATTCCATACAGACTGGGTCCTGGTGAGAAGTGAACCTAGCAGCCAAGTGTTGCATGACACGCTTTGAGTTCTGGAATATCTATTATGGTATAACTAACAAATCTCCACAAATGTATTCCAATGGTTTGAATTTAAAATACCTATTACATAGTTAAAAAATGTACATTGACGACCTAAAAAGGAAATTCATACATGCTTACCTTTATAGCATTGAGCAGAGTACTATTACATGGTCGTAGGTAGCATAGTCTTTTTTCTTTTGTCATTTCACATTTGCTGTTTTCGTTGGTAACTCTGATCGAGATCCCCATGCCACATGTTTTCGAACATGGACTCCATTGAGTTGCTTGGACAAGGCATTTCTTTTTCCAAACAAGTGGTAAAATCTTGTACACTGAAACAAAGCATAGTATATTTAAAGTGATTTTTCCAAAAAACTGACATTTCAGGTTATGAGTGGACAGCACGAATAAGCACTTTTGAAAGTGTGAAACGCGTCAGCGCCTGTGATCCGTTGTTTGCTGTGGCTTGTACTTTTTGGATTATTACCTTCTTTTTTTAATAAAGGCATTTGATTTTGAGTGCGGCTGTCCAGAATCTTCCCTTTATCCAATTACCTATGCTTAGCTAGCACCTGCTGTTCCTGTTCTGAGGAAAGCTACATTTCCAGACACCCTTCCTAGAGCGGCATCTCTCTTCCAGGTGCAACAAGCCGGTGTGTAATTTAACCTAGTGGCATCTACCAAAAACCCAAATACCTAACAAAGAGAAGAGCTTTGTATGCATCTATGTTCTTAATTAGAATATATAGACTTTTCAGTGTTTTAAAGCCAAAGGTTAAGGAAATTGCAGCCAGGCAACTAGCAGTGTCATAAGGACAGCAATCATATTTTCTTATTACATGTTTTATTTTAAACAGTATATACAAAAAATTTTAATTCTGTAAAAATGCTGGAGAAATTTGAGGTCTCCTTCACGCATTTCTGACGCATTGCAGTGCATTAGTGCATGCACATTCTTGCTTGATATTTTATCCCAGCATTTACTACATGTTCCACAAGGTATGTCATGACCATCAGCTAAAGTAGGAAGCTTTCCAATTATTTTTTTTGATGTCATAATGTAGAGAATACGATTTCCTTTCATTTGAGCCCAGTCTTGCCACACAGATTTACTCCAGCCCTGAGAAATCCATTTTTATTGTTCAGTTAGAAATATCTTGACAAAGTGCTGAAAACTTTGTCAAAAACGCCCCCTTGCTGTGAGTGACAGGTGATTTACATATCTCATGCACTAGCCTGAGACAGGCACATCCTGTGTAATTATAGAAAGTGAGAAATTCACCCCTCCCCCACATAACAATGATGAAAAGGAATGTTATCTGTGATCAGGTGACCTCAGACACACACACTGCACTATAACAATCATCAGATCACTGGATGTTCTACTCTGCCCAACTCTGACTACATACATGTCCCCTATATTCTTCTTGCTGTTCACTCGAGAATACATTTATTTATTTTTTCTGCATTAGAGAAGCTAGGTCATATACGATTAAGAGTGAGTGTGAGTAGCAGAATTTCTCTGGTTATCATAGCAATTTAAGAAATGCGCCTCTCAGTATGTCCAGTCCTCCTACCTAGGGTAGGAGTGTGCTAAAGAGATGGATACAACTAATAAGCTCAGGTGTGATTCATCTACATACATACCTGTCTTAACCAGCTTTCAAGATCTTCCTGTGGGAATCACTGTTTAAAGCACTAACATTTCGAATTCTATTAGGACCAAGAATAAAATGTGCATTCACAATTTTGGTTCCCTCCTGGTACCTTGATTTTCTGCAATGACCCAGACACATACTCTTAGGTTACCTGGTGTCTGATGGAGTTGACTCTTGGAAAAAAATGTGTGACTCAATGTAAAGCCTAGCACACATGAGCTGAATATCGGGCGGTATCAATGAGTACAAGTAGTGATACTTTTTTTTTAGTACTCGCCAATACCAATTATCGATACCTACCGCAACTGTTTTGTTTTAACTTCAGCTGTCAGCAATGGTACAAAGCATTGAAAAGTTATTTACAAATGAAATAAATCGATTTTTTTTTTTTACTTTAGTGCTTTTTCAATGTGAAATGTGTAAATATATGTTAATATATATGTGTAAAAATATTCACTAACAAAGCAAACAAAATTTTTTTTTTAACCGTTTATCGTTTATAAAATAGACACGAACAAAAGAAAAAAATCAGGAAAATAATAATTAAATGGAGGAGAATAGGGAGTTAATTAAGGCTGATTAGAGTAAATTAAGGGTTATTAAGTGGTTAAACAGAGGAACATTTGTTCATCCCTTTGATCTGCAGATGAAGAAACAGAAATATAAAAAAAGAAACAATGTTTCTTTTTATTTTAGTGTTTCAGGGCTGAGCAATGTTGGTAATAAACATGGTTGGCTGCTTTTTTTTTTGACAGCTCCAATTACCGGCCTTCTTTAAAGAGGAGTGCCACCTGCACAAAAAATATTAAAAGTCGGCAGCTACAAATACTGCAGCTGCTGACTTTTAATAAATGGACACTTACCTGTTCCAGGTTCCAGCGATGTCGGCAGAAGATGACGAGCAATCGCTCGTCTCTCGGCTGCCCCCGCCGCCATCCTCTGTCGGGGAATCAGGAAGTGAAGCGTTGTGAACTGTGTGTTTCCCAGGACACAACGGGGGGGGGGGGGGCGGGCATCTGCGGCTAGGGGGCGGCTATCTAGTCCCGGAAGTGGGTGCAGATACCTGGATTATACAGGTATCTGCACCCCCCTCCCCCTGAAAGGTGCCAATTGTGGCACCGGATGGGGGGAAGGTTCCTATAAGCGGAAGTTCCACTTTAGGGTGGAGCTCCACTTTAACACTGGGGAGACCCACTGACAGCTGAAAGAGCCGAGCCTGAAAGTATCGGTTTCAGGTATCGGTGCATTTGCACGAGTACTGATACTTGTGCAAAGTCTCTGCATCGGTACAACTAGGGTATCGGTGCAACCCCAATAAATGCCTTCTGTTATAAGAAGACAGTGCTTTGAATTGATGCTGAATACCAACTAACCATGGTAATCTTCAATTGTATGTCACAGACCATTTGTTCCTGCTCATTGTTTTTTTATCAAGACTGAAATATTGTGAGGTATTCTGTTTATAACATGGTTTTGACACTGTATAGGTGATTTGCCAGGGTGGCCATAAATATTCAAATTTTTCTCCTGGTGTGTCACCCTGATGCAGCAATCTAACTCGAATTAGACCATGGAAGGTTACACAATGTGTTTTTCTTTTGTTTACAAACTTTTTATTGAAAATAGTTATTGTTTTAGCCAAAATTCGTTTTCCAAACATTTAGAAGCAAGCATTATTGCACACACTGTTTTCCAATGTATTCAACTGATAAGAAGTAAGTAAGTACTTTTACAATGTGTGTACTACTCCATCCAGTTAGCCCAAGATAAAATGCAGTAGATTCCAAAGTAATCAGCAACATAAAGATGTCTCTGCACTGGTGGCTATTGATGAGCCTGCCTATAGCCATCTTCAGTCACTGCTTGCTTAGTTTCCTATCACAGTATACAGTATATCCTCACTTTTATAACTACAAATATACTAACTAGAATTTTTTTTTTACAAAGAAAGATATAAGGATAGCTGTGATGTTCAGAGATTAAGCTTTGGATTGATGTTTCAAAGATCTCTGAAAAGTTATTACCTATAATACTTATAAAAGAATACCTTGTGATTCAAAAGTCCGCTTTGTTTAATTTGTTAATAAAAGCATCTACTCTCACCTTGTCTGCATTAGTACTTCTTAAAGCATTAAGGTAGCCTTTCAACATTGCCCATCCTTAACATTGTTAATTAATATGACCAAATCTATACGTGTACCTGAAAGGTAGACATTGGTTTAATGCTGTCAGATGAGGAAGCAGGTTAGAAGCCCTGGAACTTATCTGCAATACATAAGAGCATGTTAAAATGTTAGTTTGAATATTTAATTGTTTATCTCATGCTATCATACAAAGATTCAAAGCAAAGCTGAAAAGTGCAGAGATAACTTTTACCTACGCAAGCTGTGTTATATTATCAATTTATATATTTACAATATACACCTCGGGTTATTTATTTTAATTTTTGTTACCTGCTAGGGAGATTTTCCTTTACTTCCTGTCTTAAGGCCCATACACATGATCAGACTTCTTGACAATAAACATGCAAATTAGCTGTTTTAAGGCAACATCCGACCATGTGTATGCTCCATCGGACAAACTTATTCGATTTTCATCAGACAAAAGTTCACTCTGCAAACAGACAAACTTTTCGGCAACAAAAGTCTGATGGAGCAAAGTCCGATCGTGTGTACAGAAAACTATCGGACTTAAGTCCAAAGTACCAACACGCATGCTCAGAACCAATGCAAAAGATCAGACAACAATACAGAAGTTGACCAAAGGGTGGCGGTAAAGAGCAGAAAAAACACGTGATTTGGTGAAAGTTGGCAGAAAACTGCCGTGTATATGCAATACAAGTACACGCCTGACGCCCTTTGGACAGAAATCCACGGAAAAGTTTGTTTAAAGTCCGATCGTGTGTACCATGCTTTACACAGTTCTCATGTGATGAAATCCCTTCTCCTCTCTCTCTCTCATGACAACTCTAAAACTTTGGATTTCCTCTCACTTTCTGTTCAATAACAATAGTCACCAGAAATAGAGGGGTGAATTTCTCCAGTGGAGACACAGCCAGCAATAAAAACTTGGCAAATGGTTTAAGCCTTCCCACTCTAAGCAAAACTAAAAATAAAGTTTTGCCTTTACATACACTTTAAATGTAACCCTAACCATTAACTGAACCCTAAAACTTAAAGTGTTACTAAGCCCAGGACCCTGTATGCACTATATCTGGTCTCCCAACAGTACACAGAACATGTAAATGCAATTCTTTTAGTAAATATAAACTGCTAAATACTTTTTTTCATCAGCATCTAGAGCAGTTTTGTGACTTGTATCAGTGTCTGGTTAAAGCTTGTAGGAGGAGTTTTTATTTTCCCCTGGTAGTTCTATATGGCTACAGGACCTCTGACCCTCTGTCTGGACAGTGCTGATTGGCCCTGTGCTGATCACTTGCACAAGAAACAGAACACTCTCTAGCAATACACACCAAACTGAGCATGTGCAGCTTGTCCCCTAATGCTCTGTTCTATCAGGAGAGGAACTGGAGTCAGTGCAAGAAGAAGAGGATCAGAGAGACAGGATCACACACCCTTTATACACAACTCAGAGGATTAAGGCCTTAGGTTCCACAGTGAGTTAACAAGCATGCTTTACTGCATATACAGACTGATTTTTACTGCTGTGGTTTTAGTAACACTTTAACCCAATACTAAAAAGCAACCCCTAACTTAAATGTAATCACAACACCCTAAGGCCCCTTTCACAAAGGCGGCTGTTCTGCTGATGTTAAAAGCATGTTTTGTTATTTTGAAATTCAGAGAATCCTGTCACAGCGTTCACTTGCATTTGTACATTGCGATTAGATGTGTTTACATGTGGCTGCGTTTCGCTGCGTTGGAACATTCTTGCCATTTCTGTGCTTCCTGTTGTTTTTCTTTCTTTCTTGCCGCTGCTATCTGCAGGAGAAATAGTACACAGCAATTACCTGCAGTTATGTGCAGATAGCTGCGTTAAATAGTTCCTGGGAGCAGTCAACTTTATTTTTTCTATCTGCACAAAACCGCATGTAACGAAACCGTCGCTAAACGCAATGTGTGAATGGGGTCATAGGAAAGCATTGTGTGCGTTTAGCTGTGGTAGATAACTTCATCTATCCACAGCTAAAAGCACAATTCTATCTGCCCGTGTGAAAGAGGCCTAAATGTAACTCACAACCCTTATCTAATAATTAACTCTAAAATAATTTCCTTACAGATGTACTTATCAGTGAAATCACAGATATTTGACGGCAAACAAGTCTTAGTAGTACAAAACACTGGTTCAGCAGCAGCAGTTTGTACTCTCATCTCTCATATATGTGCCCTTTAAAATCCCTTTCCTTTACCTTTGGATATGTACTATTTTGTAATATTAAGTTGTAAAATAAGCAATATTTAGTCATTGCATTAATTAGAAAAACGTATATTACGTCTCTTGCAGGTCACCTTTATAAAATACTAAACCTGTTTACAAATCCAAATTAATGTTAAAGATATTCGTTTACAATTACAGAGCAATCACTAATCTAATCTGGATTTTTCCAACATCCAATCAGGACCGCAAGAGATCTTAATCTTTAAGCGGAACTATAGGCTCCCCCAAATTGTCTTTTATAGTTCTACACCCATTACACATTACATTTTTTTATTTCATAGTGGTAAAAAATGTATCCTCCTTACCATAATTTGACCCTAATAAATTGCCCCTGTTACTTTGTAGCCCCTGTCAGGTTTGACTAAAGGAACTGGAAGAAATAGCCCTGAGCTTGGGAGAGATATCTCCAAGATATCAAGGTGGAATTTTATCTTGCAGCCAATGCCTGTGAGTGGCAATGAGGGCAGTGAAAAAGGCAGTATAAGGGGGGCGTGGCCTGCGGAGGAGCGGAATGGCCGTTTCTTGCTAGAGCTCCTGCTCTCCTCATCTCCCTAAGCGGCTAGCGGCGACAGAAAATAAACCTGAGGACTCAGGGACACAGCGGAAAGCTCACAGACCCTCACCCCAGCCATGGAGAAGCGTACTTTGCGGGATAAACCGCACAAATTGGACTCCTTCCCCAAACAGAACGGTGCTGTGAGGAAGAAAAATGGCACTGTCCCTTCCTCCCTCACACACACAGACAAGCAGGCAGCGCGCTCTGTGAGGAGAGAGACAATAGAACTGCAGCCACAGCCATTGTCACTGGAACAGGAGACATTCCAACCTGATGTTACTAGCCCTCCTAAGCAGAAGAGAAAAATAGATACAGAAGAAGACAAAGTAAGTGACATTGATATAGATGAGGTAACTGAAACAGAAGCAGAAATTAACCCTTTTTATGAAAAGCTAGATGCTTTCCCCACCTCAGGAAAGGCTTTAATTGACTCTGATATGAAAGAAATGTTAAAATCATTAAGAGGAGCAATTCAGCATGACATGAAATCATTTATGCAAAAATCCAAAAGGGAAATAGATGACTTAGGAGACCGTGTGGATTACATTGAGAACAAACTGACTGACTTCACAGATGCCCACAATGAACTAGTAGACGATCATTTAGCTCTTGAAGAAGAAGTCAAGCAGCTAAAACTTAAAGTCACAGACCTCGAAGACAGGGCCAGAAGAAATAATATTAAATTCCGCGGTATACCGGAAAATGTCAAAAATATTGATTTGAGGAAATTTCTACAAAAAATGTTCACAGATCTTATCCCCTCACTACAGAATCAAGACTTAGTGATTGACAGAGCTCACAGACTTCCCAAACCATCATATATCCCGGAAAAACTCCCGAGAGATGTAATCGCTAAAATCCATTTTTTCCAGACAAAAGATATCGTGATGCAATTCGCGAGACACCATGCTCCACTGCCAGACCCATACGCTGGAATTACCATGTACTCCGACCTTTCTCAAGCCACTATCCTGGCGCGTAAAAACCTAAACTCGATCACAAAAATGCTACGCAATCACAAGATAATCTACAAATGGGGTTTCCCGACCAAACTGATTGTGGAAAAAAATAATGTGTCACACACAATCCACACATTGGAAGAAGGACTCAAAATACTAGGGAAATGGGGCCTGCTTATTAATGAAGAAACCAACTCGTCCATTAAAGCCACAATAGAGAAATTGACACCTCCATGGAATACTAGTCATGGATGACACGTCCGCTGGATAAAGAGTATGGGAGTGAGACCCTATTCTCTCTCCCCCCTCTCTTGCAACTCACCAAAATCCCAAGTGCCTCAGGTTTATAGTTCACAGGGAGAATAGGTCTTTATTTACCTTCGACTTCTAGTCCCTGAGTTAAAGTGCATATTAAAATGCACACGAGAGTTGCACACCAACTCACCAGTTCTTATATGTTTCTTTATTTTTGTGAGTCTAAATCCCTGCTCCCTTCCTCATCTTTCCCCCTCAGCTCAACTTTAACAAGCTCAGATATGTATGGAAGCATCATAGCCGCAAGACATCTATTCCCACCATGACTAATTTGAACTTACTATCACTAAATGTGAAAGGCCTCAACACCCCATTCAAAAGGAAAGCCCTATGGACTGATGCATTGAAATTTGGAAGCGACATCTTATGCATCCAGGAATCACACTTTGCAAGGGACAACCCCCCTCAATTTGCCCACCCGAAATTCCCACACATCTTTGCATCCTGCAATAGCAAAAAGAAGAAAGGAGTCCTAACGATCATTAAAGATACAATCTCTTTCCAACTCCTTGATTCCAAAATTGATCGACAAGGAAGATATGTGATTTTGGTCGCTAAAATTGAAAACACAGTTCTAACAATTGCCAATATTTACGCACCGAACAAAAATCCCCATCAATTCCTTCAAAAAGTAATCAAAATGGTGAAGAAGATTCAAAAGGGCAATGTCATCTACTGTGGAGACTTTAACGCAACGATGGACCCACTTCTAGACTCAACCAAAGGAACTCTATCCAAAAGAAAAGGTATAAAGGACATTTTCTCATACGAGGATCTGCATGATCCATGGAGATGTCTCCATGCAACAGAAAAGGACTTCACTTCCTTTTCAAAAGTACATAAATCATACTCTAGGATCGATCTCTTCATCACTGACAGAGTCCTCCTCCAAAAAATATCAAATGCTCGCATCTTTAACATAACATGGTCCGACCATGCCCCAATATCACTAAGCATAAATTTAAAACAGCCAAATTCAAATCATACACTCTGGAGAAATAACACTTATATTTTGTCCCAAAGGGAGGCTCTGGCAGTGATGAAGGAAAGATTGGAAGAATTCTTCAAGGTAAATGATAATGATATGGTATCTATCTCTAGTATATGGTGTGCCCATAAGGCGATTATTAGAGGAATATTGATCCAAT
Organism: Lithobates sylvaticus; assembly: GCA_028564925.1. Lineage (NCBI taxonomy): Eukaryota > Metazoa > Chordata > Amphibia > Anura > Ranidae > Lithobates > Lithobates sylvaticus. The sequence goes on from CM053028.1 coordinate 261,692,195, forward strand.
TAGCCTCGAGGGAAAAAAAAAGACGCACACAGTCAATAGCCAAACTACTACTTAGAATAACTGAACTTGAAAAAGATCACAAAACATCCCCCAGTAATCCCACTCTTCTTCAAAGATTAAACGAAACAAGAAATGAACTTAGAGCAATACTGATTTCCAACCACGAAAAATACCTTAAGAGATTAAAATGAACCTATTACTCACAGGGAAATAAAGCAGGGAAACTACTGGCCTCCCAATTACGCCATAGACAAAGAAAACAAAAAATAGAAAAAATAGTTCATCACAAAACAGGGAAAGTACTATACAACCCACAAAGTATAACTGATGCATTTGCTGATTATTATGAAAGCTTATATAACTTAAAGGATGATCTTAATACTATCCAGCCAACACCAACACAAATAGCCCAATTCCTAAGTAAGATTAATGTCCCCGCTGTAGATCAGAGTGACCTTGAAAGGCTGAACGACCCAATAACCCCTGAGGAAATTAAGAGAGTCATTCAATAACTGCCAGCAAATAAAACCCCAGGAGCAGATGGTTTATCCAGTGAATATTATAAGGCGTTTAACACAACACTTACCCCATTTCTAGCTAAAATATTTAACCATGCAGTGGTAAACCATTCGTTCCCCAAAGAAATGCTTGAAGCAATTATTGTTACTATTCCAAAACAAGGGAAAGACCCGACATCACCAATTAATTACAGGCCCTTATCACTACTAAATTCGGATCTGAAAATATTTGCTAAGGTCACTGCCAACCGATTATTAGAAATCACACCCTATCTAATTGAACCAGATCAGGTTGGATTTGTGAGAGGGAGACAAGGCCCAGACAGCACTAGACGCATGATTGACCTCCTTAGTCTTATAGAGCGTAGTCGAATGCCTTCCCTGCTCCTTGGATTGGATGCAGAGAAGGCATTCGACAGAGTGCATTGGGGATATATGGAGGAAACTCTTAGGAAATTTGGATTTTCTGGATTTATTTTTGAAGCTACAGTGGTGTGAAAAAGTGTTTGCCCCCTTCCTCATTTCCTGTTCCTTTGCATGTTTGTCACACTTAAGTGTTTCGGAACATCAAACCAATTTAAACAATAGTCAAGGACAACACAAGTAAACACAAAATGCAATTTGTAAATGAAGGTGTTTATTATTAAAGGTGAAAAAAAATCCAAACCATCATGGCCCTGTGTGAAAAAGTGATTGCCCCCCTTGTTAAAACATACTATAACTGTGGTTGTCCACACCTGAGTTCAATTTCTCTAGCCACACCCAGGCCTGATTATTGCCACACCTGTTCACAATCAAGGCATCACTTAAATAGGAGCTGCTTGACACAGTAAGGTCCACCAGAAGATCCTTAAAAGCTACACATCATGCCGAGACCCAAAGAAATTCAGGAACAATTGAGAAAGAAAGTAATTGAGATCTATCAGTCTGGAAAGGGTTATAAAGCCATTTCCAAAGCTTTGGGAATCCAGCGAACCACAGTGAGAGCCATTATCCACAAATGGCGAAGACATGGAACAGTGGTGAACCTTCCCAGGAGTGGCCGGCTGCCCAAAATTACCCCAAGAGCGCAGCGACGACTCATCCAAGAGGTCACAAAAGACCCCACAACAACGTCCAAGGAACTGCAGGCCTCACTTGCCTCAGTTAAGGTCAGCGTTCATGCCTCCACCATCAGGAAAAGACTGGGCAAAAATGGCCTGCATGGCAGAGTTCCAAGGAGAAAACCACTGCTGAGCAAAAAGAACATCAAAGCTCGTCTCAATTTCTCCACAACACATCTTGATGATCCCCAAGACTTTTGGGACAACATTCTGTGGACCGATGAGACAAAAGTGGAACTCTTTGGAAGGTGTGTGTCCAAGTATATCTGGCGTAGAAGGAACACTGCATTTCATAAAAAGAACATTATACCAACAGTAAAATATGGTGGTGGTAGTGTGATGGTCTGGGGCTGTTTTGCTGCTTCAGGACCTGGAAGACTTGCCGTGATAAAAGGAACTATGAATTCTGCTGTCTACCAAGAGATCCTGAAGGAGAATGTCCGACCATCTGTTCGTGTACTCAAGCTGAAACGAACTTGGGTTCTGCAGCAGGACAATGATCCTAAACACACCAGCAAGTCCACCACCGAATGGCTGAAGAAAAACAAAATGAAGACTTTGGAGTGGCCTAGCCAAAGTCCAGACCTGAATCCTATTGAGATGTTGTGGTATGACCTTAAAAAGGCCGTTCATGCTCGAAAACCCTCTAATGTAACTGAATTAGGACAATTCTGCAAAGATGAGTGGGCCAAAATTCCTCCAGGACGCTGTAAAAGCCTCATTGCACGTTATCGCAAACGCTTGGTTGCAGTTGTTGCTGCTAAGGGTGGCCCAACCAGTTATTAGGTTTAGGGGGCAATCACTTTTTCACACAGGGCCATGATGGTTTGGATTTTTTTTCACCTTTAATAATAAACACCTTCATTTACAAATTGCATTTTGTGTTTACTTGTGTTGTCCTTGACTATTGTTTAAATTGGTTTGATGTTCCGAAACACTTAAGTGTGACAAACATGCAAAGGAACAGGAAATGAGGAAGGGGGCAAACACTTTTTCAAACCACTGTATAATGTCACTCTACACCACCCCTTCTGCCAGAGTATATACTGCAGGAAATATATCTAAAAGATTTAATCTAACGAACGGAACCAGACAAGGGTGCCCCATTATATTTTCATTAGCAATTGAACCCCTCGCAATATCTTTTAGATCCAATCCCAAGGTCACGGGGATCAAAATAGATCAGGTAGAACATAAATTAGGTCTATTTGCAGATGATGTCCTTCTATCACTATCAGCGACTGACAATGTACTTAATGAAGTGAACAGCACTCTGGAAGCATTCACATCCATCTCTTACTATAAGATCAATCCTGATAAATGTTATGCTCTGCCTATGAACATCCCACCGGATCAGGTTGTTAAACTAAGACAACACTCTAATTATAACTGGGATAATCCTTCTATTACCTATTTAGGCATTCAACTTGCCTATCCTCCAACTAAATTGTACGATACCAACTACCCCTCCTTGCTAACCCAAATAAATCAAGATATACAATCAATAAAAAAAACGCAGCTATCCTGGATAGCAAGAATAGCAGCCTTTAAAATGAAGATCCTGCCGAAGATACTATATTATTTTAGGTCCCTCCCAATCCCGTTACCGGCAAAATTTTTCACCCAAATTAACTCAAAGATTAGCAACTTGATCTGGATGGGAAAAAAACCTAGGATTGCACTATCTATTATGTCTACCCCCAAAACTAAAGGAGGACTGAATCTCTCAGATATCCGTTTATATTATTATGCCACGCTCCTTGACCAAATGAAATTCTGGTTCAAACACTCTAATAATAAATTGTGGCTGAGTATTGAAAGGAAAATAACCAAAGGAAATGATCTTTTCTCCCTATCAATGGCCAGCCACACCTTAGGGAAAATAAATGCACCAAACTTCGTGACAATTAAATCCACATTGACAGCCTGGAAATTCGCTTTAACAAAATTGCAATCTTCGAACGCCCATGCCCTTGTACCTATACCACTCAGAGTAATTGATTATTGTAAAATACGTATAAATACATCATCCTGGTCTGAATAGGGATTTAACTTCTTTATACATTTGCCAGATAACCACAAACAGAGAATAAAAAATAAACTTTCCGCCAAATCCTTTACCAAAAATTTTCACCCAGAAAAAAGTGTAGAAATCCCTAGCGCATTATGGGAATTTTTCCTCTCCCACGAGACTACTGGGAAGAAAGGTATATCCTATATATACAATTTACTTTCATCCTTCCCAACCCATACTAAGACTAAAAATATGCTGAAATGGGAAAAAGATCTTTCTCAGACCTTCACATGGGAACAGTGGCAAAAAGCCATACAGGTTAATAGCATATCAACAGCATGCATTGAACACTGGGAAAATGCCCAAAAGATCCTCAACCGTTGGTACTTAACTCCATATAGACTCAGCAAAATATTCCCCACTGCATCCTCTAGGTGTTGGAGATGTGATACCCACATAGGTAATCTGATACACACATTATGGAGTTGTAAAACTCTTTCTAGCTTTTGGAAATCGGTCTCCACCTTCATAGCTTCTTTCACGGGTAATTTGAAGAAACTCTCACCCGAAATGGCTTTGTTAAGTATAAACCTTGACATCTATCCTCCACAGTATAGAATTATAATTTCTAATATCCTTATAGCAGCAAGACTCACCATTACCAAATTATGGAAATCTACCTTAGCACCTAACCTATCTGAGGTAATACTGAGACTAAACAATCAGGCGCACTATGAGTTAATGTTAGCACATAAAAAAGGTTCTACAAGTCACTTCCTCAAAAATTGGAACGAATGGATAGGACACCCTAGAGCTTCCAACTATCTGAAGGACCCTAAGAACCACTAACTATGCCCCTGAGAGATAATTCTACTTCTCTTCCTCTTCTTTCCTTATGCATTATTATAGAAGGTCTGATATATATGTCTACTTCCATACATCAATCCCCTCTTCCTCCCCCCCTTCCTTGTCATATTCCTTATGATCCTCTGTTTATGTAAAGTTTTCTTTGAAACATTATCCCATGTTTACAGCATGATCCCGTTAGGGGTAAACAGGGAATTATCAATCTTCCTATCTTGTTATTTTTTCTCGTTTTCTAGGAGCCTATCCACTTGTATAGATATTTAAGCTACCATTATTTTGTGATAATAACATTATATGGAAATTTATTAGTTCTGAAACTGATCCAGTTATCCTAGAGATGCAGTATCTAGAATATGTAACTGTATAATTTTTCCTTTGTTATTTATGTTTTGAAAAACTAATAAAAATCTTGAAAGTAAAAAAAAAAAAAAGGCAGTATAAGGGAATCAGAAAATGTCCCTTGTACTCTATTACTTCAAGCTCTGCTGTCACCAACATGTTTGGGATATGGTCCACTCCATTTCTTGCTCATACTGGTAGACAAACAAAGATTTGGGGGGCACACTCCAAAAGATGCATTAGAGATGGTGCAGCCATAAGACCATAAAACAGAACAAAATATTACAGAGCACACATATAAAAATTACATTTAACTCTTGCAAGGTGTTTAAAACACCTTAACATTTTCAAAAAATATGGGATTTGGCTATGTGGAAGGCTGGCCGCAGGCTAGCCTGAATTTGTAGGAGGAGTCTGAGAGCTTTAAATCCCTCCTCCTCCATCAGAGCCTTCTTCGGCTCATTTCTGGGTGGCCTTGGTAGTTAGGGTTATCGTATTTCCGAGGGAAGATTCTGACCGCATACCATACTTCATACATGCATGTTCACCATTACACCTTTACTACTACCCACCACGGTCTGTGAGTACATCAGCCCCGAGTGTTCGTTTTTAATTACCTGTCTTGGCGCTGCAGGTTGCTCGGGCTCGCTTACTGCATACACGAGGGTGGTTGTCATAAGGTTCACATTCACGCGCTGTTGGTCTTGTCATTTTTGCACCTACAACCTCATACTTGTCAGGTACGAAGGGTTGTTATTCATGGGTTGGCTGTCTGTTCTCTTTTCTCTAGTTTGTGTTTCCTTAGAGTAGCCCTGAGTGTTGTTTTGCTACCTGTCTGTTTTCTGTCGTTGCATGTTGTTCGTAGCATTTCTGTTAGCCAGGGCTCACATCCAGGTCTGTCACGTCTACGGACCCATACGGGCTGAGGTTTTGTTTTTATTTGATTGTCGTCCCACAATCTTCTCGCCTGTATACCATACGTCATACGCTGCACGCTCATTTCATCACACTTGCACGTCTACCCACCACGGTCTGTGGGTACACTAGCCCTGAGGGTTTGTTTGCTATCTGTCTCAGTTGTTCTGTCATAGAATTTTCGTTCGTAGCATTCTTGTTGTTCGTAGCATGTATGTCAGCTAGGGCTCACATTCAGGGTCTGTCCCGTCTACGGACCCATACGGGCTGAGGTTTCCTTTTTAATTGATTGTCGTCCCACAATCTTTTCGCCCGTATACCATATGTCATACGTGCACGTTCACCATACCTTAACTACTACCCACCACGGTCTGTGGGTACCTTAGCCCTGAGTGTTCATTTTTAATTACCTGTCTTGGCGCTGCAGGTTACTCGGGCTCGCTCACTACATACACTAGGTTTGTGTTAGCATTAAGGCCCGTACACACGAGCGGACTTTTTGACAACCAACATGCAAATTAGCTGTTTTAGACCAACATCCGACTGTGTGTACGCTCCATCGGACCAACTTTTTCCAGGTTTCATCGGACTTTTGTTGGCTGTGCGAACAGACAAACTTTCTGCCAACAAAAGTCTGACCGTGTGTGTGACGGAACGTCCCTACACTCCTCTTGAGTGCGTTCGTCATATATCACTTGCTTCCAGTCTGGATATAGGTATAACAGGGCTCAAAATTTCAAGTCCTGAGCTACTAGCCAGGCCTCAAGGGTTACTCGCCACCAGTTGCCCCGCCCAAACCTGCCTCTGCCCTGCCTCTAATCCTGCCCCTAAACACGCCCTCATAAAATGAGACTTAAATGTTTTATGCAGAATTAAGTTATACAAATAAAATATTAACAACAACTTTATCCGTGCGCACCAATGCAGCCTGTGTCCCCCATGCAGCCTGTGTCCCCCATGCAGCCTGTGTCCCCCATGCAGCCTGTGTCCCTCATGTCCCTCATGTCTCTCATGCAGCCGGTGTCCCTCATGTCCCTCATGCAGCCTCTGTCCCTCATGCAGCCTCAGCCCACCATGTCCCTCATGCAGCCTGTGTCCCTCATGTCCCTCATGCAGCCTGTGTCCCTCATGCAGCCTCAGTCCACCATGCAGCCTGTGTCCCAGTTCACCATGCAGCCTGTGTCCCAGTCCACCATGCAGCCTGTGTCCCTCATGCAGCCTCAGTCCACCATGTCCCTCATGCAGCCTCAGTCCACCATGTCCCTCATGCAGCCTCAGTCCACCATGTCCCTCATGCAGCCTCAGTCCACCATGTCCCTCATGCAGCCTGTGTCCCTCATGCAGCCTGTGTCCCTCATGTCCCTCATGCAGCCTGTGTCCCTCATGCAGCCTCAGTCCACCATGTCCCTCATGCAGCCTCAGTCCACCATGTCCCTCATGCAGCCTCAGTCCACCATGTCCCTCATGCAGCCTCAGTCCCTCATGCAGCCTGTGTCCCTCATGTCCCTCATGCAGCCTCAGTCCACCATGCAGCCTGTGTCCCTCATGTCCCTCATGCAGCCTGTGTCCCTCATGTCCCTCATGCAGCCTCAGTCCACTATGCAGCCTGTGTCCCAGTCCACCATGTCCCTCATGCAGCCTCAGTCCACCATGTCCCTCATGCAGCCTCAGTCCACCATGTCCCTCATGCAGCCTCAGTCCCTCATGCAGCCTGTGTCCCTCATGTCCCTCATGCAGCCTGTGTCCCTCATGTCCCTCATGCAGCCTGTGTCCCTCATGCAGCCTGTGTCCCTCATGTCCCTCATGCAGCCTGTGTCCCTCATGTCCCTCATGCAGCCTCTGTCCCTCATGTCCCTCATGCAGCCTGTGTCCCTCATGTCCCTCATGCAGCCTGTGTCCCTCATGTAGCCTGTGTCCCTCATGCAGCCTGTGTCCCTCATGTCCCTCATGCAGCCTGTGTCCCTCATGTCCCTCATGCAGCCTGTGTCCCTCATGTCCCTTATGCAGCCTGTGTCCCTCCTGTCCCTCATGCAGCCTGTGTCCTTAATGCAGTCTGTGTCCCTCATGCAGCCTGTGTCCTTAATGCAGTCTTTGTCCCTCATCCAGCCCCAGTCCTACCTGTGCAGGGGAGGAGAAGAACAGGAGAGCCACCCGGATGATGGAGCACAGAGATCTCAGCTTTCATTTCAATTGGTGTTCCCGCCGCTCAACATCACATATAGCCCCGCCCCCTGACCGGGGAACTTTGATTGACAGATCACCCGTCCCGGGATTGGACGGCTGATCTGTCTATCAAAGTCCGGGACCAGGGGGAGGGGCTATATGTCACAGCGAGCAGCGGGGAACACAGTACTGTAATGTGAAATGATAGCTGTGTTCCCTGCGTGCTGATCACCTGGGCGGCTCTCCTTTCTCTTCCCCTCCACTCCCATTCAACCCAGGCTGCCGGCAGTGCTCGCCCCCTTCTCCCAGGCAGCCAATAGCTCGCCAGACCTCAAAATCCACTCGCAAAATGCGAGCAGGCGAGTGGATTTTTTGAGGGCTGGGTATAAGATATTCCAACCGCTCCCAAGCACCAAACGAGACAACACTTGCTTAGTTGCTAAAACATGGACTCAGGATTTCACTACAGGCCAGACTTGTGGTCACCGAGCTAAACACAGTTGATTATAAATTAACATAATTACCACCACAAGACATCTCATCACAATAGCAGGAGACCACCAGTAACAGACGGAGCGTCTCCTGCATTGTGCAGAGGACAATGGGATCAACTAACTCAATTAACATCTTGAGTTCATGACATTGAATGGGACACAAGGTGTCAGATGCTAGTCTATTTCTAATGCCAAATGCATATACAGAGAGTGTATTTTGGGGGGCCCGTGATCAGCTGGCAGGAGGCTAGCATGTAGTCCTCTCAAAAAGCCCGTGTCCCGGCTAGGTCTGTCACATTTCTCCCCTTTCGGCAGGAGACTAACACAGGAGGAGACCCCAGACGGGTTGACTCCGAAGTTAGTCCATAGTTCCAGTCCTCTAATGCTGGTACCCACACAGTACCCCAAACAAATTGTTTCAAACAGAGCACTACTCACCCAGCCAACCTCTGCCTCTCTCATAGAACATATCTGCCGCTGGGGAGAGGCCTGGACTGGCCCTTCTCCCTGGAGTCTTTTCAGCCGCTGGAGAGAAGATAGGGTGACTGGGCTCACTCCATCATGCTGTTGGGGATCTGGGCCGACAGCCCAGCATCCCTGGGGTATACAAGTGGGGACTGAAGTCCCATCCACCGATATCAGCTCAAGCTGCAGTTGTGAAGTGCAGATTGCATCCTCTCCTTGGGTCCTGAGCTGCTGCTCGGGAGTGACCACCACCTCCTCACCCTGGGCCTCCAGAACTGCCACAAGTGTGGGGCAGAGGTCTTGGACCCTCTGTCCGGTTGCCAGCACTTTAGCTGGGTTGGTGTCATCATTCTGGGGCGCCGTCTGCTGCTGGACAGTGTGACCGATCGCCCCAGCTTCTTGAAGCTGTAGAGACACTGTAGGTGCTAGGCAGAGGCCAGCGGTGCTCTGCCATGTTGCCAGTGATTCAGCTGGGAGTAGCAGCTTCACTACATCAGCTTGTTGCCGGAGAGAGGGGCCAACTGCCCCGGCTTCCTGGAACTCCACAGATACTGCTGTTGGTGCTGGGCAGAGCTCAATGAAGTTTGGCCCTAATACCAGCTCTTCTGATGGAGGCTCATCAGGCTGTTTTTCCTCAGCGGAAAAGTCTATTAAATCCCCTGTCTCTGTAACTGGTGTCTGGGGATAGAGGTTCACCATCTGTCCGTGGAACCTAGAAGATGCTATCAGTGCTGAGCAGAGGTTGGCAGAGCTCTGGCCGGTTGTCAGCACTTCAGTTTCTGGGGTGGCAATTTCCAGATTTTCCACTGCCGATTCCCTGGCATGCTGCTGGACAGGCACATTCCTCCATCCAAGATCATCCCATGCAGAAACAGGATCATCAAGGTCAGTCAGCACTTGCTGCATCCGCCATAAGACCTCCGCGTCCATAGCTGCAGGGGCAGGTTGGCAAAGCACACTGTTACTCTGCCACATTGCTGACTCTTCAGACAGGATTTCAGAGTTGTCCACTGGCATTTCCTTATAGTCCCAGGCAAAGGGAGCCCAGCCCTGGCACTGAGCAGAGTCTAGGAGACGTCTGTAGGCGATCTCCAGCTCCCATTCCTGATCGGCCAGAAACTCCAAATCTTCCAGTGCCCAGTGCACTTCCGAGACGTTCAGTAGCCCTTTTCTGAAATCCATGATTTCATCCAACCGCCACTCCAAATCACTCCCAAAGTTAGAGTCCCCTGTCAGCTTCACATACAACAGTCCCAGGCCGCCGTAGCTTAAGCCTTCCGTTGGGCTGTCATCTGCTATCCAAGGGCATGCTTGGGATACATGCCACCGGAGGGCTCTGTAACTCTCATCCAGCTTCATCTCTGCCCAGACCAGCCTGCTTAATTCAGCTGTCTGCTCCTTGTGCGTTTTTTCTCCCAAAAACAGCACCCGCAATCCATACTGCGACCAGTACCTTTCCTGGATGGAGGGGAGAACTTTTCCCTGGTGACGCTGCTCACGGGCTAGCGCTTCCTTCCAGAGTTCGCAGCGAATAGAATCAAACCATCCCAGCAGGACCTGCTCTGATACTGGTCCTCTGTGCTGTAGCTGCATCTCTCGCAACCTCCTCCTGAATTCCTCTTCCATGGCGGCTGGTATCTGTACCTCTCCTCCTCTCCTGCTATCCGGACCTTGGATCCAGGTGGAGGTTTGGATGTCCCAGACTGCAGGAAGCACAATCCCACTGCTTGCCAACAATGTGACGGAACGTCCCTACACTCCTCTTGAGTGCGTTCGTCATATATCACTTGCTTCCAGTCTGGATATAGGTATAAGATATTCCAACCGCTCCCAAGCACCAAACGAGACAACACTTGCTTAGTTGCTAAAACATGGACTCAGGATTTCACTACAGGCCAGACTTGTGGTCACCGAGCTAAACACAGTTGATTATAAATTAACATAATTACCACCACAAGACATCTCATCACAATAGCAGGAGACCACCAGTAACAGACGGAGCGTCTCCTGCATTGTGCAGAGGACAATGGGATCAACTAACTCAATTAACATCTTGAGTTCATGACATTGAATGGGACACAAGGTGTCAGATGCTAGTCTATTTCTAATGCCAAATGCATATACAGAGAGTGTATTTTGGGGGGCCCGTGATCAGCTGGCAGGAGGCTAGCATGTAGTCCTCTCAAAAAGCCCGTGTCCCGGCTAGGTCTGTCACAGTGTGTACACAAAACCAACGGACTTTTGTACAAACCAATGCAAAAGATCAGACAACAATACAGAAGTTGACCAAAGGTGGCGGTAAAGAGCAGAAAAACCAAGTGATTTGGTGAAAGTTGGCTGAAAAAGTCCTGCCGTGTGTATGCAATACCAACTTGGGGCCAACGCCCTTTGGACAAAAATCCACTGGAAAGTTGGTCCACGGTCCGATCGTGTGTATGAGGCTTTAGGTTCACATTCATGCACTGTTGGTCTTGTCATTTCTGCACCCACATCCTCATACTTGTCAGGTACGTAGGGGTGTTGTTTCGTGTGTTGGTTGTCTGTTCTCATTTCTCTAGTTTGTGTTTCCTTAGATCAGGGTATGTCGTGCGTTTCGGAAGCTGCCTTTTTAACATTCATTCCTCCACTGCCGCATAGGGCTTTCAGTGCATGACAGCACCCCATCATCAAGGGGGAGGACCTTACCAAACCCATAGCTTGGTTTTATCACTGGTGTTCCCCTTTCCCGGCCTCAGCTGGGTGGGAGGGGCTGTACTTTTAGGTGGTTCAACCCTACTTCGTCTCAACCTCTTCCATCCACCAGCGCAGCACATGTTTCTATGCATGATTCTTCAACCCAGATTCATGCGGTACTTCATGCGCGCTCACATCCATACAATAATTTTTAGCCAGGATCTTAGCCTTCCGGCTTGCGCAGAGGTGTTAGTTGTGGCTCCTGCTCTTCTCAGTACGCCGGCAGGTGATGTTGGGATTTCTTTACAGCGGCATGTAGCACTGGGGACAAGCTTGGTCTCAGGTAATCGATCTGGCCAATGGTTCCAGATTATTCCGAGGGCTTCTAGCAAGGGTGGGAAGGTCTCATAGGTTTATGTCTCTGGCTTTCGCTGCTTATTGCATCGGCAATTTGGCCTCATCTGCCAATTCCATGAAGTATCTATCAGGTGACCATCATTTCAGGACCTACAAACTCCTGTCAGTCTGTCCATTTTTTGCAGCTCATCCTCTCTATGCCATCAAGGGAGGGAAGTCTGGGATGTTCTCTTTGGCACGGCTACCGGCGAGGTTTTCGTGGCTTTTCAGACTTCCTGTCTTCTTCCCTTGGCGCAGTTCCCTGTTAGTGCTCTAGGCAGTTCTCTCTTACCATGCTTCATTTGAATAGATGGTTAAGCCAGGGGTTTGTGGTTATATTTCTGTACCACAGTCATGGTGTCCGTTTAGTAGTTGTCTTCTGCACATTCCTTGGGTCTGCTCTTTCTCAATCCTCTCACTACAAACAGTTTGTTCTCATGTCCAGGTTACTTGCCAAACCAGGCTTGAATCCAAACCCCTTTTTTGAATATTCATCTGGTTCGGAGGCAACTTTTGTAGGTCCCGCACAGGGACCTTCCTTCCTTTTTTATCAGGTTCATGGGGCGCTGGAGATCCTCCGTTTCAGCAGCTACTTACGCAAACCCCCTTTTCTGTAGTCATGCGGGCATTCGCATTTTCTGGACTAATGGTTGTTGCTGGCCCTTCTTTGCAGCTTTCACATCACACCTACTTTTAGGCATACTGACCAGCCAGGCCAAGGCACACCTCAGGCCTTGGTAGTTAGGGTTATCGTATTTCCAAAAGAAGATTCTGACTACAAGTAGAAGGCTGGCCGCAGGCTAGCCTGAATTTGTAGGAGGAGTCTGAGGACTTTAAATTCCTCCTTCTCCATCAGGGCCTTCGTCGGCTCATTTCTGGGTTCCCACCCACCCATTCCACCATACTTTCATCATTTCATTTCATACATATTCATTCAGGGTAAGCCCTATTTTAGGCATACTGACCAGCCAAGCCAAGGCACACCTCAGGCCTTGGTAGTTAGGGTTATTGTATTTCCGAGTGAAGATTCTGACTACAAATGGTATTTAAGCCCACTTACTGCGACAAAGTACCACATTATTAGTGGGTCCTACGCTATCCATAGAATGGAAGACCCTGCTTTGTCGCAGTAAGTGGGCTTAAGCACCATATAGCCATATGGTATGACCAAATCCCCATATTTTTTGAACATGTTCAGGTGTTTTAAATAGCCTTGCATGAGTTAAATGTCATTTTTAGCATGTGTGCGCTGTAATATTTTGCTCATACTGGTAGGGCACATTATCCTGGGGGCAGTCCTCACACTGGTCCGTTAGCATGGAAAAAGAATGCTGACAGGGTTACACTGGGCTAAACAAATCATTGACTTAGACCCCTTTCACACTGGAGTCGTTTTTCAGGCGCTTTAGCGCCTGTAAAGCGCCTGAAAAATGTCTCATCTGCAGTCCCAGTGTGAAAGCCAGAGTGCTAAAAAAAAGTCCTGCAAGCAGCATCTTTGGGGAGCTTTAGGAGCGGTGTATTCACCGCTCCTAAAGCACCCCTGCTCATTGAAATCAATGAGCAGTGTCGCCAAAGCGCCTGCAAAGCGTCTCGGCAGCGGCGCTTTGCAGGCGCTATTAACCCCTTCATCGGCCACTAGCCGAAAAACGCTGCTAAAAATAGTGGCACTTTACCACTAACGCGCCTGCGCTCTCGTTGTGAAAGGGCTCTTAGTGAACACCTTTTTTTTTTTTTAAATAATACATTCTGAAGATAACACACAATTTACACTCCATTGGTGCATCTACTAACAATTCCTACTAATGTTCCCTAATGTTCCCTGGACCTCAGCATTAACACACAGTTTTCAGTCTTTTCTTATTTCTCACTGTTATATATTTTTTTTATCTTTCCCCTTCCATGTAATTTATTAAAGTATGTAACTCTTTATAAAAGCCAGTGTTTGCCAGATATTTCCTAGGGTGGCTAATCTTATCTCAAGTTTCCCCTGGCAGTTGGATAGTTAGTGTCAATACCTGCTTATGACATTTTTTATTTTATTTTTTACAAATGATCCAATTTCAATTTTTAATACAACTAAAATACTAACTTAGGTTAGTTTTTGTATCTGAATCAAATAAATTCCTATGATTTCTCACTAGAATAATATACTGATATAATGAATTACTTTAGGCAGAAATGTCCCTCTGGATCTGCCCCCTGTAGCACATGTGACTAGTTGTGAATGACTTATTGGATGAAACATTAGAGAAGGGTGGTCCTAGGTAGGGATGCAGTGTGATTTGTCTGGCTTTAATAAAGTTGGATATGATCTGTCATCTTCAGTGTGCAACTGCCTGCTTAGTTGTGAACGTGATGAGAAGCCTTCTATCAGTTACCAGAAGAAAAATGTAGCATCATTTCCTTTTTGTTATTGAGGGAAGCAGCACCTTTCCTTTTTACATGGAATAGCTTAAAGGAATATTGTAATTGCCCTATATGATAGCATATCTCCATACAGGGATTGCTTTAGATTTGCATCACCCGGTCTCTATATTAGTGGACAGGTAAGTATGTGAGTATTACAATAGTGACAGGAAAAGCATTAATGAAGTAGCATTGATCACATCTCATACATAAACAGTATACAGAGCCGATCGGCCCTATAGGCACACTATGCAAGCTGCTTAGGGCCCCGCCGCCGTGGGGGGGTCCCCAAGACCCAGCATCCCCCCTGCACCTCTGGCTGGCCGATTAGAGTGCAGTGAGGAGAGGTGGGAGGAGGTGGAAGGCGGCGATCGGCAGCTCTATGGTGCCTGAGTGGGCGGCGGGATCTCCCTGGGGTTTGTAGTACTCTCAGTGTATACAGTGGAGTGGAGAAGGGAGGGGCCTCTGACCCAGGCAGGTATCAGTTTCACTTTCACTCTACTTGAACACTGTTGCTGATGCCCGGGTCAGAGGCCCCTCCCCTCTCCGCTGTATACATTCGGAGATAGAACTTCCAACCCCTAGGGAGATCCCCCTGCCTGTGGACACCATATAGCTGCCGATCGCCGCCTCCCACCTCCACCAGCCAGGTACAGGGGAACCTCTGCAAGGGGGGGGAGTCAGCTGTTTGGGGGCCCAAATGTAAGAGGGGAGCTTTCTGGGGACACTAATGTAAGGAAGGGGGCCTCTGGGGACACTAATGTAAGAGGGGGGCTCTCTGGGGACATTAATGTAAGGATGGGGCCCTCTGGGGACACTGATGTAAGGACGGGGCCCTCTGGGGACACTGATGTAAAGACGGGGCCCTCTGGGGACACTGATGTAAGAGGGGGCCCCCTGGGGACACTAATGTCAGAGGGGGCTCTCTGGGGACCCTGTGTAAGGAGGGGCTCTCTGGGGACCCTGTGTAAGGAGGGGCTCTCTGGGGACACTAATGTAAGAGGGAAGGCTCTCTTGGGACACTAATGTAAGGAGGGAGGATTGTTTTGGGAGCACTGAAGTGTCAGGTGTGACTGTGTGGCAACGGCAAATTGTTTACATTGTTTAAGCTCACGGCATCACGGGTCAAGTAGAGGGCCCCTTAGCAGAATTTTGCTTAGGGCCCCAGGGAGGTCAGGATCGGCACTGAGTATATATATATATATATATATATATATATATATAAAAGATGCCGCGATATCTTAATAATGTGAACAATACATATGTAATAATGAGTATATAAAGTGACAATAGTGAAATAAAGTGCTATAATGCCTAAAGAAAATACACTAATAATAAATCTCGTGAATCAAAACAACATGATTGGATCATGAAGTCCATTTCAAACATAATTAAAATCATATCATGATAATCCAAATATGAAATGAATAAATAAAGTGACAAATGGTGAAGTAAAGTGCTATAGTGCGTGAGTATAATACACTGAGAGTTAATCTCATGAACAATAATTGATTGATAATTGATTCTTGTTATGGTGATCCCCCCATGTGAATCCGCTCACCTCAGCATGTGACCTCACATTTAAATTCAGTCAAAACACGCATCTGGGTTCTGTGAATGCTGTGGGATCCTGGGCTGCCCAATAGCACTATCTCCACATACATATAGGATATAAAAAAAAGCCTGGATAGTGTGATACCGTTTAGTATATAAAATTGTATTTAAACAGAAGCCCCTCTCCAGGGTACTCACATGATACAGGTGCTTCAGTCACCACTGTCATGTACCCTAAGGTAGAGCCTGACGAGCGGAGGAAAACCTCTCGTACAACTCCGGTTCAAGGGCCACTGAGTTTGCAACATCGGTCGCAAGAGCGCGGTGGGGTAGGAGTGCCTGTGATGTTCTCCGTTGCAGGAGGACAGATAGCAGCCAGCAGCAGAAGTGGAGCTGCGATTGGTGGCTGTGGGTGCAGGCACTTGTGGATGCAGGGAGGCTGCTGGTGCCGGGTAACGCGGAAGCAGGTATGTGGAGGCTGAAGCAATGTGCAGAGTGAGACAAGCCAGGTCAGATACAGAGGAATAAAGGTACACATAAGAATGGGCAAGTTCAGACAGAGGTTTGGCAACAGAGAAATCCGGAGGTAAGACTGAAGAAAGGTCAAGCAAGCCGAGGCCGGGAATGGAGAGAATCAGAGTAGTCTGGAAGCCAGGTAACGATCAGATCAAGGATAGGCACTGGAAACAGGATACAGGGGGAAACTGCAGATTAGACAGCAAAGGCCCTATTACATCTGCAATCTTTATATACTACAAATGGGCGCCAATGCTTATAGGGACGCGCGCACTCGGCACACACGTCTGCGCACATGCGCTCGCCTGAGCCCGCAGACCTGCCTGCCAGGAGGGACATCATTCGAATTGTGCCCACACATGTGCAATGGCCTCTGTCTCTGAACATCTGCTCTGCTATGGCCAGTGAGTTCCTGACAACCACTCTACAGAAAGCAAAAAAAACACTGAGATCAGATGTCCCTCCGCCTTGAGACAAACCAGCTGCACCGTCCTATCCCCTCCACAACACGTGTCGATACAGGGATATGACGTATCTTCCTCAGGGGGATTCACTTTACGTCACCATTTGTCTCTTTATTTATTCATTTCATGTTTGGATTATCGTGATATGATTTTATTATGTTTAAAATGGACGTAATGATCTAATCATGTTGTTTTGATTCACAAGATTTATTATTAGTGTATTTTACTTAGGCACTATAGCACTTTATTTCACTATTGTCACTTTATATACTCATTATTACATATGTATTGTTCACATTATTAAGATAGCACAGCATATTTTATATATATATATATATATATATATATACACTGTTTAGGCACAAGCTTATGGGATGTGATCAATGCTAGCAGCTGTCCAAATAGGATTTTTTTTTCAGGAGTGGTAGCTCGCAAGGTTTTTTAATTGAGAATGAAGTAGAATTTGCCATGTTTAAAGGGGAACTATAGGCAAAATATTTTTTTTCATTTTGGATAGATTCAGGAAGTGAGAGGAAATACCTGCAAATTAAGGCAATTCATTGGTGATCCCCAGGTCACCAGAGCTAGTGCCCCCATTGGAAGAGTTCCCCATTCCTTTTCTGGGGACACGTTCAATGATAATGGTAAACAGGACAAAAAGAGAGGGAGACTCACATTAAAATTAGCCCTATCAATTTTGTACTAGAGTGCAGTTGCAAGCTGTTTAATTACTATGGGCGTCAAGAAATGTTTTTGTTAGCTCACTGTTCATAAATAAATCCCCTTAGCGATCCATCATTGTTTTGCTGATGATAATTACCACAAAAATTCCGCCAATACTAGTAAAAGTATTGTTTAGCTGAAAATGGTATGTGCCTAAACAAAGCAATGCCATTATTATATGAATGACAATAATTTGGCACTGACACACAATGAGCTAAATTATTGGTTTTAAAAAACCTGCAGTGAGATTTCTGCACTTAATGCAAGTGATCCGACAAAACGGATTCAGAACAGCCTGTGAGTCATCTTCAAATATAACAAGCATCTGTGAGCCATAGTATAGATGAAAACACACAGCTAAAACTATTAACACTTACATTACACAGTGACAGCTACTAATTAAGGTCAATGATCTAGATATCATACACAAGATACATCTCATATACCGGTAATTGGATCACAAATGCTAAAAGCGGATATAGTCAATCTTTATCAGCGTATTCACTCAGAAAATTATTTGTTGCTTCCCATGCACAGAATATACAATGAATCCTGATAAGGAAAAGTGCTGACAACTAAAAGACAAAATGCCTTAAAATAATGATCCCTACATTTACTGGAACATGTAATACAATTACAAGGCTTTAAGGCTAGATTCACACTGCCGCACGGAGCAGCTCACAGCAGGGGGTCTGGTGCCTCTCCATTCACCGTTTCAGGTCCAATTTCAGCCCGCATTTTTGCCTGAATTCGGACCTGAAACTGACCAGACGACGCAAAGGACTCCTGTGCAAATCGCAACAGATCCACCCTGGAGATGTGTGAACTGACTCGATAAAGAGCCGGTCACAGTCTCCTGACATGCAAATTGGATGCAGGGAAACCTGCATCAAATTTGCAATAGTGTGAACCCAGCCTAAAGGAAGCCTGTATGGAGGATAATACATAGGTTGCCACTACTGACCTCACGTTCTCAAAAAATGCTAGTTACCTGAATGTCATACTGATGTCAAAGCTGGCCTTAGATGGATCAAAACTCTGCTGGTTCAGCAGGGGCCAGAAAAATTTTGTTCCATTTGGGGCAGTCCCTGTACATCAGAAATCGATTGTTAGATCAACTTCTGTCTAACGGGAATGTTGGAAAATGTTTGTAGCTCAGCTGCTGCAGCTGCTGTCCATCTATAGCCAGCTTACAGCGGAAGTAAACCCATCCATAAAACCATTTAATTTCCGGCACGTATCGGAAATGTAGCACTCACATTGGTTGGGCTCTCAACCAAACTGTCAAACTATCCAATGGCTGGTGTCATAGCTGATCACATGTGCAGCATCATGGCATTTGTATATTAAACAGAGGCAAAGATGGCAGCTTCCTTGGCTGAAAACGATAGGGGGGTTTACTTACACTTTAAGGCCTCAATACTTTACAGACCCTAGAACTCTACAAAAATAAGGTGTTGACTTCACTTGTAAAATGCTTCCACAGACAGTCAAACAACTAGAATTTTCACAAGATATACCTACAAATATCCTTCAGTGTTTGTTTCCTTTGAACAACTCAAAGTTGACATTTCCACTATTAATCTCAGTTGCTTTGCAAATACCTTACATGCTGTGAAATTTATTACAGTATTACCAATGTCTACACACAAAATGTGTCCACCCTAAATATCACTAAACAAACTTACATAGACATCTGTCAGTGCTGCAAACTATGATAAAATATTAATGTGGACCAAAAATGAAATTTATTTTAAATCAACAGGTTTGGTTGACCTGTATAAAGAGGCCTTACAGTGAACAAAGAAAGCTAGGTAATCCTGTATACCTGGTATAAGTTTGTTTTCTGTCATAGCTGCGTTCTTCTCTAGAGCACAGTTCGATAAGTCAGCCTTTTTTTTTGTGACGTCTGTAGACTCTGTGCATTGGCTTCCATCTTGTTTGGAATTAGGCAGTGGAGAACATCCAATTGTGTCACCTATACAAAGACAGGTGTAAAAGGGACTTGGCTGAAATGATTGTCCATTCTGATAAAGCACACCGTTGAGTTCACATCCAACAGCAAACAAATCTGTAAGTTCAAGGACAGAAAATATCAGGTATATGTATACTGTGTGCTACTTAATACTAATTTCTTTGTTATAAGTTTGAATGTTCCATAGGTTTTCAGAAAAGGGGCATCATGTTAAGCCATGTAAATAGGCATGTATCTATATACCGTTGTATTACTGGTCAGCAACATATTATGTTTGGCAGATGTTCACTTGTCATCTTTCTGTTTCAATCGTTTTTTATTAAATGTTTTCTGAAGAAAAAGGAGGAACAATACAGAGCAAACAATCCTCGCATAGCTCTGTACATACAACAAAGTAGATAAACAAAAAGGAGAATAAATGAGATGAACCATCTATGAGGTCCCATATAGTTGCATACAAATAGAAGATCAAACACGTAATGCAGTGGTCCTCAACCTCAGTCCTCAAGTACCCCCAACAGACCATGTTTTGGGAATTTCTCTTAGATAAAATACCAAATCCAAAATACCAAGCTATTGCCTCTGCTTTAAAGCACCTGTGCAAGATAAAGGAAAACCTGAAAACCTGACCAGTTGGGGGTACTTGAGGACTGAGGTTGAGAACCACTGATGTAATGGATAGTAGACATGTCCGATTAGTTTCGTACGAATTCGAAATTCAAACAAATTTTTTGAAATTCGTACATTCGTACGAATCTGTAGTACGAATTTTTTTCGAATACGAATTCTGTACGGAATACGAAATTCCGTTTACGAATTTCGGCTCCGAGTTATTCAAATCCAACTACCAAATATCGAATTTCAACTAATACGAAAGTAATTATTATAGCGGATATAACGAATGATTTGAATGAGTTCGAATGAATCGAATGACAAAGTGTCATTTTTGCAGGAAAAATTCCGTTTACAAATTTCGGCTCCAAATTATTAGAATCCAACTACCAAAGTGTAAAAGAGAAAGAGAGAAGGTGAGTCCGTCTAAGTATCTTTCAACGGAGTCAGCTCCGTGTATATGGAATCTTCAAAGAGGGATTGTTTACCTCGCAAGACACTCACAATTTAGTTTATGTTTCATTAAAGCTATATCTATAACTGGACTTTTCCATGCAGTCGCAAATGCGATTGTAGCCGCTAGGAACATAAAGTATATTAAGGTCTGTGTGTGTCTGGAGACATTTTAGGACTGGTTTGTTCAGCAGGGCGATGCATGCATCTTTAATAATATTGGCCATTGTGACTGAAAATATAAAAGAATGTACCCTCATCCAAAAGCGACAAACTTTGGGGCAAGACCACCATATGTGCAGAGATGTACCTATCTGGCCACAACCCCTGAAGCAGAATGCCTGGATAAATTTTCCAAAGACACCATCTACCAATCTTTCTACCCTGTATCTAATGGATATGATCCACCTTGTTATTGTCCTGTGTACTACTTGTAATCAATAAACATACGTTTACAAAAAAATGATAAGGTGTCCCCATGCCTTTTACATCCACATACCGTGTATGACGGCTAAACATGTTTTAACACGTCTCACAGGTCTCGTGGTGCATTTAGAGCTTTAAAGGGTAAGGAAACTTTCAATGTTCTGTTACCCTTTTGCCCCCACTCCACTGAGTTTTAGCTGTGGAGGTCTGTTTGAGAAAGCTTCTTCATCCTAATGTCTGCACATGTTTAAGAGGGGTACATAGACTTCTTTGGAAGACAAATTGGCTTTGATCCATATCCTGGCTCCATACAATTTAATGGGGTTCAGCTGCTCATGTGTGGGGCTCGGCCAAAAGGATGTTAGTACTGTGTCGGGTCTCATAAGTCTAGACTCAGTAATTTTGCATGATTAGTAATTTTGCATGATGTTATATACAAACTGATTACCGTTTTATGATTATAACGCTAAGATCATTGCGATACGGCTCTACAAAGATCTCTGTGCCGATCTATTTGAAAGCCCTGAGCTCTAGGTGTGTGAGTGATGCATGTGATGTTTACAATCTCCTTGGTCCAGTCCCAAGCCACATAATGTTGGTTGTCTGAAACCTGGTGAGACTTTAGAACCTAATCTGTTTGCAGACTGAGGCCCCACAAATACGAATGTTTCGAACTGCACTGCTACTCAATACAAGGACCATCTGAAATTTAACTGCATTAGTAACTCTAGTTTGGAAAAATTTTACAGTTGAACATTATCTTCTTCAAAGTATGCACCTTGTGAGTGTACACAACACTCCCAGGGATTTTTCCATTCTCCATTGCATCCCTAAAAGTCTTCAAGTGGGATGGCGTTCAAAACCTGCGTAGTGGCTCTTTGGTTATCCACACTACCAAAATGGGGTCCTTGCTCATGTTCAAATCCTAAGTCACGATTTCATTAACAATTTTCTTGGTAATCCCCGTTTCCTCTGCAATTATTATGATAGCGAGTCGTCGGTCAAAAAGGAACGGAATGTTGATGCAGAGAGGTCTGTTCTCAACCGTGATCAACAGCTCACTATCAGAATGATTGCAGAGGAAACGGGAATTACCAAGTCAATTGTTTTGTGAAATCGTGACTCAGGATTTGAACATGAGAAAGGACACCATTTTGGTAGTGTGGCTAACGTCCAAAGAGCCATTACTCCCACTTGAAGACTACCAGGGATGCTATGAAGAATGGAAAAATCGCTGGGAGCATTGTTACACTCACAAGGTGCATACTTTAAAGGAGACAATATTTAATTTTTACATCATTCTCTTTACTTTTTGGACACACCTCATATTTCTTTGTGTATTTTTTTTTTTATTGCTCCTACATTGTTTAACAACATAAAGCTGTAAATAAAATGCATGAGTAAAATTCATAGCATGGCAGTCACTGATCAATAATACTTTACATTTGCAATTCATCAAATGATAAAAGAAAAACATTAACAAATCCCCCAATACAGCCAACAATAAGAAAGCAAACTTACATTTGCAAATCCCAACTTCAAACTTTGGGGCATCAGCTGAGAAGTCACAGTAGAGACCTCTGTGGGGATCACACACCTCTGCTTCATTGCAACTTTCCCCCAGTTGTTTAGCACAGATCTTACAGCATCCACAACCATCCTTCACCAGGCTTGTTCCCATGGGGCATACACGTTTATTGGAGCATTTGCATGGCCAGTGACAAAACTCCTTTCGTTGGACGTTCTCTGAGTCCGCTGCCTTGTCTGTTGCCATCAATGAGTTTGCTTGCTCTTCTGCCCTGCAAAGAAACTATAGCAATATGCACTTTTTAGGTAAATGGCATCACTTTACCACTCAGTCTATCTTCGCAGGTTCCAAGCCACATGACTCTTTTCACTGATGTTAACATATTTTTGTGACTGTTAAAACATGAAAATTAACCCCCTTTTACTGCTGAAGCCTTACTTTTTTTTTTAATTTTTGGTGCTGGGAAGGATTAGAAATTCTGTTTGGTTGACAATGGTTTTATTAGACAGGAAGTGAGGAAACATCTGCACAGGAACACAGACAGAAATAAAAAGCCGACAGAGGTCCTAGACCTCCACTATTCTACTAAAAAAAATGTTTGTCTGTGTTGCTGTCGGAAAGTTACCCCTGTCTCCTGACTAGTCAAACATTGTCAACAGGAAGTAAAGGGTAAATCTTTCTAATGAAGCCCTAGATAGTTCCAAATCTTTTTTGCTCAATCCAAAACTAAGGAAAAAAAGTTTTGGCTGTACATACACTTTAAGAAAAATGACAGGTATATTTTAAGCTGAACTCCAACCAAAAATATAAAGAAAAAATGAAGTCCATTAAAAGATAAAATAACAAACCAGCTTTCTGATATGTAGTACCCCTTACCCCTAGGTAGTATTGGAGGAAGCTCAGTGGGCTAGAATTTCACCTCAGGGCAGAATCCTTGACTCCTCGTGGGGGTAGAAGAAACTGGGCATCAGTAACTTTAAGAAGTTTTACAGAGTTCAAATACTCAATAAAATAAGGGAGAGAGGGGTTAGGGCACAGGACACCCAGAAAGACAATAGATGCAGACTTTGGATCCCTACTCATAGTCAAAATTAAAGAATGCCCTTCAAGCCAGACTGCCATTCTGTATTCACCAAACTGTAAAGTGGCTTTAATGAAGTACCGATACTCCTAGAATGAACCCCCAGAACTTCCTGTCTAAAGTTTCTACCTGCCAATTCTAGGCATGCTGATGAAATTTCACCCCTGGCACTCCATCCTGGGTTGACACCTTCCTGCACTTTCTCCCCTGGACACCAGGAAACTTGAGGCCCCAGGCCTGAGCGCTTCTCGCAGAGCACACCCTCCCCACGCAGCAGGCCTGGAAGGAAAAAAATAGAGACACAGATTACAAAAGTAACCAATGTGTCATGGTTATGCAGTAATCTTCCTCTGTTTGCTTATCTCTCCTCATGTGTTCAGACTAAGAGGCCAGCCACTTCCACCTGGTGGTTTTTATAACCTCATGGCTCCACCCCAGGCCCTATCAGGGAACCCTATATTAACCTGTGCACTGCAAGCCAGTGGTGCTGATCAACCATTGTGTATCCATTGTGTTTTCGGCTTCCTGTTTCCTGCTTGCCGTGTGCGCTACGTTTGTCTCTGTTACCGACCTTGGCATGTTCTCAACGATTCCTGTCTGCTTGTGACCTTGACCTTTTGGCATGTCCCGACCATCCCCGTCTGCCTGTGACCCTGAACCTTTGGCGTGTACTCTGTTGTTCGTGTCTGCTAGTTGCCCTGACATCTGCATTATCCCCTTACTATCCTTGTCGTTCCAGCCTGCTGCTTCCTTCTCTTGTAGTCTACTGTGAGCGTGAGCTGTGAGACTCTAGGGGCCGCGACCTGGAGCCAGACTGCAGCGAAGTCCATCCTCACCACTGGAGGCTCTGGCGAACACCTGCTGGCTCTTAGACTCTGCGCCCGGGGGAATCTATGCTCTAGCTCCCACTGGGATCTGTTTTAGTGATCCGGTAGACCTGTGTCCTGAATCTCTCTGGGTACAATCCGCAGCAGTCAGTCCTAAGGTCCACTACCTAGCGGTGCACTTCCGACTCCTACGGAGTGCATCTGTCACCTGGTCTCAGGGGACCTGACACAATGTCTGTGTTGAGAACTGCTGCTTCTACAGAGAGTGCTGCCTTAACGTCATACTCATACGCACGTGCCTCTGTTAGCCTCTAGGGCCACTAGCGAGCAATCCCCTCCATCCCCGCCACTGCCCACAGGGGGGAGCAAAGGTAAATTCCACTGAGCCCCAAACTTGTCTTTACTAATAATATCAATAGACATGATGCTTCAATCAGTATCAACAATCAAACGATCACAAACTATTTTTCTAGTTAATAAGCACGTCATTATAATGTTTCCATTGATACAACAAGACAGAGATATTCGGTCTGGGATACATTTTAAAGCTGTGTAAAGCTGTGCAACCATATATTGTGAACATACAGTAACTGGACGCAGTTTTGACATTTACTGTATTTGAGTACAGCCAAATGGACATGAAGTCTGTATACATGTACTTTTAAATGTAATTAAAAGAAATGCATGTAGTAGTATGGTTTTATTGAATAAATAAGAAACGTATCCAAGAAAGTAAATGTAATAATAGGGAAACAAAATAAATTAAGCAAAAATAATTCTTAGTGTTGCAAATGGCTGATCCTGGTAAATATAAATTAAAGTGTCAGGTCATTCTGTGACAAATATGCAGTACCTAATAAAGCATACCACTCGATATGATTTCTGAAATTTGCCACTTTAAATTTGCTTTAATTTAGGAGATAAACCATCAAGTAATGTCCATGATACTTTTTTATTTGCAGTAACATTCAAACTTGAATACTGCTTGGAAAGTTGAAAAAGGGGGTATACCCCGCAAGCTTGTTCTGAATATTTGAATGTTGGTGCAAATAAAGTTTCACAGACATTAATCAATTGTTTTTGTAGAAAGTGCACCAATACGGTTACAATAACCTTTGCGAAATCACGTGATATAATGGCAACAATTTTCAAGCAATCTTTTTGGCACTTTAAAAATATGTTGAACATAAGAGAAATGGGCATTTTACAATCTATGCTGATAAAATAACGACAATAAATTTGTGCTAATAGACAGCAAACATTGCTTAAAAAGCAGCAGAATTGAATTAGTGAATATACTAAATGATAAATATTAGTTAAGATTAACTCCACTTTTGTTGAGAAAAAAAACATTCCCCTCGGGGTGATCAATGTACATTGCAGGGAGTTTAAAAAACTTTTTTGCAAATTCCTGCCTTTTGTTATTCTGAAGAAATATTTTTTTGTCTCTGTCCATGTGCAAAATGAATTTGAATGGGAGTGATTTTATTATCAATAAATTATCAATCCGCTGCTGCACTTGCAGGATTCTAATGAGAAAAGTGTCAGGGCCTGCATCCCGTTGGACGTGATTTCTCTTTGGGAATATCACACCAAAAATTATATTTTTGTAGCAGAGGATGCCCAAAATTTGACTTGCAGACTTTTGGGAAAATCAGTGAACACATCTGTGTACAGAACGCCTTCAAGTTGCCACATTGCATTGCATTTTACAGAAAATTACAGAGCTGCAGATTGAAAAGGAAAGGTAATTTTTAATAACATTTAATTACAATATGGCTAGCATAGTAAGTATATATGCTATATTATTTTTTTTTAATTTACTATTTTTTTTTCCCTTGAAAGTGGAGTTACCCTTTAAATCTTGGATAGTTCTACACATTGGAACCTTTATAAATACAGACCCATGTCAAATCTTTCACCATTACCCATATGACAGCATGTTTTCAATTTTATACATAACCAAAGATTTGAGGGATTAGTCCGACAGGAAATACTTTACTTTCAAAAGCATGTGTAGATTCAAGTACATGAGTTAAAGTGATCCTTTTATTTAGAAAGTAAAGTATGTAGCTGGAATGCTGACATGAGCAAAGGAGAGGAGTGTAGCTCAGCAATCACAAGCTTAACCACTTCATGACCACATGCAGCAGCGTCTGCTTGTCTGACATTAAGCTTCTCGAAACACTGATAGAAGAGCAAACATTGGCAAGTCCTAATCTGCTTGTACTCAAAACAGCTTTTCAGCAACCGGCTCCAATTCCAGGGATATATAACACATAATAACAGGACTATAACCTTTTCTGATATCAGGATTTCAATATTTGGACGGATTATAATGCTGGTGGCATTACATGCCAAGCCTTTCAAAAAAATTACAGTGAAAGAGGTAGGGACAAACAACACTGCCAACGGTGCTTACGACAGTCACTTTTTATCCTGATGGATGAAATCTTCTACTTATAAATAGCCTGATCCCCATGTAGATATGGAGAAAATATAAAAAAAAAACAGCATGTAAAATAAAAAAAGAATTCATATAAAATAATATGAATATTACATGTATTAACTGCCTCCTGCCTAGCCTATAGTAGAAAGATGGCTGAACAGGAGCACTGCTATCCTGGGTGGATGTCATAAGACGTCCTCCCAGGATCGCACCTTGTGCATGTCCCTGTGCTGTGATCTGTCACTTGCTGTGTTCTCCAGACACAGCGGATGACAGATCAGTGTACCAGGTCGCTGCGGTACCATATGATCACTGTGACCAATCACAGCAGATCACATGACAATTGTACACAATAAATGGCTTCCGTTTATAGCCATTCATTGTGCATAGCTCCCAACTGTCCCTGATTTCGAGGGACTGTCCCTGATTTGGAGCAATGTCCCTCTGTCCCTCATTGCTCCTCATTTGTCCCTCATTTTGGTCTGATCTGTAGTTGTATATAAAATGCACTTTTTATCTATCAAAAGGTGTTTTCCAGCGCTAAATCTTTCATCTGATTTCTAAATTGCTGCATTTGTAAATTCCAAAAGCCAATATAAAGGAATAGTAGTGGTAAAAAAAAGCACTCGTGGGTTTAACCAATCTTGTTCTTTTGTACAATTCTCATTTAAGTGGGCATGGCAAGGGGGTGTGTCCTATGCCTGCATACTTTTGCTGATGGGTGTCCCTCATTCCCATCTCAAAAAGTTGGGAGGTATGATTGTGTACTATTGTATTGATCTCTGTGATTGGTCACAGTGATCACATGGTACAGATAGAGCCAATCACAGGCCATCTGTACCATGCGATTAACTGTGGCACAGCTAATGACAATAGTATACACTGGATGAATGGATGTAATTCATAAAAATGGCTGCTTATAAAAGTGATCACCTCCCCAGTGTAGTTCAGCGATACTATGATAACACTGTATTGTTCTGGTCACAGTATGTAAAACTAAATATTGTAAAAAAAAAAGAAAAATAAAAAAAATATATATATTTTTTCACATACTGTCACCAGTCAGCGTACTTGATCACCACCACACTAGTTATATAATGACGCTGTTCTGTACTGCACTGGTGACAGTATGTAAGAAAAAAACATTGTAAAAAAAAAATGTATTTTTAATTTATTAATTATCCAAAAAATTGTGGCAAGAAATTACAACTTCAAAATATTTTCCATGCCCCCTAAATACCTTGGACTGTCTACTTTCCAAAAATCGGGTCATTTGGGGGTATTTGTTCTGTCTTGGCATTTTCAGGACTTTTTGTGGACTCTATAACTTTCCTACAGACTAAATAACATACACTGATTTAGGGTTATCTTTACCAAAGAAATGTAGCACTATACATTGTGGCCTAAATTTATGAAGAAAGATTTTATTTGCAAAATGTTATAACAAAAAAACAAAGAAAAACATTTAGTTTTTTTTTTCAAACTTCTCGCTCTTTTTATTTATTTAGCAAAAAGTAAAAAACCCAGTGGTGATTAAATACCATCAAAAGAAAGCTCTATTTGTGTGAAAAAATATATAAATTTTTTTATATGGGTACAGTGTTGCAAGACTGCACAATTTTAATTCAAAATGTGACAGCGCCGAAAGCTGAAAATTGGCCTGGTCAGGAAGGGGGTAAAAGTGTCCGATACTAAAACGTTTAAACATGTACAGATATCAGAATATAATATATTTTGTCATGGTGGTCCGTTAATGACTGTAAATTTGTGTATCCTTTTGTGTATCCTTTATTTTGCTAAATCCTACTCAAGATTACCTTTGAAAGCAGTTAGTTTCCCTATGAACATTAAGGGCAAATATTAAAATATGGTAGTATTTCTACATATTACTTACAAATTATTATAATAATAATAATATTATTATTAATATACAGGATTTATAGAGCACCAATAGTTTGCACAACTATTCACAAAATAAAGGGAGACAGGAGAGTTAAAGTAGAAGTTAACTTCCATGCATGACTTTTACTAATAGGTAAGCCTATAATAAGGCCTATGCCCCGTACACACGATCGGATTTTCCGACAACAAAACCGTGGATTTTTTTCCGAAGGAAGTTGGCTCAAACTTGTCTTGCATACACATGGTCACACAAATGTTGGCCCAAAATTCTGAACATGAGAACGCAGTGACGTACAAGACGTATGACAAGCCGAGAAAAATGAAGTTCAATAGCCGGTGTGGCTCCTTCTGCTTGATTCCGAGCATGCCTGAGCTTTTGAGCGACGGACTTGTGTACACATGATAGGACTTTCCGATGTGAGGTTGGCGGAAAATTTGAGAACCTGCTTTCAAACATTTGTGTACGGAAATTCCGACAGCAAATGTTCGATGCTTGATGGAGCATACACCCGTAGGAAAGTCTGACCGTGTGTATGCTGCATAAATGTAAGCATCTCCTAAATGGTCACCGTTTAGGAGATATTTACTGTACATGTAGCCAGTGCCATCACTGGCACATGCGCTCTGAAGGAATGGCCACCATGCCATTTCTTCAGAGCCCCATGCCGTGACCGGCGGCTCCCGCGCGCATGTGGGATTGCCGTCATCGCGGCTCCGGCCAGTCACGGAGCCAGAGTCCAAGCAAGGCGGGTGAAGATGGAACTGGCCTCCAGATCTGACATCTCGTGCGTGAGGGCTTTGTTTTAAAGTAAGTTTAACATAATGTGCTAGTATGCGATGCATGCTAGCATATTATGCCTTTACCTTGCAGGGTAAAAAAAAAAAAATGTCCAGCGGTTTACAATACAAATCAAAACAAGATGGTTAGGAGGGCCCTGCTTGCGAGAGTTTACAATTTAAATTATTCCATATTGTTAAAGGTGTCACAGAAAACAAAAATAATAAAATACAATATTATAATTTATACACATGTATTAAAATATAATTTTAAAGGAAATAAGGACTCATGTTGACAGGTGCATTTGGAACACATGTCAAACACAGGTCAGCAAAATTCTATTGACGTTAATGGAGCGCTATACATGACAGTTCAGAGGCTGAGTTTGACTTGCTTTGTGTTGCACTGTGTTCCTTTGGATGCAGTATGTCCTAATGAAGTGTGTTTGCACTGTAGCTAAAGTAGGTTAAAAGCAGCCTTTACTTGCCAAATAATGCTTTCTAAATTGGGATGCCGCTGCATGCATTTGAATTGAAAATGCAGCATTTGATGACACCCGTTGACTTGAGTACTAACAATAATTGGGTGTTTTCTGGCATTTGCAGTACATCCCAAAAGGGACAAAAATGTGAAGTTACATAACATTAAATATTGTTGGAACCTGAGTGTTTAACTTGCTTAACTAACATTCCAATGACATCTCTAACCCCCCCCACCTAAAACAAAGTCCAACACATGGGATGACTCTTTAGCATATAGGCTTGAGAACCCTGTGTAGCCGATGGCGTGCTACTGCTTGCTATGTTTTCATGGTGTGTCACTGCCAAAATTAGAATTTGATGTTTAGAGACTTGCAAACAAAGTCTAGTTTAAAATATGTTTCCCTAACCCCATAACTAATTTAGAAAACGTAGCTCACAGTTTGGGTGCTGTATTCAATGGTTAAGTAGTGAAAATGTTTTGTGAATTAGTTAGGTTGGTGTGGAAACTGCTGTTAGATTCTTAAGAGCGAGCTCCCACCTCAAACTATGTGATCTGAGCAAGTCTACAAGCATGAAATGCAGTCTTTAAGATCGTCGTTTCAGAACAGCGGGCTTACGTTTGCTCCTACTATAGGCCTCTCCATATATTTTTTGGCAGCATAAACTCTGTAAAGTTAAACACGGAGCTAAAGAAAAATAAATGAATGCACCACAACTTACCTGCTGATAGTAAGTAGTGAAGAGAGTCAAAAGGAGCCACTGCATGTTTATGATGCCTGAAATCTAACTGAGAGATAGAAAGTGAGCGAAGCTGGATATGAGAAAGCACACAAAGCTCCCTTCTGTCGTCTGTGTTAGTCTTACCTTTCTCTATGCACACATACACTCACATACACAACCATCTGCGTCATGTACCCACAGGCTCGGGAGGCTCCACACTCAGCTCTTTACCTTACTCTGTTTTTCTGCTTTGCTGTGCCATGTGTACCCAAAGGATAAGAATTAAATCAACAAATAAACAGGCAGGCTACGGCAATATCAGCTACCTTAGAAGACTCAGGAGATGTTTGTGATCTTTCCTGTACTGCATTTAGTTTAACGTTAATTTGATTGTATTAACTGACTTCTCATTATTTGCCGAATAGCTAAGAATTTAGAACTTCTATTGTTAAAATTGATCAAAGTAAACTCTCATCTGTTAGAAAGTTGGGATTTTGTTTTAAAAGATTAAATTAATTAAAATGATAAAAAAAATGTAAATAATTAAACAAATAAAAGCAAAACAATATTTTAAGTATTTCCCTTACAATGGAAGATTAGCCAATTTGCATACCAGCACCTGACACTTAAAAATGATTTGGTCTGTGTCCACCCCTTCCTTCCTTCCCCTGTATCACAGTTTTCATGGAGCTGGGGAACTCACCTCTTAAATCATATTGTCTATCTAGGCCAGGGGTCTCAAACTTGTGGCCCTCCAGCTGTTGCGGAACTACAAGTCCCTTCATGCCTCTGCCTATGGGAGTCATTCTTGTAACTGTCAGCCTTGCAATGCCTCATGGGAATTGTAGTTCTGCAACAGCTGGAGGGCCACCAGTTTGAGACCCCTGATCTAGGCCATATTTGTTTCTGTGATGGTACTGTTAAGGTCCCATAAAATCCACTGTTTCCTTTACAGAGGAAAGTAGAAGACAAATCAAAATTTGATATAGCAACTCATCAAGCCTCAATAGTTTTCCTGTGATTGTTTTTTTTTTAACTTTAGGCTGACTCTTCAGCTTAGAGTGAGGTGGGGCAAAGAGAACCAAGAAGCCCTCTATGCACTTTAATGTACATGTAGTAATGACCCCCTCAGGAGCTTATGGAAATGTTGGGTTCTACCACCATTTCCAGTGATCACCTACCCTGTAATTGGACTCCAACATGGACATTGGATCAACATGTCAATAGCCAGTAATTGGCTTTATTCAAATATACATTTTAGACACTTGTTAAGTGGGTCGGGCAACAATAAAAGTAACAGTTTACTAACAGCAAAATTGTTCAACAATGCGATGAGATGAGTAGGACTATGGTTTGTTCTCTTTACCACCAGTGAATAGCCCTGCCCTAAATGCACTAGGTGAGTAGAGAGCGACACTGCAAACATCAATAAAACAATCAATGCAGCCAACATCCTTGATATGTAGCAAGAGGTATGAGGCTAACTGTTGGGGCCTAACTAACCACTGGTCAGTGGTTAAATCTGTACAAAGTCTCCTGGTAGTGAAGCCCTTGAAATTTAACAGTGGAACACTCAGCCTTCAAGTGAAGGTACATGTAATCCACAAAGGCCAGGTTATCTTCTCAAAGTTTCTCTAATTAACTACAGGGATGGGTTGGTCTCTTTTAAGAGAGAGCTCTACATAGGCAGTAGTGTCTCCAAACAAATGTAAGCAAAGTTAAAAACACAAACATGGTTACCCAAAGGCCACTCATCATTCCCTGAAGGCTGCTCCAACAGGCTGGATGAAGGCAGATGCAACGTAGGCCATGCTACCTGGTTAGTTGTAGGCAGATGAAAGTTAGGCCCCACTGTCACTGTGGCACAATTGATGGTTAATGACTGGTTTTACACAACGTTAGCCTGCTTTGTCAAAGGCTAGAAATTGTGCATTGCAGAAATTGGACTCATTGGTCATCAGTGCAGTCAAGAACTCAGAATTTAACAGCAAACATGCTTTGCAAGCCCCTGAAATGCAACATGCTTGCTCCCTGTTAACTCCCCCATTTTGCTATTTTTCCTGAGGATATCCCTGGTCCTGAGTGAGTTTCTATTTGTTGCCCAACTGTGCCCAGCTTTGGGTCCCTGGTTGCTAATGTCCCCTTCATTGCCAGACTGCACCTTCCTCCTGGCTTTCGCATTCTGAGATTCCCTGCCACCATCACATTATCCTTCTCCACTTCCCATGTGTCTGGTGGGTGGGGATAAAGTCAGAGGGCACAGGTTATGGGGATAGCTATGACATCAGTGGCAGTGGTGGTGGTGAGGATAGGGATGACAACAGTGGCATTGGTGGGGATAGGGATGACATCTGTGGTGGTGGTGGGTATAGGGATGACATAATTGGTGGTGGTGGGGATAGGGATGACATCAGTGGTGGTGGGGATAGGGATGACATCAGCGGCGGTGGTTATAGGGGTGACATCAGTGGCAATGGTGGTGATGAGGATAGGGAGGACATCAGTGGCAGCACTGGTGGTGGGGATAGGGGTGATATCAGTGTTGGTGGGATATGGATGACATCAGTGGCAGTGGTGGGGATAGGCATGACATCTGTGGTGGTGGTGGTGGTATAGGAATGACATCAGTGGCAGTGGTGGGGATAGGGATAACATCTGTGGCAGCACTGGTGGTGGGGATAGGGATGACATCAGTGGCAGTGGTGATGGTGGTGGGATAGGGATTTCATCAGTGGTGGGGAAACGGCTGACATAAGAGGAGGTGGTGGGGAAAGGGATGACATCAGTGGCAGTGGGGATAGGGATGACATCAGTGGGGGCAGTGGTTGTGGGGATAGGGATAACATCAGTGGTGGTGGTGGAAATAGGGATGCCAGTGGCAGTGGTGGTGGTGGGGATAGGGATTACAACGCTGGTGGTGGTGGTGGGGATGACATCAGTGATGGGGATAGGGATGACATCAGTGGCAGTGGTGTGCGGATAGGGATGACCTCAGTTGTGGTGGTGGAGATAGGGATGACATCAGTCTTCTGCCACTGATCCCCTCACTGTTGTCATCCCTATCACTCCATCACCGATGATGTCATCTCTATTCCCCCCTTGCCACTGCCTTAAGGGAGTTGGGGGGAGGATGGAATCAGTCAGAGGCAGCAGTGGTGGGGGGGGGGGGGTCAGTGATACTGGCACTCACCGGCTCTCAGTGTCAGTCAGTTCCCCCTTCTCCTTGCTCAGTGTGTCTCTGCCTCTCAGCTCCCTTGACGTTCCTCCAGTGATGGCTCTCCTGACATGGGGTCTCCTCACAGAGTTGAGAGCTTCTCCCCCTTCACTCTACTAGCCATCAGCTGGAACATGCGCCCCCCCACCACCACAGTGCCCCCCACAGTGGCGGAACTCCAGGGCCAGTTCGCAAGTGTGCCCCTTGTACCTTGTGGACAACTGCACTCCTGGACTCTTTTGTTCTTTCTTTCTTCAGCCTCCTATACTTCCTGGCCAGTTAACATGGCATTCCTAGGAGCAGCCACTTACCAGTAGGCTTGCTTGGCTTTTGGGAGCAGGGACTGCTATAAGTGACACTACAGTAATCTATATTCGCTTAACACTCGTATAGAGGCAACCAATCAAGTACATTGGGTTTGATACAATTGGTTTGTTTGTGTGATACACAAGATACAATTTCTGGTATACTGTATAATCAGTCCAGACATTTAAAAAGACTCACACGTGGTTTCACCATACCCAGAAGAAGTAGCAGAATGTGTTTTGGTGTTATTTTAAGTATGCTCTTGCTGTGTGTGAGAAATATCTTATTACATTGACAACTCTGTGTTAAAAAAATAGTTTTTATTTTCATTCCGTATTTTCCAATACATGGCATAAAAATGTCTTCAAAAGACTCACTATGCCGTTTTTGGAAAAACGTTGTGGTGTTTGTAACTTTCCAAAATGTGGTCATTTTATGTTTCCACTGTCTTTGATTGTTTATTTGGCATTTTGGAGTGTGCAGGAGATGAGAGATCACATAACAGCCTACAGTATGTGGATAGAGCTGTAGTACAATCTCCTTTCAAGCTACCATTAACTATGTACTGCAAGGTCCTGCCTGATTGGATACTGAGTGATTGGATAGATACTGTAGGTGTGCCCTCCTATTATACAGTTTTGGTAAAGGAGATTGTACAGCGATTGTACAATCAGATTGTATATATGGCCACCTTTACAGACCTAAAATGAACTAGTTGTGCTTTTGGTGCCATTAATTGTTAATGGCACACCAAACACAGAAGCAAACACATATTTTGCCACATGAAAAAACGAATGAGCCAAACACAGCAAAATGAGCAGTAAAAAACATGCAACCCACATCACAGCAAAATGTCCAATGAGCTATTTTGCCACGTGTAGTGCAGCTCATTGAACTCAATGGGCTGTCCTATGTGTGTCACTGGAAAAACAAGCCAAAAAACATGCCCTCTACTCTAGGTGTGAATGGGGCCTGAAAGTGAAATTGGTGTGTTTACACAAGAATAATAAGGCTCCATTCACATCTGTGTGTTTCCGAATGCATGGAAAACAGCACAGAAAATGCCTGCTTTGCCATGTGTTTCAGAAATGCTGCACATGTGCATAATGTTTGTGTTGTCATTACATGTTAAAGGCACCCAAGTGCGCAAAAGCACTAAAAACTGTGGTAATGTACCATGCTCCGCTCTAAAAAAGTTCTGGAGCTTCTCTGGGGTGATTGTTGCGTTAGGGCAGCCCATTCAAGTGAATGGGCAGCCCTATGCGTAACTTCTAAAAAATGCTCCGAAACACCCAAAACAAACGCATGCGGGAATGTGAGTTTTCGCTACGTGGAGTTGTGAACAGGGCTTGACAACTGAGTGACTCTGCCCACTCCCTCCTATTGTATTGTAGTGTATTGTTTTGTATTGCTCTGTTATTTTAGGTCTCCAATAATTGTTATTATTTTCATCAAAAGCACTACAAAAAGCCAGAAACACTTTTTGTATAACTATGGATCACAATGGTCAAGTGATTCTGACTGTACATGATAAATCACTCATTAAGAACCATTTACTATGTTAAAGGTTAAAATATTAATAAATAGCTTTTTGCTTTTGCTTTTTATCTGAAATGTCAAGACGAAAATATAAAATGAGCCACTTAGGGTCATTACAATGTGTTGTGATGAAAAGTAAAAATACAACCAAAATTATTATACTCTAGTTATTATTACAATAAACATTTTCTTGTTAGGTTAATAGTGGATGTCATTTTTGGAGATGAATAGAATAGAAAAGTAAATACAATGCACATGTCAGCAAAACCCTAGGATCTGGGGGGAGGGATCAGAAAAGATTATGCCATATAATGAGTAGGGATGGGCCCGGTGCTCGATGCGAACCCATGTTCGCATCGAGCACCGGGTGTTCGCTCGCTCGGCGAGCCCAGAACTATTTTGGCCGCTCGCATCACGTTCGTGTGATGCGAGCGGCCCCGCAATGCATTGCGGCCGGCGCGGCCGGCGCAGTGCATTGCTGGCTGATGATTGGCCAAGCATGCACTGTGACCCCGCATGCTTGGCCAATCACAGCGCCGGAAACTCGGAGAGCCATAATTGGCTACAGGCAGGACGCCTGTAGCCAATTACAGCTCAGGGGCTTTAGTACACGCCCCCTCTTATAAAAGGCCGCCACGCCGTCGGCGCCGGTCACATGCGTTTCGGCGTTAGAGAGAGCAGGCTCATTCTGTGTCACTCTGCTAGATTCATTTAGAAAGATTTAGTTAGAAAGACTCATTTAGAAAGATTCAGTTAGAAAGATTCATTTAGAAAGAGGGGCTTGTAGTGTGTTCGTGGCAGGCAGGCACTGGCAGCAAACAGAGCTCCTATATTTTGTTCCCAGAAGCACCTATAGGACTTGTAGTGTGTTCGTGGCAGGCACTGGCAGCAAACAGAGCTCCTATATTTTGTTCCCAGAAGCACCTATAGGACTTGAAGTGTGTTAGTCCCATCACACAGAGCTATATTTTCTTCCCAGAAGCACCTATAGGACTTGTAGTGTGTTAGTCCCATCACACAGAGATCCTATATTTTGTTCCCAGAAGCACCTATAGGACTTGAAGTGTGTTAGTCCCATCACACAGAGCTATATTTTCTTCCCGGAAGCACCTATAGGACTTGAAGTGTGTTAGTCCCATCACACAGAGATCCTATATTTTGTTCCCAGAAGCACCTATAGGACTTGAAGTGTGTTAGTCCCATCACACAGAGCTATATTTTCTTCCCAGAAGCACCCATAGGACTTGTAGTGTGTTAGTCCCATCACACAGAGATCATATATTTTGTTCCCAGAAGCACCTATAGGACTTGTAGTGTGTTAGTCCCATCACACAGAGCTATATTTTCTTCCCAGAAGCACCTATAGGACTTGTAGTGTGTTAGTCCCATCACACAGACCTATATTTTCTTCCCAGAAGCACCTATAGGACTTGTAGTGTGTTAGTCCCATCACACAGAGATCCTATATTTTGTTCACAGAAGCACCCATAGGACTTGAAGTGTGTTAGTCCCATCACACAGAGATCCTATATTTTGTTCCCAGAAGCACCTATAGGACTTGAAGTGTGTTCGTCCCATCACACAGACCTATATTTTCTTCCCAGAAGCACCTATAGGACTTGAAGTGTGTTAGTCCCATCACACAGAGATCCTATATTTTGTTCCCAGAAGCACCTATAGGACTTGAAGTGTGTTAGTCCCATCACACAGAGCTATATTTTCTTCCCAGAAGCACCCATAGGACTTGTAGTGTGTTAGTCCCATCACACAGAGATCCTATATTTTGTTCCCAGAAGCACCTATAGGACTTGAAGTGTGTTAGTCCCATCACACAGACCTATATTTTCTTCCCAGAAGCACCTATAGGACTTGAAGTGTGTTAGTCCCATCACACAGAGATCCTATATTTTGTTCCCAGAAGCACCTATAGGACTTGAAGTGTGTTAGTCCCATCACACAGACCTATATTTTCTTCCCAGAAGCACCCATAGGACTTGTAGTGTGTTAGTCCCATCACACAGAGATCCTATATTTTGTTCCCAGAAGCACCTATAGGACTTGAAGTGTGTTAGTCCCATCACACAGAGCTATATTTTCTTCCCAGAAGCACCCATAGGACTTGTAGTGTGTTAGTCCCATCACACAGAGATCCTATATTTTGTTCCCAGAAGCACCTATAGGACTTGAAGTGTGTTAGTCCCATCACACAGACCTATATTTTCTTCCCAGAAGCACCCATAGGACTTGTAGTGTGTTAGTCCCATCACACAGAGATCCTATATTTTGTTCCCAGAAGCACCTATAGGACTTGAAGTGTGTTAGTCCCATCACACAGACCTATATTTTCTTCCCAGAAGCACCCATAGGACTTGTAGTGTGTTAGTCCCATCACACAGAGATCCTATATTTTGTTCCCAGAAGCACCTATAGGACTTGAAGTGTGTTAGTCCCATCACACAGACCTATATTTTCTTCCCAGAAGCACCCATAGGACTTGTAGTGTGTTAGTCCCATCACACAGAGATCCTATATTTTGTTCCCAGAAGCACCTATAGGACTTGAAGTGTGTTAGTCCCATCACACAGAGCTATATTTTCTTCCCAGAAGCACCCATAGGACTTGTAGTGTGTTAGTCCCATCACACAGAGATCCTATATTTTGTTCCCAGAAGCACCTATAGGACTTGAAGTGTGTTAGTCCCATCACACAGAGATCCTATATTTTGTTCCCAGAAGCACCTATAGGACTTGAAGTGTGTTAGTCCCATCACACAGAGCTATATTTTCTTCCCAGAAGCACCCATAGGACTTGAAGTGTGTTAGTCCCATCACACAGAGATCCTATATTTTGTTCCCAGAAGCACCTATAGGACTTGAAGTGTGTTAGTCCCATCACACAGAGATCCTATATTTTGTTCCCAGAAGCACCCATAGGACTTGAAGTGTGTTAGTCCCATCACACAGAGCTATATTTTCTTCCCAGAAGCACCCATAGGACTTGTAGTGGGTTAGTCCCATCACACAGAGATCCTATATTTTGTTCCCAGAAGCACCTATAGGACTTGAAGTGTGTTAGTCCCATCACACAGACCTATATTTTCTTCCCAGAAGCACCCATAGGACTTGTAGTGTGTTAGTCCCATCACACAGAGATCCTATATTTTGTTCCCAGAAGCACCTATAGGACTTGAAGTGTGTTAGTCCCATCACACAGAGCTATATTTTCTTCCCAGAAGCACCCATAGTACTTGTAGTGTGTTAGTCCCATCACACAGAGATCCTATATTTTGTTCCCAGAAGCACCTATAGGACTTGAAGTGTGTTAGTCCCATCACACAGACCTATATTTTCTTCCCAGAAGCACCCATAGGACTTGTAGTGTGTTAGTCCCATCACACAGAGATCCTATATTTTGTTCCCAGAAGCACCTATAGGACTTGAAGTGTGTTAGTCCCATCACACAGACCTATATTTTCTTCCCAGAAGCACCCATAGGACTTGTAGTGTAGTGTGTTAGTCCCATCACACAGAGATCCTATATTTTGTTCCCAGAAGCACCTATAGGACTTGAAGTGTGTTAGTCCCATCACACAGACCTATATTTTCTTCCCAGAAGCACCCATAGGACTTGTAGTGTGTTAGTCCCATCACACAGAGATCCTATATTTTGTTCCCAGAAGCACCTATAGGACTTGAAGTGTGTTAGTCCCATCACACAGAGATCCTATATTTTGTTCCCAGAAGCACCTATAGGACTTGAAGTGTGTTAGTCCCATCACACAGAGCTATATTTTCTTCCCAGAAGCACCCATAGGACTTGAAGTGTGTTAGTCCCATCACACAGAGATCCTATATTTTGTTCCCAGAAGCACCTATAGGACTTGAAGTGTGTTAGTCCCATCACACAGAGATCCTCTATTTTCTTTGCAGAAGCACCCATAGGACTTCTAGTGTGTTAGTGGCATCACACAGAGCTCCTATATTTTCTTCTCAGCAGCACCCACAGGACTTCTAGTGTGTTAGTGGCATCACACAGAGCTCCTATATTTTCTTTGCAGAAGCACCCATAGGACTTCTAGTGTGTTAGTGGCATCACACAGAGCTCCTATATATTCTTCTCAGCAGCACCCACAGGACTACCGACTACAATGGCTGGAAGACCGCCAAGGGGAGGCAGAGCGTGCAGAGCCAAGAACACAGGGCAGGCAGGCTCTGTTTCTAGTGGACGTGGCCGTGGCCGTGGACGTGGTCGTGCATCGTCATCAGCACGTGGCCATGGGACACGCGCGTCTTTGTTTTCGGCAGCTGGACATGTGGAGCCGCATCATGCTGAAGGCTTGGTAGAATGGATGACCAAGCCCTCCTCATCCTCCTCATCCTCTCTCACCCAGGCTCAGGGTACTGGCAGA
Source organism: Lithobates sylvaticus (assembly GCA_028564925.1). Classification (NCBI taxonomy): domain Eukaryota; kingdom Metazoa; phylum Chordata; class Amphibia; order Anura; family Ranidae; genus Lithobates; species Lithobates sylvaticus. The sequence goes on from CM053028.1 coordinate 261,732,505, forward strand.
GCAGCTGCCAACGCGTACTCAATGGCATCATCAGCCACCCCTTCCCTAGACCCACCATGTCCTCCTGAGGAGTCCCCCGAACTCTTTGAGCACAGTGTTGGGTACATGCTCCAGGAGGATGCCCAACGATTCGAAGGCTCGGATGATGATACCCAGCTTGAGGAATCTGGCAGTACTGTTCCACCAGCTGCAGCTTACTGCCAGGTTTGCTCTAGTGGTGAAGAGGGAGGGGATGATGAGGTCACTGACTCCACGTGGGTGCCTGAAGGGAGAGAGGATGAGGAGGAGGACGAGGAGGAGGAGGATGCGGCGTCACATGTCCAACGAGGCAGGATGCCCCCTGGAGGCCAGCTAGAGGCCAGCACAGCAACTGTACAACACCGCAGAGCTCCGCCTGTGCAGGGCGCTGCCTCTGCACGTTATCAGAAAAGTTCTTTGGTGTGGGCCTTTTTTGAGACGAGTGCATCAGATCGCACCACTGCTATTTGCAATATTTGTCTCAAGCGTATCTCGCGTGGCCAAAACATCAGCCGCTTGGGCACCACAAGCATGACCAGACATATGTCGACCTGCCATGCAGCTCGTTGGCAGGCACACATAAAAGACCCACACCAAAGAACTAAGCGGACCTCTCCTTGCTCCTCATCAGCTGGGATCTCCATCCCCACTACATCTTCAGTCCTCTCTGAAAGCTGCTCTGAGAGGACTGAAGGTGTAGAATTAGGTGTGTCACAACCAAGTACTTGCAGTACACCGACGTCCGATTGTAGCAGGCAAATTTCCCTGCCCCAGCTGCTGGACCGTCGAAAGAAGTACACTCCCAGCCATCCACATGCCCAGCGGTTGAATGCTAGCTTGGCTAAATTGCTAGCACTTCAACTGCTGCCTTTTCAGTTGGTAGACTCGGCCCCCTTCCGTGAGTTTGTTCAATGTGCGGTTCCTCAGTGGCAGGTTCCCAAACGCCACTTTTTCTCACGGAAGGCGATTCCGTCTCTCTACCGGCATGTGGAAGGCAATGTCCATGCCTCGCTGGACAGGGCGGTCAGCGGTAAGGTGCATATTACCGCTGACTCATGGTCCAGCAGGCATGGACAGGGACGGTACCTTTCTTTCACGGCCCATTGGGTCACTCTATTGGCAGCTGGGAGGGATGCAGGACAAGGTGCAGTAGTGTTGGAGGTTGTTCCGCCACCACGCCTCCAAAACGCTACTACTGCTACTGGTTGTGACACACCTCTCTCCTCTACCCCCTCCTCTTCTTCTTCCTCCAGTGCTCTGTCCTTGGAACCAGCGGTGCTCTGTAGGCGTACAAGGGGCTACGCAAGTACGCAGGCAAAAAGATGCCATGCCGTGCTTGCGCTGGTGTGTTTGGGGGACAGGAGCCACACTGGGCCAGAGGTTCTGGCAGCTCTGCAGGGGCAGGCCGAGAGGTGGTTGACGCCACGTCAGCTTAAGCCAGGAATGGTCGTTTCTGACAATGGCACCAACCTCCTCTCCGCCCTGCGACAGGGGCAGCTCACCCATGTGCCCTGCATGGCTCACGTCCTCAACCTGGTGGTGCAGCGGTTCTTGGGCAGGTTCCCAGGCTTACAGGATGTCCTGAGGCAGGCCAGGAAAGTCTGTGTGCATTTCCGCCGATCTTATAATGCCAGTGCTCGGCTGACTGAGCTGCAAAAGGAGCTGAACCTGCCCAAGAACCGCCTAATATGTGACATGCCCACCAGGTGGAACTCAACGTTGGCCATGCTGCAGCGACTGCACACGCAGCAGAGGGCCATCAATGAGTACCTTTGCGACTACGGCACCAGGACAGGGTCAGGGGAGCTTGGTTTTTTTTCCCCACGTCTGTGGAGCATGATCAGGGATGCATGCACTGTCCTCTCACCATTTGAGGAGGCCACGAGGATGGTGAGCAGTGACAGAGCATGCATCAGTGACACTGTACCTCTTGTCCACCTGTTGGAGCATACGCTGCGTGGGATAATGGACAGGGCACTTGAGGCAGAACAGAGGCAGGAAGAGGAGGACTTCCTTGCCTCTCAAGGCCCCCTTTATCCGGACAGTGTTCCTTCTGTCCCACCCATCACACAGGAAGAGGATGAGGAGGAGGAGGAGGAGGAGGAGGATTGTGTGAGCATGGAGGTGGAGCCTGGCACTCAGCATCAGCAGCAGCAGCAGCAGTCTTTTAGGGATGATGTACAGTCCCAACAAACCAGTGGACTTGTACGTGGCTGGGAGGAGGTGGCTGGCGATCATGTCATCCTCAGTGACCCAGAAGACTCCGGACCGAATGCCTCAGCTAACCTACGCTGCATGGCCTCCCTGATCCTGCAAAGCCTGCGGAAGGATCCTCGTGTTCTTCGGATCAAGGAGAGGGACCAGCTGGAGCTGGCCACTCTCCTTGATCCACGGTACAAGGGTAAGGTTGCGGACCTTATCTTGCCGTCGCAGAGGGAGCAGAGGATGAGACATCTCAGGGAGGCCTTGCAGAAAGGTCTGTGCAACGCGTTCCCAGAAACTGGGAGGTTACAAACTCCTGGTCCTGGGCGACGAGTTGCTGAGGCTTCGGTCAGTAGCAGAAGGAGCGGTGGGGAAGGTGGACGTCTGACCGATGCGTTCAGACTATTTTTTAGTCCGCAGCCCCAAGGTATGATCGGTTCCAGCAACCATCGCCAGCATCTGATATACATGGTGCAGGAATACCTTGGGGCAAGGTCAGACTTGGACACCTTTCCCACTGAAAATCTTGCACAGTATGCAATTGAGCTACTGGCCTGTCCTGCCTCCAGCGTTCTTTCCGAACGCACATTCAGTGCTGCTGGAGGATTTGTCACCGATCATAGGGTGCGCCTGTCCACCGCCTCGGTTGATCGACTGACCTTCATCAAAATGAATCAGTCTTGGATCACCCCCAGCTACCAGGCACCTGAAGCGGATATAACAGAATAATTTATAATGTCACATCCCTTCAAGACTGCCTATGCTGATGCTGAGTGACTGTCCTCTTATGTTCACTGACTATCCTCTTCCTCCTCCTCAATGATCCATGCCACCACACCAGTGCTTAAGGCACAATTTTTCAGCCCCTGTTTAACAGGGGCGTGTACTTACAATTTTTAAAAAAAATGCTTCGCAACACGTGTGACTGCTGTGCTCCAAGTACAGTATCTGTGAGGGGTTGCAGTGTTGTGGCACCAGCACCAGTGCCTAAGGCACAATTTTTCAGCCCCTGTTTAACAGGGGCGTGTACTTACAATTTTTTTAAAAAATGCTTCGCAACACGTGTGACTGCTGTGCTCCAAGTACAGTATCTGGGAGGGGTTGCAGTGTTGTGGCACCAGCACCAGTGCCTAAGGCACAATTTTTCAGCCCCTGTTTAACAGGGGCGTGTACTTACAATTTTTTAAAAAAAATGCTTCGCAACACGTGTGACTGCTGTGCTCCAAGTACAGTATCTGTGAGGGGTTGCAGTGTTGTGGCACCAGCACCAGTGCCTAAGGCACAATTTTTCAGCCCCTGTTTAACAGGGGCGTGTACTTACAATTTTTAAAAAAAATGCTTTGCAACACGTGTGACTGCTGTGCTCCAAGTACAGTATCTGTGAGGGGTTGCAGTGTTGTGGCACCAGCACCAGTGCCTAAGGCACAATTTTTCAGCCCCTGTTTAACAGGGGCGTGTACTTACAATTTTTTAAAAAAATGCTTCGCAACACGTGTGACTGCTGTGCTCCAAGTACAGTATCTGTGAGGGGTTGCAGTGTTGTGGCACCAGCACCAGTGCCTAAGGCACAATTTTTCAGCCCCTGTTTAACAGGGGCGTGTACTTACAATTTTTTAAAAAAATGCTTCGCAACACGTGTGACTGCTGTGCTCCAAGTACAGTATCTGTGAGGGGTTGCAGTGTTGTGGCACCAGCACCAGTGCCTAAGGCACAATTTTTCAGCCCCTGTTTAACAGGGGCGGGTAATTACAAATCTAGATCTAATAGTTCACAGCAGGGCCCATTCCTGCGCCCACCAAGAGTAACTATGAGGGCCTACAGTCTTGTGGCAACACCGTCCACCACCACCGCCAAAGGCCCAATTTTTCTGCCCTGTTCATCAGGTGCTTGCAATTACAAATCTTGATCTAATAACTCACAGCAGGGCCCATTCCTGCGCCCACCAAGAGTAACTGTGAGAGCTTACAGTCTTGTGGCAACACCGTCCACCACCACCACCCCCAATTTTTCTGCCCTGTTCAACAGGTGCATGCAATTACAAATCTTGATCTAATAACTCACAGCAGGGCCCATTCCTGCGCCCACCAAGAGTAACTGTGAGAGCTTACAGTCTTGTGGCAACACCGTCCACCACCACCACCACCGCCAATTTTTCTGCCCGGTTCAACAGGTGCATGCAAGTACAAATCTTGATCTATTAACTCACAGCAGGGCCCATTCCTGTGCCCACCAGTCTTGTGGCTACACCAACATCTAATAGGGCAAATTTCTGCAGAGTATATACGCCAGGCCCCTACTTTCAAACATCCAACTTACAAACGACTCCTACTTGCAAATGGAAAGAGAAAACAGGAAGTGAGAGGAAATCTACCCCTAGGAAGGGAAATTCTATCCTGTTAGATTTAATTTGGGAAAAAGGTATCTCCTCTCTACTGATACTTTATCACCAATCCTTGTTTCAATTAAAACCCCACTTTTCCAAAAACATTTGTCATTGGGACGGAAAGTGAGGTGACATGTTCTGAACAGATGTGCAAAGACAGCAAATGTTACAGGGGTGATAACCCCTCCCTATGTTCTCCAAAAAGCTTAAAAATAGATTTTTTTGGGATGGAGCTACACTTCATAATGTACCTGTTCAGATTCTACTTAAGAACAAACCTAAAGCCGCAAGTGGTTTTAAATGGCTTCTTTTTTTCCTTTACAAATGACATTTTGTGCAAGGACAGTTCTAAACACGGGAAACACATGCCACTTCACAGGCATACTTTAGACACCCCCCAGGTACCATATTTAAAGGAAAATTTCACTTTTTTTTTTTCACTTTATGCATCATTAAAATGACTGCTCCCGAAAAAACGTTAGTTTTTAAAAGTTCTTTTTGCATTGATATATGTCCCCTGGGGCAGGACCCGGGTCCCCAAACCTGTTTTATGACATTAACATGCATATTGGCCGTTGTAATTAGCACTTTTGATTTCGAACATTCGCGTCCCTTATAACGTATAGGGTTCGAAAATTCGCGCGAACTTTCGGTCGGTTCGAAGGTTCTGGTGCGAACCGAACCCGGGGGTGTTCGGCTCATCCCTAATAATGAGCAAGGGTCTATTGAGAAACGGGATATAGAGGGGTTGGAATATTAGGGGGAGCTGCGCTCAAACTAGACAGAAGAGAAATTGCCTAAGTCCAATACAAAACGAGTGGTGGCAATAAAGTATAGCTCAATAATGAGTAATAATAGAATATTAAACTCTAATATAGAATTAAATGGTATGTTCACAAATGCAAGAAGCATGGACAAAATGAATGAACTATAACTTCTGGTAAATGAGGAGCACTTTGACTTTGTGGGAATATTGGAAACCTGGTTGGACAGTTCACACGACTGAGCTGCAAATATCAACGGTAACACCCTATTTCGGAGGAACAGAATTGTATGTATGTATGTAAGGAGTGATCTGAAAGTGAGTTTGAGAGAGGATATCACTAACGAGCACAGTGATGGTTTCAGAGTTAGTTTGACTGGAGCTCAGTAACAGTAGAAAAAATTATAAATGGGAGTATGATATAGGCCCCCTAACACAGAGGCCTAACTAGAACCTTCAGGGCCCTGGTGCAAGGAACCATGAAGAGCGCCCCCGCCCGACCTCCAACCTGGGCCCTTCTCTCCGAGCCCAGAGACCTTCCTACTGATCCCAGGACCCTTTATGGTCCCACAGCGGATCCCTTTAACATGTTGTGCAGTGGATCCCCTGCCATCGTGGTGGAATGCTAGGGTCCAGTCGCAAGTCGGACCTTTGCAAACCTGGTAGTTCCACCAATGGTGTCAGTGTGAACTGTGAATAGTGTCAGTCTGTAAAGCAGTGAACAGCGGCAGTATGGCAGTGACGTAATCAGAGCAGTGGATGTGGTCAGTAGGGCAGCGGAGGAGAAGGGCAGTGGATGGCAGTATGGGGGGGCAGTGTAACCAGAGGGGGGCAGTATCAGGGGACAGTGTGAAGGGAAGGAGGTAGTGGAGAACAGTATGGGGTGCAGTGTGAGGGGAGGGGGGTAGTGAAGGACAGTATGGAGGGGCAGTGTGACGGGAGTGGGGTAGTGGAGGAAAGTAATGGGGGGGCAGTGTGACGGGGGGTAGTAGAGGATAGTATGGGGGCAGTGTAACAGGAGGGGGGTAGTGGAGGACAGTATGGGGGGCAGTGTGACAGGAGGACAATATGGGGTCAGTGTGATGGGAAGGGGTAGTGGAGGACAGTATGGGGTGCACTGTGAGGGGAGAGGGGTAGTGGTGGGCAGTATGGGGGGGCAGTTTGAGGGGAGGTGGGTAGTGGAGTACAGTATGGGGGGGGAGTGTGATGGGAGGGGGTAGTAGAGGACAGTACGGGGGGACTGTGATGGGCAGGGGTTAGTGGAGGACAGTATGAGAGGCAGTGTGATGGGAGGGGGGTAGTGGAGTACAGTATGGGTGGCAGTGTGACGGGAGGGGGGTAGTGGAGGGCAGTATGGGGGGCAGTGTGACGGGGGTAGTGGAGGACAGTATGGGGGCAGTGTGATGAGGGGGTAGTGGAGGTCAGTATGGGGAGCAGTGCAATGGGAGGGGGTAGTGGAGGACAGTATGGGGGCAGTGTGATGGGAGGGGGTAGTGGATGACAGTATGGGGGGCAGTGTGACAGGGGGGGGTAATGAAGGACAGTATGGGGGCAGTGTGATGGGAGGGGGTAGGGGAGGACAGTATAGGGGTCAGTGTGGTGGGAAGGGGTAGTGGAGGACAGTATTGGGGGAGCAGTGTGATGGGAGGGGGGTAGTGGAGGACAGTATGGGGGGGGCAGTGTGACGGGAGGGGGGTAGTGAAGGACAGTATGGGGGGGCAGTGTGATGGAAGGGGGGTAGTGGAGGACAGTATTGGGGGAGCAGTGTTATGGGAGGGGGTAGGGGAGGACAGTATAGGGGGCAGTGTGACAGGAGGGGGCTAGTGGAGGACAGTATGGATGGGGAGCAGAGTGACAGTCAATAGGACACCTGGACACATTATAACTCGCTGGACAGTGCACTGTGTGTTCTCCCTCAGGAATCTGCTGTAGCAGAGAGTGTTTGTGCCTTACCAGAAGCAGCCTCGGGACAGGGAGCATTTATCATACCATGTAGCTGGGGTGGGGGCTGGCGGTCCGAGGTATGGATGACTGCTTGCCTCTAAGCGGGACCTGGAATCGCGGAGCAGGAATCGGGTCTGGGAGTGGAGCTGGCAGTCCGAGGTAGGGGTGACTGCTTGCCTCTTGCAAAATTGTGGATACAGCTTGCACCAGGCTGGCGGGGCGATGGTAGATGAACCAATCTCCTACAGTTTCTCCTGGCTCCTGCAGGGCTTTGAGCGGCTGCAGGATTGGTTCTTCAATATATGGCCCCACCGGTCCTCCTATCCAGGTGTAGATACATGTGACAGGGGAGCCGCACATGCCCCCTGAAGCATGGGGCCGGGTTGCAATAGCGACTCTTCAGCCCCCTATAGTTACGCCCCTGCCCTAACATAAAGGGTGAGGAAGATTCTCAGCTCTTTTCACAGGTTGTGAAGCCATACAATGCTACTATTATGGGTGGTTTTAACTACCCTGATGCTGATTGGGATAATGTACAGTCAATAAAGGCTTGCCATTTCTTAAACCTATTGCAGGACAATTTAATGGAACCTATGGTGGAAGCCCCAACAAGGAATAATGCTCTGTTGGATCTATTAATTTTAAACAGCATGGAGCTCATTATGAATGTCCAGGTTAAGCTGCCCACACGTGGATAAAAACCCCAGAAAATTTGTACAAAAATCAAAACATTCTTTCGATCCAACAGTCGATGGCCCAATCATAGTATCAGAAATTTTCCTGTGAATTTCAAAATGTTTCCAATTGTTTTCAACAATAACCGCCTCCCGCCTGCCGTTTAGACAAATGACGGCAGGCGGGATCCCCTCTCATTTTGGACCAACGTCATATGACGTCGCTCAGTCTCACGGTGATTGCGCGCCTGGGGCACGGCGCAACCTTGATCTCGGTAAAGAGCCGATCACGCAGCTCTTTAGCCATGTGATTGGCTGTGTCCAATTACAGCCAATCACATGTGAATGCGGAACTGCCGGTAATCGGCTATCCTCACCTCACACTGACTGAGTGTGAGGAGAGGAGAGCCGATCAGCGGCATCTGCTGACAGGGAAGACCTGTACAGATAATCAGGGCACTGATTATCAGTGCAGACCCAACATTGCCCAGCAGTGATGCCAGTCTGTGCCCATCAGTGACACAAATCTGTGCCCATCGGTGATGCCAATTTGTTCCCATCAGTGAGGCCAATTGTTTGTAGAATTAAAAAAAAAAAAATGAATTTAAGCCATTTTGGATTATGACGATAACATAACAAAATGTGAAAAACATGAAACATTGTAAATACTTTCCTGGATGCACTATATCTAAATAAAGAGTAAGGCTAAGGCTTTTTACACTGGAGCTCTGCGCTTGCAGGACGGTAAAAAAAAGTCCTGCAAGCCGCATCTCTGCAGCGCTGTAGGAGCTTTGTATACACCGCTCTTAAAGAGTCCCTGCCCATTGAAAACAATGGGGCAGCGCTGCTATACTGCCGCTGCAGCGGCACTTTGCGGGCGGTTTTAACACTTTTCGGCCTCTAGTGGGATTTAAAACACCCCACTAGCGACCGAATAGCGCCGCTAAAACAGAGGTAAAGCGGCGCTAAAAATAGCGTCACTTTACCGCCAACGCCCACCCGACCCAGTCTCAAAGTAGCCTAAAGCCCCATACACACGGTCGGACAATCCGCGGACCAGGTCGGTCGGATCCTGTCCGTCATACTTTGTCTGATGTTGGTTTTGCGTACACACGGTCGGACAAAGTTGTCGGAAAATCCGATCATTCTGAACGTGGTGACGTTTGTTGCCTACGACGGGACTACGTAGAGGCTAGTAGCCAATAGCTTTGGTCTTGTAATGTGATCTGAGCATGCGTAGCACTTTGTCCGGTCGGACAACCGTACACACGATCGGATTTGGTGTGATCGGACCGGGTTGTCGGCAAATCTATCCAGCAGGAGATAAGACTTTGTCCGTCGGACAATCCGACGTACACTGTCCGATGGTGCATACACACGGTCTGATTTTTCAACAACATTGTCCGATCGGACAGAATCCATGAAAAAGTCCGACCGTGTGTATGGGGCTTAAGAGTTGGCAAAAGGGAGCCCTGCATGTGTGGTACTTGCTAATGGTTCACAGGCTTGAGTCATAGGACATGAAAGGGAAGTACATGCTGATGAAAATGTTTGCAACTTGGCCAAAATGGCATTCAACCTAAAATTGTTGGAGATGGTTGGCCTTTATCACAATCTATGCCCAAAGTATAGAAACAAGATGATCTCAGCCCTTCGGCCTTCCCAGAAATATATTTAAATAAAGGCAATGACAAATATATATTTTAAAATTTATTGGGCAAGACCAAAGATATCTCTTTTCGTTCTATAATGGTTCCAGATGTGGTATATTGGAGCCTGAAATGATAAATAGTTTCCCACAGTAATGTACTTAGATGGCCTTGTCCAAGGTATGATCTTAAAGCTGCCAGCAATAATCTGTATACTTACTGTATTTCATTTCTGCTGCTTTCCTACTAGACAAGAACCTGCATCATTTCCACTTGATCATGCTGCCTTAAAGAATAAATTACTTTGGAAGGGAAAAAATGGTACAGATGACACTAAATGAACCTTGAATAGAATTTGGGAGCTGATGCAGAGGAAGCATGTGTGTTAAAAATCCCTGCAGAGCCTCTATTGCATCACATCGCCATCAATCTGTGTATCATTTTTCCTCTAGGCTTCCTTTCATTATGAAAGTATGCTTCACTGTGATTCTATCTCAGAATGGCTTCTCTGCTTGATTACTCATGAAAGGATGTCTAAAAGAATAAGAGCCCCAGATTCTTCTTTTACTATGTCAGCCATGTGATCCCAAGAAGAAAAGTGTAATTTTTCTCCTTTTTCTTCAAGGCAACCACATAATCAAATCTTTCACAACCTGTTATGATTCAATGACTTACTATCCTCATAGGCATCTGAAGATTGGTCGCTAATGAAATATACTCGGGAGGAATTATTCCACAAGATGTATTACCCAAATCAAACACATACACTGTTAATTTCTTCCACACACAGTAGTTTGTTCAAGAAATGAAATGATACAATGAAAACTATTTACAACAGTCAACGTAAAAAAAAACAACTTCAGACAATAAGTAAAATTGGTGAAGGAACTGTTCACGCTGTCCAGGAAACAAAACTGTACTAAAGTAAGAAAGTCTCTTAATTTGTCCTCAGTTTGAGTATTATAAAATCCATAATATGCCCCTTTTTAATTGTACAGTAATTACGAGCATAATTTGTTCCAGAAGAATGCTTGTAATCCAAAGCACTCATGAAATTTAAAAATCTCCATAGGCGACGATTTAAAAACTTTTACAGGTTACCAGTTTAGAGTTACAGAGGAGGTCTAGGGCTAGAATTATTGCTCTCGCTATAGCATTCGCGGCAACACCTCACATGTGTGGTGCAAACACCATTTACTTATGCGTGAGCGACCTACGTACGCGTTACCTTCTGCTCGTGAGCATGGAGGGATGGGGGTGCTTTCAACATTTTTTTTATTATTATTATTTATTTTATTTTTACACTGTTCCTTTTTTGATAGAAATAAGGGATGACAGGTCCTCTTTATGGAGAATATCAATATCAAATCTATCCTCTACCTTTGAAAGCATCACATCAGAAAAAAAAACATTGATCTTATGCTTTCAAAAAAGTTTTTTTACTTCCGCCCTGGACCATTTTTTGTAAAATTCCAGCTTCCCTGTGTACTAATATACTATTAATGTTCCTCCATTTCAGAAAAGGAAAAGCTTTCGGTCTTTTAGAATAGGTATTACCACAGCCTCCAGTCTCCTGTATAAAACTCCTCCATTACCCATTCCTCATTTTGTACTTTACCTTTTTCTTGCATAAAGCATTAATTTGGCAGGGTGTGCAGGAGCTGAATAATCATATAACAGTCTATGTGGAGCAGAGCTGTAGTATTGAAAACATGAGAAGTGTGTCCCTGGAAGTCTGTAAAGCTCTCCATACACTATACATTCTTAATGTATGTAGCACCCTGGATTTAAGGGAGGGTCGCTGCTAACAAATTTACTTGCCAGGAGTAGTTATCCTGTTTGATTGTTAGAGATCCATTGATTTCTCCCTAAGTTTTGCCTTGTTGAACTTTTCTCTTCTACCACTAGGTGGCCGGGTACTTGGTGGTACTAGATATGAGAAGGGCAACCCAAGGTCAGGTTATGGGTATGTGGGGTATCTCAGCCAATGGGCAGGGTTTTTCTTGAATGCCTTAGCCTGCTGGGAGAGCCTATATATTCGGGTGGAGTCAGGTGATCTATGTTCTGTTTCACCTGGACGGCTGTCTGGGTTGACGTGTGTTGTATTGCCCCGGGTTGCTAGGCCTGAGATGGGGCCTATCCCGGGCACAACTGTCTGCTAGGCTGTCTGAGGGCCTATCCAGAAGCAAGAGAGCAGCGCAGGGTTGGGATTGCGGCTTGCAGTCCAACCAAAAGTGATGGTTCTGTTGGCCGGAGAACCTGTCGTGGTTGGAGGTAGAGGGGAAGCTGTCGTCAGTAAGGGATCCACCTTATTACCAGGGACCACAGTGAGCAACTGAAGCAAGTACTGGAGCAGTATTCTCACCAACCGGGGATGGTGAAGAATCGTTAAACTTCAGTGGGAATCAAGCCAGGGACCCAGCCAGCGGAGGGGACGCTTGCAGAGCAGCCTTGTGTGTCAAGCTAGGGACCGAGCAGGCCAGCGTGGGTGAAGCTTGAGAGGTATCTAGAGTGCCAAACTAGGGACCCAGCAGAGAAGCGGGGGTGACGCTTCAGGAAGATACCACTGTGAAGATTGAAGGAGCTCAAGGGACAGTGGCAGTGAATCAGTGGGTCTAGTGAGAGACCAGGAGCTCTGGGGGTCTGAAGAACTACAAGGAGAGATTATAGTGAAAGTGAAGGAACTGTTGAGCCTTGTGTTTGGAACTGTTAAAGACTGTTGCCATAGGAGACAGCTTTCCTACATATGCAGATGTGGCGTCTTGCTGGATGCCTTCCTCTGCATGGCTGTCTTCCTATTGAGGTCTCGGAGTCGGCCAATTAAGCTTGCAACTACCTAAGAGTGTCCTGGCCCTAACGCTCTCTCCCCCAAAAAAGTTTGTTAAGACAAATAAACTTTCTTTTGCATTTAAGAAGTGTCTGGCGCCCAATAACTTTGACTACTCTGCACCCACCATGCCTCACAACCCACTACATACAGAAGGATGTCAGCTGTCCCTGGCCCTGGAGGTTCTCATTAGATCAAAGGAGGTCTGGGATCTTGCTACTTGTACAATCTCCTTTAGATCTTCCATTAACTATGTAGTGCAAGGGCCTGCCTGATTGGATACAGAGTGATTGGATAGATAATTGTGTCCTCCTATTATATAGTTTTGACAAATCTAAAGGAGGTCACACAGAGATTGTGTAATGTATGGCCATCTTTATACACCTAAAATTACCTAGTCACACTTTCAGTCCGTTTAACTGTTAACGGTAGCCCAAATGCAGAAGCAAGCACACATTTTGCCACATGAAAAAAACAAGTGACAAACACAGCAAAACACTCAGTAAAAAATGTGCAAGCCGCAAGACGCAAAGTGTCCCATGAGCTACTTTGCCACATGCTATTAAAATTATGTAGCTGCCCGATGCATGTTGCAGGAAAAACAAACTAAAAAATGTGCGCTCCCACTATGCTAGGTGTGAATGGGGCCTGAAAGTGAAATTGGTGTGTTTACACAAGAACAATGAGGCTCCATTCACATCTGAGCTTTTCCGAACACACTGCACAAAAATGCACGCTTTACTAGGCGTTTTGGTTACGCTCTTCAAACACGCATCACACTTGCATTGCCAATAAATGTTAATAGCAGCCAAGCATGGATAGCAGGTGTGTGTCTGCCATGCGAGAAACATGCTGCAAAGTTGGGAGCAAATAAAACAAAAGATAGTATAGTATTGAGGCAGGTGTAGTCCAGAGTGGTAATGCATACCTGTTCTGTGATGCACTAAGGCAATGCATGATGGGATATGATCTACAGGAAGTTATGGAAGCAGAAAGCCTTTTCTAAACTTCCAAACATGCAGGTGTTAATGAACAGAGCAAATTCTGCCTGGAAAGGTAAACTAATGCCCTGTACACACGGTCGGACATTCCGACCACAGAATCCATCGGATTTTTTCCGACGGATTTTGGCCGAAACTGGTCTTGTATACACACGGTCGCACAAAGTTGTCAGAAAATCCGATCGTTCCGAACGAGGTGACGTACAACACGTGCGACGGGACTACGTGGAGGCCAGTAGCCAATAGCTTTCGTCCCCAAATTTATTCTGCGCATGCGTGGCACTTTGTGCATCGGAATTCTATACACACGATCAGAAAAAGTCAGATCGGATTTTGTTGTGGGAAAATTTTAGGTCCTGCTCTAAAAATATTTCCGATGGAAAAAACCCGCTAGAGCCCACACATGATCGGATTTTCTGACAACATAATCCGATCGGACGTTTCCCGTCGGAATTTACGACCGTGTGTATGGGGCATTAGCCTTTAAATTGTCAAAAAATGTAAGTTCCTTTAGGACTAGAATATAGGGTCTTGCTTTAAAGGAAATGTCTACTGAGTGAAATATGTAGGCTTGCCTTTTTCTAAAATGCTAGTTGCCTGGCTATCTCTTGACTCCACACTTTCAGTCAATGACCAGTAGTAAGCATGCAACAGTCGAAGTCAGAACTCCTGACATACAAACATGTTTTTAAAATATTTAAACATTTGGATCAATATAACTTAACTTTTTAAGAATCTTTAAACGTTATCTCTATTCAAAGGGAGGAGGAGTAGAGCGGGGATGTCGTTGCCTCATCATCAACTTATTGACTTGTGTGTCTCAATTTCAGCTTCAGCTATCCAGCTCTGTAAACAGGACTTTTTTCAACAAAATAGCTAATAGATAGAAAAAAAAAAACACATGTGCCTAAAGCTCCACCTATTGGCTGAAAAGGAGAACACAAATACTAATGTGTAAAATATTTAATTCGCGGCTGAGCAAAAAAAAAATATTATTTGAAGTTTACTGTCTAATCCTGACTATAAGAGATAAAGAAAATATATTTAATATAATACTTTACATGTCCTATTACAGAGGAGGTTAGTCGTAACAGCCCACATATTTCTACAGTACAGTCCTTTAACAAGGAAGTGTTAAGACTCTCGTGCTATAAGACAACACAAGGTTTAATGACAAGACATGACTTAATTTTACAATATTGATCAGACATATTATTTAAGAGATTTGCGTATTATTAGCAAGCATAGACTGCAGTGTGAAATGAAACCTCGTCTGGAGAGGAGGTAGAACCTAGAACAATCTAATTCCACACTCAGATAATTAGAGCTGCAATTACAGCATAATGGAAGACATTTAAAGCATCACAAAAAGACTGACAGCTTACATTTCATTGATTGTTGCTGGTTTTATCCTCGTGCCTGTACATTCTCTATATATCCAAGTGGATCATTGTTCTCCTTCTCATCCAAAAATACATTTGCTTTTGTGTTTGATATTTTTACATGTGCAGATAGAAGTAAATGTCTGTGTTATTTAACCACTGGCAGTCCGGGGAAATTTTGACATTTTTCATATACATGTTAAAATTTGCATTTTTTAGCTAGAAAATTTGTTAGAACCACCAAACATTACATATTTGAAAGCAGAGGCCCTGGAGAATAAAATAGTGACTATTGCAATTTTGTATGTTGACGATATTTGTGCACCCATTTAGCAAACAAAAATTTTCAAGACCAAATACACTTAAATTAAGTTAAATGAATGCAATATAATACCCAATATATGGTAAAATATAAAAGATGATGTTGCATCAAGTAAATAGATACCAAACATGTAAAGATTTAAAATTGTGCACTCTTGTGAAATGGAAACAAACTACGATACTTAAAATTGTCCATAGGTAATGCTTTAAAAGCCTTTGCAGATTATCAGTTTAGAGTTAAACATCAGCTCTGGCACTAAAATTATTGCTCTCCCTCCAACTTTCACAGTGATACCTCATATGTGTGGTAAAATCAAAACAAATGCGTGCCAGACCTACATGCTCGTCTGCATTTGTGCATGAGCACAGGGGGAGGGGAGCTTGTTAAAAAAAATATATATATATTAACCACTTAAGGCTCGGAAGAATTTGCCCCCTTAATGACCAGGCCATTTTTTGCGATACGGCACTGTGTCACTTTTATGCCCCGTACACACGGTCGGAAATTCCTATGGAAAAAGTCTGATCGGATTATGTTGTCGGAAAATCCGATCGTGTGTGGGCTCTAGCGGACTTTTTCCGTCGGAATTTCTGTCGGAAAAAGTTTGAGAGAAGGACCTAAAATTTTCCGACAACAAAATCAGACTTTTTCCAATCATGTGTAGAGAATTCCGCCGCACAAAGTGCCACACATGCTCAAAATAAATTTGGGGACGAAAGCTATTGGTTACTGGCCTCTTCGTAGTCCCGTTGTACGTGTTTTACGTCACCGCGTTCTGAGCGATCGGATTTTCCAACAACTTTGTTCAACTGTGTGTATGCAAGAAAAGTTTCGGTCAAAATCTGTCGGAAAAAATCTGACGTATTTTGTGGTCGGAATGTCCGACCGTCTGTATGGGGCTTAACTGCCAAATTCCTCGGTCTTGCAATGTTGTACCCAAACTAAATTTATGTCCTTTTTTTCCCACAAATAGAGCTTTCTTTTGGTGGTATTTGATTACCTCTGCAGTTTTTATTTTTTGCACTATAAACAAAAAAAGACAGACAATTAAAAAATATATATATATTTTTTTTACTTTTGCTATAATAAATATCACCCCCAAAAAGTGTAAAAAAACAAATTACTTTATCTGTTTAGGCTACTACATATTCTACTACATATTTTTGGTAAAAAAAAAATCGCAATAACCGTATATCAATTGGTTTGCACAAAAGTTATAGTGTCTACAAAA
This sequence comes from Lithobates sylvaticus, assembly GCA_028564925.1. Lineage (NCBI taxonomy): Eukaryota > Metazoa > Chordata > Amphibia > Anura > Ranidae > Lithobates > Lithobates sylvaticus. The sequence continues at coordinate 261,748,901 of CM053028.1, forward strand.
TAGGCAATATTTTTATGGCATTTTCATCATTTTTTTTTTTTACTAGTAATAGCGGGGATCAGCAATTTTTAGCAGGACTGCGACATTGCGGCGGACAGATCAGACAATTTTGACACTTTTTTGGGACCATTGACATTTATCGATCAGTGCTATAAAATGCACTGATTTCTATGTTAATGTCGCTCTCAGGGAAGGGGTTAACAATAGGGGGCGATCAATGGGTTAAATTTGTTCCCTATGATGTGTTTCTAACTGTGGGGGGATGGGACTCACTGGAGGAGGAGAGAGATCGTGCTTCCTAATTACTAGGAAAAGCAGATCTGTCTCTCATCCCCTGTCAGAACAGGAATCTGTCTGTTGACATTGAAAGATCCCCTTTCTGGCTCTCTGTGGAGCGATCGCGGGTGGCCGGCGGACATCGCGGCCACTGGCCACACGCAGCGGCTCCAGCGTCACTCCGGGGGCGTGCGCGCGCCCTCCAATAGCTCTTAAAGCGATTGATGTACAATGATGGCAGTTCGAGCGGCCGGGCCAACCCGCCGAAGTATAACTGCGGCAGCTGGTCGGCAAGTTGTTTAATTTTATTCAATTTATTTAAATGCATTATTTTAATTTTTTTTTTCATTTAACCTAAAGGCCATCACAAGTGGTGAACAAAATCCTTTGTGATAGCTTTGGGCATTGACAGGTACGCTTTATTCAAAGACACAGCAGGCAGGCTATTCTTCGTTCAAATGTTTTTATTGGAAGATGCAGATTAGAGTACAAATTCAATTTCAATCTTCCTTATATGTAGAACCACTAGCATGGTACAACCTTTAGGATTGCATAGTAATGCAAAATATATCTCTTAAGAGGCGCAGGCAGACTATTCTTAAGCTGCGTACACACAATTTTCCAACGGTAAATGTGTGATGACAGTCTGTTGGCAGAAAATACGACCTTGTGTATGCTCCATCGGACAACTGTTGTCGGATTTTCCGCAGACAAATGTTGGATGGCAGGTTTTAAAATTTTCCGGACAAATGTCTGTTGTCGGATTTTCCGAGCGTGTGTACACAAATTCGTCGGACAAAAGTCCAAAGTACAAACACGCATGCTTGGAAGCAAGGACGAGCCAGAAGCGGTCGGTCTTGTAAACTAGCGTTCATAATGGAGAATTGACATTCGTGACGCGGCAAATTATGAAATCTCCAGATGCAGCGCACAATTCTCTTCTTCTTTAATGGGATAATAATGAAGCTGCTTTGCTGGTGATACTGATGTAGTCTTGCCAAACGTATTTTAAAAGGCTTTTATTTTCTAGTGATATCAAGAATAATATTATTATACTTTTTTTTATTTTTTTTTTGGGCAAGTTACCACAACACCATTATCCTCTAGTTTTTAAGATCGAAGATACAACTATGTTGGTGTTCCTTTTTTAAATGTAACTGCCTACTCCCAAACTGTCATTTGAAGTGAAACACATAGCCAAGTATTATTCTACACAAAAAAATATCCCCAAAAATATAAAAAAAAACATTTTTTTTTCCTCAGTTTAGGCAATTCTTCTACATATTTTTGGTTAAAAAAATCCCAATAAGCGTATATTGATTGGTTTGCGCAAAAGTTATAGCGTCTACAAAATAGGGGATAGTTTTATGGCATTTTTATTAATATTTTTTTTTTTACTAGTAATGGCGGCGATCTGCGACATTATGGCGGACACGTCGGACAATTTTGAAATGATCGCGACCGCCGGGCGCATTTGCATCGGCTTTGCAGGCGAGCAGGGGAGCGTCGAATATGGAAACGACGTAACATGACGGCGATTCGCGCAGACGAGCCATGTTGCCGCAGTACAAGTGCGGCGGCTGGTCGGCAAGCGGTTAGTATAGGGGGTCAACAATGCCAAGAGTTGGTGAAAGCAGGGGTCCGTCATCCAGAGATAATTCCGAAAATCATCCGGGATTATTCTCCTGGATCTCCTGCAGCAAAAGCATATGACATAATTGGTCACCATTAATAAAGCAACCAATTTTTGGTCCAAGAAATCCTTCTCCTGTTCCTGGACTGGACTTGGGTCAAAGCAATAACTCCAAGGCTAATAAAAAATAACACTCCAATTCCGCAACATGTCTGGTTGACGAACGGCCGTTCAGAAACAAGCGGAAAAGCACAAAGTGAAAATCGCAAACTGAAAAGTGCTAAATGAAAAGTGCAAAATGAAAAGCCTCACCAAACTTCTACTAACAAGAAATTATCAGAAGGAGCCCAAAGGGTGGCACTAAAGAGCTGAAAAAACACATAGTACGTCATAACGTTTGTGTTTGTTGGCCGACAATTCCTTGCCATTTGTATGTAAGACAATATCCAGGCACACGCCTTTGGACAAAAGTCCAGGGTTTTGTCTGCGGTAAATCCGATCGTGTGTACGGGGCTTTAGTCTGAAGAGCAGATCGCGCAACAGACCCAACTCAGCAAAATGATTATCTTAAGATATGAAGAAAAGAACTATTACAAAATTTATGTTAAAATTACATAGTCGTATTTACTTTTTCTTATTCGCTTTTAAGTAATGCCATTAGTCTACATATATTAATACATATAAATGCATATGAGTGATAATTAATAATCCAACAAATATTGAGTATAGATATATATCTGCATATATAATAACTAAGTGAATCAGCAAATAAATATCACAATACAGGCACCATGTGAACGAAATGTGACAATATTCCAGTCTCTTATTCCTAGAGTATTGAAATAAAGTTCATATAAACTGTAAAAAAAATCTGATGAATGGTGTAGAAACAAAAAGTGATTTGTCTGTTGTTTTAGTGATCTTCCACCACACCACAGTGCACCACACCACACGCCGGGCATGGCTACATGGCAATCTACTGAGCGGGGTATAGGACAGTGATACGTGACTCGCTGCACCGGATAGTGTTTACCGGGGACGAGGAGTGGGTGAGACTGCTACATAGCTACCGCACACCCTGGGTCCACCGTGACCATTATAGTTCCAGTTACTAATTTATGGATTTCTGTGATGTGGTAACACACATGTGAGTGCAATGATTTGAGAGTGTTTTAGCTTTTTAAAAAAGTGTTTAAGACTATATCACACCATTGGAGCATTTCTTTACTTGCATGCGGAGCAAACTATTGTGAAACGTAAGGGAAGTGTGTCATACTTGGCTGGAGTCTGGAAATTCTATTTAAACCCCCATATATGAGTGGGTTAAGGCGAGTTGAGCCAAACACGAAAGTGGGAGGCAAATGCAGCTGGTGAGTGCAACTTTCTAAGGGGAGTGGAAGCACAAGCACTGTGGTGTGGTGGAAGATCACTAAAACAACAGACAAATCACTTTTTGTTTCTACACCATTCATCAGATTTTTTTACAGTTTATATGAACTTTTTTTCAATACTCTAGGAATAAGAGACTGGAATATTGTCACATTTCTTTCACATGGTGCCTGTATTGTGATATTTATTAATTGATTCACTTAGTTATTATATATGCAGATATATATCTATACTCAATATTTGTTGGATTATTAATTATCACTCATATGCATTTATATGTAATAATATATTTATCACTTCAGTTATAGATTTTTGGATGCACAGGTGTATTTAGCGCCATTATTTCTATTCCACTATTTTTTATTAGAGGAGAAATATTGTTTACACATTTGTTATATTGAATTGGCAGCTGTAGGTATTAGTATTTGCATTAGGCTTTCACTCATTCAAGAGCACAGTGGGGGAACACAGGTGTGGGGGTGGTGTACTTGTGGACCATCAGTTTTGAATACCATTAGTTTGTCTCTCTTTTGCTATTTAATGTTTTTCCTTATTTGGGGTCAGGGTTGATGACAAGAGATGTATAAATAGTAGCTAGTAAACAAGAAGCCTATCACTACAGTTGACCTTAACTGGTGTCAAAGATACCCAGTTTGACAAGGCGTGATGTTTATCAGACTTACGAGCATAATATGACATACGTTTATACAAAAACTGAAGCATTTTAAATGTATAACATATCATTATTGTACATATGTAATTGGTGCTTAAGTTTTACAATTCTTCTTCTTTAAAATGCACTGGAGTAAATTAATGTTACAACACATAGATACTATCATACTACCGTATATACTTGAGTATAGGCCGTCCCGAGTATAAGCCAAGGCCCCTAAATCACCACAAAAAAAATGGGGAAACGTATTGACCCATGTATAGGCAGAGGGGCAAAAATGCAGCAGCTACTGTAAGTGGAAAAAGGGTCAGCAATGCCCATCTGCATGTGCCCTGTACAGACCCCCGTGTCCCCATTGCAGCCGTGTCCCCATTTCAGCCTACCTGTGCCGATCCGTGGGTCCGGGGTCCTGTGTTCGGGGTCCGTGCAGCCGATGTGGTCCCGCTGTGGTCCCGCTGTGTCCCGCTGTGGTCCCGCTGTGTCCCGCTGTGGTCCCGCTGTGGTCCCGCTCTGTCCCCCTCCACAGCGTGTACGGCGCCATTACAATTTAAAAGCCGCGCCTCTTCCTCCTCCTCGTCCGTGATAGGAGGAACACTTTTTTCCCAGCAGTCAGTGCGCAGTGTTCCGCCTATCACGGACCGTCTCTCATCCTCGTCCATGAGATGAGAATGACAGGCCATCCGTGATAGGCAGAACACTGTACTGCTGGGAAAATTAGTGTCCGCCTATCACGGACGGGCGGGAGGAGGCGGCGCGGCTTTTAAACACCGCCGTCTGTCTGCATGACAAGCTGTTCATGTAGGCAGACGGCGGAGACTCGAATATAAGCCAAGGGGTAGACTTTCAGACCTAAAAAAGGGTCTGAAAATCTCGGCTTATATTCGAGTATATACGGTAATTTGTATTGCTTGGGTAATTAGTGATTACAACTTAGAAAGTAATTCTCAGTGCAAAATTACTTTGTGATGAACTAGAATGCTGAACAGACAGAAGAAAGATCCCCATCAACAGCTGTCTAAGTATGAATATGCATGTCTAACATTGGGACCTCAAAATCACACACACACACACACACACACATTAGGAGGAATAGTCAAGGTGCAAGCAAATAATAATTGTGACGAAACCTCCCTACACTCCTCTCGAGTGCTTTCGTCATATACCACTTCCTCCCAGTCTGAATATAGATATCAGATATTCCAACCTCTCACAAGCACAAAACAAGACGAGACTTGCTTAGTGCTAACATGGACTGATTTATTAGAACCAAAATGACAAGTATTTATAATACAGTAGAAGAGGCGACCCCCCCCCTCCTGCTCATATTACTCTAACAATACACCTGTACCAAATTAACATGAGCTAATTAACTAATCCATTTAAGCAGCCGATGTGACTCTGTGCCCATCAGGATTTCAGTACAGGTCAGACTTGTTGTCACCGAGCTTCACACAGTAGATTATACATTATCATAAGTACAACCACAATACATTTTGTCACATAGCAGGAGCTCCACTAGGAGTCGTCTCCTAAATTGTACAGAGGACAATGTGATCAGCTCTCTCAATTAACATCTTGAGTTCATCAACAAACTAAGAATAGTCTTTACATTTATGGTCTAGAGCCCTACGGACGATATGAGTAACGATGACGCACAAGAATAACACAAAACTTACCAACATGAAATAGACCTGAAAGCGTGCCTTGGTCTATCGTATGGTACACCAAAATAAGGGGGCATACCCTAGATAAGGTATGATAAAATAAGTAGCTATGGAATAATGTGAAATTAGTATTCAGTCTGGGGTAAGAATACTTGGAAGAAGCTTTTAAAAGGGGAGGGTGGGTGGGTATCTCGCACAGGAAACCGACAAAGACCGGCGGCCTTTGGGCTGCTTAAATACCCTCCAGGCTCCTCCCATAACTTCAGGCCGGTACCCGGCCTTCCAATTTATGGTCTAGAGCCCTACGGACGATATGAGTAACAATGACGCACAAGAATAACACAAAACTTACCAACATGAAATAGACCTGAAAGCGTGCCTTGGTCTATCGTATGGTACACCAAAATAAGGGGGCAAAAACTTTCAGGTAGGGAATAATTATTTATTAAAGGTAAATGTCACTGGGCAAGTCGGGCAAAGGCCTGAGCCATCTCCAGCTGTGGGTCAGGTATGTAGCGAGAGAAGCAGGCCGACTTCCACCGACCTAGTTTCTTGATCACATGGTCCGGAACCCCCTGTCTTGAGGCCGTCGTGGCCGCCCCTATCCGGAATGAATGACCGGAGTACTGGCTGGGGTCCAAAATGTAGATTGCCGAGAAGGACCTGGACATGTTCCACGAACTGTGACGAGTTGAGAGGTTTAACTGGAAAGGGTAACAGCGGACTGGAACCTGGGCGGTCGGATAGCAATGCCATCAACCGGTTTAACACGGTAACTGGGCACCAGTTATTGTGGGTCCTGTACAGGTGCCTATCTGCTCCGGAACCTCGCTGCTGAGTTTTAGACATCGCCAAGTGAAGAACATAGTGATCCTGGTGACGGAAGAGGTTACTCTTATGCAAGACTGGACCAGCTGGGTGGCTGCGAGTGAACTCGCTGGGCCGCAGAAACCCATAAACGCCATGTGTATCGCAGCCTGCAGGACGGTGCTGAGGAGGAGACCAAAAAAGGGGACCTATCCAAGATGTCAGACATCCCCTTAAAGATCTCCCCAGTAATCGACAGCCGCTTAGGGCTGACTGGCGGCTGGTGTTTCTGAACTCCGCGCAGTAGAGCCCTTACTGCGTGGCAGGAGAACACCGAAGGCCTCGCGGGGTCTTGAAGAGACAAGTAGTGCTGCACCCCGGCCACGTACTGGCGTATCGTGCCGTGTGACAGTGCCAGGTGAGAATGGCAATGAGCGATAAACGCCAGAACCTGCTTGACGCTGGAAGGTTCACGGGGGCGTTGGGGCAGGAACTTATTAAATGCCCTCCAGGCCGTCCGGTAGGCCCGACGGGTGTTGCGGGCAAGCGAAGAGTTGATGATGTCAGTAGCTGAACGTAAATGTGGGGCTAGACCAACGGTGACCCCATAGGTGAGCGGCTGCTACGATGGGGTACAGCTCAAAGAGGGCTGACGTGGTAGTGAAGCCTGGTGTGGCTAGTGCTTGTGGAGGCAAAGGGGCGGCGAACCACAAATGGCCAAAAAATGGCGGCACATCCGGTGGATGCTGCCGCATCTGTCACCACCTGAGGTGACAGCGAGGACACTACTGGGATGAACAGGGACACACCGTTCCAATTACTTCGACAGTCTTCCCACATGGCCAGATCTGCCCTGGCTGCCGTATCCAGCCTGCTGACCTGGTCTGGGTCCTGAGTGTAGGACAGGAAGACCAGCAGCCGGGACACAAAGGAGTGGCCCTGGGGGATGATCCTCATAGCAAAATTCAACATCCCGAGGAGAGACTGAAGTTGCTTCTGAGTACATCCCCCCACCCGGGTGAACTCTCGTAGAACCGTCCTGATACGGTCCAACTTGTCTGCGGGAAGGCTGGCCTGCATGGCTAGAGTGTCAAGGTCGACGCCCAAGAACGTGATCTTGTGCGCCGGGCCGTCAACCTTGTGTTCCGCTATGGGGACGTTCAGATTGTTGAAAACAGTCCTCAACTTTCCAAGGTCCCCTGGGGGAGCCCCGGGTGGTTCTATCAGAAGGAAGTCATCCAAATAATGGATGACCTCGTGGCACTGTGCCTCGTGGAGAAGGATCCACGCCAGGGTCTCCGCAAACTTTATCAAACAACCAAGGACTACTCTTAGACCCGAAGGTCAACTTGGTTGCGAAATAATATCGCTCCCTCCACTTGATGCCGTGCCAGTACCATAGGGAGGGATGTATAGGCAGTCCCGATCCAACTGCGTCTGGAGAAGGACGTCAATAGCTGGCTCATCCGTACCTGCTGACCGCAAGTTCCGACATTCATGGTTGGTGTGGGGCAGGGTGATGAGCCCGGTATGAAACCCACCGGTGAAACCTCGGATAAGGTAGCTGGCGAGTGACTGAGTGGGGTGTGAGGTCAGGTAGACATCAAGCCAAAGGACATTGACCCGGCTTAGTCAGGTTTCTTCTGTTTGACCTCACACAGGACCCTGGGGTGCGCCCTCTGGCATAGGGTGCAGACGTGCAACAGCCGGCACTGGCTGAAATTGCAGGAGCCGTAGTTGAAGTTGTTGCAAATGGCGGCTCCCCCAACCATCCGCACCGGACGTCCCAATTTGTCCACCTTCTGCCCTTGCGCCGGGGCCTGCTGAGCCTGACTCGTGCTGGTAGAGGCCGTGCTAGCTGTCGGGTGGACAGAGACTATGTTGGCACACCAGACCGCGGTGTGGGACGCTGACTGACAGACAGCACACAGTGGGGACCGTAGACCCGCAAAGTGGCGGCAGAACAACTCGGTGTCCACTACACTCCAGTCCGTTGTCAAATGGAACTGCAAGAACCTGGCCGCGGCTTTGACCGAGAAGGACCGATGATAATCGTAGAACGCTGAACCACCGTATTTGTGGCCCAGGTCTACAATTAGATGGAGGTAGAGGTCCAGTTCCTCTCGCCTGCCAGGGGAGGCTGAGCACAGCACGTCCCTGAACATACCGAAAGCGAGCGTGAACTCAGGCACCGTGAGCTTTCTGTTCAGCCTCGGATCCTTAGCCTTCAAAACCACGAGACGTCCCCCCAGGTGTACGCCTTGTTCTCAGCCAAATCATGGACCGAGATCATGAGTGAGGCCAGGTTAACATCTCTGCCCTCTAAAATGTCCTTCCTTACGCTGGGTGGCACCAGGTGGGAAGGATGAATGGTTGTTGTGGCAAGATCGCTACCTGCGGCCGGTGCACTGATGGCTGGGACCACGGCAAGGTCCGGAGCCGTGGCGGCCGGGCTGGTCTCCAGGCGTGTCACCCTGTCCTGGACCTCAATGATCGAGGAAGACAGGGAAGACACGAGGGTGTGTAGCTGAGCGACGGCGGCTGAAATAGATTCCAGGGACGCCTGCTGGCTGCTGGAGCCTGCTGTGGCCGGTGGTGGGAAGAGGAGCCTAAATAGCTCCGCCTTCCTGGCCGCGGACGAGAAGGGTATCCCTCTGCGCCTCAGCTCGGCAGACAACCTGGGAATTGTCCATGCCCTGAGGGACTGGGCACTGCTGACGCCGGAGATAGCGGGGTGGTGAGGTCATCGCTGCCGACTGACGACATGGCGGCTGCCAAGACCCGTTGCTCAGTTGACTGGTCACGTGTCTGCAGGCTGGGCCTATAAAGAGGTGACAAGAAATGAGTTTGGACGTGTAACCAATGGTATACATACCTGACGTGAAAAATGCAGGTCCCCCCCCCCCCCCCCCCCCTCTCTGTGCATTTTTTTATTTTTTTTTTATTTTTTACCTGCTGGAACCCTGATCGAGCTGGTGCAGGTGGACCTACTGAATCCGACTGATCTGAGAGAGTGTGAGAGAAAGTACCTATTTAAGAGCCTGAAACTGCTGCCGTCTTGAGCGACGGCACCCAAATGTTGACGATAACAACAGGCGATAGTGATTTAAGTCGACTGGCGTGACAGCTGTGGAATTAAATGACAGACAACAACACAAATAAATGAAATTACATGTTGCCTTAACTGAAATGAACTTCCCGTGACAGAGGCCAGGCCCAGTCGTAAGGTATGGGAGTGACTGTGAGCCGGACTCTGGAGCACGTACAGAAATGAGACAACCGTGAAATGAGGCCAACTGCCTGGGTACGCTGGGGCCGAACTGTGACATTCTAGATGCCACCGGGTTCGACTCAAAGTGCTACTGCATGAGGTGAAACGCTAGCACTCGTATGACAGCGACCTCGATCAACATGCCACTGTCTAGTGACTGAATCCCTTTTTTTTTTTGGAGCATGTACTGAAATGAGGCCGGCCTAGGGCACGCCGGGGCAAATTCGTACGGGGAAGTGACTAAATTAACACCGGGGCGTGGTAAGGTGACACAGAAATTATATACCATGACAAGGACAAGAATCAAAAATTTACCGAAAACCTGCAATGCGATTCCGTCCCTGGCGCATGTATCGAAATGAGGCCGGCCTAGGGCACGCCGACATGAATTAGTGCGGGGAAGTGACTGTATTCATGCCGGGGCGTGGTAAGGTGAGACAGAAATTACATACCATGACAAGGACAAGAATCAAGAATGAACGCAACCTGTGATGCGATTCCGCCCTTGGTGCATGTATCGAAATGAGGCCGGGCAGCTGGGCGTCTGGATTGCCCCGGTCGGAGCATCTGTGGATGCGACCGGACCCACCCAGAGGTATAGTGACCGAAATTAAACCATGACAAAGACTAGACTTCAACAGACCGAGCAACTTGTAACTGAATCTGTCTCTGGAGCATGTATAGAAAGGAGGCCGAGCGGCTAGGCGAACCGGCGCAAATCGATGCATCCCGGATGCGACCGGATTCAGACCGATACGTGGCCAATGACCGAAACCATGACAAAGACTAGACTCGAGCCCGCATCCGTACGAGCGGTGGGCCAATCTCTGAAGCATGTATGGTAATGCGGCCGTAACCTGGGTACCCCGAGACAAACCAGTGCATGAAATGCGACATGACTCGAATCTGAGTGCGGCCAGGATTGAAATGATGGCATGAACGCCCTGTTTAAAACGATGCGAAATGCCTTAGCATGACCGAATGGCCCGATACGTTAGCCATGTTGAAATGACGAAATGATTGCCATGCTAATACAATGAAATGTTTCGACACGGTCGAAGTAATTCGTGCAATTAACATGCCAACAGCTACAAGCTGACTTATGAATCCAGAGGATGTCCAAAAAAATTCCGGAAAATATGGGGCAAGTGGGTTGACTCTGAAAATACTATCCCACCTACTAATTAAAATTAAGATTGGATGCCTACTGACCCAGGGACACCTAGACACTATGCTAAATTATCTATGCAATGTTCTCGATTAACGAATTGATGTACACCAGTTTGCTATGTATAATACGGAGTTGAGCGATGTTCGCTCGCATAATGTAAGTGACATTTCTGTTAACTGTTGTTTGTAATGTCTTTTATTTCTGTTTGTATGCAAAAAACAAATAAAAATTTACCTTTAAAAAAAAAACATGCCAACAGCGATTCAAATGCAAACAGCGATTCGGCATGCTTGCTGGCATAACTGATTTGAACGACTTGACATGACATGAACGCTGCGTGTGAGTGCGAACGGCACCCGTGAGCGAGCCATGTTTGAACGATTCAAAGACTGCGTACTCCGACCGCATAAGGGGAACCCTTCAGCGCCGGATGCGGCATCGGTCGGAGTGTCATGGCGGGCGGCCCTGAATGTGCGTGCCGCTAGGTGGCTCCCGATCGTGTACAACCAAAAACGTGCGTGTAACTGTTAAGTGTTTCGAGACAAGCTGTGCGTGGTTCGTGAGCTACGCAGACCACAGTTTAGTGACATGATAAGCAGTGCATGGGAACGTAAAACATGGGAGCCGAAGCCCTACCTGCGACAGCCGAACCAGACTCTTTGTACGGAACTGCGACTCGGTGACACGTGTGCGACACGAAGGGACAACACGACTCACGTACACGGAACACGGGACTGCAACAACACAGGGAGACGGACAGACGAAACGGAGCTCAGGAACCGGCACCAACAGCGCTTGTCTCGAACGAGTCGGTCCTAGATGTCTGACGTATTAGATATCTCGCACAGGAAACCGACAAAGACCGGCGGCCTTTGGGCTGCTTAAATACCCTTCGGGCTCCTCCCATAACTTCAGGCCGGTACCCGGCCTTCCAATATATCCTGGGAGATACTGTGGATAAATATTACTTACCGGTACTTACATTTTAAGTAATCCAAGATATATTTTCTCACTCACCCTGTGCCACGATGGCACAGGGTGACTTTATGACGGGTCATAAAATGTCAAGCACTTTTCTGCAGCAGAGAATTACATTTTCCGAAACGACTTTGGGGCCTCGTATCTCGGGGCCACTTAATGCTAGGAACCCCAAAGGGTATGCAAACCCAGTGGAACCAACAATACAACATATCCAAATTTGGGGTTCCTAGCACCAAGTGGCCCCGCTGTGCATTTCTCACCCTAGGCTTATACTCGAGTCAATACGTTTTCCCAGTTTTTTGTGCCTCGGCTTATATTCGGGTCGGCTTATTCTCGAGTATATGCGGTATATAATTGAAATGCAATCATATGTGAAACCAATGTGTCAGAAATTGGGATGCTTACCCTTTTCTGTGATAGAAGCTGTTTCCCAAGAACATAAAGCAGAGTTTTGCCACCAAGTGGCTCCGAGATACGGGGCCGCAAAGTCAGGTCGGAAAATGTAATTTTTTGCTGCAGAAAAGTACTTGACTCGAGTATAAGCCGAGGGGGGCACTTCCAGCACAAAAAAATGTGCTGAAAAACTCGGCTTATACTCGAGTATATACAGTATTTAAAGTTGTTTGCTTAGCCCAGTAAGATGACGCAGAGTGACAAAAGTTTTGGCATAAGACCATCCATTGAGTGCAACAAAAAGATCCCAACCTAGTAAAGCAGTGCCGTTCTTTACAATGAAGAGCTCAGATGGCACATTAGTTGATTTGTTACAGTCACTAGCAGGCAACCAAGCACAGAAATAAATAATCAATTTCAGAATAGGAGCAGTAAGTTGTTCATTTTTAAATACAGGCATACCCCATGTAACTTCTTGCAGCTTTCCTTAGGTAGTACACAGACAGGAAATCCTGTACCAAGCATCAGGATTATGGATTAACCATTGTTAGCAGAAGCAGTAGTAATAGTTACAGTGCACAAACATTTTAACTGGAATGGAAGTGTCGTATTTATCTACAATTAAAGTGGTAGTGAAACTAGGGAAAAAAAATGTCCTCCTGCAAATTAATGTCATAATGTTTTAGTATGCATTGCATACTAGCACATTATGATGGACTTACCTTGAAACAAAGCCCTCCAGCGGCGCACTGTCACCACTGACAGGGCTTCTATCTTCACCTGGTCTTCCTTCTGGGTTCCACTTGAATGGCCGAACTGCAAAGACTTCACTGCCGCCTATGCGTGCAGGAGTCACAGCTGTGGCACAGAGCACTGAAGACAGGGCATGAGTATGCCGTTCCTTTATAGCCCATGCACGGTGATGTTACCGGCTGCTGAAACTGCGAATACCTCCTAAACAGAGCGTGTTCAGGAAATATTCATTTTACCTACAGGTAAGCTTTATTATAAACTTACTCATTTCTAGCAGTAGGTATGTCCTCCTAATTAGCAGCAAGTACGTAATTCTCAAATCCAACTAGTAAAAGACATTGCAGACTCAGCAGGGGGTAAAAGAAAAGATGCAGGCTGTTGTAGAGCAGAGGCATACTAAGTGGGGGGCGGGGGGTGCCACACACTGGGGGGTTGTAAGGCCAGCGCCCTCCGCGACTGAAGAGGAGGGGCAACAGTGTTACAGCGACAGCGCCGGGTTATGCAGCGGCACCGCTCGGTAAAAGACCACACTGAGTGCCTGAGGCAGTGGCATTGCGGGGGAGGGGGGGCGGGGGTGCGAGCCGCACGCTGAGTGGCACCTGTCGGCAGTGACCCGGGACCCGGCGCTATCCCCTTCTCTCTGTGGTCGCGGTTGTTATCAGTCTTGGCAGCGGCTGTCATAGCCGAGCAGAGTGAAGCCGCCTCCCCCTCCCCCTGCATGCACAGCACTGTGTAGACTTAAAGGAGGAAGGGGAGGCGGCTTCACTCTGCTCAACTGTGACAGCCGCGGCACGGCTGAGAACCGTGACCACGGTGAGAAGATGATCATTGCGCCGGGTCACTGCCGACAGGTATCTCGCACCTCCCCCCCAAAATGCCACTGCCTCGGGCTCTCCCCATGTTTTCTGAGGTACATTATGGGTCTGAAGGGGTGGGGGTCTTTACTGTAGGGGGGATCTGTACTGTAGGGGGGGGTCTTTACTGTAGGGGGGGTCTTGTACTGTAGGGGGGGTCTTGTAGTGTAGGGGGGGTTTTTCACTGTAGGGGGGTCTTGTACTGTAGGGGGGGTCTTGTACTGTAGGGGGGGTCTTGCACTGTAGGGGGGTCTTGTACTGTAGGGGGGTCTGCACTGTAGGGGGGGGGTCTTGCACTGTAGGAGGGTCTGCACTGTAGGGGGGGTCTTGTACTGTAGGGGGGGTCTGCACTGTAGGGGGGTCTTGTACTGTAGGGGGGTCTGCACTGTAGGGGGGTCTTGTACTGTAGGGGGGTCTTGTAGTGTAGGGGGGGGTCTGCACTGTAGGGGGGTTCTGCACTGTAGGGGGGTCTTGTACTGTAGGGGGGGTCTTGTACTGTAGGGGGGTCTTGTACTGTAGGGGGGTCTTGTACTGTGGGGGGTCTGCACTGTAGGGGGGGTCTTGTAATGTAGGGGGGTCTTGTACTGTAGGGGGGTCTTGTACTGTAGGGGAGGATTCTGTACTGTAGGGGGGTCTGCATTGTAGGGGGGAGGGGTCTTTACTGTAGGGGATCTGCACTGTAGGGGGGTCTTCACTGTAGATGGGGGGTCTTCACTGTAGATGGGGGGGTCTGCACTGTAAATGGGGGTCTGCACTGTAGGGGGTTCTGTACTGTACTGGAGGGGGTCTGCACTGTAGGGGGTCCAGAGCTGTGGGGGGCTGTGTAATGTAAAGGGGTGCAGCGGTACAAGGGCCGTGTAATGTTGTAGGGGGTCCAGAGCTGTGGGGGGCTGTGTAATGTAAAGGGGTGCAGCGGTACAAGGGCTGTGTAATGCTGTAGGGGGTCCAGAGCTGTGGGGGGCTGTGTAATGTAAAGGGGTGCAGCGGTACAAGGGCTGTGTAATGTAAATGGGTCCAGGGGTACAAGGGTTGTGTAATGTAAAGGGGTCCGAAGGTTCAGGGTGCTGTGTTATGTAAAGGGGTCCAGAGGTTCAGGGTGCTGTGTTATGTAAAGGGGTCCAGAGGTTTAGGGTGCTGTGTTATGTAAAGGGGTCCAGGGGTACAAGGGTTGTGTAATGTAAAGGGGTCCAGAGGTGCAGGGTGCTGTGTAATGTAAAGAGGTCCTTAGGTGCAAGGTCCTGTGTAATGTAAAGGGGTCCAGAGGTGCAGGGTGCTGCATAATGTAAAGGGGTCCAGAGGTGCAGGGTGCTGTGTAATGTAAAGGGGTTCAGAGGGGCAGTTGTGGAGAGGGGGTACACAGTAGTGACAAAAAAGATATTGAAGGATGCAGAGGTATGCAGGGGGCACAGTGGGGTGTTTTTACATTTTAAGGTGGGGTGGGGGGTGCCATATATAGGATCCGCCCCGGGTGCCAAATGCTCTAGGTACGCCCCTGCTTTAGAGAAAGAATCAACATTCTCATCACCAATCCTGTGTCCTGTAGTCTGGGAGGCAGAGCATTTATAGAGGCATCCATAATATACTGTATGTGCAGGCTTCTGAGTATATCACAGCAGGAACCGGAACTAGAACTAACTTGTCAGATTATAGAAAACATTATACATGTAACAACTGTGAATGGTAACACCTACAGGCAAGATGTATAAAAACCATAGAACCATTACCAATTATAAGCTCAAAGCAATACTTTCATCATAGGTCCCATTCCTGTGTTTGGGTCCAACTCTAATGCTGCGTACACACGATCGGAATTCTCGTCAGAAAAAACTCCGCTCAATCGGTGTTGCCTACACACGATCACACCAAATTCCGACGGTCAATAACACAGCGGCATAAAACACGTTTGACAGCACTATAAAAGGGAAGTTTAATGCTTCCGAGCATGCGTCGAATTGTTTCCGAGCATGCGTCTGAATTTTGCGTGTCGGAATTGCATACACACGATCGGAAAATCCGATAGAAAGGTTTTCCGTCGGAAAAATTGAGAACAGGTTCTCAATTCAAAGTCCGTCGGAAATTCCGACAGAAAAAGGCCGTTGGGCATACACACGGTCGGAAAATCCGATGAAAAGCTCCCATCAGACTGTTTCCATCGGAAATTCCGACCGTGTGTACACCGCATTAGTCATTGCTGGGAATAGAAAAACGCTAAGTCCCACTTGATTTGTATCAGGCTAAATGAAGAATCATATCTGAAGATGAGCTCCATGCTTTAGCTAAACATAGATCAATACATTAGGTAGGCAGTTGGGTATGATACACAGGGGTGGATTTACTATAACTGGAGAGTGCAAAATCTGGTGCAGCTGTACATAGAAGCCAATCAGCTCTCAGTTTTTTTTTTTTTTGGTCAAAGCTTAATTGAAAAAGATGAAGTTAGAAGCTGATTGGCTCCCATGCTCAGCTGCACCAGATTTTGAACTCTCCAGTTTTAGTAAATCAACCCCACAATCTTGTTTGGCTGTGGTTAAGGGACCTATAACAGCCCAAATGGTCTTTTGTCATACCACTTATGGAAAAAAGAAGGGAGGGCAAGTACACCGATCTGATGAGATTTTTAAACTTCCACTTGTATGATTAAAAGCTGTTTAAAAATTGCACTCCTATGTCCTTGAGTCTGGGGAACTTGGTCACTTTTTCCTTTGGTATTGTTCACTTTTTATATTGCACCTTGTGTAGTCTGGGAAAGCTGAAGTCTTATTTTTGTAAAGTACTGGGCAAACTGTTGGCACTATATAAATCCTGTATTATTATTATAATCTGGAATGAGTATCAACATAAGGATTACGGGACTGTGCCTTTTGGAACAAAGACTGTGTGGCTCTTAGTTGCAGTGTTGCCAACCTACCAGATTGAAATTTACTGACACAACACCCAAATCTTACTGGCACAGCCACGTTTTTATTGGCGTTTCCAAAAGTTACAAAATTTAAGTTTTAAGTGCAAATTAGAGTATTTATGCTACAAACAAATACAATATGCAATTAGCAATATGATTTAAGGTAGATAATAAGGCAAAAAAACATATTTCTTATTTTATTTTTGATATAGTAAGTAAGTAGCTCAGGGACATGAGACAGGAGGGCAATAAATTAGAACGGGCAGCACACACACATAAAACTGACTCTCACAGTGACACCTCACCGATACGACATGTCCCCTCCTGAGTCACAGTGACAGTCTCTCTCCAAGCCAAGTAGTCCCTCCAGTCCACTCCAGTCTAAACAGCACTGATGGTCCTGGTCCCAGCTTGCCTTGCTCCCATACTGTAGACCAGTACACGAGGCTCTGGCCACTCTGCTTGGCTCCATTGCACCATGACATCACACAATATGCTCAGGCACCGCCTCCGCCAGAGCCGCTCGATCACACTGTAGCAGGCACTCCGATGGTCTCAGCCGGCTCAGGACCAAGCCAATCGTCACAGCCATATTTTTTACTGGCAACCTTTTACTTTTACTGGCATTTACTGGCAGGAGAAAATTGCCTATTTTTTACTGGCTGCCAGTAAAAATACTGACGGTTGGCAACACTGCTCAGTTGTCATGCCACTTATGACTACAAGTAAAAGAGGAAGACAATGACCACCCTCGAAGTGCAACCACTATAAAGACAACTTCCGAAGAATTGAAACAAAAAGTGACATTATTTGTTCCAACCAAGCACATCTAGGATATGACTGGAAGGGCCATTATCGCAAGTGAAAAATCGGTTTGAAGTATTTTAGCACTGGCCTGCAGGAACATTCCTTGAAAAGTCAATAAAAATAATTTTTGTTTAACAGCTAACAGAATAAACGAATGTATTCTCTCAAATATAGAGTAGCCACAATGTGTATTGTTTTTAGTAAATAAGAGTGATTCAAATCTGTTGCAATTTCCATTTGTGTCTGTATTGTAGACAGAATTCATTATTTTATTCAAGGCAGTATGTTTGTGCATTAGGTGGTGCCTTACTTTAATAGAAAAGAAGGGACATTAGACTAAAGCCAATTAGAGCTCCAAGAGACAATGACAATAGTTTACTCATTTAGTTCTAGAGTAGCTTCACACAGTTACATTCTATTCCACCAGAGGGAACAATCACTCCATCTACATATTGCACTCACTGGAGTTCTACTAAATAACGAATACATAATGTAACAAGAAGTAGCCTAAATATCCCATATAGTATCACCAAACTTGCTGCCTTTTTGAACATTGTCTGCTAGTATAAAATATATTTTAAAAAAACATTGTTATAATTTATAGTACCAAGGAACATTTTGGATCCATAAATAGATATCTAAATTAGCAAAGAAAAAAAGTAGTACATACTCCCGTAAAATATTATAAATAAACACAAGATATGGGAAATTATGAGGATGCTACTATCATGGTACTGATACAATATCCTGCACCATGTAGGGTACAGGATATTGTATCTACAGTGGTTGTATATTATTCTGCTAGTATTCATGACAATGTTCAGCATTTTTGTTTATGACATATTTTTTCAATAAATTATATTTTTTTATTTATATCATTGACTTTTTGGTAGGGCCCTTAAAGTCCCACTCCTAGGTTTTCTTTTCTTTTTCCTGTTTGGAATTTTTTTAATTATGTCATTGGTTTTATTTATATCATTGATTTCTTTGGTAGTGCCCTTAAAGTCCCACTCCTAGGGGTTTTTTTTTCTTTTTCCTATCATGGTAATGTTACACAAAGCTCACTTGTTCAACATCATAAAAATGAGTAATGTGATAAAAAAAAGTCAATCCCAACAGATGTTAACAGATGTTAAAAAGCCTTGACCAACCCAACTATACTCAGGCACATTAGGCCCTATGACAAAATGCTTACTTGGTCAGATTTCTGGGCTAAGATTGTACTTTCAAAATATTTATTAAACATATAGATATTGATTAAAATAACAATAACTAAATGCAAAAGGGAACATTGTTATTCTAGACAATCATATCTAATAACCTCTATTGGTAAAAATCTATTATTTGTGGAAAACACTTTACAAATCCAAATTGCTTGTTATGCTTTCAGATGTAGATAAGCATTTTAGGTTATTTTAAGTAAGCATTTTTCAGCAAACTAAAAGCCTACCTTGAATATGAAACAATACAAATTATAGATTCTTTGTTATTTTAAAGACATAATTGCAACTCATTTTCAAAGGAAATGTACAAATAATTTTTTATGCATATTTGCATATAAGTAGAATGGTGCTGTGCCAAAGTTCTAAAATCCCATGTGAATTTATTACAGCCACTCATAAGACTTGCCATTAAAGCGGAGTTCCACCCAAAAATGGAACTTCCGCTTTAAGCACTCCTTGCCCCCCTTACATGCCACATTTGGCATGTAATTCTTTTTTGGGGGGAGGGAGTGGGGTCTTCGTTAGGAGGGGGACCTCCTGTTCCACTTCCTCCTTCCGCCCAGGGACCGCCAAGGCGACTCCTCCTTTCTCCTTAGGCGGCCCCTTCCTCTAGGCGATCTCCTGGGACACGTGACAGGTCCCAGGAGATCGCTTGTCCGCCTGTCCACTCCGGGAGCGCAGCGCGACTCGCGCATGCGCCATGCGTGCCCGGTCGTGAAGCCGAAAGCTGTCACAGCCCGGTGCCCAGAGTGGCAAAGGAGGTGCCCGCGGAGAGGAGGGGTGAGGAGCGGCGCTCCGTTCGGCCGCATCACTGGACCGTGGAACAGGTAAGTGTCTGTTTATTAAAAGTCAGCAACTCCACTTTTTTGTAGCTGCTGACTTTTAATAAACATAAAAAGCCTGGAACTCCGCTTTAATGTCAACATTAAAGGAGAATTCCAGATTCAGCCAAAAATAAAATATACATACGAATAACTACGCTGCAAATATGTAGCAGTACTTGGCAGTAACAAATATTGTGCCTGTTGAACTCTGCTCCATTCCTGTATATACAAATGAGCTATTCCATTAAACCTGACCACTGCAATAATTAGTTGTCTGGTATGAGTCATGGCTTATTTTAGGGAAGATAAATGATGGTTGTTATGTAGGTTCTGACAGCAGAGCGTATTTAATATGTTGTATTTTCTTATTGATCGTATACTTTCCATATCAACGCCATAGTGGCTCAACATGAAAGTCATATCTGTAGGGGACCAAGGGATATAGCATGTTTTACCTACCTGCAATGACATGCAGAGGAGATAAGGGAGCCACATGGAAATGATGCATGCTTGAATCTTAATGATTTTTAGAGCCTTAGGGATCCCTAAAACAGTAAGGGGACTATTTACAAAAAAAAAAAACCTGCTGTGTAAATGTGTCAGGAAACTGTCACAAATAATACCTGTGATTTTTTTTATATGATTTTTTTCTATGATCAGCAGCTCCATCTAGTGACCATAATGCAGTATTTCCCTGATTGAGGTATTTCAAGAAAATGCTGCACTTTTCCCACCAGATGTTGCTGACATTTATAGGAACTAAACATCTAACAAATTCTGAAGATTATTTGCGACAGTTGTGCAAATGCTTAATATTTGCATGGAAAATTGTTTATAAATAGACCTCTAAGTATTTTAATGTGGGGTGGCTGGCTTTTTTCACGGTGGTTAGATTTTGTTAAAGGGGTCAGCCTAGTGATAAATACCTCCCCTTGAGTTCTCAAAGTCTTTATTGGTAGCAGACATACACAGCTAACAAATAGCAAGGGGAAATATTAGTCTGACTGTTTTTAAAACCTTGGGAAATAGCTATGGACCCCCTATCTCCCAGATAATGAATTCATGGGAGATTTCTCCCCCTGTTACTCCTCCCTTCCTTCAAACATGTACAATTGGGTGGTGTTTAGGAAACAGTCAGCTTAGGGCAGTGATGGCAAACCTTGGCACTCCATAGGTTTTGCAGTATCTTTGAGCAATAGGATCATGCCTTTACTGTTAACATCCCTTATATGTCTAATGTCACCTTCACATGGATCAGAATAGATAACAAAATGCTTGTTTTCATATTTCAGTGGAATTGTTGTTTTTCAAGAGGGTATCCACTGTTAAATCACACTTATTTTGTGCACATTGTTCCTTGTATTTTGCTATCTCATAGATTTATTTTTGTTTCTCTTTCTTTTCTATTCATATTTTTCTGTATTGTCATGTTTTTATTATAAAATGTACTTCCTGTTGCTGCAGACACTTATTTCAAAAACATCCTTGAATATGTTTCTCTGTTAAGTAGAAAGTATTTGAACTGCAAACAAATCGTTAACGTTTTCTTCAGGGGCGTAGCTACAGACCATAGGGCCACATACCAAAATTTTGATAGGGCCCCCCAGTGACCTCCCTACTGTCATTGATCTTAACATAAAGGGGTTGATTTACTAAGGCTCAGTTCCAGTGGCGGTGCGTGCATAGAGGGCGCAGGAGCGCCGCCCCCCCCCTCTCCTGCACCGCTCTATCACCAATAGATAGATTCATGCATTGCATGAATCTATCTATTGTCACTGCTGCCGCCCCCTATTCAGGTGTCCGGCCCCTGATCGGGCGCCGGGCATCTGAATTACAGCGGGGGGGGGTGTTTCTGGAAGCGCCCTATTAGAGCTGTAAAGCTCTAATAGGGGACCTGATTAGAGCGGTGGGCTCTAATAGGCTTCCCTAAGTGTAAACAGCGGGCGCACTGCTGTGCGTTCGCTGATTACACAGTATTGTGTTAGAGAAGCGAATACATCGCTTCCCTAACACAGACCCGCCTCTCAGCCAATCAGGTTGCCAGGTCTGTTACCTGTAACCTGATTGGCTGAAGTCACAGGCGCTGTGATTGGACGCTAGGCGTCCAATCATAGCAGAAGACAGGAGGAGCGCGGGAGAAGACATCGGACGATGAGACACCGCTCGCCGCCTGACGCCGTCACCAGCTGCACACCGAGACAAGGTAAGTGCAGAGGGCAGGCAGGGGGCACAGTGGCAGCACTTGAAGGGGCACAGTGGCAGCACTTGAAGGGGCACAGTGGCAGCACTTGAAGGGGCACAGTGGCAGCACTTGAAGGGGCACAGTGGCAGCACTTGAGGGGCACAGTGGCAGCACTTGAGGGGCACAGTGGCAGCACTTGGGGCACAATGGCAGCACTTGGGGCACAATGGCAGCACTTGGAGGGGCACAGTGGCAGCACTTGAGGGGCACAGTGGCAGCACTTGAGGGGCACAGTGGCAGCACTTGGGGCACAATGGCAGCGTTTGATGGGCACAGTGGTAGCACTTGATGGGCACAGTGGCAGCGTTTGATGGGCACAGTGGCAGCATTTAATGGGCACAGTGGCAGCGTTTGATGGCACAGTGAGGCTGTTTGTTTGCGCCCCCCCAAAAATTTTGAGCACCAGCCGCCACTGCTCAGTTCACACTGATGCGATGCGGGAAACACCCAGGAATCACTGCGTTTCCTGCATCGCATTGCATAGCATAGTAATCACACTGTGTTCATGCAATCTGCTGCAGGCATCAATTAAAAGTTAACGACATCCCAAAAGCAGGTCGCAGAACACATTGTTCAATTAAGCTTTGACAAGAAAAACTCGAAGCTGATTGGTTTCTATGCAGAGTTGCACCATATCAGCTCCAATGTGTTCTAAATCAAGGACGTGCTGCAGGTGAACTGTCAACATTACTAGGGATTAGAGCTGTAGTTAGAAGTGAGGGGGCATCAGTGCAAGGAATAAACTTTTAAAGAGAAAGAAGAGTCCCATGCATAGTTTGTACCTATAGGTAAGCCTATACTAAAGCTTACCTATAGGTAATGTAAATGTCTCCTAAATGTGCACCGTTAAGGAGTTATTTACTATATATTCAGCCAATGACATCATTGGCGGAGGCGCTCTGAAGGAACGGCCACAAGTGCCGTCCCTTTGGAAACCTTTGCCATGAATGACAGTTCCCCCACTCATGCGCGGGAGAGAAGTCATTGTGGCTCTGGACAGCCACATAGCCGGAGTCTGCCGACCCAGAAGGAAGACGGGTGAAGATGGACGACATTGCATCAGTGGAGGGCTTCATTTTCAGGTACGTTTCACATAATGTGCAACTTATGCAATGCAATGCAATGTAGTATGCCTTGCAGGTCCAGAAAAAAAAAAAAAACAACCAGCCATTTACAACCACTTTAACATTCATTTTCCTACTAACTACTATGTACTCATTAATATTTTTCAGTATCTCAGATATCTTTGCCCTCTCACCGCTTCCACCGCCAAAACAAGCACATGCTAAAAATAAGTGGTCTAGTAGTCAGCACAAAGATAAAAAAAATAATAAAACTTAGTACAATAATAATAGTATACAGACCAGCAGGGGCGGACTGACCATTCGGGCACTGCCCGAGGGCCCCATGCCACTAAGGGGCCCCGTCAGGGTTGCCAGTCTCAATAAAACCAGGGACAGTATGTAAAAATCTGTGTTTTTTTTTAAATCCCAAGATTATAGCTGCCCCGCCTCTCCAGTACCTTTTCAGTGTGTGTATTCTGTGTGTGTATACTGTGTGTGTATATTGTGTGTCTGTGTCTGTATACTGTGTGGCCCTATAATCTATTGCCTGGGGGACCCATAATCTCCTATTGCATGGGGGCCTCATAATCTCCTATTGCCCGGGGGCCCCATAATCTTCTATTGCCCGGGGGCCCCATAATCTTCTATTGCCCGGGGGCCCCATGAGTTGTCAGTCTGCCCCTGCAGACCAGTCCTCCTGGGCTTAAAGTTAACTATTTAGTCGAGCTGCTGTCTTCATTACAATGTATCCACTCTTCCTTTTATGCTGTATAGCCCTATTGGGCTTGTGGCATTCAAACTGTATCAAAAATTGTGTTTCTTGGTACACTCAGTTTTCTCATTTGTCATGTCACATGGTCAGTTTCAACAGCAACCTCTGTAATCCTTAGTGATACACTGCTGATTTTCGGTTGTTTGACTCAAAATTGCTCCTAACGGGTACCCCTCGCCATAGTAGTTTTGTGGGCTGCTATAGTTAAGGTTATGCCACTGTTTTTCTTATTTCACAGTTTTGTTTCTAGTTTATAAGTCTATGTTTCCATTCTCATCTCTTTAACTTTCCTGTTTGGTTTCCTGTTCACATTAAATGCTGATGGTGTTTTCTGTTTCATGCGATACATCCTGCCCATTCATTTATCTCTTGCTGTTTTCTCTTTCTTATTGCTGGAATGCAAGAGCAAAGTTTTTTTTTTTTGCATTTATATCATTATCCTATTTTTGCCATTTATTCAACTACAGCTCTGTTTACATAAGGGATCACTGCTAATGTTCCCTAATCCTGTCTATGTTGTTTAAGGAAAACTATAACAAAAGGACAACAAAAATAACTTTGCCATTACATTAAAGTAAACCTCTCACAGACTTCAACAGGTAAAAAAAAAAAAAAAAAACATCCATACTCACCTCTGTGCTAGAACACCGATGTGATGCTACAGTTTTCCCACATTGGATCTAAGACCAAGAACTGTGAATACACTTACATATAAGGTTTTGGCCACACTTCTTTTTTTAGCCTGAGTATATGATGAATGGAGATTTAAGTAGCCAAAGGTGTATGGAAATTTCAGGTAGCAAATGTTACATTTTCCTGGACTTTTCTAATTTGGTTCCACTCCTTCCATCTTTTGAGTCTCCCTACTGGTTGTTTATAAAAATGAGTAGTTTGACTATCACTGACCAATAGAGAGGTGTAGGATGTTAAGGGAGGTGGTGCTAAGCTCATACTTCACAGGAGAAGACCATTTGCATATACAACATTGTTGCTTTGGTTGCCTTTATCTCTGGATTTGTGCAGTGCAGAGAACCCCCCCCCCCCCCTTCCCGATCACAGACTCTCAGTACAGACCCCCCCCCACTCTACAAGACCCTCAGGACAGTCGCCCCCACAGAACAACCCCCCCCCCCCCCCCCCCCAGTGCAGATCCCTCAGTACAGACACCTCTACCTCCCTCTTCCCAATACAGATCTTCCTAAATGTATTCACCCGATCAGATGCAGCAGCAGTTCAGAATGGAGGGAAGTCCTATGACAAAAGCAGGGAGAAGGGTTCCCATGGCTCTAAACATCCACTGTCAGAGAGACAGTGGGTGCGGACTCTCTGGGGGTGCTGTGGCCACTCAACTTTTTTTGCTTTTGTGCTACATGCCACTGTGGTGCAGTGCTGTGTAAAATATTTGATAATTTTAAGCAGCCATGGCATACCCAGAGAGGTGGCACCACGCATTCCTCTAAAGCCCCATACACACGCTCGGACAATCCGCGGACCAGGTCGGTCGGACTTTGTCCGACGTACTTTGTCCGATGTTGGTGTTGCGTACACACGGTCGGACTACGTTGTCGGAATATCCGGTCCGGAAGAACGTCGTGACGTAAGTCGTCGTCCACGAGATTACAAAAGGGATGTTCAGCACCACGTCAGGCACCCGTTGGGCTCCTTCTGCTGATCCCGTGTTTTTCGAGAGTTAGTGGAAGTTTGGTGACTTAAGATTCGCGCTTCTCAGTTTTCTGACTCAGATCGTTACTGCTCTTCAGTTTGTGCTTGTCGTGCATATCTGTTTATTAGTGCGTGTAGTCAGTTCGCATTTGTTGGTCATTGCGGCCTATATCTTGATATAGGACGCTTTGATTTGCACTGCTTATTGTCTGCTCGTTGCTGCTATTCAGTTCGTTCTTTCAGGCCTTGCTGTTTATCGGTGCTTTCTGTTTGTCCGTTCTGACCAGCCGACCTTTTGTGACCTTCTGAGCGATGTTTCCCGTGCGTACTCGTCGCCGAGTTCGTGCTGTACGCGGAATTGGTGTCGGGCTTTTAGCTTTGACCCAAGACCCGTCCATGAACAGAGTGACGAGGAGTATGTGGACCAAGAATTGGTTGCTTCAGCGTGACCAATTCTCGCACATGCCTTTGCTTCGTGAGATCCGGGAGAATAATCCTGATGATTTCAAGAACTTTCTCAGGATGACGGACCCCGATTTTCACCGTCTTTTGGCTTTGCTGACCCCCTTTATCAGCCGGCAGGATACCTGCATGAGACAAGCCATTACTCCGGAGCAGAGGCTTGTTGCCACGTTGAGGTACTTGGCGACAGGGAGAAGTCTTCAGGATTTGAAGTTCTCTTCAGGTATCTCTCCCCAGGCCCTGGGACTCATTATTCCAGAGACCTGTTCTGCCATCATTCAGGTCCTGCAGGAGGACTATATTAAGGTAACATTTCTACTTTACTAGTCCCTTCTATGTATGCTCTGTTTGCTAATGTCTTCTATTTTTGACCTCCTTCCCTAATTACCATGATTGCAATATGCTCTAATATGCTGTGCCCCTTTTCTCCTTCATGCATTTTTCCCTTCACTTACCTCCCCAGCATGCTCTTCTGGCCCAATAGACACCTATGGCCTAGTCACTTAAGCAATGTCTTTTGTCTGCTGCATAGTATTGTTTGCCCCCAAACACCCCCTAAAATATGCACAAATGTTTGCTGTGTGGTTTACTTCATGTAGAGCCCCCTTTTTTTTTTTTTTTTGTTGGGGGGGGGCAAACTCATTAGGAACCCCCTCCCCCAACTGCTCTGTCAGATGGTACCAATCCTTTATCTGCTGGCTTTCCCAAGGTCCATACACACTATATACCTACCTCTTTATAGTGGGCATCTTTAGGGATGAATTCAGCAAAGCATGTAGTGCAAGGGGCTGCCTCCATACTTTCCATTTCCTATTTTTTTGTCTTCTTTCCCTCCTATTAGCTTGCTTGGTAATTTAATAATGTCACACTGTGCCTGCCTTTTTTGGGGGGGGGGGGGGTTGAAATGTTATTTGATCTTTCCTGTGGCCTGCCAATAGTGTTAAGTACAGAGGGTCTGGCCAAACTAGCCCACATTATTGAGCCATTTGCCAATCAATGAAGTGCAGAGGGTTAGCTGTCCACCACCCCCCCCCCCAAAACCCTAGTTATTGCCAATGTCCCATCAGAAGTGGGGGGATTGATGGGGGGGTGAGTAATCTGTGAAGGGGAGCCTCTACTTTTCTGTGCAAATACTTTCCAGCCTCCAATTTTATACAATGCTCTTGTTCCAAGATGTTGATTGTCTAATCTGCTTGCAATGTTTAGGTGCAAAGTGACTAATTTTTTTTTCTGGTTTCACTCCACAGTTCCCTTCCACGCCACAGGAATGGCAGACTGTGGCCTCCCACTTTGCCAGCCGTTGGGACTTTCCTAACTGCGGAGGGGCAATTGATGGGAAACACGTCCGCATCGTCCCACCGCCCAACTCGGGGTCCTACTATTATAATTATAAAGGGTTTAATAGTGTAGTGATGTTGGCGGTGGTGTCGGCAACATACGAGTTTATGTATGTGGACGTGGGGATGAACGGCCGGATATCGGATGGTGGGGCCATTACGCACACGGAGTTCTACTGGCGTCTCCAAAGTGGCAGTCTGTGCTTGCCACCTCCAGAGGAGAATGCCGAAGGACTCCCCTTCGTCTTTGTCGCAGATGAAGCGTTTGCGTTGACTCCCCATGTGATAAGGCCGTTCCCGATGAGGACCCTCACCCCGGACCAGAGGGTCTTCAACTACAGGCTGTCCAGAGCCAGAAGAGTGGTGGAGAACGCTTTTGGCATCCTGGCCAGCCGCTTCCGCCTGTTCCTGACGGCATTTAACTTGGCGGAATACAAACTGAACCACATAGTTCTTGCCTGTTGCATATTGCACAACTTCCTCAAAAGACATAACAGGAACTATGTGGTGCCCGTTGGCCCAGATGTGGAGGGCCCTCCAAATGCGGACCTCACAGCCCTTCGAGTGGCACGTCCAGGCTTGCCCCCTCTAAATGCCCGTGTGGTCCGGGACCAATATATGGAGTACTTTGTGGGTAGGGGGGCCATTGCTCTGCCTGACGATGTGTGAGAGGCATTTTTTAATAAATCTGATATTTTAACCAACCTATGATTTCTTGTCATTTCAGTCTTCTTTTTAGCTTATTTTACTTTGACATTTTTTCCCTTTGCCTTCGACAGTGGGAATGCACTTTCTGGGCAAAAGGAGGTAACAGTCTCTTCTTCCCAAAAAGATTATTCTCATGTTGTGTGTTTGCTACCTAATCTTTGGTCTAGAGAAGGTTTGTCCTGCATAACTGACACCCAAAATACTCCTTTTCAGCACCAGGTCTGACATGTGTGTATTCTCCAAAATGCTGTGCTCCGTGTTTTCGTACAAAGCACTGTGGGTGTCATTTACATAAGTCAAATCCGCTATGCTCTACAAGTGCATTGAAAAAGTTCCCAGGGAAAGAAAATTGCAGTGCAAAGTGGATTTGCCTTTAGTAAATAACACCCATTGCCCCCCATATCCTTTTCATTTTACATACATAATGCATTGTGTTTTTTAAATAAGGAAGCCACACATTTAGAAAAATAAAAGTTTACTAGGAAAACATTCACAAGTGCGTTTACAATCTTCACGCCAAAACTGACAACATCTTGGTTATTTACAACATTGTTTACAAACATTCCGCAATTGGTAAAACCAGGCATGGAGCAAACAGAACCTAGGAACTTGGAAAGTTCAACTTTGTAAAGTGAAGACAAGATCAGACATGACTATATGTTCAAAGTGAGTTTGATCTTGCCTTCATCACATGGGGGGGTCACCCCCGAAAAGTGGAAATTTGGAACATGCACACAATTTGGGTCTGAAAATGGTCATTAGATGGTAAAACACATGCCTAGAAGCTTCAAAAGTGCCATTTTCCATCATGGGGATGAATGGACGTTTTTTGGGGGTGCAACCCCTTCACCACAACCACTTTCGTAGTTCGTAAAGTGTTTGCACCCCCAAAAAAACGTTGCCATTCAGCCACCATGGTGGGAGCTAGCACATGTGGACACAATGTGTGCATGTTCCAAATTTCACACAGTTTTTAAGTTGCAAATGTGTTCAGAAGCTGCCACAAATGTGTGTTAATTACTTGGTGCGTTTTCATATTTTTCCTAAAACATCAATGATGTTCTTCAATTTTTGTTGAACATCATTGATGTTTTGCTTTATGTAATCTAGATCTCGATTGCAGACCATTATCTCTCCGATGAGTACGTGGGCACTCTCTGTGGTAAAGTGCGATTTTTCTTCCACAACATCCACGTCACCTAAAAACCACAAACAAACAAAAATGGGGTGTTGGAAATGAGGCAGCCAGACATGGATTAGCTTACCAGTAGCTGTGTTCTCCAACACTCACCTGTTGTGGTGACAATTTCTCCAAGTTCGATGATCTCTCCTTCCTCCTCCTCCTCCTCTGCTTCTGCTCTTTCCCCTTTTTTGGGAGGTGTTGGTTTGGGGGTTTCCTCAGACGGCCCAAGTTTTCGCTCCCCTATGAGAATGTACAAAAGGAAGATTTAGCAACACAATCTATTGAGGGCAGAAATAGGAAATGACAAACATTGCTTGAAAGTGACGGACACTATTTTTGTTTGGCCAGTTACAAATGTCAACTACATGAATGTAGTCACTTTGTAAAGGTGCTAAACTGACTAGCTTTTTGGTAGAAGTTTGTGTGATGGAGACCCCCCTCTAGTATCCACTGGAGCACATGTGTGGAAAAGCCTAATAAAAAGTGGGTTTGGGTGTCCCAGCACTAGTGCTCTCGAGTCCAGATGGGTAAACAGCTACTGGGTGACCTCTCCTTTACATTGAATAAATTGGCTTTACATTCTGGATGACATTTCTAGGGAGAACAAACTTCCTTTCCCCCAAAAAAACACCAAACATCGTATTATAAGTGGCCGCACAATCGAGGTTGCGTACGATCGAATGGACACACACACGACCATGACAGTGGCAGAAAGATCGAGGCTGAGTACGATCGAATGCACAGACGAACATGAAAGTGGCCATTTTGGAATGTACAACTTTGTAAAAATCAAACCACATGGAGCAGTATGCAAGCAAGAAATCAAACACAAAACACAACTACTTACTTTTTTTGAAGAATTCGCTTGATCTTTCTGTACTGATCGGCCTCCCTCAGTTTCAGGTCTGACCAGCGTTTCCTGAGTTGCTCCTTGGATCGTTGTACCCCAAAATGATTGTACAGCCTTCTCACAACTTTAGACATGATCTTGGCCTTGCGGACATTGGGGTTGAGGTAAGGCCCATACTTCCCATCATAGTCGCTCCTCTTTAATATGTCCACCATCTCCAACATTTCTCCAAATGACATATTGGAGGCCTTGAATTTCAGGCTCCGGGATCGGGACGTTTGTGCCTCCGGACTTTCCTCGTCCACCTCCTCGTTGGGGGGATATTTGGGGCGCACCTGCTGTGTCCCCGCCATGTGCTCTCCCCACTGCGCCGTAAAGAGAAGGGGTGGGGAATAGACGAGAAAGATCGTCAGGGGCGGGCGGAGTTTGACGCATGCGCACTGT
Organism: Lithobates sylvaticus; assembly: GCA_028564925.1. NCBI lineage: Eukaryota > Metazoa > Chordata > Amphibia > Anura > Ranidae > Lithobates > Lithobates sylvaticus. The sequence goes on from CM053028.1 coordinate 261,779,243, forward strand.
ATATAAAACGTCACACGCCTGTGTCGTAGCCACGATCTGGGAGACGAGGGGAGAGAAAGCTCACGCACGAGACGATCGCTACAAACGAAGGTACAATTTGACGTTGGTACATAACTAGCCTAGACTGATTAGAACTTGAGGCTTCTTTATGGATAAGATTAGGACAGTTTAGGCTGACATTATTTATATTGTTTTGTGTGGCGTTGTGTCTTGCAGAGGTGATGGAGGCCTTCTACAACGTGAGCTTTCTCCCACACTTCATTGATAAATACCGGCAATTCCCCCTCTTATGGCAGGCGAAACACAGGGATTATAGCAACAGACCAAAGAGGTACGCAGCCCTGCTGAAACTGGTGGCATTTGTAAAGCCTACCCTGCCCATGGCAACCGTCGCAAACTTAAAAGTGAAGATCACCAACATGAAGAGTACCTATTTCCGGGAGCGCAATAAGGTCCTGAAGTCACAAGCATCTGGAGCTGCAGCAGCTGATGTCCATGTCCCCACGCTCTGGTATTATGACAGGCTCCACTTTCTCAAAGACCAGGCTACTGTCAGGAAGTCACTCTCGACTCTTCCTTGCACGCGTCCTTCCACGCACGCCACCCCGCGTGAGGCTTCCGAGGACCAACCTGGGCCTTCCAGTCTGGAATATGTGCAGGTGCCCAGCTTGTTCCAGGTATAGTAGTTTTGTAACCAGTTTGGGGAATAATGAATGATGTTCAGTTAATTCAGGATCCCCAATTGCTTCTTTCCTAACGTGATTGACATATCAACAGACAGTGGTGTGGGAGACATTTTTGGGAAGACTCTAAACTGCAGGGCTGAGAATTGTATGGTTTTGTATTTGAAAACATTTTGCAACAGTCACTAGATGAGAATTGTGTGTGTTTGATGAACAAATAACTGAAACTATGTCCCTTTTTCAGACACAGGAAGACCTCAGCCAGGAGGTGGCTGTGGAAGGTGGCAGTCAGGAGGAGGCAGGGGGTAGTGGCAGCCAACAGGGGGGTAGGCGTAGGAGCCTGACTGTCTCCCAAGTCTCTCCCCTCCGCCTTCCCTACAGAAGGGCGAAAAACATGGGGGAGGTGGGAGAGTCAGCGCTCCAGCTGATAAAAGATGCCTCAGCCTCCCTCTATGCCACACCCACCTACGAGGAGGCCTTTGCCTCCTTGGTTACCAGTAAATTTACGGGTATGGAGGCGGGGCAACGCAGCATGTGTGAGGAGGTCATCCTCAAAATACTAAATGAGGGGATGGCTGGGGAGATGACTCCCCTCACACATGTTTGCGAGAGTGACCTTGCTCCGCCTCCTCCTCCTCCTCCTTCTGCCACCCCACCAGCACCAGCACCACGGCGTGGAAGGAAGCGTACAAGGAAGACAAGAGAGTGATGACCTTGATTCAGTCTGGTCTGAGAGAAGATGGAGCCTCTCGTAGTACCAGAGCCTGGGGACCTAGATGGCATCTGCTGCAGTTCCGGATGTTTTGGACTTCAGGACCAGATTGCGCTCCCTTATTATTTAGATAGGTACTCTTCATGCCCCCAATTGTTTAAGTGTGTAAAATGATGGTTGCCATGGGTGTCCAAGGCTTTGCAAATTCCCCAAGTTTCACCATGGCTGCGTTCCTCTTTGGTTTGTTGCTGAGACCTAAATAAATGTTTTTTTGATTTGAAATAATCATTGACTATTGTGTTTTACTTTTCTACAATGACAGTTTTTCTTTGAGTAGGCAGGTACATTTCACTAATCCTAAAGTAGAATTAACAAGGGGCACCAACAACCAACAAACTCCTAGTATATTTAAGCAAGAAATACAAATGTTAATAATGTGGTTTTGCTAAGTTGAGACATACAAACCCCTCCAAAAAAAAAAAAAAAAAAATCCTTCAAATATGTATTCCCCAAAAAAAAAAAAAAATCATGGTAAAAAAATAAGAAAGATTGTATTACGATCTGAGTAAAAATAAACATGTAGTGTATAAATGCTGAAAAGTAATAAAGAAGTAAGTTTGTGAGAAGTGCGGGTGAATAGGAGCAGCTAAAACATGTCATTCTTGTTGCATTGTAAAGAAAAAGAGAATGCGCTGCATTAAAGACATTTTAACATTGCAGCGTGACGAATGTGCTGTGTCGATTAGGAAAGGTAGTTTTACCTGACCGAGCGCTTCCGTCACAGAATTTCTTCTGAGCATGCGTAGCACTTTGTCCGTCGGACAAGCGTACACACGCTCGGATTTGGTGTGATCGGACCGGGTTGACGGGAAATCTTTCCAGCAGGAGATAAGACTTTGTCCGACGGACAAACCGACGAACACTGTCCGATGGTGCATACACACGGTCTGATTTTTCAACAACCTTGTCCGATCGGACCAAATCCATGAAAAAGTCCGACCGTGTGTATGGGGCTTAAGTGTACCACTGGCCTTCACACTGATTGGTAATTAGGCTCTAAGAATTCCTACATGAACCCATTCAGCTTTGTTCTATGCCATGTGGGATGTGGGACTGATAGGTAACAATAACAGTCTCTTTAAAGCTGAACTGTCGGTAGAAAAAAAAATTACTGTTAAGCCAGCTACACACGGGCCAAATGTTGGGCGACGTCAACCGGTTAAAAAAAAAAAATGTCCGACATTCAGCTCGTGTGTATGTTGGTCTGTCCGACAGAAGCCGGTCATTCAGCCGGCCTCTGTCAGACGTGCATGCTGGAAAACCAGCATCCTACTGACTCTCGATCAGCGCTCTCAGCCAATGGCAGATAGTGTGTACCCGGCTTTAGAGTGGGGTTTCAACACTGCCCCCCACCTCCCCCCACTGTAAGAGCTACATGCATGTTTTTGTCTAGAAAGAATACACCCTGAAGCTGGTCCTTTTTGACACTCCATCGGCCACAGGCAATAAAGCCGGGTACACATGGGCCGAATACCGGGAGACATCGCCCAGTTAAAAAAACGTCTGGCAATCAGCCCCTTTTTTTTTTTTTATAAATCTTTTTATTAAATTTCTTAATTACAAACAAAACATACAAAGACACGACAAACCATCATACACTTTGTTCAAAAAAAAATATATATATAATAATACACTTTCCGAAATCTGATATTTGAATTATTAATCCAAAAAGGAAATAGAGAAATATAAAAAAAAAACAGATGGCAATAGACAATAATTCTCTCACCGATAGCCTCAAACATTTCTCACATAGGAGCATGCATATTATAGATCCTAGCCCCCATTGGCGTTCTATACTGTATACGGGTTATCCAGCCACTTTGCCCATACTTTATCATACTTGCTAGGGCAACCCCTATTCATGCAGGTATCTCTATACAGTGGAAGATTATTATTTACCAATTGCTTCCAAAATGAGAGCGTGGGGGGACAAGGTTTCTTCCAATGCAATGCAATAGCTTTTCTTGCATAAAATAATGCTATATTAGCAAACACTCGCTCAGACACTATTGGAAAAATAGTCTCTACCAGACCCAATAGACACAGACATTGAAACCGGTAGAGGAGCGGAAGTGAGAGAGTTCAATAAATCCACCACTTCTGCCCAAAAAATAGCTATATATGGGCAAAAATATGTGTAAAATCCCCCTGTATTGCTCCACAACACCAGCACTCTGAAGAGTAAAGAGGGTTTATCTTTTTATGTCTGAATGGCGTAATATACGCTCTATGTACCAATTTATATGGGATCATATGATCTCTCAAGGATATCAAAGATCAGAAAAGGATTACCCCACACACCCCTCCAATTCTGCACATTTAAGTCTGGTATATCTTGCACCCATTTAGCTCTAAGATCCTCTAGTGGCAGGATAGAAATTAATGTAAGATGTGAATATAGTCTTGAAGTAGGCTTATCCAGGCACTCAGATCTAAGCACCGATTCTAACATAGATTGTCTAATCACTAAACTATTCTGTGGGAATTGGGCATGAAAAGTATGTAGAAGCTGAAAATATCTAAATAGATGGGAGCCTGGAATATTAAAAGTCGAGGTAAGTGCAGAGAAAGTGGATAGTTTCCAATCTGTGATCACTTGGGAGAGTAATTTAATGTTATATTTTGTCCATGCGATGGACTAACCTTGCATGGTTAGTACAGTGTCTCCAACCCGAGCTGTCAGTTCTTTTTCTTTTTCAGGTAGTGTGTACCTGGCTTTAGAAGTCATCACACTGCATTCCAAATGAGGACACCAAGGGCCTGCCCACAACCGGCTGCTAGGGATGCAAGGAATACAATAAATATTGAAATCTTGCAGGGGTCGGAGGGCACTTCAAGGGTAACCTTTGGTTTTAACAGATGTTCAACTTTAAATATCTTTAAATATCAACTTTAAATATGAAATAGCCAAAAACGGTATTGATATTAATACAAAACAATAGAGAAATATGCTGTGGCATCTAATTAAAAGTGCATCGGCACTTACAGTTTTCTTAGTCCTACAAATTCCTGTTGAGTCTGTCAGTGAAGTCCACCTAATGAAGCTCTCTGTAATGGTGTGGCAATGATGCTACACTGCTCCTGAATTACAAGCAAAGTTGTCACTTTTGCATAGTATGTTGTCTGTCTGCACTACAGGGGGGTGAAAAAAATGATTGCAGGGGATGCGGCTATAAGCAATGTCACTGCTGATTCACATGCATGTAGATTATCATGCTGTGAGCTGCAGTGTCTGGGAGGGGATGTGTATGAGGAACAAATAAAGAAGGAGAATTTGGCTCAGTCAGGAAAGGTAAAGAAAGCATTTTGTTTATCTAACAAGGCTTATGTATTACATAGTAAATAGATTTAGTTCTTGTTTAGACTGTTATACAGGAGCCTTTAGTTAAACTTGAAGGCAACTGAACTTTAATAGTTTTGATTGTTTTACAGTTTCAACTGTTGGTAGTAGCTTGTACTAATCTGTTTAGTTGTTTTTGCAGAGGTTTTGGTTGAAACTGCTTGAAATCTACTAAAGTATGGATATGGCTAGCATAAAAATGTCTTTCCTGCATCCTACCTAAAACACACCGACATTTGACCTGTCCTTTGACTCTAACCTTGACCCTAACAATCACCTAAATCAAACCCTGATCTAATGTATTTGTAGCATCAATTTATTTATTTCTTACACATAGGCTTTTTTTTTTTACAGTTTCTTCTCTGGCTAAAAAAAAAAGTAAAATTTTTTATCTTTTTCTCCACTCAGGAGAAACAAAGTACAGTGTGGGGATTTACTGTGTCACCACTGTGATAGCAAACCATAGGCTATCACAATGATTGTGTGTTCATGGGCCGGTTTACCCAGGTCTCTTTTGCTGGTACGATACCAGGAGCTGTGGATGACAGATTGGTCTCCGCACTGGGAGCGCACTATGGAGCATGCTTCCGACACAAATGCTGGTGCACATATACAGTATCTCACAAAAGTAAGTACACCCCTCACATTTTAGTAAAAATGTATTATATCGTTTCATGTGACAACACTGAAGAAATTACACTTACAATGTAAAGTAGTGTGTACAGCTTGTATAACCCCTCAAAATAATGTCCCCTCAAAATAACTCAACACACAGCCATTAATGTCTAAACCGCTGGCAACAAAAGTGAGTACACCCCTAAGTGAAAATGTCCAAATTGGGCCCAATTAGCCATTTTCCCTCCCCGATGCCATGTAACTTGTACATGTTACGAGGTCTCAGGTGTGAATGGGGAGCAGGTGTGTTTAAATTTGGTGTTATCGCTCTCACTCTCTCATACTGGTCACTCCCCCATCTCGGTCACCAATGCACCAGATAGTGCCGTCGGTCTGTCAGGGTCGCCCCCGGCTCCTGCACAATGGAGGCCTACAGAGTCTACGGTGGATCTGCGTGGCTTAGGTATGATGAACAGTTTCAGCAGCGCAGGGCTGTTCGTCCGTCCTTGCACTGGGATAACAAGGATATTAGTCTCTGGATGAGGCTCATGTTCTTGGCGAGTTCCCCGAACCAGTTTTTTCCAGAGGGGGTCTAGGGTTCAGCTTCCCCTGGACAACCGGCCGCCAAAAAGTGGGGTGTCTGCTGGCAGTAAAATGAGGGAACCTATAAATTCAGGGGGGCATGTAGTTTTAAACATGAGTGCTCCAGTTGTGGAGGATGCAACTTTTCCTAAATAGCTACCTGAATCGGGCAGCCATGCGACTGTTGGGGGTGGGATTTTCTGAGGGTTTTCGCATCCCATGCTCCTTGTCTACTGTGCCGCCGGTGGCAAAGAATTTGCGTTCGGCCTTGCTTCATCGGGGGTGGTCATGGGAAGCTTGGGAAAGGAAGTGGCAATGGGTTGCATGGCCAGGCCTTTTCAGGGGTGGTGCCCAAAAAAGAGCCTAATAAGTTTCGGCTTATACAACATTTGTCGTTTCTGAAGGGCAGCTTGGTCAATGAATGCTATAAATTATATATTTAATATATAGTTATGGATATATATATAGATATATAGTTAATATAGTTATATATTTAATATTTGTGAATAAAAAGGCTGCTATGGCCAGTTATACTACATTTCAAGTGTGGTCTCGTTAATCGTAGGTAAAGTTAAGTGGGGCTAAGGGTGGAGTATACAATGGTTGGCAGTCACAGAAAGGTGGAACATCTTATCTACCCTGGTCAAGAAACGTTATTAAAGCCTGCCCCTTGCTTACACAAGAAAAAAGGTTGTGAGGGATTAGTGGTCATGTGACCAAAAGAAAATCAATAAAACAAAGCTATTTATATGGGCAATGTTATGATGGGGTGATAGATCGATAAATAGGGTTTACAATGAAGGAATTACTAATTTGCTTATTGCTGGAGACTGGCCTAATACTTTAGGAATACAGATACATTTCTGGTTACATGATCTTATGTGTTAACTGGGGAAGAAAAGCTTTGGTGAGTTTACAAAGATGATACATTTTGCAGCCTAAATTTACATCACAAGTAGATATGGAACATTTTTTTTTGCAACTCACCAAAGGATGGTTTATAATCAGAATATTATTTTTCTTTCCTTTGCACTTCCTTCCAAAGGCATTGCCTGTGACATTTACAGATTATTATTATTGAGATAGGCGGGGAGGGAAGAGTGCCGATTCTGATTTTACACAGGACTATTTAGTCTCCTATAAGCTGAGGGGTAAACAACTGAATATACATGGTGTGGACCATTTTACCTGTCAAAAGAATTTTAATTCTATTTAGTCTGTCTTGTGATTCGCATTTGTGCTTCACAACACAGGCAGTCAGGTGACTCCTGGGGTCTCCCTCAGAAAAGGGAACTGTTTGAAGATGCAAACAGCTGAATATTTAGGGGAGTGATACTGGTCCATGTGGACTCAAGGAAAAATATCTGCAGGAGGAATTTACATAATCGTTTTGGACAAAGGTTCCATTATGAAGCAATGTTGCTTATTTTCTTGGTTATGGACAGTAAAAAAAAAAGCAGTGGCTCATTTTAATAAGACCAGTTGTTCAGTCACAAGAGTTGTGCAGACATAGAGAATACTGGAGTCACTATTTGCTGGTCAATGCTTCACAAAAATGAAGCAATTTAAATAATGTAAAATATGACCTCTATAATGGGGAATCTGACAAGGCTCTGTATTGGAGATCATAAGTGATATCACTGAAGGCTATTCTGAATTGTTCTTCTATATACTTAGGGACCATCTGACCAACAAGAGGTCATGTGGTCTGCCTGAAAGAATTTCCACTTTAAACTGTAAAAGGAAACTCAGTCAATGCACAATCATTCCGTGGAAACCTCATCTCATAAAGATTCCTCTCTCTACAGTTAAAAATGTGTGATGTCAAATGTATTCATTCATACACATTCATGTGTGTACATTCATAAGCAAAAAAATGCATTTTACTTTGTGGCACAAAAATATTCCCAGTTTACAATTTTTTATATACTAATAAGAGGTTTCCTTTAGCCGAGTTTTAATTAGACATAATACAAATATGCTTTCTATTTTGGTACAGGAAGGCAACAAAATAAGAAAATATTGCAAATGGCTAAACCCAGAAAAGCAAGGCATGTAAAGCCATGAAAGTCAAGATAGAGAAGCATTACAATCCACTGAAAACAAGCTCACGAATCTCAGAAGTACAATCTCATCTGCAAAAATGATTGAAAAATATTGTTTTTTCTAAGGCCCCTTTCACACTGGGGCGGTGGGTGCGTCGGCGGTAATGCGCCGCTATTTTTAGCAGCGGTTTATCGTCAATTTTTGCAGCGCTATTCGGCCACTAGCGGGGCGCTTTTACCCCCCCGCTAGCGGCCGAGAAAGGGTTAAAATCACTGCTGCAGCAGCGCTATGCCAGCTGTATAGCCGCGCTGCCCCATTGACTTCAATGGGCAGGAGCGGTGTATACACCGCTCCTTCACCGCTCCAAAGATGCTGCTTGCAGGAGTTTTTTTTAACATCCTGCAAGCGCACCGCTCCAGTGTGAAAGCACTCGGGCTTTCACACTGGAGAGACAGGAGTGACTTTTTACAGGTGCTATGCAGGCGCTATTTTTAGAGCTGTAGCGCCTGTAAAGCGCCTCAGTGTGAAAGGGGTCTTAGAATAAATTCAGACAAGTAAAGTTGTTAAATTAACAGCAGAGCCAAGCTGGTGACCTGACATTTCCTTGCTGCAGATAAACAATTTAGCTGCATCACCTCATTGGCACCAGCCTGTGATTGGACAGCGAAAGAACAGACTGATAAGGTTGTCCTTCCTCTCCAACATATTTGTTTTCAGCGTATGTGCATGCAACACACCCTGATTGATTCAGAGTACTGAACCTCCCGTTTGTAGAAGTCACGTGACCGCACAGCGGCAGTGTGGAATGAGATATTTAGCTTTTTAATTTTAAAAAAACACACACTATAATTAAGGCTAGCATAATCTGGAGGGGATACGTGTATTTTTGCTGCATATTGAAGTTGAATAGTGGTGGGAGGGGCAGGGAGGAGATTCGCTCTCATGCTGACATGCAGGGAGGGAGGGGGAGAGGGGAGAGACTCACAGCAGAAAGTGGGCTGACAGAGGCAAGTAACCTGACCACGGTATCATGTCAGCAGCCATGATTACCATGGTCAACACAGACAGGGGGACACACCAAAAGGCAGTGTCACCAGGTATATTACAACATAGGAAGGGACAAATGACATAGCACAAGCACTGTGCAATATATCTTGCTTTAAAGGATCTGGATCCTTTTTTTTTTTTAGGTTACAACCACTTTAAATACTGAGCCATGTGGTAGATAATGTGTGCTGTGTTAATTTAAGAGCAAAATGGTCATTTTTTTGTATGCTGCCTTTATGGAGTTATGATATTGATATTATTATAATATCAAATTTATATAGCGCCAACAGTTTGCACTGCACTTTACAAAATGGAGAGAGATGGTACAGTTACCATGCTATTCAATATATGAGGGATCAGAGAGCCCTGTTTGTGAGAGCTTATAATCTAAAAGGTACGGTATGAGGAAAATGCACAGTACTGTAATATGTTTGCTCCACCCAATCATATGGAGATACAATACAATTTACAGAACCTACAGTGATGTGAAACAGTTTAATGCGCTAATGTTTGCAATAACACTTGCATGCTGCATGCTAGTATGCCTGTCACTAGGACTGCCCTTCAGGGGTGTTGCTAGGTGGCAAAAAAGACCAGGGGGTGGGGTTGTGTGGAGGGGGGGTTTAACCTACCTGACACGCACTGACCTATCTGACATACACTGACCTACCTGACATACACTGACCTACCTGACACACACTGGCCTACCTGACACACTGACCTATCGGACATAAACTGGGGCAGTGGGCGGTGGGGTTGTGTGGAGGGGGGGGGGTGTTACCTACCTAACATACACTGACCTATCTGACATACACTGACCTATCTGACATACACTGACCTACCTGGCTGACATACACTCACATACACTGACCTACCTGACACACACTGACCTACCTGGCTGACATACACTGACCTACCTAACATACACTGACCTACCTGACACACACTGACTTACCTGGCTGACATACACTGACCTACTTATCTGACATACAATGACCCAAAATGACACACACTGACCTACCTATCTAACATACACTGTCCCACACTGACACACACTGACCTATCTGATCAGACTTCAGGTGACGTGACCTCATCCTGCAGCTCATCCGTAGTGTGCGGTAGAGTAGAGTAGAGTAGACACCAGCAGGCACTCCAGACAGCCAGAGCCAGAGCCACGACAGGAGAGGAGAGCCGCCCGACCGAACGCTGAGCGGGGATCTTCTCACAGTGACGCAGAACGATGGCCACATTGTAATTCCTGTCTCCTGAAGCCTGCAGCGCCTATGATGGATGTCACACATTCCACGGTCCTGGCATTGGACCAGTGGGACGTCCATCATAGGCGCTGCAGGCTCCAGAAGGTGGGACCTGCTATGTCACTCAGCCGCGCTCAGGGTCAGATCGGTCCCCGCTCGGGGCTAATAATAGAATTGTGAATGCCCGAGACTCGGGCCTTTTTGGGGACCTACTCGGGGGGTTCAGCCCCCCTCAGCCCCCTCTCCCGATGCCCCTGCTGCCCTTGTAAAATGGTAATGTATCTATTGGTATCACACAGTCTTTCTAAAACAGAAATATCACGCCTCCAATATCTAAAGCTACTTCTTAACTTACCCAACATTTACATTAAAAAATTATTAAACAATTAAAAAATTCTATAATGATCCTTCACACTAGGGTATAAAACCTTAGTTTTATACTAGGGTGCCCTTGTATCTGTGCAATTTCAGGGCAACACTCAGATGTATTTTAGGCATGTTCTCACAACCTTTTGTAATGTGTGATTAAGTAATGAAAACAGTCTGTTTTCATTTACACAATTTGTCTCATTTAAAATGATAAAAATATTTACAACTCAGCATCTGTCAAGAACACATATGGCATCAAAAGTACAATATACAGTATAGTCACAATTTTTTTTTGAAACCTGAAATAAAAAAATAAAAAAAGGCATATTGTGTGCAGGATCTTTTGCAGTACCAGGAAAAACAGATGTTTCTCTTTTCCTTTTTCTAAACATTGCAGGTGTTTCCCTTACAGGAACCAATGTGGTCCATCATCTCTCCCGTAACTAAGTTTCAGCCACAGGCCAATAGCTTTGGAACGGGATCAAATATGAATGCTTGCGGTCTACAGTCAAATTCAGAATAAATACATTTGGGTTTCTAAAAAACTCAAACAATATTCTCCTGGCACTTAAGGAAATCATTTAACAATATATAGATATAAATAAATTAAGCAGCACTAATGATAAAACAAAAAATAAAAATAATACAAACTTTGTATATAAAATAAAGCATATAAAGTTCAAACGTGCAGCAAATCAGTGCTTATGTAGTGAGCTATTAGTCATAAAGACCCAGCAAATTCATATAGCCAAAAGTCCATCAATAATTAAACAAAAAACAGTCCATTCAAGTACAAGTGAAATTCAGTGTTAATCCAAAAAGTGCAATTGTGCAATAGAGATAAGAGGGAATCCACCACCAGATAAAGACAATTGACAGATGCCTCTTACCAGAAAAGCTGGACCATAAATTATAATCGTCAAACTCGTATCACAACATTAAGGACCGTGTATCCAGAGTGTTGACAACTGCTGCTCAGCAACGGGTTGCAGCATAGCAGTAGGAGAAAAAAGGAAACTGCCATAGTGAAGCACGTTTAAATTCTCACAATTTATTAAAAGATATTCACGAACATCCAAATGTCACTGTACATAAAGAAATGCGAGCAGGCTGATGGCTCACATTAGCAGAAAAGCTGTTCGCTGTAGATATACAGTATAAAAAGGTTAAAAGGAACCAAAATAGGGGAGCTATAGGAATTTTGTCATAGCCTATTTAAAATGTTTTGCTTGACCCCAATGCTGGTCATACATGTGGCAATTTGATTGAGTGATTGAACTCTCTATTTCCATTTTTTTGTTGGTGGTTTTGATCAATTACTAGAAAATAAGATTGAAAGTGTCCCGCTCAAATATGGCAGAAAAATCCAGTGACTTTCAAAGAGTTTGCAGTAATCTTTTCTTTTTCAATTTGAGCCTTCAAAAAATATATATTCAAGCTGCTATTGCCCAGTTCTTAAGTAACTGAATTCTAGTGCTCAATTAAATTTATGGGTGATAGACTGCTCGATTTCTCTCAATCACTTCCAGTTGCATTTCCCAGTGGCTCAAAAATAGTTGAAGTTGCCTAAAAATTGCCATTGCTGGAATTATAAAATTTGCAATTGCCCTCTTGTTAGACATTTGGCGGTGGTCCTTGAATATGCCACCCATTATCCAGAAGTAATTCCTCTTAGAAACACATCCTAGGTTATAGTGACAGAGCTGTTCCAAATTTTGTCCTATACTGATATTCCAAAAGAAATTTTGACAGATAAAGGAACCCCTTTCATTCCAAAGTAACCAAAGAGTTCTGTCAGTTGTGGAAAATTACTCACCTGTACCACCTCATTGTACCACCCCAAAACTGATGGGCTGGCAGAATGATTCAGAAGATCCATGAAAGGTATTTATTAAAAATAGTTGATTAGGAAGGAAAAGACTTGGACCTTTTGTTTACAATACCTAAGATTTTTAATAAGAAAAGTGTTATGCCCTGTATACACGATAGGATTTTCTGACAACAAAACAGTGGATTTTTTTCTGAAGGATGTTGGCTCTAACTTGTCTTGCATACACACGGTCACGCAAATGTTGTCGGAAATTCCAAACGTCAAGAACGCGGTGACGTACAACACATACGATGAGCCGAGAAAAAGGTTCATTAGCCAGTGAGGCTCTTCTGCTTGATTCCAGGCCTGCGCTTGGAATTTCCGACAACAAGTTTTATTGTCCAAAAATTTGAGAAGCTGCTTTCAAACATTTGTTGGGGGAAATTACAACAACAAGTGTTCTATGGAGCATACAAACAGTCGGACTTTCCGACAACAAGCTCACATCGATCATTTCCCGTCGAAAATTCCAACTGCGTGTACGTGGCATTACAGTCCTCCACATTTTCCAGATGGTCTGTACCAGTACGTCCAGTCCTATCTTTTGACATGAAGCCCTGACCTCATTCTAAAGAATGATGGACCACATTCTTCTACCCAACAGAACACATGCTTCGGCATATCTAGATGATGTTGTAATTTTTAGTATTGACTGACAGTCTACAGAAGGTCCATGCAGTTTTTAGATTCCATTCAGAAGGAAGGGCTGTTAGCACAATAGGTCTGAAAGAAGCCCAATATCTGTGCTGGGGGGCCGTAAATCCACTGAAGGACAAATCTTAGGTAATTAAAAGTTTGCCCCAGTACAATGTCAAAACCAGGTAGTGGCAAAACTGAAAGCTGTACAAGTCAGCTGCCCGCATCCTACTAACCGATGACTGCAACAGTTGCTAAGCAAAGGTCGGGCAGTGCACACAGCTTTCAGTTTTGCCTGCAGTAGTATAGATAGCAACAGGGAGGGGGTGGAAGCCCAGAGGAGGAACGGGATGTGCTCTCTTTGCTTCGTATACACAGAAGTTAACACAGAAAACCTTAATACAGTCATTGGACTTTCTGTAAGTTTGCTGTAATAAAGGCAAAGGGGAGGGGGGTTTAGGAGAAGGGGAGGATTTGTGCTAGAGGGGGAACACTGATTTGTGTTAGGAGGGGGCATTTTGGAGGGGGGGTTGTGCTACAAGGGGGGAGGGTTTGTACTAGAAGGGGGGATTTTGAAGGGGGGATTTGTGCTACCTGAGGGGATGGGGGGATTTACAATTTACTAACAGCTTAACTCTGCCTTAAAAGTAAAATTTTAGGGCTTTTTCACACTAGGTGCAGCGCGGTAATGCTGGCTTTTCCAACCCACACAAAAATGTGTCACCTTTTGCAGTTACACGTAGGTGCCATTAATTCTTAATGGCACTCCCACACATCGACCAATTGCATACATATTTTCGCTCCTCTAAAACACATGGTAACACAGTACCATGCATTTTGGGGGGGCTCAATTTAAAAATCATGCCATACCATTTTTTGCATGTTTGGCTCGCACAGAGCATAATTGCAACACATGGGAACATGTAAAAAAACTCTCACGTTCAGGCGCACCTCCATGTGTGAGCGAGCCTTCAGACTGATGTTCCCCCGGGATTGTGCGCAATTCTAAAGGGTGCCTTGACTGAAAAGAGGTTGAAAAACACCGTTCTAAAGGACCAAATTTACATACTCCAAAGAGGGTAGCTCCTTACTTTTCTATGACAGTTCATTTTGAATGCCTACTACACACTTGCCTGTGTGGACCCACCCCTTTATGTCCCTCCTTCCCCCAATTTGCCTCCCCCTTTTCTCTTCCCAAATTGACCCCTTTTTCATTTTTTTCTTTTCGTTCAATCTACATCCTCAACCCATTCCACCCCAGTAGGTGCCTGCTTACCTATCGAGTGGGCACCCCCTACCCCTTCTCCTGTATAGGATGCATAGAAGTTCTCAGGTCAGTTGGACCCGCTAATGCTCTGGCACACTCTTGACAAGAAGTTTCAGCTCAAAATTACTATAATACCTAATGGTATCATTATTGTGTTTGTATCTTTTAGGGCATTTTCACACTGGGATGGGGGTCGGTGGTAGAGCGCTGCTAGTTTTTGCACCGCTTTACCGCCGTTTTAGCATTTTAGCAGCGCTTTTCGACTGCTATCAGGCTTTTAACCCCCGCTAGCAGTCAAAAAAGGGGTTAAAAGTGCCCGCAAAACGCACATTTCCAGGCGCTTTGCAGGCGCTCCGGCACTGGGGCTGAGAGGGGGGGGGGGGGGGGCGTTTTTCAGGCGCTTTACAAGGCGCTATTTTTAGCCCAAAAGCACCTGAAAAATGCCCCAGTGTAAAAGTGGCCTTAGTCTGCTATTGAGCTGTAGCGATAAAAATGTATATTACCCTCTATTCTTTAATTATGTCTATTATTACCCTCTAATAAAGAATTTTAGTAAACGGTATAGGTGCTGCCTGTCTGTTTTGGGGAACCCATTAGGGGGCAACCTGTTGGTCAGAAACTGATCTGAGGTTAGTTAGTCCATTGGACAAGCAGGTGTTGTTTATTTATGCTACCGACTTGCTGTTAAAAACACCCATCTGCTTTGAAACATCATTTGTTTGCTGCCTTGCTAAAAAAAAGTGCAGAACAAATCAGCTTGGACTGTTCCAGGGTGTTCCTGTCTCCTGCATGGTTTAAAGTGGTGTCAAACCAAAAAGCAACCATTTATGATATTGCAGCTTACTAACTCTTATGCCCCATACACACGGTCGGAAAATCCGACCACAAAATCCATCAGATTTTTTCCGACGGATTTAGTCCGACACTGGTGTTGCATACACACGGTCGGACAAAGTTGTCGGACAATCCGATCATTCTGAACGTGGTGACGTTTGTTGCCTACGACGGGACTACGTAGAGGCTAGTAGCCAATAGCTTTGGTCTTGTAATATGATCTGAGCATGCGTGGCACTTTGTCCGTCGGAATTCGCTACACACGATCGGAATTGGTGTGATCAGACTTTGTTGTTGGAAAATTTTTAGAGCAGGAGATACAACTTTGTCCGTCGGACAATCCGATGGAAAATGATTGATGGTGCCTACACACGGTCGGAATTTTCGACAACATTGTCCGATAGGACAGAATCCATCGGAAAATCCGACCATGTGTATGGGGCTTTAGATGTGATGGCTATACTAGTTTTCTTTTTTAGGTTTTCTTTTTTTTTTCATCTGGCGATCTAGTCAGTAAGTCTGTTGTCAACAGGACAAGCTGCTCTGAAGATGTAGCAGTTGGGGGGGGGGGGGGGGGGGGGGGGGGGCGACAAATCATTTACCACTGACAGGGGTTGTTACAGTTATCAGCTTTTAAGTATTTATGTAAAACCTTTATCTCAAAAGTAGGAAAACGGCTGCTGTAACAAAAAGTTTAAAGTTTGGCTTCAATTTGCTTAGTGTAACTAAATCTACTAGTCATCTAACACTCCTCTCCCCCCCAGAATAACAATGTTGCTGTTCAAAGTTGTCTCTGTTGCTCCTTCATCAAATCTGTAGGCACTCTAATACAGGAGGTGTGTTACTGGCTAGATCAGAAGGCATCAGTGTATACAGCCTATTGCAGTAGGGTGTGCACCTCAAAGCTCCGACACATATTCTTGTGTAACATATATATCGTCCCCTTCCCGCTCTCCATCCTGAAACAATGGGGGGGAGCAAGGGAGCCACATAGAGGGTCCCAGGCAGCAGAAAGAAGAGGAACAGGGACAGGAGTGGTGGCATATATTGGTACCGATCCCCTGTATTTTCCTCCTGTGGCAGCTGAATGTCGGAGAGAGGGAGAGGAGGAGAAGCCTACTTTCAGCTGCTGCAGAAGAAAAATACAGATCGGTTCTACTAAATTCCACCCGTCCTGTCCAGGTTCCGGGGGTCAGCAAGGAAGGATTGCAGTTTACCTGCCCACATTCGACAGGTAGAGTGTGATGGGTTGCCAACCCCAGGATTAGGGTGTGTCCAGGCACACCCCTTGTGCACACCTATGTCAGCAGGTGAAGTGAAAAAGCCTAAAAAAGAAAAGAATGCAGCCACCACATCTAATGATTGGTAAGCCGTAATATATTACATTTTCGGTTTGTCGACTAATACTACTGTGACTGTTGCCAGCCACTACTTTTGATCCTGTCTATATATTTAAAACAGTTTCCAAACCCGTACTCTTCTAAAAAGAAAATATCAGTTACATTTGCCAAAACCTACTCTAGTTTCTAGTTTTAACTGCAGCAGGACAGTGTGCAGTGGTGTGGATTTTCCAACCAAGTGAACTTTCTACATAGATGAACAAATACAAGTAATGTTCTGCTTATTTGCCTAAAGCTGATCAGAAGATAATTTTTAATGTTCTTTTATTCTTTAATAACAAAACTGGTTGGCTAAATGGAACGATGTACATTTTTTATCTGTATTTTGTCTCTCCCTGGTCTAGGCTAAACGACCACATTTTGGGATTCCTGTTGATTATTAAAGCCCTTAAAGAGGAAGTAAACTTTAAGTTTTACCTATAGGTAAGCCTATATTGGCTTACCTATAGGTAGTGTAACTATCTCCTAAACATGCACTGTTTAGGAGATATTTACTCCCCTGGCAGCCAGTTACGTCACTGGCGCATGCGCTCTGAAGGAACGGCCGCCCGTGCCGTTTCTACAGAGCAGTTTGCCGTGACCAGTGGCTCCCGTGCGCATGCCCGGGAGTGACGTCATCACAGCTCTATCCAGTCACAGAGCCAGAGCCGCGAACCCAGAAGTAGGACCGGGTATAGATGGACGTCGTCTCCAGTGATGGCATCCCATCGCTGGAAGGCTTTGTTTTAAGGAAAGTTTCACATAATGTGCTAGTATGCGATGCATACTAGCACATTGTACAGAAAATGAGGATTACAGATTCCCGAGATAACCTTGTACAGAGACTAGTACATTATGCCTTTGCCTTGCAGGTAAGGCAAAAAAAAAGTGCAGCGGTTGCAACCGCTTTAAGCTGCCGATGCTAGTAAATACAAAAATACTGTTAAAAAACATTTGCCGGTTAAGTGTTTAAAGGGCTAATTTGTCAAGCTTGATGTTGATGTTGCTGATTTCAAGGTTTTAACTCAATGACATGTTTTCTCCCCTTTCATGGTCCCAATTTTCAGTTCTCTGTATTTACTGAAATTGTAAAAGCTACATTTTCAGTATATACCAGACTGGAGGCTGCGTCCGTCATATTGAGGTAAGTATGCATCTGTGATAACTGTCACAGTTGCTTGTGCTATCAACCATCCTGCTGAGACATCAAATGGCTGGTGTTATAACTAATCAAATGTGCAGCACCATGGCAACTTCAGTTCAAACAGAGGCTAAGATGGCAGCTTCCTTGGATAGAAGGGTCTAGTTCCACTTTAAAGTTGGTGGATACATTTCCAAGACATTCTGTGTCATTGTGTTGCGAATGAAACACAGTTACACAGAAAGCCTTTTAAACATTGTAAATGTAGCACTACCCCCACAGAGGCTGCTAATAAAAGGCTGGTTCTTCCCTAATAGGGATGGGCCCGGTGCTCGATGCGAACCCAAGTTCGCATCGAGCACCGGGCGTTCGCTCGCTCGGCGAGCCCAGAACTATTTTGGCCGCTCGCATCACGTTCGTGTGATGCGAGCGGCCCCGCAATGCATTGCGGCCGGCGCGGCCGGCGCAGTGCATTGCTGGCTGATGATTGGCCAAGCATGCACTGTGACCCCGCATGCTTGGCCAATCACAGCCCCGGAAACTCGAAGAGCCATAATTGGCTACAGGCAGGACGCCTGTAGCCAATTACAGCTCAGGGGCTTTAGCACACGCCCCCCCCTATAAAAGGCCGCCACGCCGTCTGCGCCGGTCACATGCTGTTCCGGCGCAGATAGAGCAGGATAGATCTGTGACACTCTGCTGGATTTAGTTAGTTAGAGAGATTGACTTTGAGAGATTGAGTTAGATAGATTCATTTACAAAGATTGATTTAGAAAGAGGGGCTTGTAGTGTGTTCGTGGCAGGCAGGCACTGGCAGCAAACAGAGCTCCTGTATTTTGTTCCCAGAAGCACCTATAGGACTTGTAGTGTGTTCGTGGCAGGCAGGCAGAGCTCCTATATTTTGTTCCCAGAAGCACCTATAGGACTTGTAGTGTGTTCGTGGCAGGCAGGCAGAGCTCCTATATTTTGTTCCCAGAAGCACCTATAGGACTTGTAGTGTGTTCGTGGCAGGCAGGCAGAGCTCCTATATTTTGTTACCAGAAGCACCTATAGGACTTGTAGTGTGTTCGTGGCAGGCAGGCAGAGCTCCTATATTTTGTTCCCAGAAGCACCTATAGGACTTGTAGTGTGTTCGTGGCAGGCAGGCAGAGCTCCTATATTTTCTTCCCAGAAGCACCTATAGGACTTGAAGTGTGTTAGTCCCATCACACAGAGATCATATATTTTGTTCCCAGAAGCACCTATAGGACTTGAAGTGTGTTAGTCCCATCACACAGACCTACATTTTCTTCCCAGAAGCACCTATAGGACTTGAAGTGTGTTAGTCCCATCACACAGAGATCATATATTTTGTTCCCAGAAGCACCTATAGGACTTGAAGTGTGTTAGTCCCATCACACAGAGATCATATATTTTGTTCCCAGAAGCACCTATAGGACTTGAAGTGTGTTAGTCCCATCACACAGAGATCATATATTTTGTTCCCAGAAGCACCTATAGGACTTGAAGTGTGTTAGTCCCATCACACAGAGATCATATATTTTGTTCCCAGAAGCACCTATAGGACTTGAAGTGTGTTAGTCCCATCACACAGAGATCATATATTTTGTTCCCAGAAGCACCTATAGGACTTGAAGTGTGTTAGTCCCATCACACAGAGATCATATATTTTGTTCCCAGAAGCACCTATAGGACTTGAAGTGTGTTAGTCCCATCACACAGAGATCATATATTTTGTTTCCAGAAGCACCTATAGGACTTGAAGTGTGTTAGTCCCATCACACAGACCTACATTTTCTTCCCAGAAGCACCTATAGGACTTGAAGTGTGTTAGTCCCATCACACAGAGATCATATATTTTGTTCCCAGAAGCACCTATAGGACTTGAAGTGTGTTAGTCCCATCACACAGACCTACATTTTCTTCCCAGAAGCACCTATAGGACTTGAAGTGTGTTAGTCCCATCACACAGAGATCATATATTTTGTTCCCAGAAGCACCTATAGGACTTGAAGTGTGTTAGTCCCATCACACAGACCTACATTTTCTTCCCAGAAGCACCTATAGGACTTGAAGTGTGTTAGTCCCATCACACAGAGATCATATATTTTGTTCCCAGAAGCACCTATAGGACTTGAAGTGTGTTAGTCCCATCACACAGACCTACATTTTCTTCCCAGAAGCACCTATAGGACTTGAAGTGTGTTAGTCCCATCACACAGAGATCATATATTTTGTTCCCAGAAGCACCTATAGGACTTGAAGTGTGTTAGTCCCATCACACAGAGATCATATATTTTGTTCCCAGAAGCACCTATAGGACTTGAAGTGTGTTAGTCCCATCACACAGAGATCATATATTTTGTTCCCAGAAGCACCTATAGGACTTGAAGTGTGTTAGTCCCATCACACAGACCTACATTTTCTTCCCAGAAGCACCTATAGGACTTGAAGTGTGTTAGTCCCATCACACAGAGATCATATATTTTGTTCCCAGAAGCACCTATAGGACTTGAAGTGTGTTAGTCCCATCACACAGACCTACATTTTCTTCCCAGAAGCACCTATAGGACTTGAAGTGTGTTAGTCCCATCACACAGAGATCATATATTTTGTTCCCAGAAGCACCTATAGGACTTGAAGTGTGTTAGTCCCATCACACAGACCTATATTTTCTTCCCAGAAGCACCTATAGGACTTGAAGTGTGTTAGTCCCATCACACAGAGATCATATATTTTGTTCCCAGAAGCACCTATAGGACTTGAAGTGTGTTAGTCCCATCACACAGACCTACATTTTCTTCCCAGAAGCACCTATAGGACTTGAAGTGTGTTAGTCCCATCACACAGAGATCATATATTTTGTTCCCAGAAGCACCTATAGGACTTGAAGTGTGTTAGTCCCATCACACAGACCTACATTTTCTTCCCAGAAGCACCTATAGGACTTGAAGTGTGTTAGTCCCATCACACAGAGATCATATATTTTGTTCCCAGAAGCACTATAGGACTTGAAGTGTGTTAGTCCCATCACACAGAGATCATATATTTTGTTCCCAGAAGCACCTATAGGACTTGAAGTGTGTTAGTCCCATCACACAGACCTACATTTTCTTCCCAGAAGCACCTTTAGGACTTGAAGTGTGTTAGTCCCATCACACACAGATCATATATTTTGTTCCCAGAAGCACCTATAGGACTTGAAGTGTGTTAGTCCCATCACACAGAGATCATATATTTTGTTCCCAGAAGCACCTATAGGACTTGAAGTGTGTTAGTCCCATCACACAGAGATCATATATTTTGTTCCCAGAAGCACCTATAGGACTTGAAGTGTGTTAGTCCCATCACACAGACCTACATTTTCTTCCCAGAAGCACCTATAGGACTTGAAGTGTGTTAGTCCCATCACACAGAGATCATATATTTTGTTCCCAGAAGCACCTATAGGACTTGAAGTGTGTTAGTCCCATCACACAGACCTACATTTCCTTCCCAGAAGCACCTATAGGACTTGAAGTGTGTTAGTCCCATCACACAGAGATCATATATTTTGTTCCCAGAAGCACCTATAGGACTTGAAGTGTGTTAGTCCCATCACACAGACCTATATTTTCTTCCCAGAAGCACCCATAGGACTTGAAGTGTGTTAGTCCCATCACACAGAGCTCCTCTATTTTCTTTGCAGAAGCACCCACAGGACTTCTAGTGTGTTAGTGGCATCACACAGAGCTCCTCTATTTTCTTTGCAGAAGCACCCACAGGACTTCTAGTGTGTTAGTGGCATCACACAGAGCTCCTCTATTTTCTTTGCAGAAGCACCCATAGGACTTCTAGTGTGTTAGTGGCATCACACAGAGCTCCTATATTTTCTTCTCAGCAGCACCCACAGGACTTCTAGTGTGTTAGTGGCATCACACAGAGCTCCTCTATTTTCTTTGCAGAAGCACCCACAGGACTTCTAGTGTGTTAGTGGCATCACACAGAGCTCCTCTATTTTCTTTGCAGAAGCACCCATAGGACTTCTAGTGTGTTAGTGGCATCACACAGAGCTCCTATATTTTCTTCTCAGCAGCACCCACAGGACTTCTAGTGTGTTAGTGGCATCACACAGAGCTCCTCTATTTTCTTTGCAGAAGCACCCACAGGACTTCTAGTGTGTTAGTGGCATCACACAGAGCTCCTCTATTTTCTTTGCAGAAGCACCCACAGGACTTCTAGTGTGTTAGTGGCATCACACAGAGCTCCTCTATTTTCTTTGCAGAAGCACCCACAGGACTTCTAGTGTGTTAGTGGCATCACACAGAGCTCCTCTATTTTCTTTGCAGAAGCACCCATAGGACTTCTAGTGTGTTAGTGGCATCACACAGAGCTCCTATATTTTCTTCTCAGCAGCACCCACAGGACTTCTAGTGTGTTAGTGGCATCACACAGAGCTCCTCTATTTTCTTTGCAGAAGCACCCACAGGACTTCTAGTGTGTTAGTGGCATCACACAGAGCTCCTCTATTTTTTTTGCAGAAGCACCCATAGGACTTCTAGTGTGTTAGTGGCATCACACAGAGCTCCTCTATTTTCTTTGCAGAAGCACCCACAGGACTTCTAGTGTGTTAGTGGCATCACACAGAGCTCCTCTATTTTCTTTGCAGAAGCACCCATAGGACTTCTAGTGTGTTAGTGGCATCACACAGAGCTCCTCTATTTTCTTTGCAGAAGCACCCATAGGACTTCTAGTGTGTTAGTGGCATCACACAGAGCTCCTATATTTTGTTCTCAGCAGCACCCACAGGACTTCTAGTGTGTTAGTGGCATCACACAGAGCTCCTCTATTTTCTTTGCAGAAGCACCCACAGGACTTCTAGTGTGTTAGTGGCATCACACAGAGCTCCTCTATTTTCTTTGCAGAAGCACCCATAGGACTTCTAGTGTGTTAGTGGCATCACACAGAGCTCCTATATTTTCTTCTCAGCAGCACCCACAGGACTTCTAGTGTGTTAGTGGCATCACACAGAGCTCCTCTATTTTCTTTGCAGAAGCACCCACAGGACTTCTAGTGTGTTAGTGGCATCACACAGAGCTCCTCTATTTTCTTTGCAGAAGCACTCACAGGACTTCTAGTGTGTTAGTGGCATCACACAGAGCTCCTCTATTTTCTTTGCAGAAGCACCCATAGGACTTCTAGTGTGTTAGTGGCATCACACAGAGCTCCTATATTTTCTTCTCAGCAGCACCCACAGGACTTCTAGTGTGTTAGTGGCATCACACAGAGCTCCTCTATTTTCTTTGCAGAAGCACCCATAGGACTTCTAGTGTGTTAGTGGCATCACACAGAGCTCCTATATATTCTTCTCAGCAGCACCCACAGGACTACCGACTACAATGGCTGGAAGACCGCCAAGGGGAGGCAGAGCGTGCAGAGCCAAGAACACAGGGCAGGCAGGCTCTGTTTCTAGTGGACGTGGCCGTGGACGTGGTCGTGCATCGTCATCAGCACGTGGCCATGGGACACGCGCGTCTTTGTTTTCGGCAGCTGGACATGTGGAGCCGCATCATGCTGAAGGCTTGGTAGAATGGATGACCAAGCCCTCCTCATCCTCCTCATCCTCTGTCACCCAGGCTCAGGGTACTGACAGAGCATCATCAGCCACCCCTTCCCTAGACCCACCATGTCCTCCTGAGGAGTCCCCCGAACTCATTGAGCACAGTGTTGGGTACATGCTCCAGGAGGATGCCCAACGATTCGAAGGCTCGGATGATGATACCCAGCTTGAGGAATCTGGCAGTACTGTTCCACCAGCTGCAGCTTACTGCCAGGTTTGCTCTAGTGGTGAAGAGGGAGGGGATGATGAGGTCACTGACTCCACGTGGGTGCCTGAAGGGAGAGAGGATGAGGAGGAGGACGAGGAGGAGGAGGATGCGGCGTCACATGTCCAACGAGGCAGGATGCCACCTGGAGGCCAGGTAGAGGCCAGCACAGCAACTGTACAACACCGCAGAGCTCCGCCTGTGCAGGGCGCTGCCTCTGCACGTTATCAGAAAAGTTCTTCGGTGTGGGCCTTTTTTGAGACGAGTGCATCAGATCGCACCACTGCTATTTGCAATATTTGTCTCAAGCGTATCTCGCGTGGCCAAAACATCAGCCGCTTGGGCACCACAAGCATGACCAGATATATGGCGACCTGCCATGCAGCTCGTTGGCAGGCACACATAAAAGACCCACACCAAAGAACTAAGCGGACCTCTCCTTGCTCCTCCTCAGCTGGGATCTCCATCCCCACTACACCTTCAGTCCTCTCTGAAAGCTGCTCTGAGAGGACTGAAGGTGTAGAATTAGGTGTGTCACAACCAAGTACTTGCAGTACACCGACGTCCGATTGCAGCAGGCAAATTTCCCTGCCCCAGCTGCTGGACCGTAGAAAGAAGTACACTCCCAGCCATCCACATGCCCAGCGGTTGAATGCTAGCCTGGCTAAATTGCTAGCACTTCAACTGCTGCCTTTTCAGTTGGTAGACTCGGCCCCCTTCCGTGAGTTTGTTCAATGTGCGGTTCCTCAGTGGCAGGTTCCCAAACGCCACTTTTTCTCACGGAAGGCGATTCCGTCTCTCTACCGGCATGTGGAGGGCAATGTCCATGCCTCGCTGGACAGGGCGGTCAGCGGTAAGGTGCATATTACCGCTGACTCATGGTCCAGCAGGCATGGACAGGGACGGTACCTTTCTTTCACGGCCCATTGGGTCACTCTATTGGCAGCTGGGAGGGATGCAGGACAAGGTGCAGTAGTGTTGGAGGTTGTTCCGCCACCACGCCTCCAAAACGCTACTACTGCTACTGGTTGTGACACACCTCTCTCCTCCACCCCCTCCTCTTTCTTCTTCCTCCAGTGCTCTGTCCTTGGAACCAGCGGTGCTCCGTAGGCGTACAAGGGGCTACGCAAGTACGCAGGCAAAAAGATGCCATGCCGTGCTTGCGCTGGTGTGTTTGGGAGACAGGAGCCACACTGGGCCAGAGGTTCTGGCAGCTCTGCAGGGGCAGGCCGAGAGGTGGTTGACGCCACGTCAGCTTAAGCCAGGAATGGTCGTTTCTGACAATGGCACCAACCTCCTCTCCGCCCTGCGACAGGGGCAGCTCACCCATGTGCCCTGCATGGCTCACGTCCTCAACCTGGTGGTGCAGCGGTTCTTGGGCAGGTTCCCAGGCTTACAGGATGTCCTGAGGCAGGCCAGGAAAGTCTGTGTGCATTTCCGCCGATCTTATAATGCCAGTGCTCGGCTGACTGAGCTGCAAAAGGAGCTGAACCTGCCCAAGAACCGCCTAATATGTGACATGCCCACCAGGTGGAACTCAACGTTGGCCATGCTGCAGCGACTGCACACGCAGCAGAGGGCCATCAATGAGTACCTTTGCGACTACGGCACCAGGACAGGGTCAGGGGAGCTTGGTTTTTTTTCCCCACGTCAGTGGAGCATGATCAGGGATGCATGCACTGTCCTCTCAACATTTGAGGAGGCCACGAGGATGGTGAGCAGTGACAGTGCATGCATCAGTGACACTGTCCCTCTTGTCCACCTGTTGGAGCATACGCTGCGTGGGATAATGGACAGGGCACTTGAGGCAGAACAGAGGCAGGAAGAGGAGGACTTCCTTGCCTCTCAAGGCCCCCTTTATCCGGATAGTGTTCCTTCTGTCCCACCCATCACACAGGAAGAGGATGAGGAGGAGGAGGAGGAGGAGGAGGAGGAGGAGGATTGTGTGAGCATGGAGGTGGAGCCTGGCACTCAGCATCAGCAGCAGCAGTCTTTTAGGGATGATGTACAGTCCCAACAAACCAGTGGACTTGTACGTGGCTGGGAGGAGGTGGCTGGCGATCATGTCATCCTCAGTGACCCAGAAGACTCCGGACCGAATGCCTCAGCTAACCTACGCTGCATGGCCTCCCTGATCCTGCAAAGCCTGCGGAAGGATCCTCGTGTTCTTCGGATCAAGGAGAGGGACCATTACTGGCTGGCCACTCTCCTTGATCCGCGGTACAAGGGTAAGGTTGCGGACCTTATCTTGCCGTCGCAGAGGGAGCAGAGGATGAGACATCTCAGGGAGGCCTTGCAGAAAGGTCTGTGCCACGCGTTCCCAGAAACTGGGAGGCTACAAACTCCTGGTCCTGGGCGACGAGTTGCTGAGGCTTCGGTCAGTAGCAGAAGGAGCGGTGGGGAAGGTGGACGTCTGACCGATGCGTTCAGACAATTTTTTAGTCCGCAGCCCCAAGGTATGATCGGTTCCAGCAACCATCGCCAGCGTCTGATATACATGGTGCAGGAATACCTTGGGGCAAGGTCAGACTTGGACACCTTTCACACCGAAAATCCTCTGGCTTACTGGGTCCTGAGGATGGATCACTGGCCAGAGCTTGCACAGTATGCAATTGAGCTACTGGCCTGTCCTGCCTCCAGCGTTCTGTCCGAACGCACATTCAGTGCTGCTGGAGGATTTGTGACTGATCATAGGGTGCGCCTGTCCACCGCCTCGGTTGATCGACTGACCTTCATCAAAATGAATCAGTCTTGGATCACCACCAGCTACCAGGCACCTGAGGCGGATATAACCGAATAATTTTTAATGTCACATCACATCCCTTCAAGACTGCCTATGCTGATGCTGAGTGACTGTCCTCTTATGTTCACTGACTATCCTCTTCCTCCTCCTCAATGATCCATGCCACCACACCAGTGCCTAAGGCACAATTTTTCAGCCCCTGTTTAACAGGGGCGTGTACATACAATTTTTATAAAAAAATGCTTCGCAACACTGTGCTCCAAGTACAGTATCTGTGAGGGGTTGCAGTGTTGTGGCACCAGCACCAGTGCCTAAGGCACAATTTTTCAGCCCCTGTTTAACAGGGGCGTGTACTTACAATTTTTTTAAAAAATGCTTCGCAACACGTGTGACTGCTGTGCTCCAAGTACAGTATCTGTGAGGGGTTGCAGTGTTGTGGCACCAGCACCAGTGCCTAAGGCACAATTTTTCAGCCCCTGTTTAACAGGGGCGTGTACATACAATTTTTATAAAAAAATGCTTCGCAACAATGTGCTCCAAGTACAGTATCTGTGAGGGGTTGCAGTGTTGTGGCACCAGCACCAGTGCCTAAGGCACAATTTTTCAGCCCCTGTTTAACAGGGGCGTGTACATACAATTTTTATAAAAAAAATGCTTCGCAACAATGTGCTCCAAGTACAGTATCTGTGAGGGGTTGCAGTGTTGTGGCACCAGCACCAGTGCCTAAGGCACAATTTTTCAGCCCCTGTTTAACAGGGGCGTGTACATACAATTTTTATAAAAAAAAAAAAATGCTTCGCAACACTGTGCTCCAAGTACAGTATCTGTGAGGGTTTGCAGTGTTGTGGCACCAGCACCAGTGCCTAAGGCACAATTTTTCAGCCCCTGTTTAACAGGGGCGGGTACTTACAATTTTTTTAAAAAATGCTTCGCAACACGTGTGACTGCTGTGCTCCAAGTACAGTATCTGTGAGGGGTTGCAGTGTTGTGGCACCAGCACCAGTGCCTAAGGCACAATTTTTCAGCCCCTGTTTAACAGGGGCGGGTAATTACAAATCTTGATCTAATAGTTCACAGCAGGGCCCATTCCTGCGCCCACCAAGAGTAACTATGAGGGCCTACAGTCTTGTGGCAACACCGTCCACCACCACCGCCAAAGGCCCAATTTTTCTGCCCTGTTCATCAGGTGCTTGCAATTACAAATCTTGATCTAATAACTCACAGCAGGGCCCATTCCTGCGCCCACCAAGAGTAACTGTGAGAGCTTACAGTCTTGTGGCAACACCGTCCACCACCACCACCACCCCCCCAATTTTTCTGCCCTGTTCAACAGGTGCATGCAATTACAAATCTTGATCTATTAACTCACAGCAGGGCCCATTCCTGTGCCCACCAGTCTTGTGGCTACACCAACATCTAATAGGGAAAATTTCTGCAGAGTATATACGCCAGGCCCCTACTTTCAAACATCCAACTTACAAACGACTCCTACTTGCAAATGGAAAGAGAAAACAGGAAGTGAGAGGAAATCTACCCCTAGGAAGGGAAATTCTATCCTGTTAGATTTAATTTGGGAAAAAGGTATCTCCTCTCTACTGATACTTTATCACCAATCCTTGTTTCAATTAAAACCCCACTTTTTCCAAAAACATTTGTCATTGGGACGGAAAGTTAGGTGACATGTTCTGAACAGATGTGCAAAGACAGCAAATGTTACAGGGGTAATAACCCCTCCCTATGTTCTCCAAAAAGCTTAAAAATAGATTTTTTTGGGATGGAGCTACACTTCATAATGTACCTGTTCAGATTCTACTTAAGAACAAACCTAAAGCCGCAAGTGTTTTTAAATGGCTTCTTTTTTTCCTTTACAAATGTCATTTTGTGCAAGGACAGTTCTAAACACGGGAAACACATGCCACTTCACAGGCATACTTTAGACACCCCCCAGGTACCATATTTAAAGGAAAATTTCACTTTTTTTTTTTTTCACTTTATGCATCATTAAAATGACTGCTCCCGAAAAAAACGTTAGTTTTTTTAAAAGTTCTTTTTGCATTGATATATGTCCCCTGGGGCAGGACCCGGGTCCCCAAACCTGTTTTATGACATTAACATGCATATTGGCCGTTGTAATTAGCACTTTTGATTTCGAACGTTCGCGTCTATTATAACGTATAGGGTTCGAAAATTCGCGCAAACTTTCGGTCGGTTCGAAGGTTCTGGTGTGAACCGAACCCGGGGGTGTTCGGCTCATCCCTATTCCCTAATAGTACAGAAGCTGCCCACCACCGCAAGCACCAGTCCATACACACGGGCTTCGATAATACAGTCTAGGGCAGGGGTATTGAATTAAAATTCACCAAGGTCCTCTAAGCAGTAGATGTCCCCCATACCCCCCCCCCCCCACACACACACAGTTCCCCCATTTAAATCACAGCGCAATATTTACAATGCAATTGTTTCCATCAAAGTCACATCATTTACATTGTAGTGCAATATTTACATCACAGTGCAGTCTTTATATCACAGTGCAATCTTTTACAACACAGCCCCCTTTAAAATACAGTGTCCCTGTTTACATCAGTCCCCCCCCCCCCTTTGCAACGTAGTCCTCCATCTTTACATCACAGCCCCCGTTTTACCTCACAGCCCCCTTTATATAGAATCCTCCCTTTTATATCACGTCCCCTTTAACATCACAGCCCCTTGCTACATCAAAGGCCCCCCTTTACAATAGAACCCCCCTTTTATTTTATAGCACTGCCCGTTTACATCACAGCACCTCTATTACATCTCAGTACTCCCTTTGCATAGCAGTCCACTGTTTACAAAGCCACCTGCTTTAACAGCACAGCTCACCTTCCTTTACATCAGTATGCTTGTCCCTCTCCTTCCTGTCCTACCTTATATCAGAGGGCAGGAGGTTGATAGATCTGGATGAATAGTGGAAGCTTCCCAACTTCTCCTGTTAACAAGTGGGTGATTGATTGCTAGGTTGTAGCAACCAAGTGGCCACTTGTTAAAGTGTAAGTAAACCCCGCTATAGTTTTCAGCCAAGGAAGCTACCATCTTTGCCTCTGTTTAATCTACAACTGCCATGATGCTGCACATGTGATCAGTTATGACACCAGCCATTGGATAGTTTGACAGTTTGGTTGAGAGCACAACCAATGGGAGTGTTACATTTTTGGCACGTGCTGGAAATGAAACGGTTTTAAGGATGGGTTACTTCCACTTTAGCTTGAAAAGTGGAGCATCTCCCACTCTCCATCCAGACCAATCAAACCTCCTGCTCTCTGCCCTGCTGTGAAGATGACATCAGCAGCAGCGGTGGGAGGAACAGAGTACACACAGGCAGCTAAATGGCGCAGCCGTGATGGTCACTCAGTCTGAGCCTGGACCACGGTGATGCTTGGTCTAGGGGAAGTCTTTTTAAGATTTATTGATTGAAGAGACTTTAATAGAAAAGGAATTAGGGCATGGGATAGTCCAACATGATTAGCTCATAACAATTACAGGATAATCTTCTCCTTAAGTAAATGTGAATGTTGGACAGTCTACCTCACAGCTGAAGACCATGAAGTAACTTTCTGAACAGGCTAAGACCTCACAGCTGGGGATCATGAGTTAAGTTTCTTTGGCATCTTGTTTCCTTGCGCCTATGCACAACTACTATTAGCCAATGCAATTTCCAGAACACTGCACAGTTGCAGGGATCAATTTGGGATCTTTTCTCACAAGTCCCCAGGACAGCTGCCACCTTCCAGCTTTCTTCAGACACGGTCCAGTGAGTGAGACAGTCCTTTTCCAAACCGTATCCCTTGCCGTGAGGTCCTGCAATCAGCTTCTAGGAAGATCTATTCAGGACCTCAGCCCTGATACCACTGAGGCCTCTACAACAGCTACACAGTCCATGGCCAGCCTCAGTGCAACAGCCCTCAGGCTCTGGAACCCTTCTGGGGAGAGATAACCCATCTCTCCAGTGCTTCTTCCAAAGGCAGCGGAAGCAATCAAACTCCCAGCCTGGGAAACCTGAACAGACCAGGACCAACAATCACTACTCCCTTGATTACAGAAGGAGCCCAAAACTAAATTCACCTACCATCCTACACTAGGAGGGTGCTGCATCTATTATTTGTGGCACATATTTGAACTTTAGGCTATGTTCAATGGGTTGTTGGTTGGAGGCGTCCAGCATAAGTTATCAGCCTATGCAGATGATCTATTTTTCTCCCTGACAAATCCTGAGATATCGCTCCCAAACCTTCTCCGAGAATTTGATCTGTATGGGACACTTTTGAATCTGAAAATGTATTTCTCTAAGTTGAAATCCATGGGAATAGCGATCTCTCCTCTGCCAAGTTTGCAATCCAGCTTCCATTTCAAATGGACAAACTCTGCGCTAAAGTACCTTGGCACATACATACCCTCCGATCTCTCCCGTATTTCTGAATATATATTTCCACTTTTGTTAGCCATAACCCGCGTCCTCCTGGACACCTAGCATAAAGGATTGCACTCTAGGTTTGGCAGATGCAATCTATTAAAAAAAGTGCATTTTATTCCAAGTCTTGACCATTAAAGCAAGACAAACAACAAGTTGCTGAAGTGCTAGGAACTGTCAGTCATATGTGGATATATGTGGATAAAACTGATACCCAGTGCAGCTGTCAACCACTGGAGAAATGGGGAGCAGGAATTGTGACGGAACGTCCCTACACTCCTCTTGAGTGCGTTCGTCATATATCACTTGCTTCCAGTCTGGATATAGGTATAAGATATTCCAACCGCTCCCCAGCACCAAACGAGACAACACTTGCTTAGTTGCTAAAACATGGACTGCACTTTTATTACAAAGCCAAGCTCACATTTATACAGAGTAGAAGAGGAGATCCCCCCTCCCTCTCATATTACTCTAACAATACACCTGTAACAACTTAACATAAACTAATTAGCTAATTCCTTTAAGCAGCCGATGTGACTCAGGATTTCACTACAGGCCAGACTTCTTGTCACCGAGATAAACACAGTTGATTATAAATTATCATAATTACCACCACAAGACATCTCATCACAATAGCAGGAGACCACCAGTAACAGACGGAGCGTCTCCTGCATTGTGCAGAGGACAATGGGATCAGCTAACTCAATTAACATGTTGAGTTCATGACACTAGCATCTGAGAGTGTATGTCCCAACAGCATGAGACCACACACATTATATGTATACACATATATACAGAGAGTGTGTCTTGGGGGCCCGCAATCAGCTGGCAGGAGGCTGGCATGTAGTCCTCTCAAAAAGCCTGTGCCCCGGCTAGGTCTGTCACAGGAATCAAAATACATAAAATCAGCACTCTATGGGTAGGAGACAAAATTATATATATATATATATATATATATATATATATATACCATGGACCATGGACAGGATTCAAACTTAGTTTATTGCACTGTAGACAGTTACCCAGGATACTCCCTTCTTTATTAGGATACCCCCTTCTTATTTTAAACAATCTCAGTCTCACTTCACTCATTTTGTCTGGGCTCACAAGAAACTCACAAGAAACCCAGCCTCCCCCGCACCCAATTATCTTTACCTAAACATTATGGCGGTTTGACGCCGCCTGATATCCGGAAATATTACCAGGCAATTCACCTAGGTAGGGTCATTAACTGGAACTGCCATTTTAACTCCAAACTGGATGCAAATGGAACAGGCCAAAAACAAACATGGTGCACTATGGTGCTATGACGCCCTACCCCAGGAGCTAAAATCCCATCCACTAGTTTGGACTACACTCCTACTTAGTTCCCAGGCTTCTCACCAGGCTCCACTCATGGCGAGGGACTCACCCTTACTCCCAAACTTAGGGAACCCCCAATTTCTCCTTGGCCTCCAGCTGACTACCTTTGAAGAGTATTGCTCTGATACAGATCCTCTACCCCAAGTCCTCTCCAAAACATACTCCCTACTGAACACTCCCTCGGAACAGCCACATCTACCCTGCATAGCTAAATGGGAGACAGATCTAGGCCGTACTTTTATGGTAACCCAAAAACAAAACATTATCAGATTTTCCCTCAAATCGTTGCTATGTACTAAAATACAGGAGACAAATTTCAAGGTGCTGACCAGATGGTACCTCACACCTATTAGACTACATAAATACTACCCTACCACCTCGGACCGTTGCTGGCGATGTCAGGAGAGCAGGGGGACGATGCTACATGTGTTTTGGTCCTGCCACAAGTTGACCAATTATTGGTTGGATATCCGCACCATCATTCAAAAAATTATGGAATACAAGATACCTGATGATCCAGTATTTTTCCTGTTACATGTATCAACTATCCCTGCTAAAACTTATAAAAAGTCCATTGTGTGACACTTGTTGAATGCAGCTAAGTCCTGTATCCCGCTTCACTGAAAACAACGACACCCACCGACTATTGCAAACTGGTTGCGTAAAATTGAGGATATAAATAGGATGGAAGACTTAATTCTGATGGCACAGAAGACCTGGGGACTTTGGAATCTATTTGTCCTTTCTGACGAATGGAAGGCCATTTTTGGAACATAATTATCTCAAAGGACCTGGGTGGATACCCGTCGCTGTTGCCCTGAGCCATCATCATCTTACACCTTACCTCCCTGCGCCCCCCCCCCCCCCCCCCCCCCCTCCTTCTCTTTTGTTCTTTTCTATTCTATGCTCTACTTTTTCTTGCTACTGTTTAAGAAAATTTGGAAAACTGGGTTAGGGCAGCCCTCTTTTATTTTTCAGTTATTCTACTGTAGACCCTACTGTGACAATTATCTTTACTGAGCATGTCGATTTGCAATATCATCTACTGATGCCTACTTAAATTTACTGTATATAAGCCTTTTGCATATCCGACATACATGTTCTGAGTTATGTGATTGAAGTCTCATTTACCTTTCTGTGATTGATGTAATGACTGGGTTTTGCCCTTTCTTGGAGTTTAATAAAAATTATAAATGAAAAAAAATTTAAATAAATAACTACATTATTTACATATACATGATAACATTTAATAAAATAGACGTTGGCTATTCTTCATCTGCTATTAGGTGTCATTAACATCTACCAAAAGCTGATTCTACAGATTTGGGTGAATTCTAGTTAGGCTAAGTTACATGGCAACTCATTCAAGGGCCTAATTATATAAGACAATTGATTCTGTTTCAACTTTCTATTTGTTACTTTTCGGTTGGGTCTCCATTTATTCAATTTGTAAACTTCTGCCACTCAAAATCAGTGAAATGTGCATCCACCTAATGAATTAACAGTTGCCCTGTGTCGAGGATTGCCATTGGGTCAAGACCTGATGCAAATTAATTGTACTACTGGCTGCACACTAACCAACATAAATAGGGGGAATGTTTTTAAAAAATGTGGGGCTAATCCAAGCAAGCAAATGTTCATGCAGTCACAACATTCCCTAATTAATAAGTTCTTAAATGCTGTAATGCTCCCAACCCCAGCAGCATATACTCACCTTCCTTTAACTCCTCTGTCACTTTGTTCAGCCTCCAGGAGTGAAGAAAATGCCCAGTACCCTTGCATTGACTAAGGAGGTTTGCTTTAAGGCTACTTTCACACTGAGGCACTTTGCAAGCGCTATAGCGCTAAAAATAGTGCCTGTAAAGCGACTCTCCTGTCACTCCAGTGTGAAAGCCCGAGAGCTTTCACACTGGTGCGGTGTGCTTGCGGGACGTTAAAAAAGTCCTGCAAACAGCATCTTTGAGGTGTTTTTGAATTCAATGGGCAGTGCTGCCAAAGCTAGCAGGGGTTAAAAGCACCCATCTAATGGCCGAAATGCACCTCTAAAAGGACCATAAAGCTAGTTTTAACAGCGATTTACCGCTGACGCGCCCGCGCCTCAGTGTGAAAGTGCCCTAAGGGTCATTAGGGAACAACTTTCATGGACTCCCATAAGCCTAAATAAGTTACAGCTTTTTGCATTTGTTAGGGTACATTTGTAGCAAGAGAACCCCACAACAATACTGGGGTCATTATAAAGAGGTTACATTGCGCTGCTAGATTGTATATTTATTTATTTATTTTACATCACGCTGAATACAAACAGGAAACATCGTTCTTTTTATGATTTGTAATGGGCACAGTGAGTCCCTGAGCTGCAAATTTTGATAAGGATATTGTGCCAATGGGCATTTCACGATGCATAAGAGATCAAGAATAACTGAACATGATAAGGAAGTGTAATGTGTAAATATGATCCAGCAGGAATAGAAAACAATCTACTGACGGGCGATGAATACCTCAAAGTAACCACAGGACACCTGGTATCAATTGGAGAAGAACGTTTTTGTCCAGTACAGAGTAATAGATCTCTCCAAAGAAATCTTTATCATAGACAGCTCGCCTCAATTGAAATGTTGCTCTGCATTGGTTTAATGTAATAGGCATTTCTTTTAACAATGCTCACAAACATCATTCCTCAGAGGAATAAAACTAGCAGACTGCCTGCATGTGAGAGATCCCCCCACTTACATCAGGGTCCCCAGAGAGTCTCCCCTCCCCTTGGGGACCCCTGCAGAGACTATGGGCCCCAGATTTGACGCCACTGATCAGGGGAGATATGTCCGCTAATCCTCTGCTGATCAAAGCAGAGCGGACAGATGACAGGTCCAAATAAATCTGCCCAGTTTCTGCAGAATGTGCACGGACATAGCTCACTCTGCTCTATGGGCCGCTGTCTGTTTACACCCAACTGCCCTCCTATCTGATCTGCCTAGATGGAGAGCCCCTCCCGTTTTTGGATCTGGATCAGATTGCAGGTAAGTGGGTGTAAACGGACACAAGTCCTTAGGGTTGTGTAAATGGTATTTGTTTGCGTTTCAACTGTTATTCTACCAAAACAGTATACAGTATTCGCCTATCTATAGAAGGTACAAATCCAAAATATTGACTGGGATATTGAAAATGGCATCTTTCTAAACTGGCGTGTACTTGGTTACTTGGGAGATTGTTGAATAGAGATTAGATATATTCTACTATAGCACTGCAAAATAATATGTTGATTATAACCAAAAAAATATTATGTTGGATCTATAATTAGATACAGATCTAATAGAATACTATAATTAGGTACAGTAAACATCTAAAAATAAGTTGGTTTGTCACTTAGAATTTTTGTGTGTGTAATAGGTAGTTGTGACAATATTTTGTGTGGTCAGTAACTCATTTTATCATAGATTGTTCAATCTAAAAACTCTACCTAAAGTTTTTTTTTTAGTTTTTGATAAAGTGAGCTAGAATTAATTTTTCATCTGGGTCTAGAACTTAATTCTGACCCGGAAGGGAGTGCAGAGGCTTTGCTTTTAAAGTGGTTGTAAAGCCTAAACATTTTTTACCTTAATGCATTCCTTGCATTAGGGTAAACAATGTTTAGGTGTCAGCATCCCCTTCCCCCTTTTACTTACGTGAGCCCTCATTTAAACCAGCACCGTGCATGTCTGCAGCTCTTCTCTCCCCTCACTTCTGGGTCGCATTGGTTTGCTGGGGCACCAGGAGTCATTGGCTCCCAGTGCTGTTAATCAAAGCCAGTGACGAGGGAGCGGGGAGAGGGGCAGAGTTTTACTGTCTGTATCAATGGACGCAGCAGTGGGGCTCGGTGCGAGCATGCACAAGTGCTCCCATGAGAAGTGGCTTCCTATGGGGGCACTGGACAGAGGGGAGAGACCAGGAGCACTGACAGGGGACCCAAAAGAAGAAGGTTGGTGGCCGCTCTGTGCAATTCCATTGGCACTGGATAGCTACAGTTCATTGAGGGAACCATGAATGCCAGCATGTATTGTGACATACTGAAGCAGAGCATGATCCCTTCCCTTCAGACACTGGTCCGCAGGGCAGTATTCCAACATGATAACGACCCCAAACATACCTCCAACTGACCTTGTCCAAGTGACCACTGCCTTTCTAAAGAAGCTGAGGGTAAAGGCGATGAACTGGCCAACCATGTCTCCAGACCTAAACCCTATTGAGCATCCTCAAATGGAAGGCGGAGGAGAGCAAGGTATCTAAAATCCACCAGCTTCACAAAGTCGTCATGGAGGAGTGGAAGAGGACTCCAGTGGCAACCTGTGAAGCTCTTGTAAACTCCATGCCCAAGAGGGTTATAGCAGTGCTGGAAAATAATGGTGGCCACACAAAATATTGACACTTTGGGCCAGGGCCATCTTTATTATTTATTGGACCATGGGCAATGCAATTTCGCTTTCCACCCCAACATCCCAAAAAAAAACAAATAAACACGTACATAGACTTATCTCAAAAAATTTTAATAATGTAACATAAAGAACTGGTCCACACTTACTGATTGGTTTCTAGAGGTTACTGTACATCCTTACTGCTCACTGATTGGTTGCTAGAGGTTACTGCACATTCTTACTGCACACCGATTGGTTGCTAGAGATTACTGCACATCATTACTGCTAACTGATTGGTTGCTATAGGTTACTAAAAAAAAGTGTAAAGTAAACTGCACTCAGTGCTAATCAATCATCAATTATATACAGCAGCACTCACAAATACACCCAATACTATGGTGTACATTAAAGATTTTAACAGAAAAGTGTTGTGCTAAAATATCTCTTTTAAACCGAAAAGCATTTCATTGATAAGTCCATCAATATAACCAGTGTTAGTGAAAAACGTAATCAATTTAAATCTAAATGAAACATCCAACAGTGCTTTTAATAACACGCTATATCACCGAAGTGCTCTGGATACCTCCACCATTCAAATGCGCTTTCCAGATAATCAGACCCGCCAAAGCTAAGATCAAACATGCTGAAAGGATTAATTGCCACAACCAATTTTAAATAGCTCCACTGCTTATTTGGGCTCCTGGTTTCATTTGAATGGGGACACTCTTGATCTATGCAGTCTTCCTTTTATTGCCAACCAGTACTCAGGAAAAAAGGCAAGGGAGGAAAATGCCCCATAGTGTAGTAGGCTCAAATCCATTTTATTAAAAACACTCAAAATATACTCACAAGCTTCCAGAAGCAAACAGACATTCAGAAAAAACACCGGCTGCTCCCATGATAAGTCGCACCCCATTTCCGGCAATTGAACCATTCAAATCGCTGTGACTCAAGTCGCAGCAACTTTAAAAATGTCCCTGCACTACTTTTTTGTGAGCCGCAATGCAAGCCACAATGAAATCAGAGGTCAGAAAATGCAGTGATCTGCAGAAATTGGAGGGAAATTACATTTTGCAAACGCGCCATGCGATTTCCCTACGCCAGTGTTTTGAAAAAGTGTTTTTTTTTGTGGAAAACTCAGGCTAAACAGCCCATTCAAACCTGCTTACGTATCAACCTAGTCTTAGGATTAGGGCAGTGTACAGAGGTCAGTAGGATGTAGGGCAATATACAGAGGATAGTAGGATGCATTGCAATGTGCAGTGGTCAGTAATATATAGGGCAGTTTACAGAGGTCAATAGTATGTAGGGCAGTGTACAAAGGTCAGTAATATGTAGAGCAGTGTACTGAGGTCAGTAGTATGTAGGGCAGTGTACAGGGGTCAGTAGTAAGTAGGGCAGTGTACAGGGGTCAGTAGTATGTAGGGCAGTGTATAGAGGTCAGTAGTATGTAGGGCAGTGTACAGGGGTCAGTAGTAAGTAGGGCAGTGTACAGGGGTCAGTAGTATGTAGGGCAGTGTACAGAGGTCAGTAGGATGTTGGGCAGTGTACAGGGGTCATTAGTATGCAGGGTAGTGTACGGGGGAAAGTAGTATGCATGGTAGTATACAGAGGTCAGTAGTATGTATAGCAGTGTAAAGAGGTCAGCAGGGCAGAGAATAGGGGGTCAGAAGGGGCAGAGGACAAGGGGCAATAGGACAGTGTACAGAGGTCAGTGGGATGTAGAGCAGTGTACAGCGGTTATTAGAATGCAGGGCAGTATACTGGGGATCAGTAGGACAGAGTAGTAGGCATCACAAAGGTAGAGGACAGGGTGTCAAGCGGCCACAGTACGGGCATCAGCATGGCACAGTAAAAGGGGTCAGGAGAGTGCAGGGTAAGGGCAAAATATAGGGGGGTCAGGAGGGCACAGTACAGTGGGTGGGAGTGCACAGTATGGGGGTCGGAAGGGCACATACTGGGGGGTCAGGAAGGCACAGTATGGGGCTTGGGAGGGAACACACCAGGGAGGGTCAGGAGGCCACAGTAGGGGGATGGGGGGGTCACACACCAGGGGGGTTGGGAGGGCACAGTACGGGGTCAGGAGGGCACATACCAGGGGGGTTGGGAGGGCACAGTATGGGTGTCAGGAGGGCACATACCAGGAGGGTTGGGAAGACAAACACCAGGGGGCAGTGAAAACCTGGGGACAGTGATGCCATCTTCCTAATTTGTCAGCTATCAGGCAGCGCTTCTATGCTAAGCTGCAGTAACTCAGCAGACTCAGCATAGAGGTGCCTGCAAACTAATCCACAATGAACTGCTAGATGAATTTACCTTCAGGCACACTCGCTGTGCACCCTCTGCTCAGCTGCTGTCACAACACCCGATTTTAGACATGCACGATCTGAGAGCTCAGGCTCATCCCGCCCACTCAAGCAGCAGAAGCCTGGAGGCTCCACCTCGGCCTCGGGGATGGTCCTTAGCCCTGCAGGAGAGCGGCAGGGAAACTGCTGATGAGTGAGGTAAGGGAAAGTACAGGGGGCGGAGATGTGTGGACAGTGGGCAGCAAGCATGTATCAACAAGTTAAATGTCTCTCAGCTGGCCCGACCGCGGCTCTGCTTTCTGGAATGCAGCCGGGACAAGAGCATGGCGGGACAGGCGGCTTAATAGAATCCATGACAATTGGCAAGTATGGGCAGCACGGGCTCAAAGGGCAGCTGCTGTGGGCCCCCCAATAAGGACTGGGCCCAGGGAAGCTGCCCCTTTTGCCCTGCATTAAAGACCACCCTGCCCAATTTGGCCCAAAACGGGCCCAATTTGGACATTTTCACTTTCACTAATTACAAAAATGTGAAGGGTGTACTCACTTTTGTGAGATACTGTATATATAATGAGTAAATAAATTACTAAAGCGCTAATATAGAATTAAAATCCAGAGAATCATCCAAAAATATATATAAGATAACCAAATGATATGGCTGCAACCAATAAAAGTGCTCCCACACTTAAAAATTCATGAGATAAAGTAAACAATAATTGTAAACAATTGGTGTGCTAATCAATCTTATAATAAATAGTAAACCTTGAAAAAAGTGCAATGTGCTTCCTAAAAAGAAATGTACCTTATGCAAATGCAAATATTCCTTGTGCAAATACTGTGCAAAATGAACAAATGTGCAAAATAAGCATGTATTAATGTGCACAGCCCATATATATTGAGCCAATATCCTGAAAGAATAAATACATAAATAAATGAATAAAAATATATATAAAGAGATATGTATGTGAAAAAATATATATAGGTGTGAGAGTGAACACTCCCTATCTCCTAAATCCACATACACTTGCCAATCTCCACCGATCAATTAATTAGCAATCGGTTGATCAGTCAGGTGTGCTGAATTAAGGACAATAGCAAAAAAATGTGTGTAAAATACACTGGCAAAAAGATCTTGCAGATAGGTCTAATAGGTCCTTAAATTAAACCTCAAATTAGTTTATGTAGTCCTTCCTTGTAAACAATTACAGATCGCATATGAAAGTGAATAAATAAATAAATTAATAAACTTTCCTCTTATTCCTCCTCCTTTGTATGGTTTCTCTTATGTATAAAGAAAAATTCACACACAGCTTCCTTGTCTTCTATCAAAAGATTATCCTCAGCCATTTCTTCCTTTGCCTTTATATCTCCTCAGATTTCCAATAGATATAAAACACAAAACAGACAAAACATTGCGCAGCACTGTGTTAACAATAGAGTGATATGCAATATAAGCCGATTCACTCACATGTACCCAGCGTTGTTTAGGCGAGTGCTATGAAACAGTCAGGCTTGCAGGCTGTGAACCCTGCTCCTCCTCACTTCACCTTTCGTGTATCTCCGGCTACTCTCGTAACCCACTCGGTGATGCACTGGCTCCTCCTCCCGACGCGTTGCGTCACAGGTCACGTGACTTTGTCAAGGGATTTCCATCACACCTATATATATTTTTTCACATACATATCTCTTTATGTATATTTTTATTCCTTTATTTATGTATTTATTCTTTCAGGATATTGGCTCAATATATATGGGCTGTGCACATTAATACATTATTATTATTATACAGGATTTATATGCTTATTTTGCACATTTGTTCATTTTGCACAGTATTTGCACAAGGAATATTTGCATTTGCACAAGGTACATTTTTTTTTAGGAAGCACATTGCACTTTTTTCAAGGTTTACTATTTATTATAAGGTTGATTAGCGTACCAATTGTTTACAATTATTGTTTACTTTATCTCATGTATATATAATGGATAGCAGCCATACCCCATACGTTCTCTGAACATCATGTGACATCACGATCACCTCCAGTCACTTTAGACATTGCTGTGGTTTTCTCTTTTATGTCTATCTTTTATGGTAATTTCATTAGTAACTTTCATTACCTGGGCAGGAAACGTACATTTAAAATGTAAAAAATTTTTTAGAAACTGTAATATGTGAAATAGAAAGTGAACCAGCATGATAGGTAGTTAGTATTATCTTGGGAAAACTTTATGACTTGTTCAGAAATTGTCAGACATCTTAGAAAAAGGTGCCAACTACTACACTTTCACATGCATAGAGCTATTTAAATTAAATGTGTAAAAAATGTACATGATATCATGATATATTGGTATCTATACAAATCAAAGGTATAAAGAAATATATTATGGATATAAGTTAGTGCAAGGTTATGTTTCTGTTTCGTTTTTTTTCTATACATTCTCTATTTTGATTTTAAAGAAAAAAAATACACAAATCCAAAAGGCAAGAACATTTTGTTTTACAGAAAATACATGTTCGCAATAAGTATAGGCGTCTACAACAATACCGCCTAATATGCAGAAAATAGTATCATATTTCAAGTGCATGGCAAAGGGAAACTTCATAATATTCTCACTCGGAACGTCAGATATAACAGGCACCAATGGCACAACCACTCTATTTAAACAAGAGGATGAGGTATACGCAGATTCCTGTAAAGTAGGTCACCAGAACAAAAAACAAGACACCAAATATTATAAAGTTGCTATATATGTGTTCAGTTTTTGAGAAGATATTCTAGGTACAATGCAAATAGCAAAAGAAAGAAGAAAAAGTGTTTTCTTAACTACATTATTTACATACAGTATATAAACAAGTAATCATACTAATTTTGGTAGTAAGTGTTGATTTCAGTGTACGTATTGTGAGCATAAAATATTCTAAATCTGACAGTAAGTAGTGATATAAGTGCATTATACAGTATGCTGCACATTGTTATAAACCTTGTTTGACCTGATATTCAGAGTGCATACTCTGAAGTTCCGGCATACATGGTAGCTCCTGCGCATGTGATGTCATCGAGCCACCTGCCACTCATGTAGCCAGAGGCCATGAACCCAGAAAGAAGAAAAGAAGACCGGGGGAAGATGGAAGCCCTCTCAATAGTGACAGCGCGACGCTGGAGGGCTTTGTTTTGAGGTAAGTCTTTCATAATGTGTTAGTATACTAGTATGCTCGCTGGCTGTGCGAGCGGGCTGAACGGCACCCGCTACACTAAGCTAAGGGAAAATTCCCTGGCAACGGAAACACGCTATGCTCCAGTAATAAATCAATCCCTCTGTCTCTATATCATGAAGACCCTAAAATAATTGGTATCTATATGGTTAGATATGACCATCTTCTTTGACTGAAGAATTGGACGGGTGTATTGAACACAAAAATTAGGTTATTTTAATCTTTGAGCCCCTGTCTATATATATATTTATGTACTGTAGCAGGGTGCCTGTAAAACAGGTTAAAATTACAGGAAATGTGATTGATGGGATATATGTTCCTCCACGGATTCTTAGCCCTCGTACACACGGTCGGAAATTCCGACCACAAAATCCGTCAGATTTTTTCAGATGGATTTTGTCCGACACTGGTGTTGCATACACACGGTCGGACAAAGTTGTCGGAAAATCCAATCATTCTGAACGTGGTGACGTTCGTTGCGTACGACGGAACTACGTAGAGCAGTGGTTCTTAACCTCAGTCCTCATTACCCCCCACCAGACCATGTTTTGGGAATTTCCCTTAGATAAAATAGCTGTCCAAAATACCAAGCCATTGACTTAGATTTAAAGCACCTGTGCAAGGGAAAAGGAAAGCCTGCAAACATGGCCTGGTGGGGGGGTAATGAGGACTGAGGTTAAGAACCACTGACGTAGAGGCTATTAGCCAATAGCTTTGGTCTCGTAATTTGATCTGAGCATGCGTGGCAGTTTGTCCGTCGGAATTCTCTACACACGATCAGAAAAAGTCCGATCGGATTTTGTTGTCGGAAAATTTGAGAGCAGGATCTCCAATTTTTTCTGTCGGAAATTCCGACGGAAAAAGTCCGATGGAGCCCACACACGGGCGGATTTTCCGACAACATGGTCCGATCGGACATTTTCCATCAGAATTTCCGACCGTGTGTACGGGGCATTAGATTTGCAATCTAAGATAATTCCAGCAAAGACTTCAGGGTAAAGAAGGATAGTTCTTTACCCTGTATTGGTAAAGTCCGTTCCGGGGCTGGTTTTATTGGGAGTCTGATAGAGATCCGGGTGGGACAGACTCCCAAGTCCGTGGACCGCAGTTTAATTTTTTCTTTGCAGGTCTTGATTAAGGCAGCTGGTCCTAGCTCTCAGGGAGAGAGAGTGTGTCTCCAAGTGAGGAGACATCGAGGAGCACGGCTGCTCATCCCTGATGTTGGACAGAAAGAATTTGCGTTTGTAAGGACACTCCTGTCAGGACTCCTGTCCTGAGTGGACTTTTGTTTTGCGTTCATCATTTAATAAACGTGGGCTGTCAGGCCCTTAACTATAAACGCCTGTCTGATGTGAACTCACTACATAAAAACACATCTACCACTGAGCTAAACAATCCCCCATGCTACAATTGGTGTCGAATAGGGATGAGCCGAATACCCCCGGGTTCGGTTCGCACCAGAACCTTCGAACAGACCGAAAGTTCGCGCGAATTTTCGAACCCTATTCGTTATAATGGACGCAAACTTTTCGAAATCAAAATTGCTAATTACAACGGCCAATATGCATGTTAATGTCATAAAACAGGTTTGGGGACCCGGGTCCTACCCCAGGGGACATATATCAATGCAAAAAGAACTTTTAAAAACTAACGTTTTTTCGGGAGCAGTCATTTTAATGATGCATAAAGTGAAAAAAAAAAGTGAAATTTTCCTTTAAATATGGTACCTGGGGGGTGTCTAAAGTATGCCTGTGAAGTGGCATGTGTTTCCCGTGTTTAGAACTGTCCTTGCACAAAATGACATTTGTAAAGGAAAAAAAGAAGCCATTTAAAACCACTTGCGGCTTTAATGTCATGTCTTGTCCTGGCCGCCATATGGCTTAAAATCCTTGAGAAAAATGGCATGGCTACCCCATCACCCCCCCCCCACCCCAGCCCCTTTGGGTCTTGTATGGATATTAAGGGGGACCCCGCACCCAAAATAAAACCCTATACCTACAACCCTATATACTCTGAACAGCACTATATAGGTGGTGCAAACAAAACACGGACTGTAGGTTTGTTCTTAAGTAGAATCTGAACAGGTACATTATGAAGTGTAGCTCCATCCCAAAAAAAACAATTTTTAAGCTTTTTGGAGAACATAGGGAGGGGTTATCAC
This sequence comes from Lithobates sylvaticus, assembly GCA_028564925.1. Classification (NCBI taxonomy): domain Eukaryota; kingdom Metazoa; phylum Chordata; class Amphibia; order Anura; family Ranidae; genus Lithobates; species Lithobates sylvaticus. Next base: position 261,823,496 of record CM053028.1, read on the forward strand.
CCCTGTAACATTTGCTGTCTTTGCACATCTGTTCAGAACATGTCACCTCACTTTCCGTCCCAATGACAAATGTTTTTGGAAAAGTGGGGTTTTAATTGAAACAAGGATTGGTGATAAAGCATCAGTAGAGAGGAGATACCCTTTTCCCAAATTAAATCTAACAGGATAGAATTTCCCTTCCTAGGGGTAGATTTCCTCTCACTTCCTGTTTTCTCTTTCCGTTTGCAAGTAGGAGTCGTTTGTAAGTTGGATGTTTGAAAGTAGGGGCCTGCCGTATATACTCTGCAGAAATTTGCCCTATTAGATGTTGGTGTAGCCACAAGACTGGTGGGCACAGGAATGGGCCCTGCTGTGAGTTAATAGATCAAGATTTGTACTTGCATGCACCTGTTGAACCGGGCAGAAAAATTGGGCCTTTGGTGGTGGTGGTGGTGGTGGACGGTGTTGCCACAAGACTGTAAGCCCTCACAGTTACTCTTGGTGGGTGCAGGAATGGGCCCTGCTGTGAGTTATTAGATCAAGATTTGTAATTGCATGCACCTGTTGAACAGGGCAGAAAAATTGGGCCTTTGGCGGTGGTGGTGGTGGTGGTGGTGGACGGTGTTGCCACAAGACTGTAGGCCCTCATAGTTACTCTTGGTGGGCGCAGGAATGGGCCCTGCTGTAAACTATTAGATCAAGATTTGTAATTACACGCCCCTGTTAAACAGGGGCTGAAAAATTGTGCCTTAGGCACTGGTGCTGGTGCCACAACACTGCAACCCCTCACAGATACTGTACTCTGAGCACAGCAATGAGACCTGTTGCAAAGCATTGCCTAAAAATTGTAATTACACGCCCCAACAGGGGCTGAAAAATTGTGCCTTAGGCACTGGTGCTGGTGCCACAACACTGCAACCCCTCACAGATACTGTACTTTGAGCACAGCAGTCACACCTGTTGCGAAGCATCTTTTTAAAAAATTGTAATTACACGCCCCTGTTATACAGGGGCTGAAAAATTGTGCCTTAGGCACTGGTGCTGGTGCCACAACACTGCAACCCCTCACAGATACTGTACTCTGAGCACAGCAATGAGACCTGTTGCAAAGCATTGCCTAAAAATTGTAATTACACGCCCCAACAGGGGCTGAAAAATTGTGCCTTAGGCACTGGTGCTGGTGCCACAACACTGCAACCCCTCACGGATACTGTACTTGGAGCACAGCAGTCACACCTGTTGCGAAGCATTTTTAAAAAAAATTGTAAATACACGCCCGTTATACAGGGGCTGAAAAATTGTGCCTTAGGCACTGGTGTGGTGGCATGGAGCATTGAGGAGGAGGAAGAGGATAGTCAGTGAACATAGCAGGACAGTCACTCAGCATCAGCATAGGCAGTCTTGAAGGGATGTGATGTGACATTAAATTATTCCGTTACATCCGCTTCAGGTGCCTGGTAGCTGGTGGTGATCCAAGACTGATTCATTTTTATGAAGGTCAGTCGATCAACCGAGTCGGTGGACAGGCGCACCCTATGATCGGTGACAAATCCTCCAGCAGCACTGAATGTGCTTTCGGAAAGAACGCTGGACGCAGGACAGGCCAGTAGCTCAATTGCATACTGTGCAAGCTCTGGCCAGTGATCCATCCTCAGGACCCAGTAAGCCAGAGGATTTTCGGTGGGAAAGGTGTCCAAGTCTGACCTTGCCCCTAGGTATTCCTGCACCATATATATCAGACGCTGGCGATGGTTGCTGGAACCGATCATACCTTGGGGCTGCGGACTAAAAAATTGTCTGAACGCATCGGTCAGACGTCCACCTTCCCCACCGCTCCTTCTGCTACTGACCGAAGCCTCAGCAACTCGTCGTCCAGGACCAGGAGTTTGTAACCTCCCAGTTTCTGGGAACGCGTTGCACAGACCTTTCTGCAAGGCCTCCCTGAGATGTCTCATCCTCTGCTCCCTCTGCGACGGCAAGATAAGGTCCGCAACCTTACCCTTGTACCGTGGATCAAGGAGAGTGGCCAGCCAGTAATGGTCCCTTTCCTTGATCCGAAGAACACGAGGATCCTTCCGCAGGCTTTGCAGGATCGGGGAGGCCATGCAGCGTAGGTTAGCTGAGGCATTCGGTCCGGAGTCTTCTGGGTCACTGAGGATGACATGATCGCCAGCCACCTCCTCCCAGCCACGTAAAAGTCCACTGGTTTGTTGGGACTGTACATCATCCCTAAAAGACTGCTGCTGCTGATGCTGAGTGCCAGGCTCCACCTCCATGCTCACACAATCCTCCTCCTCCTCCTCCTCCTCTTCCTGTGTGATGGGTGGGACAGAAGGAACACTGTCTGGATAAAGGGGGCCTTGAGAGGCAAGGAAGTCCTCCTCTTCCTGCCTCTGTTCTGCCTCAAGTGCCCTGTCCATTATCCCACGCAGCGTATGCTCCAACAGGTGGACAAGAGGTACAGTGTCACTGATGCATGCACTGTCACTGCTCACCATCCTCGTGGCCACCTCAAATGGTGAGAGGACAGTGCATGCATCCCTGATCATGCTCCACTGGCGTGGGGGAAAAAAGCCAAGCTCCCCTGACCCTGTCCTGGTGCCGTAGTCGCAAAGGTACTCATTGATGGCCCTCTGCTGCGTGTTCAGTCGCTGCAGCATGGCCAACGTACAGTTCCACCTGGTGGGCATGTCACATATTAGGCGGTTCTTGGGCAGGTTCAGCTCCTTTTGCAGCTCAGTAAGCCGAGCACTGGCATTATAAGATCGGCGGAAATGCACACAGACTTTCCTGGCCTGCCTCAGGACATCCTGTAAGCCTGGGAACCTGCCCAAGAACCGCTGCACCACCAGGTTGAGGACGTGAGCCATACAGGGCACATGGGTGAGCTGCCCCTGTCGCAGGGCGGAGAGGAGGTTGGTGCCATTGTCAGAAACGACCATTCCTGGCTTAAGCTGGCGTGGCGTCAACCACCTCTCGGCCTGCCCCTGCAGAGCTGCCAGAACCTCTGGCCCAGTGTGGCTCCTGTCCCCCAAACACACCAGCGCAAGCACGGCATGGCATCTTTTTGCCTGCGTACTCGCGTAGCCCCTTGTACGCCTACGGAGCACCGCTGGTTCCGAGGACAGAGCACTGGAGGAAGAAGAAGAGGAGGGGGTGGAGGAGAGAGGTGTGTCACAACCAGTAGTAGCATTTTGGAGGTGTGGTGGCGGAACAACCTCCAACACTACTGCACCTTGTCCTGCATCCCTCCCAGCTGCCAATAGAGTGACCCAATGGGCCGTGAAAGAAAGATAACGTCCCTGTCCATGCCTGCTGGACCATGAGTCAGCGGTAATATGCACCTTACCGCTGACCGCCCTGTCCAGCGAGGCATGGACATTGCCTTCCACATGCCGGTAGAGAGACGGAATCGCCTTCCGTGAGAAAAAGTGGCGTTTGGGAACCTGCCACTGAGGAACCGCACATTGAACAAACTCACGGAAGGGGGCCGTGTCTACCAACTGAAAAGGCAGCAGTTGAAGTGCTAGCAATTTAGCCAAGCTAGCATTCAACCGCTGGGCATGTGGATGGCTGGGAGTATACTTCTTTCGACGGTCCAGCAGCTGGGGCAGGGAAATTTGCCTGCTACAATCGGATGTCGGTGTACTCCAAGTACTTGGTTGTGACACACCTAATTCTACACCTTCAGTCCTCTCAGAGCAGCTTTCAGAGAGGACTGAAGATATAGTGGGGATGGAGATCCCAGCTGATGAGGAGCAAGGAGAGGTCCGCTTTGTTCTTTGGTGTGGGTCTTTTATGTGTGCTTGCCAACGAGCTGCATGGCAGGTCGACATATGTCTGCTCATGCTTGTGGTGCCCAAGCGGCTGATGTTTTGGCCACGCGAGATACGCTTGAGACAAATATTGCAAATAGCAGTGGTGCGATCTGATGCACTCGTCTAAAAAAAGGCCCACACCAAAGAACTTTTGTGATAACGTGCAGAGGCAGCGCTGCGGTGTGGTACAGTTGCTGTGCTGGCCTCTAGCTGGCCTCCAGGGGGCATCCTGCCTCGTTGGACATGTGACGCCGCATCCTCCTCCTCCTCCTCCTCTCTCCCTTCAGGCACCCACGTGGAGTCAGTGACCTCATCATCCCCTCCCTCTTCACCACTAGAGCAAACCTGGCAGTAAGCTGCAGCTGGTGGAACAGTACTGCCAGATTGCTGTCCTATAGCATCCCCTCTCTCTGCGCGCACACTACTGCCTTCCTCAAGCTGGGTATCATCATCCGAGCCTTCGAATCGTTGGGCATCCTCCTGGAGCATGTACCCAACACTGTGCTCAAAGAGTTCGGGGGACTCCTCAGGAGGACATGGTGGGTCTAGGGAAGGGGTGGCTGATGATGCCATTGAGTACGCGTTGGCAGCTGCTTTCCGAGTACCCTGAGCCTGGGTGAGAGAGGATGAGGAGGATGAGGAGGGCTTGGTCATCCATTCTACCAAGCCTTCGGCATGATGCGGCTCCACATGTCCAGCTGCCGAAAACAAAGACAAGCGTGTCCCATGGCCACGTGCTGATGACGATGCACGACCACGTCCACGGCTAGCACTGTTGTCTCTAGAAACAGAGCCTGCCTGCCCTGTGTTCTTGCCTCGGCACGCTCTGCCTCTCCTTGGCGGTCTTCCAGCCATTGTAGTCGGTAGTGTATATAGTATAACAAATGGGTGATGCTGAGAAGAAAATATAGGAGCTCTGTGTGCTGCCACTAACACACTAGAAGTCCTATGGGTGCTTCTGGGAAGAAAATATAGGAGCTCTGTGTGATGCCACTAACACACTAGAAGTCCTATGGGTGCTGCTGAGAAGAAAATATAGGAGCTCTGTGTGATGCCACTAACACACTAGAAGTCCTATGGGTGCTTCTGGGAAGAAAATATAGGAGCTCTGTGTGATGCCACTAACACACTAGAAGTCCTATGGGTGCTTCTGGGAAGAAAATATAGGAGCTCTGTGTGATGCCACTAACACACTAGAAGTCCTATGGGTGCTTCTGGGAAGAAAATATAGAAGCTCTGTGTGATGCCACTAACACACTAGAAGTCCTATGGGTGCTTCTGGGAAGAAAATATAAGAGCTCTGTGTGATGCCACTAACACACTAGAAGTCCTATGGGTGCTTCTGGGAAGAAAATATGGGAGCTCTGTGTGATGCCACTAACACACTAGAAGTCCTATGGGTGCTTCTGGGAAGAAAATCTAAGAGCTCTGTGTGATGCCACTAACACACTAGAAGTCCTATGGGTGCTTCTGGGAAGAAAATATGGGAGCTCTGTGTGATGCCACTAACACACTAGAAGTCCTATGGGTGCTTCTGGGAAGAAAATATGGGAGCTCTGTGTGATGCCACTAACACACTAGAAGTCCTATGGGTGCTTCTGGGAAGAAAATATAGGAGCTCTGTGTGATGCCACTAACACACTAGAAGTCCTATGGGTGCTTCTGGGAAGAAAATATGGGAGCTCTGTGTGATGCCACTAACACACTAGAAGTCCTATAGGTGCTTCTGGGAAGAAAATATAGGAGCTCTGTGTGATGCCACTAACACACTAGAAGTCCTATGGGTGCTTCTGGGAAGAAAATATAGGAGCTCTGTGTGATGCCACTAACACACTAGAAGTCCTATGGGTGCTTCTGGGAAGAAAATATAGGAGCTCTGTGTGATGCCACTAACACACTAGAAGTCCTATGGGTGCTTCTGGGAAGAAAATATGGGAGCTCTGTGTGATGCCACTAACACACTAGAAGTCCTATGGGTGCTTCTGGGAAGAAAATATGGGAGCTCTGTGTGATGCCACTAACACACTAGAAGTCCTATGGGTGCTTCTGGGAAGAAAATATGGGAGCTCTGTGTGATGCCACTAACACACTAGAAGTCCTATGGGTGCTTCTGGGAAGAAAATATGGGAGCTCTGTGTGATGCCACTAACACACTAGAAGTCCTATGGGTGCTTCTGGGAAGAAAATATGGGAGCTCTGTGTGATGCCACTAACACACTAGAAGTCCTATGGATGCTTCTGGGAAGAAAATATGGGAGCTCTGTGTGATGCCACTAACACACTAGAAGTCCTATGGGTGCTTCTGGGAAGAAAATATAGGAGCTCTGTGTGATGCCACTAACACACTAGAAGTCCTATGGGTGCTTCTGGGAAGAAAATATAGGAGCTCTGTGTGATGCCACTAACACACTAGAAGTCCTATGGGTGCTTCTGGGAAGAAAATATGGGAGCTCTGTGTGATGCCACTAACACACTAGAAGTCCTATGGGTGCTTCTGGGAAGAAAATATGGGAGCTCTGTGTGATGCCACTTACACACTAGAAGTCCTATGGGTGCTTCTGGTCCCCTCTAGTCTAAAGGAACCATTCTGGGCTTAGACATGGCAGATGGATTGTCCACAACCCAGCAGCTAAGTAATGTCAAGTGTCAAGCTGACACTGTGACTAATGTTGACTTGCAGAGGCTCATTGTTGTAGCGTTAGAGGTGAAGAGGAGACATGTGTCTGACAGTGCTCCAGCGGAGCAACAGGCTGTGATCATGGGTACTTCCAAGGAGATGGAGGTCTCGTCAAATGTATCAACCTCTCAAACTGCAGTGGATGAGCCCCTCCATGTCTTGGACAGGGGAAATGTCCCCATAAAAGTCTGATATTTAGACATGGGATGTTTAGAAATGACAGAAACCTTACTGAAAATGCTTTGTAAAAATGCACTCACTGTACACTTGGGTGTCTCCACCGCAGTTGGACCAGGTGGTGCTGTGGAGTACCAATGGGTGGAGCCAGGTGGTACAGGCCGTCCTGTGAAGCCTTGATCAAGAATGGTATTGGTGGAACCAATGCTTATTAACAGTGTGGCAAATAGTCTTGAGGTTCTCGGAAAGGGTGCTCTCAGTTACTGAGTGGTATAAAAAAGCACTTAGGAGAACTGTTGGAGACATCAAAGGTCTCTCCGGCTGGTGTAGTGACTAGAAACATCTCTGCTGGTGTCGTCCGAGGTGCGGCTGAGCAGTCAGTAGAGGGAGTGGATACTGTCTCACCCACTAAACCTCAGGAGAAAGAAGGGCCCAGAATAGACATAGCACTAGCAGAGATGCTTTCCATCACTCGGAAAAGAGGTACAACTTAAAGTACCTGGAGACACTGTGTTGCAGCAACCAAAATTAGCACTTTCCCTCAATGTAATGTGTACACCATAAAGAAGTGGTTTATACTTGGATCAGTGTAAGTACCCATGGACTGTTGGACAACAGGTGAGGTGGAGCTATGCTATGGTTCTGTGGGGTATAGTCACTCACCTGTGTGTTGTCCCTCCTCAGGTTTGGTTCTAATAAGCACTGAGATAGATGGCACTGATTGTGTTGGAAAGGGTGACATTGAAATGTATGATCTGCTAATGATCGGTGCATTGAAAAGTGATGTGGTTGCCGTGGGTAACCAGAGAAAGGTTCTTGAACCTGAAAGACCTATGGTGAAATGTAAAACTGACTTCCGTAAGTGGAAAGGTAGAATCAGGGTAGGTAGAGTTCCCCCAAGAAAAGAGAATAAGCCTAGGGACCCCAAGAGAAGAGAGGGAAGGCAGAGTATAAGGAATTATAGAACCCGGTTAAGATCCAAGGTGGAACGTACCTGGAAGCACACCCGGAAAAAGGGTTGGGCCTACGTGGCTGATGGCCAGCACAGAGGTGTCCCAACTGCTATGGTGGGTGCAGGTGTTTCTCCCCTTACAGATCTTACCAAGGGGGGGAGTCCTCAGGGGTAACTTGGTCCCCAGAAGCTTTCCAAAACAAAAGGCAGCCCTGTGTAATAGCCCTGTCTTAATCACCCAGGAATTTGTAGTGCAGACGGATGCTTCAGAAGTGGGATTAGGTGCAGTGGTGTCCCAAGTGGTGATTGGGGAGGAACACCCCATAGCATTCTTAAACATAAAATTGACCCCTGCTGAAAAATGGATGGCCCAAACTAAGGAGGAAATTACAAGAGTTTACAGTCTGTTTGCCCAAATTGCTCAACCCTGAGTTTGAGCAGAGGGAGGGAATATGTAGCAGGGTGCCTGTAAAACAGGTTAAAATTACAGGAAATGTGATTGATGGGATATATGTTCCTCCACGGATTCTTAGATTTGAAATCTAAGATAATTTCAGCAAAGACTTCAGGGTAAAGAAGGATAGTTCTTTACCATGTAATGGTAAAGTCCGTTCTGGGGCTGGTTTTATTGGGAGTCTGATAGAGATCCGGGTGGGACAGACTCCCAAGTCCGTGGACTGCAGTTTAATGTTTTCTTTTCAAGTCTTGATTAAGGCAGCTGGTCCTAGCTCTCAGGGAGAGAGAGTGTGTCTCCATGTGAGGAGACATCCAGGAGCATGGCTGCTCATCCCTAATGTTGGACAGAAAGGATTTGCGTTTGTAAGGACACTTACTACAAGACCAATGACTAGTCCGTCTAAGGACACAGTAAGGCTCGGTAGAGCAGAAGTTGATTGTTGTTTGATTGCTAGAAGAGCTGGTGGTTTGAGGACCAGTACCTGTAACAGCAGTGCTGTTGAAGAGTAGCCAGGTGGGCTTGAATTTTCAGTTGTGTCTGAATAAAGTTTAAACCACTGCGTGGGATTCCTGAGTGGACTTTTGTTTTGTGTTCATCATTTAATAAACGAGGGCTACCAGGCCCTTAACTATAAACGCCTGTCTAATGTGGACTCACTACATAAAAACACATCTACCACTCTTTCTTTTTCTCTCTCCCTCTCTTGCTCTCTCTGCCTTCTGACTTTGGTTTGAGAAACCACGTGCTTATGAAGGTGAGAAACTGATGTAAGGTATGCTGATCTTTGTGGCTGGAAACTACTCAGGCGGGAAATTGTGGTTCTGTTCAGCTTTGTCATCATGAAAGGTCCTTGCAGACTGTGCTAACACCATATTTCTTTTCACACGTATACTTTACTGTAGGGCACATACTTCAGACCACACATACAAGTTGTAATCATTTTAGAATAATACAACAAATCTTGACAAATGACATTAACAGTCATGTTTATTTGCCTTTGTATAGTTAGTCTCATAGTTGTACTAAAAGCGATTGATCTCAGGTGAACCCATGGCTTATCATGGAGTAGATATCATTTTCAGAGTTCTTGTAAAGCTGTCCTTGTGAATCATTATTTATTGTATATTCTGAACACAAGTTGAATATAGAAACCACTTTGTATATCTTCTTTTATATCTAAAACACATAAATACTTGTGATCAGTTTTCATTACTTGAGCTATATGAAAAAAGGCTTACAGAATCTCATATTTAGTGACTAAACATGGAATCTTTCTTCTATGGACATCTAGTGATCACTGGTGCATTACTACAGTTTAGAGCCTAGGTGCTAAAGATAAAACAACAACAAATAGCTAGACCATTCAGCATATTTGTTGTTCAGTCCTCTATGTTGCAGGATAAGCGTAATTTCAAATTCTAAGGCCAGCCATTCACAGTTCAAATCTCATCCAGGTAAAGCAGGAACTGGCCGAGATTTGAACAATTAATGGGCGGCTTAATGTACCAAGTTTATCGATCAATCAACTTGGGTACAACCAGCCTGCCGGATTCGCTTCCAATTATACACTGCCTTCTCCAAGCACTGTCTGTGTTGATGTGGGAATCATTTCTTTCAAGCCATGGTTGCAGGAAAGAAATTATCACTGTCTATGGACTGCCTTAGTCATATAGCTGGCTACACTCTCTGGAAGGTGAATTGATTGGTTGCTATGATTTTGCACAATGTCTCTTTGAAGGCTAACTAAGTTCCAGAAGCAATTTTAATTCTCTTTAAATCTTTTTTTTGTCTTATCTTTATGAACCAGTAGAGAGAATAAAGTGTTGGCCATTAAGAATCTAAGGATCTCTACCTGTATGAGATTGATGCTTGTAATGGTTTTCCTTGGAAATTTTAACACCTAATTTGATAAGTGTTTTAAGCTTATCGCCAGATATATCCCAGTAAAGAGAAGGACATTGGTAAAAGTCCACTGAGGAAAAACCAACACATTGGGCAAACCAGAATTGTGCTGATACTTAAAAAGGAAAGAGTAATGCCCCGTACACATGGTCGGATATTCCGATGGAAAAAGTCCGATCGGATTATATTGTCGGAAAATCCGATCGTGTGTGGGCTCTAGCGGACTTTTTCCGTCGGAATTTCCAACGGAAAAAATTTGAGAGCAGGACCTTCAATTTTCCGACAACAAAATCCAATCTGACTTTTTCTGATCGTGTGTAGAGAATTCCGACGCACAAAGTGCCACGCATGCTCAGAAGAAATTTGGAGACTAAAGCTATTGGCTATTGGCCTCTACGTAGTCCTGTCCTATGTTTTATACGTCACCTCGTTCGGCCTGATCGGATTTTACGACAACTTTGTCCGACCGTGTGTGTGCAACACAAGAATCGGACGGATTTTGTGGTCGGAATGTCCGACCGTGTGTACGGGGCATAAGAAAACAGGCTGATTCTTTATAAAATGCACCAGCTAGTTTTACAAGGATTCCATGCACACGATAGGCCCAAAAGCAAGGTGCAAATTTGGAGGTAACATAATAATATTCATTATATAATATCCAACTTACCTACTTTTACCTTTTCTAGAAACAACTCTATGTAAAACTCATGGATCCAAATAACCAATGGACACACGGGACAATTCCTAACTTCTCATGCCTTAATGCTGACAATGAAGCTAAATGTGATTCACTTTAACATTAGCCATTGGCATTATGTGCTATTGTCAATTAGTAGATGAGTTGTAGACCCCATGAACTGAATTTACCTTATGCTGTAAACCCACCCTCAATGTTATATCAGTCTCCTCCTCTAACCAAATTGGATAATTGTTAACATTTTTATTGGGGTGAAAATACCTTTTTTGGGACAACCTCCCTGTACTTCCTTATTTCTGGCACAGGCCAGATTAACATGTACAGTGTCTTCAGCCTTTTAGGATACACACATCACAGATCCCAGAAGGCTGTGGGGTACTCTATGTGGCACATACATGACTTGGAAGAGACAATCAGCACCACCTGGTGACATCAGAATAATATGGCAACACAAAATGGCAGATCCATAGAGAACACTGCTGAATTGCAAGGCATGTGAGTATGCATTTTTTGGCAGTACCAGCTTACTGAGGGGATGAGGAATGAGGGGAGGGGAAAAATTAGGGATGGGGAGAAAAGTTCTGCTTAAACTTTACAAGAGTCTCATCCCGGCCTTGCAATGGCTAAATTCTAAAAGGAGCCAGGAACATAAGAGTATCTTTATGAGAGTCCCCAAGTGTTGTAATAAATTATTGGTAATTCAACACATTAGCATTTTCCAAAAACCTAGTTTTGGGTGAGTTCTTGCATTTAAAAAAAATATATAACCACACAGGTTATGATTGCTATTAAACTTATACATATAAAATAAGTCTCTACAGTGAAACTGATGTTTAACCACTGCTGGAGCACATACGCACATCCATAGGAAATTCATGCACAGAGTTTAAAGCATGTGGGCAATGCTTGGACAGAAAACATGAACAAAGTAAGGGAGAAAACTGTATTTTTCAACAAAATATAATGTGATCCCGTTTTACTCATGGTGCTTAAAATGACAGTTATTTTGTTGGGAGAGTTTAAGTCTACGTTAATATCCAGTAAAGTGTACATTGTACTGTATTAGAAATAATCTGGATACAAAATAACCACAATTGTCAGGCGAATAACAGGGCATTTTTAATTTCAATAAACTGTTGTTATGGTAATAGGGAGGAAATCCATGGGTCAGAAAGCATATTTTAGACCTAATTACGAAAATCAGGTTAAGCATGAGTCTCAGTATCAGCCACAAAAGCATATTGACTGTTCTGGATAATCCCACTGAATATTGAGCTGGCTGGTGTAAGTTTATCAACTATGGACAATTGTTACGCAAAATACTGCATGCAGTTAAATGGGTCATTATGCCTAATTAATTTTCTATGTATCTGCGGGGTTAGCTGTACAATTAAATGCTGCTGTTGTAGAAATATATTAGCTGCTATAAATCCACATTGGTAAGATGCATTAACGATGCTTTTACTTGTGAATAAATACTTCAATATTAAAATTAATACAGTCAACACAGGGAGATAAATGACTGTATTATGGAAGCATGACACCTAACTGGTACAAATTAGGCTTAAACTAGCCGCACACAGAAGCTTTTCATTTTTTTCCAGAATTTTTAAATGTTTGGAAATATTTTTTATGTTACAAACATAGGCCATCCAACAAACTTGTGTTTGCCCTGAAAAAGAAACTGATGTCATGACATTTAGTAGCATAAAATTCACAATCAATGCGATTCCGTAGCACCTTCGCAGCACAGAATCAAAAACAATGTCAGGGACATTAAAAAGCTAGACCTGGGGGTAACATGGACTTCTATTTCAAGAAGAAACTGTTGTCTTAGAAGGGAAAAATATGTGTGACAAAAACATTCCTGAATTTTTACAGTATGTGGCTAATGAAGATCTAAGTCAATCTTAATTCTAAATGCATGACTTAAGCTATAGTCAGTGTTTTTAAGTTATGAACAGAATGTGCATTAAATACAGAACTGTCAATGTCTTTTCTATTTTCCTTTTAAACAAAAAAAGGAAATAAAAAAAAAAAAGATAGGACATCCCGACAACAAAATCCCATGTTTTTTTTTGACCGATGTTGGCTCAAACTTGTCTTGCATACACACGGTCGGACAAAGTTGGTCGGAAATTACGAACGTCAAGAAAGCAGTGAAGTACAACATGTACGACGAGCCGAGAAAAATTAAGTTCAATAGCCAGTGCTGCTCTTCTGCTTGATTCCGAGCATGCGTGACACTTTGTGCGTCTGAATTGTCTACACACGATCGGAATTTACGCGAAAATTTGAGAACCAGATCTCAACTTTTGTGCGACGGAAATTCCGATGAAAACTGTCCGATGGAGCCTACACACGGTCAACAAGCTCCAATCGCACATTTGCCGTCGGAAAGTCCGACCGTGTGTACGCGGTATTACTTACATAATTTCCTCTTACTATTTGAGTATAAATTGGTTTAAAACAAAAATACTTTATTGTGATCACAGGATTTTCTAGTGTTTTTAGGGCATGTACAAAAGAATATAGGTGAATGCCCTGTAATTTATTTTACAGCTGTTTAAGGATGTAGGCAAAATATTTAATGTTGTCAGTAGTAAATATTCGGAGGGTACATGTTGTCACAGTCAAAAGATAGGACCTTGTTATCAGAAACATCCTTATTCAAGCAATCAAAATTCATTATTTATTAGTAAGACCTTATCAGAGTATTCATGAAAATTCAAGTGTCTTCCAGCCCAAATAATGATTCTGCACAAATGGCTCTCTATAATATAGTTCAATATATCGTGCCCTTTGTTTTTATAAAAAGATTTACTTTTTGAATAAGACACCCTTCGGTTCTATCAATTTCATCACTTTTCCTAAGGTGACAATGCTATCCACAGACTGCTCTGACCTGCTTAGCCTTGCAACCCGGATGAAACACTCCTGTTTATGGTCTAAAGCATGTCGTGTTTACTCACCAAATCATATCAAAAGCAGACATGCCTGCCGGATGGCTCTAACAGCATGATGGACAGCAGCACCTGCAAGCTTTTCATGTGACATGTTGCATCTTAGTCCCGTGTTAAGTGCAGGGTAGTGGGCACTTGACTGCAAGAAAGAAAGGCTACAAATGGTATTTAGTCACTATCTATATTGGTGAATTTACAGGGCTTAATTGTTTATTATCTACCCTACTAAAATAGCATGAGATAGGGTGGGCTTTTAGGACACTTTAATACTCAAGAATTCGATGTTTATTGAACAAGCCTACTTGTTACTACATAATTCGTATGTTCTTAGCAGTCAAATTTTGGTCATCATACATAACTGCATGTTGCATTTTAGTGATGCTCTTTTGCACTGTTCAGTTGAGTAAGCCTAAATCTTTCACATGAAATCAAGAATAATTACTGGATTTCTTATCGGGAAACCAATTATGCAGAAGCTTCCAAATAAGGGGAAAAGAGTAATTTAATATGCATCTGTCACATCTCACCATTTTGAAAATGCCAGGATGTATGGGTATTGCAATGCTAATTGTGCTACCATCCTGGCTTCCCACAATTAAACTCTAGATTGTGGAGAGGGCTGTATTAATTAACAGCCACAATACTAGCAGTTGTTATACAGTACATTTACTATTTAAAAGGAAGCAAGTTTATACTATGCTGTATTCCAATACTAATAAAATGCTAATGCTTCTACACTGTAGTATATGGTTTGTTATGCGGCGTACACACGCTCGGACTTTCCGGCAGGATTGTCCGCCGGACCTAGTCCAGCGGATAAACCGCCGAACTTTCCAGCAGAGGTCCGCCGGACTTTTCGAGCGTGTGGACTTGCACACACATGCCCGGACTTTTCCGGCCAATCCGCGGGAAAAAGTCTGCGGGACTTTTGAAATGAACGCACTTGCCGACACGCCGAACGGAAAGTCCGTTCATTTAGAACGTAACTGCAGGTAGACGGGACTAGCGAAGGCAGTGAATGCCACCGCGCTAGCCCCGTCACCTGGCATGGATTTAAAGGGTAATCCCTACGCCGAAAAAAGGCATGGTGACCCCCCCAAATCTATCTCAGACCCTTATCCGAGCGCCCCCCTCCTGAGCCGTACCAGGCTGCATTCCCTCAACATGGGGGGTGCCCTGGGGAAAGGGGGCCATGCGGCCCCCTCCCCCAAAAGCACCTTGTCCCCATGTTGATGAGGACAAGGGCCTCTTCCCGACAACCCTGGCCATTGGTTGTCGGGGTCTGCGGGCGGGGGGCTTATCGGAATCCGGGAGCCCCCTTTAATACGATAAACTGGTGAACCATGTGAAGTCCAATATAATAAATATAATAAACGAAATAAACACAGTGTGAATGAACACAATGAGAGTATGAAGTCCCAAACGAACAGATGAAAAAGTGATATCAGGACATGGGTATCTTGAAAGGTCTTCTTATGAACACTTTCTGAAATAAATTAAAAACAGATGTGCGCTTACCAGAACCAATGGGCCCCCTGTCAGTGACAGAGGGTCAAACGGGCATGGAAAGGCTTGAATAGCCGGCAGCCTGGGCATTCACTGGACTTCTGAAGGCAAGCTGGTGGAATCTGGTGTTGTCTTGACTTTCCCAAGGAGATATGGATGGTCAAACCAAGGATGGTCGAAGTGGGATGCAGACCACAAGACCAAGGATGGAACCACGAATGTAGAAGGAGGAATCCATGGCAAGCTGGAACCAATGTTCAATTACCACATCTAGTGTGATAAGAACTCACACAGGGTGCTCCCCAGATGTTTTCCAACCATGGAGAGGAAAGAAGAAAAAACAGGGGGCCCCGATGGTGCAGGTCAAAATAAGAAGGTTTTATTGATAAAAACCATCAAAATAAACAAATATAAAAGTGATCACAATTAAAAAAGAGCAATGTGGGAATAGGTATAACCTGGTCCGACGCGTTTCGTGTAATACACACTTCAACTGGGGCATCTTGTTCATTATAGCCACCTGGCGCAGTATCAGTATTTTAATGAAGAAATCTGCTGTGTCTGCAACTGTTTAAAAGTAGTTAATCCTTAGGGAGTAACTTACCAAAAAGAAATTCCTTTTGCAGAGGATGACAAAACTTTACTGGTAAAATCAGTGAGCCAATCACACAAAAAGGACATTACATTTCTGGGAGTGTTCTATACACCAGCCGTGTACAGAAAGCCTCCAGATTGCTGTATTGAAATGACATTTTTGAATATTTTTAGAAAAATTATAGTGATTTCAGAGTAAAATGAAAGGTCATATTTAATAACTGTAAATTACAAAAAAGCTTGTGTAGCATTTTTTTTAATTTTATTAATAAAAGTGGAGTTCTCCTTTAATTAAATTAACTTATGGCAGTTGGCCTTGCCCCGTATAACCTCCTCCATCCACCAACAAAGGCTGTCTTATAGCTATGAAATTCACTGACAGCCAGTATATTTACTGATTAGCATATTATGGGAGATGACGACAAAGAAGCAGAAGCTATGTGGCTTTGCTCCCACGTTCTCAGGAAGCAGGGGGTGGAAGGTCTTTCAGTCTATAGCATAGGTGATGTTGTAAACCCTGTTTTATGACACACGAGATGTGCAGAACCCCTTGAGTTAATATAATTTGTAATACTCTTTTAACGTCAAAAAAAATATTTTTAAACTTAATTTGGGTTCCCATCCCACAAGTTGCAGGTCTAGTGTCTATTGTGTAACCTGTTATAATGTAAAATTTATTTTAATGCTTCTGTGCTTAGAGCTAGTGAAAGCAGTGTTTCAATATTTACTGCAGAGAGACATCAAACCAGTTCAATTACTTATCTGAAAAAAAAAAAATTGTGAAAAACTTGGCCCTTGAGCTTTAAGGTTCTTACTCACTTGTTTTACATATGTATGTGAATTTTGTTGAAAACTTTTTATTTTATGTAAAAATGAGTATAACAGGGCAGAGATGCCTAGGCAATGCCTAGGCAGACACGCCACCTTTTTGTTAACGGCCATATATAAATCGGATTTATATTGTGTGAATGCCGTAGACCAGGGATATGCAATTAGCGGACCTCCAGCTGTTGCAGAACTACAAATCACATGAGGCATAGCAAAACTCTGATAGCCACAAGCATGACACCCAGAGGCATGATGGGACTTGTAGTTTTTCTACAGCTAGAGGTCCGCTAATTGCATATCCCTGCCATAGACTATTATACTTGCCCATTGGCCGGGTGGATCGTGCTACCTGGTAGAATACTGTACTTGTCCCAGACTACCTTTGTATGGCTCTGGTTTTCTAAACTTGTAACGCCTGTATATTCTGTACCACATTGATGGATTGTTGATTGTTTTGCTGTTATGCGCAACAAAATTTCAACTTAAAAAAAAAAAAAAGTTTTATTTACAAATGCCAACTTTCAATGCTATATATCTTTAACTAGAACTTTAATCAACATCTTTGCAAAAGCTAGTGGGAAGACAATGTGGGGATGATATGTTGCCTCATCACCGCTTGCTTTACCCCTTAAAATACAGACCCATTTTACCACAACTGTTGCAGGGCAGTTGTAGCACAGACCCATTCACTTGAATGGGTCGCGTTCAGTGGCAATTTCACCTGACAAAACTGACATATCATTTAATTTTTGCTGTGGTCAAGATGCATAGAATCGTGACCGTGGCATGTGTATAGGCCATAGGCCCGAGCGGCTGCATGCCCTAGTTTAGGTGGGTGGTCAGGTGGTAGTGAACTTGTTAACTGGGGAATTTCTATTTTTTTGTGTCAGTGTGCAAGGGTTTAATCCTACTTTTTAAATGTAATTGAACTTCTAAGACATGTGCCGCTTACAGCTGAGTATATTAAGTACATTAATTGCAATATTTTGATAGGTTGCTTAAATATAGAACATTGATCCTACTATTACCTGCCAAGATTCAGCATTGCCTGTGTAAAACAAACTACTGGCACACTGTACTAGACCCTATAGCAATCGCTTGGTCTACTGGTATTGTATTTACGCCTTTGATTTTAAGCTTTCATCAGAAATATCGCTCGATTCAATTCTATCATTTATAACTTTTATTTCACCTGTCTGCTGATCCTGTATTGTGCTAGCTAGTGTTTTACTGATACCAGGTTGTCCCCCATTCCAAAGATGAAGATGGGGTAACCCCAAGGCTCTACTCCTCACTGAAACCCAACGCATATGGCTATCAACATGGATGGTCCACTTCCGTCTCTGTCCTGTCTGTTCATACCCTTGCCTTCCATAACAACTCCTCCTATGCTTGCTCAGATGCTTGGCTTTTACCCCATACCCTGTCCAACTTGGACCACAAACCTCTGATTTCTGTTTAGCCCAGCAGGATATGCCACTAAAATTCTTGTGATACAGTTGCTTCATACTAGAAGTCATAAAATCCCTTAAATAAGACAAGTTCTCCCTTGCTAACAAAGATAGCATCCTGTGGTTGTGTGTAAGCAATTCTCGTACATACACATACAAATTATTCATCCACATTTAGCGCATCACTAGCAATGGATGTTCCAATGCCACTGAACAAAAAACAGTCAGGGTAGAGCACTTCATATACATATATCTTTGATCACCTCATCTTGAGTACTGTATAATTAGAATAACATATTACATGTATTTGTAGGCTTCTGTAGGTTGGTCCAATGCACTTTACATTGTTGATTGAATTCATTATCATCAAGGTAATATGTACCAGAATATAGCTGCTATTACGCTGCATCCATTTTGTCTTCTTTATTCTCACACATCATTGCCATTGCTGAAGACAGCTTATACCTCTGGGGCTTCTTGAGCATTATATGTCACATGTAGGAAGGATAACTACTAGAAATGTCAGTAAGACAAACCTATTGTCAGTATTACTCACCATATTTTCATCAGCAACCTACATTCTACATATATATCTCTGACATTAACAAACTGGGCTATAATAATCCAGCACCCCTACACATTTTAATGTTTTCTGATTATGTTAAATTTTGTTGCCATGTTTCCAGTGGCTGATGCAAATGTTGAACTGATTTGTAACTTACCAGCAATAAATAAATCTTATAAATGCCTTAGCTCACACTAAATATATATATATATATGTGTGTATGTGTATGTGTAAACCTCAGCAATTAAAGTATCTTTTCTTTCTTTTTGTTCTGTTAAATGTACAATTGAAAGTGTTTTGTGCTATTTGTTTTATAACTTATGGCTGATGCTAAAAGGCTCAGGAAGCACTAACAGATCTAGCCTTGGCCAAAAAAATAGGAACATTGCCCTTAAAGTCATACGCTTGAATGATGAGTTGTTGAATGTGGGGGCCTTCCAAAATAACAAATAGAGAGCTGGGCTAATGAAAAGAGAAGATGGTTTGCTTCTCTCAAGAGAGAGAGTGGATGTTTGATCTTATTTTTAATGTTAACAAAAAACTGAGGCTTGCTGGGAGTGGGAAGGGTTATTTGGGATTATCCTTACAGCTTTGTTTGCCAGTGACCAAACTCCTGAAGGCAGCAGCATAACCCGAGGTAAGGAATATCACATTCTATGTCCTGTACAATGAGCAAAGGTTTTTCGTTCCTGCTTAAGCACTCATTGATGATTTCTCCTCACTTCCTGTTCTGTATGTGTCATGAACGCACTGCTCATAGTCCTGCAACTGGTCTGAGGCACACAGGTTCACAGAGGCGCAGTCCAGCTAACAGGCATCCAGCGGTGAACAGACGCGCGCCAATGCACATGCGCAAATCACCAAGATTGCGCATTTGTGCACAGTGACATTGCCTTGTCGCCCAGTGGCCTTTAAAAGGGCTCCAGCTGCATTAGTTTGTTGCTGTTTGATCTGCAGCTTTACCTTGTGACCTGATCTTGAACCTGCATCTGATCCAATACTGACCCAGCTTCCTGACCTCGCTGCTGTCTCCAGTCCTGACCCTTGACTTCCTTGACCTTGCTCTGTTTACTTGTCTGCCTGATCCTCCCTTACCAACCCAGCCTGAACTCTGACCTTGTCTGACCTTGCTCCTGCCTGCTGTCTTGCATCTGTGTGCATCTGCATCTGCTGCCCCTCAGCGCACCTGCATCCACTGACCTGCATTCTCAGCACACCTGCATCTGCTGACCTGCATCCCCAGCGTACCTGCATCCTGTATCCTGCATCCACAGCACCTAAGCCGGTTCCTGTCTCTGTCAGCTGCCATCATCTCCAGCCAAGAGAACTCTGCAGGCACTCAAATTTCACTGTGCTCCTACTATCACTGTCTCAACTCCAGTGACTCCGGAGCCAGAGCTGTATGAGAGGTCTCCCTCTGCACGTCAGGCTCACCTACAAGGTACGTGTCAGTATGACACCCATCAAATAGACAGAGAGTGGAAAAATTTGCCTTCCTGCTCTGCTAAATAGATAAAAAGTAAGGAGAAATCTCCCAAATTACACACAAACAGAAAATAAATAAACCTGGCAAGTGTTGTAATCCTTTAAAGGCAAAGGAATTTGCTTTTAAAGGACCATAAACAATTTAGCCTGCAGGATGCATAATGCTGATTTTACTTAACTAAGCTCTGTTGGGAGTCTGGTGGGCATTGAGCCATTAAAAAAAACCTTGCTTGTCGATAGTACAGCCTTGAATCCAAGCGCCATCCCCCTTGACATATTCCGAAACATCAGATAATGCAACTGTGTCACTTCTTTTATTGCCTGGATCTTTTGGCAATTTAACCTATAAAAAAGGAAAGTGTCTCCTAAATCCTTCTGCACCACTTGTTACTTTTGGTCTAGCATGGAAGTCTTCCACCCCTCAGCTGCTCAGATTTGAATAACACCGTAGCAATAGCTGTCTATTCCTACTTTAAAGAGGAACTGTAGTCTGCTCACATAATTTGTAATAAAAACATCTTTGCCATTCTGAAGCTTCCCTCCAACCACTTTGCATATTTTATATATACTGTGATTCTGTACTTGACAAATATGCTTCAGAAATTACCCT
Organism: Lithobates sylvaticus; assembly: GCA_028564925.1. Lineage (NCBI taxonomy): Eukaryota > Metazoa > Chordata > Amphibia > Anura > Ranidae > Lithobates > Lithobates sylvaticus. The sequence continues at coordinate 261,844,157 of CM053028.1, forward strand.
CCACTGAGTCTGGCTGCAATCATTTTAACTGTGTGCAGAGCTGCTGCCTGTTCACTTCCTGGATTTACACAGACACACAGAGGCACACCTGCAGCTCGCATTGGCCCTCTTATGACTCACCCCCCCATCCTGGCAAACTCTCACGAGAGTGAGAGAGAGCTGTGCATGATGTCATAAGCCTAGGCTAATGACCAGACAAGAAACAGGAAGTGGGCTGTATAGGGTATTTACTGGAAAAAAAATAGTTTTACTATCCAAAGGTAAAACAACAAGGGCAGAAGATTTCATCAATGGAAAGTTGAAAAAATGACTGAAGTTCCGCTTTAAGGCATATTCTAGAATCTAGCTTGGTCAGCTGCTAGGGTGCAGACACACAGTAATAAAAGTGAAAAAATATTTTGTTCTGCTTTAGATTTATAATCAATCAAGGCCCAAGCCACATGTGAGTTTAGAAATGACCACAGGAATTCAGAACCAAGGCTACAAAATATCAAATTTTCTCCTGCATTGGTCCCTGTGACAACATATGCATTACAATATGGCAGTTTGATTTTTTTACATATTGGCTGTTGCTGTAAAAAACACAATCAGTCATGCCATTTTACATAGTACAGTAGTTTTTTATTCCAGTTGTAATATAGCATGGCAAAGATGTCATAATTGTATGTAATTATATAGGCAATGAAGTGACTATTTACATTGAAGTGTATCTAAAACCAATCACTAAAATCATATGTGCTTTAACATGTTAATGTCATTCCAAAAGTCATTTTGAATATTTTTAAATCTCCAGCTTTAATTAAAATAGTACCTGGTGACCCTTCCATGAAGACCCTTGCTCAGGCACTTCCTGTTATAGTGTGACAATGCTCTGTTTCAGTCTCCAATGTGGGGTCTTGCATTGTCACCTTGTCACATAGGATTCAATTGGTGACTGTGGGTGGCTGTATTAGAAAGCATGATACAGGTGTGGTCCATTGTTGTCACCTTCCCGAAAAATGCCTTGAGAAAATCTTTGAAGTCAACCCTGTAGTGCATGCATAAAGACAGAGGCTGCAGGAGATCAGCTACATTGATATTGCCACAAAGGATGATAAAAAGGAAAAACATGGATTTTCTTTTTAAAAAATTACAAATAATTCTGATACATAGTGCTGTAGCTAACTACGTGTCATTGAATTAGGGTTCACATCTACTTTAACCACTTCCAGACCAGCCTCGTTTTGGATTTTAGGTGTTTACATGTTTAAAACTGTTTTTTTTGCTAGAAAATGACTTAGAACCCCCAAACATTATATATTGTTTTTTTTCTAACATCCTAGAGAATAAAATGGCGGTCGTTGCAATACTTTTTTTCACACCGTATTTGCGCAGCGGTCTTACAAGCGCACTTTTTTTGGAAAAAAGTCACTTTTTTGAATAAAAAAATAAGACAACCGTAAAATTAGCCCAATATTTTTTTGGATTGTGAAAGATAATGTTACGCCGAGTAAATTGATACCCAACATGTCACGCTTCAAAATTTCGGCCGCTCGTGGAATGGCGTCAAACTTTTACCCTCAAAAATCTCCATAAGCGACATTTAAAAAATTCTACAGGTTGCATTTTTTGAGTTACAGAGGAGGTCTATGGCTAGAATTATTGCTCTCGCTCTACCGATCGTGGCGATACATCACATGTGTCGTTTGACTACCGTTTTCATATGCGGGCGCTGCTCACGTATGCGTTCGCTTCTGCGCGCGAGCTCGTCAAGACGGGGTGTTTTAAAAAAATTTTTTTTGTTTTTTATTATTTATTTTACTTAATTGTATTATTTTTTACACAGTTTTAAAAAAAAAAAAAAAATTGATCACTTTTATTCCTATTACAAGGAATGTAAACATCCCTTGTAATAGAAAAAAGCATGACAGGTCCTCTTAAATATGAGATCTGGGGTCAAAAAGTCCTCAGATCTCATATTTGGACTTCAATGGGAAAAAAAAAAAAAAAATTTAAAAAAATGTCATTTAAAAAAATGACATTTGTAAATTTCCCTTTAAGACGTATGGGCGGAAGTGACGTTTTTGACGTCGCTTCCGCCCTCCTATGGTATAGAGATGAGTGACGGCCATCTTAGCCTCACTCATTTCTATACACAGGCAGGGAACGGACCCGATCGCCTCCGCCGCTGCCGACGGTTCCGGTAAGCGGCGGAAGGCACGGGAGAGCGGCGGGAGGGGGGGGGCACCTCTCCCGCCGCCGATAACGGTGATCTCGCGGCGAATCCGCCGCAATGACCACCATTATCGGAAAGGGGACCGCTCACTGTAAAGAGGGATACCTCGGTTGTGGCAGCAGCTGCTGCCGTTACCGAGATATCCCTCTTCAAAAAAATGACGTATATATACAGTGAGCGGTCGTGAAGTGGTTAAAGGGGATCTATAGTCACGGCATACATTTTTATTTTATAACATCGTCATTGTAATTTAATACTTGAAAAATCTCCTTTCATGTTGTAAGTTCTGCCTGTCTGCTGACCATCTCCTTCTACAACTTCCTGGATTCCCTGCATGCTTTGCAGCCACTCCTCTGCTGTTTTTACGTTCAATTTCTAAGGACTACATATCCCATGGTACCTTGCTGCCTGCAAGCTGTGGTTTCTATACTGAATCTGTCTCCTGAAACTGCTCCTCTTATACCCTCTGAAATTCAGAAGGCAGGATCTAAGAAATGTGTGACACAGTAGTGCCCACCCATAGGGCATAGTAAATACGTGTTACAGAATTCAAGTAAGTAAATGTGTGGGGATCTTCACAAAGTGTAGTAGGCTAAATACATTTTGACCATGGTTGCGCTCTAATGACTGTTCTAGAAGAGATTAAATCTATTTTTAGTGCAAGGCAACAATCTGCTATGCTTGCGTGAGTAAGCTATACATGCCTTCCAATATGCAGCCCGAGTTTTATCAAAGGTCTGAGCATTGGGATCTAAACTAACCAAAGTGCCCGCTTGTATTCATCCTTCCTAACCACACATCATGATGCTGATACAGATGTACTGAATCACTAAAGTAGGGAAAATGTGTCTCTATTAAAAGCAATGCAGATAAATAATGATAAAGTATGCCTTCCCTGAATTCTTTTTTTTTTTAGATTTCATAATTATTGTTTGCTAATTTTAACTGGGAAAATCGGTACATCCGCATGAAACACCAGTAGAAACATGTGATTCTGGTCATGTCTGGTTACTTTGCTGTGGTCAAAGCAATTGGTCTATCCATCAAATTCAGCTCACTAATTACATAGGCTTTAACTAACACTTTTGCCTATGATGAGAGGGTTGAATGATGGCCTTAGAAATAAAAAGTGGGTGTCTCCCACTATTTGTGCCAAAGCTGTCATCGTGTAAGAAGCTAAGCCGAATTAAGAGCTTTCCTACATAGTTAAAAGCATGAAAAACATGCAGAGAAACAACATTACTGTGCAGGTAGTCGCAGCTCAGCACAATACGTGAAACTATTTTTAAGAAACCCTGTCGTTTAGCAGGTAATTGTATAGTTTGTTGAAATAGAACACCTTTTAGCAACTGAACTATGTAAACTGAAGCAAATAAGAAACAGTGCTGTTGTTGATTGGAACCCTATTAAGATTTACTTTCTAACTATCCCCAGGAAAGTGAAACAAAAAAACCTGACTGCTTAAAACTGGTATTAAAACACATAAAAAAAAATAGGCATCACATACTAGCACATTATGACACTTACCTGAAAACCAATCCCTCCAGCGGTGCTTTGTCACCACTGAAGGTGCTTCCATCTTCACCTGGCCTTCCTTTCTAGATTCGCAGGCCTCTGCGATATGAATGGCCGAGACGAAGATGACGTCACTCCCGCGGATGCGTGACGTCACCGACTGCATCTAAAGTAAATTTCTCCTTAACGATGCAGGTTTAGGAGGTATTTACTGTACCTATAGGTAAGCCTTATTATAGGCTTACCTATAGGTAAAAATCATACAAGGAAGTTTACTCCCACTTTCATAGTTTACCTGGTTAGAAATGACCTGCGTTTTTTACATAGCAAGAAAGAACCATGGGACATCAAATAGCCATGTTACAGTACATATTTATTATGCTATTTGTAAAATGTATTACACAATATATGCACATATGCCTTACTAGACAGTGTGCATGCAAAAGCCAATAATAAAACAATTGTTTGTTATCAATAATATACTCTGTAACACTAAGGCAGGCCATAGATGGTGCAAATTTCTTTCCTGCAACCAAATGTTGCAGGAAAGAAATTTTCACAAATTCCCCATCACCACAGACAGTGCTGACAGGGGAATCCCTCCTGCGGAGACATTGTTTTGTATAGAAGACAGTGATTATTGCTAGAGGCTATAGCAGCCGTTAGTGATAATCATAAGTAATATCCGGCAGCCTGGTTGTACCCAAGTTGATTGATTGATCAGCTTGGTACATTCAGCCTGGCCATACACAGTTCAAATCTCGGCCAGTTCCTGCTGAACCAGCTGAAATTCGAACCGTCTATAGCCAGCATTAGGGGTGTATTTTTAAACATATTTGTGGTGCTATTCACCTTGTGAAATTGCAGGTACAGTGGTGTGAAAAAGTGTTTGCCCCCTTCCTCATTTCCTGTTCCTTTGCATGTTTGTCACACTTAAGTGTTTCGGAACATCAAACCAATTTAAACAATAGTCAAGGACAACACAAGTAAACACAAAATGCAATTTGTAAATGAAGGTGTTTATTATTAAAGGTGAAAAAAAATCCAAACCATCATGGCCCTGTGTGAAAAAGTGATTGCCCCCCTTGTTAAAACATACTATAACTGTGGTTGTCCACACCTGAGTTCAATTTCTCTAGCCACACCCAGGCCTGATTATTGCCACACCTGTTCACAATCAAGGCATCACTTAAATAGGAGCTGCTTGACACAGTAAGGTCCACCAGAAGATCCTTAAAAGCTACACATCATGCCGAGACCCAAAGAAATTCAGGAACAATTGAGAAAGAAAGTAATTGAGATCTATCAGTCTGGAAAGGGTTATAAAGCCATTTCCAAAGCTTTGGGAATCCAGCGAACCACAGTGAGAGCCATTATCCACAAATGGCGAAGACATGGAAAAGTGGTGAACCTTCCCAGGAGTGGCCGGCCGCCCAAAATTACCCCAAGAGCGCAGCGACGACTCATCCAAGAGGTCACAAAAGACCCGACAACAACGTCCAAGGAACTGCAGGCCTCACTTGCCTCAGTTAAGGTCAGCGTTCATGCCTCCACCATCAGGAAAAGACTGGGCAAAAATGGCCTGCATGGCAGAGTTCCAAGGAGAAAACCACTGCTGAGCAAAAAGAACATCAAAGCTCGTCTCAATTTCTCCACAACACATCTTGATGATCCCCAAGACTTTTGGGACAACATTCTGTGGAACGATGAGACAAAAGTGGAACTCTTTGGAAGGTGTGTGTCCAAGTATATCTGGCGTAGAAGGAACACTGCATTTCAGAAAAAGAACATTATACCAACAGTAAAATATGGTGGTGGTAGTGTGATGGTCTGGGGCTGTTTTGCTGCTTCAGGACCTGGAAGACTTGCCGTGATAAAAGGAACTATGAATTCTGCTGTCTACCAAGAGATCCTGAAGGAGAATGTCCGACCATCTGTTCGTGTACTCAAGCTGAAACGAACTTGGGTTCTGCAGCAGGACAATGATCCTAAACACACCAGCAAGTCCACCACCGAATGGCTGAAGAAAAACAAAATGAAGACTTTGGAGTGGCCTAGCCAAAGTCCTGACCTGAATCCTATTGAGATGTTGTGGTATGACCTTAAAAAGGCCGTTCATGCTCGAAAACCCTCTAATGTAACTGAATTAGGACAATTCTGCAAAGATGAGTGGGCCAAAATTCCTCCAGGACGCTGTAAAAGCCTCATTGCACGTTATCGCAAACGCTTGGTTGCAGTTGTTGCTGCTAAGGGTGGCCCAACCAGTTATTAGGTTTAGGGGGCAATCACTTTTTCACACAGGGCCATGATGGTTTGGATTTTTTTTCACCTTTAATAATAAACACCTTCATTTACAAATTGCATTTTGTGTTTACTTGTGTTGTCCTTGACTATTGTTTAAATTGGTTTGATGTTCCGAAACACTTAAGTGTGACAAACATGCAAAGGAACAGGAAATGAGGAAGGGGGCAAACACTTTTTCACACCACTGTATATTCATTCTGTGCGATTGGGGGCAAAATTGAATATTACTGAGCTATTTTCTCCCTAGGTTGAATGCTTCTCAAAGTAGAGTCGGAATAGAGTAAATTAGGCAAACCCTGCATTATGGCCATTAGATGGCTCAAAGGAAACTTATTTACTATGACTGTTAGCTCCATCTAAACGCCATTATTATTATTATTATTATACAGGATTTATATAGCGCCAACAGTTTACGCAGCGCTTTACAATATAAAAGGTAGATCAATACAGTTATAATACAATAAAATACAAGAGGATTAAGAGGGCACTGCTCAGAAGAGCTTACAATCCAATAGGGTGGGGCAAGTAGTACAAAAGGTTGTAACTGTGGGGAATGAGCTGATGGAAGTGGTAAAAGATTAGTTGGAGATGTAATAGGCTTTCCTGAAGAGATGAGTTTTCAGGGATCGCCTGAAGGTAGCAAGAGTAGGGGATAGCCAGACAGGTTGAGGTAGCAAGTTCCAGAGGATGGGAGAGGCTCTGGAGAAATCCTGGAGATGAGCATGGGAGGAGGAGATGAGAGAGCTTGAAAGTAGGAGGTCTTGAGAAGAGCGGAGAGGATGGTTTGGGTGATATTTGGAGACAAGATTGGTGATGTAGCTCGGGGCAGAGTTGTGAATGTCTTTGCATGTTGTGGTTAGTGTTTCAAATTTAATTTGCTGGGTGACTGGGAGCCAGTGTAAGGATTGGAGGAAAGGGTTGGCAGACACTGAGCAGTTGGTAAGGTGGATAAGTCTGGCAGCAGCATTCATGATAGACTGAAGAGGGGATAGTGTCAGGGCTGGGCTCAGCCCTTCCTTCCTTCAAAGCTGGCCGCTCAGCTGTCGGCTAATTGCCAGCTCCTTTCTCTCCACAGTGACTCACCTGTTTATGATATTCTTCTTATCAGTCCTGCCTACTTAAGCCGTCCAGCCCAGATGATCTCTGCCTTCGCCTTGGTCACATCTCTAGAGACGCTCTCCTGTGTTCCTGTTAAAGACTTGCTTGGCTGACATTCCTTCTGGCTCCAGATCCTGCTTGCTGTTCTACTACACTCATCTCTGGCTCCCTGACGTTTTGGCTTGTCTGACTATTCTTTCCGGTTCCTGAACTATGTTTTGACTACGTTTACTGTGTTTATCTTTTTATTATTATTATTATTATTATTATTATTATTAATAAACAAGTGTGATTTAACTGTGTACTCATGGTTTCTGACAGATAGAATAGGGAGAGGCAGGCCAATGAGAAGGGAGTTGCAATAGTCAAGGCGAGAGATAAGGGAGTGAATGAGGAGCTTGGTGGTTTCATTTGGTAAAAAGGGGCAAATTTAAGGCTGGATTCACACCTATGCAGTTTTAGTGCTTTTTGCATTTGGCAGATTTGCACTACAGTCCACTTAAAATTGTTTTCTATGGAACACGTTCTGTAGTGCAAATCTGCAAAAAGAAAAAAGCACAAAAAATGCTTAGGTGTGAATCCAGCCTTAGAGATGTTACAGAGGTGAATTCTACAAACTTTTGACAACGATTGGACTTGAGGCTGAAATGACAAGTCAGAGTCTAGGATTACACCTAGTCCCCTGGTGTGAGGGTTGGGACTGATGGTTGCATTGTTGATTTTGATGAAAAAATCATGGGGGGGCACAGGCAGGGGGGAATATTAATTTCTCAGTTTTAGAGAGATTTTGTTTAAGGAAGTGGTGCGACATCCATGCTGATATGTCAGTTAGTGAGTTAGTAATGCGAGAGGAGACTGAAGGAGTGAGGTGTAGACAGATTTGGGTGTCATCGGCGTATAAGTGGTTTTGGAAGCCGTGGGCGGTTATCAAGTGACCAAGGGAGGAGGTGTAGATAGAGAAGAGAAGGAGCCCAAGAACAGAGCCTTGTGGGACCCCCAAGGAAAGGGCAAATGGAGAGGAGGAGACAGAGATGTAGGTAAAAGGAGCACTGTGATAGATAAGCAGAGAACCAGAATAGAGCAGAATCTTGGAGGCCAAGGGAATGTAGTTTATTGAGAAGGGGCGGGTGGTCAACGGTATCTAAGGCCACAGACAGGTCAAGTAGTAGGAGTATGGAGTACTGGCTGTTGATTTTAGCAGTTAGTAAATCGTTAGTGAATTTTAGTAAGGCAGTTTCCGTGGAGTGCTGAGAGGGAAAGCCAGACTGTAAGGGGTCAAGAAGGTTATTTTCACTGAGGTAGGAGCTAAGGGATTTGTAGACTAAGCATTCTAGAAGTTTAGAGGTGAATGGGAGCAATGAGATGGGTCTTAAGTTGTTCAGGTTGGTGGAGTCCAGTGAGGGCCCTTTAAGTAAGGGAGTGATCTCACATGTTTTAGAGGGGAGGGGAAGGTGCCACTAGAGAGGGAGAGATTGAAGATGTGAGTGAGGGAGCATAGGATAGAAGACGAGGGTGACCGTAGTAGCTGTGAGGGAACAGGATCCAAGGGACAATTGGTTAGGTGGGCATCTGAGAAAAGTTTTGTAACCTCTGCAGTAGAAGCCAATTCAAAAGGGGAGAGTGTTGAATGTGCTGTTAGGCAAGGTATGTTGGGTTGGGAAGATGTACGCTCAGTGGAGGTGTCCTCACGAATTGCATCAATCTTGTCTTTGAAGTGATTGGCAATCTCTTGGGCAGTGAATGAGTTAGTGGGTAGAGTGGGTGGTGGATAAAGCAGCGAGTCAAAGGTGGAGAGGAGCCGACAGGGACTGGATGACAAGGTATTAATAAGAGAGACAAAGTAGGCTTGTTTGGCAGCATGGAGGCAGGACTTTTTTTTAGGTATTTTAGAAGAGCATATTTATATAGGGTGAAGTCTTGCAGGCATTTGGTTTTATGCCACAGTCGTTCAAGAGCACGGCAATGTCTGTTGAGATTTCTAGTGTTGTAAGTTTGCCAGGGCTGTAACGGTCAGGGCCTGATTCTGCATGTGGTAGAGGAGCAAGTGCATCTAGTGATGATGAGAGTGAACTGTTGTAGACAGAGGTAGCAGGACAGGACAGGGGAGAGATTATGTCATATAGGTGGTCAGTAGCAGAATAGAGAAGAGAAGCGTTCAAGTGGTGAAGGTTCCTACAAATAATTGTTTGCTGCTTGGGGGGATGGGTGGTTGGAGGCAAGGATACAGTAAAACTGATGAGGTTGTGATCAGAGAGAAGAAAGGGGGTGTTAGTGAGGTTGCCAGGATTGCAGAGATGGGAGAATTAAAGGTCAAGGTTATTACCATTGGAGTGGAAGTATGTGTCCATTGGGTTAGGTCAAAAGATGAGGTGAAGTTGAGCTGTAGTTGGGCTGCTAACATTGATATGAATGTTGAAGTCACCAAGAATGATAGTGGGTATTTCAGAGGAGAGAAAGTAGGATAGCCAGGCAGCAAAGTCATCAAGAAAGTGCGATACTGGTCCATGAAGCCGATAAATTCCTGCAATCCTCAGAGAAATGGGAGTAAACACACGAATACAGTGCATCTCAAAAGAAGAGAGGGATAGAGAGGGAGGGATAGGAAGGACTTGGAAGGTGCTTTGTGGGGATAAAAGGAATCCAACTCCACCCCCTTTCTGTCCGTTGGGTCTGGGTGAGTGAGTCCAATGGAGGCCACCATGGGAGAGGGCAGCAGGAGAAGCTGAGTCAAAATTTTGAAGCCAGGTTTTGGTTATGGCGAGTATGCTAAAGCCATGAGAGATGAAGCGGTCATGTACAGATGTTAGCTTGTTACAGATGGAGCGGGCATTTCAAAGGGCGTATGAGATTGGTGGGCTGCTTTGAGGAAATAATGTGGTATTTTCCTGATTCGCACAATCAACCTGGAGAGAAGATCCTAATAACATTCAATTTTGTCCCCATTCGCATAGAACGTATGTACATTCAATTTCACAGGGCAAACATCTCTGTACATTTTTTTAAATACATTTTACTGTAAGGTGAAATGTGACATCCAAAATACCACATTCTTAACTAAGCAATAAAGCCATGTGGCAGTTCATGTATGCCTTTTTGGGCCCTTGTATTACACGTTTTCCTGATTGTGATTGTAAGGTGGCATCATGCTAAGCATTGCAAGGTGTATCTTATTGAAGACAGATGAAACAAAAAAATTCACACCGTAGCACTAAGGATGTTGAGGCCAAGTAGAGCATCAATATGGGAAACTCCTCAGCATTTTGTGTTACACAGAAATGATCACCCACTGCACCCCCCTTTCGATTTGGGGATTCTTGCTACTGAATAAAACAATACAGAAAAAAAGAGAGGGCGCAAAGGCCTAATGTGGTATAAAAGTTTATTGGAATAAAAACAAGCCAAAAACATACTCACAAAATACCCACAGGCCAAATGGGTTGTGTATATAAAGCCAACGTGAGAAGAAGTCAGGTGGTGGAGATAGTATTATGCTCTGAAGAAAGGGCCTTATCCCTTAAAACGTGTCAACCTGGTTGTTCCAGTTGATGCACAGGTCTTGATGACACATCTCCATATCTTGAACTCTTCTAACTTGGCTTTAGTGAGTATACAGTAAGTCCCCTACATATGAACATTCAACTTGCAAACTTTGAAAGATGCAAACGTCCAGTCCTGTAAAACTGGGTACACACACTCAGTTTTTTTCTGTTCAACCCAGCGGGACAGATCGCCGTACCAACATAGGCAATGTTGGTGCAGCAATCAGCCATGCTGTACCTTTTGCCAGAACACACTAATCATCACTCGTAACCTTTGTCTGAAAGCTGACCTTTGCTGGACTTGCGAACAAGTTGAACTTACGAACGAGCTCCCGTAATCAAACTCACTCGTAAGTAGAGGACTTACTCTATGATTTTGGCTTGTTTTTATTCCAATAGACTTTTTCAGGTAATTAATCCTTTGCGCCCTCTTTTTTTTTTCTGTATTCTGTTATACAATATGTAAATAAATATATACTTTATTTAAAATTACCTTTCAATGTGATCGTATGCACTGAAACTGATTCTGGAGATTACAAATTAACTTGTCAATGCTGGAAGTTTATTCCTCCATTAGTGGGCTAAGGTGAACAGGGCACGATCAAGTCACAAAATAAATTTTTTCTTACTTTAAGTCTCTAGCACACATTTTGCTTTTTCCTATGTGTTAGCTGAACTCAAGCACACAGCTCGCTTTTCGGTATTCATATAATTAGTGAGAGCTGCACGCCAGCACACACAGCCCATTCCCCATAATTCACGTCACTATGGATATCTGCACTCCAGTACACACAGCCTACTCCCCAGTGTCCATGTCAGCAGTAAAATTTACACTTCAGTACTTACAGCTTTATCCCCAGTATCCACATCAACAATGATAATTTTCAAGTATTTTCATTACTTTTTTTTTTTTAAGAAGAACACATTTTTTATACAGTACAGCTGAATCCCTGTCTTATTAATTACTACGAAGGTAAGGGTGTGCATTCTATAGTAAACCTCCTTTTTGTCACACAACACAAAAAAAAAAACAGAAACATTATACAATATTGTTGTGTAGGTAGAAATAAACTCAGCAGAGGACCTTAGGGAGACAAGCTTCATTCACAAGACATCAAACCTACTGGAAAATGTCTCACAATCGTTTTCTATTATTATAACAAAAGATTCTATAGAACAGAGGATTTTAACCTTTAATGATTACAGGCCCTCAAGGGATTGCCTAATATGTCTCCATATCTTTTTTGCCAGACTGTCTAATCATTATCATCACTGACTATATTTCCAAACCTAAAATGTTATATAATAGCAGAGCATGTCCCCAAAAAGTCTATATAATTTGACAGTGTGACTGAGCATTGTGAGAGATCCCCATCTGGCAGACTGTCTTATCTGGAGTTGTCCCATAATCTGTTGCTGACCACCATCGGTTCCTAGCTCTGGTAGAGTTCTTCTACCATCAGGGTGACAATACATTGGTTGTCTCTATGCAGAAGCATTAGTTCTTTGACCACATTAAGCCACAGAAAGATTTGCTGCCTTGCTGAGCATGTAAAGGGCATGTGTAGGTGCAAAATGGCAAATCACTAGTACACAAGCTAGCTATAAGTAATACGATTTATGCTGTTTTTGTACAATCACAACCAGAAATGGAGGTACAGCTACTGACATTGTTACTCTCATATCATCTGACACATTAAGATGATTTCTCCTTCCTGATTTCAGCTTCAACAAAGCAGAAATTCCTGATAAGTAGTTGTGAAGGAAACCAAAACATTCATTGCCCTCATCACCAAGATAGGGTAAGTTGAAAACTGCCTATTCCAAAATTGCTTGGTATCTATCCCAACCTTGTAAAGTCAGCTTTCTTTCTTGGATCTCAGATTAACTATAACGGTGATAGTAAATCATCCTTTGATTTGATTATACTGTAAATTAGATTCTAATCTTACAACGTGTGTCTTTTTATTATTCAGAGATACAGTTCCAAAACTCCATCAATTGGTTTCCATACCCCCAAGGGGTATAATTAGTCCCAGTAAGAAATAAAACCATCACCCTACCCTTGCAGGGCAAAATTACAATATCTCCGCAAAGGACTTCCCAACCGCCTCACCTTACCAGCACTCATTCGCCACACCTTCCTTCTCTGAAGCTGGTGACAATATGCAGCACTTCCAGGTAAGGAAGGGCATGTGAGCTCCTCCGATGTGAGAGTGCTTGGGTCTAGCAGCCAATCATTAGGCCAAGGGCTGTCACTTACAGTGTTACATCATTGCTACCCCAGATTATCAGCACAAGTAATTTCAGAGAAGCAAGGTACCACTAGGGAGCACTTGTAAGCTGAGTAAGGAGGAAATGGGGGGCTTGGTACAGGCCCTGTTACCTTACCCTACCTGGGCAAAGTGATTGTGTCTCTTTAGGGCCTTTAGCTCTACCAATCAACTTCTGTTCAACTGCCCTGTCAGATTTTCCCTGCTGAATCAGACTGGCCTGCTAAAGCCAGTAGTGTATGGCCTCCCTGCTGTCGGAATATAATAGCTCAGCAGGGGATGATTCCCGATTCCACATTGATTGTGCGGATGGGGGAACCAAGTCCGTAATTTTTTTCAACCTCCTGGTTGAACAACAAAAAAAATCAATCATCTAAGGGCTGCCTCAGACTCTTTGTTAAACAGAAAAAGTGTTTTCATATCAGAAAACCAAAATCTGGAGTAGCTGTGTATAGCAACCAATCAGCTTTTGTCTTTTATTTTCAAGCTTAAGGCTCCATGCACACTGAAGCTCATAAACTGCAGTTTATTGGAGTTTTGGCGTTTTTTTTAAAAGCCCATAAACTCCCCTCTATGTTAGCCTATGTGTCCATGCACACATGGACGTTTTTAAAAAAAAAAAAAACAAACGCTGATAAACACTCATGAACGCGCGTTAATTAGCGTTCAGTGTTCAATGCATTGGGGGAGTTTGGAATGCATTGTGGGATTTTTGGAGTGTCCTTTGTGTATATTAAAAACGCCCATAAACGCTAACGCTAATAAACGCTCATAAACACTAGTACAAAATGCTGTAAAAAGCAAGTTTTTTAACCAGCGTTTTCTGCCAGCAATCTGGCGTCCAGAAAAAGCTTTTTTGAGCTTCAGTGTGCATGGAGCCTAAGGCCTCATGCACACTGGCCTTAATAAACACCGCTTTTATAGGCATTTGGTGATTTTTTCCTGCCTGTAAAAGCACCTCTATATGCGCCTTTGAGTCCATGGCCACATAGGCATTTACAGATATATTAGAAGAGGAGTGTTTACAGGCTGAAAAAAACATTCAGGAGAGGAGATGAAGAGAATAAAAAATGCTGAGTGTGTCTAAACACACCTAAATGCTATATGTGTCTAAAGTTTGAGCATTAATGCATGCCAATGCCCAGAATAAATTTATATTCTGGCCAATTGAATATATTAAGGTTTAAATGATTAATGCCTCTAAAAGTGCTTAAATGCACCTAAATGCATATGCAATACATGGCTTTTACTGTATTTTTAAGCATCTAGAGCTAAACAAACGCCCTGTGTGCATGAGGCTTAACTGAACAAGCTGATGAGAAAAGCTGATTGGTTGCCGCGCACAGCTGCGCCAGATTCCGATTGCCTCAGTCTTGATAAATTTCCCCCAAAGTATGTTAAAGTGGTTGTAAACTCTCAAATATACCCAGTGAAGTGACTGGCCTCGGGTGATACACAGAGATTAAACAAATCCTCCTACATACATTGTACCTGTTTATCTACAGCAGTCATTCCCCTACATTCATTCAAAGTGCAGAATTTACACTGGATCTCTCAGCTCTAAAAAAAAAACGGGGGGCGGAGAGCTGAAGTTACATCAGTGAGGCGAGCTCTGAGAGCAAATTGGAGGGAAGGGACACCCCCACCTTCACACTGGAGTTCCTTCCCCGTCACTATTTTTTTTTGTGTCAAGAAAACATGTCAGAAGTGACTCTTGCTTATAGCAAAGGAACAAGGCAGCAGTATCAGCTTCTAACTTTACTTGTTCACTTGTGTTGACAAAAAAAAAAAAAACTGGAAGCTGATTGGTTTCTATGCAGAGCTGCACCAGATTTTGCACTCTCCGGTTTTAGTAAATCAACCCCTTAGTGCTCTAGATTGAGACAAGCACACACTATAGAGGGATATGATTTGTTTATATTTCATGTCTGAGGTTTACAACCACTTTAAGCTGGTGTTAAAGCTTTTGATTGCGTCTGTTATCTTCATCCAGAGGATCCTTCAAGCAGTGCTAACCATGGCCTGTGAAAGTACTATGTTTGGACATTGCATTACTATTCATCATTGTTTCCGCACATTCATATATACCCAAGTACCAACTGGCCAATCTCTCCCAATCTGTCAGAAACTCCCCGGGTTCCTAGTTTTGAGATGCAAGGAAGGGGTTCCTTCTGTGTTACTACATTTAAAATTAGGAGTCACAGCCTGAGGAATTCTATTTTTCCTGAAAATTTTCTTTTTTGCTTCAGTTTCTCCGTGAAAAGTCATTTATCAATGCTGTGCGAGTTATTACCATTTAAAAAAAAAATTTAAGTATATACAGTATTCTGTTCCTTGAATAAGTGATAATATTTTAAAATATATATGTAATATATGAAACAATGTTATGCAACGTATTCAGTGAAAATCAATAAGAGATATAAGAGGTGCTTGCAACAATACATTTTAGTTATTCTTTTAGGCATTGATTTTAATATTTATCTGATAGCTTCTTGAGGAATGTTATTCCAGCCCTATATCACTTAGATACTCTGTTCTTCCACATTCCAAGCTTGATGTTCACATAAAATATCTCTGAGCATCATGTCCCAAACATATCCAATTAGCAACACATAAGGTGACCGTGACTGACCATGCAGACCAGTGAGTTTTAGATGGACCAAAACTTGTTTAGTGAGGACTATCTATGAACTTTATTTTCACCAGTGTTTTTGGATGTCATGAAGCTATGGTTTTACATCAACATCCTATCAGGCTACCATTGTGCCCAGGACTACAGCCAAACAAGACTGTGAATTATCTGTCTGAAGTCTACAGACACCGCTACTTTAGGAATCTCAAAATCGACAAGAGGTTATCCCTTTTTCCAGCTTGTGTTGTCCACATGTGTTCCTGCTCCAGATGTGTTGTCCTCAGGGGCATTGCTAGGTCTGCAAAAGACCTGGAGCTAGAGCCCATAGCAGCGGTCACCAACATTTTTGAAGGCCCCATGGGGGTGGGGGGCGCTGGTGGTAAGCAATTTTTTGCAGGCAAAGGAAGGCTGGTGTTGGTGTTTCAATCATCATGGCACCATGGTTGATATGGTGTCAGGGTGATCGAAGCGCAGTGTTTCTATTGTTACATTCTATTATATAATGAAATGGTTCAACTCACCATAATGCAGAATCAGTGGGAGCCCTGGGCGTGTCACTTGCCACAACTCCTGTCACCAGATGCATCATGTCACTTGCCACCGTCGCCTGTCACCAGATGCAGCTTTTTAACTTGCCACCGTCTCCTGCCACTATATGTGGATTGTCACTTGCCACCATTTGCAGATTGCCACGTCACCTGCCACCATTTGCAGATTGTCACCTGCCACCATTTGCAGATTGTCACCTGCCACCATTTGCAGATTGATTCAGGCAATTTTGCTTATGTACACAGTATTGCCTGTATTGCCTGTATATGTAATGTATTATTTCCCTCCATTTCCCACCTCCCTAGAGGTCTTAGTGCCTTAATGTTTAAAGCTTCACATGGCTGATCTATAGTGATGCATGTTATTATATAGATATATGGAGCTGGTCTTATAATTGCTGTTCTGCTGCTGGCTATATGTGATTAGCTCTACCACCACTGTCAATCGGGATGGAGGGAATGTGCTACCTAGTGTGCCCAGTGGCCATAGAATCTGATGGGTCATTTTTTGTGTTGGGGGATTGCACACGAAACAGAGTTCTTGACTGCTCGAGAGGAAATTACGGATGATGAGGGACACCCCCTCCCGGCTTTCCCTTCCCCTACACGGAGGTTACCCTCCATCTTGGGGGGGGCTGGCTGGAAGGGGGCACCCATGGAATTGATCATGGGAGAGGTCATATGGAGCCTGATAGATGATGACTCCCCCGGGGGACAAGCGGGAAATCCTGGGGCTGCTTCCCAGCCCTGGTGTCGCTGGCATTAAGCTGGTGCAAATGTCCCTCGTGGGTCTAGCTGTACCGGATTGACTACCACCGGAGAGTCAGTCTGGCGCTTTAACTACCATGGGAGCATTATAGGCACTCTGACAGGGTAATACTGGGTGCACCCCCTGCTGTTCTGACAGTCACGTTTGTCTGCGATGGGTGGGAGATAGGGGATTGTGTTAATACTGTTTACGGTACCATTGTTATTGTTAATAATGTTTGGATTTGGATGTTTTCTTGGTTTTATGCTGGGGTGAGTGGAGGGGGCAGAGACCGACCCTGTTGAGCTTCTGTCTACCTCTTCCCCCACTTAGGCTTGTGCACCCCCATGAGAATTTCCTCAGTGTATGTGCACTGTTGGCAATATTTTGCTGCTGTAGGTCAAGGCACGCTGTACCTGTGTACACTCCCCATTGGGCCTACCTATTGACTTAGTTCTTACATCTCTCCTTATTTTCTCCCCCGCTTTTTTCTCCTTCTCATCACTTCTACTCTACCCCTTTCTTCCCTATACCTCCTTCTCCTCCATCCCTCCCCTCCCCTCCTCTTTTTTTTTTAAACCCCCCCTTCCCTATTCTGGGATGGATTTTGTTAAGATAGTCTCGCTAAATGCCAAGGGGCTCAATATCCCTGAAAAGAGACGGATGCTGTTAAATGACCTACGACACTCACGTGCGGATGTGGCATTTATTCAGGAGACTAATTTCAGAGATGATAAACTTCCCATCCTGAAAAATAGGTTTTACCCTATTAATTACCATTCTACTAACAATCTTGCCAAATCCAAAGGCGTCTCCATACATACTACTGTCCCACCGACTGCCCTGGACATGCCAACATACCCTTGCAGATGATGCAGGTCGTTTTATGTTATCAATGGGTTAGTTGGGGAAGTCAAAGTTACATTTGCCACCATCTACACCCTGATCGTCAATATAATTTCCTTACCCGCACGTTAAAGCGTCTCCTAGACTTCTCTAAAGGTCAGCTGATATTGGGAGGGGATTTAATGTTCCGTTGCTTCCCACTTAGACACTTCTTCTGGTTCGTCCTCCGTTCCCCCTGGTACTCGCAAACGTGTGCTACAATCTCTACACGAAGCCCAGCTGATAGATGTCTGGTGACTACAGCATCCTGGTGAGAAAGACTACTCCTTTTATTCCTCCCCCCACAAAGTCTTTACCCGCATAGACTACTTTTTCATACCTCACGCCCAACTACATGCAGTACTCTGTTCCACTATAGGCATGATCACGTGGTCGGATCAGGCACCAATTGAGTTGACCTACAAGCTCTCAGACCCCTACTCCTCCAAAACTAGGTTTTGGAAACTAAATTAAAGCCTATTACAGACCCCGGAAGTAGTAGAACATGTCCAAAAAGAGCTGGTCTCTATACTTTCAGACCAATGATAATCCTGCCTGCCATGGAGGAATTGTCTAGGAAGCTTATAAGGCAGTTATCAGGGGAATCCTTACCAAACATGGGGCATGGCTCAAACGACTACGCAAAGCAATACTCCCTCAACAGATTGTCGTGGATTTCTGGAATTTTATTCCTCTCTGTATAACCTGTCAGAGCAATCCCCACCTCAGACCCAAATAGAAGATTATATCACAGCATCCCAGCACCTGAGGTACGGGAGGAACTGGAAGCCCCAATAACTTTAGATGAACTTCAAACTGCAATTAGTCTTTCCAAGACAGGCAAAGCCCCAGGCCCAGACGGCTTCTCGCTGCAATACTACAAACTATTCCTCCCTTTTATAGGCCCCCATATGGTAGAACTATTTAATGCACTAGGATCGGTAACTCTCTTCCTGAGAGATTCCTTAAAAGCCCATATCACAGTGATCCCTAAAGAGGGAAAGGATCCGACATGCTGTGGTAGGTACAGACCTATCTCGCTCCTAAACTGTGACCTTAAATTATTCACAAAGATAATTGCCCTGCGTATGGCACAATATTTACAACCACTGATTCATTTGGATCAAGTTGGGTTCATTCCAACTAGAGAGGCCCTCAATAACACGTTCAAGGTTGTAAATCTCATCCATGTAGCACAAAAGACAGGTACCCCATGTGTATTTAAATGCTGAAAAAGCATTTGATCCCGTTAATTGGCGATTCATGTTTGCAGTACTATGTCATATAGGCCTGGGGGAACACATGCTCCAATGGATCACCAAGATCTATTCACATCCGTCAGCACAAGTCAAGGCTAATGGGTTTCTCTCACACCCCTTCCCCATCACGAATGGGACTCGGCAAGGATGCCCACTATCCCCACTGCTGTTCACCCTCTCTCTAGAACCTTTCCTTAGCACTATCCATCTCAACACAGACATTACTGCAGTCACAGGGTAGGAATATCCTCTCTACTACTTCAGTCCCTGAAATTTAACTTTAAGTTCAAATGGACAGATACAGCTCTAAAATATCCCTTCTGATCTGTTGCGGATCTTTGAACTCAACTTCCCCCGTCTCCTCACTAGAACCCGCATTTTACTAAAGACTTGGCATCGGGATTGCACTTGTGGTTTGGTAGATGCAATCTCCTTAAGATAGGCATTTTACCCAAATATTTATACCTCTTTCAAACCTTACTGATCAAGTAACAAGTCCTGTTTATTAAATTTGTGTGGGCTCACAGGCGACCTCGCATTCCCTTATGCCAATTAACTCTTCCTAAACAGTGCAGAGGCATCGCTCTTCCGGATGTACTGAAGTACTGTCAAGCAACCCAACTAGGCATACTCATAGACTGGAACATAAACTCGCGCGGCAAACTATGGGTTCAAATTGAACAAGCCCAAGCGGATGTACTCCTAAAGGGAGCACCTTGGTGCTATGATGATCTACCACGAGCCCTAAAAAAAAGAAAACCCTTAATCGGTCCCACTGTCAAAGTATGTTCAGGAATATTCACACAGACCCCTCTCTCAACCCTGGACTCGCCCCTAATGCTTATTCTTGGGAACCCCTGATTCCTCCCTGGCCTTGAAGGTCATCATTTTCATAATCTAAGGCAAAACAACTGCTTTCGGGTGTCACACTTCCTGCTATTGGGGAACTGGCCCTCCATCTCTTCTTTAATAGACCCATCCGGTTCCTTTTCATCTACCATTTTGGTGGGCCTTACAACTCTACCATTTCCTCCACTCTCTACAGAACCCTGAGAGATTCGGCCACCAACTGTCCACCTTTGAGGAATACTGTTTGGAAAAGGGTGTATTGCCACAAGTACTCTCGAAAATGTATAACCTACTGAATACCCCTATCGAACAGCCACAGCTATCGTGGATGGCAAAATGGAAAAAGGAACTGAACTGTACACAGTATAAAATACTGACACAGTGGTACCGTACCCCCGCAGATATTGCACACATTTTATCCCAAGCAGCTGATCGCTGCTGGAGATGCCAGGAGGAGGACATCTTTTTGTCCTGCCCTAAGCTAGGGCCTTACTGGAGGGAAATACGCAACATTATTCAAAAATTCACTGATCACAACATTCCAGATGATCTGGCTTTTTTCTTGCTACACGCTACCTCTATTACAGCCAAAAAATATAACAAATCAATAATAAGACATCTGTTGAATTCCGCTAAATCATGTATCCCTCTCAAATGGAAAGATACATCACCCCCAACTATTAGATGCTGGCTGCATAAGGTGGAAGAGATCAATAAATTTGAAGATCTCACACTCTCAGCACAGCATAAACAAGAAAAATACTCTGAGCTGTGGAGATTATGGAATTTGTTTAATCTCTCTGATGAAGGTCTCACCTTACTTGGCCCATGAATATTTACCTGCCATTTCATGCATAGTAGCCCTGCTGCCTCCAACCCAGGACCCCCTTCCTTCTCCCACCTTCTCCCTACATCCCCCTTTTCTATTCTCTATCCACTGCCCTTTCCTTCTTCCTCTTACTTTACTTTCCTTCCCTTTTGTTGCCCTAACCTATTCTCCTTTTTTCTCCTTTTTCCTTGAAACTACGATAATGGAAAATAGTGTAGGTGATTCCGGGACTAAATACCAGTAATCTATTTTTTAGGGACTACATTGAATAGTCTAGCCTAATAAAGAATGTACACCGTCATTGTTATATCTATTTTACCTGGTATCTTCTGAATTTTGTTGTTTACATTGACATACAACTGTAATATATGTAATAATGCTGTCCTACATTGTTTATGTGATGACATGGACTCGCCTTTCGGTGGTTTAAATAAAATATAAAAAAAATAAAAAATTGGGCCTTATCCCAATTTTGCTGCAAAAGTGGAGATACCCACTTTTGGGGGAGCGGAACTTGCAGAGGTAAGCTACAATATACAGTATTACATTTTTTTTCTTTTGAGTTTAGATAATAAAATCACATTTCAACTCTACAAAGGGAAGCCCCTCAGGTGCAGGGGATGTGTTGACTGCAACATAGATGGTATTTATATAGATAAATATGCTTAGTAATGAAGGCAGTTACTGGTTTCAGGATTTGCTATTTTTGCTATATATTTATTCAATTTTTTATTATTATTTTTAGTTCATATGATGGTTTGTTAAGTCTATTTAAACAGGGATATAGTGAATTCATGAACCAGGGGCATAACTAGAAATCACCCGAAAGCAACATTGTAATGTCTTGATGATTCAGAACCCAACAGCCATAGTTACTATTCCTATATAAGTCACTGGTAGGAAAAAATGCTTTGGTGTTGTTAGTAGGAGGAAAAAGTTAGTTGTCAGTAGGCAGAATATATGCTTTGTCAGTGGTTAGTAGGAGGTAAAAATTCCCAGTGTCAGTGGTAAGTGGAAGAAATGCCTTGTCCGTGGTCAGTTGGACGAAATAATGCCCCAGCATTAGTGGTCAGTAAAAGGAAAAAATGCCCCCACATTAGTGGTCAGTAAAAGTAAATACTGCACCAAAATTGGTGGCCAGTAGGAAGAAGAAATGCCCCGTCATTGGTGTCAGTGGGAGGAAAAATATTTAGGACTCTGCAGGAGGATTGTGGGGGACTCTGTGGTGACTTTGGGACTCTTTGTGAGCTGTGGGGGTCTGGGGACACTATAGAGGTCCCTGCAACATGCTAAGAGGCACTGTGGGGGGCTGTGGAGATTTGTGGGCAAAACAGAGCCCTGAGAAAGACTTGGGGGTGCTATGGGGAGCTGGGTATTCTACATAAGGGCACTGTGGGGGGAGGGGGGCTGAGGTGCTCTGCGGGCAAGTACAGATGGACAGGGGAAATTGTGAGATGGGAGGCTCTGCTTTGCAGGGGGGCTGGGAAGCACTGTAGAGGTTGGGGGGGCACTAAAATGTAGGGAGCTGTAGAGGAAGTAGAGGGGAGTGGAAATTGCAGGCAAAATGCGAAAACAGACTTCTCACCCCATGTTCGCACTTGCTGTTCAGATGTGCTGGCAGTACTGGCATCTCAGGGGAAGTCAAAGTAAAAATCCCCCTTCATCCTCTCTGTATTCATGTGGCAGATCAAATGCCTGGAGGAGGAAGAATGGGACATTAGTCCTCCACTGGACCTCGTTCTGATGGGAGGTATGCAGCTGGTCTGCATCAATGGAGCGTTGATCTGCAATGGCTTCCCTTAATGTCTGTTGGAGCAGACCCTGCCACTGGAGCACTCAACTTTGAGGCATCAGACACCTTGTGCTGCTGCTCTGCAAAGTGCCCAGGATCCTAGGACACACAAAGGGGAGGCTTCCTTTAGTTGTCACTCCTCATCTCAGGGGCCCTGACTGCCCCCTGTGTGAGCTGCTATGGCAATAGTTCCGTCAGTGCTTTGAACTACTGTGAGCAATTAGAAGAACCTGGAGTTATTACCATTGTTGTTGATAATAAAAATACATTGATCTATTGCTTCTCCAGAGTTCCTTTTAGAATTTTTTTAAAAGTATTATATATAAGCTATTAAAATACTCTGATATGGAAATGTATAATTGATTGTACAGTTATGTGTACAGAAACCAGTGTTTATGCGTGTCTGTTTTTATTGTTTTCATTTGGTTAACACTATATGAGGCTCAGTTCACACTGCCGCGACTTTGGATCCAACTTGTGACATGTGAAATCCCATGTTAGTCAATGAGAGCTGTCTTAATTAGCACTACTGAACTTGCTCCGACTTTAGAAACAGTTCCTGTACTACTTCTAGGTGACTTCTATCCGACTTTGACCTGTGTCCATAGACTTTAACCACTTCAGCCCTGGAAGATTTGGCTGCTCAATGACCAGGCCATTTTTTGCGATACGACACTGCGTCACTTTAACTGACAATTGAGTGGTCGTGCGACGTTGTTCCCAAACAAAATTGACGTCCTTTTTTTCCCACATCATCTCTGATCATCTCTGCGGTTTTTATTTTTTGCCCTAAAAACAAAAAAAGAATTTGAAAAAAAAACATATCTTTTACTTTTTGCTATAATAAATATCCCAAATTAAAAAAAAAATGTTTCCTCAGTTTAGGCCGATATGTATTGTTCTACATATTTTTGGTAGAAAAATTAGCAATAAGCGTATATTGATTGGTTTGCGCAAAAGTTATCGCGTCTACAAAATAGGGGATAGGTTTATATAATTTTTATCATTATTATTTTTTTTTTTTTTTACTAGTAATGGCGGTGATCAGCGATTTTTATCGGGACTGCGATATTGCAGCGGACACATCAGACACTTTTGACACATTTTTGGGACCAGTGACAATTATACAGCGATCAGTGCTATAAAAACGCACTGATTACTGTATAAATGTCACTGGCAGGGAAGTAGTTAACACTAGGGGGTGATCAAAGGGTTAACTGTGTTCCCTGACTATGTGTTCTAATTGTGGGGGGATGGGACTGACTAGGGGAGATGACAGATCGGTGTTCATACCTTGTATGAACACACAATCTGTCTCCTCTCCCCTGAGAGAACCGAGATCTGTGTGTTTACACACACAGATCCGGTTCTCACTTTGTCACGAGCGATCGTGGGTGCGCGCCGGTCATCGTGCCTGCCGGGCCCTCGCATTGGCAGCGAGCCTAGCGATGCATGCCCCCTAGTGGTCAAAAGGCGAAGCGACATAAAGGTAACGTCGTTTCGCCCAGTGGAGCCGTCCTGCCACAGTAAAACTGTAGCGGCTGGTCGGGAAGGGGTTAATGTAAGTCACCTCCAAGTCGGATCCTCATCTATATTAATGTGATTTGGATCCCACATTACAGGAAGATTACCCAGGCATTCCCTGCGGTGTAGCCCCTCCCTCGCTTCAAAATCGCATCAAAGTCACCAGCAAATCGCCAGGAAGTCGCAGTAGTTTGAACCGAGTCTGAGCCCGTGTACTATGGACATAGGGTTAGGAGTGGGAAATTGTATGTAACATTTATAATGCAAAAACATCAATAAAAAAGATTTGAATAAATAACATACAATGATCATTACTTTATAAAATGTAATCAAGAAAATTAGCAAAAGTGGTAATTGATTAGTAAAATGTAATAAATGAATTGTATAAAACGTACCGTATATACCATGTCACATTTTTTTTTTCGGCAATGGTAAATACTTTGCAAAGTTCTCTAACCTATTCACTAACAGAAAGAAGATCTGTATCTCTTTCCTTTAACATTTAGCATATGTGACTCCATATGACAGTACTAAAAGTATTCTCAGGAATTTAATAAAGCAGTTTTATGTGTAGTTTTACATTGCACATATAAATCACGTACAACTGCAAACATTTTCCAAGTATGCCCTTGCTGCTTAAATATCTACCAAAACTAGTAAGGTATGACCTATCAATCTCTTTTCAGTCACAACACCCTTTAAAAGTATGCGAGATCTCGTGGTACCCCAGGTGAACTGGTGCTTGTTTTTCTTTTTTTCAAGATAAATTGGACCTTTATTCAGTGGTAAATATTAAAGAACAACTAAAGGCAAAACCTTAGTTTTGCTAAGAGTGGAGAGGGATTAGAACACCTGTCAGTTTTTATTGCTGTCTGTGCCCCCCGCCAAAGAGATTCACCCTCTCTATTTGTACTGTTTACTGTTATCATCAAACGCAAAAAAGAAAATCCCAAATTTTGGAATGTCCTCAGAACAGTAATAGAGGGGAAATCTTCCAATGGGGACATTAGTTCTGGTGACCCAGATGACCAGGGATTCCCTCAGTTTGGAGATATTTAATCTCAATTCCATTTTTGGTTATGGGACAGAAAGTGAAAAGAACTGAGATGATAAAAACCTAACCGGGGTTATAACCTTCCCTATATACTCTTATGCCCTGTACACACGGTCGGATATTCCGATGGAAAAAGTCCCATGCATCAGATTATGTTGTCGGAAAATCCGATCGTGTGTCGGCTCTAGCTGTCTTTTTCCGTTGGAATTTCCGACGGAAAAAATTTGAGAGCAGGACCTTAAATTTCCCAACAACAAAATCCGATCTGACTTTTTCCGATCGTGTGTAGAGAATTCCGTCGCACAAAGTGCCATGCATGCTCAGAAGAAATTTGGAGATGAAAGCTATTGGCTACTGGCCTCTACGTAGTCCCATTGTACATCTTGTACGTCACCGCGTTCAGAACAATCAGATTTTCCGACAACTTTGTCAGACCGTGTGTGGGCAACACCAGTTTCGGACAAAATCCGTCAGAAAATATCGGATTTGGTGATCGGAATGTCCGACCATGTGTACGGGGGCTTACCCTTATCGGAGGAAAACTGGCCTAAAACAGTTAAAACATTTGTTTTAACATTAGCTGTATATTTCACACCACTACCATGATTCACCATCTGACGTGCATGAGGATACCATATATTTGTGCATTATTTGTTGTTTCTATCTGTAGTAATACCTAAACAGTCTGACACTAAATATAAAAACTATTGTACCTAAAACACACTGATAATAACATTAACCTAGATCAATCCCTGATCCAACTATTTTACCTTTGGGTTTTTTTTCATAGATTTTTTGTTTACATAGACTTCTTCTCTAGCGATTGGCTATTATAATGATCATGTGATCAGGAGGTGGTCTTACCGTCTCCTAATTGTTACTCTGAGACCAGGAGCTGTTGCTGACAATTTGATTTTCTTGCTTGGGGGATGAGTGATTGAACATGCACCCAGCACAAATACATGCCAGGTATACAGTATAACGTACAATAGAAGAAAGTCTACTTCTGTGATGCTACATAAACATGCTATGTCATCACCAGGAGTGCCGTAGTTTGAGAGCACCCCTGTTGAGCCAAGATGGCACCCTGGCTGAGAAAGGCTAAGGTATGATAGGGTTTAAGGTCCGTAAGGCTCGGCTCACACTGCTGCCACTTGGGATCCCACTTGTGAGACCCCAAGTCGCATTACATGTGAAATAACATTTTAGTCAATGAGAGATGTCTTAATTAGCACTACTGAAGTCGCTCTGATTTTAGAAAAGGTTCCTGTACTACTTGAGTCTCCGTTCCCAGTCGATGCATCTTACCGGGAAACGCGTCGGGTGGAGCTGCATTTTGTGACGTCACCATGCACCAGCCTGCAGGACAAGGTCCGCAGCTGTGTTTGTCTGATATCTTCGTTTTATCTCTGTAATGTGCAATGAAACTTTTTAAATAAAATGCTTGTTTTTACACACTGCATTATGAAGTTTCTCCCTTCTTAATACCACAAGGGCCATCTTTAACGTGGGGCAAATGGGTCAGCTGTCCCGGGCCCAATCTTTGTTGGGGGGGCCCAAAGCAGCTGCTGCATGACCCTGCGCTGCACTCAAATTGGGGTCTTGATGATGGCATTGCAGAGCGCATGCCGCACGGAGGACACGGGAGGCAGCTCTGTATTCCATAGCCAGCCAGCAGAGAGGGGGAGGGGCCGGGAGCTCCACTGATGTTCTGCCCCTGCCCCATGCAGCCTGTAAGCTCGGGAGAAAGCGGCTGCATTAAAACAAGGAATCAGAGTGGGGGCCCTGCCCCTGGACGTCCGTATGTCCCAGTCAGTAGAGAGGGGATGATCCTGCCCCTTGCAGTCTGTATTCTTGTGAGAGAGCGGCTGCAGAGCGAGCAGAGATCGGAGTTGGAGCCCTGCCCTCTGGACCTCTGAAAGTGTATGAGCCCGGCTGGCCAGGTATGTCCTTACCCCCCCTAATAGAATGCCTGACTGCTATCCAAAACTCTGAGCTGTGTTAATTAATTGTAAAACTGTGCATTGCTGAAAGTTCTCTAACCGTCTCCTGAAGTACAGTATGACAGCAGTCTCTGGTTAACTCTTGTAGTATGTCCGCAGTCTCTGACCATCTACTGTAGTATGTCCGCAGTCTCTGGTCATTTCCTGTAATATGCTCGCAGTCTCTGGTCATCTCCTGTAGTATGCTCGCAGTCTCTGGTCATCTCCTGTACTATGCTTGCAGTCTCTAGTCAACTCCTGTAGTATGTCCGCAGTCTCTGACCATCTCCTGTAGTATGTCTGCAGTCTCTGACCGTCTCCTGTAGTATGCTTTCAGTCTCTGTCTCCTGTAGTATGCTCGTAGTCTCTGTCTCCTGTAGTATGCTCGCAGTCTCTATCTCCTGTAGTATGCTCATAGTCTCTGACTGTCTCCTGTAGTATGCTTGCAGTCTCTGGTCATCTCCTGTAGTATATCTGCAGTTTCTGACCATCTCCTGTAGTATGCTCGCAGTCTCTGGTCATCTCCTGTAGTATGCTTGCAGTCTGTTCATCTCCTTTAGCATTTTCACAGTCTCTGGTCGTCTCATGTAGGATTTTAGCAGTCTTTGGTCATCTCCTGAAGTGTGTCTGCAGTCTCTGACTGTCTCCTGTAGTATGTCCGCAGTCTCTGGTCATCTCCAGTCGTATGTCTGCAGTCTCTGACTGTCTCCTGTAGTATGTCCGCAGTCTCTGACACTCTCCTGTAGTATGTTTGCAGTCTCTGACGCTCTCCTGTAATGTGTTTGCAGTCTGATGCTCTCCTGTAGTATGTTTGCAGTTTCTGACGCTCTCCTGTAGTATGTCTGCAATCTATGATGCTCTCCTGTAGTATGTCTGCAATCTATGATGCTCTCCTGTAGTATGTCTGCAATCTCTGACCCTGTCCTTGTTCAATATTTTTATTAAAGAATTCACTGCATTATATTCGCACAACAAATGTACAGGTCAATAAAAAAATGATGCAATGATGTACATTTTAGATGACATACACTCAACTCAGCGACCCTACTAAGACCTGTTCTACATAAGATTCCGATATTTGATCTTTTAGGGTTTAGCAGGCCAGGAAGCATGTTACATAACTTAAGCAACTCAGATGAAAGAAAGTAGGCAAGGATAGGAAAGTCCTAGCATAGAACGTTATCAGATAGCAAACATGACCATTTCAAAATAATTACATTTTTTTTATACCTTCCATCCAACTAAAACCTTTCTTTCGGCTGAGGTTTTATTTGTAGACTGTGTCCCCATTAGGCAGACTTCCCTACATTTCCTATGGGGACAGTGTAAAACCTCAATGTTTTTAGTAAAATGGGAAAGGGTTAGAACATCCACCAGGTCATTATATCACTGTCTGTGTCTTCCTATCCCAGTGATAACAGCTCTGTGTTTCTATTAGAGGAGGAAGTGAAGTGAAAATTTCACCAAGAGGGTCATGAATAACAATAAAAAATCAAAGTTTTTTTTTTCTTCCCAAGTATATTGAAAACTAAAAAAAAGGGGGTACTTTCCAAATCTTGGTGCTGTTTTACATCATGTCAGATATATATATTAATCAACAAAATACAGTTTTATTGAATAGAACACAAGGCAGTACAAGTATGTAAGTACATAAGTACATAGGCATACAATCAATAAACAGCAGTGGTGTAAATCCTCACATCATTGCATACATGGTGGTGACTGTATAGCCAACTCATCAGCACAGGTCAGGTAAGCATTGCAAACTACCCTGAGTACCCAGCTTTTTTTGAGAAGGAGATTGTAAACAATTAAACAGTACAAGTAACAAAAGAAGGAAGGAAAAAAGAGGTTAAAAAAAAAAGAAAAAAAAAAAGGTCAAACCACCTGGGAGTATACATTCCCGGTTTTACATATTATTGCAAAGACAAATCAGCTCTGATAGTTCATTCAAGATCCAGTATGAGCATCTAGAGTCAAAAACAGGTAACAAGCATCCCATCAGCAGCCTGTTCAGGGTCAACTGTGGGGGTGCCACATCTGAAGAGTTCAACCAACTCTGCCAAATGCTACTGAACTTCTTTGGTGATTTCCTATGATGGTAGGTATTTTTTTCTCTAATGAGAGTAGTGTTAACCATTTGGATCCACTGTGCCTCCTTCGGGGCTTGTGCTGAGAGCCAAAGTCGAGCAATTAGCTTCCTAGCCAGGTATAGTAGTCTCGTGAGAGCAATGAATACCGATGTGGGGAATAGTTCCTCAATGAGACTCCCCAACAAACATGTTACTGCATGTGGGTCTACTGCAAGTTGGACATACTTGATGCAATATGAAGAGATGCGATGGTCTCTGCGCTGCGGACACCGACACTAGCGGACCCACTCCTAGAATCTGATCCCATTGTTCCCCGTCAATAGGGCCAACATCTTGCTTCCATCTCTCCCTGCAGGGTAGAAGGTCAGGGGCTTGCATGTGCGATAATAGGTGAGTATAAATTCTGGAAATACCTTTCTTCTCGGGGTCAGTGTATATAGAATCCAGAAACGCAGAGTTTTCTAACTGCAAGTAGCATAGCATGGTGTAGCTGTATGTATTGGAATAGATGACCCTTCAGGCCAGGGAATTCCCGCAGAAGTTGAGGATATGGCTTTAGGACAGAGCCGTTAAATATTTGGGTAAGAAATCTAATCCCCGCTCTCTCCCAGACCGGGTGTTTAGGCACATTGGCTAGATCAGTATAAAAGCGGTTCTGCCAAATGGGTGTTTGGCAGAAATACCCAGTTATCCCCAGCATGGACCTGACCTCTTTCCAGACTTTCATTAGTATCTGCACTGTGGGGCATTTAGCTGGGATCCTAGGAAACCCCATTTCCATATGAGATAGGGCAGTGTAAGTTGTATCCGGGCCTAGAAGTAAACCCTTGGAAGAATCTTCAACTGTCCCAAGATCCCAACCTGTGAAATGTTGTAGTTGGGCTGCATAATAGTACATTAGTGGACATGGAAAAGCCATTCCACCTTGATCTTTAGGGAGCTGCAGGGTGGCAAGCTTAATGCGCGCCACTCCACCTCTCCAGATGAGGGCCCTAAACTGCGAATCTATACGTCTGAACCAATACTGTGGTATCCAGATCGGGGCGTTATGCAGAATGTACAGTAATTGCGGAGCCCAAATCATCTTTATGAGATTAATGCGTCCGGTCACTGACATCGGTAACTTACACCAGCTGGTATGTTTATGTTGGAACTTTTGAAGGATTGGTTTCAGATTCAAAGTTATATAGTCCCTTGGGTCTCTGGTAACCACTATGCCTAGATATCTAAATGAGGTGACTACCTGTATATGAGACACGTCGTCTGGCAAAGGTGCCGGCATAGGATCCAACGGTAGGGGGGCGGATATATGCCAGTTAATCGCAAAGCCCGAAATCTGCCCAAACCAATCAATCAGGTGCATCACCGCCCCCAAGGAGTCCCCGGTGTCTCCCAGGTACAGCAGAGTATCATCTGCATACAGGAAAATCTTGACCTCCCTTTGTCCCCTACGGAAACCCGTTATGTTGGGGGATGCTCGCACCATGGCTGCCAGCGGTTCTAAGGCAAGAGCGAACAACAGGGGTAACAATGGGCACCCCTGACGTCTCCCCCGGAACAAAGGGAAAGGCTCCGACAGGGAATCATTTATCCTATTTTTACTGTAGGAGCAGGGTACAAAAGTTGCATCCAAGATATGAATTTGTCACCCAACCCGAATTGACGCAGAACCGCCCACAAATAGTTCCACTCTACGCTATCAAAAGCTTTGGCAGCGTCGAGAGACAATATAGCCCTGTTGCCTGGGTTATCCACAGGGATTTGGGTGTTCAGGAATAGCCTACGTATATTTAACGCAGTAGACCGAGTAGGAATGAAGCCAGACTGGTCGAAGTGTACCAGTTCAGCCACAACCCCCGACAGTCTAGTGGCCAACACCCGCTCTAGCAATTTGAGATCTGCGTTATACAGTGAGATAGGCCTGTATGAGTCAGGTTGTAGTGGATCCTTGCTTGGCTTTAAGGATTACTACTATGATAGCCTCATTCACAAATACGGGCAGGCCGCCATCTTGAAGGGAATCATTCAGGGTTTGTAGCAAGGCAGAAAGCAGAGCAGCCTCGTATCTCCAGTACGTTTCAGTGGGTAGGCCGTCTGCTCCCTGTGATTTATTATTAGCCATCTGTTTCACCAGATATTTGTGCATTAATGCTTGCTGTTGATATGAAATTTTCTGAAAAATTATGAAAAAAATGTGGGAAAATGATTGGCTTAACCACAAGGCCAGGAGTAACTCACATAAAAATGCACATTTTAGACCTAAATATTAGGTAAAATCCCCACTAAGTGTTATATTTTCTGAAAATAGTGACTACGGAGAATAAAATGCTGGTAATTCCAATTTATACATTTATTTATTACACACAATATAATTGTTTATCAAATGCATATTTTAAGTGAAAAAATGCACTATGGGCTAATTTTAGTGCACACAAACCCAAAATATTACCCATTTTATGTACAATTTAAAAGTTCAGGCTCTGCTGAGTGAATGAATACCAAACATGTCAAGCCTTAAAATGTCACACGCTTGTGAAACAACGCCAAACTTCAGTACACAAAATGTTCCATAGGTGACACTTTGAAGGCCCTAACAGGTCATCAGTTTAGAGTTAACCGTGAATGATGGCTCTAGAATTATGACCCTCACTCATGCCCCCAACACATGCACTTATGTTTGTATGTAAATTTATGTAGGGCTGTTTAATCTTTTACATGTTTTTTTTCACTTCCTGGATCAGTTTATTTTTTTGTCATTTCGAACATAATTATGTGCCAGTAAAATTATCCAGTACCTTCCTCTATGATTGTGAAAACAGTGTTGGACTGTTCAGAATACTTATTAATCCTAGTCATAGTGGTGGCTAGGAGTCTCTCTCTCCTGGCAGTGTGCACATAAGGATGAAATACTTACCTTAGAGCGAAGCCCTGCAGCGGCACCCACACGCCGCTGAGACGGCTGACATGTTCCCCAGTGTTTCTTCCGGGTTCATGGGCTCCGGCGCTGTGATTGGCTGGAGCTGCAATGACGTCACTCCTGCAAATGCCCGCAGGAGCTGCCGGTCACAGCACAGGCCCTGAAGAAAAGGCACGGGTGGCCGTTCCTTCAGGGTGGAAGGGAAGTTTACTTCCTCTTTAAGAGCTTTCTGATCATGTCAGCCAATCACAGCGGTCACATGATCGGAATGCCCATCTCCATCTCCCAGCATTTAGAACTCCTAAAAGGATAACAGTATTTTTTTGGTAATAAGGCTACATAAACCTGGCTGTAAAAAATACTGATATGTTAGTTCCTGTGTATGATGATACTTAAGAAAAAGAATAGGCTGCAAAAATCTATTTATTGGGACATCCAAGAGTGACACCACAAGAACAGAGTGCCCAGTAGGTAGACACGTTTCACACTATTATAAGTGCTTAATCCTCCAAGAGTGACACCACAAAAACAGAGTGCCCAATAGGTAGACGCGTTTCACACTATTATAAGTGCTTAATCCTCCAAAAGTGACACCACAAGAACAGAGTGTCCAGTAGGTAGACGCGTTTCACACTATTATAAGTGCTTAATCATCCAAGAGTAACACCACAAGAACAGAGTGCCCAGTAGGTAGACGCGTTTCACACTATTATAAGTGCTTAATCCTCCAAGAGTGACACCACAAGAACAGAGTGCCCAGTAGGTAGACGCGTTTCACACTATTATAAGTGCTTAATCCTCCAAGAGTGACACCACAAGAACAGAGTGCCCAGTAGGTAGCCGCGTTTCACACTATTATAAGTGCTTAATCATCTAAGAGTGACACCACAAGAACAGAGTGCCCAGTAGGTAGCCACGTTTCACACTATTATAAGTGCTTAATCATCCAAGTGTGACACCACAAGAACAGAGTGCCCAGTAGGTAGACGCGTTTCACACTATTATAAGTGCTTAATCATCTAAGAGTGACACCACAAGAACAGAGTGCCCAGTAGGTAGCTGCGTTTCACGCTATTATAAGTGCTTATAAGTACTTATAATAGTGTGAAGCGCGTCTACTTAGTGGGCACTCTGTTCTTGGATGTCCCAATTAAGTACTTTGGATCACAATCGTGGTGTGCAGCCTATTCTTTTTCTTACATATTGATTGCAGAGCGAGCCTGAGGCTGGCACCCACAAGTTCCATTAGGCTTACTCATTCCATCTGGAACAGCAAGCCTTCTCTGTTTTATATGATGATACTTGCTTTTAGATCAGTTTTAAATGAGTAAAATTGTCCTTTTTTTTCTGAATACAAGAATGCGTGGATTTTTGCAGTGCCACATAGAAAAAATTACCTGGTCATGAAGGGGGGTAAATTTTCTGGAAGGTAAGTGCTTAATTTTATTTGGTGGCACAGTGGTGTAGTGGGTAGCGCTCTCACCTAGCAGTAAAAAGGGTTGCTGGTTTGAATCCTGACCATGACACAACCTGCCTGGAGTTTGGATGTGTGGGTTTTCTCTGGGTACTCCGGTTTCCTCCTACACACCAAAGACATGCTGGTAGGTTAATTGGCTTCTGTCTAAATTGGCCCTAGTATATGAATGTGAGTTAGGGACCCTAGATCGTAAGCTCCTTGGGGGTAGGGACCAATGTGAATGTACAATGTATATCAGGGATATGCAATTAGCGGACCTTCAGCTGTTGCAAAACTACAAGTCCCATCATGCCTCTGCCTCTGGGTGTCATGCTTGTGACTGTCAGCTAGGCAAAAGCACGTATATATATGTCCCCTTTAATTGCCTAGCCGTGGGGTCGGGACCCGGTAGGGAGCTCCGTGACCATGGCCGCGGGACCAGCGGACCCGATCGCCGCTGGTGTCCCGTGATCGGGTCACAGAGCTGAAGAACCTGTCACTGATCTGCTGTTCCCTGTCATCGGGAACAGCCGATCAGTGACGTCAGCCACGCCCCCTACTGTAAAAAAAAACACAACACATCACACTAACTCCTCCCCGCCCCCTAGTGGTTAGCTCCTTCACTGCCACTGTCATTTACATAGAAATCCGTGCATTTAAATAGCATTGATTTCTGTATAAATGACAATGGTCCCAAAAATGTGTCAAAAATGTCCGATGTGTCTGCCATAATGTCGCAGTCACATTAAAAATCGCTGATCGCCGCCATTACTAGTAAAAAAAAAATATCAATAAAAATGTTATAAAACTATCCCCTATTTTGTAAACGCTATAACTTTTGCACAAACCTATCAATAATCGCTAATTGCAATTTTTTTAATCAAAAATATGTCGAAGAATACGTATCGGCCTAAACTGAGGAAAAAAAATGTTTTTTTATATATTTTTTGGGGATATTTATTATAGCAAAAAGTAAAAAATATATAATATATTTTTTTTCAAAATTGTCGCTCTATTTTTGTTTATATAGCGCAAAAAATAAAAAACCGCAGGGGCGATCAAATAGCACCAAAAGAAAGCTCTATTTGTGGGAAAAAAAGGACGCCAATTTTGTTTGGGATCCACGTCGCAATTGTCAGTTAAAGCGACGCAGTGCCGAATCGCAAAAAGGGGCCTGGTCCTTTGGCTGCCAATTGGTCCGGGGCTGAAGTGGTTAAATAATAATTTGTAAGCACAATCTGTAAATAAAAACATGGCTGCTTCCAATACTATGGAATAAGGCTGAACTCCTAGCAGTGGTCCTTCTACATGAATCCACACTATTTATGTGATCCATCTCTCCAGAAGCACCAGAAGCACCATGATCCCAGCTGGTGAGGACCTCCATGTGGAAGGTGAGTGTGGTGGTCTTCAGTGAGTAGCAGAGGAGGAGTAAATCTAAAGCAAGGGATAAGGAGGACCCTCCCTGTCAGTGGGCTGAACAAGCAAGCCAGCCTGGGGTTGGCTGAATCCTCATCACAAGGAGAGATTTTTGGAAGCAATCAAAAAAAAAAAAAAAGAGAGAGATCCAGGGACTCGGCCCCCTTTGTCATCTGGTCTCTGTAGTGCTCCGATTACTGGGGAAACACTGAGAGCCATCGTGTAATCCGGGGATTTCCTGCCATCGTCAGGCCACACTGATTGCTGGGCAGGGGAGAGGATCAGGAGGCTGGGAGCCCTGCAGCCCCCTCTCTCGGTCACAGGAGGAGGAGGAGGGAGCCGAGCTGTTTGCTGTCACACAACTGCACGACAAACCGGGGCTCTCCATGCACTGATTTTCTTCTGTCACATCGCAGCACCGGGTGTGACCCCAACTGGGGGGTGGGGTGGGGGGGGCACTCACTGCCATACTACCAAGCAAGGACAAGGGGCAAGGCTGGAGTACGATCACAGCAAGGATGATGTGAATGCAGAGCTGAGGCCATCCACTGCAGGTACATAGACTCCATCAGATCTTACCATACATCTAATCTACCCATCTATCTATCTATCCATATATCTATCTATCATCCATCACCCAGTGATCAGTACATAATTGCCTATCCATATAGCTTCCCATGTCTATCTGCAATGATGTGTAGCATGTATGTACTACAGCCATAATACTCCTGTACCTGTCTATGTGCCTAGTCCAGCAGGAGGTGCTGATCGGTGGGTGGGTTATTGTCTCATTGTCCCCCCCCCCCCCCCCCCGATTTAGATGAATGTACACTCGTGTGTACCCCATCATGTGTTCTGTATTTGTTCCAGCTCCTTTGTGTACATATACAATAGGCTTCTGCTCCATGTCGGTGATCAGAGCTACACAGGCATGTTCACGGCTAAGGACACACATCACATACAACGTACAGTGCTAGATATAGATAATTATTATTATCGGTACTTAGAGAACTCCGTCAATTTACGCTGTATTTTACACATATAAATTTCCATGCACACACACATATATATATATATATATATATATATATATATATATATATATATATATATAGTGTGCACTATATATATATATATATAGTGTGCGCTATATATATATATATATATATATATATTTATATATATAGTGTGCGCTATATATATATATATATATATATATATATATTTATATATATAGTGTGCGCTATATATATATATATATATATATATATATATATATATATATATAATAAATATATATAATATATTTTATATATATATATATATATATATATATATATATACCATCCCGTCCCTTTAGAATGTAAGCTCTACGAGCAGGGCCCTCCCGTCCCTTCTTTATTGAACTGTACTGTAATTGTGTTGTCCCCCCCTTATACATTGTAAAGCGCTGCGTAAACTGTTGGCGCTATATAAATCGTGTATAATAAATAATAATGTAAAATACAGCATAAATTGACGGAGTTATACAAGTACCAATAATAATAATTATATATATATATATATATATATAGCACTGTACATTGTATGTGATGTGTGTCCTTAGCCGTGGACATGCCTGTGTAGCTCTGATCACTGACATGGAGCAGAAGCCTATTGTATATGTGTGCATGTACAATATATATGTGTAGAAATATTTACATTGTAAAGCGCTGCGTAAACTGTTGGCACTTTATAAACCGTTAATAAATAATAAGGATGCATTGTATTAATCACACGAGAAGACACCAGCATGTACATGTTTACTGAATGATCAGATGCCCGGTCAATGTTGTCTATCGCGGCTCCTATAATGACTTTGGCACTGGTAGCACAATGACAATTTTGGGGGAAGGCACCACGTTGCAGTATTTTCCAACCATGTGCACCAAGAGTAAATCCGCACCATTCAGAAGACCGGTAATTTATGCCCGTTCGGGACACAGACCACTGACGCGCACACACAGGCCTATAACGGTATTTTTTATAGCTAATTCAAAATCTAGAAAAGGCATAGCTGATGGATAATTCTGGGTGCTGGACAAAACCCTCTTTCATTTGCCAGGCCTGTAAAAGCCACAAAATCCCCCCCCCCCCCCCCCCCCCTAGTGCGGTCAGGATATTAAACAAGGATTTGTTGTTTTGGGTCATTCTTTATTATTTATGGCTTCTTTGCTGTCACTGCCCATCTGCAGTTTGGATGCTGTGGATTTTTTTTTGTTTCGTGCAAATCGCTTCCGTCCTTTTATAAATTAGATAGAATTTATGCCCATCCGGGTGGGTGAAAAAATGATTTGACGATTAAACCTGTAGTATGTCTGTTTTTAGAGGACTTTTGGTGGTAAAATGATTGCTGTTCTTCTTGATTTCTGAAGAAGGCTCATGTTAAAATGTCATTTCTCTCAGTTGGGTAGTAGATATTGCTTTTTGAGTTACTTGCTAGTAAAGATTGTGGTATTGTATGTGGGGAAAGGATTAGGAGACAAATACTAAAAGAGCCCATTGAGACCTTGTGTTTTCCTGCTTGTTTTCAGCTCATCAACTCCCACATCCTTCCTCCCCTCTGATAAGCAATGTTTCCAGTCTTACTTTTTTCCCTTACAAGCTCCTTTGGTCCCCTCCACACCCATATCAGAAATATTATTTACGTTAAGCTTTTAATGTGTCTATAATATCGTTACTTATTCTTTGTATAACAAAGGAACCCTATAATACTATTTTCAGGCCTGCGGAACTCACCAAATTATTTAGGGTCAATGGGTAAAAATGCCCCTTAACATTGGTAATCAGTAGGAAGAATGCCTCCCTAAAGCTAGGTACATACTATCAGTTTTTTTTTTTTGTTCAACCCTGGGGACTGAACAAAAAAAAAAAAAACTTGAGGAGCTTGCTGTACTAATGCAGGCCATAGACGGTCCAAATTTTTTTCCAATTCCCCCATCAACACAGACAGTGTTGACAGGGAATTCCTCCTGCCAAGTAATTGTCTTCTCCTGGTGGAGAGGCGGGAGCGGGCAGGGGAAGCCGTCTCCACCGGGGGAAGACGATAATCACAAGCGAATGCGGCAGGCTGGTTGTACCCAAGTTGATTGATCAATCAACTTGGGTACATTCAGCCTACCCATTAAAGTGGTTGTAAACCCTCTAATACAGCTTTATCTTTTCGCTGATCGCTGCCTGTGAAAGTGCACTTACTTGGTTAGTTTTGATTATATTCATGTTTGCATAGTGCATGAGGTCATGCGCGATTGTGCAGTATGTACGTGCTAGATCGGCATGTATATAATGCCGTTTGTATACCGTATTTATCGGCGTATAACACGCATGTCTTCCCCCTAAAAATCGGGGGAAAGTCGTGGGTGCATGTTATACGCCGATACCCCAAAAAAAAAAAATTTTAAAATGTCAAAAATGGCAAGCGCCGCCGAAAAATAGCGAGCGCTGCCGAAAAAGGCCGAATTGCGGCCGAAAAAACCCAAAGCCGCGCAGGAATAGACCGAGCAGACTGTTCGGCTCTGCTCGGAGTCCCGCCTCCCTGCGCTCGCTCCGGAAACAGCAGGGAGGCGGGACCACGATCGGAGCTGAACAGTCGGCTCGGCCTTTTCCGGAGCCGCTTCGGTCTTTTTCGGCGGCGCGCGCGACAGAGAGTCTCGGCGGCGGGAAATTTAAACCCGGACCGGACTTCAAATGTCGCTGGGCATGGCTGCAATGACGCTGGCAAGGTACAATGTCGCTGGGCATGGCTGCAATGACCCTGGGCAAGGCTGCAATGATGCTGGGCAAGGCTGCAATGACGCTGGGCATGGCTGCAATGACCCTGGGCAAGGCTGCAATGATGCTGGGCAAGGCTGCAATGATGCTGGGCAAGGCTGCAATGACCCTGGGCAAGGATGCAATGATGCTGGGCAAGGCTGCAATGATGCTGGGCAAGGCTGCAATGACGCTGGGCATGGCTGCAATGACCCTGGGCAAGGCTGCAATGATGCTGGGCAAGGCTGCAATGACGCTGGGCATGGCTGCAATGACGCTGGGCAAGCTGCAATGACGCTGGGCAAGGCTGCAATGATGCTGGGCAAGCTGCAAATGACGCTTAAATGTACGTTTTTTTTTTTTGCCTAAACTTCCCTCCTAAAACTTTTTTTCCTTAAAATGCCCTCCTAAACTTGGGGTGCGTGTTATACGCCGGTGCGTGTTATACGCCGATAAATACGGTAATTCCGGCCTGTATACAATGTGCTGTGCGTGACATTCTCCTCTGAACGGCATAGAGGAGAAGTCTCGCGATGCACAAATCTTCCTCTTCCTGATACTCCCCCTTGTGACTGAGGCTTGGTTACGCACGGTACGGCGCATGCGCAAGATTTCAGCAGGGCAGCGAAGTAAGGGCAGAAATGACGTCCGCATCGGCTTCAGAAATCAGCAGTATCAATAGCGCAGGCGATACCCGGAACACAATGAAAATTCAAACTCAACAAAAAGGTACTTATAGCGCTCGTTTTTCAATTTGGAACATATAGCATGCTTATATATCATGCTCATATAGCACAATTCGTTTAAAAATATAATTTTTTTTGGGGGGGGGGGGGGTTACTTCCCTTTTAATGGTTCAAAACTCGGCTGGTTCAGCAGGAGATTCAGACCATTTATGGCTCGCCTAACTATTTGATGTTAGTACAGCAATCTCCCTGCTGAGCTATTGTGTTCTGACAGGGGACTGGACCCCTCCGCTAAAACACACAACGGTCAGCACTCGCAGCCATTGGCTGCAAGCACTGATCGGATGCCGATTGGCAGATCTTTTTTGGGCATGCCCCTTCGACAGAATCAGGACATTCGGCCGGCTACTTTTGAAGCTGAGGTCGCACACACGGGGCGAATGTTGGCTTGTTTCTGCTGAACCGGCTGACACGGGTGATATTCGGCCAGTGTGTATTGGCTTTTACAGTGGGAGACCAACTGCCAATTACAGACATCTAAAAAAGGTCTCTGGTGTCATGCCTCATGCTCTGCCAAGTGGTGTTGGCTCCAGAACTATGCAGGCACCATCAAATGGGGGGTCAATCACCACTACTCATGGAACACTGGTTCAGAAAGATGTTTTCTAGAATTTAAAACACAAGCTGCTTCCAGGGTATAGATTTTTAGTAATGAAGCCTGTAGTTGACATGAGGACATAGGGCCTTAAAGTG
Organism: Lithobates sylvaticus; assembly: GCA_028564925.1. Lineage (NCBI taxonomy): Eukaryota > Metazoa > Chordata > Amphibia > Anura > Ranidae > Lithobates > Lithobates sylvaticus. The sequence continues at coordinate 261,884,316 of CM053028.1, forward strand.
GTTGTAAACCCTTACATATACCCATTGAAGTGATTTGCCTCAGGTCAGAGAAAGAAGGCGGCGTAGAGACGAAGTTACACTTTGCAGAGCTCAGTGAGGAAAGCTGATTGGAGGGAAGGAACACACCCCCATCACACAGGAACAAAGCTAAGGCTGTCAATCAGCTGGAGGTCCCTCTCCTGTCACCTTTTTTCTCTTGGTGTCCAAAAAACTTGTCTGAAGTGATTCATGCTGATAGCATTGAAATGAAGCAACAGACAAAACTGACACTCATGCCCCGTACACATGAGCGGATTTTCCATCAGAAAAAATTTGGATGGTTTTTCCGACGGAATTCCGCTCAAGCTTGGCTTGCATACACACGGTCACACAAAAGTTCTCTAAACTTTCGACCGCCAAGAACGTGGTGACTTACAACACTACGACGAGTTGAGAAAATGAAGTTCAATGTTTCCGAGCATGCGTCAAATTGTTTCCGAGCATGCGTAGGAATTTTGCACGTCGGAATTGCTACAGACGATCGGAATTTCCGATCCAAACTTTTTCCGACCGAAAAATAGAGAACCTGCTCTCAATCTTTTGCTGGCAGCCACTCGGCCAGCAAAAGTCCGATGGAGCATACACACGGTCTCATTTCCGACCAAAAGCTCTCATCGGTCTTTTGCTGGCCGAATTTCCGATCGTGTGTACTGCTCTTAGTTGAGACAAGTACACACTATAGAGGGGTAAGTTTTGTTCCTATTTCATGCCTGAGGTTTACAACCACTTTAAGCTGGCCATAGATGGATCAAAATTCAGCCAGTTCTTTAGGGACCAGCGAAATTTCAATCCATGTGTGGCCATTCCCACTCTCCAGAAGTCAATGACTTCTGTCAAACAAGCTTGTTGGAGAAATTTTCTCTTACAGATGATCAGTGTATTCTGAGAGTCCCCACCTTTAGAATACAATGTCTCAGCAGGGAGGATTCCTCTATCCACTTCACGTGTGTGGATAGAGGAATCTCCATTTTTTTCATTTAGCCTGCTGGCTGAACTAAAAAAAAAGATCCATCTCTGGCCAGCTTTAGAACAGCCTTTCTCAAACTTTTTACCCTGGAGTACCCCCAAATTACCTTCGGGGCCTCAGGGTACCCCTTCAAAAATTATTATATCCACATTTTAGAGTAAAGCGATCAGAGTAATCAGTAATATTTGACCGTAAAGTAGAAGTATGACCAAAAGCTATTTTGGCTATGCTTCTCCTATGGATCACAGGAATGCAATTAGTTTTGCACTCCTGTGACCCATTTTCAGCGGACAGCGGGCTAAAGCCCACTATTGGCTGACATTACTCAGCAGGTCCAGGCTCAGGAAAGATCGTCGAGCGCCACCCTGAAGCCTGAATCTGTACCTGGCTCAGCCTCTCAGCGATCCACTAAGAGCCTGTGGCGCATCTCCCGCCCCCTCCACAGCCCATCGCTTCAGTGAGTGAGAGCGGAAGGGGAAAACTGAACGATCAGCAGTGTTTAATTGCTCAGTTCTCAGTGCAGAGGCGGCGGGGGACAGCTAGGTGAGTATAATCCCGTATATTGTGTGCCAGTTGAGAACTGCCCCCTTACATATGTAGTTGTAGGTAGGAGACCAGTCGGACATTGTTCATTGCTGAAGAAACCCCTAGCTACCTCCTGCAGGAATCCTGAGGTTCCATAAAACCTTGTTTGAGAAAGCCATGGAGCCATGATAGACTCCCATTTCATACAGCAATGTTTCCAATTTTTAAAAATAATATATACATTTTTATTAGGACTTTTGGCTGTCTTTGTACTAACCTCCTCTAATTCCCTGTACAAAAGCATTCCGACAGGGAAAGGAAGGAGTAAAGCCCGTCATAGATAGCGCAATTTTCTTTTTTTTCAACCATAGATTGTAGGAAAGTAAATCGCTTGATTCCCCCATCAGCGCAGTCAGTGCAGGCCGAGGAGCTATTCCCGCTGGGAGAACACAGTAATTATTACTAGTGGCTATAACAGCCACTAGCAATAATCACATCTAAAATCCAGCAGGCTGGTTGTACCCAAGTTGGTCGATCGATCACCTTGGGTACATTCAGCCTGCCCATACATGGTTCGAATCTCGGTCGGTTCCTGCTGAATCGGCCAAGATTCGAACCGTCTATGGCCGACTTAAGGCAATCAGGCTTTAATGCATTCTGCAGTGATTTTTAGCTCGCATATGGGAATTGCTGATTTAAGTAGCAATCAAAGAGATGGCCTAGTCAGTGAGCTGCTTTATGTTGTTGTTTTCATGCGATATTATGGTAGAAATTAAAGTATAAAGAATAAAAAATTGGCATGGCAGCGTACCGTAAGGCTTCCTTGGGTTCATCTAGGTTTGTGGTAGAGGTGAGTGATCTGTATTTGAAATGCCACACTGTAATAATTAAGTCCAATTACAAGTTTATTCAAGTAATGGATTGTTTGCAAAACCAAGGAGTGCAATTCAGCTCCCTTCATCAGGGATTGAAAAAATTGAAATATTATAAATTGATTCCATATTCAATCTACATATAGTTGGATGTTATTGGGATGAGTTTGAAGAGCAATCCGTCAGGAGCCAATTCATGCAGCCTAGAATTTGAAAACTGTCTAAACATTATTTACCCGGTGAGACACACAGCTAACACACAAGGTTAAGTATCCTTGAGTAATGGTTATTTTCAGTAAGTCCAATGAAATTTGAAACTTACAGTCACATGCCTGAAACCAGAGGGCCTTAGGCTGGCGTTAAAGTTACGTGAGTTGAGCCTAATGTGTGTTAGCTGACTATTTAGCTGTTTTCCTACACTTAGGCCCCATTCGCACCTAGTGATTTGGAATCACTAAATGTGAGGCAAAACGTGCCATGTACATTTGAGGGCCATTCGTTCTTAATGAAACCCCCAAATGCAGTGCGACAAAAACGCGTGGCAAAATGCACATTTGTCTTTTGTGCAACAAACACGCATAGGGCAGACCATTCAAGTGAATGCATTGCCCCATATGCATCATGCAAAAGGGATGTAAATCACCACAAAAAAAAGCAGGAAAGAGTGTTCCCGCTACGTAAAGTGTGAATGGGGATTAATACTTTAACCACTTCAGCCCTAAAAGGTTTCACCCCCTTCCTGACCAGAGCATTTTGTGCGGGACGGCACTGCGTTTCTTTAAATTGCACGGTCGTGTGACGCTGTAAAATTGATGTCCTTTTTTCCCCACAAATAGAGCTTTCTTTTGATGGTATTTGATCAACTCTGCAGTTTTTATGTTTTGCGCTATAAAAAAAAAGCCCAGACAATTTTGAAAAAAAAAAAAACAATATTTTTTTTACTTTTCTGCTATAATACATATCCCAAATTTTTTTAAAAAATATATAATTTCTTTATCAATTTAGGCCAATATGTATTCTGCTACATGTTTTTGGTAAAAAAAAAATCCCAATAAGCGTATATTGATTGGTTTGCGCAAAAGTTATCGCGTCTACAAACTATGGGATAGATTTATGGACTTTTTATTTTTTTTATATTTTTTGCTAGTAATGGCGGTGATCAGCGTTTTTTTTAGCAGGACAAATTACGGCGGACAAATCTGACACTAAGTGACACTTTTTGGAGACCAGTGACACCAATACAGTGATCAGTGCTAAAAAAAAAAATACACTATCACTGTATAAATTACATTGGCAGGGAAGGGGTTAACATCACTGGCGATCAAAGGGTTAAATGTGTGCCTAAGGGGTGCTTGTTAACTGTGTGGGGGATGGTTTGACTGGAGGAAGAGAGCGATCCATGGAGAACACGAGATCTCCCTCTTCCTCACTGACAGAACGGCAATCTGCTTTGTTTACATAGGCAGGCCGCCGTTTTGCCTCTCTACGGATGATTGGCGGGTTCTCGGCGGACATTGCGTCCACCAGACCTGCTGATTGGCTCCCGCTGTGTCCAACCACAGTTAAGCCCCATACACACGGTCGGATTTTCCGATGGATCCTGTCCTATCTGACAATGTTGTCGGAAAATCCGACCGTGTGTAGGCACCATCGGACATTTTCCATCGGATTGTCCGACGGACAAAGTCCTATCTCCTGCTGGATAGATTTTTCGACAACAAAGTCCGATCACACCAAATCCGATCGTGTGTATCGAATTCCGACGGACAAAGTGCTACGCATGCTCAGATCACATTACAAGACCAAAGCTATTGGCTACTAGCTTCTACGTAGTCCCGTCGTAGAGTCACCACGTTCAGAATGATCGGATTTTCCGACAACTTTGTCCGACCGTGTGTACGCAACACCAACATCGGACAAAGTACGACGGACATGATCTGACGGACCTGGTCCTCGGATAATCCGCGCGTGTGTATGGGGCTTTAGAGTGGGTCACCGACAGCGTGCCCCAGACCAGGAAGAAGCAATCAAGGTACAGGTACATTGTTTCATGCAGCCAGGCTGCCCTGCCGCAGTATATGTGCGGTGGGCGGTCGGGAAGAAGTTAAAGTGGTTGTAAACCCTCACATATACCCAATAAATTGACTGGTTTCCGGTGATACACAGAGATTAAACAAATTCTCCTACATAAGTTGTACCTGTTTATCTGAGGTCTTCTCTACAGCTTTTCAAAGTGCAGAATTTATACAGCTTGTTTGAGCTTTGGATGGTAGGGGGCGGAGAGCTAAAGTTACACTCTGCAGAGCTCAGTGAGAAGAATTCTGACAGCTGATTGAAGGGAATGGACACACCCCCTTCACACAGCACACAGGAACAGAGCTGAGGCTGTCAATCAGCTGGAGGTCCCTCCTCTGTCACCATTTTTCTTTTGGTGTCAGGAAAACTTGCCAGAAGTGATTGATGCTGATAGCAGAGGAACGAGACAGCAGAAAGAAATAACACCAGAAAAAACAAAACTTGCAGTACAGTTGACATTCGTAGAACTGTTAGTAAAGCATCCACAGCATCATTTTACAAAAAGCTGTAACTATAGCCATAGCAGACCATGTGGCCGTTATAGGGTCCAGAATTACAGGGGACCCAAACTGTTTGGCTGCTCAGTGATTTATGCAGGGTGCAAAAGGCAAATAATTTTAGATAATTAGTGTATATACTGTATAGTATGCAAACCTCAACAGCAGGGATATGCAATTAGCGGACCTCCAGCTGTTGCAGAACTACAAGTCCCATGAGGCATAGCAAGACTCTGACAGCCACAAGCATGACACCCAGAGGCAGAGGCATGATGGGACATGTAGTTTTGCAGCAGCTGGAGGTCCGCTAATTACATATCCCTGCTCTACAGTATATGACTGCTATAAAAGCGAATGGTACTCTGTAAATTTAGAATTGCCTTTGAAATGGAAATTAAAGAGGAAAGGCGCCTCCTAATGATTTTACTATGGGGACCCATAACACATAATTTCACACCACCAGCAGCTAGGCGGGACTGGTCCATGGATCTGTAATTTCTTCAACTCAGTCAAAAACTACTAACAGGTTGATAGAGAAGGCGTAGGGTTTAATTAGATAATGACATGTTTTCTCCTTTTATTTCTTGTCTAATGTTGGCATTTGTGTGAGTTTTGCAGTTGTAGGTTACACATGCTGCTGCACTTAATTATTATTGCATTTGCACTCACAATTTTTTTTTAAGCCTGGTTAGTGCGGCAATCTCACCCACTGTGCCTTTGTGTTCGGACAGGGGGGGGATTGCCCACCTGCCAGGACACATTGATTAGTACTCGCAGCCATTGGCTCCAAGAGCTGATCAGATGCAGATTTTCCAGCATGTCTTCATCAAAAGCCGGTTGTTAAATCAGCTTCTGTCGCAAAGACAGCGGTACATACTGAGCAAATGTCAGCCGGTTAAACAGGAGCCGATATTCAGCCCGTGTGTACCCAGCCTTAGTTCCCCAATGGCAAACACCTCTCGCAGTGCTAGGACAAGGTTGTCTAGTGCCCAGGGTGAAGATGTCAACTGCGCCCTCCTAGTTCGATACATAGGAGTCAGTGTTTTATCAAGACAAGAAAATATTTAAAAGGTTTTTTAAAACAAAATAGAACTTGATATACAAAGGGGGTGCAAGTTTCTATATCAGTGTGAAGTATAAACGGGTATGTGTGGTGATGTAGAGATAGTTTAAACAGGTCTATCTGCTTAGCTAATGTGGCACACGGCCACCCGTGCCAGGTGCCAACCTTCGTTCCCCCAGAATATCTGAGACAGAAATCTGACTTTGCTAGGACCAGTTGCCCATAGCTTCTAGATTTATTTTTTCATGCTGCTTAGAAATTAATGCTGGAGAGCTGTGTAGCTGAGCTGTCAATTGTTTCGTGCCCGGGTACCCGTGACCTACACACCATTTATCACTGTAATTTGTACATGTTCTGTGAGTTATTGTTCTACTGTATTTTACATTGTTTTATATTATTTATTATTCCATTATCTCCCTGGGTCCTCTGTTTTGTTTTTTGTTTTTTTGGGGGTATTTGAGGTGTACGCTCTGAAGTTTTTTTACTTCATTCTTAAAATAAAAACAATGAAAATAAAAGCTAGGTTCTGATTGGTTGCTAAGGGCATCTTCATCTGTTCTGTTCTAAACACTCTTTTGCTAATTCTCACTTTTTGTTATTTTAATACATTAACTTCACTTAGGCTCTATGTACATGGGATGTCTAGCCACTGTGTGTACAAGCCCGGGAGGCTCAGGTGCAGCGTCCAGCCCTCCTGTCTGCAGCCTCCTAAAGTCTATTGCAGGCTGAAATATGATTAGGGCCCTGTGCATTCAGGGACTATTACACGAACAGGAGCTAGATATCCCATGTGCAAAGGGACCTAACTTTGCTGCAATCAGGAACCCCTTCTGGACTTCTGTTCAGGACAGGCACAAGAAATTTTGATGAAAAAAAAATAGGGGTCAGGGGGTCCTGTAGCCTTATAGGACAGTCAAAGGAGAATGAAAACTCTTCCTACAAGCTTTAACCAGTGCTCTACCAGACACTGATAGACGTTACAAGACTGCTATATACTGCTGATGTGAAAAGGTATTTAGCCGTTTATATTTACTAAAATAATTGCATTTCCATGTTTTGTGTACTGTGGGGGACCAGATATCGTGAATGCAGGGCCCTGGGTTTAGTACACTTTCATAGTGAAAGTAAAAGAAAATTAAACATTTTGAGTTGTCCCTAGAAAAGTAATAGAGGAGAAATCTTCCAATGGAGACACTAGTTCTTGTGACTGAGAGGCACCAAGGAATTCCCTAATTTTCCTCTCACTTACTGTTTTGGCTATGGCAGAGGAAGTGAAGGGAGATCTCCGCAATGGGGCACAGATGGTAAATAAAATCCAACGGGCTATAACCCCCTCTTAAAGCGGAAGTAAACCCTTTGATTTAAATAGTTAAAAAAAAATGGCATGCCGGAAATGCTACCTGTCACATTGACTATGCTTTCAACCAAACTGTCAAACCATCCAATGGCTGGTGTCATAACTGATACACATGTGCAGCCTCATGGCAGTTGAAGATTGAACAGAGGCCAAGATGGCAGCTTCCTTAGCTGAAAACGATAGGAGGGTTTATTTGTTGTCTTATTCCATTTTTCTTTAGATTTACCTTCAACTGTGTAGTGCAAGGGCCTGCCTGATTGCATAAAAATTGAAAGTGTCTGGATTTGACCTCATATTATATGGTTTTGGTAAATCTAAAGGAAAATTGTATAATGTATGGCCAGCCTTACTCTATCCAAAATGAAAAAAAAAAAAAAGTGCCTATACAGTACTGTAGTGCTACTTAAGGCTTCATGTACACGGGACATTTTTACAACCTCTCCTGAATGACTTAACTTGACAGATATTAACCAATGTTTAAAATGTCAGTTTTGCCGCGTTTACATGCAGCATTTTAGTTTTGCCGCGTTTGCGTTTAGAAGCGTTTTTTTTTTAATACCCAAAATTGAAAACCGCCTGTAAACGAAACACGGCTAAATGCGAGTTACCGCATTTACACGCGTTTACAAGCTTTTACAGGCATTTGGTGTTTCAAATGCCTCTGAACATCCGTCCTGAACTAATTTTTTTGTGTTTAAAAAAATGCTTCTAAACTCAACTGACTATAAACGACCCTATGTACATGTACTGATAAGATAACGTAGAGGAGAGTTCAGGGGCAGCTGAAAAAAACACCCAACTGCTTCTAAACGTCCGTTTACCAGCAGCAGTGGCCTATGGCCCCTTAAACACTGTCAGACCGTTCAGGTCCGCCTGTCAGTTTTGACGGCGGACCTGAACGGGCGCTCCATGCTGGTCTATGGAGCGACGGATGTCAGCGGTGACATGTCCGCTGACATCCGACCCAGTCCGATCCGCCAAAAGCAGACGGATGGCCCTACGTCCTCATCCGTCGCTGGCGGATCAGATCGGGTGAGATCTGATGAAAACGGACACGCTGTCCGTTTTCATCCGATCTCTCCATAGAAGCCAGTGGCGGTCGACAAGCCCCTCCCCGCTCAGTGAGCAGAAAGGGACCTGTCATCCGCCGGCTCAGCGGAGATCAACGGAGAGATCTCCCGCTGAGCCAGCGGACAGAGGCGGACTCCGTGGAAGCGTGTCTGCCTCGTGTGAAAGGGGCCAAACTCTAGAAGAACACAGGTAAAAGGATGATAATACATGAACTTCATTTGACCCTTAGCAATATTAATGGGCTTTCCAGTTACTCATCTTAAATAAAATTACTTTAAATTGTTTAGAAACATAACATATTCCAAAGTGGTAGTTTTGGGGCTTTTGCATTGTTCATAATAAACAAAAGATATGTAACTGGGATTCATCTTTAATCATTTCTGAGAGCCAGTAGTGAAGATGAGCTATATAGATCATGCATAAATGATTTTCCCCGTATTATCATCTTGTACTTTGCTTGGTTAAATAGTGCACTGGGCAATATGCAAAACATTTTACTGAGGAAATAACAGATATGTCATTTTAAGAACAAATATATCTCTATGCTTAGCAATACAAGGAAGTTCAACTGTGCAACCTTTATATAACAACAAACCGCAATAACTTGCAAGGCTGCTTTGGGGTGCACTAGATATTGAGCCCCAGTCCTTATGACTAATTCACCATTTTCTGGGGCTGCTTGAGGCCTACTTAGAATCATAGTATTCCGGATGCAAAGAAAAACCCAGGAGGACATTTCAGGCCATTATATCTGAACATGGGGGAAATCAATTCCTTCCTAAATCCATATATGATTTGTTATTGATGGAAAGACTAATATTGACGAAGATTGGCAAAGATAAATGGAGCTTAAAAATTGTCAGGCTGGTTGGCACTGCTGAAAAGTGTGATTAGAATTAAACTAAGGGGTAATAGACAGTGATGAATAGGCTGATTAAAACTGATATAGAACTTTATGGACAGTGTATGACTGATAGGTTGCATTAAAGCGGAGTTCCACCCAAAAGTGGAACTTCCACTTATTTGTCTCCTCTCCCCCTCCGGTGCCACGATTGGCACCTTTCGGGGGGGGGGGGGACAGGATACCTGTCTTTGACGGGTATCCTGTTCCCACATTCCCGGGAGTGCGCGCCACGGCCCATGATATCACCGCGGGGCTCCCTCCTCCTCTTCCTGCCGCCTGGCCAGTAGGAGAGAGCAGCAGGGCCTTACGCATGCGCAGTAGGGTTCCTGGGGGGGGAAGCCATAAGGCTACACGGCCGGGTTCCCTTACCCGCAATGACGGCGGCAGCACCCGACAGCCGATGGAAACATCAGCTGCGGTGCCGACATCCAAGACAGGTAGTGTCTTATTATTAAAGGCCAGCAGTTGCGGTATGTGTATTTTTTTTTTTTTGGGCAGACCTCCGCTTTAAATTGATGAACAAGCTACCAATGACAGCCAGTAGTATTGACCACATATCTGGCACAGACAGAGAGGTGGACAGATACTCAGAGACATTGACAGTCTTACTGATTAGTATTGGAACAGATAAATTGTAATAGAAGGATATTGGTTCAGATTTACAGTGGCATGATCTATAATCCTCAAGCAAACACAGCTTATGAGCCATAATGAACTGAATGATTGGCATGGGAAACCCAACACTGACTTGGCATTAACAAATCAAATAAGTGGCGGTTGGCATTCTGATGCTGCAGATAAACCAACTGACTTTAATGGTCAGACCATGATAGACACAAATAGTAAAGGCAGTCACTCGCTGGCTTTGGCACAATCATAGACATCAAGCAAGGGACAGACACTGTAAGACAAAAACAGTGATTGCCATTGACTGGCAAACTGAGCCTCAAATGGATTGACAAACATAGGATAGATCCTTAAGCTGGCCATACATTATTCAATTTTCTTATTAAATTTCCTTTAGATTTATCTTCAACTATGAAGTGCAAGGGCCTGCCTGATTGCATACAAATTGAAAGTGTGAGGTTTGACCTCATATTATATGGTTTTGGTAAATCTAAAGGAAAATTGTATAATGTATGGACCAGCCTTACCTAAAGTATAATTATACCCTTAATTACAAAAACATGCCATGTATTCCTCCTATATTAATACATATTGGGGCATAGGTAAAGTTGCCTTTTCTTCAATGCTTACCTGGTGATCCTGTCAGCCCCCAGATCTTTCTCTAGGAGGAGGACAAGGCATTTTGGCCCACAGTGAATTTACTGCAGTCTTGTCACCCCAGCGGCCTCACAGGACTGCATTGCTACACACGCTGAACAAAGGATTATCAGCATTGTCCCCGCCAATAACCCTCCCCCTCACTTCTTTATGGTGCTGGCCTCATAGTCCAACAGGCGCCTTCTTGGATCCCGCTTTCCAGTACAGTGATGGTTTTGGCAACCTCTTAAATGATAACAGAGGTACAAAGCAGCAAATTTATTTACTCGAATACTTAGAAATGTAGGTATGCCTTTTCGTGGGGAAGGGGCACTTGGAAAGCCCGCTTTTTTTTCCTGTCCAGAGTCTGAGTTAATGGCACCCTGAAACTGGACATACACTGTTAGAACTTAACCAATTTAGTGGAATCGGCTGAAATTTTTACAGTGGGTGGCCCTACTGGCTTGACAAGTCGGTTACTCAGTTGACTTTTGTTGCAGGAACCAGGCCGGAAACTATAATCCAAACAGCACCTGTGCCCAGTAAGCTTCAGGCACTGTTCGGGAATCTATTAGGCCCCTTTCACACTGGGGCGGGAGCCGCGGCGACGGTAAAGCAGCGCTATATTTAGCGCTGCTTTACCGTTGTTTTAGCCACGGGATTCGGCCGCTAGCTGTGCGGTTTTAACCCCCCCATAGCGGCCGAAAAAGGGTTAAAATCCCGCAGCGGCGCTTTGTGGCGGTATTGCCGCGGTATGACCGCGGTGTCCCATTGATTTCAATGGGTAGGAGCGGTATAGGAGCGGTGAATACACTGCTCCTTCACAGCTCCAAATATGCTGCTAGCAGGACTTTTTTGACCATCCTGCTAGCGCACCGCTCCAGTGTGAAAGCCCTCCGGCTTTCACACTGGAGTGAATGGGGCCAGATTTTTTCAGGCGCTGTACAGGCGCTATTTTTAGCGCTGTACTGCCTGAAAAACTCCCCAGTGTGAAAGGGGCCTTAGTGTATGATTAGCTTTAGTCTTCTGATTAAGCCACTTGGATGGCGCTGACCAATAAGAAGAGAAATCAGTGAATACTGATAGAAAAAGAGACAGCCGAGAAAAAAGCTGATAAGTTTCCTGCATCTCCTTTCAGGGTCCATGCACACTGGGCTTTAAGTGGTTGTAAAGATTTTTTACTTTCATGCATTCTATGAATGAAGGTAAAAAACCTTCCGTGTGCTGCTCCCCCCACAGCCCCCCCTAAGACTTACCTGAGCCCCCTCTTGATCCAGCGATGTGCACAGGAGCCTCGGCTTTACTGGGTCTCTCTCTCCTCATTGGCTGAGACACAACAGTGGAGCCCTTGGCTCCCACTGCTGTCAATCACAGTCAGTAAGCCAATGAGGAGAGAGCAGAGGGCAGAGCCGAGGCATGGCTCTATGCATCTTATGGACGCATAGAGCGGGGCTCGGGAGTGAGCATTCACCAGTACCCCCATAGCAAACGACTTGCTATTGGGGTTACTGGTCAAGGGGGAGGGGCTGCTCTGTACAAAACCTTATGGCTGCTGGAAGGGGACCCGAGAAGAATAGGATCGGGGCTGCTCTGTATGTTTATTATTTAAAAAAAAAAAAAAAAAAAAAACAACATTTAATATCACTTTAAAAATGCTGCTTCTACGGGGTTTTCACGTTTTTTTTTTTTCACCTGCCTGTAGAAGCAGCCCAATGTTATCCTATGTGTCCATGCACATTAGGGTGTTTAGAGGCATATTTCAAAAAGAGAGTTTAGAGACAGAAAAAAAACATCTCGTGCATTTTTGAGAAGGGTTTTCAGGCCGAAAAAAAATGCTAGACATTCATAAATGTATTTTATTTAAGTGCATTCAGCATTTTCAGGTGTACATTGATTATAAGGAAAAATAAGCAGAGGGGAATGTTTTAGAACAAAAACGTATAAAAGCAAATGCCAATAAACTCGTGTGCCAGAGGTTCTGCCATTTTTTCCCACTCCTAGTGTGCATGGACCCTTATGCCCCGTACACACGATCAGAAATTCCACCTGCAAAAGTCAGATGAGAGCTTTTGGTTGGAAAATGCGATCGTGTGTATGCTTCACCAGACTTTTGCTGGCGGAATTTCGGCCAGCAAATGATTGAGAGTTCTCAATTTTTCGGTCAGAAAAAGTTCTGATCGGAAATTCCGATCGTCTGTACGAATTCCGACGCGCAAATTTCCTACGCATGCTCAAAATCAATTTGACGCATGCTCGGAAGCATTGAACTTCATTTTCTCGGCTTGTTGTAGTGCTGTACATCACCGCGTTCTTGACGGTCGAAAGTTAAGAGAACTATTGTGTGACCGTGTGTATGCAAGCCAAGCTTGAGCGGAATTCCATTGGAAAAACCATCCAAGTTTTTTCCGACGGAAAATCCTCTCGTGTGTATGGGGCATTACTGTCCAACCACAGGATGGGGTAGGATTGAGGCCTTAAATGGTATTTAACTGCAGGAAGTCTCCTGTCCTTGCAGACATGGCTGTGATGTGTGGCAGAGCTATGTAAATCACATGACCGGATGGACAAAAATACAAATCCTTTGTCAGTTAAAACAGCTCCTTTACAGGTATTTAAGCTTACTCTCCAATATAACATGTACGTTGTATTACTTATAGGGGGCCTATTTTTAATGCTTCATTTTCACAAGCATCACAAATCACTTTAAAAGGTGGGCACTGTTATGATCTGCAGTGATTTTCACTGAGGCGTTTTCCACATTCACCTTCTGGGCATATATAATAATTATTTCAATCAAGGTCACAGTCCATTACATCATAAATGGCATCTCATTACCATGCATTAAATCCAGAGGACGGATCATACATGTCAGCTGTGACACAGAAAGAAAGGAAATAGCCTATTTTGCCAAGTAATGCTGCAGTGAAGCGAGTGATTACATATACTGTAGAAAAAAAAAAAAACATTATAGCCTGAGCCGATCAAACTACAGATTGATTAGTATATATATATATATATATATATATATATATATATATATATCAAATATTGGTTTAGAAAGCATACATGTACAGGATGATCCACACAAATGACATGCAAGTTCAAGCCTGATGTATTTGCCCAAATGATCTGGCCAGAGATTAGTTAAATTACCGTAATTGGATGAAGCCAGATTTGCCAAGGGTTGCCATATTCTAACAGAGAAAATGTTTCTTTTTTTTTCCTCAAAAAGATGTGCTCACTCCTGCTATACAGGCATACCCCACTTTTAAGTACACAATGGGGTTTATTTACTAAAGCTGGAAAGTGCAAAATCAGGCTCACTTCTGCATAGAAACCAATGAGCTTCCAGGTTTTATTACCAAAGCTTAATTGAACAAGGTGGGGTTAGAAGCTCATTGGTTTCTATGCAGAAGTGAGCCTGATTTTGCACTTTCCAGCTTTAGTAAATACATCTTACTAATTGTGTACTTAAAAGTCTCTATACTAGGATTGTAACCACCAACAATCCTGACTAAATCTGAGGCTCTGATGAAGAGGGTACTCCCTCGTAACGCGTAAGTCATTTGCGATACCATCTGGTTCTTCGTAATACCCAGTCCAGGTTGCAGGTGTCTAGAACACACAGTTCTGAATTCTTGGAGCAATGTTAAGGCTTCTTTTTAACGTTTGTTTGTGAGTATGACTCTTGTTTTTATTTGAATACAATTTATCTTTGATAATGCGCAAGGTCGGTGCGCCCTCCCTGTTTTTCTATATGTAACAATCCTGACTAAAGCCTGGTACACCCAGGTAGGTTTTGTTTCGTTCAATCCAGCAGGCTGTGCGATGTTAGTACAGCGATCTCCCCGCTGAGATATTGTCCTCTGACGGCACTACCTCCCTGCTAGAATACAACGGTCAGCGCTCGCAGCCATTGGCTGTGAGCGCTGATCGGATGCCGGCCGGCTGCTGCTATTCCAGCATACGTGTTTGACAAACGTCTGGCTTCTATAGGACAGGCTGCTGTACACACGGGACGAATGACGGCTGGTTTCTGTAGAACCGGCTGATACTAGATGATATTCGGCCCGTGTGTTCCAGCCTTATTAACCCTAAGCTTTATTATCAGATCATAGAGAGGAATAGATTTGTAAGGATTCATTCATTTCTAGTTTGCTACATCAGACTGCTATAGAGAATTTAACATTAGGCTCCCACTGGTGATCCTTCCTTTTGAAAACGGCATTCGCTGATACTGTGGCTTCAGTATTTTCTAAATCATCTGTCTGGTACAAACATGATCAGGAGTTCTGAATTGCTTTGTATGTTTGTTCCAGGTCAATGAATCAAAGAATACTGATGCCAAAGACAGTCAGGCAGCTAACGTTCAAAAGAAGGTCAGCAATGAAAGCCTAAATACTTATCTCAGAATTGGTTTCCTTTGACTAGATAATGTCAATTTTGCATATTTACAGAAAAGCGTCAGTGTCCACTTTTATCCCACCATCCTGGGCTAGGTAATCCTCTCTCCCATACTTTCTGATGGAATAAAGCTTTTTAGGTATGGGGCACAATTTACCATCCTTACAAGACAGTGCCAGTCTTTTTTTTATTTTTTTTATTTCTGTATTTTAACAAAAGGACAAGAGTGACATCTCCCATGAATAACATCTATAACTGATGTATTAATAAGAAAACATGGCGTACGACTAGGAATTAAGTCAAATCTGAAATAAAATGGTAAATATATATCAATGAAACATTCGGATCGCTGTCTCATCTTGGTCATAAAAAAGCACGTAACCCCAGATCCAAGATCATGAGCAGTCATAACCCACGGAAGTAATCCCCATGTAGTGGCCCATGTATGAAGCCCTTCTTTGTAAATCAATCCCGGAATTGCTTCGTCCGGAGTGCCAACTGGCTCTGCATCTTTTCACTGCAACTAAGTTGACCATTGCGAGAGCCTGGAAGATCCCTGTGCTTAGTTTTGAAGTAGTTAAGCACCGCATGAATGATATCATGAACCAAGATCATGCGCAGTCATAACCCACGGAAGTAATCCCCATGTAGTGGCCCATGTATGAAGCCCTTCTTTGTAAACCAATCCCGGAATTGCTTCGTCCGGAGTGCCAACTGGCTCTGCATCTTTTCACTGCAACTAAGTTGACCATTGCGAGAGCCTGGAAGATCCCTGTGCTTAGTTTTGAAGTAGTTAAGCACCGCATGAATGATATCATGATCAACGGAAAATTGACAGCCCTTGCTTCAGATACAAACAATAGGATTCTCAAGGTACGTCAAACATGTATAACATATACCCAACCTTCCAGGTTCGATAATAGACCTCTTTCAATTTCAAGGTCTCCCGCTGCACTCCCCGATGGACTCTACCCCTCCCTTTCCTTCCTTTTTTTACCATTTTTCTTTTTCTCTTCACTTTCACTCTTATTCTTTAGTTTCCGCCCCACCACTATTCTACCTTGACATAACTTTAATGATTAAAAAAAAACAAAAAAAAAAACGAAACAGTAAACGTGAGAGAATTGTGATCTTTGTTCTAAGCAAAAAAATTGTGATTCTCATTTTAGCCAAAATGCAGCTCTACTGAGTGGGCAAATCCACTGCCAGTGACCACCCTGTGTGAAAGGGGCCTAATAGATATCAATATGTTTAAAGATTTATGTAATAGACTCAGTAGTAGTAGTAGTGCTGCTAGTAGTAGTGCAGCACAGCTTTTCAGGTCGGTTTGTTTTGCTATTGTATAAATATGAGAAAATAAGAGCATGGTTCATGCAGAAATGTGCTTGTGGATTGCAGTTTTTCAGCTAATAAATGCAGACCTGCCCACATCCTCACCTCTGTCACATTTGTATGTATGTGCACGTCACAGATCTGCACCATCTACCACAATTGTAAGCTACAGGTCCCATATCAAAGGCAGAACAAACAAATTCATGCAAAGCGATAATAATTTCATTTAAATACTGACTGCAGTATTTTGTTACAAGGCAGTGAATACAATTACACTTTGGAGCTATTGAAAAGAATGGGTTAGACATCAACAAAAGGGGAAATGTTGCCCGGAGTGACCAATCAGGTATTTCTGGAGACATAAAACTATGGGGTTGATTTACTAAAGGTGATCAGACTGTGCACTTTGCAAAGTGCAGTTACTCCAGAGCTTAGTAAAAGAGTTAAAGCTTCACTTTGCAAACAATACTCAATTACGTGCAAGGAAAAAAAATAAAAAATGCCTTTTTTATTTCTTGCTTGATTGGATGAAGTCAGCAGAGTTTCTGCTCATTTGCTAAGCTCTGGAGCAACTGTACTTGCAGAGTGCAATTTCACTTTTTCTATTTGCCTTTAGTAAATCAACCCCTAATCAGATTTGTCAGTGTGGATAACACCACTTTGCTAATAATGGCCATTTCTTGGTGGTGCTGCTTCAGGCTGAGGCATAAGGCCCCGTTGGCACTCAGGATAGTAGGGATGCCAACGTAGGAAAAACTCATCCAGGGAGCAATGAACATATAAGCATAAAACCATCGCTCACCATAGCCGCTCCTAGTGTGGATGTATTCAAGTGAAAGCCTCAGTTAATGCTGCTCCTCGGGCCACGCCCCCTGACATGTTTCACCCCACCCACCAGGGGCTAATGCTTTTGATGAGCAGGCCCCTTAGGGTTTACACCCAAAGGCATTACACTCCAGGAACATACTTGATGCCTACCTAGATCTGCGTACTTTGACAGCTGTCAGCAGATTACCTTCATACACCTCTATGGTGAGAGGAGGTTCTACCATGTACACATTTAAAACTTTATGACTAATGTAATCTTGCCTACAATGACAGCCAGATATGAAAGCATGATATCAAAGCATGAACATCTAAGTTGGCATCCAGCTTGGAAAATAACGCATATCTATAGAAATACCATTTTAAAAAATGGAGGTTTCTCCCGTTAAAAGGTCAGTCCACCCAAGGTCGATATGTGGATACCTGTAGGCTGAATCACCTACTATATATCCTATATGTCTTAGATCACCAGCAGCAAGATTTTCATATTGGCAATTATGTGCCATGTTCATGATAGTGGAATCTTGCTGCATATTTGGTGTATAAAGGATATATTAGGACCACTGTTATTAAGGCAGCAGTTAGGAAAAACACCTGAAAAACGCTACATGAGTTTTTGTAACCGTTTTTTTCAAGCATTTTGTTGCACATTCTCAAACGGCAGTTCTCTGCCCCTTTTTCAGCAGCACTCCACAAATTTTAGTTGAAAAACGCTTGACAAAAGCTACAAAAACTTGCAATTCTGCTACCAAAACACTTGAAAAAATGCTTGAAAATGTGACGCTCAGGTATGAATGTAGCCTTCAAGTAGAACTATAGGCAAAACTTTTTAATTATTTGGATAGAGTAAGAGGTGTTTTTTTCTCCATCTTTGTCCCGCTGCAGAGATTTACCTTCACTTCCTGTCCCATAGCCAGACAGGAAGTGGGAGGCAATCCCTACAAATTAAGGGACTTCCTTGGGGACCCCCAAGTCACCAGAAGTGTCCCCATTGGAAGATTTTCCCTACTTTTCTGGAGACAACCCAAAATGTTTTTGTTTTTTTACTTTCGCTGGTAAACAGGACTAATGGAGAAGGTGAATCTCCCTTACGGGGGGCACAGACATCAATTAAAATTGACAAGTGTTCTAATCCCTCTCTATCCACAACAAAAACAAAAAAAGTTTTTTAGTTATACTTTAACCATTTTCTAGTTTTGGGTGGAATGACTACATAAAGTGTAAACAAACAGATAAAAAAGTAGCAGGAGTTCTAAAATACCTACCTTCCCTGGAGATACTGCTGCTTTCGATTCCTTCCAATGATGATTTAGGCCTCTGCTCGGATGACTTCTGCTGAACCGGAGGATTAGCTGGAATGAACTTTGATCTTCCTCTTCTAAGAGACCTAGCCATACTAGTAGACATTTGTTGGAAAATTTTGTTTTTGGGAAAGTTAATTTGGTTCTCTAACCTTTAGTGGGGTCAGAATTGGTGTTCGTTTTCGATCGTAGTGATAAGAAAATTCAAAGGAGCAGGATGGAAAAATGTTCTTGACTGAACTTCTACTTGTGCCCCGTACACACGTTCGGAAATTCCGACCACAAAATCTGTCGGCTTTTTTCCGACGAATTTGTCCGACACTGGTGTTACATACACACGGTCGGACAAAGTTGTCGGAAAATCCGATCATTCTGAACGTGGTGACGTTTGTTGCGTACGACGGGACTATGTAGAGGCTAGTAGCCAATAGCTTTGGTCTTGTAATGTGATCTGAGCATGCATGGCACTTTGTCCGTCGGAATTCGCTACACACGATCGGAAAAAGTCTGATAGGACTTTGTTGTCGGAAAATTTGAGAGCAGGATCTCAAACTTTTTCCGTCGGTAATTCGACGGAAAAAGTCAGATGGAGCCCACACGCGGTCGGAATTTCCGACAACATGGTCCGATAGGACATTTTCCGTCGGAAAATCCGACCGTGTGTACGGGGCATAACAGTGTATGTGACTTCTATTTGGGACATTAAATTCATTCCAAAAAAATGTTAAAAGCAAACTGAATTTTGAAGTACTTTCAAACAACATTCGTCATGTCTCTGAAGGCATTATCGTATGTACTGATGACACTTTTCAAACATTCATAGGATAATTTAGTGTATGGCCAGCTTTACACAAAATTCCTAGGCTTTTAAACCCATTACCGCTACTAGAGCTCTAGAGCTCCATTTTAATCGGGAAATGTCAGAATTTCAGCTTTTGAGTGTATTTTTATGTATTCCAGCAAGACAGTTAACATAGTTTAAAATAAAAGGTTTGCTTTAAAGATTTTCATCAGCATCTTCAGGAAGTACAAAATAATGGGAGTCCTAAATTCTTCAAAAAGCAAATGGGCTGAAATGGTATTTAGATAGTAAGCCTGGGCCCATCTGAAACAATTAGGAAATGCTTGTATGTTTCCCATCTGAAACAATTAGGATATGCTAGTATGTCTAATGCACTGCTAAGCCTCAATTTCTTCAATTAACCAGAAAGTAAATCCATACAACATTCTTTAGTAAAATATTTCATCTCAGAGGAAGTCAGCAGCTCCCCTCCAAATTGTAATGGGAAATGTGAACTAGTTGAACTATTTTGTTATAATGAGCTGACAATTAGGTCACATTAAGCTCCATCCACATAATAACTATTATTATTTGCCTTAAAGAGGAAGTAAACCCTGTGGGGAAAAAAAAGTTTTCCCCTTCCCTGCAAAGTAAAGGCATAATGTGCTAGTATGCATCGCATACTAGCACATTATGTGACACTTACCTGCAAACGAAGCCTGCGCCGTCCCCGCTGCGGGCCGCATCCATGTTTACCCCTCTTCCTTTTGAGGCCATTCACGGCACTCGCTCCTGAAGAAACTGCACAGGCGGCCGTTCGTTCATAGCACATGCGCCGATGACATCATCGGTGCAGTATACATTTAATATCTCCTAAAGGCACCAAAAAGTTTCCCTTTACATCAAAAGCGGTTTATGACCAGCTTGAAAACAAAGTCACAGAGTTGTCGCTGTTGTCACTTTCAGTGTCTGATGCCGAATTTCCCAACGAATCACTATCGCTCAATTCTGCAAGTGATTCTTATTCACTATCGCTGTTTTCTAGCTGGTCTAAACGCTTTTGATGTAGAGGGACGCTTTCCATTGTCCTGATTGTGACGTCGGACTTTGTGCAGTCTCATGTTTCAAAAATGTTCATACCCGGGATGTTTGCTAAACCAATATGCAGTGTCTAGTATTACAGTGACTAGTAATACTGCACCCTTTTTTGGACACATTTCAGTGTTATTGATCTGATTACATTTTTGAATAAAATGTATTATTATTTTTTATAATTATTTATAGTTGTTTATTATATTATAATGTATGATTTCATGTTTTAAACTTTATCATACCTGGGATGTCTACTAGACTCTTGTTTGGACAGATTTAAGTGAGTTATTCCTAAGAATTACAGGCCTACAATATAAAACGCCAAATTTCCATGCAAAACAATGTAGCGCTTTGACATTCAAAAATCAGACATAATCATACCGTCCAGGGAGGTTAAAGTGGTGTTTCCCCCAAAATTACAAGTTTTAATCTATGTGCAGCAAATGAGCTAATAAAAATTAATTGCACAACAAAAAAAAAAAATTCTCCCTGTTGCTAGGTGGTCCCACGAAATCTGCCTCTTCCATAGCCTAGGCTAAACACATCACTTCCCCTCGGCACAGTCAGTCATCTGGGACGAGTAACAGGTCCCAGATGACTGTGCGACGTATCACAGCATGCGCAGTGGGTGCCCTGCTGTGAAGCCACAGCCGGGTGCCCACAGTAAGGATGCCGGCGCCGCGAGCGGAGCGGGGAACGAGGGGGGGCTTCGTTCCCCCGCATTGCTGGACCCTGGGACAGGTAAGTGTCCGATTCTTAAAAGTCAGCAGCTGCAGTATTTGTAGCTTCTGACTTTTAAAATTTTTTTTTTAAGGGGCACACCACTTTAACGTGCATTACCACCAAAAACATGGTATGAACGGATCCTATGAGCCAGTAAATGGGTGCTTCCATTCATTATCATAAGACTGCCCCCCCCCCCCCAAAAGGCAACCCCCAAAAAGGCAACCACTTTTATTCATTGATTTGAATAAAAGTTGAAATGGTTAATGAAAAGTTTCATTGGTTAATCTCCATCATGTGGAATAATATGTCATATGTTTAGAGTTGTCAGTCATTGCTGCCACAGCTGACCTACTAATATTGCTAGTTGCCTGGTTAGCTCTGGCTTCAAATATTTGAGACACAGAGCTGGAAAAAAAAAACACGTAGATTGAAAAGTCAGAGAAACAACAGAACTCTTAAGCTGAATTCGTATTTGGATTTATTGACTTACAAAATGCTGAAGCCTCTGGCTCATCGTGTCAGCCAGGAAACTTTTATTTTCTGGAGAGGCGAGCATTGGCGGCCCTCGTACTTTTACATTACAGGTTTCCTGATCAGACTTTCCTGTTCACCACAGTTCTTGGATCAATTACTCAGTCAAGTTACTTTAATATTGTATATACACAAACCCCTGAGACCCAAGCAGCTTGAATATTGTAATTGCACACATTTAAAAGTAATAATTATGTGATAAAAGGCCCTGACATATCTCATGGAAGTTTTAAATCTCCTGTCTGGATGGTCACATCTAACACTGGGTGGTAGAAGATAATGTTATTTTTTTTCCATGCACATGTTAATTTACTTCAGTGAACGTAAAACACGAATGAAGCGAAGTTCTCCAAAAATACCGTATATACTCGAGTATAAGCTGAGTTTTTCAGCACATTTTTTGGTGCTTAAAGTGCCCCCCTTGGCTTATACTTGAGTCAAGCACTTTTCTGCAGCAGAGAATTTCATTTTCCGAACCGACTTTGGGGCCCCCTATCTCCGGGCCACTTGGTGCTAGGAATTTGGTGTGCAAACCCAGTGGAACTAGCACTACAACATATCCAAAGATGGGATTCCTAGCACCAAGTGGCTCCGAGATACGGGGCCCCAAAGTCGGTTCGGAAAATGTCATTCTCTGCTTCAGAAAAGTGCTTGACATTTTCCGAACCGACTTTGGGGCCCTGTATCTTGGGCCACTTAGTGCTAGGAACCCCATCTTTGGATATGTTGTAGTGCTAGTTTCACTGGGGCCTCCTAGCACCAAGTGGCCCCGAGATACGGGGCCCCAAATTTGGTCAACTGTGTCCATCTGCAGCAATATCATTTCGGGACCCTTTGTCTGCAGCTAGGGGGCATCTAGGAACCCTTAACTACCGAGTTTGAAGTTTGAGGGACCTATGGCTGCAAATGGGCACAGTGAGGCTGCAAATGGGCATTGTTGACCCTCTTTTCCACTTACAGTAGCTGCGCATTTCTCACCCTAGGCTTATACTCGAGTCAAAGTTTTCACAGTTTTTTGTGGTAAAATTAGGTGCCTCTGCTTATATTCGGGTCGGCTTATACTCGAGTATATACCGTAATTATGATCCTTTGCTCGGTGCATGGTCCTGAAAAGATGAACAATAGTCTGTGTAATGGTTTTATGTCTACAGGAGGATCCAGTCAGATAATTCTAGGTCTACCTGTAGCTTTTGATCATTAAAAATGGCTATTCTGAGGTTAGCGTGGGAAGAATTATGAAATTATGGGTTATGCTTTTAACATGAAAGACTGGCCATTACCAAGTTATATGTGGACACAAAACTTAGTGGAATACTTACTTTTATTAAACGCACGGCAATAAGTACTGCACAAAGCTAGCATAATATTATATGAATGCATACAGTATATTGAACATGTTATGGAATTCTTTTACTAAAAGGGAGGCTGTTCACTTTCATTAGTAAATACATTATATTGCCAAAAGTATTGTGACACCTTCCTTTACCTGCTGACATCACAGGGCCAGGGTTTCTTTACTGAATTACATTTCAGGGAAAGCTTGAAAACATTCTATAAATATTATAATTTCTAAGAAAAAGTAGCGTAGAGCAGTATCCAAGAGGAAAAAAATTGAATATAGTGCATCTTAACCGTAATTAGAGGTGCTTCTGCCTGGAGCATCGCATGTATGACATTGCATGTCATCTATTCTCTGATCCATTCACAGCATTTTAACAAAAATTTATATCTGCTACCACGGCAGAGGTAGTCATGGATTGCGTTGGCACGAGCGTGATGACATCACTGCACTTATAGTTAATTGATTACTTCCTCCAGGCCCGTAACGGTAGGTCTGTACCTCTGTATTGATCTGGGGCTGGGATGTAAACATTGCAGGAGCCTATGCATTGCCCAGTGATGCACTGGTCATGGTTACAATGCTCTGCAGGCTTCAACACAAAAATGCAAAAAAAATTTAATATTTTATTAATATGAGTGCATTTATTACATTTTTGCAAAGGGTGGATTATACCTTTAACCAACAAATGTTGACACCGTTTCTATTTCTACTATTTTTTAAAGTTTTGTATTATTTATTTAAAATAACATTAACGTGTCACAACCTATATGAGATTTTAGTGACTAGATTTATATACCGTATATGCTCGCAGGCCCAGTTAATAAGTATGATTAGTTTCCTGTGTTTATATATCATTGACATGATGGTTTACAGAGTACTTTGAACCATTTGGAATCATTTTGTCAGTCCCTGCTCCTAAAACAGTATACAGCTAAAGTCCCTTCCATGTATACACCAACTCTTAGTACAGTATTATTGGGCAAAAGATAATCCACAAGGATGTTCTTGTATCATGGGAGAAATCCAGAAATGTGTAGATGCTTTGATCAGGGGTCTCCACATTTGCTAAACAAAGGAGCAGGTTACTGTTCTTCAGACTTTAGGGGGCTGGAGTGGGCCAATAGAAGTAGTAAATGCTCATGTGTCAGTGGGAGTAAACAATGCCTCAGGCTAGGTGGTTAGTGGGAGTAATGATAATACATAGCACCTTTGGTCAGTAGGAGAGGTAAAGTGCCCCATCATTGGTGTCAGTACCCCATTGTTGGTGTCAGTGGAAGGAACAGTGCCCCATCGTTGGTGTCCATGGAAGGAACATTGCCCCATCGTTGGTGTTAGTAGAAGAAATAGTGCCCCATCATTGGTGTGAGTGAAAGTAATAGTGCCTTGTTCTTAGTGTCAGTGGGAGGAATAGTGCTCCATCATTGGTGTCAGTGGAAGAAATTATGTTCCACTGTTGGCATAATGGGAAGGAATGGTGTCAGTGGGAGGAACAGTGGCCCAGGCAAGCAAAGAACTGCATCTGGCTCATGGCCGCAATTCGGAGACTTCTGCTTTAGATGACTGTGACATATGATGACCAGAGTACCTTGTGGTACCCAGTATTTGGCATTTAGTTCATCTTGACGCATGTATTTCCTGTGGAGGTACTCTTTAAGTAAAGTGCAGTTAATTGGCACCTGTAAAGCAACCAGCATTGGGAAACTTCTCTAATACTGCCTTATTTTGTGTGCCATCCATAATAACTGGTATAGGTTCTGATTTTATTTCAATTCTGCACAGAAATCTGTGCCTGAAAGGAGAGAATTGCAATATTAAAAGTGGACTACTCAGTAACTTTAGGTTGTACACCTCAGACATGAAATATGAACAACGCATATTCCTCTATAGTGTGTGCTTGTCTCAATAAAGAGCACTAAGTGTAATTTCTGTCTGCTGCTTCGTTCCTCTGCTATCTGCATGAATCACTTCTGACAGGTTTTCCTGTCACCATGAGAAAAAAGGTGACAGGGATCTCCAGCTGATTGGCAGTCTCAGCTCTGTTCCTGTGTGCTCTGTGAAGGGAGTGTGTCCCTTCCCTCCAATCAGCTCTCAGAGCTTTCCTCACTGCGCTCTACAGAGTGTAACTTCAGCTTCCCTTTTTTTGTGACATCTTAGACAATCTTTAAAAATTCTGGACTTTGTATGGATGTAGAGAAGAGAAGACCGCAGATAAAAAGGTACACGTTATGTGGGAGGATTTGTTTCATCTCTGTGCATAACCTCAGGACAGTTACTTCACTGGCTATATGGAAGGGTTTCCCCAACCCAGACCATGAGGGCCTCTGGGGCTGGTCAGAGTGACCATGCTTGCAGGGACGGCAGACCCTAATGGGTCTGGGACCCCTCACGGGGCTGGCCCGGACCGGAGCCAGGAATCAAAGCAGCAGCCGAACCCTGAACATGTGACTTCAGCATCTTAAATACCCCTTCCCAGACTACGCAGCAGGGCCAGACACGCCCACTGATTGGCTCCAGGAAAGATTGGTTCCTAACACGTCCAACCAGGCTTGGTTCTGTCACAGGTGCCTCACTGCACCTATGACCAGGCAGAACTTCAGTACAGCCCAGCCAAACTGATGCCAAAGTAAAAGACCTGTACAATTAACCCCCAGAACTCTGTTACAGTTCTGGAAAACTACATTTACATATGTATAGCGCACACTTAGTCAAGTGTCGGTGCTACATTATATATTGTTACAAAGCTACTTTTGGTCCACAAAGGAGGGAATATATGAATCCAGCAGTGATCTGTCTCATAATCTCTTTGCGTCTACAGTATTTTGCACTGACTTTAGCATAATTGATAGAAATCCCCCACAGCATTGACGCTTTATCACCAATTACAAACAACTTTCCTGTTCTGGCCTAAAGGCAAGTCAGATCCAATTTAGAGAGAAAAGTTTGATGTGTGGCCCCATATACAGTACAGTATTTACTATAATGTCCCATACAAACATGACTTTGCTCTGTGACCTAATTATTTGAATTTAATTGCAGGCCACACTTTTTTTTTATTAATGTGGAAAATATTTTTCTGATTTAAAGAGTATCCTTCCTTTTGCGCACACTTTCCTTGGCATAAAAGGAGTAGAGATCACATGATTTTACTTGAAAGTGTTCCTTTAATTGCATTTTACTAGAAGCAATGCCAAGCAATCTGTCTGAAAACATACTCAAGTACTCCATATTCTCTGTCTCTTTGCCAGCAAAATCCAGAAATGTTTATCAGAAGGTTTTCTGCCTTGTGATTTCATTCTTAAAACGTATCAGCAGCCTTAGAGAAACAAAAAGTCATTTTTTTTTATTCTTAGAGGTTGTGGGTCTTCTTTTTTATCATTTTAACGTGTATCTAAAGCCAAAACTTTTTTAGTGAGAATGTTTATTTTTTTTTTTTAAAAAAGCTGATGAGATTATTCACTTTTTGTCCTAGTGACAACAGTATATTACAATATTACAGTTGTCACCAAAACAGAAATAGACAGGAAGTCCTCTATTGTGTATACCAGCTCTGGCAACGGCTTTCAGAAATGGTTTCCCCTCACCCTGCAGAGAATTTTTGTCCATTAAGCCGACCATTGATGGTTCGAATCTTGGCCAGTTAAGCAGGGACCAGCCAAGATTTGATCCATCTATGGGCAGGCTAATAGTAATAGTACCATCCAATAGTACCATCCATCGATTGACTTGAGTACAACCAGTGTGGAGAGAAATCTCCCCATTGGCACTCAGAGTACAAAAAATAAATAAAAAATAAAACAAAGAGAACCAACAAGGTGTCATAAACATCTCCTACTCCCACTTGACATAAAAAATGTTGGCTTTAGATATACTCCTATATAATAGTTCCACTACTAGACTGTTGTAAGTGTACTTTATATACTAAACTCATTTATTCTCAGTGATATAACATGTTTGGTGAACTGGTGAGCAAATCGGCAGAAGTTCACCCCCTTTTGCCCCGTAGCCTTCTGGGACCTTTAGGTCCCAGAAGACTGCGTGACCATTCACAAAGTGCAGTTCAGCTCGTGCATGAGCAGTGGAAAGCCGGATGTGAAGCCGCAGGACTTCACTGCCGGTTTCCATTATTTAAGATACCTGTGCCGGGACCCGAAGCTGATTGAATAATCTGCTTGGGTGAGGACAGTGCTGGATCCCTGGACAGGTACGTGTCCTTATACATTATAACTAAAAGTAATATTTTTGCTGGTTTGAGTAGGGTAGTGAGGGGTTAAAACCACTGTCAGGGGCTGTGTTCGCCATTTAGTCTTTGTAATTGTCCTGATCATCAATGTCATTGAGAATGATAGAGTTGCCATCAGAACAGGAATAGTGGGGAAATCTTCCATTAGAAACACTTGTTCCTTTGACAGCTAAGGCCCACTTCACACTTATGCGACTCGGGAACATATGTGATATCTCATGCCATGATTTTTGCCATATGTTGTAGCGCAATGCAATAAAAAAAAAATGGCTAAACTTATTTTGTGCAATTATCGTACATAGGGTAGCCCATTGAGATAAAAGGGCTGCCTTAAACGTGATGCACCTAAAAGTGCAAAAACGCAAAGGTGTGAACAGAGCCTAAAACTGGCCAAGCGCATTTTTTTTTTTTATTCGTTTAGCCAGCGGACTGAATGAAAATAAATAACAGATTCCTTCATTCACACAAACAAAACCGATGGAAGAATCCCACCTCATTGAGACATTGCATTCTGACAGTGACACCTGCTGTGGTCAGAATACACTGAGCAGTGGCTGCAGCTGATTCGCTGATCGACGGAAAACTTCTTAACATGTCTTGATAGTAATCAATCAAACAAACAACTTTTGTCTAGCAGGGAATTCACACACGGGTTGAAATTCAGTTGGTTCCCGCTAGACTGGCCAACCTCAAGCAGTGTATGTCCAGTTTTAGATAGTATTTACCTCTTATTGGAAAGATATCTTCTCATGTCCTGTTAAGTCAATGGGACAAGAAATGAAGGGAAAAATAAGACACAGCTGGGAAGGAAACTGCAGTTTGAACCCTTTGGCCCCTTTCACACTGGCAGAGTCTGTCTGCGGATCTGCCTGCTCAGCAGGGGGTCTTTCCGGTGATGCTTTCTGAGCAGGCGGATGACATGTCCGTGTCTGCTCCGCTGATGCAAAGCGGACACAGCCCACTGTTCATGGACTGTCAGATGGAACCGGAACACTGTCCATTTCCATCCGAGTCATCTAATCTGATCCATCAGATGAATGGGGAATGGATCACTATTTGTCTGTTTTTAGTGATTTGGATCGGATATTGGCGGGTGTCAACGGCTCCATAGAGAGCAATGGATGGTCCGATCGGGGTCCGCTTGAAAAACTGACTTGATCGGTCCATCCATGTGAAAGGGGTCTTCCCCATTCTATCCAAAATTAAAATGTTCAAAGATTTGGCTTTATAAATATCTTAATAATTACATGGTCCCAAAGTTGTAGATCGTATATCTTTTTAAAGGTGAAGGCTACTGAAAATTGACATAGGATGAGAGTCACTCAACCGTACCTTCTAAGAATAGCATAAGTTACTAACATGTTCTGTGAATGAAGAATGAGTATGTAGGCTTAGTTCTCCTACACAGGATGTGGAATGCAGAGGTCTCATCTACTATCCTTGGAAACTGCAGCAGAGAGGATGCTAGTACTCAAAATAGATCCAAGTAAGTTCTAATAATTACATCAAGCCATGTACAAGGTAATGCTTTAGCCTTTACATCAATGATAGCTAAATAATTGAATTCACAAAGCTGCAGATCGTTTTAACCACTTGAGTACAAACCTGTAATACCCTTTCATTACCGCACCATCTCGCCGGTTTTCAGTGATATGATAATTTGACGGACATTCACACTGTCATTAAATTAACATATATATAAGTCAGCGCTTAATGGTGTGCAAAAAAGCTGTGTGTAAATAGGCATAGATATATAATATACAAACCAAACTATGAAACATAAAAAATGCAGCGCTCAAAAATAGAATAAAAATAACTCCGACACCCATGTGAAATAAAATAATATAAAGTCAGTGGGGGAGATTTACTAAACCTGGAGAGTGAAAAATTTGGTGCAGCTCTGCATAGAAACCAATCAGCTTCCAGGTTTTATTGTTAAAGCTTAATTGAACAAGCTGAAGTTAGAAGCTGATTGGCTACCATGCACAGCTGCACCAGATTCTGAATGCTCCGGTTTTTGTAAATCTCCCCCCTATGTCCATATATCAATGTGACTATGATATATTAATCAGATCATCCATAGAACAACAACGTCCAAATCATCTGTGAAAAACATAGTTCAAAAAGTGTAGTTCAAAAGTATAGCGATACAAGCCAAACTTGATCCAGATACCCTAAAAAACTCTGCAGTGAAAGGAAAAAGTTACCCTTTATGGGCGGGCTCCCAAATGCAAACAGCGGTAGTGTTTACATTTGTGATCACTGTGATTGACCACTCTGATTGGCTGAGTGCATTTTGCCTGTGCTCTGAGCTGTCTATTAACAGCTCATACACAGGCACCATGCACACGCACTGGTAGTAAGCAAACGCCATTTTAGAACTGGAAAACAGAAAAAGCTGCGCAAACCAGCAAAACTAAAGTGGATTAAACATCTAAACAGAAAATAGATTGTAGTACATATCATAGACTGCAAACAAAATTACACGTATGCAATGGTTATAAATACATGTGAGTATACATAAATCAACACCCAGTGAAACATAAATTAATATGTGAAAAATTAATATAATAAAATTAGTATAATAAAATTAAAATTTAGTGAGTCCATATATGGACCAATCAGGCCCCAAAAACAGAAACAAAAACCAACAGAACAGAAGCGTTGCCCCTATGGTGAACAGGGAATTGGTTCTGGTGTTGGTAACAAAAGCCAAAACCCAACAGCATAAAAAACAGAGGGGTTCAGAAGAGTTCCAATATTCGTGCTCTCATGTGGGGTTCCTGGTATCCACTTCCTATACCACGTATTTGAAGATATGGGCAACACCACCACCAATAGTGAATAAGATGGCCGCTTACCACAGATCAATGACCCACCATCACAGAGGGTCAAACAGGCATGGGATTAAGGTTTGGACTATAAGCCTCCACAAAGATGATGTTCACCAGTTTCCAGGCGAATATATTGGCAAACGCAAGACTTGGTACAGCATCAATTCTCTCTCAAACGATCACCATACAATGCCCAACATGGAAGAAGAAAAAATGCTCCAAATAGCGCATTATCTCTGAGTAATATTTATTTAAAAAAATGTGAACACTTACATTAGGTTAAAAGTTGATCAGCTCAGCAGAAAAAGTATAAAAACAGTCCCATGTACCGGCCGGATACAAGCATAACTGCTACTGACATAGGCACTTCAATGAAGTTGAAAACGAGGTGTATAACAGAGTGCCGCTCGCCCGATGCATTTCGTGACAAACTCACGTCATTCCAGAAATCTAGGTTCACCTACCCACTGTTTATCATCATATGGTAGTATTGAGGTGGTTAGGGGGAAATTCCATGACGGAAATGCAGAGGCTGCCATTGCTATTTTTTCTGATAATGGTAGTTGCCTTGTTGCTGCCCGTCTCATTTACTGAGCAGGAACAGGCATGCAGAATAAAGACAGTGGAGTCAAATCCGGATCTCCTTACTTATTGTAGATCAGTGTCTCAGAAAGTATTTTAAAGTCATAAGATCAGCATGACAACAAAGGCAAAGAACAAGGGTCAGCAACGGAAGCCTACATGTTCTTACAATAGGATTCTATTCTTAACAAGCCGAGGAGTATGTATGTACACTGAATGTAATAAAACATGAACAAAAAGTCTCACCCATCATATGGAACTCCCTAGCCTAATCTCTTCAGCTATTACTTACTCTGTCTGGCTTTTAGACAATCCCTAAAAATTAATTTTCTTTAGGGAAGCCTATCCCACCTCCAGCTAAAAAATTAGCTTTTACTTTCCCCATCAAATCATCCCTCGCAACTATTACCTTTTGTATCACCTGACCCTCCTGCCTAACTTTCATGGTTTTGAACTCTTTTGTAATTGTACTGTCTCATTTTATTTTGTAAAGTATTACATAAACTATTGGCTCTACATAAAGCCTGTTTTATAATAATAATAGTAATAATAATAACCCATATAAATTGTGCCTAGCATCAAATATATAGGGTTTGATGATTTACTAAAATTGGAGTGTGCAAAATCGCATGCAGCTCTGCATGGTAGCCAATCAGCTTATTCAATTAAACATTAAGGGTCTTTTCACATGGGCGATCCACTCGGCTTTGCTCAGCGAGGGATCGATCTGTTGAGCAGGCTGATGCCTGTCCGTTTTCATCCGATTCTATACTCCAGACAGATGGAAAATAGGGTCACCATCTATCTGGATTTGGCGGACAGAATCGGATCGGATAGCGGCAGGTGTCAGCGGACATGTCACCGCTGACATCCGCTGCCCCATAGGAGTGAATGGAGTGTCTGATCAGGTCCGCCTGAAAATCTGACAGGCGGACCTGATTGGAAAGCCAGTGTGAAAGGGGCCTTACTAAAAAAAAAAAAAAACTGGAAGCTGATTGGTTTCATTGCAGAATTGCATAGAAAATGTTGCACTTCACAGTTTTAGTAAATCAACCCCATAGTTTCATGTTAGCCTTTTGCTGCCCTGTAAAGCAGTGGTTGTCAGCTTATGAACTAAAGGGGGGCCTCAAATGCAGCCCCTGACATCGCCAAAGGGCTGCACATTGGGGTTGATTTACTAAGGGCGTATAGACTGTGCACTTTGCAATTGCACTCTGCAAGAGAAGTTGCTCCAGAGCTTAGTAAATGAGCAGAAGCTCTGCTGACTTTCATCATCCAATCATGTGCAAGCAAAAATTATTATTTTATTTTTTTATCTTCCTTGCATGTGATTGGGTATTTTTTGCAAAGTGAAGCTTTACCTCATTTACTAAGCTCTGGAGCAGGGTTATTTAACCTTTTCAACAATGAGGAACCCTTGAAAAAACTTTCTGGTTTCAGGGAACCCCTGCTAAAAACGACTATATCTATAACTCATGATACATTAGTGTGATGGTCAGTGGGAAGAATGCTCCTTATACTTGTGGTCATTGGAAAGAATTACCCCCTTACAGATAGCTAAAAAGATCAATGGTGTGAGTGGGAACTTATCTGAGAGGCAGAAATTGCTCATTGCTTAAGGAACCCCTAGCAACCTCTGGAGGAACCCAAGGGTTCCATGGAACCCTGGTTGAGAAACCCTGCTCTGGAGCAACTGCATTAGTAAATTAACCCCAGAATCTTCAATATATGTAATGCTTGGGAAGACTGTCAGAAACTGCAGACCTAACGAGGAAATTGAGGGTCAGAGAGTGTGGACATGTTATGTTTTTAGCTGGGGATATGCAAGAGAAGACAATATGAAACTGGAAACATGTTACATGAGGTTAGTAGAGATCAGTGCTATTACCCTAATCAATTTTCCCATTACAGACATTTGAGGTCCGAGAGCCGCACATCAAATACCAAAGGGCTGCATGCAGCCATCAGGCCACAGGTTGGGCGGCATAGAGGGTGGGCTTTAACGCACATACACTGCATATATGCATCTGTGGGTGATATAGGCTTAGCTCCCAATCATGTGACGATTGTGACAGCCAATCACAGTGGCCACATCATTAAGCAGACCTTCATGTCCCCCAGGCATAATATCCCAGTTAAAGGGATACCGGGGTGGGTGGAAAAGGGTTAAGGGTATGCATTCTTTGTAATGTGTAATAAGATCACTTGCCCCACCTCTATCCTCGTCCAGTTAGAGAACATTTTTCATTCATTGAGAATATGCAAAGTGTTCTCTGAATGGCACCTGTGTAGAGCAAGCAAACTCCGGAGTTCACAATGCAGCACAGCAGCCGCATGGCGTGAGACCAGTAGACTAGTGGAGATCACTGTAGTAGCAGTGCCTACTACAGTGATTTCCAGCTTCTACGAGGATCCCACAGGTATGGCACATACATACTTACATTGGTCCAATGTATGTAAAAATGGCCTTACCTGGTTTTAATACTTACATGTATTTATTATCTCTTGCAGAGATCACAGTCCTCCTCCATACAATGATTTCATCAGTTTTTCCCCCCCAATAAAACACCATTTTGTTCAGACATCATCCATAGTCAACATCTACTTCTTGGACTGAGATGCTGACCCAAAGATCTCGCAGTCACGTAAATCTTTGTGCCTGTGAAGTTTTTTGTTGTGTTCACAAATGTCTATCTACGGAATTAAAATGTCGAAGTCTGTTCACTAATGAAGAGGAAGACTGAGGAAATGCTTCCTCCTGATTGCAGCAGACTGATGACATTATTTTTTCTTAGGCCTGATTCACACCTATGCATTTTTAGTGCTTTTTGCATTTTGCAGATTTGCACTACAGAACGTGTTACCATGATAAATGGACTGTAGGGCAAATCTGCAAAATGCAAAAAGCACATAGGTGTGAATCCAGCCTAAGGCCTGATTCACACCTATGCTTTTTTAGTGCTTTTTTGCATTTTGCAGATTTGCACTACAGAACTTGTTCCATAGGAAACCATGGTAAATGGACTGTAGGGCAAATCTGCAACATGCAAAAAAAGCACTAAAAATGCATAGGTGTGAATCAGGCCTTAGGCTGGATTCACACCTATGTGCTTTTTGCATTTTGCAGATTTGTCCTACAGTCCATTTATCATGGTAACACGTTCTTTAGTGCAAATCTGCAAAATGCAAAAAGCATTGAAAATGCATAGGTGTGAATCAGGCCTTAGGGAATGTCACTTGACAGGAGCTCAAGAACAGCTTTTTAATGATAAAATGTACAGCTTTAGGAAAACAAAATATTAATGCTATATATTATGACATGTCAAGAATTTTTTACCTTACTGAAACATCCTTTTTAAAATAATTTCCCTCGCAATTTTTTCGTAGTATCCATAGCAACCCAAAGAATCCAGAATTGTAATGGTCTGGCTTCAATATACTGGGGATTGTTAGAGGTAAGTACACTTTGTACTTTACTCTCTGCACAGTTTATTGAATAGGACCATCTGTGTGAGAACATATGTAAGTTGGTTTGGGCTTGAACTATGAAACGAGACAGACGCCTGCTAAGAATGATGTCAGTTTTTAAACATCTGAAATTCTTATGTTAGTTACATATACGAAAGAAATATCTGGCAACGATAGTCATTTCTGGTATCAAATGACACAGATCATGGATGTAGTTTTTCTTCATATTGTACAAATTACTGTAAACAGACACTACAGATTATTGTGGACCCATGGCTTTCGTTTTTCTGTTTTAAGAATATTTTCCATTGAGAAAAGCAAAGTGGATCGTTAATGCAGTCTAATGCCGTGAACACACGAGCGGAATTTCCGTCAGAAAAATCTTCGATGGTTTTTCTGACGGAATTCCGCTCAAGCTTGTCTTGCATACATACGGTCACAGAAAAGTTTGCTGGACTTTCGACCGTCAAGAACGCGGTGACGTACAACACTATGACGAGCCGAGAAAATTAAATTCAATGCAATGCAATGCCGAGGATGCGTAGGAATTTTGCACGTCGGAATTGGTACAGGCGATCGGAATTTCCGATCAAAACTTTTTCCGACCAAAAAATTGAGAACCTGCTCTCAATCTTTTGCTGGTGGGAATTCGGCCAGCAAAAATAAGATGGAGCATACACACGGTCGCATTTTCCGACCAAAAGCTCTCATCGGTCTTTTGCTGGCCGAATTTACGATCGTGTGTACGTGGCCTTAGAGGTCCATTTAAGCTGTATTGCTTTATCTGGCTATAAAGCACAAAAAAAAGCACATTTATAAAGTACAGCAGTATGCCATTGAAATGAACTAGGTCATGTTACCTGTCCTCTCTGCTCCAATCACAGAGCTCTCTGCATTAATGGCTAGTTTACACTTGCTTCAAAACATGGCTTCGGACGCGCTTTGTTAAAGCTCTCTGAACGCCAGTCAAAGCTCCTGTCACTAAATAAAATGGTTAGCTTACAGTCCTGTTTACAGCTTACTTTTACTTGGTGCTTCAATGAGGCTTCGATGAGGCTTTGGTGGGGCTTCGGTGGGGCTTTATTGAGGCTTTGTGGGGCTTCGATGAGGCTTCGGTGGGGCATCAGTTAGAGCTTGTGGGGCTTCAGTGAGAGTTTGTGGGGCTTTGATGAGGCTTCGTGGGGATTCGATGAGGCTTTGGTGGGGCTTCAGTGAGGCTTTGTGGGGCTTCAATGAGGCTTCAGTGGAGCTTTGATGAGGCTTTGGTGGGGCTTTAGTGAGGCTTCGGTGGGGCTTCAGTGGGGCTTCAAGCGAGCTTTGCCATAGACTTCTATTGAGGCTTTGAAGACGGTTTGAAGCACCACTAAAGCTACATGGGGTATAATTTTTGAAGCAAAGCAAAAGCAAGGTGTAAACAGGACTGTAAGTTAACCATTTTATTTAGTGACAGTAAACTATCCGTTAATGTGTGTTGAAGCCAAAGCAAGTGTAAATGAGCCCTAAGAGAAAATTCTGTAAGTCACTGCAGGCTCCACAAGGTGGTCTGCATTTTATGAATGGGCTAGAAAATGTAAACTGCAGTGTGATCCCCTGCAGTCAGATTCAATTCATGATGCTTTTTGATGTGGCTGCACTTTTTGTCACTGAACAGGCTTCCTCCCTAAAAACGACATCTGGTGCACATAGAATCTGGTGCAGCTGTCCATAGTAACCAATCAGCTTCTAAATTCTGATTGTTCAATTATGCTTTGACAATAAAACCTGGAAGCTGATTGGTTTCTTTGCAGAGCTGCACCAGATTCTGTGTGCGCCAGTTTTAGTAAATCCCCTCCCTGTATTCAATACTTCCTTAGATTTTCATTGATTAGGTATTTGATGGCAAATGATGATTGTCTGAAAAAATGATAAAAAGGATATAATTTATACTGTAGTTCTTTATTTTATTGACCATTGATAGCGATTGTTTAAAAAATCTTTTCAGTCCCCCTCCATGGTTTCCTCCACTCTGTTCTGATGGTAAAATATTTTTTATAATGACAGTCAGGCAGCTCTGCAATCTGTAGTGTTCTAGACTTCAAGGTCAGCACTGGAATAATATATGGAAAATCTGCTATTATAAGGAAGCTCTTTGTAATGTGTTCCTGTTCCATTATGGAGGGAGAAAGTGGAAAATAAGAGCACCAATGTGGTAAAGGATATGAGCACCTTCATATTAATAAACCAGGACTGCTCTGCCATAGCTATATCTCTATGCGCTCTATGTCTAGGTTCAAGGGCTAGGCTAAAGCTCTAGGCAAATATAATAGACATAAATTAATATAGCACTGTAATCATTACTACAGCATCAAGACCTCTTGCACACGACCATAAAATCAAGTATATAAGAATAAAGTGTAAAATATGTCTTTTGCTGGGTGCAAGGCATTTTGGGCTACAATACAGAAAATGCAGTTTGCACATAACCACCAGCACTAGCAAGTACTTGCGCACGTGTATAGGTGTATTCTTCAAAATGTAATACATTAGGCCTAATTGTATTTTAAATGCAAGCAGTATAAGATCCTGAATTTGACCTGGTGTCTATTGCAGGTCTTGTTCAGTAGTGCTGGAGTGTGAGAGGAAGAACGTCATAAGGAGCCAATCAATGCTGACAGTAGGAGAAAGCAGAGTGACAGGGAGGTGATCTCATCACTGTGTCACTATCCAGGACAGTCTAGGCTCTCAGGAAGTGGGCTGAATGAAGCTGGGGATCAGACAACAGCTGTTTCTTTTTATTTTGCCCTCTCGTGGGATTTTTTTTATTTGATCTTGTTATTTTTAGCTGGAGGTCTGCTTTAAGAGTTAAAGTGGGCCTTTCACTAAAAATCACATCAGCATACAGCTCTGCATGCTGATATAAAATCATATAATATTCATTAGTTAAACTAATATTTTTTTCTTTTACTTACAACAATTTTTTTCCACTTCCTGGTTGAGTGAGGCACTGGTGATGTAAGGCTGGCTTCGCAGCTGCATCCTGGGAAGTTCATGTCACATATTCCAAGAGACAGATCTAAAGTTTTAGGGCCAATTCTAAAGCAAATGCAATGTGTCTGGGCTCGTATTAATTTAGCTTTTCAAGACCATTCTCCATATATAAACATTAAAGGGGTTGTAAAGTCAGAAGGTTTTTTATTTTAATGCATTCTATGCATTAAGATAAAAAGCCTTCTGTGTGCAGCAGCCCCCCTAACACTTACCCTCGGTCCCTCTCTGTCCAGCGATGTCCACGATTGTCTTAGCCGTCCGAGATTCTCCTTCCTGATTGGCTGAGACACAACAGCGGCGCCATTGGCTCCAGTTGCTGTCAATCAAAGTCAGCTAGCCAAGCAGAAAGAGAGGGGGGATGGGGCTGAGTCAGGGCTCCGTGTCTGAATGGACACAGGGAGCTGTTACTCAGCTTGGGTGACCCCATAGCAAGCTGCTTGCTGTGGGGGCATTGAACAGTAGGGAGGGTCCAGGAGAACAGAAGAGGGACCCGAGAAGAGGAGGATCCAGGCTGCTCTGTGCAAATCCACTGCACAAAGCAAGTATAATATGTTTATTATTTTATAGGGAAAAAAAAATAGACTTTTCAAGCACTTTAAAGCTATGTTATAGTAACGCTTTCTCTAGCAAAGGTAAGTATTTGGTAATTCTATTATTCTGTAATTACCCATTTTAGGAAAACTGTCAATAGCCTTTCATTACCAGCTGGGTTCTAGCCCACTTCAATATGACCTCTACTATAAGTATTTTCCCAATATTTTTGTAGCATTCACTGATGCAGGGGTCTCCCAACTTTCTAAACAAAGGGCCAGTTTACTGTCCATCAGACTTTAGGGGGACCAGACAGTTGCCTGTGGGAGTAGAAAATGCCCTGTGTCAGTGAGAGAAATAGTGCCCCATTCTTGGTATCAGTGGGAGGAATAGTGCTCCATCGATTGTCTCAGTAGAAGGAATAGTGCCTCATCATTGGTGTCAGTAAGAGGAATAGTGCCCCATCGATGGCGTCAGTGGGAAGAATGGTGCTCCATCGTTGATGTCAGTGGGACGAATAGTGCCCTATTCTTTGTGTCTGAGGGAGGAATAGTACCCAATCCATTACGTCAGTGGGAAGAATGGTTCTCCATCATTGGTATCAGTGGGAGGAATGGTGAACCATCATTGGTATCAGTGGGAAGAATAGTGGACCATCATTGGTATCAGTGGGAAGAATAGTGGACCATCATTGGTATCAGTGGGAAGAATAGTGGACCATCATTGGTATCAGTGGGGAGAATAGTGGACCGTCATTGGTATCAGTGGGAGGAATGGTGCCCCATCAATGGTGTCAGTGGAAGGAATAGAGCCCTGTCATTGGTGTCAGATGGCGTAATAGTGTCTCATCGTTGCTATCAGTGGGAGGTATAATACCCTATTCTTGGTCTCAGTGGAAGGTATGGTGGACCATTATTGGTGTTGGTGAGAGGAATAGTGCCACATCAATGGTGCCAGTGGGAGAAATAGAGCCCTGTCATTGGTGTCAGATGGAGGAATAGTGTCTCATTATTGGTTTCAGGTGCCCCAAGAGCTGGATAAAGGCAAGCAAAGGGCCACATCTGGCTCCCAGGCCGCAGGTTGGAGACCACTGCTCTAAAGGACAGTTATAGGATAAATGTATTGCTCCTAATATTCAGTCATTTTTTTGCTTGAATGTCTGCCCAAACTGTTGTCCCACCGATGAGTGAATTTCCTCCCTTCACAGCTAAATTCTTTGACACATACATCCTTTATTCTTTGTAACAATAAACCATCCTAAGCTTTCCTAGGCTGAGTATTTGTTTCATGTGTAGTCTAGTATTCAACTATGACCAGCTGAGAATACAGATCTTTCATCTTCACGTGAGTGTTTCTTTCTCTTTCTTTGTGCAGGCCTCTAAAGGTAACTGATTTCTTTTCAATATCTTGCACTTGTAATAGTCTAAAAAGATAAACGTTATCCATAAGTTCAGCATGAAGCCTTTCTGTTCAACTACTTATCTAAGGCAGTCCTGCTAAAGTAAGCCTGTCACAAGAAAAATACATGGCTGATCTTATTTTGAAAGTTCTTCAGCCCAGGCATGCAGATCAGGAAAGTCAAGTTCAAGTCAAAGCCCCTGTTCTTACTTTACTCACTTTACTAACTGAGAAAGTACTGGAGCCATCGATCTACCATGAAAGCCAAGGAACTAGTATTCTTATTAGGTCCCTTTCACACTTGTACGACTTGTCCTGTGACTTGGGACTGCAACGTCGCATGACAAGTCGAACCCCATGATTTCCAATAAGTACCATTCATATTTGTGTGACTTCAAGTCGCAGCGACTTCAAAGTTGTCCCAGCACTACTTTGGTCCGACTTTGATGCGACTTGAGGTCCATAGACCTCAAGATTACACAGGCATTGCTTCAAGTTGCGGCAAAGTCATGTCAAAGTCGCGTGACTTTCAGGTCGTACAAGTGTAAAAGGGGCCTAAGTAGATGTCAGCAATAACAACCTCCACATTCTCAGTACAGGTTTCCTTAAGGCTCCGTTCACACCTGAGCAATCTGAGTTATGGGCGGTTTTTGACCACGTTTTAAAAAAACGGCAAATCGCGAGGAGCTTGTGTGATGCCATTACCATGGTACCCCAATCGAGGTGCAATTTTGCCACGATAAATCGCACTGCAATCGCGGCAATTCGCAACGCGCAATTTTGTCGCACAAAAGAAGCTCCTTCTCCTTTTTGAGCGAAAAGTGCTGCGATTTGCCGTGATCACAGCGTGATTTATCACGGCAAAATTGACCCCTATTGGTGTGCCTTTAAGAAGTAATGGGATTGCACAAACGTCCCACAATTTGTTGCAATTTCAAATCATGTTCAGAATTGTGGCGATTCCACCGGCGATTTGGATCACTCAGGTGTGAACGGAGCTTTAAGGAAACAAATAGGCAGCTTGGAAAGTCAGAATTCTTCATTTGAGTGTCTATTTGAGGTCAGTGGCACTAAGGCAGGGTGACAGTGGGGGCTATTTACTAAAACTGCATTGTGCAAAATCTGGTGCAGCTCTGCATAGAAACCTATTAGCTTCCAGGTTTTATTGCCAAAGCAAATTGAACAAGCTGAAGTTAGAAGCTGGCTACCATGCACAGCTGCATCAGATTGTGAGTGCATCAGTTTTAGAAGATCTCCCCCACTGTCTCTGAAAAGGGTGTACGCCCACCTCTGCCCCCCCAACCATATACTTTCGTCCCTTCCATGCTCCTTACTACACTGCTGATGGTGAAAATACCTATGTATGGAGGAGCATGTGACCTGCTCTCATTTGATGGTCCCTGCACTGTCACATGACTGGGGGAGTGACATCATTTCTCCCCCTTGTCGCCAACACAGTCAATCTTAGTGGTAGCTACAGAGGAGCAAGGAGCTGCAATGGAGAGCACTTAGGATGAGTATAAAGGCTTGGGGGATGCCTAGTCTAGAGACACTGTCATCTTGCCCATGCAGCATCTCTTAAATTTTGAAGGAATAGGGTCTTCATGGCACCCAGGCTACAAGCATTTTTCAGAAGGAATGGCCAACAATGGCAGCCTCTATTTTACCATCATAAGAGGTTAAAGGAGAAGTCTAGCCTGAGCTCATTTGACTGGGCTTCTCCTATGGGTCACAGAAGTGCAATTTGTTTTGCCCTCCTGTGACTCTTTTTCAGCTGAGAGCGGTCTGAAGTCCGCTTTCTGCTGACGTCACAAGGATCAGTCCAGGCACCACATCATCCGACTTCAGAAGTCTGCCCGCCCCCCGCCCCTCCACAGCTCAGCGCTCCAATGAGCGTGGAGGAGCAGAGAGGAGAGCTGCTGACTGAAAGTCAGCAGCTCTCCGCTCGGGGAGGTGAGAGAACCGAGAAATCGGCGGTGTTCGGTGGTTCGGTTCTCAGTGAAAAGGTGGTGGGGGACATCACCTAAGTAAGTATGAATATGGGATAAAAAAAAATCCCATACTTCTCTTTTAAGTTTTTGGTCAAATTAGACAATGGTCACCAGGATAGCAGTGGACACAATTATGATACATTTTCTAGTTTGAAATTTTGGGGGCAGTCATTATTGTTTCCTGGCACTGAGGTTCTCTTGCTGCTTTTTTTCCCCCAGTGATAAATGCCTACCGTTAAATGACACAATTCAAGTGATGTCTACAGTACATATAGCTCTGTTAATAATCCAAGTCATTCCATGAGTCCCAAAACCTGGGGTAGTCAGTATTTAAGGTCAGAAGTCAGAAATCTGTAACCTACTGCAATGCATGGCTTTATTGTTCAAAGTGCCACTTCTGATCTGGAAGTCGGTATTTGAATACTAGGCAAAGATCGTTCCGAGGGCTTCCGGGGTATCTTGGAACATTAATGTATATGTAAACTCAATCACTAAAATCTCAAATAAATTTTAACATGCTAAAATCATTTCAAAAGTTATTTAAAATATTTTTACCTTCAGCCCTTCGTTAAAATACTACTTGACCACAGAGGTCATTGTGGAAGCACTTCTTGGGCAGTGATGGCGAACCTTGGCACCCCAGATGTTTTGGAACTACATTTCCCATGATGCTCATGAACTCTGCAGTGTAGTTGAGCATTCTGGGAAATGAAGTTCCAAAACATCTGGAGTGCCAAGGTTCACTGTTCTAGGGTGACAACGTTTAGTCATCGTCTTCCAATTGTTTTCCTGTGGTGTCACCTTGTTGTCGCACTCTCTCCTGTTGAAGACTGCAAGTGGCCATGCTGATGCAGTTTGCAGGGGCTTGGCTTGGCAGCTGGTTTGTGTTTCATTGGATGCACACAGCCCTGACCAGGAGCATACCTGCATGGCTGTCACTTTAGAAACAGCCAGCTAAAGACACCAGCACAGGAGAGGGGGCAGTCAGGGAAAAAAAATTTTTTCAGGGAAGCGGAATATACACAAAATGCATGTCTGGACTTTCTTAAATGAAAGTAAAGAAAACCTAAGAAATTGAAGGAGCTGGGCAGAAAAATGTCAGCCGAACAGCGACTGCAGCCAACAACCTACAGTCACTGTATGGGTATTCTGACAGCCACAGGTGCTGGATATTGGATTACAATATCTGACAGTGGGGGGATTTGTCCATCCATGCTGTTTAGCGTGGAAAGGGGGCTTTGGATTTCTCTCATTCAGTCCCCTGAGATTTATTTGTATGTATGTCCAGCTTTAGAAATTGCATCTGCTATAATTCTCTCAGTACAGGTTCTCTTTAAATTCACTTAGTTTAGATGTTCTTGATTGCATTGCATGGATCGACCATAGAGAAATTGCTAGGAGTCATTGAATGACGATATTCACAAAGGTAAATCATTTTTATGGGTAATATACACTTCCATAGAAAAATGTAATAAGATCTGCATTTAAGTGAGTTGCAAGGGATGAAATAAAAAGTGATTTATAACAACTAAGAAGAAAAGAAAAGCATTGTATGGTATTTCCAGGCCTGGACCAGGACTATACACATTACGATTAATAAACTATACAGCATCAAAGAGAGATTGATGTAGAGCTTCCCATTAAAGAAACAGCACCAGTCCTTATATACCACTGACATAACCAAAACTTCCAACCTTTTGAGATGGGAACGAGGGACACCTTTTAGCAAAAATATGTAGGCATAAAACACACCCCCCTACCACGCCCCCTTAAAGGAGAATTCTACAAAAAAATGATTAGTTAAACTCACAAGTGCTTTTTTTTTTAACTACTACTGTTCCTTTATATTGGCTTTTTAAATTTACAAATGCAGCCATTTAGAATTTGGATGAAAGGTTTAACACTGGGAAACACTTTTTGAACGATAAAAAGTCCATTTTATTTTATATACAACTATATAGATCAGACCAAAATGAGGGACAAATGAAGAGGAAAGAGGGACATTGCTCTAAATCAGGGACAGTCCCTCGAAATCAGGGACAGTTAGGAGCTATGCATAAGTCCTCTAGGGAACGCCAGAATTACCCGATTACCGGTGACGCCTGGGATTGCCCATAGCAGCCAGTCGGTTTTGTAAAATTCCCAGCGATGGATGAAAAAATAAATGCAAGCATCTGATTGGTTACTGCAGATAACACACTTCCTTCAATCAATTGCTTCACTGGCTGTGTATGACAGCAGAAGGGGGCCAATGGCTCCCGCTGCTGTGTGAGCCAATGGGGAGAGAGAGACCCGGGAGAGCTGCTGTTCTCATGCACATCATTGGATCGAGATGGGGCTCAGGTATGTATAAGGGCAGCACCCAGAAGGTTTTTTACCTTAATGCCTAGAATACATTAAAGCGGAAATTCTGTAATTTTTTTCATCTTTCCATCCATTAAATCTTCTTCCCTTGTTGTTTTAACTTTGGATAGTAAAACATAATTTTTTCAGCCAGTGAATACCTTATACAGCCAACTTCCTGTTTCTTATCTGGTAAAAAAGGCCTAGGCTTATGACATCATGCACAGCTCTCTCTCTCTCTCTCTCTCTCTCTCTCTCTCTCTCAGAGAGAGAGAGAGTTTGCCAGGAAGGAAGGTGGATGAGTCATAAGACGGCCAATGAGAGCTGCAGCGCTTGAGCTGTGCCTCTGTGTGTTTGTGTAAATCCAGGAAGTGACCAGGCAACAGCTTCAGTTGCCCACAGTTAAAATGGCTGCAGCCAGACTCAGTGGAGGGAGATTTCTGCAGCATATTTGCATATTTGGCAAATACAGAATCACAGTATATATAAAATAATATGCAAAGTGGTTGGAGGGAAGCTTCAGAATTGCAAAGATGTTTTTATTACAAATTATGTGAGCAGACTGCAGTTCCTCTTTAAGGTAAAAGGCCTCCGGCCTTTAGAACCACTTTTACCAGTCCGTATATGCACACGCTTGCAATTTATGATTGTGCGTCTAGATGGAGCCAGCATATAGAAACACTTAAAACAAATATTTCTTGCAGGCACGTTTTTTTAATTGCAGTGGCGCTCTAGTGAGTAATGTGTTTTAAGGTGGAAATAGAAATGGGCAATTGCTTTCTGAGTGTTGTCATATTTCTCCTGACAGCATCAATAACATAAAATGTTCTTCTACAGAGCCATAGTTGTAGCTTACTTAGCAGTCAAGCCTTGACAAATGATATGCGCGGCTGTCTCCTGCTGCCCTGGAAGCATTTTTCTTCCCATGGTTTTAGTAAACAAAAGTCCAATTTTTTACATTTAATGTTGAAATGAACCTGTATTGATTTGCTGACAGGGACTGAGCACACGTTAATGAATGTGCTCCTGACTTCAGCCTGCAGACCGTCTATAATGGTTCTGTGCTAGGTGTAGATAGCAGAAGAGCACTCGGAAATACTTTGTTGACTATGCCAACAACGCACGTTTTCTTTTACTGACTCAACACTTTCTTTGATAATCATTAAATATTAATACATTTCAGGAACTGTACAGAACTGAAGATATTGAATGGACAAAACCGTCTTTTTTTTTTCTTTTTGTAAACAAGTGTAGGCTAGTGTCCGTTGTGTAGAGGTGGTGCTTTGCGTTATTATAACGCAAGACACTGTATACATTTTTTTAACTTGGATGGCCGCCTCCCCCTTGGAGCCAGCCTTTTTGCCAGTGTTGTTGGGT
The DNA here is from genome assembly GCA_028564925.1 of Lithobates sylvaticus. Lineage (NCBI taxonomy): Eukaryota > Metazoa > Chordata > Amphibia > Anura > Ranidae > Lithobates > Lithobates sylvaticus. Next base: position 261,929,075 of record CM053028.1, read on the forward strand.
CTGGTCCTCTGACATTAAAGGTCCTCCTTTGCTGGCGGTGGGCAAATTCTACATATTCTTCAGAGTGGTGCCATGTAACAATTTGCTCCCTCTCTCTGTAACAGTCTCCTGTGAGTCCAGGGTGGGGTGGAGTGTTTATGGCCTGCTTTCACAGAAAACAGGTTGATTGACATTAGGCTATTCTGGAAGAAGGGTAGGGCTGCATTGCTGGATTTTTGAGTATACAGTTGATAGCACCAGGGTTTAGGTGACTATAGCAGCTGGAGCTGCTTTTTTTTGCCAAAAGAATATGTAAATCCAACATTTTGTATTCCGGATATGTGCCTGCTGTACCATGTACTTGTATGGTCAAGTATCCTGTTTCATAGTTTCATAGTTAGTAAGGTTGAATAAAGACATCAGTCCATCCAGTTCAACCTGAGTGAGTGTCTACAATTGTCCCTATCCCTGTACATTGCACACTCACATCACATGTCCCTACCCTCAAGGAGCCCACAATCCAAGGTTCCCATTCATATACTAGGGCCAATTTTGGTCAGAAGCCAATTAACCTACCTGCATGTCTTTGGATTGTGGGAGGAAACCGGAGTACCCGGAGGAAACCCGCGCAGGCACAGGGAGAACATGCAAACTCTAGGCAGGTAGTGTCATGGTTGGGATTTGAACCAGTGACCCTTGTTACTGCTAGGTGAGAGTGCTAACCACTGTGCCGCCCCCTGTTCTCTTTGTATTGCTTCTTTTGTATGAAACTGACCACACTAAGCAGGAGAACACATCCTGACCAGTTCTCTAGCTATGTTGGGAACTCAGCATGCTCTCCTCCAATGATCAGACTTGTCCTGACCCCCCCCCCCCCCCTGCACAGCCTTTCACTGGGAAGATCAGTGTGCTGCTTCTCCTCCCCTCAACTCTTATGCAGCTGATAACAGAGGGAGTGGGATCACTTACAAAAATCAGAAATACTGGTATTTATATTTTTTCTTATTTCCATACACAAATGTTTTGCCTTTCATTTCTATTTTAAACTTAATAGGTTGTTTTACAAGGTAATTGTTTACAATTACTTTAAACACCCAGACTGGAATTGGGCTTTAAAACAAGTCAGAAGTCTTGGTTCCATAGGAGTTAGTTGGTCTAAAGCCCCATACACACAGTCGGAAAATCCGACCACCAAATCCATCGGATTTGGTCCGACGGATTTAGTCCGACACTGGTGTTGCATACACACGGTCGGACAAAGTTGTCGGAAAATCCAATCATTCTGAACGTGGTGACGTTTGTTGCCTACGACGGGACTACGTAGAGGCTAGTAGCCAATAGCTTTGGTCTTGTAATGTGATCTGAGCATGCGTGGCACTTTGTCCGTCGGAATTCGCTACACACGATCGGAATTGGTGTGATCGGACTTTGTTGTCGGAAAATCTTTAGAGCAGGAGATACAACTTTGTCCGTCAGACAATCCGATGGAAAATGTCCGATGGTGCCTACACACGGTCGGAATTTCCGACAACATTGTCCGATAGGACAGAATCCATCGGAAAATCCGACCGTGTGTATGGGGCTTTACAGGTAACAAGGCTGCGATGAAGAGCAGTGACTTTGCCAAGATGAGTTTCCCCAAGATGATTTAATTCCGTGCTTAGCTCAGTCTCAATCAAATTTCACAATAGTTTTATTTAAATTATATATAAAAAAACTGAGCATATGATGAATAAAAATGCACTAGCACTTACTGTACTTTCTAGACCTTAACATTGAGCTTCTAGCCGTTCATCCTCCTGAGCATTTCATATGGCCAGGGTGAAGAAATAAATAGTCCAAGAGACAGGTATCAATGGAAATACATTCTCTAGTAGATTGGGGAAGGGTTAGAATCGCTTCTGGTTTTTATTTCTGTATCTGTCCCAATGAGGAGATTCCCCTTTGCATTCTGTTCTGCTAACAGGTGGTCATCAGGCCAGAAAGAGAAATAGGTACACAGCATAACAACTAATCGAGGTTCAAATCTTTCTGCATCCTATTCAAAACTTTCTACACAAGCCTTACTACTTTTTGGACAAAGGTGCATGAGATTGTCTTTACAGTGACTGGTGATAACTTGGACTTTTCCCCAGCACAATACCTTCTGCACCATAGCAATCAGGCATCGGAGAACTACTGTAAATCACTGACTGCCCATATGATCAACTCTGCTAGACTCTGTGTTCCGGCACATTGGCTTGATACTTGTCCCCCAAGTCTACGGGAATGGTTCCTTAGGCTGAATAGGACAGAGAAAATGGAAGAATTGATCAACATCTCACAGGACGTAATGACTTCCTTTACAAAAATATGGACATGCTGGGTTCACTACAAATTGACCAATTCCTACAAACAAATCAAGACATAGGTGGAGCGATAATTGTGTACATGATCGAAACTTTGGACTGTGTGCACTTGGCTGGGGGTTCTTCTTCATGGTCTGGAATGGGGATTTGCTGTAAGGTTCACCAATTTTTATAGAAGGCAGTCTGGTGATATGAAGCTCCTGACCAAAGCTATATACCAAAGATATGGGGACCTTCTAGCCCCCCTTACCTCAGTCCCTGACTTTAGTGGGCAAGGTCTCTTTTCTCTCCTTTATCACCCCTCTTCCATCTGTTTTTTCACACACACACACATATTTTTTGTGGTGTCCCATGTAAAAACGCGACCTCGGGGACAGGCTAGAATGTCTTGGAAAAGTGTATTTTCTCAGGGTCTGGCATGGCTGTCCTGGGCGGTCTACCTTTGGGAAACATTGCCCCCTTCAGATTGGATCAATACTTTTTCTTGAGCTGCACACTTGCCCACTGTCGAGGATACCTTTTTTGTTTTTCGTTTTGTTTACTCTACTTTCCTGTAGAGTCCTACGTGGCTAATTCTGTTTGTTCACTTTTTACTGGGTAAGATTTATTTGCAAATCTTGGAATTGTGCTATCTGTGAACAACCTCTAAAACCTTCATAAAAAATATTATGGGGAAAAAAAGATTTTTTTCTGTAAAAGTATGGACCTTCTTGATCTTAGTTTCTGTTGAGTGGTTGGTGCTTAGGAAGGCTTTGACTGTGGTTTAAAGCCCCATACACACGCTCAGATTATCAGAGGACCAGGTCCGTCGGATCATGTCCGTCGTACTTTGTCCGATGTTGGTTTTGCGTACACACGGTCGGACAAAGTTGTCGGAAAATCCGATCATTCTGAACGTGGTGACGTTTGTTGCCTACGACGGGACTACGTAGAGGCTAGTAGCCAATAGCTTTGGTCTTGTAATGTGATCTGAGCATGCGTAGCACTTTGTCCGTCGGAATTCGCTACACACGATCGGATTTGGTGTGATCGGACTTTGTTGTCAAAAAATCTATCCAGCAGGAGATAGGACTTTGTCCGTCGGACAATCCGATGGAAACTGTCCGATGGTGCCTACACATGGTCGGAATTTCCGACAACATTGTCTGATAGGACAGAATCCATCGGAAAATCCGACCGTGTGTATGGGGCTTAAGTTGTACTGGTCACCTAGACACATTGATTCATCAAACAATATACTAACATTATGTGGCATCTGTACAGTAGGAGCCCACTCTGACCTCCATGCTTACAAAGTGTTAGTTTTAATAAATATTTTAAGTACATTTTTTGCATGTTTCTTTCATACTTGGGTTATTTCTTGGGTTGTATTGTAATTTCTTTATTGTATTTTGACATGCTTTTTAAAGCTTATCTGAACCCAGAAACAAACCAGTGCTTTGATTTTTGTTTTCAGGCTTTTTTCCGCTTTATTTTTTTGTCAATCCTACGAAGATCAAACTTACAGTCCTAAAATGGCTACACTCACTCCTGCACTGTATCTGTTGAGGGAGCCAAGGATGAACTTTAAATTGTTTCTTCTTCTCTTCATCTTTGATACATGTGGGTTAATAGGTCTTGCTTAAAGTTAGTTCAAAGGAAGTGACAAGGACACTGCTTTTCTGGTAAGATCAACAGGTCATTTTTGCAAAACAATTCTTTGTTCTTAGCTTTCTTAGGTTTAGCTATCCTATATGTGCTTGCTGTATGTTTTTTCAGAGGCAGCTCCCTGCTTTTTGCATGCAGCTGTGTGCTTTAATAGCTATATGCGTTTTATATGTACTGCTTTTCATCTCCATGGGAAATGAGTTCACCAAAAATCTCTCCCAAAAGCACTAAATTGCACAAAACAATGCCATTGATAAAATTTTTATGGAGCTCTTTATATTCTTTATATTCCATAGCCTGATTCACACTTAGCGTTTGGTAATGGCAACCCCAACATGGCAAAAAAAGAAAGATGCTTAGGTTATAAGAAAATTGACCTCTCAACTTTTTGTCAAAGAACATGCTCAGTCTGTCATTGGTAAGCAAAACTGCGTCAGCATGCAATACAGGCTGCTTATTGACGGCGAGGATGCAGCTCAGGCAATGACATAAGGAAAAAGAGGGAAGTTCAGATCTGATTCTTTCTTTTTCCATTGAAGAACCATTTATTGCAGCATTGCAAAATATAATATTTCTAGTGCCAGCATTGTGGAAAATGTAATGATGGCTGCCACCCATAGTATCCAAACAGTTCAGGGTTGGCATCTCAGTGAAAAGTAAGTAGTACCTTTTACCTAATTTAAGCAGAAACTAAACTCTCCTAACCTTTACAAAGAGGCTGCCATCTTAGCTTTGAGAGCAAACATAAGTATACTAGTTATTGTAATGCCGTGTACACACAAGCGGAATGTCCGACAGAAAAAGTCAGACGGGAGCTTTTTATCGTATATTCCGCTCGTGTGTATGCCCCATCAGGCTTTTTACGTCGAAAATTCTGACAGACCTAGAAATAGAACATGTTCTTAATTTTTCTGACGGAATCAATTTCTATCGGAAAAAACGCTTGTCTGTATGCTGTTCCGACGGACGAAAAATGACGCATACTCTGAAGCAAGTACGAGACAAAAGCTATTGGCTACTGGCTATTGAACTTCCTTTTTCTAGTCTAGTCTAGTCTAGTATGTGTTGTACGTCACCGCGTTCTTGACGGTCAGACTTTGGTGTGATCGCGTACACGTGTGATCGCGTGTACGCAAGACAGTTTCAGCTGAATTCCGTCGGAAAAACCTTCAGAGTTTATTCCAATGGGAAAACTGGTCGTGTGTACGCGGCAAAACAGTTATTATTGAGGGCTGGTGCATGTGTTCCTGTGCAATAACTGTACGATTTGAGTGCAGTCTAGTTTAATCCCATTCAAATGAATTGGCTAAAATCGCACTGCATGCACTACTATTGGAAACGCACGGAAACTGGATCGCATAGTACTTCTGTAGTTAAAGTATAACTAAAGGCAAAATAGAAAGTTTTGAGAGAAAGTAAAAGAAAATCCCAAATTTTGAGTTGTCACCTGAACAGGAAAAGAAGGGAAATTCTTGGGACATAGATGGCAAAATATCTGACATACAGTTGTTTCTAACCCTCCCTTCCTCCCTCCCTTTATTTTTTGCTAAACTAATGAAAAAAGACAGAAACATTTCTGTTATAAAATGTTGTAAATAAGTAAGTTTTCTCCTTTACTGATGCAGCACTGATGGGCACTGATGAGGTGGCACTGATGAGGAGGCACTAATATACAGCACTGATAGGCGGCACCTATATGCAGTACTGATGGGCACTAATAGGTGGCACTGATATGAAGCACTGATGGGCGGCACTGGGCACTGATAAGTGCCAGTGATGGGCACAGACGGGCAGCCTTTATGGTCATTTATAGGTGGCAATAATGGGCACTGATAGGCGGCAAATATGGGCAATAATGTGCGGCACCAATGGGCACTGATAGGCGGCATTGATGGGCACTGATAGACGGCACTGATGAGGAGGCAATAACAGGCACTGATGGGCACTGATTGGCATCACAGGTGGGCTCTGTGGGCATTGCTGATGGGGTTGGACTGATAATCACTACACTGATTATCAGTGCCGATCCCGCCTGTCAGGAGGGCCACTTATAAGCTCACCTCTACTCACGTGCTATCAGCGTGAAAAGAGGAATGCCTATAACCGGCACTTCCTAGTTACGCTGTGATTGGACACAGCTAAACACATGGTAAAGAGCCCTACGTCAGGGGTAGGCAACCTGGGGCCCTCCAGCTGTTGCAGAACTACAAGTCCCATCATGCCTCTGTGAATAATTGTAACTGCCAGCCTTGCAATGCCTCATGGGAAATGTAGTTCCACAACAGCTGGAGGGCCCCAGGTTGCCTACCCCTGACCTATGTCATAGGCTCTTTATCATGATAGGAGATGCAGTGTGTCGCACCACAAGCGGCTTGTTCTGAAGGATGTCATATGATGTCCAGACAGAACAGGAGTGACACCGCCCGGCTGCTTTTTTGCTATAGGCCGGGCAGGATGCGGTTAAATAAAGGCTAAGTTGATCAAAAACAGCATGAGCAGACAAGCCTTTGGCTTTTGAGCCCAGCCATGGGTACATAATTTGCTAAATTAACGTGCGACCTGACTGTATAAGTCATTAAGCAAATGTTCACTTCTTAGCTCATTACATTAGTTTCACGTTAGTAGTTTTGTGTTCCTGGGTAGTATTCCGTTTGCTTCCATGACTACTCATTTCTGAGTGGCGGTGTGTACCAACATTTTATCATGCACTGATAACATCATTTCATGTTTCCCAGCATGACCATCACAGCGTGTGACCTTTAAGAAGAGCATTTTCCAGAGTGTCATGAATCAGTGTAGTAGACCTGACCTCCGGACCAGCCTGGAGAGCCCTGTGCCAAAGCACTGGAGCATGACAATGATTGTTTGTGACTTTGATGCTGGCCGCAGTGTGCAGTGACCTCTTCACTTGCTCTGCTCTACATTTGTAAACTCATATTTGAAAGTCAATGCACTTCACAGATTTACTTAGAGGAGTTCTATCGTTTTACCTTCATAGGGCAGTCCAGCAGCAGTGGATCTATATAGGAAAGTGAAAGAGCAAAGAACCAACCATACCCTCTTTTTTTTTTCATTTTGTAGCCTCAGCTTCTATATAACCACTTCAGCTCCGGGAGGTTTTACCCCCTTTATGACCAGGTCATTTTTTGCTATTTAGCACTGTGCTACTTAATAATAATTGTAATTGTAAAATTGTAATTGCGCAGTCATGCAACGCTGTACCCAAACAAAATTTATATGATTTTTTTTTCACGCAAATAGAGATTTCTTTTGGTGATATCTGATCACCACTGGGCTTTTTATTTCTTTATTATGTAAACGAAAAAACGGACCAAAAATTTTGAAATATAAAAGCAATATTTTTTACTTTCTGCTATAAAACATATCCAATAAAAGACTAGTTTCTCCATAAATTTAGGCCAAAATGTCTTTGGTATATAAAAAAAATCTCAATAAGTGTAAATTGAATGGTTTGCATGAACGTTATAGCGCCTACAAATTATCGTATACAGTTATGCTCATAAGTTTACATACCCTGGCAGAATTTATGATTTCTTGGCCATTTTTCAGAGAATATGAATGATAACACAAAAAAAACTTTTCTTTCACTCATGGTTAGTGTTTGGCTGAAGCCATTTATTATCAATCAACTGTGTTTACTCTTTTTAAATCATAATGACAACAGAAACTACCCAAATTACCCTGATCAAAAGTTTACATACCCCAGTTCTTAATACTGTGTATTGCCCCCTTTAACATCAATGACAGCTTGAAGTCTTTTGTGGTATTTGTGGATGAGGCTCTTTATCTTCTAAGATGGTAAAGCTGCCCATTCGTCTGGACAAAAAGCCTCCAGTTCCTGTAAATTCTTGGGCTGTTGGATTGGAAGGCGGTGCTTGGGACGCTTAATCGAGTGTTCCAGACAACCGTCCCCAATTCACTGTATTTTACGAATTCTGGAGGAGGTTATTCCAGCGGAATCTGACACTAATTGACGGTAGTTGGGAACTGACTAATTGCCACTGACATCACCAGTGACAGTAATACGGTTATCAGTGATAATGCTATACACTGTCACTGTACTAATGACACTGGCTGAGAAGGGGTTAAAGTCTAGTGTGATGAAGGGGTTAAATGTGTGCCTAACAATATGTATTGTGTGTTGCTTTTACTAACAGATCTCTTTGTTTCTTATCCCTCTGTACACAGCCCTGTGTTGATTGCCAACACTAGTGATGGGCTCAGGCATGTGAGCCTATTACCAGCCCACCTGAGCAATCCCACCAGGAAGCTGACACTGCACACCAGCAATCATAGGCAGTGAGGCATTTCCTGGTCTGTGCAGCTGCGGACCGGGAAATGCCTCACTGCCTATGATTGGCAGTGTGCAGTGTCGGCTTCCTGGCAGGATTGCTCTGGTGGGTTGAGACCAGTGGCAGTCCGTCCATACAGGGCGCAGGGGTGCCACCCCTCTAATATATGCGCCCACCCTAATCTGCATGCAGGGTGCTGAAGGCATGGATTGCAACTGTTTTTTTTTCCGTATGAAGCACGTGATTAGAACCTGAGGTTTTAATTGGCTTCAAAAAAGGGTGGGCTCTGCACCCAGAGCCCACCCACTTGTGTGACAATAGCGGATGTCTTCCTACTTCTCCTTCTGGCCAATCAGGAAGTGGGTCCTGAGACCCGATTGGCCAGGGATACTCAGGACCCACTTCCTGTTTGACCAAGAGGAGAAGCAACGACCCTGGAGCGAGGAGCAAGATCCCTGTTATCTGCCTCCTAAGGTAAGGAGGCCTCTGTACATCCGTCTCCGGGGTTGATCGCTGCCTTCAAGTCTGTCTCCCGTGGGGGATTGGGGGATCACCGTCTTCCTGTCCGTCTACTGCGTGTTGGCAGCCAATAAGCAGGTCCCAGCCTTGAATCACTGGCCCTAATAATAAATTAATACTAGTCTTTCTGTTTACCTGGCTAGGGTATATGCTTGACATTGTATCTACCAGTATCACTGCCTATCTATCTATCTATCTATCTATCTATCTATCTATCTATCTATCTATCTATCTATCTATCTATCTATCTATCCATCTATCTATAGTTGGCCATACATGGGGCAATTTGCAGCCAGTTCCTTCAACAGGTCAGAATGTGAGCCATGGGTTACCTTTGCAGCACCCTGTGCCCAACATCCTTCAATCTGAAAATTGAAGGAGCTGGTTGGATAATTTGTGACAGAATAGTAGCTGCCTCCAATCAGATGCAGCAACTGGTACTGGCTGTCAGAATACTAGAGCCAGTAGCGCAAATTCTTCCATCCACAAGGTGAGGGAATCTATAGATTTCTCTGATTCATGCCCCAGCAGAAATATTACAGTGTATGGCCAGTTTCTCTATCTATCTATCTATCTATCTATCTATCTATCTAGTATCTATCTATCTATCTATCTACAGTATGTATCTAATCAATTCACAAAACTATACTGATCATAATTTGCCATTTTCATCATTCCTTCCAGCAATTAGAGTTGAAAATAACACTCCCCAAGTCTGAAAGCAAACGAATGTGTTACAGTTTAGTGAACTGAACCTGTTCTGTTTATGTACACGTCTCTCCTTCTCTATTACAACCATATTTCATAAATGTGATTGCTATCATTTACTGATAATTGATTTTGTTTAGAAATAACAACAGACTGCATAAGTAGGTAAATACACCTGGGGCCTGATTTACTAGAGCATTAAGGGAAGTGATGTAACGTGAATTGACATGTAATGAGATGAACCCCACGACTGATTTACTGAATTGTGAAGGGCGGTGACACGAGGTGAAGTCAACTTGGAACAATTTGGCTAATGGACAAATCGAATTATTTAATTTTAAATTATTATTTTGTAGACTTGCTCATGTAGAATGTATATTTGTCTTTGTATTTAAAGTGGTTGTAAAGGATTTTAACTTGAAACCAACAAATGTCAGAAAGAGGTTTAGTGTTTAAGTGGTTAAACTTCCCTCATTTACACACCAAAGTTTATTCCTTTGATCTAAAGGACAAATCATTACAATGTTTATACTTACCGTATATACTCGAGTATAAGCCGAGTTTTTCAGCACATTTTTTTTGTGCTGAAAGTGCCCCCTCGGCTTATACTCGAGTCAAGCACTTTTCTGCAGCAAAATTTTTTTTTTCCGACCCGACTTCTAGTCTAGGAGTCCCAAATTTGGTGTGCCAACCCAGTGGACCTAGCACTATAACATATCCAAATATGGGGTTCCTAGCACTAAGTGGCCCCGAGATACGGGGCCCCAAAGTCGGTTCAGAAAATGTCATTCTCTGCTGCAGAAAAGTGCTTGAGATTTTCTGACCCGAATTTTGGGCCCCATATCTCGGGGACACTTGGAGCTAGGAACCCCAAATTTGGCATTCAAACCCAGTTGAACTAGCACTACAACATATCCAAAGATGGGGTTCCTAGCACTAAGTGACCCTGAGATACAGGGCCCCAAAGTCGGTTCAGAAAATGTCATTCTCTGCTGCAGAAAAGTGCTTGAGATTTTCTGACCCAAATTTGGGGCCCCATATCTCGGGGACACTTGGTGCTAGGAACCCCAAATGTTGTATTCCAACCCAGTGGAATTAGCACTACAACATATCTAAAGATGGGGTTCCTAGCACTAAGTGACCCTGAGATACAGGGCCCCAAATCGGTCAACTGTGTCCATCTGCATGGGCACAGTGAGGCTGCAAATGGGCATCGTTGACCCTCTTTTCCACTTACAGTAGCTGCGCATTTCTCACCCTAGGCTTATACTCGAGTCAATAAGTTTTCCCAGTTGTTTGTGGTAAAATTAGGTGCCTCGGCTTATATTCGGGTCGGCCTATACTCGAGTATATACGGTAAGTTTCACTGCTAAAGAATGTTGTGATTCCTGGCAGACTGCCCGTTTTTTTTTTCTTCCTTTCTCTTGACGCTGTCGGCTTTAGCAGAGCAGAGGGAATTCTCTGCATAGAAAGAAACGGGAAATACTTTGTCAAGATCGCAACAGGGAACAAAAATCGCGATAACGATTCTTAACGATTAATCGTGCAGCTCTAAGGGATATGCTTTGTTCATATTTCATGTCTGAGGTTTACAACCACTTTAACTTTACTTTAGTCAGATATGGAGGACAGCAAATTAGTGTTTCACTTATATGATGTAATGAACTAAAATGACTCTAAGATATGAAATGAATGCATAAAGGGACACCATTTTGCTTACAGATAAGTAAACAAACCCTTTTCCTTAGGGAGGATGTCTAAGACGAGTGTGAAGGTGACCCATCTGATAGAATTCAGCCATGTGAAAAACAAAGAAACGCAGTCATGTCACTTAGCCAATTTTATTGACCATTCATCACTAACTAGAACAACATTCTTCATAGCCTACCATTCGATTTCCCTTGTCTTAGCAGTTTTGTGATGCTCCATTTCCAATGTACAGCCTCGAAGACACACACATCAACATTATCCAGGAGTTATGTGGATTTTCCTTGCATTTTTTTTCCCATATGTTTGCATGTCCTTTCTAGGAATACATGTTCTTGAAATATCCCAGATGAACCTGATTCATGTGTTAATCGTGACGTGGTTCCGCAGAGTTATTGTTCCAGCATTCCCTTTGTGACATCATACAACATTACACAATTTTAGTGAAATATTTAATAAGATCACATGACCTTACACGCAGTAATAAATGAAGCTCCTATATAATGGCAGTCTGAATAATTGTGTGCATCCATATCATATGAGAGCAGTACTGTCAATGAACAGAGTCCTAAAAGAATGATAAATACCCGAAGACAATAGTGCCCTTGACATTTACCAAGCTGGAGAGACCATCATTCAGTGGATTACCTTTATATAACTAAGAAAAGTTTGTTTTCACAAGTCAAGACGATTCTAGTTCTGAAAATGAAGTGGGAGTATGGGCAAAATCAAGAATGACATACACTATATTACCAAAAGTATTGGGACGCCTGCCTTTACATACACATGAACTTTAATGGCATCCCAGTCTCATGCCGCATACACACGATTGGAAATTCCGCCAGCAAAAGACCGATGAGAATTTTTGGTCAGAAAATGAGACCGTCTGTATGCTCCATCGGACTTTTGCTGGCCGAATTCAGCCAGCAAAAGATTGAGATCATGCTCTCAATTTTTTTTGGTCGGAAAAAGTTCCGATCGGAAATTCCGTTCGTCTGTACCAATTCCGACACACAAAAATTCCTACACATTCTCGGAAACAATTGAACACATGCTAGGAAGCATTGAACTTAATTTTCTCGGCTCGTCGTAGTGTTGTACGTCATTGCGTTCTTGGCGGTCAAAAGTTCAGCAAACTTTTGTGTGACCGTGTATATGCAAGCCAAGCTTGAGCGGAATTCCGTCTGAAAAACCATCCGAGATTTTTCTGACGGAAAATCCGCTCGTGTTTACGGGGCATTAGTCTGTAGAGTTTGATATTGAGTTGGCCCACTCTTTGCAGTGATCAGCTATTCTGGGAAGGCTGTCCACAAGGTTTAGGAGTGCGTCTATAGAAATGTTTGACCATTCTTCCAGAAGCGCATTTGTGATGTCAGGGACTGATGTGGACGAGAAAGCCTGGCTCGCAGGCTCCGCTCAAATTCATCCCAAAGGATTCCTATAGGGTTGAGGTCAGGACTCTATGCAGGCCAGTCAAGTTTCTCCACCCCAAACTCGCTCATCCATGTCTTTATGGCCCTTTGACAGCCTAGGAGTTATGCCCTCTGGGCCAGGCATACCAATTAATATACGCTTATTGGATTATTTTTTTTGCCAAAAATATGTAGCAGAATACATATTGGCCTATATTTATGAAGAAACTTGATTTTATGGTTTCAATTTTATCGAAGAATTTTTCCCATAAAATAGTACAAAACAAATAAAGATTGTAATACGAGAATTCCAGATTTAATGGCCAAAACAAGTTAGTCTTGTGACATAACATAAAGCAATATTGACAAACAGAAGATTGAAAAAAAAAGTTTGACTACTTTCTCAAAGGTTTTGAAAGCTTTAGGGCTCTTTCACACGGGGCGGATCCGTAATGATCCGCCCCGTGAAGATCCGCTGCTCAGCGGGGATCGCACAGCTGTTCCCCGCTGAGTCGGCTGATGACAGGGCGGTCCCTGCACACTGCGCAGGGACCGCCCTGTCAGTTCTCCGCTCTCCCCTATGGGGGATCGGATGAACACGGACCGTCTGTCCGTGTTCATCCGATCCGCTCTGCAGACGGATGAAAAAATAGGGTTTTCCTCCGTCTGCAGAATCGGACAATTGCGGAGGCGGACAATAGCGGGTGTCAGTGGATGCTCATCCGCTGACACCCGCTGCCCCATAGACATGCATGTATGTCCGTTTTTCATCCAAAAACAGACAATGTTAGATTGTCGTATTTACGCTGACTGTTATTACCCTAACTGTGATATAGCATGGCTGTTTGTCTACCTGTAACTGTCATCGTTTGTGCATCTGTCAATGAAAAGATAATTAAAAAAAAAAAGAAAAAAAAAAGTTTGAAGATAACATGTAGCATCATATCTTAGGAGCTTACCACTAGGATCAGATAAATAAAGGGAGGTGGTAGACCACGGCATTACGCCAAATGAATGATGTAATGCAAACGTCACATGCAGGAGAGACAATCGTTTATCCTCAATAAATACCAATTCCCTCAAAAATAGTGATGGAAGAAATAAAATTTTCAATTTTATTTTTATTGGATGTGATTTATAGCAGAAAGTAAATATTGTTTTTTTTTGTTATTTTTTTTACATTTAAATTTTTTCGTTTATAGCGCAAAACAAAAAAACCCAGTGGTAATCAAATACCACTAATCAAAAGCTCTATTTGTGTGAAAAAAAAAATGATATACATTTCTAGTGGGTGCAGTGTTGCGCAACCGCACAATTTGATGCAAAAAGCATAAAATGGCCTGGTCATGAAGGGGGTAAATCTTTCAGAGGTCAAGTGGTTGAACAAGCTTGCCCTGTGGCACTTTTAGAGCAACTTTATTTCTGCTTTAAGAAAACAATTCAGGTTTCTCAAATGCAGACACAAAATGCAATAAAAAAACATATTTTTAATAAATTGAGGAAGAGTTAGAACATGTAAGGATTGTCCTGTCTACTTTCCTTGTGGGAAACTTTCCTTCCTGTGATAGTGACAGGGGTAACAAGTACTGGAAGCAAGGCGCTATCTCCTCAATGGGGACACAGACAGCAATAAAAAAATCTAACCCTTTCCTACCCTATGCAAAGTGAAAGAAATATGTTGGAGCTGCTCCTTAAACTGTTGCCACCGCGCTATAGCCGAATGACAGCTACAGCATGGGGGCTTACTTTGCCGGGAGGGTGTCCATTGACATCCTCTTGTGATCAGGGGTGCACGGGCAGTCCTAAGGACTCGGCTGATCACAGATTGGGGTAAAGGGCCAATCACAGCTGCCCTTTACCATGTGATCAGCTGTCTCCAATGACAGCTGATCACGGATGCCAACACAAGCCGGTTAGCGGCTTTTTTCTCCTCACGCTTTGAGCGTGAGGAGAAAAGAAGAAAGTCGAAAACCAGCTTGTGTTAAAGGGACATCAGCACTGATAATCGGGGCACAGATTATAAGTGTCCTGATTATCAGTGCAGTCCCAACAGTGCCCACCAGTGCTGCCAATCAGTGCCCACCAGTGCTGCCAATCAGTGCTCATCAGTGCCTCCTCATCAGTGCCCATCAGTGCCGCCTTATCACTGTCACCTATCAGTGCCACCTATCAGTGCTCATCAGTGAGGCCTTATCAGTTCCCATCAGTGCAGCCTCATCAGCGCACATCGGTGAAGGAGAAAAATTACCTGTTTGCAAAACTTTATAACGAACTATGGAAATTTTTTTTATCTTTTTTCAAACTTTTTGGTATTTTTTTCATTTGTTTAGCAAAAAAAAAAAACCCAGCAGTGATTAAAAAAAAACGATACAAAATTTGTATGGGTACAGTGTTGCATGACCGCGCAATTGTCATTCAAATTGTGACAGCGCTGAAAGCTGAATATTGGCCTGGGTAGGAAGGGAGAAAAAGTGTCCAGTAGGCAAGGGGGTTAGTTACGGTCATTTGTAATTAGGCTTTACTTTTTTTCATTTATGCAGAAGTACTTTTAGGGCATATGCAAGCTTTTCTTCTTGAAGACAGTCTTTGTATGTAGCAACGTTTTTTCAATGAGAAATGCAAGTGCTCCTGAGGAAATGGTAATGTGACACAACAAATCCCTGCCTTTCCCATTGTCCTTTACACAGATTCCAATGTGTATGAGGAATCATGGGACGAGCACAGGAAACTTAACACGTCATTATAGGGAGGAGGGTGATTTCCAACAGGAAAAAGGCATGCAATGTGTGTTATGAGGGGAAAAAAAGAGCTAAACATATAGCAAGAACACATCTACCAAATGAAATCCATATTAGAATGGGTGAGGCACAATGTTTTTTTTTTTTTTTGTTATGATAAATTAATCAAAACTAATGGCCGTAAAAAGACAAAAATAATCTGAAGAATTGGCAGATGATAGCATTTGTGCTTTTCATTTGCAATCTATACTGACAGATAAAACAATCAAATGCAAAACTAAAACAGAACATTGCAGGCCTGAGTAGAAAATACTATTTATTTTAGCTGAGTAGCTGATAATTCATAGTGTATCCTGTGATCCTTGCCAAGGCTGGACACTGACTTTTCCTGCCTAGGCAGAAGAGCAGAAGCTTGAGTGGGTACCTGTCAGAAATAGGTACCTGCTCCCAACAAAACATAAAACCACCAAAAGTGGTAGAGGAGGAAAAGTAGAAATTCCCATTTTAGGTGAAGTTCCGTTCTGCTTTAAAGTATATTAAAACCCGAAAACAAAAATGTGATTTATTGCAGCTTACCTGTTTTCTCAGCGTATGTTGTGTGAATCTCAGGGGCAGATAGAGCCACCTGGACCCCATAAGTAGTGTTGAGGGTTATTTCTAAAAAAGCTGGATTGATTATTGTTTAGCTGTGAGCAAGCCTTCTCCAATCTCTCGCCATTACCTCTTAGCGAGCTTAAAAAATTGTTCCTTGTTTCATGTCTGATCTGGATGTGTGTGGCTATCCCTTTTGGAACATATTGACCGGAGGCAATACCGGACTTGCTGAGACGGATCTCCAGATATATTCCAATCTTCCAAAGCTGTTATGATCTCCGTAATAGGGATCATCTCCATCTGGTGAGTAGGCTGAGTGCTTGGTGTTGATTGAGGATTCCTACGGTCACCCAAATATTGGAATAATCACCTTCTCACTGGAAAATATTTGATGAGCTTTTTTGGACTTGAAGTACTTTATTTTTGGTAATTTGGACACTATTGACTTTTACTTTTACCAAGTTTTACCAAGTTGATGACATTGGGGGTTATTTACGAAAGGTAACTCCACTTTGCACTGCAAGTGCACTTGAAAGTGCACTGAAAGTGTACTTGGAAGTGCAGTCGCTCTAAATCTAAGGGGTAGATCTAAAGTGAGGGGAAGCTCTGCTGATTTTATCATCCAATCATGTGCAGGCTAAAATGCTGTTTTTTATTTTCCTTGCATGTCCCCCTCGGATCTACAGCGACTTTACTTCCAAGTGCACTTTCAGTGCACTTTCAAGTGGAGTTGCCTTTAGTAAATAACCCCCATTGTGTGTTTGATCACAGTTATTATGAACACTTATGATTGATAGTTTGATTAATTTTCCATTGGAGTGAATCCGATGGTTATACAGTTTCATTTGCACTGTTTGCACTTTATATTAAGGTATTAACCTATAGGGAGCGCGGTTCACCACATACACACTTTCACTTTCCTGTTTTTATAACATTGGAACGGGCAGCTCTATTTAAAATTTATAAATTAAGAATTAAATCTTCCAACTAGGGAATAATAACACTTGTTCCCCTACCAAACAGCTAAATATCACCTGTTTTCAGCAGAAGAACCTGAGCAATCTCTATTTTACACTAGAACACCCACTAACACCTCAAAATAACTGATGAATCAGCACCTAATGAGGAACTAAAATGTAAATTAAGCAAATTGCCAGCATCGCATGTCTCTTCTTCAAAAAATAAACGTACCTATCTGTTCGCAGTCTTCTTTGAGATTTACACTGAGCTGTGCGTGTACAGCTCAGTTTACATTCGTGTTACAGGGTCTGTGTGCCGCCACTACTGTGCATGTGTGGGAGTTACCACATCCTGCGCTGGCCAATAAAGACGGCTGAAGATTGATATGCAGAAGAAGCAAGGGAGAAGATGCCTGTGCAGCCAAGGGACCTTGCAGATGCCAGACTGTTAGGCTGCTTTCACACTGGGGCGGTTTTCAGGCGGTACAGCGCTAAAAATAGCGCCTGTACACCGCCTGAAAAAACCGGCCCCATTCACTCCAGTGTGAAAGCCGGCGGGCTTTCACACTGGAGCGGTGCGCTAGCAGGACCGCAACAAAAGTCCTGCTAGCTGCATCTTTGGAGCGGTGAAGGAGCGGTGTATTTACCGCTCCTATACCGCTCCTTCCCATTGAAATCAATGGGAAACCGTGGGGATACCGCCCGCAAACCGCCGCTGCAGCGGCGCTTTGCGGAGGTTTTTAACCCTTTTGCGGCCGCTAGCGGGGGTTAAAACCACCCCGCTAGCGGCCGCATACCGCGGGTAAAACGATGGTAAAGCAGCGCTAAATATAGCGCTGCTTTACCGTCGCCGCCCCGCACCGCCCCAGTGTGAAAGCAGCCTTAGAGCAGAGGTTTTGCCGTCCTTAGTTCTGCTTTAACAGTAATTTGCAAGCAATCTGTTTGCACATTTATTTTGTGCATGAAAATAAAACATTAGCTTATGATGACATCAGAGTGCTAAAATTTTAGTGAATCAAGTTCAACTTGTTGTTGTTGTCGCTATATAAATCGCGTATAATAATAATAAAACTGCAAAAGAATTAGCGTACAAAGCAGGCCAAAACAAGACGTGCAAACCTTTCACCTTTTAGTGAATCTGGCTGTATATCCAGTGCATGCGGAAAGTATTCACAGCGCTTCACTTTTTCCACATTTTGTTGTGTTACGGCCCTATTCCAAAATGGATTAATTATTTTCCGCAAAATTCTACAAACAATATCCCATAATGACAATGTGAAAGAAGTTTGCTTAAAATCTTTGCAAATTTAAAAAAAATAAAAAACAAAAAAAAATGTACATAAGTATTCACAGCCTTTGCTCAGTGCTTTGTTGAAGCACCTTTGGCACCAATTACACCCTCAAGTCTTTTTGAGTATGATGCTACAAGCTTGGCACACCTATTTTTGGGCATTTTCTCCCATTCTTCTTTGCAGGACCTCTTAACCACTTCAGCCCTGGACCAATTGGCAGCCAAAGGACCAGGCCCCTTTTTGCGATTCGGCACTGCGTCGCTTTAACTGACAATTGCGCGGTCATGCGACATGGCTCCCAAACAAAATTGGCGTCCTTTTTTTCCCACAAATAGAGATTTCTTTTGGTGGTATTTGATCGCCCCTGCGGTTTTTATTTTTTGCGCTATAAACAAAAATAGAGCGACAATTTTGAAAAAAATGCAATATTTTTTACTTTTTGCTATAATAAATATCCCCAAAAAATATATAAAAATTTTTTTTTTTCCTCAGTTTAGGCCGATACGTATTCTTCTACATATTTTTGTTAAAAAAAGTCACAATTAGCCATTATTGATTGGTTTGCGCAAAAGTTATAGCGTTTACAAAATAGGGGATAGTTTTATAGCATTTTTATTAATATTTTTTTTTTTACTAGTAATGGCGGCGATCAGCGATTCTTATTGTGACTGCGACATTATGGCGGAAACATCGGACATTTTTTACACATTTTTTGGGACCATTGTCATTTATACAGCAATCAATGCTATTTAAATGCATTGATTCCTGTATAAATGACAGTTGTAGTGAAAGAGTTAACCACTAGGGGGAGGGGAGGGGTTATGGGCTGTGACGTGTGTGTGTTTTTTTACATTAGGGGGCGGGGCTGATGTCTGATGTCATTGATCGGCTTTCCCGATGACCGGGAACAGCCAATCAATGACAGGCAGAGTAGGAAGCTCATTCTTCAGCTCCGTGACCCGATCGCGGGACACCAGCGGCGATCGGGTCCGCTGGTCCCGCGGCCGGGGTCACGGAGCTCCCGACCGGGTCGCGAGTGCGCCGCTGGTGGCCCGCTTTTGCCTGCCCGTGCCATTCTGCCGCAGTATATCTGCGTGAGGCGGTCGGGAAGCGGTTAAGCACCATCAGGATGGATGAGGAGCGTCGGTGCACAGCCATTTTCAGATCTCTCCAGAGACGTTCAATCGGGTTCAAGTCTGGGCTCTGGCTAGCCACTCAAAGACATTCACAGAGTTGTTCTGTAGCCACTCCTTTGTTATCTTGGCTATGTGCTTAGGGTCATCCTGTTGGAAGGCGAACCTTCGCCCCAGTATGAGTGCTCTGTGCTATGGAGCAGGTTTTCTTCAAAGATGTCTCTGTACATTGTTGTATTCATCTTTCCCTCAATCCTGACTAGTCTCCCAGTTCATGCCGCTCAAAAAAATCCCCACAGCATGATGCTGCCACCACCATGCTTCACTGTTGGGATGGTATTGGCCAGGTGATGAGCGGTGCCTGGTTTCCCCCAGACATGACGCTTGCCATTCAGGCCAAAGAGTTCAATCTTTGTTTCATCAGACCAGAGAATTTAGTCTCTCATGGTCTGAGAGTTCTTAAAGTGCCTTTTGGAAAACTCCAGGCAGGCTGTCATATGCCTTTTACTGAGGAGTGGCTTCCGTATAGCCACTCTACTACACAGGCCTGATTGGTGGAGTGCTGCGTAGACGGTTGTTCCTGTGGAAGGTTCTCCTCTCTTCACAGAGAAATGCTGCTCTGTCAGAGTGCTCATCGGGTTCTTTGTCACCTCCTTGACTAGGGCCCCTCTCCCCCAATTGCTCAGCTTGGCCTGGCGGCCCGCTCTATGAAGAGTCCTGGTGGTTCCAAACTTCTTCCATTTATGGATGATGGAGGCCACTGTGCTTATTTGGACCTTCAATGCTGCAGAATTTTTTCTGTATCCTTCCCCAGATCTGTGCCTTGATACAATCATGTCTCGGAGGTCTTCAGACAATTCCTTGGACTTCATGGCTTGTGCTCTGGCATGCACTGTTAACTGTGGGACCTTATATAGACAGGTGTGTGCCTTTCCAAATCGTGTCCAGTCAACTGAATTTACCACAGGTGGACTCCAATCAATTTGTAGAAACATCTCAAGGATGATCAGTAAAAACAGGATGCACCTGAGCTAATTTTTGAGTGTCATGGCAAAGGCTGTGAATACTTATAAACATGGGATTTTTTTCATTTTTAATAAATCTGCAAACATTTCAAACAAACTTCTTTGTCATTATGGGGTTGTGTTTGTAGAATATTGAGGAAAATAATGAATTTAATCCATTTTGGAATAAGGCTGTAACATTACAAAATGTGGAAAAAGTGAAGCGCTGTGAATACGTTCCAGATGCACTGAATCTCTAGAGGAGATCTCCTTTCTACCTGTTTTGGCAACACAGAGTTTTTGGTATTTTCTATCAGATGTATATAAAAAAACTCAACTCAACTCTATCCATAAGAGTCCAAGATCTACAGTTAGGCTAGGTTTATGTGTGTTGGTGTGCCTTGGGTTAGGACAGCCTATTAATTGGAATGGTCTGGCCAATAAACAGATATCACACCAAATAATTGCATACACCTTTTTCTTTTCATTTTAAAAATGCAGCACACACCGTGTGTTGTGGTGCACGAGATGAAGGGAAAAAAATATTTTTGGGGAGCAACAGGGAGAACAACCTACAAGTAGTGGACTTACTTTGTTCGGGACAGTATGATGGGCATTCTTGTGGTCACTAAAGTCCTGTTTCTAAAACTGGCCATACACCAGTAAAATGGTTTTAAGAATGTTCATTTGATTTTCTTTTGGTTAGTGGGGTCAATATGATGTTTGTATTTGACTGCAGTGACGAGAAAATTTGAAGGAGCAGGATGGACACATTTTCCCGAACTAATGAATTCGACTTGAATGTAAGATTCGGGGGGAGGGGCCGAGTCATACATTCGGTGGCTATGGACGCCGATTGATGGACTCGGGAGCATGCCCACAAGGTAACCCCCCAGGAGAGCGCTTCTCCTAGGGGGTTATCTGATGCAGGGAGGAGCCGCGAGAGCTGCCGGGGGACCCCAGAAGACGGGGTTCAGGGCCACTCTGTGCAAAACGAGCTACACAGTGGAGGTAAGTATGATATGTTTGTTATTTAAAAATAAAGAAAAGGAACCCTTACAATCACTTTATGCATTAAGATAAAAAGCCTTCTTTGTGCAGCAGCTGCCCCAGCCCCCCCCCCCCCCCCCCAATACTTACCTGAGCCCCATCTCTGTCCAGCGATATGTGTCTCGGCCGTCCGAGACTCTCCCTCCTGATTGGCTGAGACACAGCAGTGGTGTCAGGGGCTCCAGTTGCTGTCAATTCAGCCATGGCTCTGAGTCTGAATGGACACAGGAAGTTGTGACTCGGCTCAGGTGCCCCCATAGCAAGCTTCTTGCTGTGGGGACACTCAACAGGAAGGAAGGGCCAGGAGAGACGAAGAGGGACCTGAGAAGAGGATGATCCGGGCAGCTCTGTGCAAATCCACTGCAACAGGGCAGGTAAGTATAACATGTTTGTTATTTTTATTGAAAAAAAACGAGACTTTACAATCACTCTAAACCCATCGATTTAACAGTTTCATGTGCCAGGAATGTAACTGTCAAATTGGTTGTGCTCTCAATCAAACTGTCAAACCATGAAATGGCTAGTGTCATAACCGATCACATGTGCAGCATCATGGCAGTTGCAGATCAAACCAAGGCCAAGATGGCAGTTTCCTTTGCTGAAAACAGTTGGAAGGTTTAGTTCCGCTTTGAAGTGATTGTAAACCCTTATATATACCCAGTGAAGTGCCTAGCCTTAGGTGATACAAAGAGATAAAACAAATCCTCCTGCATACAGTACATTGTATCTGTTTAATTGCAGTCTTCTCTTTTCTACATCTGCTCAAAGTGCAGAAGTTATAAAGCTTGTCTGAGCTGTCAGGAAAAAAAGGTAGGAGAACTGAAGTTACACTCTGCATTGCTCAGTGAAGAGAGCTCTGACAGTTGATTGAAGGGAAGAGACACCCCCCGACACAGAACACAGGAACAGAGCTAAGGCTGTCAGTCAGCTGGAGGTCCCTCCCCTGTCACCATTTTTATCTTGGTGTCAGGAAAATTTGTTAGAAGTGATTCCTGCTGGTAGCAGAGGAACGAAGCAGCAGATGGAAATTACACTTATACCGCATACACACGGTCGGAAATGCCTCCAGCAAAAGACCGATGTGAGCTTTTGGTCAGAAAATGCAATGCGACCGTGTGTATGCTCCATCGGACTTTAGCTGGCAGCATTTTCGCCAGCAAAAGATTGAGAGCAGGTTCTCTATTTTTCCGACGGAAAAAGTTCTGATCGTCTGTAGCAATTCCAACGTGCAAAATTCCTACGCATGCTCGGAAACAATTTGACACATGCTCGGATGCATTGAACATAATTTTCTCGGCTCGTCGTAGTGTTGTACGTCACCGCGTTCTTGGCGGTCGAAAGTTCAGAGAACCTTTGTGTGACCGTGTGTATGCAAGCCAAGCTTGAGCGTAATTCCGTCAGAAAAAACATCCAAGATTTTTCAAATTCGGCTCGTGTGTACGGGGCATTAGTGCTCCTAATTCAGACAGGTACACACAATAGAAGGATATGCTTTGTTCATATTTCATACCTGAGGATTACAACCACTTTAAAGTGGAGGGCCGGGCAAAAAAAAAAATTAAAAGTCAGCAGCTACAAATACTGCAGCTGCTGACTTTTAATAATCGGACACTTACCTGTCCCGGGGTCCAGCGATGAGGGGGAACGAGACCCCCCCCTCGTTCCCCGCTCCGCTCACGACGCCGGCATTCTTAATGTGGGAACCCGGCTGGGCTTCACAGCCGGGCACCCACTGCGCATGCGCGAGCGGCGCCGTGCGCCGTGATTCGACGCTCCCTCATCTGGGACACATGACATGTCCCAGATGACTGTGCGTTGCCTACAGGAAGTGACTTTTAGCCCGGGCAATGAAGGTGGCAGACTTCGAGGGACCCCCTAGCAACAGGCATTTAGAGGTGAGTAAAAAATTTTTTTTTTTTTCCAATTATTTTTTTTTTAATTTTTTTTATGATTTTTAAGCCCCTTTTAGTTTTTTGGTTGCAACCCCACTTTAAGGCTAGGTTCGCATGGCAGCAGTCTCTAAAAATCAGTCACTTTTTAGAGAGAGGTAGAGCTTTGGTAAAGAGTGTTTTTTAGGCTTTCAGGAGGAGTGTGAGGTGATTCTTTGAAAAAAAAATTCTGTAACAAGGATTTTGAATGGAACTAACGCAGCACAACCGCGAGCCAAGTGAACGAGTCCACAGGTGGAGCCGCCTGTCAAACTCGACAAACCAAGTTAAATTTACCGCAGCCACAAACCAACAGCGACAAGCACATGATCCCCTCCGGCTGCCTTGTTGGCAATCGGTGGGTGGTAAAAACATGTGTGAGCGAGGCCTTACAGCCACGACCATAAAAAAAAAATTTGACAAAGCACAATGCATTATTTTCATGCTCATAGTGTAGCACGCGCCCCTCCATACAAACGTCTGAAAATACTGTTTTGGTCAGAATATGCGCGTTATGATGAATGCAAAAGGACATAAAAATATTTTTACTGATACGAATGGATACAATGGAGTAGACAAGCTGCTGTAGAAATCGCCAGCATAAATCCCTCACATGCTTAGAGGCCCGGGTGGCCGAGAGCTTAGCGGCAATCTCTGCGTTCTTTTGTGCAGCATTTGTCAATTCCTCTGTTTGTCGATTAAAGGGACTGCAGCAAAATCTTTGTAACAAATAGCACAGTGTCCTCTGAGGAAATGTCAGGCAAATCTGCAGATTAGGCACATTCTGCCAGCCTCGGCCTGCTGCAGACTGCTAATTCGTTGTTTTTTTTTTTTTTCCCTCCTGACACATGGCACCCCCTAGTAGGCTGCGATGGCGTTCAACATGAAGCCAGGTTTCCCTTAAATACGGAGGGAATTCTATTGTAGGAAATAGCGAGTGTCTGATGAAAGGAACAGGAAGTGAAGACATGTCCTGCATCTTTTATTATCTGTACATAGGAGCAGGCTACTCGGCTCTGATTTGAATGACGGATTACAATACACAAATCTCCTCTGGCATGAAGCATTACAAGGTGAGGTGATGTGTTTTTTCCTATTTAAACAGTGTCCAATGAACAGAGGCTGAACTGGTCGGGGAAAGTTAATGAAATGTGGTGATTTGATGGCTTTTTATCATTTTACTCGCTACATGGAAGAATGCTGGGTGGATGCCACTGTGATGTATGAAGTGAGGATGACAAAGCAAATGTCATTTGTTCACATATAAATAAAGCTATTTATTTTCCTGCTGCAGAAGAGGAGACGGTGATAGCTACTGGCAGCCGTGATAATGGGATGTGATTTTGATTGTGCTTTATGGACTAATGAGATCTGAAATTACCTTGCATAGGTCACTGAGGTGCTAATGAATTATGTTCCCTTGGTTCCTATCATCTAAGTGGTATTCTACTGACTTCTAAGTTAAAAGGAAAGATCATTTCCATCGCTTTTACCGCTAGCTTACCCTATACCACAAGAGGATCTGGATTGCTTTATAGGAACAACAGCGTTTGTCTTTGTACACTAATACAATTTAATGCCCTTTTGCCATTCCTGCATCCTAATAGTGGATCTGATTTATTACATGTGCCTATGGAACTGCAGCATCAGATGCTTTTATTAGATATCTTGTGTTCTATGTTTGCTTCATGGCAATGCAAACCGTATCAGACTTCACAGTAAGTATTCCTACTATTCCGAATATGATTTTGAAGCAAAATGACTTTTATTCCTTTTTCGTATTGGCATATGCAAAGACATTGGTAGTGCTGTACCAGTATAGAACAATTACAAAAACGTGATAAAGAAGCGATTAAAAGAGAATTCTATTCCCAAGTCAGACCCCTTCAGGTTAATTGACTGTATCGAGCTGAAGAGGGGTTGGTCTTCATATGTGAGATGTGTTTTCTCAATTTTCTCAGACTCCAAAGGACTTGTGTGGATTAGATGGGGTTACTCATGTGCATTAGTTGGGGGTCAGTCGTTTGCATTGGCTGGGGTTACTCATGTGCATTAGTTGGGGTTACACGTGCATTAGCTGGGGTTATGCATATGCATTATCTGGGTTATTTGTGCGCATTGGCTGGGGTTACTCATGTGCATTAGTTGGGGTTACACATGCATTAGCTGGGGTTATGCATATGCATTATCTGGGTTATTTGTGCGCATTGGCTGGGGTTACTCATGTGCATTAGTTGGGGTTACACGTGCATTAGCTGGGGTTATGCATATGCATTATCTGGGTTATTTGTGCGCATTGGCTGTGGTTACTCATGTGCATTAGTTGGGGGTCAGTCGTTTGCATTGGCTGGGGTTACTCATGTGCATTAGTTGGGGTTACACGTGCATTAGCTGGGGTTATGCATATGCATTATCTGGGTTATTTGTGCGCATTGGCTGTGGTTACTCATGTGCATTAGTTGGGGTAACCCATATGCATTATCTGGGTTATTTGTGCGCATTGGCTGTGGTTACTCATGTACATTGGCTGTAGTTACTAATATGCATTGGCTAGGGTACTCATGTGCATTGGTGGCAGTACTATTGGGCATTGGCTGGGCTTACTTATGTGCATTAGCTGGGGTAACTTATGTGCATTGGCTGTAGTTACTCATATGAATTGGCTAGGGTACTCTTGTGCATTGTTGGCAGTACTAATGGGCATTGGGTGGGGGTACTCATGTGCATTAGCTGGTGTTACTATTGCATTAGATAAGGTTTCTCTTGCATTAGCTGGGTTTATTCATGTTCATTATCTAGGGTGACTCATGTGCATTGGCTGTATTTACTCATATATTGGATAGGGTACTCATGTGCATTGGTAAGAGTACTCCTGTGCATTGGCCCAGGGTACGCATATGCTTTGTTTAGGCTCTTTTCACACTAGTGTGACTCCAAAGTTTGCACGATTTCCAGCGTGACTTTGATGCAACTTTGAGTGAAACTTTGATCCTACTTTAAACTCTCTGGATCCAAGTCAAATCAAAAGTCGCATCAAAGTAGTACAGGCACCTTTTCAAAGTTGCTGTGACTTTAAGTCGCACCGATTTGAATGGGTGCCATTGAAAAGAATGGACTACTGATGAAACCGAGACAATAAAGTTAAGATTTGTCATGTGACTTTGATGTGCAAAGTTGCATGACAAGTCGCACATCCTTAAAGTTACTCATGTGCAGTGACTGAGAGCACCTGTGTGCATTGCTTGAAGTTGCTCATGTTCCTTGGATGGGTGCACATTTGTGCCTTTAAGCTACTCATTTGCATTGGCTTGGGTTTTCAGGTTCGTTGACTGGGGTTATTCATGGAAACTGGCTAAAGTTAATCATATATGTTGACTTGGGTCACCCATGTTCATTGACTGGGGGTACCTATGTGAATTGGATGTACTTACTCCAGACGTTGGATGGGGGTACACATGTTCATTTACTGGGGTTACTTATATGCATTGGCTAGCGTACTCTCAGGCTATGCATGTGCTTTGTTTAAAGTTACTCATGTGCCTTGGTTGATGCACTCAAGTACCTTGGCTGAGGTTACTCATTTGCATTGGCTTGGGTACTCATGTTCATTGACTGGGGGTTCTATGTGAATTGGCTGAAGTTACCCATGTACCGTATATACTCAAGTATAAGCCGACCCGAATATAAGCCGAGGCACCTAATTTTACCACAAACAACTGGGAAAACTTATTGACTTGAGTATAAGCCTAGGGTGAGAAATGCGCAGCTACTGTAAGTGGAAAAGAGGGTCAACAAGTCCCATTTGCAGCCTCACTGTGCCCATTTGCATGCCTCACTGTGCTCATTTGCATGCCTCACTGTGCTCATTTGCATGCCTCACTGTGCCCATTTGCAGACATAAATCCCCCAAACTTTAAACTTGGTAGTTACGGGTTCCTAAATGCCCCCTAGCTGCAGCCAAAATTTGGGGTCTCTGGACCCAAAGGGTCCCGAAATGACATTGCTGCAGATGGACACAGTTGACCGACTTTGGGGCCCTGTATCTCGGGGTCACTTGGTGCTAGGAACCCCGTCTTTGGATATGTTGTAGTGCTAGGTCCACTGGCTGGGTTGGCATGCCAAATTTGGGGTTCCTAGCACCAAGTGGCCCCGAGATGCGAGGCCCCAAAGTTGGGTCGGAAAATGTCATTTTCTGCTGCAGAAAAAGTGCTTGACTCGAGTATAAGCCGAGGGGGCACTTTCAGCACAAAAAAATGTGAGGAAAAACTCGGCTTATACTCGAGTATATACGGTATGTTGGCTGGTGGGCAAATTTTGCTTTTATGAGTGCTTTGTTGTATTTCTTGTGTTTTACTTTTACAGTAATCCATCAGAAAATATGTATTACCTTAAAAATCTAAAATGTATAATTATATATATATGTATGTATATATATATATATATATATATATATATATATATATATATATATATATATATATATATATATATACAAAGAGATAAACTTTGTTTCCTTTAAATTTTATGGTATATCTTGTTTGAATAGTTACAATAATTCAACGTATGTAAGACCATTCAAAAGGATACAGTTGTGATTTTGTTGTTTTTTTTTTTTTTTTGTAAGACGAAGCAGTAAAGTACTCCTATCGTAAATGACTTGCTTTGGCTGAATGCACACCTAGACATTCAGAGCTGCATCTAGGTACATTGAGTCTAGCTACAGAAAACTAGAAATTTCTGTGGCCTGGTTTAACGTGGCTAAAAAATAAGTAATTGCAGCTGAATCCAGGAACATCTAAACACAGGAAAAAGTGATCTGGGAAACATAAGGCCTCGTACTCACACGTGTTTAGGGAAATACTATAATTCTTGTGGGAGGCTCAGTGGGATTTATGCAAACAGCTGTGGGTGGGAAACCCAATACAAAGTAAGGAGATGCTGACAGCGCCTGCAGCCATTTACGTGTAATCGAACATGCAGCGATTACCTGTGGATTATCGACCCTGAAGGCAGACAGTTTGTGTCCTGGGCCTATCATCCACCGTTGATCACTGCATGTCCGATTGCATCCAAATATCCATTAATAGCCATTTTATAGCCTTTTATAGCTTTGTGTGGGTCTTCCCACTGAGTTACCCACAGGAATTCCTAGTCTGTGCCTAAGCGCACATGTGAGTGGGGCTTAACATGTTTTGTTTAATGCAGGTGGCCTGTGTGCATGTGGACGTGGTCTTAAAGCTGAATTTCAGCATCTATACCTCGTCCAATCAGAGAATGCTTTGCATTCATTGAAAAGAATGCAAGACTTTCTGTGAATGGCAGCCAAGTGACCCCCTGTGGTTACTAGGCGGCAGGGCAGCCAGATGGCACAGGACCATATGCATACTTACATTAGTCCAAGCGGGGCCAATGTAAAATGCAATAAAATCCATACCTAGAATTCATCTTTAATAAACAGGGGCTGTGTGGAAAATAGTAACAGGCAGAAATCCTGTTTAGCTAGTTTGGCTATTCTATTTCCATCCATCATATAACATAATTTATTTTGGAACATACATATTGCTGAAAGCTTATTCATTAATAATGTACTATAAATGGTTTGTGTATAATTGGCTGTCATAGGTGGGTTTCATCTAAGACAGGGGTCTCCAAACTTGCACAATTATGTCCCCCTTAGTGCCCCCCTTCCACATTTATGCCCCCCATCACAGCCCCCTGCACAATTGTGTCCCCCTTAGAGCCCCCTTCCACATTTATGCCCCAATCAGAGACCCCAGCACAATTGTGTCCCCCTTAGAGCCCCCTTCCACATTTATGCCCCAATCAGAGACCCCAGCACAATTGTGTCCCCCTTAGAGCCCCCTGCAAAACTGTGTCCCCCTTAGAGCTCCCCTTTCACTTTTGTGTCTCTCAAACTAGCCCCCGCCGCACATTTGTGTCCCCATCACCTCCAACAGTCACATCTGTGTCCCTCTTACATCTGTGTCCGGCTTCAGCGCTGTTCTGCTGCACCTCCCGACTCCCGCCCGGCTGTTACACAGGCACGTTGTAGCCAAAAGCACAGCCGTAAAGGACACTGATGCTAACAGAGGGGCGGGACCCGGGAGGCGCAGTAGGTCCTATCAACAACTAGTGAGGCGCCGGGTTGGACATGCTCCGTCGGGCTGCGGGACCTGTGCTGCATACTATCAGGGCTAGGGGTGCAATGGATCAAAAAACTCACGGATCGGATCGATCCTCGGATCAGGAGTCACGGATCGGATCATTTTTCGGTTCAGCAAATAATTGAATTTGCAAAAACCTGTGAAAATTCCGCCACCATATAGTCCCCACTGTAATATCCACGTCATCTCCCCCACTGTAACATCCACGTCATCTCCCCCACTGTAATATCCACATCATCTCCCCCACTGTAATATCCACGTCATCTCCCCCACTGTAATATCCACGTCATCTCCCCCACTGTAATATCCACGTCATCTCCCCCACTGTAATATCCACGTCATCTCCCCCACTGTAATATCCACGTCATCTCCCCCACTGTAATATCCACGTCATCTCCCCCACTGTAATATCCACATCCTCTCCCCACTGTAATATTGGCTGGGTATCGCAGAGTATTGGCTGGGTATCGCAGAGTATTGGCTGGGTATCGCAGGGTTAATGCAGAGTATCGCAGGGTTAATGCAGAGTATCGCAGAGTATTGGCTGGGTATCGCAGAGTATATGCAGGGTTAATGCAGAGTATCGCAGAGTATTGGCTGGGTATCGCAGAGTATATGCAGGGTTAATGCAGAGTATCGCAGAGTATTGGCTGGGTAATGCAGAGTATATGCAGGGTTAATGCAGAGTATCGCAGAGTATTGGCTGGGTAATGCAGAGTATATGCAGGGTTAATGCAGAGTATCGCAGAGTATTGGCTGGGTAATGCAGAGTATCGCAGAGTCATGCAGAGTATCGCAGAGTATTGGCTGGGTAATGCAGAGTATATGCAGGGTTAATGCAGAGTATCGCAGAGTATTGGCTGGGTAATGCAGAGTATCGCAGAGTATTGGCTGGGTAATGCAGAGTCTAGGCTGGGTAATGCAGAGTATATGCAGGGTTAATGCAGAGTATATGTTGGTTTCATCTAAGACAATATTATATTAGCTGTATGTGTCACTTTTCTAGGGTCATATGTAATCCGCTTCCAGGTCCACTGTTCTCTAGAGAAAGTACATACTTATAGGTAAACACTAAAGCAATACACTAAAACAATACAATACAATATACAATATATATATATATATATACAATACAATACAATACACTAAAACAAAATACATTATAAAAAGTACATTGTTTATATTTCTAGTCTCAAAAAATTAGTACAGATGGTTTATCAAATCATTGCAGATATTTAACTGTGATTCAGATTCGTTCCCAATGTACAGCTTTTTCTTTTTTTATTATGCATTTATTTTGCAGTTTAACATCCGTTTATTTTTGATCAGTTTGCTTTTTAAAATTTAGTAAACAAATTCATGTTATTCTTCATTCATGAAAGGTTCGTAAGAGGTGGGAATATCATGTCATCAGTGTGGGATGCTGACATCTGAATTCGCAAACGCGAGGGCCTAACGGGGAACTTTCGCCCACTGAATCCTTCATTACACCATATAAGGTAATTTATCACTTTACTGTTCTATGTTGTGGACACTTTTTATTCGATTTTCAGAATGTGTTCGGATTACAGTGCTAGATACCGTCAGAAAAATGACGTTAATTGAGAGACATAAGCGCTGATTATTAGAATCTTTAGGCATAGGTAGTAGGTGAATATCAGAGGCCCATAAAATATTATGGTTTCAGGTTATCACTATTTCATTTTTTTTATGCTCAAAAAGCCCCTCTCGGCTTATACTCGAGTGAGGGTCTCCCACTGTGTCATGCAGTCTTAACTGTTTGGCGACCATCCACTGTAACAAAGTCCCGCCTCCTCCTCGTCCGTGATAGACGGAACACTGAACACTGATAAAATGCTGCAAAACTGAATCAGTGTTCCGTCCATCACGAACGAGGAGGAGGCGGGGCTTTGTTACAGTGGACGGCTGCCAACCAGTTAAGACTGCATGACACAGCGGGAGACACCCGCTCTTTTGTTTATCAAAGGTACAGGAGGGCACAGTGAGGCTGAAAATGGACACAGTGAGGCTGTAGATGGGCACAGTGAGGCTGTAAATGGGCACAGTGAGGCAATGGGCACAGTGAGGCTGCAGATGGACACAGTGAGGCTGCAGATTGGCACTGATGATACAGGTGGGCACAGTGAGGCTGCACATGGGCACAGTGAGGCTGCAAATGGGCACAGTGAGGCTGCAGATGGGCATAGTTTACCCAGTAGCTGCTGCATTTTCCACCCTAGGCTTATACTTGAGTCAATACGTTTTCCCATTTTTTTTGTGGTAAAATTAGTTGCCTCGGCTTATATTTGGGTCGGCTTATACTCGAGTATATATTTTGCTTGCACAAAATTGAATGATGGAAGTCAACATCGTTTTTCCTCATTCACCAAGCTAAGGTAAATTCCCATGCAAAGTGAATAGCCTATTTGCCTTTAGTAAATCAATCCCCGTATCATCATAACTTACAGAATGCAACCAGCATTGCAGTACTGTAACAGCCAGCCTCTTTTTGTCAATAACCTGGTGGCAATCCGACAGATCCTGCTTGTAATGCTCAATCACACCCACTGCTGGCTGTCTATCATATACAAAAGGCCTAATAGGAAAATTGCCAGTACCAAGAAGTCTCTGACAAACTTAGCCACCAATCAGACTCAAATCTTTCTCAAAAGTGTTACTAATTGGTGTTTTCCCTATCAACCTGTAAGGTGTTCCCTGGATTGTAACTGTAGTGGGTTACACAAACTCTGATGAAAATAAATGGACATTCTGGGTTGACCAATGTTGCATTATTTGCTGAATAGCAATAATATCTCACTGGTTGATGTCACTTGTTGCCTAGAATTGCTTTTTCTTGTGGACTGAAACGTTCCTTTTTCTTGCTTTAAATGCTATTTAAAGGCGAACATAACTCTGGAAGCTGTGCCCTAAAAAGGCAGGTAGAGGGCAAAGCACTAATCACCAATAATGTTATTATTATTATAGATAATTTATATGGAGCTGTTTGTGCAGAGCCTTACAACATAAGGGCAGACAATACAGTTATAATAAAATTCAATACAGGAGGAAGAGGGGGGCCTGTTTGTTAGAGCTTACAATATAGGAGGGAGGGTGAAGTGATGCAAAAGGTAATAACTGTGGGGATGAGCTGATGGAGAAACGTACAGTTGTAAGGTGAAGGCAGGATAGGCTTCTCTGAAGAGGAGGGTTTTCAGGGGTGGTCTAAAAGCAAGTAGGAGATAATCGGAAAGATTGGGGTAGGGCATTCCATAGGGTGGGAGAGGCTCAGGAAAAGTCCTAGGGGCGAGAATGGGAGGTGACAAGGGATTGTCCGCAGCTGATCTTCTCCCCATTAGGCTACATGTACACTAGCCTACCTTGACCACCTTGAAAACACAAAACGCAGCAAAACCGCAAACTGCGTTTTTGCTGGATTTTGCCGCGTTTTGCGGTTTCCTGCAGCGCACAGTTAAAACGTTCCTATCCTGAATGCGATTCTTCTGCGTTCAGAAGAGGGAGGTTTACACAGCAACACAGCAGTTCCTAAACTCCACTAAAAGCCTATGTATACATTGACACATAAGCTTTTATGGGGTTGAAAAAAATGCCAAAAGCTCCTAAACTCAAGTTTAGGAGCTGGCAGTTTACATGAAGCCTTACTGACTAATGCAGGCCATACATGGGTGGAATTCAGAGCGATTTGTTGATCGGAAATCAAAAATGTGTGCTTTTTGTAATCCGATGATGCAACCATTGATTTCAAAATTCAAACAACCAAGCCTTCAGTTTCACCTCATGTTGAAAATTCGGGGCTGGGAATCTTTAGGTCTTTCAGATCACAGCTCATGCACATTTCTTTGTTGATTATATTTCTCGCATGATTCTCCCTTCATTGATTAGAAATTTGTTTGTTTTTAAAAAAAAAAATCGTAATTCACCACATAAATGGCCAGCATTATGCCTACTTCTGCACTGTAGGGTTGATTTACTAAAACTGTAAAATCTGGTGCAGCTGTGCATAGTAGCCAATCAACTTCTAATTTAAGCCTGTTCAATTAAGCTTTGACAAAAAAAAAAAAAACATGATTTGTTACTATACAGAGATGCACATTTTTATTTATTTATTTTTATATTTATATATATATATATATGTGTAGCACTAACCCTCAAAGGAGCTGCTGGTTTTATTTGGGCTTACCGTTACCTTCTTCACCTCGTCTCCGTCTAGGGGTTCCCATGGTAGATAGCCCAGAAAAAATGTAGAAACTGACACTTTATCTTATTTTTTATGGTTATTTATTGAAAAAAGATAAAACAGTCTCTTAAAAGTAGAGTAGAGGGTTAGGGTGGAAGTTCAGGTACCTTTGGAACTGCTTAGTTAGAAAGTCTCTCACTGTAGAAATCCAGAGAGCAACTGTCTCACAACTGGATTATCACAACCCTGATAGACCTCCTCACACTAGGCCTAGCAGCCGGTGAAGTGTTAGATAAAGCAAAGTCACAGACTTGGTTGTAGAATACTTGAGAATAAAGTCTCTGCCACAGACTTGGTTGTAGAACACTTGAGAATAAAATCTCTGCCACAGACTTGGTTGTAACAGAGGGACTAGATAAATTTAGAGAGCTATCATAAGGTACCAGTATCTTGCAGCCGGTCCGGCGATACCGTATGAGTGTAGATCAATTTAGTGTCCTTCAACTGAGCCTTAGGCTTCTTCTTGAAAGCCAGCCTTAGCGCATGGCTTCTTCCCGAAGAGTCCTCCCCTGGATGCTTCTCCAGTTGCTGGGCCTCTCCTAACCGAGACGGCACCGGACCACTTTTGGATAATTCAGCCCTGACATCCATGCAGGCCTGTCCCTGCAGTTGCTTCGCCTCGGGCCATCCAGCCCCGAGACTCGAAATTGCATGGATCCGCACCCCAGGCCAGGAGGGCCACGGGGGCTGGTCAGGAGGACCTGGAACCAAACAGACAGAAGCACGTGCTCTCTGCACCTTAATTACCTTCTCCCAGAATTCACAGCGCGATAAACACACCCACTGGGCTGGTTCCGAGAGAAAGAAGGGCATCCAATACACCCAGCTAAATTGCATTCTCGACTTGCCGGCGGTGACAGCGACACCTGCGGTCAAGGAGAACTCAGTGCAATTCCAGCCAGACTGATACTGAGACCATAATTTGGATAATTTACCCCAAAACCCAACTATGGTTTTAGGAACATAAAATTTGAAAAAAAAACATATAGCGTGTGCTCATTAGGAGTCCGGCGCTACATATATATATATATATATATATATATATTGTACATTAACATCAGTCCCTGCCCTCAAGGAGCTTCAAATCTAAGTTCCCTAACTCACATTTATACATACACATACTAGGGCCACTTTAGACAGGAGGCAATTAACCTCCCAGTATGTCTTTGGAGTGTGGGAGGAAACCCACTCAAGCACAGCGAGAACATGCAAACACCAGGCAGGTAGTTTCATGGTTGGGATTCAAATTGGTGTTCTCTATAAAAGAGTAAGTCTTCACTTTAAACAGCAAAAGTGTTCCATACCGAAAGATTTCGGTTTTTCCTATTTCCCTTGTTCCATTAATTGCCTCTTGTTTTCCATTAGTATACCGAAGTAGTCTAGTCTGCCAGATGTAGACAGGAGTCCTTGATTTACTTTTGGAAAATGAGTGCAGTTTTTCTATGGATCGATGCTTGCTGGTCTTGCTGGAAGTGCTGCATTTTAGTTTGCATTTTATTTGGTTTGACGTATTGCATTGCCTTGAAACCAGCTCTTTTATAATGCAGCAGTGTAAATCTAGCCCCTTACTTGCACCAGCAGAGTATACCAATGTTATGTCTGTGCTCATAGGTTAGCATGTGTAACAACAATTGTAACCTGCAATTTCAGTGGGATGCTTTTCACTACAGTTGCAAATTTTAAGTGGATTTCCTAATTAAAGTCCAGCCCCGGTTAACCTTCCTTTTCAGTTTTGATTGGAATGGGATTTTTCAAGAGGATGGCAGCGTAGGTGTGTGCAGCCTATTACACACAGGGGTCTCAAACTGGTGGCCCTCCGGCTGCTGCGAAACTACAAGTCCCATGAGGCATTGCAAGGCTGACAATTACAAGCATGACTCCCTCAGGGAGAGGCATGATGGGACTTGTAGTGTAGCAACAGCTGGAGGGCTACCAGTTTGAGACCCCTGCATTAGGGTGTGCACCCCAAAGCTCAAACACACATGCCTTTCTCTGTAGCCTCAGCTGCACAGGACAGTGAATGAATGGGAAATGCTCTGTGCTGAGCGGCTTTGTGTTCATTCACAAACTGAAGAATAGTAAAGGAAGTTTACGAATGAACACAGTGAGTGATTGCGTTTATTTAGAAAACGAAGGGGCTGGTAAATGACATATTTACTAGCCCCCTCCCCTGCTCATCATCCTGAAATATACCCCGCAGCAGCTGGGGGGAGAGGAGAGCAGGGGAGCCAGCAGCACTGTGGGGCGGGGGGTGGGACCTGGGCAGTAGGGGGAGTTGGCACCGCACGTAGTGATTAGGGTGTGCCTAGGCACGCCTGACACACCCCCGTGCACGCCTATGGGTGTCAGGAAGGCACAGAGAGCAATGAAACCACAACAGAGGATCTAGCTCTTCATCACTCTGCTGAAACAAATGTTTTTGTTGCTACTTGTGGAGTGATTTTCTATGATTTTCTGTTCTTCACATCCTCTTTCTTTGGGACAGAAGGTGGGGGGGGTAGCCTTCCCATCAGGGTCAATTACAGCAATGAAAACCTGAGAGAGAGGTTCTAGCCTTTCTCCAATTTTTCCAGGGCTGGTCATCGCCTCTTAGCAAAGCAAAGAAGCAAAAATTTCAGTGAGGCAGCAATTGGTTGAACCTGGAAGGACCCTGCTCCAGGTGACAGTTAAAGCAGAGGTCTGCCCAAAAAGAAAAGAAAAAAATTCAAAACCATCAGCTACACATTCTGCAGCTGCTGGCTTTTAATAATAGGACACTTACCTGTCCTGGAGTCCAGCGATGTTGGCACCGCAGCTGATGTTTCCATCAGCTGTCGAGTGCTGCCGCCGCGGGTAAGGATACTCGGCAATGTAGCCTTTTGGCTTCACGCCGGGAACCCTACTGTGCATGCGCAAGGCCTTCTCCTCTCCCCTACTGGCCCGGTGACAGGTTAAAGAGGAGGGAGGAGGAGGAAGCCCCAGCCGTGATGTCAATAGCCGCAGCTGAGGCTCCCGGAAGTGGGTCAAAGACAGTGCCCCCCTCCCCCCCAAAAGATGCCAATTGCGTCACTGGAGAGGGGAGGAATCAGATTTGCGGAAGTTTCCTCCTTCAGTCCTCGTTGAGTCATTCAAAATCATTCAAAAATCTGTCATTTGGACCGTTCGTTTGTTTTTCTTCCAGTTAATGGGCACAATCGGTTTTAACTTTTCAGTGCCAAAAAATGGAAAAAAAACTGGTTGGAAAATTCTGCTAAATGAACAATAAATTGAAAGGTTAATGTGTTTCTCGTCCGAACTATTTGTACTAGGCATATGTGACAAACTGAACGAAAAACTGATTCATCGTGGCCATTGAATGATTTATCGATCAAAATTACATGATGGCAAAATCATTTGCTCCCGCGGCCGAGTGTTTGGTTTTCAAAAACAAGTTTGAATGATTTTTCTTATAGTGTATTGCCAGTATAACTGTTACATTTCTAAGTCAGCAGCAGCAGACCTAAGGGTCTGTTTACACTGTTGCATTACATTACGCTGCAGGCGTTAGGCCATACGATAAGGTGCACTGCGTAAAGGCAGCCTGTCCTTTTGAATGGGATGCCTAATGCACCAAAACACATCAAAAACTATGCACATAGCATTTTGAGCAGCGCAGTGCGTCGGTAGACATGCTAATGAGTCGCCGCTTGTTGCACTGTGCTGCAGCGCAAGTGCATTGAGAAAATGCCTTGGGGTGCCATTCCAGTGAATGAATTGCACCACACCACATGCGTGCTGTGCAGTATCAAGTCTTTTAATGGACGTTACCGTTACTGAAGTACGATAGTATGAACAGGGCCCAAAGGCAATTTTGAAATTCAATTTAAATTAAGATCTGCTTTAAGTGCACATTTCTAATACAAATTACCTCTAAAAGACACTAACGTTTGTACGTTTTTTTTTTAACTTGATATGTCACAAAGAATAAAGCTTGATGTAAAGGATTAATTAAACTTTATTTAACATTAAACTCACAATTTTTCTGTCATTAGCACAGGTAAAGGACATCCCTAATAAGATCAGTAAGTAAGGAGAAATCTAGGGCATGCTGATGTTTATGCAAATGAAATGTGTATAGAGAGTGCCTATCACAGTGAACTAGATTTCCTATGCTATTCCTAACCCTTTAACCACTTCAGCCCCGGACCAATTGTCAGCTAAGGACCAGAGGTCTTTTTTCAATTTCGCACTGCACTACTTTAACTGGTATTTGTGCGGTCATGCAATTTTGTAACGAAACGAAATTTGCGTCCTTTTCTTCCCACAAATAGAGCTTTCTTTTGATGGTATTTGATTGCCTCTTATTTTTATTTTTTGCGATATAAACGGAAAAAGAGCGAAAATTTTGAAAAAAAAAGAGATTTTCTACTTTTTGTTATAAGAAAAATCTAATAAACTCAATTTTAGTCAAACATTTGGGCCAAAATGTATTCAGCCACATGTCTTTAGTAAAAAAAATGCCAATAAGCGTATATTGATTGGTTTGCGCAAAAGTTATAGCGTCTACAAACTAGAGTACATTTTCTGGAATTTACACCGCTTTTAATTTATGACTGCCTATTTCATTTCTTGAGGTGCTAAAATGGCAGAGAAGTACAAAACCCCCCCAAATGACCCCATTTTGGAAAGTAGACACCCCAAGCTATTTGCTGAGAGGCATGTTGAGCCCATTGAATATTTTTTTTTTTTTTAGTCCCAAGTGATTGAATAAAGACAAAAATAAAAAATAATTTTTTTTTTCTTCAAAAAGTTGTCACTAAATGATATATTGCTCACACATGCCATAGTTATATGTGGAATTGCACCCCAAAATACATTTTGCTGCTTCTCCTGAGTATGGGGATACCACATGTGTGGGACTTTTTGGGAGCCTAGCCGCGTACGGGGCCCCGAAACCCAAGCACCGCCTTCAGGATTTCTAAGGGTGCAAATTTTTGATTTCACTCCTCACTACCTATCACAGTTTCGAAGGCCATAAAATGCCAAAATAGCACAAAACCCCCCCAAATGACCCCATTTTGGAAAGTAGACACCCCAAGCTATTTGTTGAGAGGCATGGTGAGTATTTTACAGCTCTCATTTGTTTTTGAAAATGAAGAAAGTAAAGAAAAAAAATTTTTTTTTTTTCTTTTTTCAATTTTCAAAACTTTGTGACAAAAAGCGACATCTGCAAAATACTCACAATACCTCTCAGCAAATAGCTTGGGGTGTCTACTTTCCAAAATGGGGTCATTTTGGGGGGTTTTATGCCATCTGGGCATTCCATGGCCTCCGAAACTGTGATTGGCAGTGAGAAGTGAAATAAAAAAATTACACCCTTAGAAAGCCTGAAGGCGGTGCTTGGTTTTTGGGGTTCCGTACGCAGCTAGGCTCCCAAAAAGTCCCACACATGTGGTATCCCCGTACTCAGGAGAAGCAACAGAATGTATTTTGGGGTGTATTTCCACATATGCCCATGACATGTTTGAGCAATATATCATTTTAGTGACAACTTTTTGTAAAAAAAATATTTATATTTTTTTTTTTTCATTATTCAATCTCTTGGGACAAAAAAAAAAAATATTTAATGGGCTCAACATTGCTCTCAGCAAATAGCTTGGGGTGTCTACTTTCCAAAATGGGGTCATTTGGGGGGGGTTTGAACTGTCCTGGCATTTTATGCACAACATTTAGAAGCCTATGTCACACGTCACCCACTCTTCTAACCACTTGAAGACAAAGCCCTTTCTGACACTTTTTGTTTACATGAAAACATATTTTTTTTTTGCAAGAAAATTACGTTGAACCCCCAAACACTATATATATTGTTAAAGCAAAGGCCCTACAGATTAAAATGGTGGGTGTTGCATTTTTTTTTTCCACACAGTATTTGCGCAGCGATTTTTCAAACGCATTTTTTGTGGAAAAAATACACTTTTTTTTATTTTAATGCACTAAAACACACTATATTGCTCAAATTTTTGATGAAATAAAAAATATGATCTTAGGCCGAGTACATGGATACCAAACACGACATGCTTTAAAATTGCGCACAAACACGCAGTGGCGACAAACTACATACATTTT
Source organism: Lithobates sylvaticus (assembly GCA_028564925.1). NCBI lineage: Eukaryota > Metazoa > Chordata > Amphibia > Anura > Ranidae > Lithobates > Lithobates sylvaticus. Next base: position 261,968,909 of record CM053028.1, read on the forward strand.
TAAAAGCCTTTAAAAGCCTTTACATGATACCACATTAGATTCACGGAGGAGGTCTACTGCTAAAATTACTGCCCTCGATCTGACCTTCGCGGTGATACCTCACATGCATGCTGCAATTGCTGTTTACATATGACGCCAGACCAACGCTTGTGTACGCCTTTGCGCAAGAGAAGGGGGGGCAGGGGTGCTTTTTTTTTTTTTTTTTTTAGTTTTTTTTTTATTTATTTAGCTTTTTTATTCTATTTTTAAACTGTTCCTTCCATTTTTTTTCTTTGTTATGATTTTTATTGTTATCTCAGGGAATGTAAATATCCCCTATGATAGCAATAGGCAGTGACAGGTACTCTTTTTTTGAAAAAATTGGGGTCTATTAGACCCTAGATCTTTCCTCTGCCCTCAAAGCATCTGACCACACCAAGATTGGTGTGATAAAATGCTTTCCCAATTTCCCAATGGCGCGGTTTATATCCGGGAGGGGGGACATTCCCTCCCACTGCTTGTAAAAGCAGTCTAGAGGCTAATTACCCGCTAGAATTGCTTTTACATGAAAGCCGATCACTGGCTGAAAAGAATGATACCAAGATGATACCTAAACCTGCAGGCATCATTCTGGTATAACCATTCAAAGTCCAGCAACATACTGGACATATATTGTAATCTTTTTTTTTTTCATGCAGCCTCTTGGCTGAACGAAAAAAAGAGATTGATTGGTGGGTATGCCCACCATTAGAATACCTCCCTTCATCCACCCACTTCTAATGATGGGCATACATGCACCATTTATATATGCCGATGCATGGGGGCATCCTCCCGCAAAAGTTATGCCGTGTACACACGGTCGGAATTTCGACCGTATGTACGTGGCATTAGGAGCCAATCGCTCCTCCGCCCCCCCTGCTGCCCCCATGCTTCGGCACATATGCTCTTTTTTTTAACTGTGGTGGTGAAATCACCTCCTACAGCGTTGGAGTCGCGGCTTTATGTATCGTGGGAGCAAACGCTGTTGCTGTCAAGATAAATAAATCCGCGCTGCAACTGAATGGCGCACCTGAAAACAAAAAAATGCTTAACACTAAAACACAGTAAACAAAATTACATACCTGAAAAGCAAGCATGATAAAACATGATAAAACATAATAAAACATTGCAGAATAGAATGGAGTAAAAAAAGAGCAACAATAGAGAGAGAGAGAGAGAACAATAAAACGACAACTATTTTTGTTTTTTTTATTTTTTTGAGATTCACAGGTAAAAAAGCTCCTGACTGTTAGCGACTGAATCAAAACGCTACCACAAAAAAAATGTTAGCGATCGCAGGGATCAGGCCTGACTCTGCGAACGCTGCAGTTATGTGTGCTTAGTGTTTTGTAAGTGACAGTGATCGATCGATACTGCACTTGGGTGGGCTGGGCTGGGCTGGGCGGAGGGGGAAAACGCAGGTGCTAGCAGGTATCTGGGCTGATCCCGCTAACAATGCGTTTTTTTGGAACCCTAAACTGCTGGGACGCTAGTATAGATCTGATCAGATCAGATATTGATCTGTTCAGATACTATACCACTAAGGGAGGTGTATGCTTTGCGCGTGGGTGTTTGCGGTACTGGCACTAACCTGGGGCGACGCAGACCTTATTTGACCCTAAAACCTAATTGATATCACCCGCCGGGCGATCAGGGGGTTAAACCGTTATTGGGTAATAAATGGCGGGTGCCCTGACAGTATAAAAAACAAGCTAACTAACCAGCGTCACCCGTAACAGTAATACAAAAAAAAACTGGTTACCTAGCGACACTAATGCAGCGATCAGAAAAACGATCGCTTAGTGACACTGGCAAAAGGGGGTGAAAGGGTTAACTAGGGGCAATCAGGGGGTTAAACCTTTATTAGGTAATATATGGGGGTACCTGACGCTATATAAAAACCTGACGGGGAACCTAAATAACGAAATAACTAACTGGCTAACCAGCGTCACCAGTGACATTTTATACGGTGATCACTGGTGAAAGGGTTAACTCTAGGGGCAATCAGGGGGTTAAAACCTTTATTTAGGTTGTAATATGGGGGTACCTGACCTATAAACCTATTTATGAACCTATATAAACATGGCGGTTAACCTAAAAAAAAACTGGTTACCTAGCGACACTAATGCAGCGATCAGAAAAACGATCGCTTAGTGACACTGGCAAAAGGGGGTGAAAGGGTTAACTAGGGGCAATCAGGGGGTTAAACCTTTATTAGGTAATATATGGGGGTACCTGACGCTATATAAAAACCTGACGGGGAACCTAAATAACGAAATAACTAACTGGCTAACCAGCGTCACCAGTGACAGTTATACGGTGATTACTGGTGAAAGGGTTAACTCTAGGGGCAATCAGGGGGTTAAAACCTTTATTTAGGTTGTAATATGGGGGTACCTGACCTATAAAACTATTTATGAACCTATATAAAACATGGCGGTTAAAATAAAATAAAAAATGGTTACCTAGCGACACAATGCAGCGATCAGAAAAACGATCGCTTAGTGACACTGGCAAAAGGGGGTGAAGGGGTTAACTAGGGGCAATCAGGGGTTAAACCTTTATTAGGGGGGGTAGGGGGCTACCTAGGACCTAAAACTAACTGCCCTGACAGTTATTACAGTCACACTGACACTAAATGCAGTGATCAGTAAATAAATGATCACTGCAATTAGTGACACTGTGACTGGGGGGGGAGGGGGTGATCTGGGGGGTGATCTGGGGGTGACAGGGGGGTGGATTGTGTGCCTATGTGTACTGGTGTCAGTGTACTGTTTGTGCACTAACCTTTACATCTTCTCTGCTCGGCGTTCCGGTCACATAGACCGGCGCACCGAGCGTGACATCACTTCCGCCTTCCTGTCTATACAATAGACAGGAAGGGGAAGCTTTTCATTCGCCAGGAGCGATCGCGAGGGGTGGCCAGAAACCACTGGCCGTCCCCTCGTCCCGGATCGCTCCTGAAGCGATGCCGACCGTCCCCGCCGGCGGAGGGGGGTCCGATCGGACCCCCCAACCGCCTGAAGAATGGCACGTACAGGTACGTGGTTCTGCCTGTACGTGCCATTCTGCCGACGTATATCTACATGGGGCGGTCGGCAAGTGGTTAATCACCCTTTTTGATAAAAGTAAAAAGCAGAAGTCAATCAATGTGCATGGAAGAAAGGAGGGAGGTCACGTTGCCTTACTTAGGCTTAAAGCTGAACCCCAGAGAAAGGAAAAATCCTTTGTTGCAGTGGGGCTGCCTCCACATTGCAAAGGTTACATTCTCATTTAGATCTAGGGGCCCAGGGGCAGGCGTCATTTGTGCTCTTAGACCGGTTCCTGCAGCCCTTTCTCCCCTACACTCCAGCGGTTGCAGCTCCTCTGACATCATCAAGTCCAACGCAAAGCTGATAGCCCAACACTAGATGTGATGATGCCAAGGGACAATCTTCTGCTGTAGGGGCAAAGAGGAGAGCGCTGTCTGTTGTGCGAGGATAAAACTGGGTAAATAAACTGCTCTTTTGCAACGGCCTAGACCAGTCCAAACTGCGGCCCAGGGACCAGATGTGGCCCTTTGCTTGCCTGTATCAGGCCCTTGGAGCACTATTCCTCCCACTGATACAAGACACAATTCTGCGAATCAACAATGGGGCACCATTTCTCCCACTGACATTAACAATGGGGCACTTTTCCTCCCAATGATACCAACCATAGGGCCCTATTCCTCCCTCTGATACCAAATGGGGCGATTGTTTACTCCCACTGATGCCAGACAAATGTCCACTCGTGCTGACCACAGTCCAGCTCCCCTAAAGTCTGAAGGAATATAAACTGGCCCTTTGTTTAGAAAGTTTGGAGTCCCCTAGCCTAGACCTAAACAAGCATTTAACCCTTGCAGTATGGGGGCAGGGAAGATGGTATCCAGGAGAGCAGGTGTACTCTCTAACCATGCTTCAAGAAAATGGTCTTCCATAGTCTTACCTTTTTGGACTTTAGCATACCCACAGAAAGGGGTGCTTTCAGTTGTAGAAGTGTACATGCCCTTGAAGTATTAATCAGATGACAGTGCAGTTCAATTTGACATATACAGTATGGTGCACTATTGCCCTCTTTTACTTCTTAAGCCCCATACACACGGTCGGACTTTTTCATGGATTCTGTCCGATCGGACAATGTTGTTGAAAAATCAGACCGTGTGTATGCACCATCGGACAGTGTTCGTCGGTTTGTCCGACGGACAAAGTCTTATCTCCTGCTGGAAAGATTTGCCGTCAACCCGGTCCGATCACACCAAACCCGATCGTGTGTACGGTTGTCCGACCGGACAAAGTGCTACGCATGCTCAGATCACATTACAAGACCAAAGCTATTGGCTACTAGCCTCTACGTAGTCCCGTCGTAGGCAACAAACGTCACCACGTTCAGAATGATCGGATTTTCCGACAACTTTGTCCGACCGTGTGTACGCAAAACCAACATCGGACAAAGTACGACGGACATGATCCGACGGACCTGGTCCGCGGATTGTCCGACCGTGTGTATGGGGCTTTACACAAATCCAGATAAGGAGTATTTCACATTTTGAGATAGTGGATAGTTACACGTTTAAAAGTAGGTAATTGTGCATCCAGAAGCAATGGTGTATACCATTGGTCTCCAAACTGCAGCCCAGGGGCCAGATGCAGCCCTTTTGCTGGTTTTTATCCGGCCCATGGGGCCATAATTCCCCCAACTGACATGAATGAGGGGGCACAATTCCTCCTACTTATACCAGTGATGGGATTTAAATCACTAGTAAAAAGGCTTGATTTAAATCATAATTTTTAAAGCGCAACTGTCATCTCTGTCCCGCTGCGTCTCCTCCTCTGAGCCGCTGTTGACTCACCGATAGTCCCATTCACTTTAATGGGATGGCTGGTGATGCGGCAGTGACACAACAAGGTGAGGGACCTGGCGGCAGCAGATGAGTGGGATACCCGCTAACAGGCGCTGCCATGACAGATCTGAAATGACAAGTGCTCTTTAAATGTAAGGACTTCTTATTCTTGCTGGTAGTTAGACTCTTTAATATTTGCAAACAAAATGAAGGTTTCCCATTTAGAATAATAAGCTGTCAGGTTAGAAAAACCCCAATATCAGAACCGATTCAATCATACAGTTTGTAGTGTACATAGATTTGCAAAACAATAGGATAAAGGAATTTTCCTGAACTTTGTTTTTATCTCATGGTTACTGTGACATTGTGTGGATGCATCCATGCAGTGCATGTTATCTCAGCTTGCAGAGCTTGGATTATTAACAAAATTATTAATGTATCTTAAATAGAAAACTATCTTTAAATAGATTTTTACTCCAAAAGCATTTTAGTAAAATAAATTTGATAAAAATCTAAAAAATCTGATTTAAATAAATAAACAAAAAATCTGATTTAAATAAAAAAAAAAATCATTGATTTTTATCCACCCTGGACACCATCAATGGGGCCCAATGACACCAATGATGAAGCACTATTCCTCCCAATGAGATCAACAATGGGGCCCAATGACACCAATGATGGGGCACAGTTTCTCCCATTAACAGCAACAATGGGTCACAATTTCTCCCATTGACACCAATGATGAGGCACATTTACTCCCACTGAAACAAACAATGGGCATTATGTTTTCCCCACTGATTTCAGGGCCTTTTCTACTCTAAATGTCCACAGTCCGGCCCCCCTAAAGTTTGAAGGACAGTAAACATGCCCTTTATTTAGAAAGTTTTGAGACCGCTGGTGTAGAGCACTTCACAAATGTGCCCCGGCATAGTGAAGGAATGCACTCTTGTGGGATTTTAAGCACCCGGCTCTTTTGCCAGGTAGCAGTGAGACACATTACTTAATGTGCAAAGACAATTTTAAAAAATACAGTAACGTATTTTCACTTGCACATAACTGGATGATTAAAGTCAATACAGGGTTCCCTCATTCAATAAGGTAGGTGAAAGATTCTTTGCAAAGAGAAAATTCACTTAGCTTAGTGAATGAGATGAAGCTGTGCTGACATCAATCGTCCAATTAGGTGCAAGGACATTTTTTTTTTTATATATATATTATTCTCCATGCACATAATTGCACATAATTGGTTATACTTTGCAAAGTGATTTTTCATTTTATTTGACCTAATTTACTAAGAAAATTCACTTTGCAAAGCTGCCTTACTTGCACAGATCTGTATGTCTCTCACTGGCTTCCCTTAGGGATGAAGAAAGGAAGTGAATACTTTCTTTGTAAATGATCAAGATTGTACATGATTACAGTAAATAAATTCTTTGATGAGCCGGTCATCTGCCGTCCCCCATCACAAAGTGTCCGCTCTGTACTGCGCGTGGGCAGTACACAGGACACCCAGATTCCGAAAATTGCCGAAGATGAACGGCGCCTGCGCCGTGAGTCCACTTTCAAGCCCCACCATCCAAGTGGACATAAAGTTAGAATATAAAAGAGCCGAGCGCAGCGAGGCCGTGGCGAGCGAAGCGTGGCGAGCGAAGCGAGCCCGCAAGGGGCCCTCTAAGTTTGTGTAGCCCTATGTCCGCTTGGATGGTGGGGCTTACACATCGACTCACGGCGCAGGCGCCGTTTATCTTCCGACAATTTCCGAAAATCTTTATGCTCTGTACTGCACATGCGCAGTACACTTCGGACACTTGCTCATAGCCGGACACTTCGTGACAGAACACCGGGTTGGAAAATCACTACCCTAGGATGGGGGGGTGGTTTCTAGAGCAGGACATTAGTGTTGAGCAAAGCTGGATGACTTTTTGCGCTCAGGTGGTGCTAGCAAAAACGACACCCAGCACATGTATATTGCACTCTTTATATATTTTTATGTTACAATTTTGACATTTAAATTGTGCTAACCTTTAAGAGTTATACTGAAAGGATTTTTAAAAAATGTGCAAATGTACTTATCAACACTGGCATATGGTAAACACATTATAAATTGGCCTGGCAGTATGCCACACACATACCGCACATGAGTAATTGTGAAAGTATCAACACATGTAGAACATTAGGTGGGTGATGGAAAGTTGCTTATATTTGCTGTAGAATATTGCAGGGAATACAGGGCAAGGCAACAGGTTTACTTTAGTGCCTTGGACCCCAGCTCCACTTGCCTCTGGGTATGGGGAAGCATGTGGCTCACTCCTATTCCTTCTTGGTGATTGGATGCTTAGACACCCAGTAGGGTTGATTTACTAAAACTGGAGAGTGCAAAATCCTGGTACAGCTGTGCATAGAAACCAGTCAGTTTCTTACTTCAGCTTGTTCAATTAAGCTTTGACAAAAAAAAAAAAACCTGGAAACCGATTGGTTTCTATACAGAGTTGAACCAGATTTTGCACCCTCCAGTTTTAGTAAATCAACCCCTGTTTCACATGCTGGTGGAGAGAGGATCTTTAGCCCTGTGTAAGCTTCAAGTCGTAACTCTGAGCCTAAAGCCAGAAATGGAACTTCCGCGGATCGGATCCCCCCCACCCCGGTGCCACGTTTGGCACATTTTTAGGGGGGAGGGGGGAGCAGATACCTGTCAAAGCCAGGTATCTGCTCCCACTTCTGGAGAAAGATTGATGCAATATTGTGTGGCACAAAAAAATGGTATATAGGAGCAATGCTAAAGATTGCAGCGTAACACAACAACACAACAGTCACCACCACATGTGACACTCTTCATTCGTGGTGCTGTTAAACAAAAATAAATCACTAAACTTCAGCGTCAGTGAGCAGGACTGTGCACATGAAGGCTTGCTATTGCTTGAAGAATAGGAGGACATGTATATGGCATGCATAATTGATACCCTAAGAATATGGAATTTGTCTGCAGATCAGCTTTGAAAGAATTTATGAGGATTTTGAAATGGAAGACGTTTTTTTTTTTTGACAGGCACAAAAATTCTGAGTATGCAGCTCATTTTAATTCTATAGTTTTTCCATAGCAACCTTCAGGCGTGCTTTAAGTCATGCTGCCTACTAAAATGTTCCTTCCTGTAAAAGGAAGCAAGTTCCTTCGAAAGTATTTATGCCTTCACACAGCAGACGCTGCAACATGACCCATTCTAGAAGGTGCAAAAATCTCAGCTCCTACATTTCTCTCTGCTATCTTAAAGAGACCCTGTCACACAGGTAAAAGCACAGACATCAAGTATTTGAAATGCTTACATGCACCTTTTTCCTTTGAATACATGATTTTGTATTCCGAACCCCTAGCAAAACTTCCTTGAACATCATAGCCCTTTCCTCTTCTCGAATTACTGTGCTGACCCAGCTCCTCTATCCTTCATCACCTCCCTATTTAACCTGTTATGTAGCTGCTGGAGTAAAGATTAAGGGAATTACTATAGAGAGTCATTTATAGTGATACTAAACAGAGAAGTGTTAATTGCCACATTTCATTACATAAATCATATATATTGTACCACTGTTTTATTTTTTTTATTTTTTTATTTTTAATCCTCAAAGTACCTTATTATTGCAGAACTGTTGGGTGGTCACATTATCTTTCCCTATTCTTTGGCATATTCAGGGAAATATCCTTTGAAAGGGCTTATATTACTCTATTGATGTATGCTCTCTACAGTGTGAGTCTGTGTCTGGCCATCCCTGATTAGTGCTGTGCCAGTCACATGACTAAACAGAACTTCTTCAGAAGAGCAATTCAAATTATATTATAAATATCAAATAACTGTTTTACAGCTTCTAATAAATCTTTATTGAACATCAAATATGTATTTTTTGTGCATTAATATGGTGTATAGTGAAAGATGATTGACACTAGCTTTCGGTTTGTTCAGATGGCATCTGCCTCCAGTGCTGTTTTTTACTTTACAGGTATTAGCAGTTACATTAGATATACTTAATACTGATCTGATTTATATAAAGACTAAGCTTTGTTTACAAGTTTCTTAGTGAATGAAATCAATCAGCATACTATATCCCCCATGGAGGAGTAGGGAGGGAGGGGAGTCTCATTTACCAATTTGTATATGCCCACATGTGTAACTTTACAGTCATGTTGGCTGCACAGATAAGAAAAAGGAGGAAAAAGAGCTTAGAAAGGAACTGAAATTGTAGCATGCTCAGTAGAGGACACCAGCTGGCCTACACAATCTCAACCTGCAGTGGGGACACAGAGAAAATGGGAGGGACAGCTGAAATCAGGATTAACCAGGTGTATTTCACTCTACATAAATGAATGCTGTAGAAGCTTTGCGAGTATGCATACTCTGTTATATAGCATATATTAAGAGTTTTTTATAGTCTGGGTTTAATGGCACTTTAAGTGAGAGCTCTGAGTCAGCTAAAGGCTGCTGACATCATATCCAAGATGGTAGCACCCAGCAGCAGTCTCAGGGTTTACACAAAGGAGGCTTTTACAGGCTATTAGCGTGCATAAAATTTGTTAAATGTACATACAGTGTAATTATATCTTAAGATTTTTTGTTGAAATAAATGGTTTGGCAACAGGGTCTCTTTAATTTACAACACTTTGGCTAGAAAAGCTGTGAAGAGAAATATTACCGAGAAAGTAGGCACAGTGGAGGGTTTTAAAAACACACACTATGCTTTTGTATATTTTTACATTAGTGTAACAAGTTTGCAAGAAAGACAAGTGGACAAAAATTTGTTGCTATGATACCTTTTGAATTCTTGCTGCACGGCCTGCACTCAGGCATGTTAACAAAATAAAATCCAAATGCAATTTAATGAATTTCTGATACTTTGCCATGTGTTTTTGAAGAATCTTGAGTGTTTGTTTTTATATTCCATTTCTTTATGTTATGTCCCCTCAAATGTTTGCATTGTTTTTTTAAAACACATGCATTTCAGTGCATGCAAGCATTTTAACTTAAAAGTGATTGTAAAGTCTTGTTTTTAAAAAAAAAAGAATACATAACAAGTATGTCATACTTACCTCCTCTGTGCAGTTGGTTTTGCACAGAGCAGCCCAGATCCTCCTCTTCTCTGGTCCCTCTTTGCTGCTCCTGGCCCCTCCCTCCTATTGAGTGCCCCCTGAGGCAGCAGCTTTCTGTGGGGGCACCCGAGCCGAGCCAGAGCTCCGTTTATCCATTCAGATATGGAGCCCCGACCTGCCCCCCCCCTCTTTCTCCCTTGATTGGCTGACTGACTTTGACTGACAGCCACGGGAGCCAATGGTGCCGCTGCTGTGTCTCAGCCAATCAGGAGGAGTGTCCTGGATGGCAAAGGGACTCGTTGACATCGCTGGAGAGAGATGGGGCTCAGGTAAGTAATTAAGGGGTGCTGGGGAGGCTTCTACACATATAGAATGCATTAAGATAAAAAACATTCTGCCCTTACAACTCCTTTAATCGTTTGGCTGTTAAAATGCTTATTTAAAAAGCAGAAAACATTTTTCAGGGTTATTCGACAACAATAATGTACTCTTTACTTTGTCCTCCACTACCTCCACCCACTAAAGCTGGCCATACATTATACAATTTTCTCGTTCAATTTTCCTTTAGATTCACCAAAACCATATAATATGAGGTCAAACCTAAACACTTTCAATTTGTATGCAATCAGGCAGGCCCTTACGCTACATAGTTGAAGGTAAATCTAAAGGAAATTAAACAAGAAAAATTGTATAATGTATTAATGTATAAAGCTTAACTCACTCACTGCCCAGGAGATGGCCAATCGACTCAAAAATAAGATTGATTCAATTTGTGATGAAATATTCACTGTACAGATATTCCCCCCACTTAACAACCCATGTCCACAGGTACAGTCAACACTTCCCTTATTCAACCCTGCTACTATAGACAAGGTTGGTAAACTTATTTCTAATGCCCACCTAACCACCTGTCCCCTGGACCCTGTTCTCTCTCAAATTCTGTGGTCAAACTCTGATTTTATCCTACACTCTCTAACCCACAACTTCAATCTCTCCCTCTCTTCTGGCATCTTCCCCAACTCTATAAAACATGCACTAGTCACCCCCACACTTAAAAAGCCTTCCTTGGACCCCACCAGTCTTAACAACCTAGGCCCCATCTTCTTGCTCCCCTTTTCCTCCAAACTCCTTGAACTGGTCTACAATCAACTGACCACATCACTAAGAATAACCTTCTTGATCCCCTCCAGTCTGGATTTCGCCCTCAACACTCACATAGAAGCTGCTCTCCTAAAACTCACAAATGATTTACTAACAGCAAAAACCAATGGAAATTATTCTGTACTCCTACTTCTGGTCCTTGTGGCTGCCTTTGATTTGGTTGACCACCCCCTCCTCCTCAAAAAACTTTACTCCTTTGGTCTCCATGACTGTGCTCTTCGTTGGCTCTAATCCTACCTATCCCACTGCACCTTCAGTGTCACTTACAATTCTACTTCCTCCTCGTCTCTTCCTTTCTCCGTTGGGGTTCCCCAAGGTTCTGTGCTTGGACCTCTCCTATTCTCAATCTACACTTCCCTGCTTTCAATATAATTTCTACACTGACAACACTAAAATCTATCTCTCTACCCCTCAGCTCACAACATCAGTCTCCTCACCCATCATTAATTTACTGACCGACATATCAGCCTGGATGTCACACCACTTCCTCAAAATCAACCTTTCCAAAACCAAGCTCATAATATTTTCTCCCCTACATGTCCCTTCCCCTGACTTCAACGTCAAGATCAATGGCACAACCATTAAAAAGGGGATCGACTCCAGAGATAAAACAATAATTCTCCCGCTCTACAAGACTCTGCTTCGGCTGCACCTAGAGTATGCTGTCCAGTTCTGGGCACCAGGCCTCAGGAAGGATGTACTGGAACTGGAGTGAGTACAAAGAAAGGCAACTAAGCTAATAAAGGGACTGGAGGATATTAGTTATGAGGAAAGGTTGCGAGCACTACAGCTCCATCTTTACAAGTAGTCCCTCTGCGTTGTACTCTGTTTGATTGTCTGGAACCGCAATCTACCAGTCACCTGACCATGATCTACAGGTTGCTGACCCCCGAGTCTACATTGTCATTAATACATATTGTACTGATGTGGTGCTTTGACCTTTATTATTTTCTGTATTTCTTATATTTTTCTGAATGAAAAGTGATTTAACTGTAAAATCTGTATTTTATAAATATACACTGGCGCACCTTTAATACAGGTTTAACTGAGCATTATAGGACATCTATAAAGCACAGCATTAGCTTGTTTGCTTTCAGTTTGTCCCTCTGTAATTGAAAGTCTCTATGAAACCTTGCAGAGCATAAGGGGAATGGAGGAAAATTAGTCTTTCATGTTAAAAGTAGCCTGGAAAATTTGTGAAAATGTGCCTAAAATTGCAACAGCTGGCTTAAAATGGTGTTACAAATTGTTCATGTGCTATACTTTATACAGTATTCACCTGTCTAACAAAATGAATAAATAATTCCTTAACATATTAACTAATAAATGCAAAAAATTACTATACATAGCAATTAACATCTTTTAGAAACAGGATTCAATTTAGCTGTCTTTTGAGCAAATCTTACTTACTGGTGGTCTACTCTTGCTGGTATGAACTTTGGATATATATTCAAGTTATTTAAGCCTTAAGGCAATTTCCTGTACGTAAGGATCATTTTTAAGACACTGCTGCTATTCTTATGTTCTCTTAAGCAAGCACAAGCCTAATATTGGTTCATTTTTATTCCAGCTTGTCACCTTATTGGGAAAATAATGATTGTCTTGTTTCCTGAAATGATGAGATGTGTCTTGGTGTATGACCCTGACATTGTGTTCTCCAGCCCTCTGTGATAAGCAACATGGCATGTGATCAGGAACAGCTTATACTTTTGGGAGTCCTTAGGTCACCAGTATCATTCTTTTTGACCAACGTTTTATACATTCAAAATTATTAGGGCTGTTACTGATTACATTTTTTGTGTTCGATTGTGTTCCTTCAGTTATACTGTGGAACTTTAGTCAGAAATTGAAGTCCTGCTAGGTCACTTCAGGCTGGCCCCATTTGTAGGTATATGCATATACTGTTTAAAATCCCGTAATATACTGCCTCACCCCACTCTGCACATGCTCAGTTGCTCTCCTTTTTTTAGACACTGCCAAGTTTGTAGAGGCCCTTCAGCTGACAGCCTCAATGTGGAATTAAACCCTCCTATCCTTTACAGCCAAGGAGGCTGCATCTGTTTGATCTCCAACTGCCATGGTGCTGCTCATGTGATCAGTTGTGACACCAGCAGGGGCGGACTGACCATTAGGACTTTCCGGCACTGCCCGAGGGCCGGGGCTAGTAGGGGGCCCCATGAGAGTACCTGAGTCCCAAGGAATCTGTGTTTATCACAGAGCCCAGTGCTGGAACAAGTTCCAGCACTGAGCTCCGGTAACTGGCCCGACAGGCAGCGATCGCCCCTCTGTGGCAGCCGAAACACTGGCTTCACTCTCCCCCGGAGCCTGCTCAGCACACAGACCTCACTGAGGATCAGCCTCCTCGTCTCCGATGTATACAGACAGGAAAGGGAGGAGCCGAGGAGGCAAGCTCTCACACTGCAAGAGCCGCGCTGATTGATCTGCTATCTGAGGTCAGTGCATGCATAGTTTATGGATATTAGAGGAGGTGGACACAGTATCCAGGAAGGGGGGTGCAGATAACAGGGATGCACGCGTGGAGAAGTGATAGGAGAGGGGGAAAGAGGATATGTGCTGGGGTGGGGGTGCTTTTGGAGGGTAAAGGACTTGTGCTAGTAGGGGGTGACCCTCCAAAAGCACCCCGCAAGCACATATCCTCTTGCCCCCCTCTCCCCCAAATCAAAGAGATGCCACCTGCCACTATCTGCTCTCATCCCAGGGCCCCCCTCCTCTGTCTCCTTGTGTAGGTTAAGGAGATATTTATTGGACCTACAGGTAAGCCTTAATCTAGGCTTACCCGTAGGTCAAAGTGGTCTGTAAGGGTTTACAACCACTTTAATATCAGTAACAAGACAGGTAGGCCATGGTTTTTAAGCGGCACAAATGAAACATATTACTACTGTCTTACACTCCTAGATAGGTATATAACATCAATCAGTTTCCTTTAGTAATTCACGAAATAAGCCTTTTTGATGTATAATCTAACACTCCCCAAAGTACACAGATAAACACCCTTTAACTGCCTTTTGTATCTCATGTCAGAGCTGCCATACCATCTGTCACACACAGATACCTACATCTGGGTTGAAGAAAACATCAATTGTTCCCTAATAGGATGAAGAATGCTTAGATTCACAGATTCAGCTGTGCTTAAAATCAACATCGAATTATCTTATTCAAAGATCACTCATACCCTTGTAAAGAATTTTATGTTTGCATTGGATTTGTGACCAGTCTTTCAAAATGTAGGCGTGTGTAATTAGCTGACGGTTTATTTAGGCTTGGTTTTGTGCTGAATAAAAGGAGATGTTCATAACAAAACACCCAGATGATAGTTAGAGAATTTAGGTCACCCATCAACGTAGGAAGACGGTTGCCCAATCCAATTGTTTTCATTCAGACTGCTTGACAAACTTATGCCTATTGAACTAGAAGAGGCGATAGAAGAGAAGAGGCGATCAATAAAGCCGGCAAATCACCAGCAGAATTGTGTTTGAATTTTTTTGTTTTTGGAACCTTCGTTTGATTTCCTAGTGGGGTCAAATCAATATTTGTTTTTGAGTGCAGTAACATGAAAATTCAAAGGAGCAGGATGGAAATGTTTTCTTGAATAAACAAATTTCGGACTGGGAATATGGTATTGGCTAGGAAGGAGTACAGAGATTGCCAATAGGAGCCACAAGACTGCAGCTTAAAAAATAAAGTTTCAACATATTTTTGTACTCTTTTTGTACCATTTTTAGCACCCAATAAAAAAGTTTGTAAACAAAGAAAAATATGCATCCGTAACTTCTTTCCCAATTGCCTCTTCGTTGGCACTGTTTAAATATAGTAACATTTATTAAAATGTGCCTTTAATTAAAAATTTATAGTAATTCAGCACCTAAAAAAATTTTTTTTGAAGCTGCATGTGATAATTCCATTCCACGGAAATACTGCAGCAGATGTTGCTGCACTGTATAGGCTTTGTTATATCTGTACTGAGCTGGATGGCTTTAAAGAGGAACAGTCTGCTCACATAATTTGTAATTAAAACATCTTTGCCATTCTGAAGCTTCCCTTCAACCACTCTGCATATTATTTTATATATGCTGTGATTTTGTACTTGCCAAATATGCTGCAGAAATCTCCCTCCACTAAGTCTGGCTGCAGCCATTTTAACTGTGGGCAGCTGAAGCTGCTGCCTGTTCACTTCCTGGATTTATACAGACACACAGAAGGCACACCTCCAGCTCTACAGCTATCATTGACCCTCTTATGACTCACCCCCCCTGCCTTCCTGGCAAACTCTCAGGAGAGTGAAAGAGAGCGCTGTGCATGATGTCATAACCCTAGGCTTTTTACCAGACAAGAAACAGGAAGTGGGCGGTATAAGGTATTTACTGGCAGAAAAAAAAATGGGCAGAAGATTTAATAGATGGAAAGATGAAAAAAACGACTGAAGTTCCGCTTTAAGTGTATCTAAACCCAAAACCAAAAATGGAATATATAGCAGTTCACTAATCCTTCATATGTTGGCTGCATTTGTTTTCCTTTTTCATGCTTCTTTTGCGTTATCTTCACCTGATAATCCTGCAAATAATACAATTCACGTCACTAGATGACTATGTCAGTCCAATATTGTATCTGTGGAGGAGCCATGGATGTTACCTTAGACTGCATTACAGATATGGACTACAAACATGTCCATATCTCTTCATCTCCATTAGAACACATTTGTCTGTACAAACGCATAAAGAGAACCAGTCAGGTGCTTCAAAAAACTTTGAAGGACCTAGTCTACTACCCCATGTCATAACCTTTAAGGATACCTAATTTTGAGAAAAAAAATATGAATTCTCCACTGCTCCAAAACAGAATGAGCCACACTCTTTAAAACACGTGCCAAGCACAAGACCAGCAGGCCAAATCCAGCTGGTCAGGCCATTTCATGTGGCCCCTTAACCTCTTTCATCACGCCCCCACCATGTCTCAGCAGTTTGCAGCCGAGAGGAGGACAGAACTCCTCCACCAAATCCTGCTTCATCATGAAGAGGCTTGTCTCAAGGCCCCCAGCCCCCTCTCAGCAGTCAGCTTTTCTGTGCAGCCGCAGCACCCCCTCATCTCCACCTCCGCTGATCTCAGCATTCTGGTCCTCCTCCAGACCCTGCACCCCCTGCTTCCCAGCTCCACCCCCAGCTTCGGCCCAGCAGCAGCCGATGGCAGAACCATGTTCTGTCTGATCAGCTTCCAATAACGTTCCTTTTGGATGATATCAGGGTTGTGCAACCTTCATTTTCCTTTACAGCCCCCCTCTTTGACTGTGGGGGGCAAGAAGACAGATTGAGCTCCACCATAGTACACAGACCATTAGACGATGTGTTTTTCAATGTTTAGTAACAACATGAGTGGTTCTCTTTAATGCAAAAGAATAAAAAATATATAAAATTTAGACATAAGTTATTTTCCCATGTCAGTTCTCCTGTAACTGACGAATGTATTATTAATGTGACTTTTACATTTGCCAAGCAGAATGCACCAGACATTTTAATATTCAAGGAGCCTTTTTTTTTTCAAATCTTTGTTTGGTATAGTACAAGTGAGCCTTTTATCCATCAGAAACAAACAGCTCATAGAAAGCAAACGTACAAAGAAAAAAAGGCATGTGTTAAAACTGCAAAGCAGCCTTGTACAATCTGTACTTTACTTAACTCTAAGAGATTTAGTTTAGGAATAAAATGAATGTTAACCACTTCTGTATATTGTTAATAAATTACCACCCTCAGGGCTCGCACAAAAGCTGTTAACTGCACGACATGTACTCAACAAAAGCATAAGAATACAATAGGGTTGGTCAGAGGCAGCATAATAAGGGAACAAATAGTGAAGGGTGGTGTTGCAGTAGGAGTTGCAGCAATAGAACCTGCTGTGGCATCAGATGCTCCAGCACACCCCTTTCTGCCCAGATTGTCTTAGTATCCCTGCACACTATGGCTATGGTCCTTAATGGTGCTATGAAGACTTCACAACCTAATTGGGAGAAATCCTTCAATATAAAAAATAGCCAGGAACCACTTGCTGACTGCCCTATAGCACAATTACTGCTACAGGGCGGCTGCTCTGCGCAGGATAACGCATATATACATGATCCTGCACTTCCAGGTATCGGGCGCGAGAGTGCGCTGCTGGTGGCTCGCTCCTACTGTGAAACTACACAGCGGGTCCGCGGACATGATGTCTGCTGGTACCTGCTGATTGTTCTTCACACAGGCAGAACGACGATCTGCCTATGCAAACAAGGCAGATTGACGTTCTGTCAGTATAGAAGGCAAAGATTCTGGGTGTTATTTCCGAAAGGCAAATCCACTTTGCACTGCAAGTGCAAACTACAAGTGAAAAGTGCACTTGAAATTGCAATTGGAAGTGTAGTCGCTGTAAATCTGAGGGGTAGATCTGAAATGAGGGGAAGCTCTGCTGATTTTATCATCCAATCATGCGCAAGCTAAAATTTTGTTTTTTTTATATTCTTGCACGTCCCCCTCGGATCTACAGCGACTGCACTTCCAAATGCACTTACAGTGCAATTTCAAGTGCACTTTGCACTTGTAGTGTACACTTGTAGTGCAAAGAGGATTTGCCTTTCGTAAATAACCCCCTCTGTGTCCCTGTAAAGCAGGAACACCGATCTATGCCTTCCACTAGTAAAAGCACCTCCTCCACTACACTGAAACACCAGCTAGGCACACAGTTAAAATGTTGGGGTAACAGCGCTGTCTATAGAGTTACAAGTTATCACGTGTACTATGTGAAAGTGACTCGTGTACCAATATAAGTGAAAAATAAAAAATGTGTATACACAATGTTATTTCCTGCTGCAACCTCATGTGAGATACACACAAACAATACGAGAAAAAAGATATAATGGCTGCGCTGAAATAGTGGGAATCAATTGACCCCCCAAATAAGTGATCTAATAAAAATTTAGCCTACGGCTAATATTACTGGTGTGATTACAGTAAGAAAAATTTAAACAATCTAAATCAAAGTTGTATCCCCACAACTCAGTGACAAGTGTGAAATGAATTGATTACAACTCCAAATGTGAATAGTAATAACATATACATGTGATGATAAATCCGAGTTCAATATAATGGCATAGAGAACAACAGAGATCCAAATACGAGCAAATATCGCTTTATAGGAGAAAGTTCTAATTCATGCAAAGGGGTCCACCACAAGGATTGGGGTTCTGCTATTAACAGTTCACAGTGTTGTAACATCTGACACCCACGAAACAAGTGATTGGATAGCCAAAGTAGAAGTCCTCCACCAAAAGGCAAAAATGGCAGCTTACCAGCTGATCTTTGTCCGAACTCCTCCGGATAGAAATCACCAAACTTGTGGATATAATGAATTTCTCCTGGGGTCACTTGGCTCTCAATCAGAAAGGGTTAACATGGAAGAGAAAGGGACAACCATGGCGCAATATCGTTTTGACCCTTTATTTCTTAAAAAACCTTTCCAGGTAACACACTCACTTGTAAAAAGCAATCTATAGGCGATTGTAGTTAAAATTGGTCGAGCCGGCTGGCTCTCTTACTTGCTGCCCGTCGCTCCTGGGATGGACGGGAGAAAGGAGGTGACGTCAGCACACAGTTAACCTTTTGATCGCCCCTGATGTTAACCCCTTCCCAGCCACAGTGACATATTTTTAGCACTGGTCACTGGTTCCCCAAAAAAAGTGTCAGTTAGGTGTCCAATTTGTCTGCCGCAATATCGCAGTCCTACTATAAGTCGCTGATCACCGCCATTACTAGTAAAAAAAAAAATATATTCCATAAATATTTGCCATAGTTTGTAGACGCTATTGGGATTTTTTGTGGGGATTTTTTTTTTTTTTTTTTTTTTTTTTTTACCAAAAATATGCAGCAGAATACATATTGGCTTAAATTGATGAAGATCTCTTTTTACTGGATATGTTTTAGAGCAGAAAGTAAAAAATCTAGTTTTTTTTTCAAAATTGTCAGTCGTATTTGGTTTATAGCGCAAAAAACAAACAAACTGCAGAGGTGATCAAATACTACCAAAAGAAAGCTCCATTTGTGGAAAAAAAGGACATAAAGTTTATTTGGGTACAGTGTCACACGACCCCACAATTGTCAGTTAAAGTAAAAATACCATATCGCAAAAAATGGCCTGATCGTGAAGGGGGCTAAATCTTCCGGAGCTGAAATGGTTTATTATGTTGCATAACTTGCCCTGAAGGGGTCTTTAGCTTCTTCTGTGAGCAAAAAACAACAGCTAATTTATAGATTCGTCATCAGTTTGTGGATTTATTAATAAAAAAATAACGTCCCCATTCATATTTACAACACTACACAGGCACTCACATATCGCAGGCGTTCATGCAGAATGCAAGGGTGAACATATTGTGCCCGCTATGCCATTAATGGCACCCTAAACATGCCAAGCAAGAAAGCTAATTTTTGCATGCGCAAAACACATAAAATACATTTAAAATACATGTGAAGGGGTCATGAGTTTCTGTTGGGGCGTTTCTCATATGTAGGGCAGCCCATTGAAATTAATTGTCTGCCTAGACGTGATGTGCCAAAACAAAAGCGCAAGAAGCAATGCTTGATGTCACACTACGCAAGTGTGAATGCAGGCTAGCGTCTGACACATTTAATGCCTGATGCTAATTTATTATGCATTATGTATTTGAGCATTGGAGCACAGACACTCTGCTGTTTATATCAGTGTATAAAAGTATAAACTAAAAAATATATTTCATTTTTAAGCTCACATAACTGCATTTGTTGGTGCATTTATATTTGCTTGGAGTTTAAAGTGATTGTAAAGTCTAGTTTTTTTTCCTATAAAGCCTTTGCCTTACAGGGTTTGTTTTTTTTGTTTTTTTGGGGTTTTTTTTGCGGGTATACAACTGCTCTAATAACACATTATTAACATAGGAACAATATAATAAGTGTAAAAGGAATGTATCAAGAGAAATACAGTGGATAAGGGAAGAAAGAGGAGAGGGGTATGGAAAGGTATGGGAAATTTAAATGATTTCCAGTTGGAGGTCCTGGAACTCATCTCCATGTTTGGTGGACTTGCCCACAGACGATGTCCTTCTGGATCGAAATCTTTCCAATCATCTCTCAGTTGTTTGGTGTTACTATACACCCGAACCCTCAGGTCGCTTTATTAAATGTACACACTCCGGAGATGACCAAGACCTGATTTTAATTTCTGCTTCAAATCGTCACGTCCTCAAAGCAGACAATTGCCAGAGAGTGGATAGCGCCTATGCAATGACTCCTTGCAACTAAATATAGGGTTACCCAGGCAATGATATACGCAAAGGTTGAGGCAACCCTAAAAGATAGGATCCACATATACATGAAAATCTGGTCACCCTGGGCTTATCGCTTTCTACGTCCTAATTTTGACATACCTCTTTTGGAGCCTTGACATCTTAGCGGCATATCATTTGACATCTCCCTCAATAGGAACCGTAGCCCTGTCGGCCCTTGGAATTTCCCCCACTGCCCTATCATCCCACCCTTCTTTTTTCTTCCTTTCTTTTATTTGGCTGTTCTTTACTTTTCTGAGCTCCTTGCTAGGGTAGTTCTTTCTTCTCTACACCTTCTTATCTCCAATATCTCCTATAGTTATTTAAGCGTAATGTTACTACTTGCTTTATAACACAAGTAATGTTCTTTGTATCACTGGTATTGAATAACACATACTGTATATACTCTAATATATATGCCAACCCGAATATAAGCCGAGGCACCTAATTTTACCACAAAAAAAATGGGAAAACTTATTGACTCGAGTATAAGCCTAGGGTGAGAAATGCGCAGCTACTGTAAGTGGAAAAGAGGGTCAACAATGCCCATTTGCAGCCTCACTGTGCCCATTTGCAGCCACTGTGCCCATTTGCAGCCATAGGTCCCTTGAACTTCAAACTTGGTAGTTAAGGTCTCCTAGATGCCCCCTAGCTGACATTGCTGCAGATGGACACAGTTGACCGAGTTTGGGGCCCTGTATCTTGGGACCACTTGGTGCTAGGAACTCCAAATTTGGATATGTTGTAGTGTTGGTTCCACTGGGTTTGCACACCAATTTGGGGTTCCTAGCACCAAGTGGCCCCAAGATACGGGGCCGCAAAGTCGAGTTGGAAAATGTAATTTTTTGCTGCAGAAAAGTGCGTGACTCAAGTATAAGCCGAGGGGGGCACTTTCTGCACAAAAAAATGTGCTGATAAACTCGGCTTATACTCGAGTATATACGGTAGTCGTTCTTTATCCTGATAATGTACTCTTGACATACCCTCTGTATATTGTGGTTGTAAGTGTTTTGACCTTGTTATTCTTACCATAATTATGCTGTATTTCAAAACCCTCAATAAACTTTTTTGAACAAGAAATGATTTCCAGGGATTACAGTGTTCCGTTATGAGGAAAAACAAATGGGGATTTAAAAAAACACTGAAATTATTACATATTGAACTGAACTTTCATTTGAGAAACTGTAAAAATAAAAAGCGAAAGCCATTGAGGTTAATACATTTTTAAACATAGATTGGCTTAATGTAGAAGGTAGAGCTTGAAAACTATATAAATCACTATAAACACCAACGTTCCATTAAGTCTTGTTAGGATCATTTTTATATTCGGCCACTAGGGTCTAACATATTGTCGATGAGTATCTGAGTCCATTCCAATATGCGAGGAGGGGCAGTAGATTTCCAGTGGTGAGATATGGGCATGTGGGCAGCCAGTAGTCAGTGCCAAAGGATACTTTATTTGATTTTGAAAATGGGTTCAGAGATCATCAAAAGGAGAGCTACCTTTGGGGGGGGGGGGGGGTCTAGCTTTGACATCTGAAATTATAGTTTTATAAAAATTGCTTGCCAAAATGGATATATTAGGCAGCATCCCCACCAGATATAGAGATAGGTGCCATCTGCTTCCATGATTTTTCATATTTTTAAAGGGTGTTGTGATTACAAAAAGGTTAAGAAACACTGGGCTAGACTACCACCAGACTTGCTATTGTTTGAATTTTTTTTAGCAGCTTGCTATGGGGACCCCCGAGCTGAGTCACAGCTCCTTGTGTCCATTCAGACATGGAGCTGCAGCCCGGCCCCATCCACTTTCGCTCCTCATTGGCTGACTGACTTTGATTGACAGCAGCGGGAGCCAATGGCGCCACAGCCAATGAGGAGGGGAGTCCCAGGCAACTGAGACACTTCTATAACATCGCTGGAACTAAATGAGGCTCAGGTAAGTATTAGAGGGGCTGCTGCACACAGAAGGCTTTTTTATCTTAATGCATAGGATGCATTAAGATAAAAAAAACTTCTGCCTTTACAACCACTTTAAGCTTTGACAAAAAGAAAAAAACATGGTTTCTATGCAGAACTGAACCCGATTTTGCAGTGCACCCTCCAGTTTTAGTAAATCAACCCCACTGTGACATGCAGCATTTAATAAAACAGAATAAGAGAGGGTGGGTGGGAGCCGCGGTCCGCTTCAGGTAGGCTGGCACAGTGAGGCGGAAGAGAGGCTTTATAGCCGGGGTAGAAGCCCACTGCAGAAAAACTGCCAAAATCTGCCACTCAAGCTGCTGTTGTTGGGAGAGATGGCAAGTTCCAGGAGCCAAAATCAACCTAAAAAAAGAGTAAGGGAATCGCACACATTTGGTTTACGTGTGAAGGTGCCATCTTCACATTATTAATGACCGCTGGTACAATGAGTAGATTTCATGAAGTGTAGAATTCGTTGTTTTATTTTTATATACAGTATCAGCACTGTTTGGAAGAGGTTTCTGAAAGTCTAAAAAAAACATAGGCATCTTCCTGTAAGACATTTCCCATGAGCAGGACATAATAACTTCCTTTGTGGTGGAATGTAGATTGTCAGGGGCGACCACATTTTTTTAGAACTGCATTCACCAGTATAATAATGACACATCTCTCTCTAATAGTTTGTTTACACAGGACTCCATCTACTGCAGCCTGCATGGAGAGGCATACAGTGTACACAGCAGGTGTTTATTCAGATATCTGTAGAGAAAAGATGGCAGGCACAGGCCTTTTCAGAGATTCTGTATCAGTGGGCGACAGAGCAATGTATAGTGCAGGCACAGGCCTTTATATCGGGGGATAACTGTATCATTCATATTGCCTGACGCAGTTCTTGAAAACAACATCTGTACTAGGGAAAATATCCAGAATGTACTTCTGTTCTTAGTTTATATATCAAAGATAGGATCATTTATAAAAAAAACTTTTTGTAATTTGCAAAAAAGGACAAGCGCTCAATATTTGTCTGTGTGGTACAAGAAAACCATAAGAAATTCAAAGTAACCTGTCTAAATGAAGTGCAGCATCTTTTCTGGTCTGTTTATTTATTGATGAGCAGAGGGTAGGGACTTTATGTGTCTGAGTTATTCTTGAAATGCCTAAAAACATAATTGTACTGACTATGGATGACAGTAGACATTTTTTCGTTTACCAGACCCTAAAGTGGGTAAGCCCAGCTTTGGACATTCAAGTATTTACATATTATTAGGCTTCATACATGCAGCTGCAAGAGGGCCATACAGCATACATTTAGGTGTAGTTCTCTGCCTAGGTGCCAGTGCAGTGAACAGTCTCCTCCAACAGTACCCATCAATGACTAGCCAGAATATTCAGTAGCTGTTTGCACATATACGCACATCCGAGCAGTACGTGCGTACAGGAACATACTGTATGCACTGTTCCAAACATGGCAAATCACTATATTCAGGAACAAATAACCATTCATTTCATACCAGGCCACATGCCCTCAACATGGGGGGGTACTTGTCACCCTGGCAAAGCACCTTTTCCGTATATTGATGAAGACAAGGGCCTCTTCCCCACAACCCTGGCCCAGTGGTTGTGGGGGACTGCAGGCCTACACATATCCCGCACAGGTAATGCAACTAGGAAATGCAGGCAGTTGGAATGTGACTAATAGGTTACTGGACAGGGATAGTGTTGGTAGTAATAAAACATATTTTTTTCTGTTTAAAACATTGTTACCATCAGCACCAGTTAAACGTACATAGGATGCCTTTTTTTAAGTTTAATTATTTTAGACAGTCTGGGCAACTCGTATAACACTTATTAGAATGCTGGTGCTTGCCCCAATGTCATATACCTTTTGGGAAACATTTGCTGTGGGGAGACACATCAGGGATTATCCATTCCCAATCAGGTCTGCTGCCTTTGTGATTGACAGGCAGTGGGACATTCCATAGCCAATAGACAGCTTACTATTGGCTATGGAATCTGTGCATTGTTAGCTGTAAATCCCAAGGGGAGAATGGACTTGAATGGGATCTAATCCCTCAGCTTCTCCATTTAGCTCTGCTTACTGCATCACTGGTTGCTAGGAGCCTGTCGGCTGTGAAGGTGACCACATCCTGGACAGCCAATGACAGGTGGAGATGGGAAGGGGTAGTTGTGGCAAACCTTCTGCTCTGCTACACAACATACAGAGACAGGCACTCTGCCTATCCCTGTATGCCAATTTAGAGTTGACCTATTTACCTACAGTTTCATCATCCACAAACTGGAGGTAATTCTTTTTGAATACTGTCCATTCATAGTGACACTTTATTAAAGTGTTGCTTTTAAGAACTACCTGAAAAGTAAAGCTACTGAAACTGTCATCAGGGCTTTTTTGAATCTGGCACAGGACATTTTAAATTACCATACTGCCAGAAAAGAAGCACAAATGTTTTATTGAATCCTTCCCAGTTTGTCAGGATATGAAATATCTGATCAGGAATGACAGATTAAAATAAAAATTAACAGCAGGTTCATATGACAAGCATGCAAGAAAGAAAGGTTACAAAATCCTCCAATCCATGGCATTTGGTTTTCGTCTTGTGTTCTAATTACAGATTGCATCAGCACTAATAAAATGAGGAATGGATGCTGATTTCTCTTGGGACATTTACTGTCATAAAAACTTCATATGTTCTTGGGCTTCTCTATAGTGAACTACAATGAAACATAACAGTCAAAACACAAAATATTTCATCTGCTCTCTTATGTTTAAAAATGACTACTGAAAGTTATATAGTGCCATCATCATCTGTGCCTCTGTAAAATATAATAGATGCAACCAGGGCTTTTTTCTCAGAGAATAGGTGCAAAAACTTCCTCCCTCACCCCTTGTCTCCGCCCCCTACCCACCTCCGAGCACCGTCCCTTGGTTCCACCTTCTACCCATCTCCTAGTACCGCCCCTTTTAGAAAATAGAGAACCAAGCATCATTTTGTGGTGCTAAGTGTATGCTTGTTTGTGTTTGTATGAGATTTGTTAATGACAAGAAAAGCAGTAAAATAGATCCTTTACAGCCAGCGACAATAGCCCCACCAGCAACAATACATTCCCCCAGCAACAATAGACCCCCACAAAAATACACCACAGCAACAATAGATTCCCCCAGCTACAATAAAACCCCACAACTGATACCCCACAGCAACAATAGATGCACCCCAGCAACTATAGACCCCGGCCAGCAAAAATAGATCTCCCAGCAGCCAGCACCAATAGGCTATCCAGCAACAATAAAACCCTCCCTCAACATTAGATCCCTCCCAGCAACAATTAACCCCACAGCAACAATAAGTTCCCAGCAGCCAGCATCAATAGACCCTCCAGGAGACCTCTGTACTCCTTGCCATTACATTCATCCAGTGCTGGAGATACCGGAACTGCATTCCTGCTGGATGTAACGGGGTAGGTAATACTGAAAATATAATATATGAAATGTTTCAGTAACATTTGTATTGTAGAACATTACAGTAACAAACAATACCAGAGTGACCCTTCCAGCACAAGCTAACATTATAGAGGCACAAGGTGTAGAACAGCGTGTGGAAGGGTGGTGGAATGACCTATGTCAGATTTTGGCTCATGAGGCCCTGCTAGATGATTTATTATAGAGGATAAAACTGAAATGATATGCTTGTCTAAAGAGGTGAGATATAATGGGGGACCTGAAGGTTGCCAAGATTGCAGAGCACCAAGCAGCATTGTTAGGGGATTTCCTATGAAGCAGAGCACCTTGGGAAAATCCAGGATGTTAGAAGTTTGAAGTTTGGAAGGTTAGAGAGGATAAAATAAGGTAAGGAGTAGCATAGTTTGCGTTTGCAATGGTACCTTGAATTTAGTAAACCATGTTTTCCTTAGTCCTATTTGGCAAGGTTATTTACAGAGAATTTTTTAGCAGTCATCCCATCTTTTGGCTTTGAGGGGACCTCCAGCGGAAGTATTGGTATGAAAAGTGCCACACAAAAATGCAGTGTATTAGAAGCCTGTTTTTAGGCAAGGACAGGTGCTGCTGTGTAGGCCAACTACTGGGAATAATAGTGCCGGTCTGAGAGCCAAGCAGCATTTCCAACAACAGTCCAGGCAGTCAACTATTCATAGAAGTTGGGCCTGCTTTTGCCGTCTTCTCCAGTAGGGTACCTTTCTGCCCTTTATGCTCCATTTATCTGGATATTTTTTGGCATCCCGAGAGAAGATCACTGTGTTTAGAGTTCTTTTCCCTTTTTTTTTTTCATTTCCATCTGGGCTGATCGGAATATTATCCCATGGGTTGCAGCGCTGCCTACACATGACATATCGGTCTCCTGGTGAAGAAAACCAGTTATAAAATGCGTCAAAACTTCTACACCCTTTTCCTGTTTCACTGGCCCCTGAATTGTTATATTACTATGTTTCTAGTTTTATGATATATGTGTTTATGATTATCTGGGCCAGATAGGACTACTGCTCTATCAGGAAAGTTACTGTGCTGCTCATATGCTTTCTTTTTAAATGTTATGTCGTACAACACTTTTTACCATATATTATAATACAATTATGTGTTTTTAGACATTTGTGTTTGTTTCCTTTCTTCTTTGGGGTTATGGTTGGCAATGTAAAGTCCATATATCTGTATCCGTATTCTTTTGTTGTGCTGCACTTTATTCTCAGAGAGTTTGCGAGGCATTCTGGGATTGCCAGAAGTTACAGAAGCAAATTGAGCATGCCCTGTTTTTGTAAATGGGCTCTTTGCATACTGGACGTTCATGAATATTTATATCTTCCTACATAATGGAAGGTTCATGCAGACATATGAGAAGATAAATAAGGAAGCATGTATAGTGGCAAAAACAATGATTGTAAGAGGTTTATTTTGATGTTCGTGTTCGGTTTTGTGTATGCTTTCATGTACAGATGATGGATCACCTTTAAAGTACCACAGCCTTTATTTCTTACAGTCTGTGAGCATTTATAGCGGGAGATGTTTTCTTCAATGACAGCCGGATCAAAACAAGTAGAGAGACTCGTGCTGTAAGCAGTGAAGGTTTCCTTGGTTGCACTGTAACGTTTAAAGGAACCTCAGTCTGCACCTAGATGATAATAATTGCTATTTTGGAAAGCTGTATTAACTTTTTTTGCTTATTACAGGTACTTGTATAGTCTAGCACAGTAATGGTGAACCTTGGCACCCAAGATGTTTTGGAACTACATTTCCCATGATGCTCATGCACTCTGCAGTGTAGTTAAGCATCATGGGAATTGTAGGTCCAAAACATCTGGAGTGCCAAGGTTCGCCATCACGCCGTCTAGCACAACAAAAGCATGTATACTCTCCAATGTAAATGTCATGTTGTCATATATTTTTGTATGACAGGCTGAATATATATGTATAGGCAGCTAATTCTAATTACTAATTCTGAAACAAGATCAAATGTTTTTTCAGTGCTTTCTGCACCATCTGTGCTGTAAATGAGAACCTTGCTTCATGATTTGGACATTCTTTTTAAATTAAATCCATCTCCTATATTAAATCACTGACTTGATAATTAAAGGTAATTTCCAGGATATAACAACCCCACCCTGGTGATGTGGAGTCCACCAATCACAGCTTTTTGGCTTTTAAAAAGTGGGAATGTAGTGCCAGATTTCACACGCAGTGCCACCTGCTGGAAGACATGAGATCACAGCCAAAGTGCTTATTTTGTTATTCGGACAAACCCCAGGCTGCGGAGCAATGTAATCCACAGAAGAATGAGCATTTAGATAAATTGAGATGGATTGTTAACATATCAAGGGGAATTTTAGGTTACGCCATGTGTTTTTTAACCAAGAATGTTGGAACAACTACTTTGTAATGTAGCTGTTGTTGAACAAATGAAGCAGTAAGAAGAAACTAGATAAATGGCACAGGCACACAGCAGATTGGCTGGGTGTACAAAAGCAATCCCAGGATAATGAAAAAATAAATACAGCGGACTATGCTTTTTATGCCTATATTTTTGGTGTACTATTAAATGTAATGTATAATAGTTGTTTCATTTTTATTCTTTTAAAAGTAGAGGTGCACCGAATAGAAATATTGGTGCCGAAACCGAAAATGCAGGATGCACTTGGCCGAAAACCAAAACCGAAAATGACAGTTTTAAAAAAAATATATATTTTAATATTTTTTAATTAATATCATGAATTTAAATTAATATGAATTTTATTTTAGGCCATTATCAGCACCTTTAGTGCAAGAAAAGTGCAAGGAAAATGCATCCCTTTAAATTCTATGTATGTCTTTACACTGGTCCGTTGTGCTTCCGTTGCTTGCGGCATTTTTGGTCAATTAAAAAAAACGCACCAAAAACGCAACTCCATGTTGAACACATCAATAACGCACCTGTGTTACATTTTTGATGTGGGTTTTTGAGTCACATGACCTATGAAAAACACACCATAAGCGTGTTAAAATCGCTTGCGTTTTTGGTGTCATTATGGACACCTTTTTCTTTATGTGCAAAATGCCGAACACCATTTTCGGCTGATATTTCAGTGCATCTCTATTTAAAAGCTCTGTTTCCTTCTTTGCAAAGTGCAAATAGACTGTGCACTTCGCAAAGTGCAGTTGCACTCTGCAAGTGCTGTTGCTCCAGAGCTTAGTAATTGAGGCAAAGCTTCACTTTGCAAAGAATACCCAATCACATATAAAGAAAATGAAAAAAAAAACAGCATTTTTTCTTGCACATGATTGGAAGATGGAGGTTGGCAGAGCTTCTGCTAATTTACTAAGCTCTGGAGCAACTGCAACTGCACTTTGCAAAGTTCACAGTCCATTTGCCTTTAGTAAATCAACCCTAATGAGTTTAACATGGAGGCTAAATGACTGCAGTGAAATACAGAGCTCCATCTAGTGGCTAATCTACAAATGTATATATTTAATACAATAACAACATGGGGACATCCCTCCAATAATAACTCAAAATATGTATTGAATTAAAATACAGTATATTCTGTATAAGTGTGGCAAGAACTACACTCTATGGAGTTGATTTTCTAAAGGCAAATAGACTGTGAACTTAGCAAAGTGGACAAGTGCAGTTGCTCAGAGCTTAGTAAATGAGCAGAAGCTCTGCTGACTTCCATCATCCAATCACGTGCAAGCAAAAATTTCGTCTTTTTTATTTTCCTTGCATGTGATTGGGTATTCTTGGCAAAGTGAAGCCTTACCTCATTTACTAAGCTCTGGAGAAACTGCACGTGCAGAGTGCAATTGCACTTTGGAAAGTGCACAGTCTATTAGCCTTTAGTTAATCAACCCCTATGGCCAAAGCTATGTGGACAATATACAAAGACATTTTCATTAATTGTGTGCTTCCAACCATGCAGCAACGGTTTGGGCAATGCCCTTTTCCGTTCTAGCGTGGCTGTGGCTGTGCTTGTTTGTACAAAGCTAGGTACATAAAGGAATTGGGGTTGATTTACTAACATTGGAGAGTGCAATATCTGGTGCAGCTCTGCATAGAAACCAATCACCTTCCAGGTTTTTTGTCAAAGCCCAGTTGAAGTTGTTTGAAGCTGTTTGGCTACCATTCACAGCTGCACCAGATTTTGCACTATCAAGTTTTAGTAAATCAACCCCATAGTTTAATGAGTTATTGTGCAGGAACTTCAGTACCTGACCCCACCAATGCTTTGTTGGTCAAACGGGCACAAATTCCAACATGCTCCCTCAGAAATCTTCTGGAAAGCCTTCCTGGAAGAGTGAACACAATTTCCAACATATAGACTCCGAAATCTCCTGGAAAGCAGGGTTTAACCAATACCTTTCTTTTATCAGCAAGTACTTGCCGATACCGAGTACCGGTACCTTTGCGATGCAAATTGAGCCCAAACAAAATGAATGGTCTCAAATCGCACTGCAAAGAATCACATGTAACTTAAACAGGAGAGTGGTGTGATTCCTGTCCAAATCTCATGCGGTTTCCCGCACTGCTTCTGTGTGAACCCAGGCTGAAGTCACTATGAGAAGCCTAAGTTCCCACAGGAACGGTGGAGAAAACTGCATGTGGTTTGGACAGGAATGGCACTGCAATTCTGTTCAAATTACTTGCGATTCTTTGCACTGCGCTTTAAGCCCATTCATTTTGTATGGGCTCAAATCGCACCGCAAAAGTATTGGTTTTAGGTATTGGAGCATTTGCATGAGTACAAGTACTTGTGCAAATGCGTAGTATCAATATCGGTATCTGTGCAACCCTAGTGGAAAGCTATTGGTGGCCAACTCCATCATAGGGGCTGATTTACTAAAGTCAAATAGATTGTGCGCTATTTTCAAGTGCAGTTGCACTCTGCAAGAGCAGTTGCTCCAGAGCTTAGTAAATGAGATTGAGCTCCGCTGGCCTCTATCATCCAATCTTGTGCAAGCAAAAATGATGTTTTTTTTAATTTTCCTTGCATGTGATTGGGTATTCATTGGTTCTCGAGCAACTGCGCTCGCACTCGCAAAAGTGCACCGTCTATTTGCCTTTAGTAAATAAACCCCATAGTGCCCATGGTATTGCAATGGAATGTCACGCTTATATGGGTGTTTTTGCCAGGCGTCCACAAATTTTGGCCACATAGTATATGACTTCCAGCTTAGAATTTTGATTTTCGGTCATATTTCTCATGGTAGATAGTACTCCATTAGGACAATTACAAGTTTTCTATACACTACGATTCTTACTTAAACACATAAGCAGTGGTTTGCACTACTTGTTGTGGACACTTTGGAGTAATGAGGTCATCTGTAGTTATTTCCTGCAATTTTGCCTTTGTACAAAGCATGCTTCATTTGTGAAGACATTTGTAATGCTTTGCTTTAGGGCTAATAAACTGAACATTGCATATTATAGGAATTCAAGCATTTACATAGTGTATCCAAGTGTACAGCATGCTCCTCCTTGTCCAGATGTGACTGCAGAATTCTTATTTCTTTTATTCCCATCTGAAATGTTCAGAAAGGCCTGATGCGGCAAATGGTTTCTTCACCCACAGCAGGGAGCGGCATTACCATCTACGAGCAAATTTAACCCTTTCCCTAAATTGAAAAAAATAAAAATACTAACATATTGTCAGTATGTTCCTGACAGTCTACTGCATTGTCAAAAGTGTTCAAATATGTGTTTGTTTATATTCTTTGCTGTTGCAGATTGTCATTTTGTAATGTCTTTTGTTATATTTGAATTTTTAGGTTTGAAAATATTACGTTAGCATGTAAAACAATACAGTAGCTAACAAGTAATCAAGATTTTTTCTAAAATAAATACAACTTGTCACTTTAAAATGTACCTTTTCTAAGCTTTTTTATGGAACTATTTTCCAGAGAAACTGTCATTTTTAAACAGCTCAGCCATGATAATGTATAGAAAAGTTGTTTTTTAGATCATAGTTCTGAAAGCGTAAAAAGCATAAACTCACCTTTTCACCAAAAATTTAAATTTGAACTAAAGCCGGTCATAGATGGAGCGGTTTACCTTCCTGCACCCACTGACTGTGTTGATGGGGAAATCCCTCCTGTGTACGTGTGAACATATGAATATTATATCTATAGCAACCAACATCTTAACTTAAGACACACAAAAATGGAACTTCCGCTTTTCCGGTTCCTCTCCCCCTCCGGTGTCACATTTGGCACCTTTCAGGGGGGAGCAGTTAACTGTCTAATACAGGTATTTTGCTCCCACTTCTGGGCATAGATACCCGAGCCACCCGCGGGTATCTACGCCACTCCCCCCGCTGTATTCGGGGAGACACACGGGTCCCAGAAAACAGCAGGGACCAATGGGATAGCGCAGCGCAAGTCGTGCATGCGCAATAGGGAACCAGGAAGTGAAGCCGCAAGGCTTTACTCCCTGACTCCCTTACCGAGGATGGCGGCGGCAGCACCCGACAGCCGAGGGATAGATCGGCTTCGGGTACCGACATCGCGGGCGCCCTGGATAGGTAAGTGTGCATATTTTAAAAGTCAGCAGCTGCAGTATTTGTAGCTGCTGACTTTAAAAAAAATAAAGTCTTTCTTTACCTTAATGCGTTAAGGTTGAAAACACCCAATTATATTTCCTAGTCTCCCCTGTCCCGAAACACTAAACTGACTCCTGACAAAGCTACGGCGCTGTCTCTGGTGCAGCACCATTGCCCCCCCCCCCCTTACTTCCTGGTCTCACAGGAGACACTGAGGTCAGTTAGTCAAACTCCTTAGAGGAGGGATGGGGGAGACATGGCTTACTGGCGCTATGTGTTTATAGACACACAAAACTCACCTCAGGAGCGCACATGCATGGGTGCCTTCATTGCACCCAGCTTGCTAAGGAGGCACCCAGAGCAGGAAGGTGACAGACTACCAGAAGAGCAGAAGATGGTTCTCTGTGTAGTATCGATGCACAGAGCAGGTAAGTATGACCTCTCTTTTATTTAAAAAAAATAGAGTTTAATATATCACTTTAAGGTTGCAATACTCCTCCTGGCTCCTACAATTCAGCATTCAGTACTAGAACGGTCGAATGTCATGCCCAAGCGCTGTCACTTGGAGCACAGGAATTTGTGTGATTAACACTATGGAGTCTATTTATATATGTTCTCCCACAAGATTCACACAATTTCCACCCAGAATTCGCACAATGTCTAATTGGACTCCGTCGGATACTTTTTGAAAGTTGTGTAAGACTTCTGTGAACGCATTTAATAATAGACTACTATGTAACTCGATTTTCAGAAATTTAATGGGTCCATAGGACTATGTGGGCATTGGGCAGTGAGTAGTGCTGTAAAGATTAGTATAGGCATTTTATAATGCGTATCCAAAATATTTTTATTTTATCTCCTGCCTCGGCTTGCAGTGATTATGTTTTAAATATGGGGAGCTGCTAACACCGAACTTTGATACCCCCAAAATATGTTAATATTCCAGTGTTCTGATATTTAATAGAAAATTGTGCTGCTCTATCCTACATGATGATAGATGATTAAGACAACAGTGATAAAATACTTACACCACAAAATAAAATGCCTAATACATAGCAAAATTAGCAATAATCCAAACGAATATTACTGTGAAAAAAATATATACATTTGCTCTATTACCTTGTTTTTTGTTGGTTAAGACTCATACCTCCAAAGTGCACACATCAATAAAACATAGACAGAATGCATTAATAAACCTTTCCAGGATGGAATTAATTGGTTACCTCCTTCCGGGGGGACGTCCCATACACAGGAAGGGATGCATGCGGAAGTGACAGCACAAAGTATAACCCTGCCCAACATGTTTCGTATGGCCTGACGTCATCAGGAATGGACCTTCGATGTTCTTTGATGTTCCTTAACAATCCAGTACTGAGTTGCTTTCAATGACTATTATTGTGAAGACTAATACAAGATTTATATTTGCCTCTAATGAGCAGGGCCCCCTGATTCTTTCTGTATTTAATTGTATTTTAACTGTACTGTCTGCCCCCATGTTGTAAAGTGCTGCACAAACTGTTGGCACCATTTAAATCCCATATAATAATAGGAATAATTTGACACTTACTTAGTTAAACTTTTGTATCTAAGCCTAAAACTTCAGTTTGTGTCCATGGGTCAAAGGTCCCCTGAAGTACACACTCTACTTTCTGAAGCAACTGCGACACTTCATGTGACCTCTAACATCCTGTCACAAGCTGAAGAGCCAGCTCTACAAGGAATAAGTAGAGCTAAGTAAGAGGTCAAATAAATACATCTTTCCTAAGTCTGCCTGTTTATTCATAAGTGACTATTCAGAGTTTTCTCTATGAAGTTTCAGCCTTTCACAAACTATTTACTCCAGAAGAGCCCATGAAATAGTTTTCAGGTCTCAGGGAACTTTCTAAAATTAACTAAAGTGGGACTAAACCCTTCTATTCTTTACAGTCAAGGAAGCCATCTTGACCCTTTTTGATGTACATAATGGTGCACATTTGATCAGCTATGACATTTAATGGTTTGACAGTTTGGTTAGCAGTAACTTTCAACTATCATTCAACCATTTCTTGAACTTAACTGTTTTGAGAAACAATAAAAATGGTGGGTTTAGTTTCACTTAAAATGAGGATTCGGGGGAAGAATGCCCTTTATATTTGAGGTCAGGGAACAACGCATTTCTACAGCCAGAAAGATCATTGGTGTCATTTGCTGAATGTTGTTCAACCTAGAACAATACAGGCATCATTAGAAGTGAAGGTCAAACAGCTACTGCTCATATAATTCCTAGCAACTCTGGAGAAACCCCAGTTAAGAATGGCTGGTCTATTTCATATCTTGATTTGATTTTAATTTCATATTTTGAGTTATTTATGATAGTTTTATATCCTCAAATATATGCCCTATAACATGCTCCAGGTTCTCACAGTGCTTGTACCCAAACACCACAAGTTTGATTTTGATCAACGCTCTGGTTGTTGGGCAAAGACATTCAATTTTACGCATTCTCACACTTTGGCTAAAGGAGAGCTAACACATAGTCCCCAATAAAGTGAACACCCAAAAGTGCTACTTTTAACACTTTGCTAGTTTTGGTTACTGAATACAAGATGTGCTTTTCCATTATGTGCCCTTATTGCGTTATCAATGATGCAAGATTCTGTGCTGGTTATAGAAATCATTTTTATTAATATATAGATAATATCCTTTGAGTATAAACTAGTGCTTACAATAAATAATTTTACATTTTGTTGATGATTCTATAGACCAGGGGTCTTCAAACTTTCTAAGCAAAGGGCTTCAGACTTTAGGGGGGCCGAACTGTGGCCATTGGGAGTAGAAATTGACCTGGCATCAGTGGGAGTAAACAATGCACCTTTGGTAATAGGGGGAGGAATAACTCCCCGTCTTTGGTGTCAGTAAGAGGGATAGCGTCCCATCGCTGATGTCAGTGGGAAGAATAGTGCCCCGTCATTGATATCAGTGGAAAAAATAGTGCCCCATCATTGGTATCAGTGGAAGGAATAGATCCCCATTGTTGGTGTCAGTTTAAGGAATAGTGCCACATCGTTGTTTTCAATGGGAGAAATAGAGCCCCGATGTTAATGTCAGGAGCAGGAATTATGCCTCATTGTTGGCATCAGTGTGAGGAATAATGTCTTGTATCAGTGGGAGGAAAAGTGCCCCATGGGCCGAATAAAGGCGAGCAAAAGGCCCCCGGGCTGCAGTTTGGAGGCCACTGCTATAGACAAATATAGAGTGGCTAGCTGCTTATAAGAATTATCTTAAAAAAAATTATTTTTTTTATGTAATTTTTATGTTTATGAAGTAGTGAATTTGACATTCACCAAACATTCACTGTAGTGGTATATTTGTTACAATGATTGATTTGCCTGCATGTTTGGTGAATGAGACATTCACAGTTTTATAAATATGCAAGAAGTGTAGCCTGTAGGAAAATCCCTTTGCTTCGTTTTTGAAAAAGAATAGTACATTGTTGAATGATCTACTATAATATTTTGTGATCGTTGCATAGCATAGTATTTTAAAATATATAATGAAAAAAGTCAGTAACTCTTTATGACTGCAAAGTTAAAACTATTCCCTCAAGGTTGACTGGATTTTATGCTTGCTGCACTACATATAATTTCAATGCTATGCACGCTTGAGACTGAAGAGGTACAACAGTTGTGTCTTACTTCAAAGATCTATGATTCACGCAGTTTTTTTTTTTTCTTTTTTTTTTTTCATATCGCACATGATGTGAACAGGGAATTATGTGACTCATCATGCAGAAGCATGACGTGAGAGGCATAGAGTAGTATAGAGTAGTATTCATAAAAACAGAAGTAGAGTACTCAGGGTTCATTTACTAAAGGCAAATAGGCTTTTCACTTGGCAAGGGAAATTGCTCCAGAGCTCAGTGCATGGGGTGAAGCCTTGCTGGCTTTTATCTTCTAATCATGTGCAAGCAAAAATTCATTTCCTTTCATGTGATTGGGTAGTCTTTAAAAAAATTAAACTTCACATATACTAGGCTCTAGGGCAAATTATGTTGCAATGTACAATTTATCTTGCAAAATGAAGAACCTATTTAGTAAATCAACTCTAAAGAGTTGACCATATGCTATGCCATGTGTACACTGAATTCCTGATAGCATTTGACAGAGATATTTTAGAATTTATTTTATCATTGTGATAAGTCCTCATGAGGTGTCTTGAGATTCCAGTCCCTGATTAAGTGATTATTTCAAACATTTTGTAAAATTTGTAAAAATTTGCACAACTAAACACTTTTAATAAATTCACTTTTATGAAAGAAAAACAAACTGTCACTTCAATCCCAACCCCAGACAAATCCTTTTTTTTTTGCTTTGGGTAGTAATGGTAAGGAATGGAACTTCTGCCAGGTTTTTATGAAGGGGAATCTTTTTCTTTGGGTCACAAACAGCAATAGAAAATATGGGAACATTGGGGTTGATTTACTAAAGGAAAATAGGCTGTTCACTTGTATATACAACCAGTGCAGTACTCATAATAGAAAATGCACATGAAAAAACATACACATGATAGTGCTTATTATCATCATTGTCATATAAAGCTGAAATGACAATAGAAGTGCTTAGGAGTGAATATTTGATAAATATATATGAGCTTATACAAAAAAAAAATCAGGTATGAAAAATGTAATGTATCCAGAAATGTGTTCAGAAGCCAAAAATAGAGAAAAAGTCCCAAAAAAGCTTCTTTGATAGCCAGGGTGACACCTCTTACTCTTATGCAAGGCTTACCGGAACACTTGTGACCCTCACATAAGAGTGGTCAAAAAGCGCTCCTTATCTCAATGGATCATCCTCCAAGAAAGGGGAATAATCTTCACATAATGCTCAGAGATGGTAAATGGCCAAGCAACAACCTCTCTGTACTTGTCATAACAGCATATCTCAAAAACACCATAATCTTCTGAAGTCCGCTCTCTGCTGACATCACACAGATCAGTCCAGGCACCGCGTCATCCCGACTCTGGGAGTCTGGATCCGCCAGGTGCCTGGACTGATGGCCGTCTCAGCCTCTCAGCGGGCTGCTGAGAGGCTGAAACGGCCGCTCGCCACCCCTCCACAGCTCAGCGCTCCAGTGAACATGGAGGAGCAGAGCAGGAGAGCTGCTGATTGGCAGGCAGCAGATTTCCGCTCGGGGAGCTGAGAGAACCAAGCCATCGGTGATGTTCGATGGTTGGGTTTCTCAGTGCAGAAGCGGCAGAGGACAGATGCAGCATCCACCTAGGTAAGTATGAATATGGGGAAAAAAAACTCCAATACTTCTCTAGATACTACATAGAACACAACTATCCATAGCAAAGACAAGGTGCTAAGTAAACTAGTGTATTGTAGCCAGGTACATGACTACATTGTACAATGTATACACTTGGCCTTGGCCAAGTAACCAGGGCTTAATATTTGAAAACTGTGGAGGAATGACCAATAATGGGTAGATGCTTTTGTCTGAAAATATGCATAATGAATTAATACACAACTCTAACAACGTTAATTCATATTATTCTATTTTATCAAGTGAAAAACATTGATGACGCATTTTCTGAGCGGCATCTCTTTTTTTTTTAAATCTTTATTTATAATTGTTTTCCAAAATACATCATCATAACAACACTTTTCATAATCTCTTAATTCATTTTTGACATACTTATTTTCCCCCATTCCCCCCCCTCCCCACCCCCCTCCCAACCTTGCTTAATTCTCTATAGGGGTCCGCATCTCAATCTCTTCTTACCCGTAGTAGCTCCGGATATAAAATGTGAGAGGGGATCTAAGTCGTAACTTCAAGGTAATATCTCCAGGAATCTTTAAATTTATCCCAGGCCATCCATCTATGCTTCGAGTCTGCCTTGTCCTCCCCCGAATTCACTTCCGCTGTTTCTATTCTTTGAATTGAATTGACGCCAAAAATCCACTCCCGAATAGTCGGGCACGCAGCTTCCCGCCATTTTTTCGGGATAAGATTTTTTGCCTCATTTAAGAGGATCGGGGTCAGAGAGATCTTATATTGAGACCATGGTGTCTCCGTCCCATGGAAAAGACACACCCATGGATCTTCCACTACGGTATCCCCAGTAATCAGATATATCAAGTCCAATATTCCTTTCCAGTATTTTTTTATCTCCGGGCAGTCCCATAATATATGTGCCAACGTACCCCTTAATTTACACCCTCTCCAACATTCCGGGGACACCCCATCCTGGATTTTTCTCAGTTTATCGGGGGTAATATACCATCTTGACAGACATTTGAAATTATTTTCTACTAAATTAATGGGAAATATCGTGCTGTGAATTATTTTAAATATTTTCTCCAACCTATTTTTACCACACTGTGACCCCAATTCTTCTTCCCATTTTTTGACGTATGGAGGCACGTCCAATCCATCTTCATTTATTAAAAGTTTATAGATTCGAGAGATACTATGTCTCGCGTCCCCCCGAATACACAGTTTTTCCAGCTGGGTGTACTTATCCTCCCCACGTAACGGGCGGGGAAGGCTTTCCACGAAGTGTTTTAATTGGGCGTACCTCCATACGTCAATTGAAATCATTTCTGATTGCCTACTTAACTCCTGAAATGTGCATATTTCACCCATTTTCGTTATATCTCTCAATTGTGTGTTTTCTATCTTAATCCAATTCCCCCCGACCTCACTTCTTCCTGGTTCAAACATTGTGTTATTTTTTATATATATTAAAGTGGAATTAAATTTCAGTTTATTTTTTTTAAACAAGCTATCCCAAATATCTAAAGTGACCCTAGTTATCTCGTGTGCCTTTTTATCAAGTTTCCTAAACCTAGGTGGGTTCCAGATATCGTGACCTAAATCTCTACAGCTTACTGTGTGCTCTAATTTAATCCATCTTTTATCCTTACCTCCACCAGCCCAATCAATCACCCGTGATAGTGAAATCGCTCGGAAATAATTCTCAAAGTCAGGGACTGCTAACCCCCCATATTTCTTCTCCCGGTTGAGTATGCCGGCCGCGATACGCGGCTTCTTATTTGCCCAAATGAATCGTGAAATTATTTGCTTTAAGGACTTAAAAAACGAGGAGGGAATGTCTAAGGGAAGCATCTGGAGTTTATAGTTAATCTTTGGCGTAACGATCATTTTTAATGCGTTTATACGACCGATCCAAGAGAGCGGTAGAAAAGACATTCTACGTAATTCTGTTCTTATTTCGTCTAGTAGAGGAAGAAAATTTATGGAATATGTTTTTTTTGTTGTTTCTGCTAATCTGATCCCCAAATATTTGATACTTTCTCTCCAGGGAAATTTAAATTCGTTTACTAGTGAATCTGCTTCGGCTTTTTTCAGATTAATGTTTAATATTTCTGACTTTCCCAGGTTAATTTTTAAATTTGAGATCCTACCAAAAGTTTTTAATACTGATAATAAATTTGGGATGGTGATCCTGGGGTTGGAGATATAAAAAAGAACATCATCTGCGAAAGCAGCAAGTTTATGTACCTCTCCTCCTACCCTGATGCCCGATATGTCATTGTTTTTACGGACCGCTGAGAGAAGAGGCTCAAGGGCCAGGACAAACAGAAGGGGCGACAACGGGCAGCCCTGACGTGTTCCATTACGCATGATAAACGTCTCCGAGGGAACACCGTTTACCCGAACAGAGGCCGGAGGCTGAAAATAAAGCATCTTAACCCATTGTAACATCCTGGGACCGAACCCCATAGTCTCCAGAGTACCTATCATATGTCCCCAGTCTACCCTGTCAAAGGCCTTCTCGGCATCAATTGACAGGAGTAGACTGGGGATCTTGTCCCGCCTGGCCGCATGGAGCAACAATAGGGTCCGAACCCCATTGTCCCGCCCCTCTCTCCCTGTGACAAACCCAACCTGGTCGGGATGAACAAGTTGGGGCAGCTTTCTTTTCATTCTCATTGCAAGGACCTTGGCATAGAGCTTAGTGTCAGTATTTAGTAAGGCTATCGGGCGGTAGCTTGAGCATAATGTTCTGTCTTTGCCTTCTTTATGGATCAAAGTGATTGAGGCCCGCAGGGCTTCCCCCCCATTATACAGTCCGTGCCCAGGTGGTTCCAATACCGACACAACCTCTGGACCAATAAGTCTTTATATTTTTTCAGGTACGTCAGCGTGAAACCATCCGGGCCCGGGCTCTTTCCGCTTTGTGAGCTCTGTAAGGCCCTGAAAATCTCTGCCTCTGTTATGGGGCTATCCATGCTTATTCTATCCGCCTCTGAAAGAGTCGGTAGCGCGCTATCCATAAGGAAGGTTTTGCCTTCTGTTCCCTGTTCAAAATTTTGCTTCCCCTCCTGTCTGACGTCGTATAATCTTTCGTAGTATGTCTTAAATGCCTTTGCTATTTCTTTAGTCGAACTAACCATTTCCCCAGACTCGTTCTGTATTTTCTCGATGTAATTAACCTCCCTTTTCTTTTTCAGTACACGGGCTAGATTTTTTCCTGTCCTATTTCCCCACTGACGTTTCTCTTTTGCTATTTTGTAAAAATATTTCCTAGAATCTATTTCCAAGGCCGTTTTTAACTCTTCTCTTTTGCTTATTAGTTTATGGTATAGATCTTGATTTGGACTGGTATTACTTTTATGGTCCCTTTCGAGCTTCTGAATCTCCTCTGTTAGTCCTAAGAACTTCAATTTTTTTTCCTTTTTTATCCCGGCTCCAATAGAGATGAAGACCCCCCTTATATACGACTTGTGCGCCTCCCATAGCGTCGCGGGTGATACATCTCCCGTGTCGTTCTGGGAGAAAAAAAATTCGATTTCCCTTTTAATTAAATCTGCTGTATGTGGTCCCAATATCAAATTGTCGTTCAGACGCCACGAAAAGGGGTGTCTTTGAGTCTCGGGGGTCGCCACCCTTAACGAGACCGGGGAGTGATCCGACAAAGTCGTTATCTCTATTTGGGACAAGATAACCTGATCCAATAATCTATGGTCTATTAGTAGGTAGTCCAAACGGGAATGGGTCCCGTGAACTGGTGAGAAAAAAGGTATAATCTCTATCTTTAGGGTGTGTGACACGCCAACTGTCAACCAACTGATTTTGGGATATTTTACTCTTCAATTTTTTCAGTTGTTTTGGACTAAGCCTATATGCCAGTGATGTACTATCATAACTGGGGTCTAGGCAAAGGTTAAAATCGCCCGCTAGGACCACCTCACCCAATTTAAACCCCTGTACTCGTCCCAAGACTTGAGATAGAAATTTTATTGGGTTTTTATTTGGGCCATAAACATTTATAAGTGTAAACATATTTTCCCCAACTCTCCCCCTCAAAAAGAGATAACGACCTTCTGAGTCCTCCAATCTATCGAGCAAAGTAAATTTAATATTTTTGGAGAATCCAATAGCAACTCCCTTTGACCCTACGGTCGGGGAGTCGCAATAAAACCAGACTGGAAAATCTCGGGAGAATAATTTAGTGTTTCCTCCACGGAAAAAATGCGTTTCTTGAAGAAACGCTATATCAGTCTGGTATCTACAGAGTTCCCTCAGAATTTTATGTCTTTTTACCGGAGAATTTAATCCCTTCACATTATATGTTAGGAGTTTTATTTCACCGCTTACTATTTTTCTTTTTATACGGATGAGTCACTGGACCCTTTGTAACTCTCTTAAATAATCTCTCTGCAAGGTTCCCTCCCTCCCCCCCCTCTTCCCCCCCGCCCCTCTCCGGTCGTAATCCGACCCCATGAGAACCAAGGGGAAACCTATCCGAACCCTCTCTGGGTATATCCCAGGGCATCCTTCTAGGGTCCCTAGTTCACCTTACTCCAGGGTGTCACTCAGACCCGGCAGCCCTCCCCGGAGGGACATCCCCCCCCGATAAAACAGGGGGGGGGAAGTCCCCCCCGGGGTCCCCGGGACCCCCCCCCCTCCAACCAGCCCTCCACCCCCCACCCACCTCCCCTCCCAACCTCTCCCCCCGTCCCAACCCCGAGCCCTGATTACATCCTTCGGGGCTAAACACCAGATATCAATCTCATAATCTACAAAAAGGAACAGAGCAAAAACTACGGTTTCAAGCCTCCAATTCCCCCCCCCCCCCCCGGCAATATCCTCAAGTAGGCCCATAAATTTGAGAAGGGAAAAAAAAAAAAAAAAAAAAAAGAAAAAAAAAAAAAAAAAACTCATTTCACTTTCCCCTCCAGCATTTCCCCCATCAATGGGGAATGATGGGGGGAGGTATGCCCAGGGCATGACAGAAGTCCTGCAGTTCATCAAGGAATCTCATCCGCACAGTCTTCCCTGATTTTATGACTATTAGTGAAGCTGGGAAGCCCCAACTGTATTTTATGTTTGCGGCCCTCAGCGTCTCTAAGAGAGGTTTCATCAGACGTCTCCGAGCTAGCGTTTTAGGCGATAAGTCCGTAAAGACCTGAAGGTCAACAGAGTCGTATTTCAAAGGGGGGTTGTTTCTCAATTTTGCCCAAATGTTAGCCTTATCTTCATAGGAATGAAACTTGACTATAACATCCCTAGGGATCTCCTCGCTGAGGCCTGGCGGTTTCCGGATGCGATGCACCCTATCGATTTTGAAGGTCGCGCCCTCGGGTCTCCCTAGCAGGGGGTTGAAAATAAGGTGAATTTTTACAGTTAAGTCCTCTCCTTGTTGTTCCGGGAGTGATCTAATCCTCAGGTTTTGCCTCCTATTTTGATTTTCTTGGTTCTCAATAAGATATTCAATGTCTCTGTGTTTTGTTTCCATTTTATTCATTTGGGCTTTGAGGTCCAATATTTCTTGTGCTTGGATTATCACCAGGTCCTCTACTTTCTCCACTCTATTTGCAATAAGGCC
This sequence comes from Lithobates sylvaticus, assembly GCA_028564925.1. Classification (NCBI taxonomy): domain Eukaryota; kingdom Metazoa; phylum Chordata; class Amphibia; order Anura; family Ranidae; genus Lithobates; species Lithobates sylvaticus. The sequence continues at coordinate 262,012,191 of CM053028.1, forward strand.
TAAGTCTGACCTAACATTAGAGATTTCTGATTTAATAACTCCCTCTAACTTAGAGAACATTTCCGCCATTTCTGACTTAGTTGGAATATTAGTTAAGTTTCTTTGTTCTAGGGAGTAGCTAAGGTCCCGGGCTCCTTCAGTATCTCCTTCCAGCCTAGAGAGGTCGGTCTGTTCGGCCTTCTGTCTTTCTAACTCCTTTTTTTTTTCCTTTGTGCTCTGCTGTTTTTTCTCCATTTCTGGGCTTTTTAGGCTAACATCTTTGAGATATTTCTGGATTGTACTGGTGTTGGGATTTTCCTTTGGTGTTTTTGGTTCTGTCCCCCTCAAAGCCCTTCCTTTCATTTTGGATTTATTTGTCGGGGGCCGCAAGACCTGTGCCCAGGGAGGCGGGTACCACATTCATCAAGAAAAACATCTCAAGGTAACTCTCCCCCCCTGCACTTACCCCCAGAAAGGGGGAAAAAAAAAAAGAAAAACAGACAGTCCTCCGCGCCCTCTCAGGTGATACTAGCTTGAGTTTTGCAAAAGAGAGAAACTTTAGCCGATCCTTTAACTCGTCTAGGTACACACACTCAAATAGTTTGTGCCCCGAGGGGGACGGAAAGGAGAGCCGAGGTCAGGGAGGCTCGGTCTTTACCAAAGTTGCTATGGATTATCCCAAAAACCCCCGTCACCACAGTCCGAGGTCCCAGTGTGAGGTTATTTAATATTTCTTGCGTATTCGCCCCCGACAGACGGGGGTATAAGCCCCAGCAAGGGGTCTCTAGGACACACTTATAGGCACTCTTCCTCACCATTCAATCTGTTACACGTTAAAACATTTAGATATGCTTAGGGAGGTAAGGTGTGCGACTTAATACCAATACCGATTTAGGCTCTTATGAAAAGGTAGGTGGTACTGGAAAAAATACACTTGGGATTCCTGGAGATAAAAAAAGAAAAAAACAGCAGTCTCGGTCTGGTCAGGGCGGGGTATGTCACACAACTTCCGTCAAATTTGCTTAATAATATTTCGTACTAGGTATGACCCCCAGCCTGATGGACAAGTAATTTCATGCAACTTCAGGGCCCCTCTGGCGTCGACTGTTTATGAAAAGCCACAGTCCTGCAACAAGTTTATTCAACAAATGTGGGTCCCTTGCATCATTTTTTAAACATTTTCATAGAGTGACAATGTGCTTTTTCCTCCTTATGTACTCCATACCTGGGGGGGTATCCGGCCGTACCCCCTCTTGCTCGGACTCTTGATTGATTTCTTCAATCCCCCCGAAGGCAGGAAGCGAGGGGAGAAGAGGAGAAGAGACGGGGGTTCAGTCCACCAGAGTGCGCCTCCAGGATTCACTCCGATACAGGAGCGGGTGCATGAGACAGGAGACCCTGCCTGACGTAGCCTCCTGGAGCTCCCGGTGGCCGTTAGCAGGCAGCAGTTAGCCTCCGATCGGGTCAGGTGTGTGGGGGTGGATAGGTAGCGTGCGCTCAGTTCCTCCAGTACCGCGTGTGTCCTGGGTCCGGGCCACGGACGGAAGGGAGAGGTGGTGGTAGCGGGGCGGTCTCAGGGTCTCTCATGAAGTCAGCGTGGGTTAGCTAACGCTCCACGCCGACTCCGCTGGTCCGACTAGGGAGTTCCCGGGCTTCCCTCGAGCCGCCGGCATCCGGCTCCTCCCCTAGCTCTGACGTGTCACGTCAGCATCACGGCGCCATTCTGAGCGGCATCTCATACCTTCCCTGTGTCTCCTTTGTGCCTCCACTGTAGAGATTATTTTTAGGACAAAGAGACCATTTTTATAATAAGAAATGTACATTTATGTTACAGTTTCTTCCTGGGTCTCTACATTTCATGTCAGCATCTCGCTGCATGAAGAACTCCGTGAAACATCTATAGCTTTGATGTTAAAAGAACACAGTTCAATAAGTGTAGAAGATTTTGTTTTTTAAGGACAACATAATACATACTAGTAACCTAGCAGGAGCTCTTTGAGGAGAGAGTTGCTGTAGTCAGAATGCTGTTCCTATCATTAACAGCTGGAAATGCAGCACCCAGGTCACATAGGCTTGGAAACAGGTGTACTGTAATAAAAATGAACATAAATATGTCATGAGTATCTTGCCAAGCAAGGAAATATTTTTCTCAGTATGGAAAATAATTGAGAGAACAGAAAAGGCATATATACTGTATAAATGAGCAAAAGTGTGGCCGTTAAATATGATGAATACAGAAGTGCATATCAGCATTGGCAAATGCAAACATGTTCATGGTTGCAGTGTCAGTGAGTGACAAACATGTTGGCAAATGCAGAAAAGTGAACTTGTATGCTTTCCCTACCACTTTACCCTTTTCCTTCCCCAAACTTTAACACAAAGCAAAACTAAACCCCCCTTTTCTTTACAGACAAGGAAGCTGTCATCTTAGCCTCTGTTTGGTTTCTAGTTGCCATGGGGCTGCACACGTGATCATTTCCATTAATCCTTAAAGTGGTTGTAAAGTCAGACGGTTTTTTATCTTAATGCATTCTATGCGTTAAGATAAAAAGCTTTTTGTATGCAGCAGCCGCCCCAGCACCCTCTAATACTTACCTGAGCCCCATCTCTCTCCAGTGATGTCCACGAGTGCCTTGGCCATCCTCCTGATTGGCAGAGATACAGCAGCGGCGCCATTGGCTTCCGCTGCTGTCAATCAGTCAGTTAGCCAATCAGGAGAGAGAGGGGGTGGGGCTGAACCGGGGCTCTGTGTCTGAATGGACACAGGGAGCTGTGACTTAGCTTGGGTGCCCCCAATAGCAAGCTGCTTGCTGTGGGGGCACTCAACAGGAGGGAGGGGCCAGGAGAGCCAAAGAGGGACCAGAGAAGAGGAGAATCTGGGCTGCTTTGTGCAAATCCACTGCACAGGGCAAGTAAGTATGACATGTTTATTAAAAAAAATTAGACTTTACAATCACTTTGACTTAAAGGCTAACTTAACCTTTTCCCGAAAAATAGCCTATGCAGTCAGGAGGCCTCGGTAGGTATTAACAAATGATGCAGCTTTGGAAAATGTTCATAAATGTTATTGTTATACCTGTAGACCCATGTGGAGTCATGAAACTTGTTAAAAACAGCACAGTGGCTTTTTTGTTAGCACTCCCACCTAGCAGCACTAAGGTTGCCAGGTTGAATCCCAACCACAGCACTACCTGCATGGAGTTTGCATGTTCTTCCTGTGCCTGTGTGGGTTTCCTCCCACACTCCAAAGACATGTCGGTAGGTTAATTGGCTTCTGTCTAAATTGGCTCTAGTATGTTACATAGTTAGTCTGGTTGAAAAAAAGGCACAAGTCCATCCAGTGGACTATGTGTATGTATGAATGTGAGTAAGGGAATTTAGATTGTAAGCTCCTTGAGGGCAGGGACTGATGTGAATACATAATAAATATGTAAAGCACTGTGTAAATTGATGACACTATAAAAGTAAATAGGCTTTATGTAGAATTTAATCCTTGCAACGCTTTGAGGGTACTGCAAGGGTATTTTATTTTTTTTTACAAATATCCTGGAGTTCAGCTTTAAGACCGTAAATAAGGATTAGGACAGCTGCACCTTAGGTCATAACCTGTTTACACAATTTGCTCAGCCAATGCAAAGTCATTCAGTCACTACCCACTAATGATATCTCATCAAACCTCATTAAAATATAAGCCCTGTATAATATATTTCTATTCTGCATTTATCATTACAAGGCATGTGTACATGATACAAAGCAACACTAAACAGACATGAAGTAGGAGGCAGTAAACTGTAAAAATATCAGGCCGAAGATATCAGGCCAAATATCTTTGGCCTGATAATTTTCCTTGTGTAGGCATATTGTTTTTTTTTTTTGCTTTTTACAAATTATAAATTTTTAGCTAGATGGCACATAGCTACGATTCAGTTTTCTATTATTTCTGTTCTACCATGTGAGATTGACTATAATTCATTGAGGGAGACTCAGGCTGGTGCAAGAATTTATTATGACCCATGGTATAGCTGCTACTGTCTACTTATTCAAAATTCATTTTGAATTTAATTATATCGTTGCTGCTTCTTTGTTTGCAATCAGAACAGACAGCTTGCATTTCCCAGAGGTATTCATGTCTCTTTACGAATGCATTTTAGTAAAACAAAATTTCCAGCGGTTTGCATGCCTTGTCTTAGTAAAGGGGGTAATCAATTTTATGAAATATCCCCCTGGGAAACGTTTAGTCGGCAAAGCTAGGAGGCCAGTCCAACCTAGACTGAACTACACAGCTGTTCAGTCAGGACCCCCAGCCCAAAAAGAAGCCACTGACTGTTTGGAGATATGGGAAACAATGCATCTAGCATCAATCAAAAGTAATTTGTAGCCCACTTAAGCCTGGCACAATGGGAATTATACTGGATGGGCCTGCAGGTCTGATTATACTGCCGGTCTTCTCTTCATTCCCACATTTGTAGGGAGGCCTCAGAAATAAAATCTGTTTTGTTTATTGTAAGCTTCTATAATAATTGTGTACTAAAGATGGGGGACTTAGGAAGGGTTGGAGGGTTAGAAAATGGAAAACTGCTTACTGCTTCATACCTGCCAATTTGACTTTATCCAGTTCAGCCGTTTTCCTTTGTTAAATTAAGTATGAACACGTCTAAATGATGAAAAGGCCATACCACATTATTCTGTTATTGAAGTTAGACAGTCACTTCTTTTCATCCAATATATATTTGCTTAGTCATCTCATAATGCAAGATAACTTTTATATCTGAAGTATAAGTAATGGCAAAATATTTTTTTTTTAATTTGAATAGAATTGGTAAAAGTTAGAACTAGAGGTGCACTGAATAGAAATTTTGGTGCCAAAACACAAACAGAAAATGCAAACCAAAACCAATTTTTAAAAAAATATATATATACATTTTTATATATAATTGTATTATATTGGACTTTTTAATTAATATCATGAATTTAAATGAATATGAATTTATTGTCGGCCTTTATCGTCACCTTTAACGCAAGAAAAGCTCACGAAAAATGCATCCCTTTAAATTCTTTGTATGTCTTCACACTGGTCCATTGCGTCGTAGTGGTGCATTTTTGGTCAGTTAAAAAAAACTGCACCAAGAACGCACCTCCCCCGTTGAAATGCATACGGATACGGATGAGATTATATGTCGCAAACGGTCAAAAAGTTCAGAGATAAGGGGCAGTGGGTAACGATTTTTTACCGTGATTTTATTAAGACTACGATAGTCAATGCAGGGACGTAAGGACCCGTCCTTTTTGGCGACAAAGAAGAATCCTGCTCCAGCAGGGAAGAAGACTTGCGGATAAAACCTCTTTTGAGGTTTTCCTGGATGTAGTCTGACATGGCTTGTGTCTCATGCCCGGGGCGGAGTGGTGCCAGGAAGAAGATCAATAGCAGGACCTCCGCTTGTCTCTTGCAAAATACATCGGCAAAGTCCCGGGTTAGGGTTGGGGGATAACACCGCTCTGAGGCAATGCCTGTGGCAGGAAGGACCCCAACTTTTATATAGGCCCAAAAGGATCTCAGAGGTACAGTTGGGTAACACATAGAAGCTAATCCTTTCGTGATGGAGAACTCCAATCTTCATGAGGAGAGGTTCAGAAGGTTTGACCATTTACAGAGGTGATGAAAAAAAGGCTAAACCTATGAGTGAAGCTTCAATGAAGTAAATGGCAAAGCAGCGCCTCTCCAACGTTAGCTAGGTGCGAGCGTTTCCCCCTGACGCTGAGGGCGGATAGAGCAGTCCTTTTGGCGCAATACAGGCACAGATTTTTTGCAGAGGATTCTGGAAGAGAGGTGCCAGGCGAGGAAACCCGCCTAATATAACGCATGTCAATGCGGGTGGCTAGCTGGATGAGTTCAGACAGGGTAGCAGGAATCTCACGTGAAAGCCAGCACATCTTTGACATGACTGGATAGACCCTTTTTGAAGGTCGCGCAGAGGGCCTCATTGTTCCAGGAGAGTTCAGATGCAAGGTGCGGAAATGGCGTAATCGCCCACTGAAGAATTCCCCTGTTAGCCCAGGCTAGGGCCTTATCTAGCTGAGGCCACCTGCACTGAATGGGATAGAAAGCTTTTCTCCATTGAATGCCAGGCGGACTCTAAACAACTCGTGGCGGAGGAACAGAAGAAGCTGCAAACAAAACAATTGCTGTTTGTTAAAAATCCGAGAGGCTTGGCAGCGGGACCTCATATCTACTGTCACGTACACAGCGGGGAAACAGGAGGTGGATCCCCTATGCCAATGGGGCGATAGCATTTGTATAATTTCTAATGTATGGTTTTCATGGACTGTAGCGGCGGTACTTTTCCAATAGCAACTTAGACAGGCGCGGTACTCAAGAAGCAGAGGCAAGGTTCAGACGTTAAAAGGTCAGAATATGCTTTCATTTATGGCAACACAAGATCCGGCAAGGACAGGAAGGGGAAGTCGGCCTTTTGGGCCAGGCACCAATAGACTGTGCACCTTTAGAGACGCAACAGAAATGCGATCCCCGCAGACCAGGATCGCATCGAAACGAAGCAGCGCCTACGCACCGAGGAGCTGCCGCCGTGAGCGCTTTAAGGGACCCGGAGCGCTCGGCGTTACAATATATTTGTAGTCCAAGAACGCACCTCCCCCGTTGAAATGCATTGAGAGCGCAGCAAGAACGCATCAAAAATGTTTTTTCATGTGGTTTTTGAGTCACATGACCTATGAAAAACACACCATAAGCACAGTAAAATTGTGGCAAAATCATGTGCGTTTTCTGCGCCTTTATCGGCACCTTTTTCTTTATTGGCAAAATGCTGATATGTTTCGGCTGCCCGAAATTTCGGTGCATCTCTAGTTAGAACGACTGTCAGATTTGTTTTTATTTTTATTTTTGCTGGTTGTTTTTACCCTATACTCCCTCTAATTGATCACCAGTGTCACCAGGAATGTCACAACTGAGTATAAAAGAGAAGAGAGGCACCTCTAAGTGTAGCAATATGGTTACATTAAATGAAGGTACAACATTTAGCAGCTCACATGGTTGATGATTAAAAGAGGCACATCTAAGTTTGCAGGCATGCGGGGTAAAGCTGTCCACATACATAGACCATCCTCCGCACCGCCATCAACGTCATCTCTTCCACGCTGCGCTCCAAGCCACGAGCGCTTCAAGCCTCGCTTTCAGATTGCTTTAATGCAGGGTAGTCTTCCTGGTCACAATTGCAGACTGACAGCGGTAAAAGCCGGCGGTGCAGAGGATCGTCTATGTGGACAGCTTTACCCCGGAGGATGCCTGCATACTTAGATGTGTTTCTTTAAATTATCAACCATGTTGTCAACTGAGTTGCTAAATGTTGTACCTTCATTAAATGTAACCATATTAGTACACTTATGCCCCATACACACGGTCGGATTTTCCGACGGAAAATGTCCTATCGGACCATGTTGTCGGAAATTCTGACCGTGTGTAGGCTCCATCGGACTTTTTCCGTCGGATTTTCCGACGGACAAAGTTTTATGTCCCGCTCTCAAATTTTCCGACAACAAAGTCCGATCGGACTTTTTCCGATCGCGTGTAGCGAATTCCGACGGACAAAGTGCCACGCATGCTCAGATCAAATTACAAGACCAAAGCTATTGGCTACTAGCCTCTACGTAGTTCCGTCGTACGCAACGTAAGTCACCACGTTCAGAATGATCGGATTTTCCGACTACTTTGTCCGACCGTGTGTATGCAACACCAGTGTCGGACAAAATCCGCCAGAAAAAATCCAACAGATTTTGTGGTCGGAATTTCCGACCGTGTGTATGGGGCATTAGAGGCACCACTCTTCTCTTTTATACACTGTATCTCCTGCTGGATTTTGCTTCTAATCCCCTTGTTGAGGCTTCCATTTGTGGATGGACATTTTATGGTTACACAACCTATCACATTGCTAAAAAAATTTATATGGACTATAAACTGAAGGACTTATGAATAAATGGTTGTGGAACGAATCATCTGCGTTTCCATTATTTCTTATGGGGAAATTTGCTTTGATAAAAGAGTATTTAGGATTACAAGCATGTTTGTTAAAGGTACAAATGCACTGTGATTAATAAATAGAACCTGAGTGTTAAAACTTTAGGATAATTGGACTGGATTGTATTCTTTGATTTTGTACCAATGGCTCCTGCTATTGTTCTTAAATCAGCGATATTTTACAGTACGGTGCATAAAATGTGAACATTCACCTCATTCTTCTCCCTAGTGAAGTTTCAAGGATATTAATCAATTCATTGATTGATTAATTCATTAAATACTTTATACTAATTTATGACTCAAGCTGTTTTATTTGCAGTAGGAAAATTAGTTTCTCTTGCAAGTCAAGAAAAAATGTAATAAAAAATCTTAGTGTATATTTGTTAAATCTTTATTATCATGATCATGGAGCAATGTTTAAACCATTCATTCAGTAAACCAAATCATTTGTTTTTCAGGGTCTTTGCTGCTGTGGCAATTGAAGAAATGTGGTAAAGTCAAGTTACCATAGTTTAGGAAATATTGGTAAGTGACACTAATATTTCACTGATGATTTGATATGATGATCTTTTTTTTATGATGGTTTGAATTTCTTTGACAGTACAACTGACTCGATCAACACTTGAAGTAAGAGTAGGCATTTAAAAATACATCATTACTGCATGTATACAATGTAATCCTGCAGTTTGCTGAAAAATGTGTACATCTCATTAATCATACGTTTGGCTAAAAGTGTCCTTTGTGCTTGTGCCGACTGTCATAGGTAAAATCCTCTGTCTTTTGCTCCCAACACACCCATACCCCATGAATGGGGGCACATCTTTAATTTATCCACCCGTCATTCATTCATAGGTAGCTTTTTATTCATGAAAGCTATTGTACAGCTTCTATGAATGGAGGATGGAGGGCGGGAAGGGTGGGTATAGTCTATTGTTGATAAGTATCCTTATCTCTCTTATCCCCCGCAGAAGATTATGGCCGGGGGATATAAAAGGGAGACAAAAGACATAGGATTTCAACTATGACAGTCTGCACCAGTACAGGGGACACTTTGGATTAAATTAAAATACTGTCCCTTGTGCTGATTTTTTTTTTTTAAGTTTGAATTAAACTTAGGAGTTAAGGATTGTTCCACTTTCCAGATAGGAGGCTGAGATGTTTACTGTTCATGCATTAAATAGCAGTTTATATGAGTTTGGAAAGATCACCTTGGCTCTTAAGATGCCCATAGGCATTGAAGCTTATGAACCCATTGCATATAGCAAATTTAAGCTATTAATCTCTTTATTACAACTCGCTATAGTAAAAAAAATACATTACAGGGAGAAAAATACTGATGCAATAGGGACACAACAGCCAACAGAAAACAAAAAGTTGCCTGTTGATCTTTTTTCTATATATCTTATTTCTATATCACCCTTCAAAATACAAAAATACACATATCATTTACTTATTAAATACATTTGTAGTGCCAAAAATTGTATTCATACTGTTTACACTTATAAGGCTAATGAGAAAATCCTTATACATGCGATCTGGCACAAAATAAGCATCACTTTTTCATAGGGGGAGGAGAATTATGTCAAGAATGTTGTTCTTTTGATAATTTCATGGATGCTAAAGCTAAGTATGTAGCATATGACAAGCCACTAGGGACTTTTTAAATACTGCAAACAGGAATTAATGTTAACCAACTGGAAAACCTCAGTTATCTCTGTTCTGGGTGTGTCTAGGCCCATTGCTATGGGTATGCAGTATTAGTGGAACTTCACCCAAAAGGAGAAGCACACAAATCTTGCTGCTGGTCTGTCCTGTGTTGTGATAACAGAACATGCAGAGAAAATATGTATCTATGCTATTTTTGGGTTTTAGACCATTGACTTAATGGAGTTGATGTACTAAAGGCAAATAGGCTATTCACTTTGCGAAGGGAAGTTGTACTTTGCAAGGGGATTTGGCCCAGAGCTGTAGCAAACCAACCCCAATGGTTCAGCTTACATATAGATGGTTCCTATGTTGTATTTCAATTCTAAAACTGGCCAAAGTTGGTGGTCAGATTAGGCAGGTTCTGACCTGTCAGTGGCACTCTGCCATTAACCAAATCTTCCCAGGAGAATCTTATTGGTAATGTTTGGATAGTTGAGTAGTGTCAGTAGTCTCTGCCATGAATCAGATCTTCACAAGAGAACCATGTTGGTCATATTTTGGATAGTTGAGTAGCATCAGTAGTTCTCTGCTATGAATCAGATCTTCATGAAAAATCTAATCAGCCATGTTTTGGATTCTTGAATGATGTCAATGATCCTCTGCCTTGAATCAGATCTTCATGAGAGAGTTGGGCATGAAAACTCCAGAAAACTTTACTCTGATAAGCATTTTGAGTACAGCCAAGAGGGGGGAGTTTGGGACTTTAAATGAGGCACGATAAATGTACCTCCATCCCGTGTCCAAGTACATAAGAAGGGAATGTGCAACTTTAAATGAGGCAATTGACTTGTGGAGGTAGAGTATTTAGAAAACATTTTTTATTTGTAACACTAGTAAAAAAGTATTTTCATATACCTACATGCACACATGGTATAAACATAATTTATACATATATGTCAGCTTGGCAGCACATGAGAGATAGTAAACATTGATGAATGTAATACAAGGTATTTCATATTAGCAGGCATTGATACACCATATTCAAAAGAGCTGCTATAAGATAGGTACACATACACATTAATAGTTACATAGTACTCAATAAATTTTGAATGTATGAAAGATACATATGGGCCAGTGAATAGGTAACGAGCCAGACTTGACTGAATACCCCATGGAAACTCGACGCGTTTCATGGCTATATGCCATTCATCAGGAGTTGGGTACAGAAGTAAACTGTAAATATAAATAGATGTGTAGTATTAGTAAATATGTTCTACCCCTTTAAGGGTAGAAAAGACCTCATGGGGAGAAAGAAATCTATACTCACATGTTGGCTAGAGCACTGTGCTTGGCTAGCATCGAGGAAGATGGAACCCCAAATTGTTGTCTGTTCCGGAGCTGAGGCAAGGAACCCCACCCCAGCCAGGAAAACCTCCACATAGCATGCCTGATTGCCACAACACATTCCACATGTGTGGGGATGATTACAAGTGTGGTGTTCTGGAAAAAAATGTATAAGGATGTGAAAAATATGTATGAAAAAGGTGAAAAAAGAAAAGTGAGAAAATGTGAAAAGTGAAAAACATGATAAGTGTTTGAGAAAAACACTTATCATGTTTTTCACTTTTCACATTTTCTCACTTTTCTTTTTTCACCTTTTTCATACATATTTTTCACATTCTTATACATTTTTTTTACTAGTGTTACAAATAAAAAATGTTTGCTAAATACTCTACCTCCACAAGTCAATTGCCCCATTTAAAGTCCCACATTCCCTTCTTATGTAGCATTTTGAGTACAATTCCTGAAGTACTGAATAGAGGATTTACCTTGTCTGTGAAGATAGCACTCTCAATAAATAAATAAATACAATTCTATTCTATTTATAATGCCATCAGACGCAACTACAGCATTCAAACTTGGCAATATAACATGTTATTTATTTATAATAAAGCATTTTTTTTTCAGATATATGCAACCCAATTACTCTTACACTAAAAACCCACATACACAGTTGAAGTCATGCGGCAAAAGCCAACTGCTAGAACCCACACACAATTCTCATAGTAATATATTTTCCACCATGTCCTTCATGGTTTTGGCAGAACATTTTTTAGTCATTATATAAATGTATGTTATCCTAACAAAATGTTTTTGCATTTTATGATGAGCCATTTTTGACTTACAAGCAATTTATGATTTAATGAAGTTTTCGTCAATTGTAGTCTTATTATGTGTGATAGCCTTTGTCAGTACAGAGAGAGTAGATAGATAAACAGACTATTAACTTGCAATGTGAAATTTTACAATTAGGTAATCATATTTGTAAATACTTGTTAAGAGTGTGAGTGATGTTAGAAAAAAAAGACCAAGTGTTCCATCGAGTTAGTCCTATTTTTAAAGGATTAGTTCACTTTTTGCAACATGTTATGCCCCGTACACACGGTCGGACATTCCGACGACAAAATCTGTCAGATTTTTTCCGACGGATTTTGGCCCAAACTTGTCTTGCATACACACGGTCGCATAAAGTTGTTGGAAAATCCGATCGTTCTGAACGAGGTGACGTATAATACGTATGACGGGACTATAAACGGGCCAGTAGCCAATAGCTTTCATCTCTTAATTTATTCTGAGCATGCGTGGCACTTTGTCCGGTCGGTATTGTGTACACCCGATCGGAATTTAAACAATCAGATTTTGTTGTCGGAAAATTTTAGATCCTGCTCTCAAACTTTGTGTGTCGGAAATTCCGACTAAAAAAGGCTGATGGAGCCCACATACGATCGTTTTTTCCCGACAACGCGATCCGATCGCACATTTTCCGTCGGAAATTTCAACCGTGTGTACAGGGCATTACATGTTACACCCATATAGACATGATCACAGGAGGCAGGACATTGTTACTGCGGCCGGGAAATTTAAATCCAGCTCTGCATCTAACAGGCACTGGGAGGCTGCATCTTACACGCACTGGCATGCTGCATATGGCATGCTGCATCTGACATGCACAGGCAGGCTGCATCTGACATGCACTGGGAGGCTGCATCTGACATGCACTGGGAGGCTGCATCTGACATGCACAGACAGGCTGCATCTGACATGCACAGGCAGGCTGCATCTGACATGCACAGGCAGGCTGCATCTGACATGCACTGGCAGGCTGCATCTGACATGCACTGGGAGGCTGCATCTGACATGCACAGACAGGCTGCATCTGACATGCACTGGCAGGCTGCATCTGACATGCACAGGCAGGCTGCATCTGACATGCACTGGGAGGCTGCATCTGACATGCACTGGGAGGCTGCATCTGACATGCACAGACAGGCTGCATCTGACATGCACAGGCAGGCTGCATCTGACATGCACAGGGAGGCTGCATCTGACATGCACAGGCAGGCTCCATCTGACATGCACAGGCAGGCTGCATCTGACAGGCACTGGCAAGGCTGCATCTGACAGGCACTGGCAAGGCTGCAGCTGACTGGTAGGCTGCATCTGACAGGCACTGGTGAGGCTACATTTGATGGACACTGGGAGGCTGCATCTGACATGCACAGACAGGCTGCATCTGACATGCACAGGCAGGCTTCATCTGACAAGCACTGGTAAGGCTGCAGCTTACTGATAGGCTGCATCTGACAGGCACTGGTGAGGCTGCATTTGATGAACACTGGGAGGCTGCATCTGACATGCACAGACAGGCTGCATCTGACATGCACAGGCAAGCTGCATCTGACTGGCACAGGCAGGCTGCATCTGACTGCCACAGGTAGGCTGCATCTGACTGGCACTGGGAGGCTGCATCTGACTGGCACTGGGAGGCTGCATCTGACTGGCACTGGGAGGCTGCATCTGACTGGCACTGGGAGGCTGCATCTGACTGGCACTGGGAGGCTGCATCTGACTGGCACTGGGAGGCTGCGTCTGACATGCACTGGGAGGCTGCGTCTGACATGCACTGGGAGGCTGCATCTGACATGCACAGGCAGGCTGCATCTGACATGCACAGGCAGGCTGCATCTGACTGGCACAGGCAGGCTGCATCTGACTGCCACAAGTAGGCTGCATCTGACTGGCACTGGGACGCTGCATCTGACTGGCACTGGGAACCTGCATCTGACATGCACTGGGAGCCTGCATCTGACATGCACTGGGAGCCTGCATCTGACATGCACAGGGAGCCTGCATCTGACAGGCACTGGAAGCCTGCATCTGACAGGCACTGGGAGCCTGCATCTGACAGGCACTGCGAGCCTGCATCTGGCATGCACTGGGAGCCTGCATCTGACAGGCACTGGGAGCCTGCATCTGACAGGCACAGGCAGGCGGCATCTGACATGCACAGGCAGGCTGCATCTGACAGGAACAGGCAGGCTGTATCTGACAGGCACTAATAGGCTGCATCTGACAGGCACTGGCAAGGCTGCCGCTGACTGGTAGGCTGCATCTAACAGGCACTGGTGAGGCTGCATTTGATGGACACTGGTGAGGCTGCATTGATCTCCTTTATCATGTCTGCTAGAGGTGCACCGAATGGAAATTTTGCTAATACTATTAGCAGTGTGTTTAGCTTTAAGTAAGAGATTAAAGCGGAGCTCCACCCGCACCAAAAATTTTAAAGGTCAGCAGCTACAAATACTGCAGCTGCTGACTTTTAATAAATGGACACTTACCTGTTCCAGCGGTGTCGGCAGAATGTGATGAGTGACCGCTCGTCTCTCGGCTGCCCCGCCGCCATCCTCTGTCAGGGAATCAGGAAGTGAAGACGCAACTGCTTCACTGCCCGGTTCCCTACTGCGCATGCGCAAGTCACGATGCGCGTCTCTATTGGTCCCCGTTGTGTCCTGGGAACTGTGTTTCCCAAGACACAACGGGGCATCTGCGGATATGGGCGGGATAGCTCCGGATATCTCGTCCCGGGAGTGGGTGCAGATACCTGTATTATACAGGTATCTGCACCCCCTCCCCCCTGAAAGGTGCCAATTGTGGCACCGGAGGGGGAAGGAATCCGATAAGGGGAAGTTCCACTTTAGGGTGGAACTCAGCTTTAAGGACATGATACAAGAGATGTTTAGAGACCGAGGACATGATACAAGAGATGGTTATAGACTGAGGACATGATACAAGAGATGGTTAGAGACTGCAGACTGCATTTTTCTTGACATTTCTTGCACTAAAGGTGCCAATAATGGCCAACAAGAGATTCATATTATTTTAAAATGATGATATTAATTAAAAGTGGAGTATAATAAAATTATATACATAAAAATATACATATTTTTTAAAAACTGTCATTTTCGGTTTTGGTTTTTGGCAAAGCGCATCCTGCAGTTTTGGCACCTAAATTTTTATTCGGTGCACCCCTGGTAAGGATTAGGGAGGGTTGAGGGGGGCTGCTGCACACAGAAGTTTTTTTTATCTTAATTCATAGAATGTATTGGGACAAAAATCATTCTGCTTTTACAACCACTTTAAAGTGTTACTAAACCCACAACAGTAAAATCTGTCTGTATATGCAGAATAGCATGCTTGTTATACGCACTGTGGAACTTTAGGGGTTAATCCTCTGCATTGTGTAAAAAGGACACACCTTCTTTTAAAAAAGAAGTATGGGAATCATTTATTTTTCAAAATCATACTTACCTAGGTGGATGCATCATCGGTCTGATGCTGCACCTGTCCCCTGCCAGTTCTAAGACTGAGAACCGAGCAATCAAACACCGCCAGCCAATCGCTTGGTTTTCGCAGCTCCTTGAGCAGAGAGCTGGTTACTGTCAGTTACCAGCTCTCTGCTCTGTCCCCCGTGCTCACTTGAGCACTGGGCTGTGGAGGGGGGCTGGAGCAGCCGGCTCAGGCTCTCAGCAGCTCGCTGAGAGGCTGAGTCTGGTGCTGGCCCAGGCATGTGGGCGGATCCCAACTAAATGGTCACAATCTTTCACAAGCCTGGATCGGCTCTGTGACTTCAGTCGACAGTGGGCTTTAGCGGGTCACAGGAGTTCAGAACAAACTGCATTCCTGTGATCCACAGAAGAAGTACACCAAAATTAGCTTTGGCTGTGCTTCTCCTTTAATTTCTGTAGGCCAGAGTAGGCCACAGGTGCACTACAGCAGCTCCATTTCGATGAAAACACTTGCCAGACTGGAGCAGTTTAGTGTAGGAATTCTTTATCGGAGAGAGGGATAGGCATAGAGCCCTTTTATGAAATCTTATTTCGTAGTAATTACTCTTTAATGTAGCTAGACCCTTTATTTCTGGTGGTCTGTGGCAATTTGGTTAGAATGAGTGTGGTTAGAAAGCTTTATTCTTTTTTTTTGTTTGTTTTGTTTTTCTCTTCACTCTTCAATAGTAAGGTAAAAATAAGAGCACTTTATGTCAGCCTCTCCCTGTATGTTTCTTGACCGAAAGGGTAGAGGAAGACATTTTTAGGACAAAGTAGGATTTAAAGCACACTGACATTTACTGTAAATACAGGCACCTCTAGGTGTATGTATGCCCTCTTTAACCCCCAGTATGTCACCAAGGGCCACAGAAAGTCCAGAGTGCTCCGTTATAGAGACAGTAACAAACTTCTCTGGTTACTAGCTCCTGCTTTCTGTGCTTTACGATTGAGGAATCTGTTAAAATACAAAAAGAAGATACCATTACCAACTTTTTTTTGCAAGTACATGAAACATTATCTTCATCTGTTAGTTTAACTTGCAAGTGAGTCACTTACAGTGGATATAAAAAATCTACACACCCCTGTTAAAAAGTCAGGTTTCTGTGATGTAAAAAAATGAGACAAAGATAAATAATTTCAGAACCTTTTCCACCTTTAATGTGACCTATAAACTGTACAACTCAGTTGAAAAACAAACTGAAATCTTTTACCAGATTGGAAGTACCAATAAATAACTAAAATAATGTGGTTGCATAAGTGTGCACACCCTCTTATAACTGCGGATGTAGCTGTGTTCAGAATTAAGCAATCATATTCAAACTCATGTGAAATAGGAGTCAGTATACGCTTCCCATAATTTAAAGTGCCTTTGATCAACCCCAAATAAAGTTCTGCTGTTCTAGTAGGTCTTTCTTGACATTTTCTTAGTCGCATCCTACAGCAAAAGCGATGATCCGCAGAGAGCTTCCAAAGTATCAGAGGGATCTCATTGTTAAAAGGTATCAGTACGGAGAAGGGTACAAAAGAATTTCCATGGCATTAGATATACCATGGAACACAGTGAAGACAGTCATCAAGTGGAGAAAATATGGCACAACAGTGATATTACCGAGAACTGGACAACCCTCCAAAATTGACGAAAAGACGAGAAGAAAACTGGTCAGGGAGGCTGCTAAGAGGTCTAGAGCAACATTAAAGGAGCTGCAGGAATATCTGGCAAGCACTGGCTGTGTGGCACATGTGAAAACAATCTCCCGTACTCTTCATATGTCTGGGCTATGCGGTAGAGTGGCAAGACGGAAGCATTTTCCTACGAAGAAAAACATCCAAGCCAAAATTTTGCAAAAACACATCTGAAGTTTCTCAAAAGCATGTGGGAAAATGTGTTATGGTCTGATGAAACCAAGGATGAACTTTTTGGCCATAATTCCAAAAGATATGTTTGGCACAAAAACAACACATCACATCGACAAAAGAACACCAAACCCACAGTAGAGCATGGTGGTGGCAGCATCATGCTTTGGGGCTCTTTTTCTTCAGCTGGAACAGGGGCCTTAGTCAAGGTAGAGGGAATTATGAACAGTTCCAAATACCAGTCAATATTAGCACAAAACCTTCAGGCTTCTGCTAGAAAGCTGAACATGAAGAGGAACTTCATCTTTCAGCATGACAACGACCCAAAGCATACATCCAAATCAACAAAGGAATGGCTTCACCAGAAGAAGATTAAAGTTTTGGAATGGCCCAGCCAGAGCCCAGACCTAATCTGATTGAAAATCTGTGGGGTGATCTGAAGAGGGCTGTGCACAGGAGATGCCCTCACAATCTGACAGATTTGGAGTGTTTTTGCAAAGAAGAGTGGGCAAATATTGTGAAGTCAAGATGTGCCATGCTGATAGACTCATACCCAAAGAGTGCTGTAATAAAATCAAAAGGTGCTTCAACAAAGTATTCTATTAAGGGTGTGCACACTTATGCAACCATATTATTTTATTTTTTTTTATTTTTACTTCCTTCCACCTAAAAGATTTCAGTTTGTTGCAACCTGACATTTTACCATGGGTGTGTAGACTTTTTATATCCACTGTACCTAGATTTTTATTGATTGCGTACTTGCTAGAAGGATGAGGATGTCAATTTGGACCTTACAAAAAGAGCTGACAAAATCAGTTTCCATCTTGTATTGATCTAACATCAGTAAAGGTATTTGGATTTGGATTGGTTACTATGGCTTACAGCACTTTCCATTTTCCTCCTTAGAATGTTATTTGGTAACCCTGAAATTGTTACTGTCACTTTACTTTGAATATTACTGTTAGTACCACAATTACAGTGCCCATGTGTTCCTGTAGATTTGTGTGCACGTGTGAGTGCATGCATGCAGGAGTGTACATGTATGCTGTAGAACCTGTTTTCTAGGTAGAATTCATATATATCAATATATATTTCTGTTGAAAACCTAATAAGCAGTAGGGCCACTCTTTGTCTTTAGCTTCAGTCACTCTAGGAATGCTGCCATGCAGGTGCTGAACTGTGTAATGAGGGCACTCTTCTTCAAAGAAAGCCTTCACTTCTTTTACAGAAACCTTCACTACTTCACACTCTGTTTTCCGAAATTGTATCATAATGGTTCAGAAATGTATTAATCTGGTGACTGGGGAGATCTGACTTCAAGATGACGTTCATTAACCGCTTCCCGACCGCCCACTGCATATATACGTCAGCAGAATGGCACGGGCAGGCAAAATCACGTACCTGTACGTGATCCTTTATGCCTGCCCGTGGGTCGCATGCGCGCCGCCAGCAGCGCGCTCGTGACCCGGTCGGGAGCTCCATGACCACGGCCGCGTGACCAGCGGACCCGATCGCCGCTGGTGTCCCGCGATCGGGTCACGGAGCTGAAGAACGGGGAGAGGTCTGTGTAAACAAACCTCTCCCCGCGCTTCCTACTCTGCCTGTCATTGATTGGCTGTTCCCGGTCATCGGGAAAGCCGATCAATGATGTCAGATGTCAGCCCCGCCCCCTAATGTAAAAAACACAACACACGTCACAGCCCATAACCCCTCCCCTCACCACTAGGTTAACTCTTTCACTACAACTGTCATTTATACAGGAATCAATGCATTTAAATAGCATTGATTGCTGTATAAATGACAATGGTCCCAAAAATGTGTCAAAAATGTCCGATGTGTCCGCCATAATGTCGCAGTCACAATAAAAATCGCTGATCGCCACCATTACTAGTAAAAAAAAAAATATTAATAAAAATGCTATAAAACTATCCCCTATTTTGTAAACGCTATAACTTTTGCGCAAACCAATCAATAATCGCTAATTGCGATTTTTTTTTACCAAAAATATGTAGAAGAATACGTATCGGCCTAAACTGAGGAAAAAAAAATGTTTTTTTATATATATTTTTTGGGGATATTTATTATAGCAAAAAGCAAAAAATATTGCATTGTTTTAAAAATTGTCGCTCTATTTTTGTTTATAGTGCAAAAAATAAAAACCGCAGGGGCGATCAAATACCACCAAAAGAAAGCTCTATTTGTGGGAAAAAAAGGACGCCAATTTTGTTTGGGAGCCACGTCGCACGACCGCGCAATTGTCAGTTAAGCGACGCAGTGCCGAATCGCAAAAAGGGGCCTGGTCCTTTGGCTGCCAATTGGTCCGGGGCTGAAGTGGTTAAAGTATGGAGGCTTTCTCATCCTGGAAAATGTGAAAGTTTGAGGGAACAGTGTTTGAACTATGCAGCACTTATTATTAGAGCTTAGGATTTCCATGATATGATTGCACATATATCATTATGGACCACCACCATATATATATAACAGTTGCACACAAAAAATGTGAGTTTAAAGCATCATTTATTTTTCTCCAATTATGAGCATCTCTGGATGAAGGCAATAGAGTCAAAGGTGACTCATCAGATTGTCCTACTTTTTTTTTATTGCTCAGGACATCAGCTCTTTGGCTATGTGTGTGGGCCTTGGATAAAAGCAGTTGAAATATATCCCTACAATAAATTACAGCTCACAAAGTTCTCAACATACATTTTTTGTTGAGTGGTAGAAAGGCTTTTTCAAATCTGTGGCACATTTTGGGGCTGTACTTTGTTGTTATTTAGCAACTACACTATTAACAGGGCTGCCGTTATTTGTACCACGTCCTATGTGCATCAAAAACCTTTGTTTTTTTTTAATGTTATTTAGCAACTATCATGTTCAAGTGTCTTTATGTCCTTCTCGGTAAAATGTCTCCTTGTGTCCCCTGTTCCTCATTGCCATAGCAATATATTGATGTTGGCAGTATATTTATGTTCGACATAACCTATCATAACTTTGAGACTATATTCAGTGTCAAATTTAATAATTTTGCAGTTTTGTTTGATGCACCTACAATCCTACAATTAAGGCAGTAGGCATGTTGGTTGTTTGGAGCTCTTCTGCCTAATCAAATTCTATTTGACATAATTTATTATTGACATACACTGCTGTTGTTACTTGTCAGTTTTTGTGACTTGGTTATGTCAAAGTTATCCTTTTCCATGTGTTTTCTTTTTTATTTTGGTCACCCTCTAAATGTACCAAAGAGGGTACATTTCAGGATGTACATGTACTACTTGTAGACCTTAAAGTATACCTAAACCCAGTGATTAAATTGTGATATATTGTAGCTGTGTTGATGTGGGAAAATAACTAATTAGAGGTGATAGAGAACATTGTTTTTTCTTTTATTAACAACACTGCATTTTTGCAGCAAACCAATACGAATTTTCTTAAAACGTTCTTAGGCTGAAAACTGAACCCGGAGTGCAGCCCCACATCTAAGGACGGGTAACCTGTAATATATTACATTTTTGTTCTGGTTTGGTTATCCTTTAAAGCTGATTTCCAGGTATGGCTATTTTTGTAGAGTTACATTGGTCCAGCTTGGACCAACGTAACTATGCATGTGCCATGCCTGGCCGATCCCCATGGAGGCTGGAAATCACTTTAGTAGGCACAGCAAATGACACCTGCGAATGCACCCTGCCTGCGATTCGATGTGAGAACCCCAGTAGGGGTTCCTGCGATTAACTGCAAAATTCCGCCAGGGTTCTTGCACCTAATCGCAGGCAGAGTGCATTTCCAGGTGTGAATGAACCCTTAAAGAAAAGCTGTACAGTGAAAAATATCAGGGATAGCATTGTTGACCTGGTTGCCTGTCGTCAGTACTTCCTGAGTTACTGAACGAGCGAGCAGGTTACAAAATCAGAGTGAAGTCAGATGTCCTTAACTACATACTTGTTCTAAATCAGCAGCTCAGAAAATAGCCATGAGATCAGATCATCTTTTTCATAAGGAGAGGTAAGCAATGGCAACCTTTATATTTTCTTAATATGGGTTTACTTTAACTCTTTTGCTGCCGCTGACCTAACAATTACTTTGGCAGCAGCGCCAGCATGCAAACAAACTCCCAGCAGCCATAGATGCCAGGAGTCTGTTTACTCTGTGTTGGCTTCAGTAGAATGATGGCATTATTGGTCTAATAGATTCCTATTGTCTCTTTAAAAAGAAACTGTCACCTGCACTATGCTATCACATAGACGGTTATCTGCCACCCTGTGATAGCAATAAAGTTACGTTTAAGTGAAATTCCAGCTTTAACCTTACTAGTCTTTAAAATGTCCCCTCCTAACATTTAGGATATATATATTTACCTGTTTTCCGCCCGCTCTTTTCCATGTGATCTGGCATCCCTTTGTCAGCCTGCAGCTGCAGGGGAGAGACGGGACCGCCCGGCAGGGGAGAGAAGGGACCGCCCGACAGCAAATGGGACACAGGAGCCTGTGGGTGTCACCACTTCCTAACATTCCCAGCTGTTGTCACGCGCTCTGGCCTTTTTCTTGCAGCTGCTGCTGACTTACACAGGGGATTACATGACTGGAGCGGGCTTAGAATAGGTAAGTATACACATTTTTTTTTTTAACTGGTTGGTTAGCATAGGTCTTAGGATGGGAGAGAGGACATTTTAAAGCCCCATACACACGGTCGGATTTTTGCATGGATTCGGTCCGATCGGACAATGTTGTTGAAAAATCAGACCATGTGTATGCACCATCGGACAGTGTACGTCGTATTGTCCAACGGACAAAGTCCTATCTCCTGCTGGATAGATTTTCCGACAACACGGTCCGATCACACCAAATCCGATCGTGTTTATGGTAGTCCGACCGGACAAAGTGCTACGCATGCTCAGATCACATTACAAGACCAAAGCTATTGGCTACTAGCCTCTACGTAGTCCCGTCGTAGGCAACAAACGTCACCACGTTCAGAATGATCGGATTTTCCGACAACTTTGTCTGACCGTGTGTACGCAAAACCAACATCAGACAAAGTATGACGGACATGGTCTGACGGACCTGGTCCTCGGATAATCCGCGCGTGTGTATGGGGCTTAAGACTAGTTAGGTTGAGACTGAATTCCAGTTTTAAAAATGTAAAGTATAATAAAATAAATTGAAACAACCCCTTGCCCCAATGTACACGTTAACACTCCACGTTAGGTGCACACGTGTATGAAAACAACATTTGGCCCACACATTAGGTATTTCTGCACACATTGGTGTAAGAGTGATAATTATATGGCCATCGTTCAATGTTATCTCTAAACTGATGAGCTGTAAATGCTTTTAAAGCATCACCTATGGGCAAGTTTTAGTACCAACGTTTTTTCCAATTTCACGGGGTGTCCAATTTTGAGCTTTGACATATTTGGTATCTGTAAACTCAACACAACCTATTCTTTTAGTGTTACTATTTAAAACTGGGTATTTTATTGTGTTTGTCTGCACTAAAAAATTATTTAACTGTATTTTTTTTAATGGAAAATATAAATTTGATAAGCAGCGGTACAGCTGCCACCATTTTACAGGGTCTCTGTTTTCAGAAAATATATAATGTTTTTTTTTTTTTTTAGTAATCTTCAGTCCTAAAATGTGCATTTTAACATGTGTGACAAAATTGATTCTGGCAGCGAAAGGGTTAGGTTGCTAGTGTCATGTGTTGGCAGTAGTCAAAAAATAATAAACCATAAGACCAGCCAAGTTGAAAATTTCTTCACAGTGTGATTGTCTGATTTAACATGAAGGGGATTACTGTAAGTGGCATCCTGCAGCAAAAGTAATCAGCTGAACATGCTGATCAAGGCACATTGCAAGACAGGATAATAGTTCCCATGCATTGTATGATAAGAAGTTATACACTCATAATCATTTTTTTTTTTCTTAGCAAAATATTTCAGCAGAAGAAATAGAGCATAGTCTGCTGTTATTGGTTGTATTAATGGGAGCGCATATATATATATATTTTGTAATTTCTTATAAAATATATATTACCTATACAGTAATCTTTGGCTAATAGCTGGTCACTGTAGAAAGTCTAAATGTTATCCTCATGTTGGCCTTCCTTACAACTGCCTTTGTCATGGCTGCTAGTCATATGTAAGATGCTGTATTTTAGTTGCAGGTGGGATAGAATGCCTTCCGAACTACCGAGATATAAGCCATAGGTTCTTTATCCCCTTGATTTATAGGCAAGCTTTAGTCATGTCATCACAAGATGTATGTGTGATCAATATATATCAACTCAACTGCATTGTTACTCCACAGGTTCTTTCAATTAACAGACAAAACACTTTATCTCTAGGTGTGCATACAGGAAAATACAAGTGGTTAGCTCTTTCTAATGCCTTGGATTTGGATTAGCTAACACAAATGCACAAAACATGGTCAAGATAGTATTTGAAAGGATAAGTATAATATTAACATAAAAAAATAAGGATAGCTAAAAAGCATTGTCTCATTTAGGTTTATAGTCTATCCAATGTTAGGAACTCCCTACATTTTCTCTCTTCTACATTCTTTCTTAATGGTTGTACACATGGGCTGCATATTGGGCGGCATTGGCTGGTTTAATACATTTGGCCTGCCTGTATGGCAGCCGGTCTGACAGAAGGGGCATGGCCGAAAAAAGGTCTGCCGATCGGCACCCGATCAGTGCTCTCAGCCAATGGCTGAGTGTGCTGACCAGTGTGTTCTGGTGAGGGGGGGCATCTCCCCGTCAAAACACAATAGCTCAGATTGTTAGTACAGCAGCTCCTCCTGAGCTCTTCAGTTTTTTTCATTCAGCCCGTTGGGTTGAATGAAAAAAACTACTAGTGTGTACTAGGCTTTACAGTGTTCCACCTGCAGTTACTTTCTAAAGCCCCATTCACGCAGTCATTCCTGCAGTCTGTTTTTGATCAGTGATTACCCTGATGAAAAATGGACTGTAATGTATCTATTTGGGTGGCTGGACCTGCTTCTGCCTATATTTGCCCACATCTGAGTCCATTCAGGCATCGTTGGACTGAATGGAAATGCTTACATGTACCCACCCTTTTCTGTTCCCATTGGGTGAGGTCAATAAAAGTAGACCTGGACACAAACATTCCTATAGGCAGGTCCGGCTTCTGCCTATAGGAATTACATGAGTCTGCTTTTTCTTCTTTCACAACATAAAGAAAAAAAATCACAGTGGACATGAATGTCACTATTTCTGTTCTGGTCCGACTCATCACGGCATTAATGCAGGATCCCCTTCTGAGGGCACTCATGTGAAAGGGGCCTAAAGAATAAACTGCCTATACATTTCATGTACTAATAGTTTGCAGATGATCTAACCATTGAAATATCTTTTCAGCGCTTCATATTAAATGACATATGTCTCAAGAGCTAAATATTAATATTGTCTATGATCTTAGCAGAACTGGGTGTTGGGCTGTTTTGGTACCAATACTTTTTTTGGTATAGTATATAACAGTTTTAGGGGTTAAATATAGTGTTTGGCAGAGGGTTAAGTATAGTATAGGTGGGTTATTTTAGGGTTGATGAAAAGATAGGGGTTACTTGTTAGGCTTTAATTAGGTGTTACAGCTATAGTTTAGATTAGTCTAGAAGTTTAATTTAAAGGATCAGTTTAAAGCTTAAATTCAAGTTAGTGTGAAGTGTGGGCAGGCCTTTGGCCTCCTCACAGTCTCCGAAGCTGACCCTGCTGGGAGAACACAGTGGTTATTGCTAGCAGCTATGGATAGATAGATAGATAGATAGATAGATAGATAGATAGATAGATAGATAGATAGATAGATAGATAACTAACAAGCTCCAATTTGATCACCTTACCTCTATTTTCCTATTGCAGCAGTTATGCAGGCCATTTAAATATGGTTGTGGGATACCAATCGGTATCAGAGTAAAGCCGGGTATACACGGACCAAATGTCGGGAGACATTTGCCGATTGTTGGTTCAAAATAACGACCAACATTCAGCCCGTGTGTATATCAGTCTGTCCAACAGAAGCCGGACTGTGCATGCTAGAAAGCCAGCAGCCAACCGACTTCCAAGATCCCTAATCAGAGTGTTCTGGTGGGGGAGCCGTCCCCCTGTCAGAACACAACAACTCAGCGGGGGAGATGTAAGTCACTTACTATGCGAAGTTAGTACATCGGCTCTGACCGGAGCTGGCCATAGAAATGAATAAACGGGCAAGCGCTAACAGTGGCTAGTGCTTAGGCGGGTTTACACATGTTTTTGCCACATTTACATCTTTTTGCCAAAAATAATCCTCTCCTGAACGCGATTCTTCTGCGTTCAGGAGAGGGATGTTTAACTGCCCCTAAACTCTGCTGCTCCTAAACTCTGGTAAAAGCTTAGTATGCATGGACACATTATTAATGCTTTTATTGAGTTGAGTTTAGGAGCTTTGGCAAAAACTCACGTTTTGGAGCAGCAGTGTACATGAGGCCTTAAAAGGATGGAGTATACAAATGAAAATTCAGATTTGTTATTGCAACTGAAAGCTTCAAGCTCAGAAATACAGTGCAGGACGCCTGTCCCAAGAGTTAATCTAAAGCAGTACGGGAACATCTGTATTTTTATCTGTTACCTTGTCATAATTATATTAAAATTATTATTGTCTAGAATGATTGGAAGATCTGACCTATAATAGTGCAGGAAAATGTTAGCTTTACAAATAATTATTTGCTGTAGAAAAAAATGGCAAACTGACAACCATTCCACAGAACAACAACAACAACAACAACAAGCATTCTTTATTCATTCTTAGTGAACAAGGCCGTTGCGGCTGAAACGCGTCTACCTCTGCATTACTTTTATCTTTATGGAGATATAATAAATTTGGACTGATTTAAAGAGCATGTATGGAGTTGTGGATTGTCCTTTATCCATTCATCACTTTGGCAGCTGAGCAACTGCACATCCTGCACCCGACAGCTCAGGAGGAGTTTCATTAATTTGGGGGTAGTAGCAGATTTCGTTGTTGTTTATGAACAAACATTCTTTGCCTTTTGTAGCAAGGTAATAAACTACCGTGAATTAAAAATGTGCTAATTTTTAAAACCTACCTTCAGCCAATACAAACGTATCTTCATATAAAGCCAAACTGAACCAAGTGAACCAAACTTATATTTCTTACTTAATATTTATAGGTTGTCTTCTATTAATCCCCTTCAAATAGGATGTGAAGGGGACAGAGGAAAAGAGGACACTACAGTTGGGAGCTGATGGGGTGATGTGAAGGGGGACAGAGGGCACTGCTTTTGGGGGCACAGGACACTGCTATAGGGGAAGGGGAAGGCAGAGTACTCTACAGTGGGGGGGGGGGGTGATATGACGGGGGGCAGAGGACACTGATTTAGGGGGGCACAGAACACTGCTATGGGGGCACAGTTTACTACAGTGGGGGGAGCAGAGGAAACTACAGTGGGCAAGGGGGGTTATGTGAAGGGGGGCAGGATACTGGTATGCGGCGGAAGAAGACACTACTGTATGAGGGGGACAGGGGACACTACTTTGGGAGGGATGATGTGAAGGGGGGGGGGGGAGGACACTTCTCTGGATGGGGGTGGGTGGCACAGGACATGGTGTGTTTTATTTGGAGGCTTGAAAGTTATGTATTTTTTTAAGAGTGCCCCCCCCCCTTACCCTTATGCAAATGGCTGTTAACCAGTTTGTCAATACTGCCCTTCACAGTTTCAGAAAAAAGCAGTCTGCAAGGGACAGAAAAATATGGGTGAAAAGTTATTAAACCTATCCAAATCACTTTCTGTAAATCTATCGGGCTTATATACAATACATGATACTGTTTACAGAGGGACAAAATGCATCCTGTATGACAGATGTGCAGCTTTGTGGGTGATGGCAAAAGAAGAGAACTCTCCCTCCCACTATCCACTGAACCACGAACCAATGATACTGGAGTCACTGGACCATCCCGCAGCCACCCGAACACAGCAAGAAAATCAGCTGCTTTATGATGACTTCCGATAACTAATTTGTGCTGTTTCTGTTTACCGAAAGTCAAAATTAGAGAATGTCTCTAACTACTGCTCATGGGAGTGACAACTAATTTAATATAGCCAGGATCCCAGAGTTCAGCTTCAAATTACACATACATCACTGTTACATCACGGTTACATCACAGAAGTTTGATCCACTTATGGACTTTCCTGGTTTAAATGGATTGTTAAAAAATTGTAATTCGATCAGCAGCTGTAGCGCTGATGAGTGTATTTTGACAGTCACTACTGTCAGAACACAATAGCAAAGCAGGGAGGATTCTTCTATCCACTTCTTGCTTGTGTGGATGCAGAATACATTCATTTTTTGATAGAAAAAAAAAACTTGTCATCTATGGGCAGGCTACAAGCTGATCTTTATTCTCAAAATGCTAGTTCTTTCTGATTTAACCACCACTATTCTGATACAGAACCTGACTAAAGCTGGCTATACACGTATACACGGTTCAGCAGGAACCAGATACATTTTTGTACATGTGTAGCCCTGTCTGTTCAACAGAAGCTGGTCTAACGACTGGCTTCTGTCAAATGGTCCTGCTGGAAAATCAGCATTCGATCAGCTGCTGCCGCCAATGGCTGCAACTCTGATTTGTGTATTCTGAAAGTGGAGGGGTCACCGCTGTCAGAATACAATAGCGCAGCATGGTAGATCCCTGCATCCACATCACTTGTGCGGATATACAGATCTGTGAGTTTTTTTTTGTTCTTGAACAAAAAAAACTCTGCGTGTACACCCAGTTTTAGGACAGCTGCTAGTGTTTCAGACTTGTAAGGATGTCTGCTTTGAGAGTTACACACCATAGACTCTAAAAGGCTAACACTTCTCTGGGTCATACAATATGGATAGACGACTAGGGGACAAGACTTGCTTTTCTTTGTTTGTACAGGGAGAAGGATGTTAACTGCTGCCAAATCCTGTTTGAGACCTAATTAACTGACTTTGATGTTGAATAAATTAATCCGTCAATTTGTCAGTTGTATGGACACCATTTGTGCTGAACTTTCATGATTAATTACATGAGACATAATCCTCTACTTCTGGCAGGTTGGTCATATCATCCCTTTGGAACTTGCTTCTTTTTAGGGTTATTGTCTATGGAAATCCTAATTGGTAGAAGCTAGAGACCTCCAAGAATTTAAAAATTCTACACAGCTTTTGTGACAACTATTTGAACGTTCACTTTAATGACAACTCCCCAACTTTGATGATTACACTTTGTTTTGTATTGGAAAAAAAAATGCATTGCCCCGTCTGTGCCATGAAAAGTGACTTTACCCAATAATTTCATCTTTTGAAGCGCAACATTGTCCTCAGCATTCGCATTGGGAAATAATTTGTTATTTAAGCGCTCTACACATGCTGTTTGTTGATGTGCTTATATATCGATTTTCCGTGCAGAATATGGCTAAACTGATCGATACTTGTACACAGGTACTTTACAGTGTTTAGCATGGAGCGTTGGTAATTTCTCAGTGATGAGAAATATGCTCCTTTATAGCGACCAGTACTTTACAAAACAAAGACGTAGGCATGACACGTGACAGCCAAATGCATTTGAATGAATTGGTGATATTTATGTCTATAGCAATCTTAGGCATGGTGCATGATTAATAGGGCACCTTCTGAGACATATTTGCATTTTGTATGATGCCTTTCTTGTTTATTCAGCGAGGATCTAAAATTGTTGTGTGCTGTTCAGGGTTTTCCTGTCACAGTAGCTTTATAGCATGAACCAGCTGTTCACAGCTTACCAATTTTAACCACAACTCCAGCTAAAGTTATTTTTTTTTTTTCATTTTGGTTACAGTAGGGAAGGGTTAGAACTTTTAATGCTGTCAAGAAGTCATGGGAAATTTCTCAGAGACAAAAAGAAAAAATAAGGATGCGATTTTAGTATGGCGAGGAAGGGTTAAAACTTCTGACAGTGTGTAATTTCTGTCCATACAATCCTATGCTGGTGAAAACATACCCCCTGTTTTCTTGTATGGTTGTTGGGAGGGACAGGAAGTGAGGGAAAATCTCCCCAGCGGGGGTCACAGATGGAAACGCAAATCTGAGCAAAATTTTAACTCTTCACCACCATCCAAAAAAAAACTAAAACTTGGTTGGAGTTATTTTAAAAAATTAAGTTCCACACCACAATGTTTCAATATTATTGGTTTGCACAGGATCATTAAAGACTGGTAATACTGTATGGTTCCTCCCAAAGATGGTTTTGTTGCATGATGCAACTTGTTGAGCCCTGGACTGTGGTACACCCATGTGATGGAATCCTGTCCCTGAAGACCTCTTAGGGCATATGCCCACCGAAGGGGCAAAAACTACTGGGAGCAGCATGCTCCCTGCATATATCCCTTATTGGGGAATGCCTTTCACCTTAACCAGGACACTGTTCTACCAGCTCTCTGTCTTACTTCTAAACATCCTAAGGAGATTTCTATCCATTGTCTGGAATGGTACATGCTGTTTAATGCTATCTATTAGCTACAGCTCCCTTTTGACAGTCTGACTTTCTGTTTGTCACTCCTGAAGGTCTTCACAGGTGGCAGCCCACTTCTCGTTCCACCATTGCTAGGTGGATTTGGCAATTCATTGTAGAGCTTCATGGTCTGTTCAGCATCAGTCATCTGTTTTTCAGATTTGCAAGGCTGCCACCTGGTCTTCTATTTACACTTTTTTAAAACTTTACCAGGTGGATGTTTAGGTTTCATCTGTTTCCAGCTTTGGTTCTTCAGGCAGCTCTGTAGGCTCTTTTGAGCCGCCTCTGTTAACCTGTGTGTTTTTGTGGTTTGGTCAGTCTCTCCTTTGATGTGTTGCCCACCGCTCAGTTGGACTGGTTTTGGACATCCCTATGTATGTACCTGAATCGTCTTCCTGTGTCCTGTTCATTTTCTATGATTAAGAAAATAAGATTTTTAACTTACAGTAAAATCCCTTTTTTTACATTATGGGACACAGGTCCCTCTCCTCTGATCCACTCCTACTATTACTTGGTAACACAACTGTGGCATGCTGGGAGTGGGAGGGGTTATACCTAACTGTTCAAACAACTTTGTTGTGTCCAATATCTTAAAGGCCATAGCATAACCCTATGTACTTGAATACTTAACCTGTGTCCCATAACATACTCCCAAGATTTTGCAGTCAGAAATCTTATTACTGCAGTCTCTTTTGGTGAACAGCTAAAGTAGCTTACCCCCCAACAAAAAAGCATAAGACATTCAGGAGGAAGGGGGATAGAAGAAGAGACTTTTGCTGCCTGTTTAAATAAAGCTCCTGTCAAATAAACTGAAGAACCTATACTGACATGCTTTTCTCAAGGTAATAAAACTAAATAAGAACCCTAGGTTATTATGTGAGGTTTTTGAGCTCAGAATAGCTGCTGGTTTCCAGAGAACCTGTCAATGCAATACATGATTTAACTACTTTGACAGAGTAGTTTGGTGATGAGCGTGAAGGGGTTAATTATAGCCCAGTACCAGGAACAGTAATTTCAGATTGTAAACTCTCATGAAGAGTCCTGCTATGCCATTTATGCCAGTCTGCATGTCTGTGAACCATGGTAGCATAATATATTAATAAACATTGTCCTGTTTAGTGCCTGGAGTATCCACAGACACGGTACAGCTATTCTTGTCTGGACTGCTGAAAACAGCCTCATAACAGTGCAAACAAAGACATATACCATTGGTAGTAGTTTCTTTTGTGAGGTGCAAATTTTAGTTCATAAAATGTACATTTCTTTGCTAGCAAAGTGTAAAGTAGGATATCTCTCCTTGGTTATGCGGGGGGGGGGGGTATATATGCACGACTAGTTGGTTATAAAATTCTGATGTTTTGCGGTAGTAAACATCTCACTGTAGCAAAGGAACAAAGACTACCAGCCATTATGCTAATTACATTGTACCCTAAATTTATATAAACAAAGAAGGGGAGGGATTAGAATGTGTGTGGACAAAAATTTGGTCTGTCCGACCTGGATTGAGAACAAATAAAGAAAACCCGGTGCCCAAAGGCACGGTTAGAAACCCCAAAGGGTCTATTATAGACAGACCAAATAATTAAATATAAAAAGTATAAATTTATTTTCATATAACTATAATACACATATAAATCAATACATAAAAGCAGTATCTGATACCCAATTTGTACAATTGTATGAGCTGACCACTGTCCTGGTGCAGAGATCAGAGAATTTTTGTATATCTTGCAATTGCTATAACATTCATACTAATCATTGTATACTAATATTGTACTATTTGCTTTCTTGTTAAAAAAAAATATATATATTGTACTATTTGCACATTTTCTCTAAATCTGTACCCATCTGAACCAAATTAACCTCTGAAGAAGGACGTTTAGTCCATAACATGTAAGGTGCATTACATCTGTATTGCTCATCACTAGTCCATCCCGCACCAGAACAGTGGTCAGCTTATACAATTGTACAAATTGGGTATCAGATACTGCTTTTATGTATTGATTTATATGTGTATTATTGTTATATGAAAATAAATTTATACCTTTAATACTTAATGTTTTGGTCTGTCTATAATTGAACTTTAGGGGTTTCTAACTGTGCCTTTGGGCACCAGGTTTTCTATATAAATTGATATAATGGCTCCTCAGAAAAAAAGAATTTGCTTGCTGTTGGTCTGTAAAAATATACCATTGTAAGCATTTTGATGAACATTACAAACAAACGGCAACTGCCCAAACCTATAAATGGCCTTAACAGCAAGAGCACATGGAAGGGGCGACACCATGTCAAACAAAAGCAAAGGAAAAATCCCAGCTCAACTTACCAGCCAGCCTGCAACAAACCAAATTTCCTGTCTAACAGTTCACGTCAAAGACAGGGGTTTAGCATGCACATGTTTGCAAATACATCTTATCTGCAGAGGCCACTATAAGACACCCCAGTATTATCTGCAGTCCTAACTCTATAAATATTTAGAGCCTCCATAGTAGGATCGTATATATAGTAATGGATACATTGAGGACAGTGTTGCCTGGAGGGAGCCAACTCCTCCTTAAAGTCACAGGGGCACAAGGG
Source organism: Lithobates sylvaticus (assembly GCA_028564925.1). Classification (NCBI taxonomy): domain Eukaryota; kingdom Metazoa; phylum Chordata; class Amphibia; order Anura; family Ranidae; genus Lithobates; species Lithobates sylvaticus. The sequence continues at coordinate 262,044,475 of CM053028.1, forward strand.
ACACCCAACAAATAGCACAATCGCAGCAAAGGTTGCACTTTCATTCAAATTGAGGGCCATAGAGTTCAATGTTAACCCTTGAAAGTCACATGAAAGTCATACCTGAATGTTAAACAATGCAACAGTGGTACAACAATTGTCTATTCTCACTGGTCAAAGCCAAAATCGTATATCAGAGTTGCACCCATCCAAAGTTGCACTCCAAATGTCGGCTCAACTTTGGAGTGAATACAAGTGTGAATGCAGCCTTATGCAAATGTTAAAAGTATATTAAAATTTGCGAAACTTGACACAACAGACAAAATAATAGAGCTACAGTTAGATATCTTGCCAGTATTTACACATAAAATCTACCCCAGCTGTCCATAGGGAAATATTGTAAAAGGGCTTCTCCAATGCGTTTTGTGGGACAGAGCCTGTTTCCTCAGGGAGAACTGGCATTAGTATATAAGTTTGCAAACAAACAAAACAGGTTGAGCAACAAGCAGGCTCATATTAGGCAAAAGTGAGTGAAAACCTCTGATTACATCTTTTCGGAAAAACATCAGGCATTACCTGCAATAGAAGCTCCCACTGAATGCAGTTAATACATAGTATGTAGGACTGTGAGGGTAAGAAAGGCTCGACCAGGCTAGAGATTGGAGCCTTACAGGATGATGCCAAAAGAGTTGCAAACTCCCTAGAGGAAGAAAAATTTAGGAAAAATAATAACAAAATACAGGATCTTAGGCCCCTTTCACATGGGGCTGTCCATTTTTACTCCTCCGCTTGCTCAGCGGGGATCGCTCCGTTAATCCCATCTGAGCCGGCGAATGACAAGTCCGTCTCTGCACACTGTGCAGGGATGGACCTGTCAGAGCTCCGCTCTCCTCTATGGGGGGGATCGGATGATTATGGATCCGCCAGACAGATGGAAATTAGGACATATATCCGTTTGGATTTTGCAGAGCGGATCGGATCGGGGCGGATTAGATGTCAGCGCATATCTCACCGGTGACATCAGCTGCTCCATAGAGGTGTATAGAGCGACCGTTCAGGTCCGCCTGAAAAAACTGACAGGCGGATCTGAACGGTCCGCCTGTGTGAAAGGGGCTTACTTAAGAGCAAAGAAGGAACAAAAAAAGGGTGTTAATTACTAATAGGGGTGCAACGGATCGTCACCGATCCGTGATCCGAACGGGTCACCCAGTTCGGCACGGCACATGCTGCGATCCGCGGAGCACTCCGCGGCCTCTGCCTTAGGAAAGGCGGCGGCCATCTTGGTGCACCCGTCGGCCATTTACAATGTGATTGCTCTGTCAAATGATGGAGCAATCACTTGTAAACAAACCGGCCTCATGATGACGCAGATTCCTCTCTCTGATCTGTACAGTGGAGGGGAGAGATCGAATGGCAGCAGCGCTGTGGGCTGGATCTGTAGTGCCCACAGCGCTGCTCTGTGACAATTGCAGTCACAGCCATCCATGCTCAGCCATCCCTCCATACTCTGCCAATACCCGGCCATGCTCTGCCATACCCTGCCAATACTCTGCCCTACCCTGCCAATACTCTGCCATACTCTGCAAGTCCCTGCCAATACTCTGCAATACCCAGCCAATATTCTGCAATACCCAGCCAATACTCTGCCATAACCAGCCAATACTCTGCCATACCCAGCCAATACTCTGCAATACCCAGCCAATACTCTGCCATACCCAGCCAATACACTGCCATACCCAGCCAATACTCTGCCATACCCTGCCAATACTCTGCCATACCCAGCCAATACTCTGCCATTACTCTGCAATACCCTGCCAATACTCTGCCATACCCAGCCAATACTCTGCCAATACTCTGCCATACCCAGCCAATACTCTGCCAATACCCTGCCAATACTCTGCAAATACCCTGCCAATACTCTGCCTATACTCTGCCAATACCCTGCCAATACTCTGCAATACTCTGCCATACCCAGCCAATACCCTGCCAATACTCTGAAATACCCTGCCAATACTCTGCAATACCCTGCCAATACTCTGCCAATACTGTGCAATACCCTGCCAATACTGTGCAATACCCTGCAATACCCTGCCAATACCCTTCCAATACCCTGCCAAGACTCTGCAATACCCAGCCAATACTCTGCCATACCCAGCCAATACTCTGCCAATACCCAGTTAATACTCTGCCAATACTCTGCAATACCCTGCCAATACTCTGCAATACCCTGCCAATAATCTGCAATACCCTGCCAATACTCTGCAATACCCTGCCAATACCCTTCCAATACCCTGCAATACCCAGCCAATACTCTGAAATACCCAGCCAATACTCTGCCATACCCTGCCAATACTCTGCCCTACCCTGCCATACTCTGCAATTCCCTGCCAATACTCTGCAATACCCAGCCAATACTCTGCAATACCCAGCCAATACTCTGCCATAACCAGCCAATACTCTGCCATACCCAGCCAATACTCTGCCATACCCAGCCAATACTCTGCCATACCCTGCCAATACTCTGCCATACCCAGCCAATACTCTGCCATTACTCTGCAATACCCTGCCAATACTCTGCCATACCCAGCCAATACTCTGCCATACCCAGCCAATACTCTGCCAATACCCTGCCAATACTCTGCAAATACCCTGCCAATACTCTGCAATACCCAGCCAATACTCTGCCATACCCAGCCAATACCCTGCCAATACTCTGAAATACCCTGCCAATACTCTGCAATACCCTGCCAATACTCTGCCAATACTGTGCAATACCCTGCCAATACTGTGCAATACCCTGCCAATACCCTTCCAATACCCTGCCAAGACTCTGCAATACCCAGCCAATACTCTGCCATACCCAGCCAATACTCTGCCAATACCCAGTTAATACTCTGCCAATACTCTGCAATACCCTGCCAATACTCTGCAATACCCTGCCAATACTCTGCAATACCCTGCCAATAATCTGCAATACCCTGCCAATACTCTGCAATACCCTGCCAATACCCTTCCAATACCCTGCAATACCCAGCCAATACTCTGAAATACCCAGCCAATACTCTGCCAATACTCTGCCAATACTCTGCCAATACTCTGCCAATACCCAGCCATACTCGCGATACCCAGCCGTACCCAGCCATACTCAGCCAATATTACAGTGGGGGAGATGACGTAGATATTACAGTGGGGGAGATGTATATTACAGTGGGGAGATTGTGGATATTACAGTGGGGACTATATGGTGGTGGAATTTTCACAGGTTTTTGCAAATTCAATTATTATTTGCTAATCCGAAAAATGATCCGATCCGTGACTCTGATCCGAGGAACGATCCGATCCGTGAGTTTTTTCATCCGTGGCACCCCTTATTACTAATATATACTATCTTGGGACTATCCCCACCAAGATAGTATATATTAGAAAATAGCCCCTTATTTTTGAATCCATCACATCTGAGGTTGGATAAGCCGCACTATATAACATTTTTGGGTTTAAATACATTTTAATTATTCGTACCTCTGAGGTGCTAAGAACAATACATTTTGTTTGGTAGATATAAATCTATATAACAAATAACTTCCATTTCAGAAAGGCACAAGGAAAACTGATTCTTTTTTTTTTTACTTTTTATAGCCTACAGTGCATGATATATAAAACAGTATGCGATATGTAGCCATTTGTCATTAAATGTAATGATTTTTAATATGGCCAGCGCTTTGTAGTTGACTGAATGACTGACTGATGATAGCAGCTTAGGAGCCAATGCCCCATATTTCATGTTAGGAACACATTTCATTCTTAATACAATTCCATTTAATTTTGCATTGTTATTAACTTGCTTGAAGGTTGGAGATTAGGACGTGACCTCCTTCTTACCCATTTAAGTGATGTGCAGCGCCAGACTGTGTTTGATGTTTATGACATGCGCCTTTCTCTTGGCTTCTCTCACTGAGCACTTCGCTGTGTCCTAAGAGATGTATTCTGTAGAAGTATTTCACAGAATAGCTAATCAGGCCCATATTTGTTAAAACAGCAGCAAACATTATGCTTGGGCCTAGTTGATTTCTGGACGGCAGTGGATATACCACCGAGTCGGAAAAGTCATGCATTGTTTTGAAAAAGATGAGGCCATAATATTCTTAGAATCAACTGACAAGGGAACTCCTTGAAAGTAATAATAAAAAAAGAAAAGGCGGCAGAGTGGCTCTTTGTTGTGTTTCCGGAGGGTAAATCTACTCTTCTTTCATTTCTTCCATTAAAGGGGGGGGGGGGGGGGACTCGATTGTGCCTGCTCAAACAGCAGCTTTGTGCTAATGTGTTTCCGCGCAGATTTGCCAGCCAACCCCCTGACCTTTTCGGCAGCAGGCCAGTTCTGCCACAACAACTGTTCCTTAAATAATCTCAGCGAGTGAAGTCAGCTTTTGCCTCCATTACTGTGCGGATGTGACAGCGTCTTTCCTGTGCTATGTGCTAATGCATATAATAAAATCATTTTTACAGTCGTGACAAAGCAGTTGTCTGTTAGGATTCGTGTCTTCTTGATCACTTCAGCATTGCTGTCACAAGGAAGATTTACACTGCGCAGTTACCATTCTAAAGTACGATCAAAAATGACAGTATGAGCCTGCTGGCAGAGGAAATGTGTCTTACTAGTACACACTATACTTATACTGTATTCAGTAGATGGCTTCTACAAATGTCCGAGTGCTGCTTAGAAGGGCTAGTTTTTCCTGCAGTAATCAATAAGTATGCATCTTAGTGACATTTCATTAATCGATTGTGACACTGCCTGGAGCAAAATTATCCTCTTAAGAATGCAAGCAATATTGGTGCTCAGTTGAGATGTACAGTTAGTAAGGTGACACGTTATAAATGACTTACATACACATTTAATTGTTTAAAGTGGTTGTAAACCTCAGTCGTGAAATTTGAACAAAGCGACTCCCTCTATAGTGTGTACTTGTCTCAGTTAAGAGCACTAAAAGGCTGTACACACGATCAGAAAATCGTCCAAAAAAATTGATCAATAATCTGATCGTTAGTACACAGCTCTTGTCTGAAACTTTCCGAAGGGACAAACATGAACATTTTTATCATACGATACCAGATCGTACGATTTTTGTTTAACCACTTCGCATCCGGCCGTGCCAAATCCCGGGAGGCCGTCATATGACGGCCTCCCCTTTCCTCGTTCCCTGTGCGCGCTCACAAGCGCGCAGCAGGGAAATTCTGTGTTGGCCGTGTCCCTCGGACACGGCCAATCACAGATCGCTGTAAACGGCCAATAACAGCGGCCGTTTACAGTGCGATCGCCCTGGCCAATGAGAGATGATCTCATATGTAAACATATGAGATCATCTCTCAGCGCCGCTCCTCCTCCTCACACAGAGACAGCGTGTGAGGAGGGGGAGATGAACGGCTGCAGCGCCGTAAGTTTTTTTTTAAAAAATAAATAAATAAATAAAGTGCCATCCCAGTGCCATCTGCCAGATCAATCCCCAGTGCCATCTGCCAGATCCATCCCCAGTGCCATCTGCCAGATCCATCCCCAGTGCCATCTGCCAGATCCATCCCCAGTGCCATCTGCCAGATCCATCCCCAGTGCCATCTGCCAGATCCATCCCCAGTGCCATCTGCCAGATCCATCCCCAGTGCCATCTGCCAGTGCCATCCCCAGTGCCATCTGCCAGTGCCATCCCCAGTGCCATCTGCCAGTGCCATCCCCAGTGCCATCTGCCAGTGCCATCCCCAGTGCCATCTGCCAGATCCATCCCCAGTGCCATCTGCCAGTGCCATCCCCAGTGCCATCTGCCAGATCCATCCCCAGTGCCATCCCCAGTGCCATCTGCCAGTGCCATCCCCAGTGCCATCTGTCATCAGTGCCATCTGTCATCAGTGCCACATATTAGTGCCATCTGTCATCAGTGCCACCTGTCAGTGTCACGTGCCATCTGTTATCAGTGTCACCTGTCATCAATGCCACGTATCAGTGCCATCTGTCATCAGTGCCACGTATTAGTGCCGTCTGTCATCAGTGCCACGTATTAGTGCCATCTCGCATCAGTGCCACGTATTAGTGCCATCTCGCATCAGTGCCACATATTAGTGCCACGTGATATCAGTGCCATGTATGAGTGCCATCTCTCATCAGTGCCACATATTAGTGCCATCTGTCATCAGTGTCACGTGTCATCAGTGCCCCGTATTAGTACCATCTGTCATCAGTGCCACGTCAGTGTCACGTGTCATCAGTGCCACGTCATTGTCACGTGTCATCAGTGCCACGTCAGTGTCACGTGTCATCAGTGCCACGTCAGTGTCACGTGTCATTGTCCTGGTGCTCCAGGGCCTTCAAAAGTGTAATAGGTAGTCAACACTTTAGATGTGTAATTTATGCTCCCAGAACACGTGATGGCGCTCCCTGCATGTTGGGCCTCTCTATGTGGCCAGGCTGTGGAAAAGTCCCACATATGTGGTATCGTAATAATCAGGAGGAGTAGCAGAATTTATTTTGGGGTGTCATTTGTGGTATACACATGCCATGTGAGAGAAATAACCTATTACAATGACAATTTTGTAGAAAAAAAATTAAAAATAAAAAAATAATTCATTTTGCAAAGAATTGTGGGAAAAAATGACAACATCAAAAAGCTCACCACGCCTCTTACTAAATACCTTGGAATGTCTACTTTCAAAAAAGGGGTCATTTGGGGGGTATTTGTACTTTCCTGGCTTGTTCGGGTCACAAGAAATGAGATAGGCCACCAGTACATCAGATGTGATCAATTTTGTATGATTCGCACCACAGTTTGTAGAGTCTGTAACTTTCACAAAGGCCAAATAATATCCGCTAAATTTGGGTTATTTTTACCAAAGATATGTGGCAGTATAAATTGTGGCCAAAATTTATGAAGAAAAATTAATAATTTGCTAAATTTTATCACAGAAACAAAGAAAAAATGCGTTTTTTTTCAAAATTTTCGGTCTTTTTTCAATTATAGCGCAAAAAATAAAAAACCCAGAGGTGATCAAATACCACCAAAAGAAAGCTCTATTTGTGGGAAAAAAAGGACAAAAAATTCATTTGGGTACAGTGTTGCATGACTGAGTAATTGTCAGTCAAAGCGTGAGAGCACCGAAAGCTGAAAATTGGTCTGGATGGGAGGGGGGTGTTGGTGCCTGGTAGGCAAGTGGTTAAGCAGTACAGTTATCGGTCTTCAGTAACCTCCTCATTTTTGATCTGGAGACTAGCATGCAAAAAAAAAAAACGGAATATCTTTCATCCGATAATCTCATCGTGTGTGCTAGGCTCAGGGTGGATAACAATCGATTTTTTTTTTTTTTTTTTTTTATCAGATTTTTTTTTGTTTAACCACTTGCCTAGCAGGCAGGAACACCCCCTTCCTGCCCAAGCCATTTTTTAGCTTTCAGCGCTGTCGCACTTTGAATGACAGTTGCGCAGTCAAGCAACGCTGTACCCAAATTACATTTTTATAATTTTTTTCCCACAAATAGAGCTTTCTTTTGGTGGTATTTGATCACATCTGCGTTTTTTATTTCTTGCGCTATAAACAAAAGAAGAGGGACAAGTTTGAAAAAACACAATATTTTTTTACTTTTTGCTATAATAAATATCCAATTGTTTTTTTTTTTTTTTAAACAAATTTTTTCCTCATTTTAGGCCGATGCGTATTCTTCTACATATTTTTGGTAAAAAAAACGCAATAAGCGTATATTGATTGGTTTGCGCAAAAGTTATAGCGTTTACAAAATAGGGGATAGATTTATAGCATTTTTTTTTTTTTTATTTTTTTTTTACTAGTAATGGCGGCGATCTGCGATTTTTATCATGACTGCGATATTGCGGCGGACATATCGGACACTTTTGACACATTTTTGGGGCTAACATCAACAACGATCCGTGCTATAAAAAAGCATTGATTACTGTGTAAATGTGACTGGCAGGGAAGGGGTTGCATCGGTTCCCCAGCGGCGTGTGCGCCCCCTAGTGGCGCAAATGAAATCACATCATATGACGGCGTCCCAGAACAAGAGCTGCTTCGTCCCGCTGCCATATGACAGTGGGCGGGCAGCAGGTGGTTAAATCAGATCTTTGTGATTTCAATCGATTTTTTTGATTTTTATAAAATTTATTTTAATAAAATGCTTTTGAGGTAAAAAGCTATATAAGGATAGTTTTCTATTTAAAAAACATTAATGATTTAGTTTATTCAGCATGAAATGGAGCTTAGTTATGTAGCATAAGGCTGTATATTGTGCAATATTTACATTTTTGGTAAAATCCTTCAATGAATCCAAGCTCTGCAAGCTGAGATAACATGCACTGCATGGATGCATTCACACAATTTCACAGTAACCATGAGATAAAAATAAGTTCAGGAATATTCCTTTATCCTATTGTTTTGCAAATCTATGTACACTGCAAACTGTATGATTGAATCGGTTCTGATATCGCTGTTTTACTAACCTGACAGCTTATTATTCTAAAAAGGAAACCTTCCTTTTGTTTGCAAATAATAAAGATTCTAACTACCAGCAAGAATAAGTCCTTACATTTAAAGAGCACCTGTCATTTCAGATCCATCATGGCAGCGCCTTTTAGTGGGCATCCACTCACCTGCTGCCGCCATGTCCCTCACCTTGTTGTGTCACTGCTGCATCACCAGCCGTCCCATTAAAGTGAATGGGACTGTCGGTGAGTCAATAGCGGGTCAGAGGAGGAGCCTCCGCAGGACAGAGATGACAGTTGCTCTTTAAAAATGATGATTTAAATCGAGTTGATTTAAATCAAGCCTTTTTACTTGTGATTTAATCAACTTGATTTAAATCAAATCAACCCTGGCTAGGAGTAAGTGCCATTTCTGTCTGCTGCTTTGTTCCTCTGCTATCAGCATGACTTACTTCTCAGAAGTTTTCCTGACACTAAAGCCCCATACACACGGGCCGAATGTCGGGAGACAACAGCAGGTTAAAAAAAACATGTGTGTATGACAGTCTGTCCGACAGGGCCAGCTTCTGTCGGACGTGCATGCCAATCTGCAAAAAAAGAAAATGCAGGGCAGCAGTCTCTTCACTATGCTCAGGTATGAATGGAGCCTTAAAGTGTTACTAAACCCACAACAGTAAAATCTTCATATGCAGTAAAGCATGCTTGTTATACTCACTGTGGAACCTAAGGGGTTTATCCTCTGCATTGTGTAAAAAGGCTGTTTGATTCTGTCTTCTCTGATCCTCCTCTCCTTCCACTGTCCCCTGATAATTTCCTGATAACACAGAGTCTATGGAGTCAGGCTGCACATGCTCAGTTTGGTATGCATTGCTACAGAGGTTTTTTTTTCTCGGGAGGATGCATGTGATCAGCACAGAGCCAATCAGCACTGTCCAGACTGAGAGTCGGGGGACTTGCAGTCTCATAGGACAGTCAGAAAACTCCTCCTATAAGACAAGAAGTCACAAGACTGCTCTAACTGCTGATGAGAAAGGGTATTTAGCAGTTTATATTTACTAGGATAATTGCATTTCCATGTTCTGTGTACTGTGGGGAACCAGATATAGTGAATGCAGGGTCCTGGGTTTAGTAACACTTTATATGTGCAGGTTCTTCACCTATTTATTGCTCACTAATTTTCACTTGTATCAGCCCACATTGAGCAAATCAGCCTGAATGTAGCAAAGGTACCTGCTTATGCTTCTATTTGTCATCTATTATAATTGTTTTGAATAGTGTTCCACTTAAAAACATTGAAATAATTCAAAACCAATGCACTTTCTCTACACGTTGTCAAAAAGGTGCAATTCATTTTTGACAAATGTTTATAGAATTCATTTCAGTAATTTGTATGGCTGCATAATTTGTCAGGCTTTATACTGATCCACAGTGTACCCACTTTGCGGCGCTCCAATTGGTGCAAACCAAGCTCAGCTGCTGTACACGTTTTTTTTTTGTTTTGTTTTTTGTCCAGCTTATTCATGCTGTAGTCATGGAAAGGTCATAGTCTGCATGTGTAACTAATAAGAAGCATCTGCTCTCAGAGCTGATTTCCTAATACCGGTAACTGAAATTTATTGCAATTGAGTATTCTGCTCTGAATATTTTAAACAAAAATTGGTCAATTGAAAAAAAAAAAAAAATCACAAGCTAGGAGTTGATTGTATCCCTGATAAACAGACAGCAACATAAGGTATACTACTCAACTAGTATAGGAACCATAAAAATTATTTAGTACACATGATTTTAAATAAATGGGTAGCTATATCTATCACAGATCATGCACCTGTCTTGCAGTCCATCAGCAAAGAGAGTTAAGTGCAGTCTGGCTTTATTTTGATTTATTAAGGCACCATTTTCATTTGGCAAACACTTCTGGAAAGAAATACATTTATATTTTAGGCACCTCCATTAGATTACTGTTAAAGCCACTGGCATTTGGCATTTATTATTTACTATTTCAGAATGACAAAGGTCCTAAATGAAATTTAGTTTGCAAAGCATTATGCATTGTAAATAATTTCCATGCTTCTCTTTAAAAAAAAAAAGAAAAAGGGTTTTACTATTTTTTTTTTATCTTGTTGTATCTTAAAGAGGAAGTAAACCCTCTTAGAAAAAACGTAATAAAAAAAACCTGCAAGACAAAGGCATAATTAGCTAGTATGCATAGCATACTAGCTAATTATGTATCACTTACCTGAGATCGAAGCCCCGGCATCGGTCCTCTTCTCCCCCTCCAACCGCCGACATGTTCTCCCGGAGTGACTTCCGGGTATCGCGGCTCCGGCGCTGTGATTTGCCAGAGCCGCGATGCCGTCACTCCGCGCATGCGCACGAGAGTGGCACAGTACAACTGAAGCATCGGCATATAGCGCCGTTGCTTCAGTTGTCGCAAGTGCGCATGTGCCGCATGACGTCGGCACATGCAAATACAGGTATATCTCCTAAACCGTGCAGGTTTAGGAGATATCCTTGTTAGCTACAGGTAAGCCTAAATATAGGCTTACCTGTAACCTAAAGTTGTAAACGAGGGTTTACAACCACTTTAATGTGCCTGATCTCCTGCAGCCCCTTTCTAACCACATCTGTCTGCAGATCATTTCTCAAGGAGGGTTTCCTAATGATAAAAACACAACATGCATCAACATGGACGGATATAGTCTGTGATAACACAGGAGAACAATTGGGAGACAGGGACAGAGCGTTGTCACTGCCTGTACAAGCACCTTAAAGGAGAAGTTCAGCCTGTTCTCGTTTGGCTGGGCTTCTCCTATGGGTCACAGGAGTGCAATTCGTTTTGCACTCCTGTGTCCCGTTTTCAGCAGAGACCGGACTGAAGGCCACTCTCTGCTGACGTCACCAATATAAGTCCAGGCACCGCGTCATCACGACAATAAAGTCTGGATTTACTAGGTGCCTGTACTGATACCTGTCTCAGCCTCTCAGCGAGCCGCTGAGAGCCTGAGCCGGGTGCTCCCTGCCCCTGCACAGCTCAGCGCTCCAGTGAGCGAGGAGGGAGAGGAGAGCTGCTGATTGACAGGCAGCAGCTTTCTGCTCGGGGAGTTGTGAGAACCGAGCCATTGCGATGTTCAATCGCTCGGTTCTCAGTGCAGAGGCGCCGGGGGCATCGGACCGATGTTGCATCCACCTACGTAGGTATAATGGAGGGAAAAAAAACAAACCCATACTTCTCTTTTAATGGCATTGTTATTTTAATTAAGTTGATTTAAAAGTATTGAGAATTACTTTTTAGATTACATTAACAGGTAAAGTTTATATCAGATTTTAGTGATTGTGATTACCATTACTTTAAGGAAATACCCAGATGGCAATAAAAGGTTTGCTAGGATAGTTAGTTAATACCTGGTTACAGAAATGACATGCTTGCAATTCCTGTGCTATATAGAGACCATTATGCACATAAAACAATGTAATATGTAATTATTTAAAGTAACCATTCTTTTGAAGTCATACATTGCCTCTTTCACACTGCAGCCTTACAGGCATTTTATTTATTTTTTTGAGAATGTAAACATCTGCAATGCCTAAAAAACTTAAATGAAATCAAAACAGTCAAAACCGCATATGATCAACTAATCAAATACAAATAACTTAAGTGCCATAGTGTTTATCTGCATCATTCAAAAAGTACATCAATAAAGAAGTGCATCAGTAACTTAAATGCCACGTACACTTGATCGGACTATCCCGTGGGATTGTCTGCCGGACTAGAGTCGGACTTGCCCCACACACGGAGTAAAGTCCGTTCATTTAGAATGTGACTCCAGGTAGATAGGACAAGTCCATGCCGCCGTCTCGATAGACATCTCGCTAGCCCCGTCACCTGGTATGGATTTAAAGGGGAATCCCTACGCCAAAAAAAAAACGGGGTGGGGGTCCCCCCCAAATCCATATCAGACCCTTATCCGAGCACGCAGCCTGGCCGGTCAGGAAAGGGGGTGGGGACGAGCGAGCACCCCCCCCTCCTGAGCCGTACCAGGCCGCGTGCCCTGAACATGGGGGTGCCCTGGGGAAAGGGGGACCCTGCGGCCCCCCACCCCAAAGCACCTTGTCCCCATGTTGATGAGAACAAGGGCCTCTTCCTGACAACCCTGGCCGTTGGTTGTCGGGGTCTACGGGCGGGGGGCTTATCGGAATCCGGTAGCCCCCTTTAATAAGGGGGCCCCCAGTTACCGGCCCCCCACCCTATGTGAATGAGTATGGGGTACGATGTACCCCTACCCATTCACCTAAGGGAAAAAAGTGTGAATAAAAAAACACAACACAAGTTTTTAAAATACTTTATTACACAGCTCCGTGGGTCTTCTTCCATCTTGGGGGGTCTTCTCGCCCGGACTCCTCCGCTATCTTCTGCTCTTTTACTAGCTCTTTTACTAGCGGAGGAGCCCGGCTTTCTCCTTGTTCCGACTTCGGGGGTCTTGTCCCGCTCTTCTGTTCTTCTTGCCGGGCCTCCGCTTTCTTCTTCCAGCTCTTTTACTAGCGGTGGCCCGGGCTTCTGTTGCCGTCGCCATCGCTGTCAGCGCCGCCTTCTGCTTCTGCTTCTTGTTCTTCGTTCTTCATCCAATGTTGACATGACGCTGTCTCTGGCCGTAATGGCAGAGACACGTTGTGCTGTGAATTATATAGGGACAAGGGGCAGGGCCACCGGCTCATGTCACATGGTGACCCCCCCCCTTATGATGTCACAGTCCCAGCATCCTCCAGGAATGTGACATCATAGGAGGGCGGGGTCACCATGTGACATGAGCCGGTGGCCCCGCTCCTTTTCCTTATATAACTGGCAGCGCAACACGTCTGGGCCATTAGAAGAGGAGACAGCATCGTGTCAACATTGGATGAAGAAAGAAGAAAAAGAAGAAGCAGAAGAAGCAGAAGGCGGTGACAGCGACGGCAACAAAAGCACGAGCCACCGCTAGTAAAAGAGCTATCAGAATATAGTGGAGGCCCGGCAAGAAGAACAGAAGAGCGGGACAAGACCCCCGAAGTCGGAACAAGACCCCAGACGGCGGCGGCGATGAAGGAGAAAGCCATGCGCCTCCGCTGGTAAAAGAGCAGAAGATAGCGGAGGAGTCTAGTGAGAAGACCCCCCAAGACGGAAGAAGACCCCCGGAGCTGTGTAATAAAGTATTTTAAAAACTTGTGTTGTGTTTTTTATTTACACTTTTTTCCCTTAGGTGAATAGGTAGGGGTACATCGTACCCCATACTCATTCACATAGGGTGGGGGGTATCTGGGGGCCCTCTTATTAAAGGGGGCTCCCAGATTCCAATAAGCCCCCCGCCCGCAGACCCCGACAACCAACGGCTAGGGTTGTCGGGAAGAGGCCCTTGTCCTCATCAACATGGGGACAAGGTGCTTTGGGGTGGGGGGGCCGCAGGGCCCCTCTTTCCCCAGGGCACCCCCCATGTTGAGGGCATGCGGCCTGGTACGGCTCAGGAGGGGTGGGGGCGCTCGCTCGTCCCCACCCCCTTTCCTGACCAGCCGGGCTGCCTGCTCGGATAAGAGTCTGATATGGATTTGTGGCGGACCCCCACACCATTTTTTCTGCGTAAGGATTCCCCTTTAAATCCATACCAGGTGACGGGGCTAGCGAGGTTTCAATTTCGGCGATCGAGGCAGCGACATTGACTTCCTTCGTTAGACCTGTCTACCTGGAGTCACGTTATAAATGAACGGACTTTACTCCCTGTGTCGGCAAGTCCGTTCATTTCAAAAGTCCCGCAGACTTACGCCAAAACTCTGGCGGATTGTCCGCTGGAAAAGTCCGGGCGTGTGTGGGCAAGTCCACACGTTCGGATTGTCCGCTGGAAAGTCCGGCGGATTATCCGGCAGACTTGGTCCGCCGGATAGTCCGGCTGAAAAGTCCGATCGTGTGTACGTGGCAAAAGTGTTACTAAACCCAGGAACCTTCATTCACTATATCTGGTCTCCCACAGTGCACAGAACATGAAAATGCAATGCTCTGTGCTGATTACATGCACCCTTCCAAGAAAACAAAAACTCTATATCAATATACACCAAACTGAGCATGGCAGCATTAGGATCGGGGAAGGTACATGACATCCAAAAAGCCAAGAGTACATATATTATACATATTAATAAAACTCACATCTAAAGCTGCTGCCAACATAGATCAAGCAGCAGCGTGACGTTAGCACGAAGGTCTCCAACCTAGACACTAGGCATTTTCTTACTGATCTAAATGCAGCCCATTGCTTTCAATGTGCTTGTACACACAGGGACATAAACATGTCCCGTGTATAGATGAGTAAAAAAAAAAAAGGATAAAATGCTAAAACCTGAGTTGCTGGTTAGTTTTTTACGTGCACATATGCGTTAAAATACTCATCTAAAATGGGAATTTGAAGAGGTTGGAATTGCATTCTGAGAGATAAAAGACCCAACAAAAATATTTTGTCTAATTTGACCAGTGTTCGTTTTAAAATAACTAGTGTTTCTTGGGACAAAAAAATTATTTATTTTGTAATTTATTCCATTTACTGTATAATGAAAAAATTATGTAAGTTTCATTTACAATAAAGCTAATTTTTTTTTAACCATTAGTTGCATTTTATTTAATGCAACACAATTTTTCTTTTTGTTGAAATTTGAAAAAATAAAAATAGAAAACTTAAAAGCTAAAGGGATGGAAGGTTGAAAATAGATTGAACTCAATTCTCGAGACACATATTGGTTGCCATCATCCCCAAAACGGGTATGAAGAAGAAACCTCAAAAAGTGGGACTATACCGGCAACAAGATAAACCATATAGGCTATATAGAATAATTTTATAAATTTATTTTCAAAATACAAAAACATATAGAGATTTGAAAAATTCTTTAAAAACAGTATGACAAATGGTACAAGATGATATGCATATCTGAAGTTGGTGATGGTGTAGAATTCCGACGCGTTTCCAAATGGCTGAAAATATGCCTATCTTCCTCAGGGAATTATAGTCACCATCTACAGAATATCAAGACATGTCAATTATATAAAGAAAAAGATTCCCCACCCCAATCTGACATAGGGTAGAGAATCATACATTGCATGCAAGTATAAACAAATATTCAATATATATCAATAATATACTATGAATAATACACTTACATCGTCATATATTGCATCACATATATAGCATTGCCTCCCATTCACTTTCCGAGAAGAAAGGATGTCCAAAAGCTGGCAAAGGATAAAGGCCGCATTCCCATACTCTCTACAAGACGGTACGAATGAAAAAGTTCCATATATCTAATGGCATGAAGACCTAAAGAAACCCACCATTGGAAAAAAGAGGAAATATCCTTAAACCTAGATATGAAATTGGAGAAGAGGTGTGGTAATCCTGGGAAAAAAACTCCCCAAGATACCAAACATTTATCCCATATAGAGGTTGCTTACCCTGGGGTCCATGATCCAAGGGTCCAAGGATGGAAAAAATTCCAGGAGAAAAACCTCAAGGAGTCCTAAGGTGGAGAGTGATGCACACAGCACAGTGCTGTGGAGCGGAATGACGCCATATAACGTCTCTGGCGTCCTTAAATAGGTGGAATGAAAGTCTGTCCCGCCCCAGTGGGTGTGATTGGATGGCGTCAGACGCAAGGGCGTCCGGCGTCATCACATACAGATCCGCCCATTCGGCTGTGTCCTATTCCAGATGGAAATGGGAAGGGAGGGACCGGGCCGACATGGGCGGCATGCGTGCATACGTGCCGCCTACCGCATCACGATAGGCGCTGTCCACAAGGCGTCATAAGACGTCCCTGCCCCATACAGCACAATCGCAATTGCGATGTGCGCATGCGCAACGTAGGGAACCCAGCCAGAGACGGTCAGTCTATGGTATAGGCGCCCAGCGTGGAAGTGCGCATCGTGTGTAGGTCACATGGGACAGAATTGTAAACAACGTCTGGAGCGCAGGCGGCTGCGCATGCTCCCCAAATCTACGCCATCCCCTCTGCCTGGATCTGGACAGAGAGAGTGGAACATGAAGAGGAGAAGCCACTGGGAAAAAGGATCCCCCATAGATCCCCAAAAGGCGGAATAAATTCCGCACCAGAATGTTATAATATGGGGTGGGAGGATCTAAGCTGGGAGGGAATTTAATGTTGCATGGGGGTAATAAAGGGGGCAAAGACCCCCCAATCCAATGACCCAAAGCCTAATCGGGGCCCGGGAACATAGGTGGGCGGAAATACCCCATCCCCCAGAGCAAGGCAACAATGAGGACTAAAACCACTGGCAAGACAACAAAGGGGATATGTCTCCGGGGATCAGAAAATGAATTCCTGAATCCCAGAATAACCCCTACCCCAAAGGACCCAAAATAACCTCCAAACCATCATAGATGGAACATGAAGGAACTGTCCCCCTAAAAGAAATACGGTCCCGCGATGCCCCTCATCACGGGATAGGGAGACTATGGGTCTGTTTGGGGTTGAGCTGCCAGGTAGAGGATAATGGGAGGGCACTAAAAAAAAAACCCTGCCAAGCAAAAATGTGGAACATCAATATGAATTTCTCGGTGAGTAAAACCCCCCAGAGGCAAGGCCATTTACAATTGCAAAATCAAAACATACATTATACAAATATTGTCTAGAGGACAAATAAATAAATAAAACCCCAAAACTGAACCATTCACCTACCCCAGTAGCTTACTAAAAGGAAAGACAGAGAGTATCAAAGGGAAACCCCCCTAAACTGTGGGACCTGCAGCTGAAGAAATGAATAAAAACAGGAAGTGATGTGTATTATGAATAGTTGTTGTACAGTGGTTGTATAAAGGAAACCTGACAATCTAATCAGTTTTTCCTGAACTATAGCCATCCAAGAATGGTCTGAAGCTTTCCACCTCGTTTAAACCTGGTGGGGTGGTTGCCTTCAAGGCTCTAATCCAACGCATTTCCCGTTGAAGAAGAACCTTGTTCCAATCTCCTCCTCTGATTGGAATGTGTAATCTATCAAGAACAGTGAAGTTTACTTTCGGCAATCTATAATTATGTTTCTTGGCTATATGGCGCCCCAAAGGCAGGTACAGATTACAAATCTTCATGTCATGCATATGCTTTTCTACTCTCTTGCAGAGTTTTTGTCTGGTTTTGCCTACATAGAAGGAACCACACTGACACTGCATGAGGTACACCACCCCCTGAGTCTGGCAGGAGGCATAGTGTCTCAGGGAGAAGTCTACCCCATTTGGCAGCGTCAGTGTGGTCCTCTGGCCAATGACTGAACATTGAGCACAATTTCCACATGGAAAAGTTCCAAAGTTCCTACAAGGATCCTTTCTAGAGGTTCCTTTATATTCACTTTGTGTGACTAAATTGCCAATTGAAACCGTTTTTCTATAAGAAATCAAAGGGCGAGGTGAGACCAGGGTGCCCACAACTGGATCATCTGTGAGGATTGACCAATTCTTGTTGATGATTTTGCGGATCCTCTCATGTTCATTTGAGAACAGTAATATAATACGAGTGTCCTCATCAACATTCTTTTTCTTCTTTTTGAAGAGAAGATCTCTCCTAGAGAGAGCCTTGACCCTATTAAATGCCTTTTTAAGGCATGTTTTAGTATAGCCTCTATCTAGTAGTCTTAGGGTTAGTCCATCACTTTCTCTCTGGAAGTCCTCTTCCTTCGTGCAATTCCTCCTGATCCGGAGGAATTGGCTGAAGGGAATAGATCGTTTTAGTGGAAGTGGATGGAAACTATCTGCGTGAAGCAGGGTGTTGCCGGCGGTTTCTTTCCGAAACAACCTACTAGTTAAATTTCCATTAGGGGCTTTTTTGATACAAATATCTAGAAAGTGAGTCTCACTGTAGTCAAAACTCATAGTAAAAAACAAGTTGTAGGCATTGTCATTCATGAGCTCCAGACATTCTAATAAATGTTTCTCTGAACCGTCCCAAATGATAAAAACATCGTCGATGTACCTCTGCCACATCAAAATGTGGCAGGTGTACATCGACGCATGCTCGCTAGCCAAAAAGTCTTTTTCCCACTCCCCCAGGTACAGATTCGCATATGAGGGCGCACAACACGTCCCCATAGCTACTCCCTGTACCTGGAGGTAGTGGGAATTCTTAAAAACAAAAACGTTGTGTCGGAGAATGAAATCCAACATTTGGACAATAAAGGAATTGAACTTCCAATCTGTCGTGGTTCTCTGTTTTAGAACCCTATCTACTGCCCTAATTCCTAGATCATGTGGAATGCTATTATAAAGCGATTCCACATCAATAGTCACTAGGATCGCCGTCTCTGGGATAGTTAGCTCTTCAATAATCTGTAAGAGATGGATAGTATCCTTGGTATAGGACGGTAGATCCATGACGTGGGGTCTCAGGTGGTCATCAATGACCTGACTGATTCCCTCCGTGATGGATCCATTGCCCGACACTATAGGCCTTCCCGGTGGATTTTGAAGATTTTTATGCACTTTGGGGAGGGCATATAGAGTAGGTATTCTGGGATATCTAGTTCTAATGAAATCCCAGATTTCTCGAGTAATTGTCCCCACATTGTAAGACTCATCAACCAGTACATAAAAGTCTTGGTTGTATTTATCCACCAATGAGGGGGCAATTAATTTGTAGCAATTAGAATCGTTGAGTATTCTAAGGACCATATTTTCATAATCTAAATTGTTCATGATTACAATATTTCCCCCCTTATCCGAACTCTTGATTGTGATATCAAAATTGTTTTTGAGAGATTGAAGTGCTTTTCTTTGACCCATATTTAGGTTTTGTTGTCCTGAATCCTCTTTTAATCTTTCCAGATCTTTGGCAGTTTGTTTAACAAATAATGCCAAAGCTGGATTCTGGTTGAGTTGTGGAAAGACATGTGATCTGCGTTTAAACTTTTTTGGTTCATATCTAACACTCTCCTCTTCCTCCTCCTCACTCCCCTCACTGTCAAGAGGATCATCCTCTTGTTCATCCCAGGCCCCACTTTCCAATAAAAGGAGGTTGAGGTCCCTCAAGGCTTTGAAATCTGCTGCTTTTAGATTAGGTGGTAGATCACCTTCTTTTTTAGTTTGTTTTTTATACAGACTTCTATAAAACAAATTTCGGGCAAAGAGATGAATGTCTTTGATAACCTCAAAGACATCCGAATTTTTGTTGGGACAAAAGGATAACCCCAAAGATAGTACTTCCTGCTCACATTTAGAAAGTGTATGGGAAGACAAATTTATAATGTTTAGACCTCCTTCACTAGACCCTTGACCATGATGGGCTCCGTCTCTATCTGAGTTACCACTGACTGGAGAATTCCTGTCTGTGTCGGTAGAGTTGGTAACGGAGGGATCTGCAAGATCCGATTCCGGTCTAAAAAATCATCTAGTTGTGTACGTTGCGTTTTAGGGATCGCTCCTTGGTCCTTTTTATTATTTTTGGTGTTGCGATTAGAAGGGTTGTTTTTAAGAATTCCACCTGTTGAATTTT
Source organism: Lithobates sylvaticus (assembly GCA_028564925.1). Classification (NCBI taxonomy): domain Eukaryota; kingdom Metazoa; phylum Chordata; class Amphibia; order Anura; family Ranidae; genus Lithobates; species Lithobates sylvaticus. The sequence goes on from CM053028.1 coordinate 262,064,432, forward strand.
TTACAGTCATGCCTGTCTTACCGTCCCGATCAATGTGGAGATCAGTAGCCGATTTTTTAGGTAATTGATGGACCTCACCTTCCATATCCTGTTGTCTGGGAAACAGACTCTTCCTTTTCCCAGATTGCCGACCTGTATGGGAGGAGACTGAGGAGGAGGAGTTAGAGGGTGTATCTGACAGATCATCATTTGATTTAGATAAATTATCAACTTGACCCTTTTTAATTTTTCGGGTCGTTTTAGCATTTTTAAATTTTTTATCAGTATTCCATTTATAAGCACGGTTCTCTCCAAAAGCATTTTTATCTCTCCAATATTTTTTCTCTTTTTTGATCAAAATTTGTTTACCAAAAGTTTCCAAATGTTCCCTTAGTTTAATTTCTAATTTGTTGTATTCTTCATGACTTTTTAAAGGGGTAAGCCGTGTATAAAGAGATCCAATCTCATCGTTCATTGTTACTAATTGTGACTTATATTCATTCTGTAATAATAACATAAGATTTCTAGAGCAATCATTTAGTTTGCTCTCCCAGTTAATTCTAAGCTCCTTGGAGATATTTTCCAAAATTGGAAAAATCTGTATGCGTAGGCCAATAGGGTTGATGTTTTCACGAATATATCGCTCCAAAGAGTGGATATGCCAATGTAAGGCTGATTTTCTTTCCAACACTTTGGTGAGATTTGAAAACAGAGCAGTCAGATTTGAGGAAGTCTGTTCTTTTCCTTGATAGTTGCAATGGATATTTGCCATAAGATCATCCCATTCCCTCCCCTGCAGATCCCCCATGTTCCCCGTTCCCCCACTGGACTCCATGTCCATCTAAGAGAAACTACTAGACAGAGGTGAAAGAAAATAGAGTAGGTGACACTCCCAAAATAGGGAAAATTAGTGTCTAGGTAGGAGAAAAAGATCCCCCCAGCTATAAATCAGATAAGAAAAATAACCCGATTGCTGAGGGACTATGAACTAACTCCAAATACTGTTAATTGTTCAGTGTTGAGGCTGTGTCACGGAAATGAGTTCATGAATGAGGTATGGGTGTATTTTCCACCCTGAATAAATTGAAAATAGATTGAACTCAATTCTCGAGACACATATTGGTTGCCATCATCCCCAAAACGGGTATGAAGAAGAAACCTCAAAAAGTGGGACTATACCGGCAACAAGATAAACCATATAGGCTATATAGAATAATTTTATAAATTTATTTTCAAAATACAAAAACATATAGAGATTTGAAAAATTCTTTAAAAACAGTATGACAAATGGTACAAGATGATATGCATATCTGAAGTTGGTGAGGGTGTAGAATTCCGACGCGTTTCCAAATGGCTGAAAATATGCCTATCTTCCTCAGGGAATTATAGTCACCAGCTACAGAATATCAAGACATGTCAATTATATAAAGAAAAAGATTCCCCACCCCAATCTGACATAGGGTAGAGAATCATACATTGCATGCAAGTATAAACAAATATTCAATATATATCAATAATATACTATGAATAATACACTTACATCGTCATATATTGCATCACATATATAGCATTGCCTCCCATTCACTTTCCGAGAAGAAAGGGATGGAAGGTAGAAGTGCTGATTTCGTTGGATAAATCCTACAATGAAGTTTTTCAGGATGTAATTTTACATGATTTTACTGGTGGTACTATTTAATTTTACACAAAATGCACTTGCTGGGAATGTTTCCAAAAATGCAGCAAGCAGGATTTTCTTTTACACTTGTCACGCTATGAGTGATAGACGATAGGTAACACAGTGCCATTAAAAACCACAGTGGGGATCTATTAAAAATTAACCTGTTCTTTGTTGATGCAGGGAAATGCAACAGGTTTACTTTAAAACTGGCCACACCAAATGTCACATACTTACCTTACATTTGTTCCCCTAATTTTTTTTATCTGCCAGGAGTACATGGAGCCTTACACAGGGCTGAGGACCCTCTGTCTGCCCTCATGTGACAGTGCTGGCTGCATAAGTAGTCACTCACCAAGCACCATGACATGGGTGAGAAGAGAAGTGAGATGGGGTGGTTCCCATACCTGGAAGTTCTGGATATTTTTCTCCACTCCTGACAGGATAATGGAGGTTGAAGAAGTGATGTAAAGGTAGTAGAAGCTGTTGGTGGCACAGCCATTAGACCCCGTACACACTATACAACTTTTGTTGTGTGATTTCCTTTAGATTTACCAAAATCATGTAGTGCAAGGGCCTGGCTGGTTACATACAAATTGCAACTCTTAAGGTTTGACCTCATATTATATGGTTTTGGTAAATCTGAAGGAAAAAATCTACAGAAAATTGTAAAGCGTGGACCTGTTGCTTTGCCCTGCTCTGCATGGGCAAAACACAGTTCACTATAAGGTTCATTATAGTGTATCTAACGTACAGAGGTTTAAATTAGTTCTAATTGTTAAAATATTAATTTGGTCCATAAGAATAACATACAGGGATGTTCATTTATTTTATTAAGTGCTATCCACAAACAGTATGGGCAAATTCAGTAATGCTACCAATTTCAAATGACTTTAGCCAACTTTGGCAATACACACTGGGGTTGATTTACTAAAGGCGTAGTGTTAATGCGCCATCACCGGGTGTAGTGGGTGCTTGTAAGGTACTTTGAGTACATAGGGTGTACTGCATTATGTGTTTTTTATATTTATCTCTTTTTAAGATTGTTAACAGATTTTTGAATAAACTTATATGGTTTTAACTATGATTGGTGCCGAAGCCGACCTGTCCCTCCGCTCCTGGTGAAGGAGTCGGCATCTTCAGTAGGGGAATCAGGAAGTGAAGCCTTGTGGCTTCACAGCTTGTCTCCTGCGAGACACGCCGCACGTTCTGCATGGTCTCTGCTGTCTTCTGGGACCTGTGTGTCTCCCAGAAGACAGCGGGAGGGGGACGGAGGAGGGGCCGGACATGGCATAGTTCGCCACGGATTCTGAGGCGCTCTTTAGCTGGAAGTGGGAGCAAATACCTGGATTAGTCAGGTATCTGCTCCCCCATGAAAGGTGCTAAATGTGACACCAGAGGGGTGGGAGGAACCGGATCAGCGGAAGTTCCATTTCTGGGTGGAACTACACTTTAATGACTTTACCAACCCATCTCAGACATTCATATCCACTGCTGCGTTTACATTAATCCCATCCTGCAGAAGGACCACTGTACCTTGCTGATACATGTGCAGATAGTGGTCATTTCTAACTACATTATCAGACATGTCCAATAAAAATCCAGTTGATCTCTCTGTATACAAAGTTTTACACCAAAGCTGTGACCAATTTGCTTAATGCTTTGCTTTCGCTGTTCCTTTATTGCAATCCTTCTGGTTATTTATATACTGTATATACAACAAAAGTTGCTTTATTATGTATGTTTTCTAGATCTAGGACATGTACAGCCCTATTCCTTTTTCCCTCCAGGTAATTTATTACATGAGATACACTTTCATATTTATGGGGCTGAGCTGCAGCTGAGGGAATTGTGACATGTCTTTGTAGTAGAGATCTTCTAAGAGCAAAATCCAAATAAATCCTGAGCTTTCAGCTTTGTGGTTTGATTGTTTAGATTTTTTAATTTTTTTTATTACGTTTTCAAATATTTGTATTACCTACATTTACACCTTATAAGAAATAAACCCCCCAAAAACTGGCATCTTTAACCCTTTGCCACCAGCTCATGCTGGCCCTTTAAGAGAGCTGTACTAGGGGATCTTTATTGGGGGAAGAGCTGCACTGGGGGAAATCTGTACAGATCCCTACTGGTACAGATCTACCCCAGTGCAACTCTGTCCACTAAAGCTTTCATTAGTACAGCTCTCCCCCTAGTACAGACCACCCCAGTACAGATCTCCTCCAGGAGAGATCTCTCCAGTACAGATCTCCCCCAGAACAGATCTTCTCCAGTATAGGTCTCCCCAGAAAAGCTCACCCCAGTACATCTCTCACCTTAGTACAGGTCCCCCACTGGTACATATCTCCCCCAATACAAATATCCCCCAGCGCTGTGTGTCCTGGAAAACCTCTGGCTCCAACACATGGAGACCCCATGAGACTTCCATGGACAATCCTGCGCTTCTGGTTGTCACGGGAGATATCCTACTCCCATCATTGGTAGCGAACACATTTCCAACATTTTCAGACATGACATTAAAGGGAACACATTTTTCAATGTCATCATCACCAATACCATCACATTTGCCAACAGTAGCACATTTGTCAGCATAACCATCAGAATTTTCATTATGTGTAGACATAACTGCTACTTTTGCGGATTGCCTATTATCCACCACAGCCTGTGAGCCTCTCCTCACAGCACACGCTATCATTAAAGGGGAACTCTTTGCCCTTTGGGTAGCTCCATAGCTGACCTGGGAAACTCTCTGCTCCGTTACTGCGAGCTTCTCGGAAGTTTCCCTGGGCAACTCTGCAGCACCTGTCACTGGGGAACATGGCACAAGGACAGTTTTGGTCACCCCTAGATCAACTTTCCCAGCACTCTGTTGGATTATAGCAGGTACATGCATAGTCCCCATGTCCATTTGAGTCTTTAACCTTGTCAGCTGGGCTTCACCATGTGCCTCCCCACTGCTCCGGGTTGCACACTGGAGAAAGTCTATGTCCATTTGTGCTGCGGATCTCCACGCTTGACATATACATATATTTCAGCTTCCTGGATTTTCTTTTTTTATCTGGCCTTCAATAAAGGATGGCATCGGCCAATCTCATGAAGGAGAGTCTCCAGAAAATGTGGTTCTGTTGGGCACAATTCACTTGTACTTCCAAGTATACTACTATACTCAGATCTCAAGTTTCATAAACCTGAATGCATGTCTGTGATGTTGTAGGTGGGGAAACCACCAGTCGCAACCTCCTTTTTTTCGCCCCCATTTGTCCCTCTCTCAAGCCTCCCTCTGAGGCCTGCTGATTGACAAAAGAACCCTAACCGATCAATGATTATTATGGTTAACTCCTAACTCTTTGCTTGCTCAGCTATTGCTATGTAGTACACTTGTTCTTTGTGGCTACCAATATCCATGTTTGTACTGAACTGGATTTGCTGTATTCCACTGTACCACTGAGATAGACTTTGAACACCTAGCTTGTTATGTGGAGCTTGCTGCTTTAGTCATACTTTATTTGCTGGTGGGGATTTTTTTTTCGGGGGGGGGGGGCAGCATACAACACTGCCAACTGCCAGCTACCCCCAGCATGGCATGGCACTAAAACCCCCTCCACCACCTGCTGTCCTTACCATGAATGTGGGCGCTGAGAGTAGCGGTCAGAGCTGCTGTAGTCATCCTCCAGCGTGACGGGGTCCAGTGGCCTCTCCGCGGTGCGTCTCCTCTCTGCTCCTCCCTGCGCTAGGTATCCAATAGGATCGCCTGACGTTTTGGCCAATCGGGAAACGGGTTTCATACCTGCTTCCTGATTGGCCGGGAGGAGGATCAGTGTTGCAACACACCTGGGTGGGCTCCGGACTCATCCTCTGTGACCCGAGCCCACGCTATTTTGAAAACTGGTGCCCCGGACACATGAATAGGGGGCGGCAGCGGCGGCCATGGATAGATTAATGCTATGCATGAATATATCCACTGCATATAGGGGGTGTAGAGGAGAGAGGGGGTGGCGCCCCTAATGGATGATCCGCCACTGTGTACCTTCATATTAATAGCAAGTATGTCACTGTTAGGTTTAGTGTTGTTGACTTATTTTTATATTACTCGTGAAGTACAACCCTGGCCAAACATTTTAAGAATGACATAAATATTAATTTTCACAAAGTCTGCTGCCTCAGTTTTTATGATGGAAATTTGCATATACTCCAGAATGTTATGAAGATTGATAAGATGATTGCAATTAATTGCAAAGTCCCTCTTTGCCATGATAATGAACTTAATCCCATTAAAATCATTTCCACTGCATTCGTGAAGAAGGTTTCAGGGCGCCCAAGAAAGTCCAGCAAGTGCCAGGACTGTCTCCTACAGTTGATTCAGATGCAGTATTGGGGCACCACCAGTGCAGAGCTTGTTCAGGAATGGCAGGTAGGTTTGAGTGCATCTGCATGCACAGTGAGGCTGTAGACTTTTGGAGGATAGCCGAGTGTCAAGAAGGGCAGAAAAGAAGCCACGTCTCTCCAGGAAAAACATCAGGGACAGACTGATATTCTGCAAAAGGTACAGGGATTAGACTGCGGAGGACTGGGGTAAAGTAATTTTCTCTGATGAATCCCCTTTCCAATTGTTTGGGGCATCCGGAAGAAACCTTGTCCGGGGAAGAAACGGTGAGCGCTACCATCAGTCCTGTGTCATGCCAACAGGACTGAGACCATTCATGTGTGGGGTTGCTTCTCAGCCAATGGAGTGGGCTCACTCCCAAATTTGCCTGAGAACTCAGCCATGACTAAAGAATGGTACAAAAACATACTCAGAGAACAACTTCTCCCAACCATCCAAGAACAGTTTGGTGACCAGCAATGCCTTTTCCAGCATGATGGAGCACCTTGCTATAAGGCAAAAGTGATAACTAAGTGGCTTGGGGAAGAAAACATCAACATTTTGGATCCATGGCCAGGAAACTCCCCAGACTATAATCCCATTGAGAAAAAAAAAAACACAAATTCTGACAAACTCCAAGCATTGATTATGCAAGAAAGGGCTGCCATCAGTCAGGATGTAGCCCAGAAGTGGATTGACAGTATGCCAGGGTGATTCGCAGAGGTCTTGAAAAAGAAGGGTCATAAATAAAAGCCCTTATGAAATGCTTGTAATTATACTTCAGTATACCTTACTAACATCTGACAAAAAGATCTAAAACCACTGAAGCCGCAGACTTTGTGAAAATTAATATTTGTGTCATTCTCAAAATTTTGGCCATGGCTGTAGACATTTAAGACGTCCATATTTTCAATTCTTTATGTAGCACAGTTTAGGATCTAAACTTGAGATACAAGCATTTCAAGACTCTCTTTGATTCAGTCTACATTATAAAATGTTTTACAGCTCCTAGAAATAACTACAATGCCAGTGTTTGTTATATATGTACCAGAATATGACTTTATTTCACATGCTAGTTAGACCTCCCAGAAATAACAAACGGGATCTCTTGGGGAAAATTCTAGGAGAAATTTAAATAGGCCCCTAACCAAGACTATTAAAGAAGGAAACTGACAGAGAAGCAGCACTAACTGATGACTTCTTGATTTACTGTTGTGGTCGCTTCTTTGGAAGATGACCCAGTCATAAGGTCACTGGTATAATCCTGATTCCTCTCTGTCTGGGAATTTCTATGTTCAAGACATTGAATTGTTATAAACAGATGATCTGATGAATTCTCTTTACATCAGAACAATGGCTTTCATTATATCTAAATAACACACTCTTTTTCAACTGAAGCAGAATTTTGCCATTTGAGGACTTGCCATTTTAAAGATGGTTTTAACAAAAAGGTGAGAAACAAGGTCATGTGAAGGTTTAGAATTTAGAATTACTTGTGGAATATAAAAAAAGTTTTGTTGTTATATATTTAGCAAATTATTGTATGATTTAGAGACCAGTCGATGTAGTTTTACCCAAATACTGCTTCATACATCAATAAAACTGCTGAAGAATAAGAAAGTTGATTTAGTGGTGCATGCACCGTGCCAATAAGTAAATTAGTAAACCAGTGGTTTAAACACTGATCCCTCCCCTCCTTTTTCCTATCCTATCTATCCAGAATTTAGGCTTACTTCTTTCCTATTATAGGGGGATGTACCCACATAGTTCAAGCTGGGGAAACCTTCAATGCTTACACATCCCCATTACCTCAATCGTTGGATCTTCCTTCGATCAGTATTGAGCTTTTACCATAATTTACGTAGCACTTTTTATACCTGTGGTTTATATAGGAGGGAAGGATGTTACTAGTTACAGGAACCGTGTTGAATTATAAGCATTTACTGTAAAAACTGTAAATGTACAGTATTGGGTCCTAGGTAGGTTTAAATAATTGTCTCCTGAGTCAACAATCTTTGCTTCAGAATACTCCTTCTCAGGCAGCACTTCAAAATCTCACAGGTCATGCATTTCTTTTCCTACTGGAAAGCGATTACTATCAATTTACCTTGATTTCAATTTTAAATATTTTTTCCGTGTTATCTTGCAACCAAATTGAACAAGATTTTGAGAGTACCTTGTAAAGACAGCAGCGTTTTGGGTTCGCCAGCGTTTTTGGGTTGATTAACTAAAGAAGCAAAGCATATTCAACTTGCAAAGTGCATTGTCACAATCCAAAGTGAATTTTCACTCAACTTAGTGAATGACGTGAAGCTAAGTAAAAAATTCACATTGCAGAGAATACTCAATCAGGAGCATGAAAAAACAGGAATTTTGCAAGTACATGAGTGTTGATTAAAGTCAGCACAAATTAGCTTCCTTCACTAAGTGAATTTTCACTTTGCAAGGTTAACATGCTCAATTCTTTTATTATATCAACCTCATTGCCGCTGATGGGTGTATTTTAGATTTCTTAATTGTAATAATCATAGGGACTATCAGAAGGTTTCTGCCAAACATAAGATTTTCAGGATGGTGATTTGGCTAGGTGGAGAGGCCTGGTGTACATAAACAATGCTGGGATGGGAAGTGTAATAGGCTGTGCACAGTTATTGTATGGAAAAGAAAATGCAAATTAAAACCCTAAAGTGCAACTCAAACAATTATAAATTGCTTTTTAGATAGAGCAGTGAAAGATTAGAACCTCTTTTTTGTCTTTATTACCAACTGGATCTCCTATGAAGATATTTCCTTAAACTTCCTTTGTGGTCCATAGGACAGGAGATGAGTACGTATTGCTAAGGCACATTCAAACACAGATGGTAGTACTATTTATTTTAAATGGAACACTAATACACTAATAGAATAGCAGGCAATGCACGTGCACTGCAGCACAACACCAAGGACACAACATGTATTGTGGGGCACTGTCTTGAAAAGAATGGGTCATACCAAAATTAACGGGCTGCCTTAACACAATGTGCATTTGTTAATACACCATGGTGCTAAATTATGAATGGGATCTATGAGAGACACAGACAACAATTAAAACATTTTTTTTTTTTAGAGTGGGAATGCGTTAGAACTGTTCACATGTATTTATTGCTGTATTGGGGAGAACTTTACTCACTTCCTGTCTGGGATTGGAAGTGAGGAAAAATTGGCCTAGCGAGGACACAAGCCACAATAAAAATCTGACACAAGTTCAAGTGCCTTCAATGCTGATAATAAAGTGTTGGCTGGAGTTCCAGTATAAGAAAAGTATAAGTATAATTTTTTACTTACAATTAACAACTGTATATATTAAAAATATTGTAGAGATGTTGTAATTGAACTTTAAGCAAGTTGTATCTATATGTTTTTCTAAGAACTCAAGTTACTTTCCCATAGCAACCAATTAGGTTCAGACTTACTAATAAGATATTGATACATCAGGTCTAATAAGAAGATATATACCATATACAAATTAGAGAACACAAATAGTGTTCAGTGTCTGTATAAATACGTTACCACTGTAAGACCAGGTCTTTTCAGACACTTTTTGTGAATCTGTATTTCTTGCTAGAAAATTACTTAGAAACTATTTTTTTTTTTTTAGCAGAGCTGCAGCCATAGCCCCTGTAAACCTCTTCAAAGCCGCAACATATATATATATACGCATTGCAGTCCTTGTATATGCAAGATGGACTGCAGACATTAGCTTTGAGTTTTTATTTTGCTGTGTCTGTTGTGCATTTCTGAAGTGTATCTACAGGCTAAGGACAAGGCAGCATTTGATGGTATCCTACTAAAAAAATAACAGGATCTGTACAGAACATTCTCTTTCCTCATCCCACATTCATTACAGTGCATGTGCGCAGCGTGGCAGCGTGCCTCCTGTAGACACATCTCTCTTTTTTTGGCTGCTTTTGCATTTGGCAGATATGGAAATATTAGGACCGAGGCAGTGGGAGGATGTGAGTAAAACACAACAGCTTACTAATGATTCTTTTTCTCCATGTTGTGTGAAAGAACATTCAGCTGTGTAACTAAAAGTTATCTGTGGAAAATCAGTGGAAACACAAATGGTACAGTGCATTCTCATAAGTCTTTATAAATGCCGATTATATCTTTCATTTTTATTTTGAGGAGATGTTTCATTACATTGTTTATAAGGGAACACATTTTACATTTGGGGAAATAATGCATTTTAAAAGTGGAAATATTCTAAATGAGGCTGTACAAGATTCATTGCTAACACTGTAATTTCCTCTTGTTTGTACTTTTTAGCCATTTATCATTTTGTAAATGTCAAATGTCAAATATCATTTGTAAATTAGTTTTCAATCTATAGTGAACTGCGTAGTTGTGGAATAACAGAGAAATGGTAGCAGAACTGAGGAGATACAAACAGGTAGCAGGTAGTTTAACTGCCCACCATACTAAACCCCTATACATCAAATATTGCCTATCATTTGACTGATTGTTTAAGAAATTTGAAATGCTAGTCCTTTCTAGGACTAGAAGGACAAAGAAATATTGTTGTGCTGTATACTATTTTCATGGTTCCTGATTCAATACAAGCTTGCTGTGCAGGATTTGCTCTTCAAGTCTACTCTCAGGCTGGGTTCACACTGATGCGGTGTACCGCAACGCATGTCATTTGTACAGGAATCGCACCAGATATTATGTATGGCTCAATTCTCACTGAATCCGCACCAAAAAGGTGCTGGACCTTTTTTTTGTCCGCACTAGTATCGGATGTACAGACCCATGCGATCCCATTCCATACGATTCCACAGTTCACTTCATCCCTGTGAACCAGTTTGGGGGAGTCATTAACTTTATATTGACACCTGCAGCCGTTCTCAGAGCGCAGTGTGAACTGCCTACGATTCTGATGCGGTGCTGGAACCCACACAGGAATCGCTGTGGTTCCCGCACTACATCAGTGTGAACCCAGCCTTAAGCTGATAATGTTAACAGGTGTGGTCCAGAAAGACTGAACACATATCTGTTGTTGAAAGCCGGCCATAGTTGGTAGATTTTGTTTCTTGCAACCACTAACTGTGTTGATGAGGGATCCCTCCTGCGGAGCTATGTTGTTCACACAGTGATTGTTGCTAGCGGCTATAGCCGCTGGCAATAATCACATGAAGAAGCCGACAGGCTGGATGTACCCAAGTTGATCCATCGATCAACTTGGGTACAATCAGGCTACCCATACATGGTTCGAATCTCGGCCAGTACCTGCTGAAAGTCTATGGCTGGCTTAACCACCTCGCACCCAAGGTACATCAAATGACATCATGGACTTTAAGGAGGGATATCTGAATGATGCCTGCAGCTACGGGCATCATCCAGATATCTTTTTTTCAGCCGTCGGCAGTCCAGTCGCTTGATCATTCTTACAGGTGGCGGGAGGGAACGTCCCCCCCCCCCCCCTCCTGCTGCTCTCCGATGGTTCTGGGGGCTCTCACATACAATCGTTGACCCGGAGAAGGAATCCGCCGGCCCCGGAAGTCATAGAGAAAACCAAGGCGGAAGTAAACAAAGCCAGGGACGTGGCAGGAAAGGCTGGGATCATGATTTTTTTTTTGATCTCAGCCTTTCCTGCCTAGAGGAGGGATGTGGGGTCCCACATCTCTCCATAAAGAGGACCTGTCACACACTATTCCTATTACATTTCTTGTAATATTTTTTTTGAATAAAATAAACAATAAAAATAAAAATTAAAGTGCGAGCATATGAACGTCACGCCCGCATAGGTAAACAACGTTTAAATCACACATGTGAGGTATTACTAGCTCAAGACCTCCTCTGTAACTCTAAATATGTAACCTGTAAAAAAATTTAAAGGGCCGCCTATGGAGATTTTTAAGTACCAAAGTTTGGCGCCATTCCATGAATGTGTGCAATTTTAACCGCTTCAATACAGGGCTTTTAAACACCCTTCCTTACCAGAGCACTTTTTGCGATTCGGCACTGCGTCGCTTTAACTAACAATTGCGCGGTCGTGCGACGTTACACCCAAACAAAATTGACGTCCTTTTTTTCCCACAAATAGAGCTTTCTTTTGGTGGTATTTGATCGCCCCTGCGGTTTTTATTTTTTGCGCTATAAACAAAAGAAGAGCGACAATTTTGAAAAAAAACACAATATTTTTTACTTTTTGCTATAATAAATATCCCATTTTTTTTTAAAAAAACTATTTTTTTCCTCAGTTTAGGCCGATACGTATTCTTCTACATATTTTTGGTAAAAAAAATCGCAATAAGCGTATATTGATCGGTTTGCGCAAAAGTTATAACGTCTACAAAATAGGGGATAGATTTATTGAATTTTTTTTTTTTTTTTTTTTACTAGTAATGGCGGCGATTTGCGATTTTTTTTTCGTGACTGCGACATTGCGGCGGACACTTCGGACACTTTTGACACATTTTTGGAACCATTCACATTTACACAGCGATCGTTGCTATAAAATTGCAATGATTACTGTGTAAATGTGACTGGCAGGGAAGGGGTTAACACTAGAGGGCGCTGGAGGGGTTAATGTGTTCCCTGATAGGAGTGATTCTAACTGTGGGGGGGGAGGGGACTCAAGGGGAGGAGACCGATCATGTGTTCCTCTGTACTGGGATCACATGATCGGTCTCCTCCCCGCTGACAGGACGTGGAGCTGTGTGTTACACACAGCTCCACGGTCCCGCCCGGTCCCGTTGTTTTAACGGGCAATCGCGGGTGCCCGGCGGACATCGCGGCCGCCGGGCACTCGCACCGGGTCCCGAGCGATGCCGCGGGTGCGCGCGCGCGCCGCCGGCGGCCGGGAATCCGAGGACGTCATATGACGCCCACCCAGGATGGTAGATCCACCTTGTGGGCGTCATATGACTATACGCGGGTATTGAAGTGGTTAAAGCATGACATGTTAGATATCTATTTACTCAGCGTTACTCAGCGTAACATCATCTTTCACATTATACAAAAAAATTGGGCTGACTTTACTGTTTTGTTTTTTTTTTATTCATGAAACTGTTTAAAAAAAATGCGTCTGCGCAAATACCGTGTGACATAAGTTGCAATGACCACCATTTTATTCCCTAGGGTCTCTGCTAAATAAACATATAAAATGTTTGGGGGTTCTAAGTAATTTTCTAGAATTTTTTTTTAATGATTTTTACACGTAGGAGTGAAGTGTCAGAATTGGCCCTGTTGGAGAGGGTGGTTATAACCAATTACGTGTGTCTAAAGATTGCTAGTTTTCTTCTGTATGACAATTTGCCCATGGGTACTAAGACTAGTCCACAAAGACTGTACATTTTGGTGTACGTTTTGCAGAACATTTAAACCAAATTTTATTTGGTACAACAAAGCTTTCGACTTAGAAACTCAATAAAATGAATAGATTTGTGAGACCAAAGCATTGTGCAAAATAATAGAAAACTAGGTTGACAAGTCATCTGTGTTTAGAATTTAAACTGCTTATAACGTCCAAGTGATCTGTGAAGAATCAAGTGATATGGATCCATGCCCAGGAAAACACAGCACTACATGGTTCACGTTAGTGCGATTTCAGATGCAATTTCAGTCACACAGATTTGCATGACAATGGAAATCACATTATTTTCAGTGGTGCCCATTCACATCAATGCAGTGCAGAGTGTTTTTGGAAAAGGTACAGGTGCTAATTTGGTCTAGTTGCATCACGATTTTGACCCCATAGACTTAAATGAAAATGCACCAAAATCATGTGTAAAACTCATGTAAAACATGTGTTTTTAGTGTGTTTTTGGCAGTGTCTTGTGTATAAAAATCCAGTCTTCGTGAAAGAAAATGCATAAGCATGAAAAATGCACCAAGTTTCCCAGTTTCTTTTTACATTTGCAAACCCATTAACAATTATGCAAAGAGTGCAACAGAGTATTGCATGGAAACATTATTTCTTAGGACATCGCTTTGGAAAGTAGAGCTATGGTGTTGCCTGAAGCCCCATACACACGGTCGGATTTTTGCATGGATTCTGTCCGATCGGACAATGTTGTTGAAAAATCAGACCGTGTGTATGCACCATCGGACAGTGTACGTCGGATTGTCCGATGGACAAAGTCCTATCTCCTGCTGGATAGATTTTCCAACAACACGGTCCGATCACACCAAATCCGATCGTGTGTACGGTTGTCCGACGGACAAAGTGCTACGCATGCTCAGATCACATTACAAGACCAAAGCTATTGGCTACTAGCCTCTACATAGTCCCGTCGTAGGCAACAAACGTCACCACGTTCAGAATGATCGGATTTTCCGACAACTTTGTCCGACCGTGTGTACGCAAAACCAACATCGGACAAAGTATGACGGACATGATCCGACGGACCTGGTCCTCGGATAGTCCGAGCGTGTGTATGGGGCTTGAGAGTTAAGAACCATACACAAAGGCTGAATATTGGGCAGTATCAGCCAGTTCAATAGAAACCAGACAACATTTGACCCATCTGTATGGCATCCGGTCTGACAGAATCCAGCAGAAGGGTCTGTCGAAGGGGCATGACCAAAAAAGGTCTGCTGATTGGCATCCAATGGCTGGGAGCGCTAACCGGTGTGTTCTAATCGCTGTAATAACATTGGATTATTACTACAGTATCTCCTCCAAAGCGATTCTTTTTTTTTTTTTGTTCAGTCCGCTGGGTTGAACAAAAAAGAACTGATAGTGGGGGTTATTTACGAAAGGCAAATCCACTTTGCACTGCAAGTGCACTGAAAGTCACTTGAAAGTGCAGTCGCTCTAAATCTAAGGGGTAGATCTGAAATGAGTGGAAGCTCTGCTGATTTTATCAACCAATCATGTGCAAGCTAAAATGCTGTTTTTTTATTTTCCTTGCATGTCCCCCTCGGATCTACAGCGACTTAGCTTCCAAGTGCACTTTCAGTGAAAAGTGGATTTGCCTTTCGTAAATAACCCCCAGTGTGTACCAGGCTTTAGTCTCTACCCACCACAGTATAGAAAAAGACTAGTTGGTAAATACAAGGATTATTCATAGTTGCATATCATTTTGAAAACCTGTAATTAAGACATTTCGACTATAAACATGTTGAAGTTCATTGACTCCCATTTACAGAAAACTGTATAAACAGTGAATTTGTATCCTTATGTCTAATTCTTGTGTTTCTCTTGGATTTCAGGGATATAGATAATGGGCTGTGTGCAATGCAAGGACAAAGAAGCAACCAAACTGACAGATGAAAGAGATAACAGTTTAACACAAAGCTTAGGATATCGCTATGGGACAGACCCCACCCCACAGCACTACCCCAGCTTCACTGTGACCACCATTCCTAACTACAACAACTTCCATGGGACTCCAGGGCAGGGACTTACAGTCTTTGGAGGCGTGAATTCTTCATCACACACAGGAACATTGCGCACAAGAGGTGGAACAGGTAAGACCAATAAGATGCCTAACATATCATTGATATACACCTGGCAATAATCTGATATACCTATTTCTTGCACATCCAACTTGGAAAGGTCTCACAGGCTCAGATCTAAGGTATCAAGATTCCATTGGGGCCGAAGCTGCTATTTTCTATTGCTTTATTATGGGGACTTGCATCAGTGTAATTACATCCATTATTATAACCATTATTTGAAAATGACACCTAGTTATTTCCCACATAGTGTGATGCGACAAATATCTCTAGTCATTTTAGAGTATAGTACAGCTAACCTGTTGGAAACAGGCAATCAATAAAAGGGGCAGCACGCCAATAACATCTTGATCCAAGTGTAAAGAAGAAAGAATTGCTGCTACTCCCGATCAGCCCAGGTGTATAGTTTGGTGGAGACATGTATGCTAAGACTGCTCCTTATTGTTTAGTCACCTTGGCTGGTCGGAAGTAGCAGTGATCCTTTCCTCTCTACGTTTACTAGCCCTCTTGATTGGTATTACATACATGCTCTGGGACACAGGGATATGCTTTCACCTCCATTTTGAGCAGTGTCCAAAGCAATCAAGTGTACTTGATCCACTGACAGCATACAGAAACACTCCCATCAGAAGCCACACCCTAATGCATTTCATCCAAACAGGGCTTAAAAGTATTGCCAATCATTTTTGACCATACTTCTCCTATGAATCACAGAAATGCAGTTTGTTCTGAACTCCTGTGATCCCTTTTCAGCCGACAGCGTGCTAAAGTCATCTGTCAGCTGACGTCACAGAGCCAGTGCAGGCTCTAAAAAGATCCCGACCATATGGTCGGGATCCGCCCAGAAGCCTGGGTTGGCTGAGAGCCTAAGCCAGCCCCTTAGAACAGAGAGCCACTAATGGACTAATGGACAGTCCTGGCTTTCTTCTCAGAGCGGAGGCTGTTTTTTTTTTCTTTGTTTTTTTAAAGCAGGGCCCGTTCCTGCACCCAGTTGATCAGCGTTGTTTAATTGCTCAGTTGTCAGTGCAGAGCCGGTGAGACAGATGCAGCATCGAATTGATGCCACATCCACCTAGGGGAGTATAATAGTTTTTTTGTTTTTTTTAATCCCTACAATTAAGCCATGGTCAGGTGAAATGCGTTAGCAGTGTGGCTTCTGGCGGGAGTGTTTCTGTGGGCTGTCAGTGGAACAAAAAACTGTCAGCAAGATATCATTGCAGTGCTGTCCTCTTTATTTGATTGCAGTGGATAGCAATTGGACTCTTAGGATTGAGCACCCGACTGACTACATGGGATGGAGGAGGATACAGGTTGCTTTTAAAGTAATGATATGGGTTGAGATTTTCATTGTTGGAAGCAGGGTTGCTCTATAATAAAGCAAGGTCATAATCCTGTAAGTGGAAATAGCCTGCTCTAAACGGCAGAGCAAACAGTGTCATTGTACCTTAGTGGTATAATGTGCACACTTCAAGAAGGATAGCTAGTGAAGTGCCCTACCTCTTTCCTGCCAATTTGGTGTTTCTTCAGCAGCAAAAAGGTGGGTAGGGTTCAGTTCATTTTAAATTGGGACAATGTGATGGTCTTTTTGTGCTATTACTGAAGAGGATACGGCTGGTTTGTAACGCATGCCTGTAGATAAATTCCATGTAAAAATGTCCACATGTGCACAGATGTTTCAAAGCAGTTATTGGAAGAGAAAAGCATTTTTCTAGTGCTAGACAATTCAGTAAACAAATGACTTCTGCTTTAATCTAGATAACATACAATTTATAAGATACTTGTGGTTTCTGAAAAAAACATAATAAAAATGCTCAACGTAAGCTTGATTCCAGTCATATGTTATTGTCACACTAGCTTGCGAAAGATTGTTTTCCATATATCAATGCACACCATCCTTAAGGTAGACCTGTGGTGGATAACTCTTTATGGAAGATTCTCTTCTATATCATTTTTCGTATAATCTTTTACGAAATTCAGTTTGGAACCCCTCCATGCAGTAAAAGATAAATGTCCTTATTTCTGTAGCCCTATCATTTTGCCAGGATCCCTGATGTCGGTTCAAAAGTGGAACTATGACTCTTCCGTTCAGATGTGATGTTAATATGAGTGATTTTTTTTGTAATAGTTGGACTTATGCCGCGTACACACGGTTTGACTTTCCGGCAGCAAAATTTAGACGGAATCTTTTCAATTTATTTTCCGATCGTGTGTATGCCTCATCTGACTTTTTTTTTCCTAAAATTCTGACGGACCTAGAAATAGAACATGTTTTAAATCCTTCCGACGGAATCAATTCCTATCGGGAAAACCGCTCGTCTGTGTGCTGTTCCGACGGACCAAAAACGACGCATGCTCTGAAGCAAGTACGAGATGGCAGCTATTGGCTATTAAACTTCCTTTTCCTAGTCCCGTCGTACGTGTTGTACTTCACCGCGTTCTAGACGATCGGACTTTGGTATGATCGTGTGTAGGCAAAACCGCTTGAGTGGAATTCCGTCGGAACTCCGTCTGAAAAACTGTCAGAGTTTATTCCGACAGAAAAAAACGGTTGTGTGTACGTGGCATAAGTGTGCTGGAGCAATCAGTCCTATGCAGTAAAAGAGCCCAATTCTTACCCCCTCAGTTCCAGCATGTTACACCCCCTGCCCTTCAAGAACATGTTTCAGTTTTCAGTGCTGTGTTGGTTTGACTGACTATTTCTTGGTCGTGCAACACTGTACCCAAAATAATTTTATAATTTTTTCTTTGACAGATTGAACTTCATTATTTACTATATAAGAGCAAAAAGATTTTTTTTTTATAACTTTCTGTTAAAGTGTTACTAAACCCGCAATAGTAAAAGCAGTCTGTATATGCAATAAAGGATGCTTGTTATACTCACTGTAGGTCCTAAGGGGTTAATCCTATGCATTGTGTAAAAAGGCTTTTTGATCTTGTCTTCTCTGATCCTCCCCTTCTACAATCCATCTCCTGATAGAACACAGTCTGGGGGCACTCTGCATATGCTCAGTTTGGTGTGTATTGCTAGAGAGTATTTTTTTTTCTTGGGAGGGTGCATGTGATCAGTACAGAGCCAATCATCAGTGTCCAGACAGAGGATCAGGGGTCATGCAGCCTCATATGACAGAGTAGAATGAAAACTCCTCCTACAAGCTTTAACCAGACACTCATAAAAATCATAAGACTGCTATACAGTGCTGATGAGAAAAGGTATTTAGCAGTCTATATTTCTAAAATAATTGCATTTTCATGTTCTGTGTACTGTGGGAGACCAGATATAGTGAATGCAGGGTCCTGGGTTTAGTAGCACTTTAAACATTAAATAAAGTGTCTTTATCGATAGACTTCCAAATTCCAGAACTACAACTCTCACTGAGCTTCTCCAGACCAGAATCGATTGGACTTGAACATAAAAAGAACAGTTACAGGAGATGGTCCTGAAAACTAGCATTTATACTGTCCAATTATTGCAACTTTTTTACTGTTGTGGTATATATGTGAACAAAAATCCGCCTCACCTTTACCTTGTCCAGCCCACACTTTGGATAAAACAAAAAGAGCACCCATAAAAACATTATTCTCATCATGATCTGCTACCAAGCTGCTGCATGCTTGATGAACCAAAGAGTCACTGGGCTTGTCTGAAGAATGGAGCTGCTCTTTATTATATGCATGATGTTCCAGATCTTAAGAGCCTGTTTCAGAACTGTTTATAGAGGGATTAAAATGGCAAAGTGTATAAGTTATCAGCAGCCATTGTGTGAGGAAGGGGAACACGGTCTGATGATCACAGCCAGTGTTTACCACTTGTGATTACTGTGATTGGTACAAAGAAACTACAAGGCACTGAGCTACTCTGGTTGGCTTTTTAGATTTTGCCTGTGATCTGCTCTGACTTATGACAGCACGATCACAAGCATTATGAGCGCTATGCAACCCATGGTGTTTAAAACGTCCTCTGAGAGTAATAGGTCCCCTGAGTGTCCGCTTGATTACAATAGCCTGGTTGTGAGGGGGTTAAGTGATGTAACCAATACGATTTTAACCCAATCTCTGGTATAAATTTAGTGGAGAGCATGGACTCTTCTTCTTCCTTCTTTCTGTTCTCTTCTCCTCTCTCTAGGTTGCTTATTTTCTCTTTTTTTAGCCACTACGTATAATGCATTCATTCCACAGGTTTATCAGGACACCAGGCTTTACCCTGGTTGGAATGGTTATACTTAACATATTATGCTTTCTATAATGTATTATTAAGTTCATCTTTTTATGTTGCATCCACCCCAATAAGGAGATTTTTGATCAGGAAATTTCCTTTGGAGATGTTAGGTGTATTATGGGGACATTTTTGTTTGCAGACATCCTATGACCTCTAGAACACCTCGGAAAGCTATTTCTGGACTTCCATTTAGCTGCCTGGTGCAATGGAACATCGTGTTCGGAAATGCATAATTTCATTGCTCGTGTCTCCTTTTCATTGTTATTGGTTTTTGGTTTTGCTTTGGTTTGTCTACCAAATACTGTAACCATCTAAATGTTGACCTGAAATGTTGGATTGCATGTTAATAAACCTTTGTAAAATAAATTTAGTAGAGAGAATGTTGATTGGTCGATGTTCAATACTGTAATTAAAGTGTATATAAACGCAATAATAAAAAGTAAAATCTGTTAGGGTTATCCTTCATCACATGTGGTGACGCTAGTCTTTTTTTAGTTCTTATTTTATAGAATTTATAATTTTTGAAGAACATGGGGGGGGGTGTTTTCTTTGGAACCAGCTATTTTCCAAGTGCAGATAAATAAAACCCAAATCAAATTTTTTCCTGAGGTCAACACATCCATTTTCTTTTCACCCACATTTTATACATGAGGCCTTTTGCCTTCTAAAATATTTTCATACCTTTATGCTGCCAAAGTATGACATTAACCAGGACATTCAGAATAAGCCAACATTGAAATGGTTTCGGTATGATACAGTTGTCTTCAATCAAATGTTAAGCAAATTTACATGCTAAAAAAGAAAAATCTAATTTTCTCTAAAGTACTGCGGTCAAACATTCCAAGTTCTCGACACTAAATAGTCCCCATCTATAAAAAATGGAATTAATTTCATTACATGACTTCTCAAAAACTGGCAAAAGACCTCTATAAACTGAAGCATATGGATTCAATCAGATTGGCTTGTTTTGTGGCTGTACTGTCTGATTTGTGCCAGAGCTGTTTAACATGTGAGTTAATGTACCCCCACTTAATACGTGATTTGCTCTGTCCCCTTAGGAGTAACGCTTTTTGTGGCGCTTTATGACTACGAAGCAAGGACGGAAGATGACCTAAGTTTTCAGAAGGGGGAAAAGTTCCAGATACTTAATAGCTCGTAAGTTATGGGCTAGGCCCAGTAACATTTCATTGAATACTTTAAGTTAATTTTATTAATGCTTTAAATCAGTGGTAGCCCTAACATGCATAAATCAGTAGATAGGGATCACTGGTACATTTTCTTAGTTTAAATATTTGATAAACATTTTATACATTTTCTATTGTGAATAAAATATGGGTTTGAGATTTGCAAATTATTGCATTCTGTTTTTATGTAGATTTTACACAGCGTCCCCACTTCTTTGGAATTGGGGTTGTATGTACAGATGGTAGCGCACACCAACTGTTTATAAGTATGATATTTAACCAGTAAAATGCGTAAGCATTGTGTTGTTTTGTAACTCTTATTTGAAGACAGACTCCAGAAACTAAAGTAAAAAAAATTATATTAAGAGATAGGTTGCTTATTTTTTAGCTTAGTGGGCCACTGTTTTGGTCAGAATACCTTTGTTCTTGGACCTCCGAGTGTCCCATTACTCTAATGCCCTTTACACACGGATTTTCCGACAACAAATGTTGGAAAGTCCGACCGTGTGTAGGCTCCATTAAACATTTGTTGTCTGGATTTCCGCCAACAAATATTTGAGAGCAGGTTCTTAAATTTTCTGACAACAAAACTTGTTGTTGGAAATTCCGAGCGTGTGTACACAATTCCGACGCACAAAAGTCCACGCATGCTCGGAATCAAGCAGAAGAGCCACACTGGCTATTGAACTTAATTTTTCTCGGCTCGCCATGCGTGTTGTACGTCATCACGTTCTTGATGTTCGGAATTTCCAACAACATTTGTGTTAGAAAATCCTATCGTATGTACAGGGCATAAGGTGCAAGACTTGTACATTCTCATGCATTCCAAAGTCATTTGAGCAATGTGCGGCATGCATGAAAAATCTGAATAGTATGATCTTTATGACATCTTGAACATAGCATGTTTGCAGCTGTATTTATAATATATGTAAATGTGCCATTTTCCACATGCAAACACTCTTTGATCATTACTGAAAGGGACTAGTAGCTTACTGGAAACCACAGCAACCAATCGGGTATCAGCAATTTGTATTTAGCAGTTAGCTTGTATTATATGTTACTGCACTCCTATATATTCTGATGTGCTTACACTGCTGATGTTAATATGTACACTGCCGCCAGCTGATGTGCAGCAGTTGGATCATGTACTGAACCAAGAAATAGAACTCTGCTATCATCAGTGGCTGCTTTATCAAGTGTTAGCTATTTTTTCCTGTTTTAAAGGGCAGAGGAAGACATATTGTTATTAGTATGCACTGTTTAGGCAGCTGTGAAATGACAATAGTCAGCAGCTGGAAATTGAGGAGATTCGTTTTTTGCAACTTAAAATTTATACTGGTGAATTCAGTAAAGCATTCACACAATTTTTCTGATGGTTTCCTTTAAAACCTAATTCAGGCATACATTTGCACCAATTTCCATAACATTATTGACACATAAAACAGCTTCAGGTTGTTCTTACTAACAAAACCTTAAAGCGGAGTTCCACCCAGCAATGGAACTTCTGTTGAAATTATTACAGGGGGGAGGGCAGAACCAGGCAAGATCAGACAGGTTTTTTTAGGTGATAGAAATGGCCAAATTACACAGAGCTGTGCTGTTATTCATGCTTTAATGGAACAGGATCTGCTTTTTTTTTTTTGTTTTTTTTTAAGGGTAACAATTACATTTTTTTGACTAAAGTTCCACTTTAACCGCTTCCCGACCGGCCACTGCATATATACGTCAGCAGAATGGCTCGGGCAGGCAGAATCACGTACCTGTACGTGATCGTGCATGTGCCTGCCCGTGGGTCACGCGACCCGGTCGGGAGCTCCGTGACCCCGGCCGCGGGACCAGCGGACCCGATCGCCGCTGGTATCCCGCGATCGGGTTACGGAGCGGAAGAACGGGGAGAGGTCTATGTAAACAAACCTCTCCCCGCGCTTCCTACACTGACTGTCAGTGATCGGCGGTTCCCTGTCATCGGGAACGCTGATCAATGACGTCACACGTACAGCCACGCCCCCCTACTGTAAAAAAAACACAACACGTCACACTGACTCCTCCCCGCCCCCTAGTGGTTAACCCCCTAACTACAACTTTCATTTACATAGGAATCAGTGCTATTTAAATAGCACTGATTGCTGTATAAATGACAAATGTCCCAAAAATGTGTCAAAAATGTCCGATGTGTCCGCCAAAATGTCGCAGTCACAATAAAAATCGCTGATCGCCGCCATTACTAATAAAAAAAAAAATATTAATAAAAATGCTATAAAACTATCCCCTATTTTGTAAACGCTATAACTTTTGCGCAAACTAATCAATAATCGCTAATTGCGATTTTTTTTACCAAAAATATGTAGAAGAATACGTATCGGCCTAAACTGAGGAAAAAAAAAGTTTTTTTATATATTTTTTGGGGATATTTATTATAGCACTATTTTTGTTTATAGCGCAAAAAATAAAAACCGCAGGGGCGATCAAATACCACCAAAAGAAAGCTCTATTTGTGGGAAAAAAAGGACGCCAATTTTGTTTTGGAGCCACGTCGCATGACCGCGCAATTGTTAGTTAAAGCGACGCAGTGCCGAATTGCAAAAAGGGGCCTGGTCCTTTAGCTGCAAATTGGTCCGGGGCTGAAGTGGTTAAAGAATTGCCATCAGTTTGCAGATTAGGCAACTGGCAGTAAATAAGACCTGCTCTGAGTTTGTGTATGGAGGTATGCCCTTGCTCAGAGTGGGGCATGTCTGTGTTGGGAAGCTGTCATGTATGTGACAGCTTCCTGCACAGTGCTCTGTCCTCAGCCACATTCAGCTGTTGGCCAAGAGATTCCCTGTCCAAAAGCTAAATGTAAAAAATATGCCAATGCACTTATTTGGGAAATGGGAATGCACTTATTTGGGAAATTACTTGAATCACAGAAGAGATCAACCCGATGGAACTAGTCCCCACAGCAACACCTATTGGATGGCTGGGCATGATGGAGAATTGAGAGATTACTTAGGTCCGCCTTGCTTTTGATTGACAGTGAATGCCAGCGGGTGAATTTGAAAGCCACTATTGGACTGAATACTGGCTATGGATCCACTCACTATCATAAAATGGTAGTCACAGGCAATCTGAATGTTGCCCAAAAAAAAGTCCAGGAGCTACTTTTGGGCGACGTGCTTCCAGCGATGCGGGTTGCGGTGATTTCAGCATGATTGCAGCACGGCAAATCTGCCTGCGATTCAAAACACTTAAGTGTGAATGCAGTCTAATGCCGCGTACACACGATCGGAATTCTCGTCGGAAAAAACTCTGACGGTTTTTCCGACGGAATTCCGCTCAAGATGTGTTGCCTACACAGGATCACACCAAATTCCGACGGAGCATGCGTCGAATTGTTTCCGAGCATGCGGCGGAATTTTGCGTGTCGGAATTGCATACACACGATCGGAAAATCAGGTTCTCAATTCAAAGTCCGTCGGAAAATCCGACAGAAAAACACTGTTGGGCATACACACGGTCAGAAAATCCGATGAAAAGCTCCCATCGGACTGTTTCCATCGGAAATTCCGACCGTGTGTACTGGTTCACACAGGGGCGAACTGTCAGGCTGCCTGACAAGCAGTGCAATGGAACTGCTCTAATAGGAGCAACTCAAGTCAAGCGACAAAGTTTCCTGCATTACTTTGGGCGGCACAGTGGTGTAGTGGTTAGCACTCTCACCTAGCAGTAAGAAGGGTCGCTGGTTTGAATCCCAACCACGACACTTCCTGCCTGGAGTTTGCATGTTCTCCCTGTGCCTGCGTGGGTTTCCTCCAGGTACTCTGGTTTCCTCCCACAATCCAAAGACATGCAGGTAGGTTAATTGGCTTCTGTCCAAAAATTGGCCCTAGTATATGAATGGGGACCTTGGATTGTGGGCTCCTTGAGGGTAGGGACTGATGTGAGTGTGCAATGTACAGGGATGGGGACAATTGTAGACACTCGCTCAGGTTGAACTGGATGGACTGATGTCTTTATTCAACCTTACTAACTATGAAACTATGAAACTTTGGGGCGACTTCAGAGAGGCTTGCATTGACTTATATTAAAGAAGTAGTTTACAAGTCACGCTGAGGTCGCGCTGTGCGGGGCGGCTTCAGAGTCAGGCGACTTTGAAGCTGCCACTGTGTGAACCGCCACGTGTACGGTGTACGTTTAATAACCGGTGTTAATTCTTGCATTATCACCGTTCTCTAACACGGCCGAATTTTACACCTGCTCTGAGGCTGTTTAATAAACCGTGTTGTGTTGACTGTTAGCTAGCAGCGTGTTAGCACTGTGTTAGATAGTGAAAGGAATGTGGGGAAGGTATAACTAGCTGCACAGCAGCCATCCTGTGTGGGGAAACCTATGATCCACAGTAAAGGATCATAGGAAACACACGTAAAAGCACATACACACCCTGATTAATATTATAAAGTACATATTTACATATATATATAAGCCTACCATCCTCCACCGTAAAGGATCAAAGGGTTATCCTCAGAACCGAGTTATGGCATTAAAATATAACAAAAATATATATATACACACCTTTATTAAAATAATAAATATTATTTTATAGCCCCCTGCCATCCCACCCACCCACCCCTAGCCAACTGCAATCATCTCCAGACACATTTCTTTTTCTCTTTTAGGACCGGTTCTTACCTATTCATTTTAAGGGCCGGTTCACACCATGCCCGCTCATGAATCACACAGAATTGTACTGTGCGTTCCTGCAGTGGGTGTCAATAGAAAGTTAATGACACCCCAAACGCAGGTTGCAAGCGCATTGTGTTTTCCCACACCGGATCGCATGGTTCTTTTGTATCATGCGCTCCGGTTACAGTGTGGTTTAAAAAGTAGCGCATGCATTACTTTTGGTGCGGTTTGAATTTATCCCATTTAAAATGAATGGGCTGAAATCGCAAGGAACGCACAGCTCATTCCTGTGCGATTTATGTGTGGGCATTGTATGAACCGGCTCTGAATGGGCTAAAATCGCACCACACTGCACCAAAAGTAGTGCATGCACTACTTTTTATACAGCACAGTAACCGGATTGCATGGTGCAAAGGTACCATGCGGGCAAATGCACTGCGTTTGCAACCTGCATTTGGGTGTCGTTGACTCTCTACTGACACACGCTGCAGATCGCAAATGGAATACGTTTTGCATGCGGCCTGAATTGCACAGAAACTCACAGTGCATTTCTGTGTGATTCATGTGTAGGCATGGCCCTTAGAAATAAAAAGAGTGCATAGACATGCTAAGGCTGACCATACATTAGTGCCGGTTCACACTGCTACGATTCGGGAACCCTGCAAATTCACTGCATCACATGTCTCCCGGCGACAGTTCACACTGCCCTATGCGAACTGCTGGGAGTGTCAATTAAAAGTTAATGGCACCCCCAAATCAGTTCGCATATCGCAGTGCGATCTGCAAATTTGGACAAAAATCGGATCACAAGGGTCCTGTGCGAGTTTGGTCCAAATGCAATGCAAATTCAGCCATACTATCTGTATGACTGAAATCGCATCGCACAGAGATCGCATGTGATTTGCACTGCAGTGCGGGGCGAATCACATCCGATTTTGGACATCGCAGCAGTGTGAACTGACACTTAATCATTTTTATTGTTTTTTTTTTTCAGCCAGCGAGTTGACTTGATTTACCCATCCTCACACTCAATGTATGTGGATGGGGGAATACTTTACGCTGAGCTATTGTGTTCTGACAGCAGGGGGACCTCCCCTCCATCAGAATACTGATCAGTACTGTAGGCTATAGCTGGCAGCACTAAGGCTCCGTTCACACCTGAGTGATCCAGATAGCGGATGGAATCGCTGCAATTCTGCCTGCGATTTCAAATCAGGGCAAATTGCCGGACGCTTGTGCAGTGCCATTACTTCTTAATCGCACCCAAATCACGCCGTGATTCTCCACGATTGTCGCTTGATAAACCGCGCTGCAATCGCGGCAAATCACAATGATTGTCACTCAAAAAGGAGCAGGAGCTTCTTTTGAGCAACAGGGTCGTGTGTTGTGATTTGCCGCAATTGCAGCACAATTTATCGTGCAACAATCGCAGCAAAATCGCTTTCTGATTTGGGTGCCATTAGAAAGTAATGGCATTGCACAACCGTCCCGTGATTTGGAATCATGGGCAGAATTGCGGTGATTCCATCTGCGATCCATATGGCTTAGGTGTGAAAGGAGCCTAATTAATCAGGAAAAAACATTCCTACCACTTCTGTACAACCAGCCTGTCCATACATGGATCAAAAATTCAGTCGGTCCCTGCTGAACCAGCCAAATTTCGATCCATGTAAAGGTGATCTGCTGCAGTAGTAAATATGCATCTCTCTGTCATTGAGGTCTACTGCTCTCCTGTTTCTCAGCATAGATCTCCACTCTTCTCTGCCATTATATATGCATGATATGTGAGTGCTGCAGACATAGGGTTCTAGAGGAACACATACCCTGCAGTGTCCTGAAGCACTGATTGACCACAATGAGCAGTGAAAGTTCTTCCAGACTGAAAAAAGGCTTTAACACCTGGTCTGACTTGGTGGTAAATCCACGGGATTTAACACCAAGTTTACACTGGTTTTAAGACTCTTCTGAGCTAACACAGGTTATTATATACTAACACTGTTATCACAGAGACAACACCGTAAGGTGAAGTGAGGTGATATTTGGTTCCTACCTTAGTTAACACGGTTTATTAAACACCTCTTAGGGAATTGCCACCCTGATTCGCTGTGATAAGGCTAAACACAACTTAACACCAGTTTAACCTCCCTGGCAGTATGATTCTGTCCGGAATTTAGTGCTGAAAGCGGTACAATTATTTTGCATGAAATTTGGCGTTTTTATATTGTAGGCATGCAATTCTTATGAATAACTCACTTAAATCTGTCCGAACCAGAGTCTAGTAGACATCCCGGGTATGATAAAGTTTGAAACACAAAATCATAAATTATAATATAATAAAAATATATATAAAAATGATTCAATAATGTAATCAAATCAAAAACACTGAAATTTGCTCAGTTGCAGAATAGTCGCTGTCCTTAAATTTATTGTTTGATGAGAAATTGTGATTCTAATTTTTTATCGGTGTTTTCTAGCTGGTCTAAAACCACTTTTGACATAAAGGGACACTTTTTGGTTGCTATGGACAATCTCCAGTTTCCAGGCAGAAAAAAATCTTTTTTAATATATAAAATGACATGCAGGGCACTGGGCAGACCACTAGGGACAAAGGGGGTGTGTATTTTTTGTATACAGTACTGTAATCTGTAATATTACAGTACTGTATGTGTGTTGTGTTTTTAAACTTTTTTGAATTTGGCGCCGATCTCCGCTCCCGTGTGTCGGAACGTCGCAGGGAACGGAGATCAGCAGCACTCGGACACTGTGTGAATCGAGCGAGCAGACGGCTCGCTCACACAGCGGGGAGACATCGCAGGATCCAGGGGAAAAGGTAAGTAACTTCCCCCTGTATCCTGCAATGCGAGCCCGAGTCTGGATCGGGGTTACCGCTTTTGGTACAAAAAACTCAACCCGAGCCAGACTCGGGAACACCGCTAGGGAGGTTAATTAATTAACGGGTTATTAAACGTACACCTTAGTGTGCAGAATTATTATGCAACTAAATGAAAAACAAGAATTTTCCCATCTCACTTGTTTTTTTTCATCTGTTAAAGTGAGAATAATAAACAAACCACTCAAAATATACAAATAAACATTTCTGACATTTCAAAAAGAAAAATCAAATACCAATATAGCCCCGCTTCTTTTCAATAACAGTCATAAGCCTTCCATTCATTGGGTTAATCAGTTTCTTGATCTGTTGACGATCAACTTTTTGTGCAGCCAGTCTCCCAGACATTGTTCGGTGAAGTGTACTGTTTTCCTTCACCGTAAATCTCCCATTCAAGAAGGACCCACAAATTCTCAATAGGGTTGAGGTCAGGTGAGGAAGGGGGCCATGCCATTATTCTTTTTATCTCTAAGGCCTTTACTGGCTAGCCGCGCAGTGGAGTACTTTGATCCATGTGATGGAGCATTGTCCAGCATTAATATCATATGGTCTTCTTGAAAGATGCAGACTTATTCCTGTACCACTGCTTGGAGAAAGTATCTTCTAAAAACTGGCAGTAGGTTTGGGAGTTAATTTTGAGTCCATCTTCAACCCGAAAAGGTCCAACTAGCTCATCTTTAATAATACAAGCCCATACAATTACCGCACCTCCACCTTACTGGCGTCTGGGTCGAAGTTGAACTCTGTGCCCGTTACTGATTCAGCCACAGGCCCATCCATCTGGTCCGTCAAGAGTCACTGTCATCTCATCAGTCCATAAAACCATTGAAAAATCTTTCTTCAGATATTTCTTGGCCCAGTCTTGACGTTTCAACTTATGTGTCTCTTGTTCAGTGGTGGTTGGATTTCAGCCTTCCTTCCCTTGGCCATGTCTCTGAGCACTGAACACCTTGTACTTCTGGGCACTCCAGGTAGGTTGCAGTTCTAGAATATGACAGCCCTAGAGGATAATGGCTTCCTGGTAGCTTCACGTTTGATTCTTCTTAAATCTTTTGCAGTTAATTTGCCTCTTTTTTTCTCAATACATTTCTTGCTACCCTGTTGACTATTTGCATCAAAATTTTTTTATGGTTCTGTGATAATGCCCAGTATCTTAGCGATTTCAAGAATGCTGCATCCCTCTGAAAGACTTCTTATAATTTTTAACTTTTCAGAGTCAGTTAAATCTCTTTTTTGGCCCATTTTGCCCGAGGAAAAGAAGCTGCCTAATAATTCTGCACACTTTGATATAGGGTGTTGATTTCTTAGGCCAAACCCTCCCTCATTACACAAACACATATCACCTTATATGCTTAAACCCAATAAGCATTGAAATTTATACAGCTAGGAGTTGGACAATATGCGTACAAATTATGATTTAAACATAAGTATGAACACAAAGTGTAATTTAAAAAGGAGTTCCACATTTGGCACCTTTCGGGGGGGGATGTTGACCTGTTTTTGACAGGTCCCCTTCCCCACTTCCGGAGACGGCACTGTCTCTCGGAAGTTCGGCCCCTCTAATGCTTCCTCTGCCGCCCGGCCAATTAGAAAGCGCAGCGGCTGGGGTGCCAACATCACAGGCTCCCTGGACAGGTAAGTGTCCATTTATTAAAAGTCAGTAGCTGCAGTATTTGTAGCTGCTGACTTTAAATTTTTTGTGGGGGTGTGGACCTCCGCTTTAAAGAACCTATCTATGTGAGGTACAGGAAGGCCTACTTCATTAGACTATAAATCTACAATTACTGTACTTTTAAAGTACTATCACCATAAGGAAAAAAAAGCTTGTTAAATCCCCCAGGGGTCCCTGTGCATAAAGTAATTATGCCCATTCAAATCCAAGCAGTGGTTGTTAAATAAAATAAATATAAATTTTTTGTCATTACTGGCTGGCTGTGAGTCACATACATCAGTCTCTATGTTGTTGTTGTAGTGACTCCCACTGTGTATCATTCATGGAGAGGCGCCTATGTGGTTTCAGGTGATATTAACAAATGGCCACATGTAATAAGACTCTAGTCCTGTAAATTAATTCTATTTAACTTTAAACCACTGTCAAAACTGAGCACAAGTATGATGAGTATGCTGTGGAGTTGTTTTATGAGCCGTGGCGCCATCTGGGTGTATCAAATGCACAGCCGTCATTATAATATTATATAGCATTTGGCTAATATTGCTATTGGTGATGTATAACTGCAAGGAGTCTTATTATGAGTTTTGTTGCTATTGGCAAACAACGTAGAGACTGAGTGTTTTATATATGATTCTTTGCACAGGTACAGTATATTTGTGAGTGAGCAATCCATGCATAAAAGAAGGGGAGGGCTATATAAAGGCACCATGAGCCTGGTCAGGTAGTCTGATGAAGCAGGTTCGCCCTTTAAATGCGTCAGCCAGGATGCGCGCTTGAGGCAATGACTGCACGCTGCTATATGTGATCGACAGTGGACTATTTCATATAGTGTATATTTCTATTATGATATAGTCTATTTTGCTAAGTTCCTTTGTGGGTTTATGACATTATTATACAATAAAGTGTTATTGAAGGTAGTTTGTAGTGTTGTGCAAAAATTCCCCGTCTGTTCAAAGGTGAAAAGTTGTGGATATTGTTATCGCCATTACTAGTAAAAAATAAATAAATAATAAAAATGCCATAAATCTATTCCCTATTTTGTAGACACTATAACTTTTGCACAAACCAATCAATATACGCTTATTGTGATTTTTTTTTACTAAAAATATGTAGAAGAATACATATTGGCCTAAACTAATGAAGAAATTGTTTTTTTTTTGTTTTTTGTTTGGGGGGGGGGGATATTTATTATAGCAAAAAGTAAAAACCACAGAGATGAGCAAATACCACCAAAAGAAAGCTCTATTTGTAGGAAAAAAAGGATGTAAATTTTGTTTGGGCACAACGTCGCACCACCACGCAATTGTTAGTTAAAGTGACGCAGTGCCGAATCTCAAAAAATGGCCTGGTCATTAAGGGGGCAAATCCTTCCGTAGCTGAGGTGGTTAAAGAGGAGCTCTAGTCGTTTTTGTGTTTATTAAAAGTCAGCAGCTACAGAAAGTGTAGCTGCTGACTTTTAATAAACACAAACTCCCATGTCCCAGGATCCAGGGATGTAGTCACTCGAACCGGAACTTCTTTCCCTCTTCTCTCCCCTGCGCTGGCATTTAAACTGTGGTCCGACTTCTGAGACTAGGAATGAAGAAGAGAGCACGCCTAATGGACTCCACACATGGGTGCCAGCCCCAGCTCGATTCCATGATGCATGTAATCCAGACAAGAATGGCTGCACACCATGGCTAGTCCTTGAACTATTTATTGTGCAAGTACAAAAACCACAACCAGGATACAAACCACAACCAGGACACAAATAAACTCTTGCTCGTTGACGCGTTTTACACAAACTTTGTACTTAATCATAACACCAATAGACATGTTCTAGAAGACTGCAGGGAGGGAGAGGAGAACTTCCGCTTGGACTGCCTAGGCAATCCAAACAGATCCAAAGTGGGAGCGGGTAGGGTCAGGTAAGAACTAAAAAACTGTAAAAAAAACTTTCGGGAATTGTTCATCCCTTCAGTTCACAGTGAAGTCTTGTTGAGAAGAACAGAGAAAGAAATATGAAAATAGGCATTAAAGCACGATATCACTGTGATAAATATGGAGAAAAGCCCTCTAGCCTTATAACCAAGTCAGATTTGGCGATAAAGACCTTTTTTTTGGTGAAACAATGAAAAAAGAGCCAGGAAGTGATCATTTAACACACTATCAGGCATAACTGCAGGATTGAGAATGGGATGTGAATGTCTGTGAATGGGCTGCAGTGCAGAATGAGTGACCCCATGTGGTCAGTATTCAGTTTGGAAGCTGCTTGACACACAACTAGGAAGATCGCAGCTACTAAAGAGATTGGGGTTGATTTACTAAAGGCAAATCCACTTTGCACTGCAAGTGTACTTGGAAGTGCAGTCGCTGTAGATCTGAGGGGGACAGGCAAGGAAAATAAAAAACAGCATTTTAGCTTGCACATGATTGGATGATAAAATCAGCAGAGCTTCCCCTCCTTTCAGATCTTCTCCTAAGATCTACAGTGACTGCACTTCCAAGTGCACTTGTAGTGCAAAGTGGGTTTGCCTTTAGTAAATAAACCCCATTGCTCCCTCAGGTATGGGAGATACATACTTACATTGGTCCAAATTAAAAATGCAATGAAGATCACATTTAGAGTTTAGCTTACAGGCGGAAACTTTTTTCCCGCAGTTTCTCCATTTTTTAAACCATTATATTACCGGCATTATCTCAGTTTAAAAAACGGACACGTAACTGTACATACAGAATTATTGACCCTTTAGTATTATAACAGATACAAAGTGAAACATAAACTAAAAAACAGAAACACCCTTCTCAATAAAAACAAATTCAGTGATTTTATTCAATCTCTATTATACATATCTTCCAAATACAAACGTTTCAGTTCCATATATGGTGACACCGTCGCACAATTTTGGTAGGCTCACTTAGAAAAGTCAACTGTTAGTCAAAGTGCAACTTAAGTGTTAGTATTGTGTGGTGAACTAGATATATTAATTTGAAACAAAGTCAAGTATTAGTATATATTTTACTCATCCACGCTTTCCAGCAAAGGTTATGCTTGAGTGTTTTACTCTACATTTACATTAGATGTGTTGCCAGAATACAGATGACAACTTAATTTTTCTGCTGCTGATAAATCTGACCCTTCATTTACTTTGTATGTTATTTTTAGTCAGCTGTCAAAATACTGACATGTTACCCTGCTTTCTGTTCAATACACTACAAGGGACTTATATGCAAATGAACTGTAATTAGCAATAAATTAATGGTAGGAGATTACTGCCATCTAGTGACCGCATATGCAGTTTTTTTTTTTATTCACTTTAAACTGATGCTTTTATTGCTGTAGGAATAGTCTGTATTGCAGCCAATGATTACTAATCCTCTTAACCCTGGAAATTATGTAATATTTTTTGAAAGGAGCACACATTCTTGCTTCTTTACAGTTGCACTATTATTAGTGTATTTTAATGTATTTTTTGTAATAATCATCTCTTGTTATTGTACTGAAACAATAGTCACTAAACCTCAAAAATCAAGTAAAAACTAAAATGTTTTGTTTTTTCTTTTATTTATGTCTGCATTTTTAAATCCCCAACAAGATTTATTTTTAAAATTGTAAATCAATTCTTTTTGCTTTCTAAGGCATGCACTTATGCTGCTCTTTTGTGTTCTCTTCCTCCAATGGTCATCACCCCACTTCTAGGTTGAATGACATCTAGTTTCATAAAATCCCTCTTCCTGTAACTGACACCCCCTGGACGGGTGTCCATATGCATCTTGGGCTCACGATTTTAGAGTGAATTCTGAAATATTTTGTAGCAGTATTAAATGCAACTAATCACGAAAGAGAATTTAGCTATCATACTTAATAAAAATAAATAAATAAACAATCCTAGAAAATGAAATGTCAAAGCCCTGGCTTGTTCACAAGGCCGAAAGAAGGTCATAAAGTGTAAATTCAGGCAACATTTTCTGCCCAGGAGTTACAGGTGCAGTGTACAGCCCACTGCCAGCAGCCAAGATCAATGACTGGTTGAAATATGCAGTGGCTGTATGCATCAGAGCAGTACTTAAAGGAGTTGTAAAGTGGGAAGGTTTTTCATCTTAATGCATTCTATGCATTAAGATAAAAAAACCTTCTGTGTTCTACCCTTAAAGATCTCCATATGTGACGTGTAAAAAATTCTACAGGTTGCATGTTTTGAGTTACAGAGGAGATCTAGGATGATCATTTTTGCTCTCGCTCTAACGATCGCATGAATACCTCACATGTGTGGTTTGAACACCGTTTTCATATGCAGCGCTACTCACATATGCGTTCGCTTCTGCACACAAGCTCAGCGGGACGGGGTGCTGTTAAAAAAAGTTTATTTTTTTTCCTTATTTATTTTACATTTTACATTTTACACTGTTCTTTTTAAAAAAAAATTTAAATGGTGTCACTTTTATTCCTATTACAAAAAATGTAAACATCCCTTGTAATGTAAAAAAAAGCATGATAGGACCTCTTAAATATGAGATCTGGGGTCAAAAAGACCTCAGATCTCAATTTACACTAAAATGCAATAAAAAAAATAAAAATAATAAATGTTGCTTTAAGAGCTATGGGCGGAAGTGACGTTTGAGGTCGCTTCCGCTCTGCAATGGTATGGAGACGGGTGGGGCCATCTTCCCCTCATTCATCTCCATACCTAACAGAAGACGGCCCCTCTCCCGCCGCCAATAAAAGTGACCTTGCGGCGAATCCATGGCAGAGACCACTTTTATTTGAAAGCGGACCACCCGCTGAAGAAGAGGATACCGGGGTTATGGCAGCTAGCTGCTGCCATAACGACGATATCCTTCTTCAAACAGCCAACGTATAATGACGGCGGTCGGTCCGTAAGTGGTTAAAGTGGTTGTAAACTCTGTTAGGCCTGATACATGGTAACCATGGTAAATGGACTGTAGTGCAAATCTGCAAAATGCAGAAAGCACTTAAATTGCATAGGTGTGAATCAGGCCTTACACCACTTGTACCTACAGGCAAGCCTATAATAAGGCTGTAGGTACTGTGAATATCTCCTAAACTTGCACAGTTTAGGAGATATTCAGAGTGCATGCAGCCGATGACATCATCGGTGCATACGCTCTGAAGGTCCGGCTTACAGTGCCGGATCTTCAGAGCCCGTGCCGGAAACGGCGGCTCATGCACGCATGCGCAGAAGTGACATCAGTGCGCCCCTGGCCACTCCTGTAGACGGAGGCCGCAAAGCCGGAAGAAAGACCGGGTGAAGATGTCAGTCGTCTTAGTGCTGACATCATGGCGCTGGAATGCAGGTAAGTCTCTCATAATGCAGGATTTTTTTTATTTTTCTTACCACCAGCAATCTACAACCACGTTTACAGTGCATGTCAGAGCTCAAACCAAACCATGAAGTCCAAAGAATTGTCTGTAGACCTCCAAGACAGGATTGCATTGATGCACAGATCTGGGAAAGGGTACAGAAAATGTCTGTAGCATTGAAGATCCCAATGAGGACAGTGGAGAGTGGCATCCATCATCCATGAATGGAAGAAGTTTGGAACCACCAGGACTCTTCCTAGAGCAGGTCGTCCAGCCAAACTGAGCAATCGGGGAGAAGGGCCTTAGTCAGACCAGGGACCAAAAACCCAATGGTCACTCTGACCAGCCCGCCTGGAGTTTGCCAAAAGGCACCCGAAGGACTCTCAGACCATGAAAAACAAAATTTTCTGGTCTGGTGAAACAAAGATATAACTCTTTGGCCTCAATGGCAAGCGTCATGTCTGGAGGAAACCAGGCACGCTCATCACCTGGCCAATGCCATCCTTACAGTGAAGCATGGTGGTGGCAGCATCATGCTGTGGGGATGTTTTTCGGCAGCAGGAACTGGGAGACTAGTCAGGATCAAGGGGAAGATGAATGCATAAAAACCTGCTCCAGAGTGCTCTGGACCTCAAACTGGGGCGAAGGTTCATCTTCCAACAGGACAAGGACCCTAAGCACACAGCCAACATAACAAAGGAGTGTCTACAGTACAACTCTGTGAATGTACTTGAGTGGTCCAGCCAGCCCCCAGACTTGAACCGGATTGAACAGCTCTGGAGAGATCTGAAAATGGCTGTGCACTGACGCTCCCCATCCAACCTGATGGAGCTTGAGAGGTCCTGCAAAGAAGAATGGGAGAAACTGCCCAAAATTGGTGCCAAAGGTGCTTTAACAAAGTATTGAGCAAAGGCTGTAAATACTTATATATATGCAATCAGTGGTGGCCTGTCCATTAGGGGCACCCAGTCGCCGCCTCCTCTCCCCACACCAGTTCCCTTTATGGTAATGGATAGATTCATGCATAGCATGAATCTATCCGCGGCCACCCCCTATTCATGCGTCTGGCCCTTTCAGGGCACCGGGTGCATGAAATACAGAGGCAGGTTTTTTTTTTTTAAGCATCTGATTTGAGCCAGAGGCTCTAATAGTCTGCAAAATTGGGTGGGCTCAGGATGCTGATCACACCCGGGTGTGTTACAACAGCGAATAAATATTTGCTGAACACTGATTCTCAATCCAGCCAATCGGAAGCGGGTGTGAGACACATTTTCTGATTGGCCGAAAAGAGAAGACTCCCGATTGGCAGCCGAGGAGGAGGGAGGAAACGGAAGCCGCCGTGATGACCTGGAGAATGAGAGGCCGCAGGAGAACAGCAGGAGAACAGGAGGCCACCAAGCAGGGGAAGCCACCGCCGAGCAGGGGAAGCCGCCGGTGGTGGGGTAAGTGTGACTGACCGACCGATAATACATATTACATAATGAATGTAATCCTTAAAGCAGAAGTAAACCCATCCATAAAACATTTTCATTTACGGCACATGCTGGAAATGTAACACTCCCATTGGTTGTGCTCTCAACCAAACTGTCAAACCATCCAATGGCTGATTTCATAACTGATCACATGTGCAGCATCATTGCAGTTGTAGACTAAACAGAGGCAAAAATGGCAGCTTCCTTAGCTGAAAACAATACGGGGTTTACTTACACTTTAAGCCTTTAAATTACTATAGTTCCTCTTTAAGGTTGCTAGCTGACATAACAGAATTCTTGGGGATAGGGGAATCTATATTATATTCTTAATTATAGGGATTATTCCCTCCAATGTGCATATTTGTTGGTTTTTACGTGTATCATCAACTTGACACGTTTCCCCCTCTGAACTTACTAATTCATCTTACAAAAATAGCCTGTAATATATTGTTTTTAGAATCCTGCATTGTGAACATTATCTGCGCAATTAATTCAGTTGCATCTGCAAGGTAGTTGCTTTCAA
Organism: Lithobates sylvaticus; assembly: GCA_028564925.1. NCBI lineage: Eukaryota > Metazoa > Chordata > Amphibia > Anura > Ranidae > Lithobates > Lithobates sylvaticus. The sequence continues at coordinate 262,101,811 of CM053028.1, forward strand.
TTTGTTTAATTGCTCATTTTGTTTCTGAGAAGACACAGAGTAGTAATTGCTCAAATAAATGATTTTTTCAGCGGTTTTCTGTATAATAAGGTATTACTTGTGTCCTCATTTAAGGGAACCAATTTATCTAGGTAATTTACATCTAAGTTAGAGCAAACCTGTCACTACTTTCTAAAGTATTTTACTTTAGGATGTGTTGTCAGGCACCTAAGGAGCATGCTTATTAAGTTGACTGCAAGGCTTTTACACAGGCTCACATGGGACTGAGTTCTCCCCTCATTTTAGCACCACTCTCCCCCAAAAAATTCACTGTCATATTTGATGACTGCCGTACCAGACCCCATCACCCTATTGATTTTTATTGGTTCCCAGTCAAAAGAGTATTTGAAGCCGACCCCACACTCCTATTGATTTTCATTGGTTCCCAGTCAAGAGATTATGAGTGCTGCCGACACTGGGGAGCTACAGTTCATTGAGGGAACCATGAATAGCAACATGTACTGTGACATACTAAAGCTGAGCTTGATCCTCTCCCTTCAGAGACTTCACCACAGGGCAGTATTCCAACATGATTACGACCCAAACACACCTCCAAGATGACCACTGTCTTGCTAAAGAAGCTCAGGGTAAAGGTGATGGACTGGCCAAGCATGTCTCCAGACCTAAACCCTATTGAGCATGAGGGATGAGTCCGATGTTCGAGTCGAATGTAAGTTCGACTCGAACATCGAGTGTTCGCCGAACAGCGAACATTATGTGGTGTTCACGGTAAATTCGAAAGCCGTGGAAAACCGTTAAAATCCATGGGACATTAACAAGAAAAAACAAAAGTGCTCATTCTAAAGGCTTATATGCAATTTATTGCCATAAAAGGTGTTTGGGGACCCCGGGTCCTGCCCCAGGGCACATGTATCAATGCAAAAAAAGTTTTAAAAACTGACTGTTCGGGAGCAGTGATTTTAATAATGCTTAAAGTGAAACAATAAAAATGTAAATATTCCTTTAAATATCGTGCCTGGGGGGTGTCTATAGTAGGCCTGTGAAGTGGTGCAGTTTTCACATGTTTAGAACAGTACCACAGCAAAATTAAATTTCTAAAGGAAAAAAAGTCATTTGAAACTGATTGCGGCTGTAATGAATTGTCGGGTCTCGGCAATATGAATAAAACTCATTGAAAAAAATGGCAATTTTTTTTAAAAAAATGCGTGGGGGTCCCCCCAAAGTCCATACCAGGCCCTTCAGGTCTGGTATGCATATTAAGGGGAACCCTGCGCCAAATTTAAAAAAAAAATTCATACCAGACCCTTATCGAAGCACGCAACCTGACAGGCCACAGGAAAAGAGGGGGGAGGACGAGAGAGCGCACCCCTCCTGAACCGTACCAGGCCACATTCCCTCAACATGGGGGGGATTCTTTGGAGTGACCACCAAAGCACCTTGTCCCCGTGTTGATGGGGACAAGGGTCTCCACCACAACCCTTCCCGGTGGTTGTGGGGGTCTGCGGGTGGGGGGCTTATCGGAATCTGGAAGCCCCCTTTAACAGGGGGCCCCCAGATCCTGGCCTCCCCCCATGTGAATTGGTAACAGGTACATTGTACCCCTACCATTTCACAAAAAAAGGGTCAAAAATAGTAAAAAAGACAGGAGACACTTTGGGACAAGTCCTTTATTAAAAGATAAAAAAATGAAAATTTTGCGTGATGTAGATCCATCTCACACCGCCAGAATAGCCAAAAAAAAGCAAAAAAAAAAAAAGCAACAGCTTTCTTTTGGTGGTATTTGATCACCTCTGCTGTTTTTATTTTTTGCGCTATATAAACAGAAAAAGAGCGACAATTTTGAAAAAAACGCAATATTTTTTACTTTTTGCTATGATAGATATCACACAAAAATATATAAAAATATTTTTTTCCCCTAAGTTTAGGCCGATATGTATTCTTCTACATATTTTTGGTAAAAAAAATCACAATAAGCGTATATATTGATTGGTTTGCACAAAAGTTATAGCATCTTCAAAATAGGGGATAGATTTATAGCATTTTTTTATTATTATTTTTTTTTTTTACTAAGTAATGGCAGCGATCTGCGATTTTTATCGTGACTGTGACATTATGGCAGACATGTCGGACAATTTTGACACATTTTTGGGACCATTGGCATTAATATAGCGATCAGTGCGATTAAAAATGCATTGATTACTGTAAAAATGTCACTGGCAGGGAAGGGGTTAACACTAGGGGGCAGTGAAGGGGTTAAGTGTGTCCTAGTACGTGTTCTAACTGAAGGGGGATGGGGAATGTGTAGGGAAGATAACACTTCACTTCTCCCCTCAGAGAACCGGAAACTGTGTTTACATTTTTATCTTCTAACCGCTTCAGCCCCAGAAGATTTTACCCCCTTCCTTTTCGGCACCGCAATTCGGCACCGTGCGCCCCCTAGCGGCCACAGGGGGAAGCAACGTTACATAACGGCATTTCGCCCAACCGTGCCATTCTGCCGCAGTACAACTGCCGCGGCTGGTCGGCAAGTGGTTAATAAAGGACTTGTCTCAAAGTGCCGCCTGTCTTTTTTACTATTTTTTACACTTTTTTGTGAAATGGTAGGAGTACAATGTACCCGTTACCAATTCACACAGGGGGGGAGGTCTGGATCTGGGAGTCCCCTTGTTAAAGGGGGCTTACAGATTCCGATAAGCCCCCCACCCGCAGACCCCCACAACCACCGGGCAAGGGTTGTGGGGATGAGTCCCTTGTCCCCATCAACATGGGACAAGATGTTTTGGGGGGGACTGCATTATGTAAAAATTATCAGAATAGCTTTTCCATTTTATAATGGGGCGATCTCAAGACTGTCCATAATTTTGGAGGGTGCCTCAAGATTGTCCATAATTTTAAAAGGTGCCTTGACTGAAAAAATGTTTATAAACACTGGCCTATTAAACTCTATGGGAGACTGTTGTTTTGCTGTGGCTGGACATTGCACTCTTCTATCGCTTAGGACAGTATGCTCCCCACGATGAACAAGCAGTCTGCAGGCATTCTGCCCTAAACATAAGTACAATTTGATGCACCTTCCAGCTTGTGCTTTGCGCCCACACCCAAATGCTGGGATCTAATGTACCGGAACTAAACACTAAACCCCGTACACACGATCGGATTTTCCGACGGGAAATGTTGGATGTCAGGCTGTTGGCGGAAAGTCTGACCGTGTATATGCCTCATCGGATAATTGTTGTCAGACTTTCCACCAACAAATGTTGGCTAGCATGTTCTCAAATTTTCCGCCAACAAATGTGTGTTGTTGGACTTTCCGATTGTGTGTACACAAGTCCGTCGGACACAAAAGTCCAAAGTACAAACATGCATGCTCGGAATCAAGGACGAGCCGGAAGCGGTCGGTTGTAAACTAACGTTCGTAATGGAGACATCGCATACGTCTTGTACGTCACTACGTTTCGTAATTGTTGGCCAACATTTGTGTGACCGTGTGTATGCAAGACAAGTTGGAGCCAACACCCTTCGAACAAAATTCCACGGTTTTGTTGTCAGAAAGTCTGATCATGTGTACGAGGCATAAGTGTGCACGAGACCATATGGTCAGGATCTTTCCCAAGCCTGGACCAGCTGAGCGATGCCAGTTGACAACGAGCTTTAGCCCCCTGTCAGCTGAAAATGGGTCACAAGAGTGCAGAATGAACTGCGCTCCTGTAACCCACAGGAGATGTATGACCAAAAAAGAGAGTTTAGTTTCTATACATTTGAAGATAATTATTGCTTTGCATAGTGCAACCAGACAAACAGTGATGTTCCATGTTGCTCTTCCTTTATTGTCAAATTACAAGCTGGGGTGGGTCCTAGACCAGGCTGTACTGCTTAACCTTATTTTAGTCTGCAAGAAGGTGCAGGACCTGGTTGTGCTGTGTGGTAGGGATGGGCATTACAGTTTAAAGATATATATTTCATCGTTGTATTTAGCTGGAACCCAATGTTAAAGGGGATCTATTTCTTGTTGTTGTCCTTTATCTTTCCATCCTCTCCCGGAACCCCCCCCCCAAAAAAAGAAAATTCTTATACTCACCTCTGTGTGCTCCTGCCAGATCTGTGCTGTGCCACACACAAAAAGCCACACAGACACTACTGCAACTTTACAGCCTGTCATAAATGTGTGGCACGTTCATTTCTATGGAGAGGTCATCTATGATTATGGGGTTTATTTTCTAAAGGCAAATAGTCTTTGCACTGCAAGTGCAGTTGCTCTAGATCTGAGGGGAACATGCAAGGGAAAAAATAATAAAAAAATAACAGCATTTTTTCTTGCACATAATTTCATAATAGAAATCAGCAGAGCTTTCCCTCGTTTCAGAGCTTCCCCTCAGATCTAACACAACTGTGCACAGTAAATTTGCCTTTAGTAAATCATCCTCTATGTGTATTCCAGTCACTCAGCACCATGTATAGGAAAGGTATAGAAAATCTCAAAATGCAGTTGTTGCTCAAGCACCAGCAGATTTAAGAGTCTGTCTTGACAAATAATACTTGCTCATTTCAAGATCTGCGATCCAAGCAGCTGCTTTCATTATTTCGTGATTTAGGGTGACATCTTTTCATAAGGGAACACAATGCTCTGTGATTTTACTTCCTTCAAGAGACTACTGATTGCTGCTCCAGACCAGTGACTGCAGGTCTTTCAATGACATCTTCCTGGACACACATGAAAGGTCTTTGCAGCTGGAATACTATTCCAGTATTAAATACAATACTTGGCTTAGGTTCATTAAAAATGTACCTTGTCCAAAGGTAATTCTCTGCAATGAAAGCAAACTGCCAGATTTCGGGCTTTATTTAACAATGTCAAAATCATTTTATTTTTGCTCTACTTTGCTGTATTCTGCAGCTTAAAGATAAAAACTTGATCAGACTGACTTGCATTAATTTTGACTTCTTAAAAAGACAGATAAAAAATGTATTTTCTCCCTATGCAGGATGGCACGTTACAAACCCAATCCATATCCCTTTTACACATAGCAGCATTTCCCAATGAAATATTCTTAGATTCTGATACTGATGAATGTTGGTGAATTTTTTTCAGACTGGTTTATATTTTGGTGAATAGTGATTGTTCGTTTGATTTGCCATTAATTGTATGGTGAATCTTGGATTATTTAGAGATTTAGTCCATCATAAAAAAAAAAAATATTCTAAATAGTTATTGCAATAATAAAAGCTTGAAATAAGAAGTGGATTCAAACATATTTCAGGCCCTAACTGTCTTTCATGAATTGGTAAACCATGTCTTTACCTTAAAGCGGTTGTAAACCCCTGAAATGAAATATGTCCTCTGACAAAGCATATACCACTATAGTGTGTACTTGTCTGAATCCAGAGCACTGTGGGGTTTATTTACTAAAACTGGAGAGTGCACAATCTGGTGCAGATGTGCATAGTAGCCAATCAGCTTCTGGCTTCAGCTTGTTCAATTAAAGGAGAAGTCCACAATGAGCTTATTTGGCTGGGCTTCTCCTAAGGGTCACAGAAGTGCAATTCTTTTTTCACTACTGTGACCCGTTTTCAGCAGAGAGCGGTCTGATGTTCGCTCTCTGTTGACGTCACCAATATCAGTCCAGGTACCACTTCATCACGACTTATGAAGTCTGGATCCACCAAGTGCCTGGACTGATGACCGTCTCAGCCTCTCAGAGAGCCGCTGTGCAGGGCAGGAGAGATGCTGACTGACAGGCAGCATCTCTCCGCTCGGAAAAGGGGAGGGAACGGAGCCATCGGAGGTGTTCGTGGCTCAGTTCTCAGTGAAGAGGCGGCGGGGGACAGATGCAGCATCAGGCCGATGCTACATCCACCTAGGTAAGTATGATTATGGGATTAAAAAAAAAATCTCATACTTCTCTTTTAAGCCTTGACAAAAAAATAGAAGCTGATTGGTTTCTATGCTGAGCTGCACCTCTGCTGAGCTCTGCAAAGTGTAACTTCAGCTCCCCATCCCCTGCTTTGTTGAATTTCAGAAAAGCTGTATAAATTCTGGACTTTGAAATGGATGTAGAGTAGAGAAGACTGCAGATCAACAAATACAACTTATTTAGGATGATTTTTTTTAATCTCTTGGTATCATTTCATTGGGTATATGTAAGGGTTTACAACCACTGAGAAGCATATAATTTTACTTAATGTTACTGCAAACCCCCCAACTTTTTGAGGATATAGGAACGAGGGACACCCCTTAGCAAAAGTATGTAGGCATAGGGCAACCCCCCACCACGCCCCCTTAAAGGAGGATTAAACACAAAAAATATTGGTAAACCCACAAATGCAGCAATTTAGAATTTGGATGAAAGGTTTAACACTTTTTGAAAGATAAATAGCACATTTTATATGCAAATACTATATAGATCAGATCAAAGTGAGGGACAAATGAGGAGGAAAGAGGGACAGAGGGAATTTGTTCCAAATCAGGGACAGTCCCCGAAATCATGGACAGTTGGGAGCTATGGTTACTGTAATGAGAGAATATGGACCCTACCATTGCTGTCCTCTCCTTATAAAAAATGCCAGTGGTTACTTGGCTGTCACGCTGATCCAGTGGCATCAATATTTTTTGAGGAACTGATCTGCAAGTATACAGATTAGGAGCTTGGACTTCACTCTGATGTTCCCGTCTTCATGCTTATTCCTGGTACAAGACAGTATTCAAGCCAGAGATAATCTTCGAAGGAGGTCGGAAATGGCAGAGATAAGGTGTAATACATATATTATTCCTCACTCAGATAGGCTCCCTTGATCTATAGAAAGAAAGTATTACTGATTCCTCTACCCCTAAGAGTTAACAAGCATTTAACCCTTACAATGTGAGGTAGGGGGCACTTCATAGGTAAATGTGTGTAATTCCCAGAGTTGGGCTTTAAATTGGGTTCACCTAAATCTGGAATACACATATACACAGTCCCACCTCAACCTGAGAATGATTTGAGTCATTTTAACCATATATTGTTGTATCGTTGTATACCATATTTGGGTACACAGTGTATGGGATATAATTTCTTAGTAAAGGTTTATGGCTCTTGTAGCCTCTGCCAGAATGGGCTCTCTAGAAGCTGACAGTGGACTTAAAGTGTTAAACCCAGGACCCTGCATTCACTATATCTGGTCTCCCACAGTACACAGAACATGGAAATGCAATTATTCTAGTAAATATAAATAGCTAAATACATAGTTACATAGTTACATAGTTACATAGTTAGCTAGGCCGAAAAAAAGACACAAGTCCATCCAGTTCAACCATAAAAAATAAAAGAAATAATAAATAAAAATAAAATATATCGTACAATCCAATAAACCCCATTCTATACCCACAGTTGATCCAGAGGAAGGCAAAAAAAAAAAACCAAAAGAGCATGCTCCAATCTTCTACAGCAGGGGAAAAAAAATCCCTTCCTGATCCCCCGAGAGGCAATCGGATTTCCCCTGGATCAACTTTACCTATAAATGTCAGTACCCAGGTATATTATGTACATTTAGGAAAGTATCCAGGCCTTCCTTAAAGGAATCTACTGAGTTAGCCAGAACCACCTCTGGAGGGAGTCTATTCCATATTTTCACAGCTCTTACTGTGAAGAAACCTTTCCGTATTTGGAGATGAAATCTCTTTTCCTCTAGACGTAAGGAGTGCCCCCTTGTCCTCTGTGTTGACCGTAAAGTGAATAACTCAACACCAAGTTCACTATATGGACCCCTTATATATTTGTACATGTTGATCATATCCCCCCTTAGGCCCCTTTCACACTGGGGCGGTGAGCCGCGGTGACGGTAAAGCAGCGCTATATTTAGCGCTGCTTTACCGTCATTTTCACCGCGGTTTTCGGCCGCTCGCGGTGCGGTTTTTACCCCCCGCGAGCGGCCGAAAAAGGGTTAAACACCCCCCGCAGAGCGCCGCCGTAGCGGCGCTTTGCGGCGGTATTGCCGCGGTTTTACCGCGGTCTCCCATTCTTTTCAATGGGAAGGAGCGGTATAGGAGCGGTGAACACACCGCTCCTATCCCGCTCCAAAGATGCTGCTAGCAGGACTTTTTTTGTCATCCTGCTAGCGCACCGCTCCAGTGTGAAAGCCCGCCGGCTTTCACACTGGAGTTAAAGGGGCCGGATTTTTTCATGCGGTGAACAGGCGCTATTTTTAGCGCTGCACCGCATGAAAAACGCCCCGGTGTGAAAGGGGCCTTATTCTCCTCTTCTCAAGAGTGAATAAATTCAGTTCCTCTAATCTTTCCTCATAGCTGAGCTCCTCCATGCCTCTTATCAGTTTGGTTGCCCTTCTCTGCACTTTCTCCAGTTCCCCGATATCCTTTTTGAGAGTTTTGGTGCCCAAAACTGAACTGCATATTCCAGATGAGGTCTTACTAATGATTTGAACAGGGGCAAAATGATATTTCTCTCTCTGGAGTCCATACCTCTCTTAATACAAGAAAGAACTTTGCTTGCTTTGGAAACGGCAGCTTGACATTGCATGCTATTATTGAGCTTATGATCTACCAAAACCCCCAGATCCTTCTCCACTACGGATCCCCGCAGTTGTACTCCCCCTAGTATATATGATGCATGCATATTCTTAGCCCCCAAGTGCATAACTTTACATTTATCAACATTAAACCTCATCTGCCACATAGTCGCCCAATTAGACAGAGCATTGATGTCGGCTTGTAAATTGGAGACCTCCTGTAAGGACGTTATTCCACTGCATAGCTTGGTGTCATCTGCAAAGACAGAAATGTTGCTTTTGATCCCAGACCCAATATCATTTATAAAGATATTAAAAAGTAATGGTCCCAGCACTGAACCTTGGGGTACACCACTGATAACCTTTGACCATTCAGAGTAAGAATCATTAACCACGACTCTCTGAATTCTGTCTTTAGCCAGTTTTCTATCCATTTACAAACCGATATTTCCAAGCCTGTAGACCTTACCTTACACATGAGCCGTGTGTGGGGAACTGTATCGAACGCTTTTGCAAAATCCAAGTATACCACGTCCACAGCCACGCCTCTGTCCAAGGTTTTACTTACCTCTTCTTTAATACCTTTTCTCATCAGCAGTATATAGCAGTCTTGTGACTTCTATCAGTGTCTGGTTAAAGCTTGTAGTAGGCGTTTTCATTCTGTTCCCGACTGTCCCAAGAGACTGCAGGACCCCTGACCCTCTGTCTGGAAAGTGCTGATTGGCCCTGTACTGATCACATGCACCCTCCAAAAAAAATAAAACATAACTCTCTAGCAATACACAGCAAACTGAGCATGTGCAGCTTGTCCCCAAGGCCCTGTTCTTTCAGCAGATAGACTGGGGACTGTGGAAGAAGGGGAGGATCAGAGTAGACAGGATCACACAGCCTTTTTACACAATCCAGAGGTCTTGGGTTCCACAGTGAGTATAATACCAAGCATGCTTTTACTGCATATACAGACTGATTTTACTGTTGTGGGTTTAGTAACACTTTAGGTCAATGTTACAGGTAGCCCATGGGCTGCTTTGGAAACAGCGAACAAAAACTGCAGGTTTCTTATGTGTGATCAGGGGAGCACTGCGTAAATTGACGGCGCTATATAAGTACCTTAAATAATAATAGTTCTTGTTTTTTTTTTCTTTCTACAGTGAAGGTGATTGGTGGGAAGCTCGGTCTTTGACAACTGGTGGAACAGGTTATATCCCAAGTAACTATGTGGCGCCAGTGGATTCCATTCAAGCTGAAGAGTAAGTTTTTTTAATAAACAGCAACTTTGCTTTTAAAAACAATCCCTTTAACCTTGCTTAGCACAGACTGGTAATTCGATGTTATGCAAAATAACAAACGTTAGAGCACTTGTTTTAGAACTGTTCATAATCTGTTGCCCTGTTTAACTAAAAGTTTTTTGTATTTTGAACCCTGTTAAGTTTTTTTTGTCATCTGTGTCCACTTGGGGAGATTTCCCTTCACTTCCTGTCTCATAGCCAAACAGAATGTGAGAGGAAAGGCCTCCAAAGTGAGGGAATCCCTGGTAGTCACCAGAAAAGGTGTCCCCATTGGAAGATTTATCCTCTATTTCTGTTCTGGGGATAATCAAAAATGTAGGTTTTTCTTCAGTGATAATGGTCACCAGGCAAATAGAGAGGGTGAATCTCCCTAACGGGGGCACAGACAAAAAAAAAAACTGGTAACTGATATAATCCCTCTCAACTAAACCAAAAAAAAGGTTTTTCATCAGTCAGTGCTTTATACCATGGTTGTTTAAAGCGGAGTTCCACCCAAAAATGGAACCCCCCTCCGGTGTCACATTTGGCACCTTTCAGGGGGGAGCAGATACCTGTCTAGTACAGGTATTTGCTCCCACTTCTGGCGATAGATTGCAGCAGAATCTGCAGCAATCTACGCCATGTCCAGCCCTTCTTCCGTCCCCCCTGCTGTCTTCTGGGAGACACACAGGTCCCAGAAGACAGCAGGGACCATTCAGAACGCGCAGTGAGAATTGCGCAAGCGCAGTAGGGAACCAGGCTGTGAAGACACAAGGCTTTACTTCCTAATTCCCTTACTGAAGATGCTGGCGCCTCCACCCGGGAGCCGAGGGACGGGTCGGCTTCAGGTGAGGACATCGCGGGTGCCCTGGACAGGTAAGTGTCCTTATTTTAAAAGTCAGCAGCTGCAGTATTTGTAGCTGCTGACTTTAAAAAAAATCTGATCCACTATTTTGACATGGATTGGACTATCTTTTCAGTAATAGATATTCTTGCACACCAGCCAGCAAGATAAAAGTTTTGTTCCATGGCAGGTAGAAATGTAGACAAAGTGGACAATCTTTTAGATGGCAAGCATGGATATTGTCCTTAATAATTAAAGTGTATATACAGCATTTTTTTTTGTTTAGCAGAGAGTAGGGAATGATTACATGACCTGTCTAGCTTACATTACTGTTTGTGTCTCCACTAGGGAGATTCATCTTCTCTTTTTGTCTTAGTGGCCACTGTCTTTTAGATGAAAAGTGCTGGGAAATCAACATTTTTACAGTTGTCACCAGAACAAGAGGTGGGGAGAAATCTTCCAATGGGGACACCTGTTCCAGTGACAACTGTCTAAAAGGGAATTTCCCCTCACTTCAAAGAAATGTTCTATTGAATCTGTAGTAAAGGAAGTGAAGGTAAATCTCTCCAACGAGACACCAACAGCAAAAAAATTAATTGACAGAGATTTTAACTCTGTCCAAAACTAAAAAAAAATTCTTATGCATTCACTTCATAGAAATTTTAAAGATGCTGTTTATTACGTTTTAGACAAATACAGCACAAAAAAAATCAAATAAATTTCAGTGAACACAGTTTCACCATCTTTTGAAATTAAACCAAAACTTTTGAAACTGAACTAAACCAATAGCAATGGTGAAAACAGCATAGCAAAGCAAATGACGTAGTATCCTGTTTGTGCAATTATAAGGTCTCCTGGCACAACCATAGCAGCCTAAATGGTGAACATAGAGCACTTCTATGGGACGCTTTGGATTAGTTTGCCTTACTAATATTACTAAGAAATAAAAAATTACAATCTATAAAATGCCATAACATTTATTATCTTAAAGCGGCTCTTTCAACTTATGCCTAGCATTATAAAATAGCACAGTACAATAATAAATGGATATTATCAACATTTTTTTAATTATTTTGGTACCTTATTTTCTTTTATTTTGCCAGCACTTCCAGTCCCAGCCACCTAGGCAATCCAGTGAACTTTTGGGATAATGGTGTTATCTATCCCAGGAGTCTTCGGGTAGCCTAATCGTCTGATCTTGCAGTATTTACAGATACACTGTGCGCTGGCCACTGTCACTAGATGCGAAAGTTGGGGAGGTGCATGCTGGGTAAACTAGCTGCACTACATCCCGGAACTCACTGGCGCCAGCTTCAGATGCCCACAACTAAGATGGCTGCCGCTAGCACTTTAACAGGGGCCAGTAACCAGGACATTTAGCAAGTAAGGACTACTATAGTTACAATATTGACCATATGGAAATTAAAGACAGCAATTTGTGAGGATCACGGGAATGTGTTTATTGAATTTTTGAGTAGGAGACTGTAGCTCCTCTTTAAATTTCTTCATATTTTTTCTATATGGTAATTGTAGGGGGTGACCTTCAACCATTTTAATCTTTTTTAGATGGTACTTCGGTAAACTGGGCAGAAAAGATGCAGAGAGACAATTGCTATCCTTTGGAAATCCAAGGGGTACTTATTTAATACGTGAAAGTGAAACCACCAAAGGTAAGATAAAGATATATTTTCTAAGATAGTAGTACTAGATGTTTGTGAAACCTGTCCCCTAGATTAACTCGCAATGTAATATGTCATTTTCTAGACTTCTTTACAGAATCACAGGTCTAAAAAAAAAGTACTCCTTGAAAAAATTACTGAAGGTCCGCTTTAATAAACTGGCAGTGTCCACTTACAGAGCTAAAGTGCTGGAACCAGCCACACAAACAGCCAAAAGCCTTATTCCCTTTTCTCCAGATAAAAATAAATGATTGCTTAATAATCCAAAAGATTTTATGCGTATAGGTGCATGTGAGCAAGTAATGCTGAAATAGTATGCAGTACTTGCACTTGATGGGAAGTCTATGACAACCCTTACTTCCAACAGGCTATCTACTTATTATTCTACAGCAATTGTTTAATGATGAAAGGCAATTATACACTCATACTATTGCTAGAGTGTAAAAAAAAAAAAAAAAAAGAAAAAGAAAAGGTACATTGCACTCAGGAAAGGTAAAAATAATATAAATGCTTTAATTGGGAAAAAAATCTGTACTGGTTGACAGAATGACGCATAAGCATTTAGCCAGTGGGCTATGTTCATTTATGTGATACAAAATCCTAAGGATTTAATACATATTTATCAAATAGGTAAAATATGTGGAAGGTAAGCTGATGAACAGTAAAAATTAGTTGTAATAAAGTGTGTTACATGCGCTGTTGCCGTGCCATTAATTTTGAATGGGATACCAACACACTACATGGTAGTGCATTGCCGTGCATTGCGTTAAAAAAAAGTAATGTCCAATTTTCACGATGTTGGGGTGTGTTAGTAGCCCATTCATTTCAATTAGCTGCCTTAAGACATACAAGAGGGGTAAAGATGAAAGAATGACATGCTGTGGTATGAATGAACGCCGCTCCAGGTGATCACTCCCAAGTTGCTGAGTTGTGCAAGACTTTACCAGGTGCTAGCTCGGCTCGCCAGCCGAACATCAGAACACAAGGGATACACAGATTAGCTGCTCTCTGTCCTAAACTTTATTAACTTGCATTCAAACCATCACATCATGGGTTATAGCAGGACAAGGCAAGATTGATGCATTTTGCGTTCTGACAGTGCTTAGTCTTAACTTGTACAGGATGTTTCCATTTCCAGGATAAGATTAAGCGCTGTCAGAGTGTGAAACGTGTAAATCTTGATTTCTGAAAGACATGTTGTGGCTGTAGACCTGTAATTCAATATGAAAGTGGTTACACGTGTACAGGGATGGATGGGCAGTCCCGGGATGCAGACTAATTATGTCCCGGGCCACTACTCTTTCCCTGTAAGAATATAAACACTTGGATGTCCGGTTGCAGAAATACAACCATGGAATCCAATAGGCTACCACTGATTTGTGAGGCGGAGTACTGAGCTAAAAACTGAATTGTCAACCTAAGCAACCTGTCAGTGAGCATTGTGACAATATGTTATATGATTTTTATGTAAATGATTTCACTTTGTGATTTTATTAGGAAGGCTTATATTTGTAAAGATGCCACTTGCCCCCATCTATAGCTAGCTTTTGCAGTGAGAAGCATTGGAAGGCTAACAACAGGTATAAACAAGACCGACCTCCAGAAGTGGCATTTGGGCTCTTTCTCTTGGCTGGGTAGAATCGCCTTACTAAAAATGAATGTTTTACCCAGACTCCTTTACCTCTTTCAAGCGATCCCAATTAGGTTACCAACCTCATTCTTTAATGCCTACAAACGTATGTGTAGGATCTTTATTTGGTCCTCCAAGGCCCCTCGTGTAAGCTGGGCTAGGATGGTTTTACCTAAGCCGCTGGGAGGCCTCGGCCTCCCTGACTTACAAAAATACCACTGGGCCTCCCATCTCACCAGAATTGTAGATTGGCACGTACATAGTCACACCAAAGATTGGATCACACTAGAAGGTTCTTTCGCCACGCTCCCTTTGCCCAACTCGCCCTGGATTGACCACAAATATGTCCCCAAAGACTACACATTAAACCCACTCACTGGAGCCACTCTATCCATCTTCAAACTGGCGTGCAAAACGCTTGACATTACACCCTCTCATGGCCCCATGACCCCGCTGGAAAACAATCCTGAATTCCCACCTGGCTTGTCCCTGCGTGATACGACCTTTAATACCCACACCTCCCATGTTAGGGCACATCGCTTTTTCCGAGATGGAACGCTATTGTCCCACTCCACTCTATCTACGACGCTGCCCGAATACAACATCCCATTTTTCACATACTTGCAACTGCAACATTTTTTTAACACAACCACTCCTAATCCCTCATGGCATAGGGATTTCACGCCTTTTGAACTCTTATGTATCAGCACAGAACCCCAAAGTTACTTGATTTCATCCATCTATGCCCTCCTATTTGCTCAACACGTGATCAAAGATGACAAACTAGTTACCCAATGGGAATCGGATCTTGCTCTAACCCTTACCCAGGCTGACTGGGAACGCATATTTGCACTCATTCACAAAGGCTCACTTAAAGTTTCAACACAGGAGAACCGATACAAACTTTTTTCTAAGTGGTACAGAACCCATGACAAAGTTCATCATTTCCACCCGAGTATCCCACCGACTTGTTGGAGGTGCAATGCAGCACGGGGCACCCTCCTTCATATTTGGTGGGACTGCCCCGGCATCCAGCCCTTCTGGTCGGAAATCCATACACTGATCTCCCGCATTACTACCGATTCACATGCATTTAACCCCGCACGCTACCTACTACACCACTCTCCCGAACCTCTTGACTCATACAAAAGGTCTTTATCCCTACATCTGATCAATGCCGCCAACCTTTGCGTCCCAGCTCTTTGGAGAACCACTACTCCTCCCTCAGTCGACGACTGGATTCGTTGGGTAGACAGAACGGCAGACATGGAAAAGCTCATCTGTCAGGCACGTGATAACCCAACCAAATTTACTAACACCTGGGCCTGTTGGCTACACTTTCGGGATTCCACAACACCATCCTCTCAACCTTCACTTCCCCCACCCCCACCATAAATTATTACTCAATTTGGCGCTCCTAAACCTACTTGTCCTGTCGCCCTCCCTTTTACCACTCCTCCCACCTCCTTTATCTTCCTTCCGTCGCCTTTACATACTGAACTTACCCATTCATCTTTAAAGACCCCTCTCTGCTGCTACGCAGGGTACCTTTTCATCTCCCTTTTCATCCCCCTTATAACTATTGGCTTTCTCAGATACGAACACTCTCTCACTTAGTCACTGGAATCCCCCCCCCCCCCCCCCACCACGCTCACGCACATGTTCTCAGCCTTTTGGGTTTAGTCTGCAAGTCGTGTTCCCACCTTCGACACCTAATATACCTCTCCTCCACTTAAGGGACCCCTGCCATTCACAGCATGTTCCCTGTAGGGGTGAATGGTTTTCGGGCCACTCGCAGAGGGTTTTCACATGACTTACATTTACCTCCTAGATCATCGCTCCCACTAGCGCTCCACGTCACTTACCTTATAGATCACTATGCTCTCAGACCACATTACACTGTGATCGTAATTTCATAATATCATCCGACACCGACCTCCCCTATTGGGAGTTGTGGGAGCATGTCCCTGTACTCCTAGCCACCACTATCTCTTCCACATGTACACTCATTACAGTAATGTATACTTGTGACGATTTTATGCATTTACTTTTTGATGCTCTAAATACTTTTCAATACTATGTATGTTTCAATTTCCTGTTAACATGTTAAAACTCAATAAAATTCTTTGAAAAAATAAAAAATAAATAAACAAGACCAAGGATAAATCCAAGGGAAAAACCAAGCTTAACTTACCATCAGCCCGCAGATAACCAAATAACCTGTCTACCAGGGTGCCTTGACGAGGCTCTGTGGCTTACGCATGCAATTTGCAAATGTGTGCAGACTAAACCCCTGCTTTTAATGCGTACTGTAAAGCCCCATACACACGGTCGGATTTTCCGATGGATTCTGTCCTATCAGACAATGTTGTCGGAAATTCCGACCGTGTGTAGGCACCATTGGACAGTTTCCATCGGATTGTCTGACGAACAAAGTCCTATCTCCTGCTGGATAGATTTTTTGACAACAAAGTCCGATCACACCAAATCCGATCGTGTGTAGCGAATTCCGACGGACAAAGTGCTACGCATGCTCAGATCACATTACAAGACCAAAGCTATTGGCTACTAGCCTCTATGTAGTCCCGTCGTAGGCAACAAACGTCACCACGTTCAGAATGATCGGATTTTCCGACAACTTTGTCCGACCGTGTGTACGCAAAACCAACATCGGACAAAGTACGACAGACATGATCCGACGGACCTGGTCCTCGGATAATCCGCGCGTGTGTATGGGGCTTTAGACAGGTTATTTGGTTGTCTGCGGGCTGGTGGTAAGTTAAGCTTGGTTTTTCCCTTGGATTTATCCTTGGTCTTGTTTATACCTTATATTTGTAAAACATTGGTTTAATTATTTACCGTATTTATCGGTGTATAACACGCACAGGCATATAACACGCACATCCATTTTAAGAGGGAATTTTCAGGAAAAAAACTTAAATTTTAAATAAGGAACTTTGAAGCAAAATAAGGGTCAGTGCCCATCTGCAGCCTCACCATTGCCATCAATGCAGCCTGATCAATGCCCGTCTGCAGACTCACAAGTGCCATCAATGCAGCCTCATCAGTCCACATCAATGCAGCCTCAAAAGTGCCTTCAATGCAGCAGCCTCACTATTGCCTTCAATGCAGCAGCCTCACTATTGCCTTCAATGCAGCAGCCTCAACACTGCCTTCAATGCAGCAGCCTCAACATTGCCGTCAGTGCAGCCTGATCGATGCCCATCTGCAGCCTAGAGGGGACAGGGAGGGGGCGGGACGAGTGCCGACAGATTACATACAGTGAGAATCTCTTATGATAGACAGAACAGTGGTCCAATGGTGGCCATGGTGGCCCAGGAGATGGGACTTCCTATTACAGAGGCCGCCAAGTAAACAGGAGATTCTCATTGTATGTAATCTGATGGCGCTCGCCCCGCCCCCCTCCCAGGCAGCTAAAATTGAAGTATAACACACACACGCTATTTGCACCCGATTTTCAGGGTGAAAAAGTGTGTGTTATTCGCCAATAGATACAGTAATCGATATGTTAGCATACAGTGTACTTCTATTTTCATGTTATGATTTGTTTAATGACCCAATATATAATACCATTTAATGCCCATATGTTTCTGTCTTAACTTGTTTCAGGTGCCTATTCATTGTCTATTCGTGACTGGGATGACATGAAGGGAGATCATGTCAAGCACTATAAGATCCGGAAGCTTGACAATGGCGGTTATTACATCACAACTAGAGCTCAGTTTGAAACTCTCCAGCAGCTGGTTCACCATTATTCAGGTATTAATTCACCTAGAGCTAGCTATGGGAAGAAGCTGGGGGAAGCATTTTGCCCTCATGTTACAGTCAAATCTTTACAGTGATTAGCCTGGATTTGTTGTTCTCAGCTTTCATTGTAAAGCATGAAAAGTGTCTGCCTGCTGGTGACTCATTCCCTCTGCTAGTCACATAATCCCTTCCAGCCGAGTAGAAACATCACTAACATTTCACCAGCCTAGGTCTGTACTATTGGGTCACATCAGGATTCTACAGCCTGTAATCCTGTTTTCCATACATAAATTGTGTGGAACATACTGTATATCAGATATTGCGGTCTAATTCATATTACTTCTCCAGGATACAGCATGAACCATATATTTAGCATGTTACTCTCTGTGGTTACAGAGGTAGACACTTGATTATTTGAACAGATTTTTTAATAATTATTTGAGAATAAATGATAATGACCAGTTAATATATTTCCTTTACTTTGTTTTATAACAATGAAAGGAGGATATTTTATTAAGTCTATAAAAGTGTACATATCTAGAGCATCGGTTTGAAGTAGTCTCAAACTTAATTTGCAGATAACTGGTCTGTGTATAATGATCAGGCTCCCTTGCATGATCAATGTCCAGCATGGGACATGTCAGATATAAAATCAAATTTTTAAATAGCCATACCTGTGCATGTACATTTAGAAAAATTAGGCAACAAACATTTAGGTCGTTGGTCATGGCCGAAAATTGTTGGCACCCCAGAAATTTTTCCAGAAAATCAAGTATTTC
This sequence comes from Lithobates sylvaticus, assembly GCA_028564925.1. Lineage (NCBI taxonomy): Eukaryota > Metazoa > Chordata > Amphibia > Anura > Ranidae > Lithobates > Lithobates sylvaticus. The sequence goes on from CM053028.1 coordinate 262,120,278, forward strand.
TCACAGAAAAGTATTGCAGTAACACGTGTTTATTCCCTTTGTGTGTATTGGAACAAAACAAAAAAAGGGAGGAAAAAAAGCAAATTGGACATAATGTCACACAAAATTCCAAAAATGGGCTGGTCAGAATTCTTGGCACCCTTTCAAAATTGTGGATAAATAAGATTGTTTCAAGCATGTGATGCTCCTTTAAACTCACCTGGGGCAAGTAATAGGTGTGGGCAATATAAAAATCACACTTGAAAGCAGATAAAAAGGAGAGAAGTTCACTTAGTCTTTGCATTGTGTGTCTGTGTGTGCCACATTAAGCATGGACAACAGAAAGAGGAGAAGAGAACTGTCTGAGGACTTGAGAACCAAAATTGTGGAAAAATATCAACAATCTCAAGGTTACAAGTCCATCTCCAGAGATCTAGATTTGCCTTTGTCCACAGTGCGCAATATTATCAAGAAGTTTGCAACCCATGGCACTGAAGCTAATCTCTCTGGGCAAGGACGGAAGAGAAAATTTGATGAAAGGTTGCAACGCAGGATAGTCCGTATGGTGGATAAGCAGCCCCAAACAAGTTCCAAAGAAATTCAAGCTGTCCTGCAGGCTCAGGGAGCATCAGTGTCAGCGCAAACTATCCGTCGACATTTAAATGGAATGAAACGCTATGGCAGGAGGACCCCACTGCTGACACAGAGACATAAAAAAGCAAGACTACAGTTTACCAAAATGTACTTGAGTAAGCCAAAATCCTTCTGGGAAAACATCTTGTGGACAGATGAGACCAAGATAGAGCTTTTTGGTAAAGCACATCATTCTACTGTTTACCGAAAATGGAATGAGGCCTACAAAGAAAAGAACACAGTACCTACAGTGAAATATGGTGGAGGTTCAATGATGTTTCGGGGTTGTTTTGCTGCCTCTGGCACTGGGTGCCTTGAATGTGTGCAAGGCATCATGAAATCTGAGGATTACCAAAGGATTTTGGGTCGCAGTGTAGAGCCCAGTGTCAGAAAGCAGGGTTTGCGTCCGAGATCTTGGGTCTTCCAGCAGGACAATGACCCCAAACACGTCAAAAAGCACCCAGAAATGGATGGCAACAAATCGCTGGAGAGTTCTAAAGTGGCCAGCAATGAGTCCAGATCGAAATCCCATTGAACACCTGTGGGGAGATCTTAAAATTGCTGTTGGGAAAAGGCGCCCTTCCAATAAGAGAGACCTGGAGCATTTTGCAAAGGAAGAGTGGTCCAAAATTCCGGGTGAGAGGTGTAAGAAGCTTATTGACGGTTATAGAAAGCAACATATTTCAGTTATTTTTTCCAAAGGGTGTGCAACCAAATGTTAAGTTAAGGGTGCCAGGAATTTTGACCAGCCCATTTTTTAAGTTTTGTGTGACAGTATGTCCAATTTGCTTTTTTTCCTCACTTTTTTTGTTTTGTTCCAATACACACAAAGGGAATAAATGTGTATAGCAAAACATGTGTTACTGAAATACTTTTCTGTGAGAAATACTTGATTTTCTGGAAAAATGTCTGGGGTGCCAACAATTTTGGCCATGACTGTATGTACTGTAAGTATCCTGCTTAAAACCTACGTTTAGTTTTTTTTTAATCAGCACAAGGGACTGTATTTACATGCAGAGAAGTGTCTCTTGTGCGGGAGGCTGCTGTCTTAAGCCCCATACACACGGTAGGATTTTCCGATGGATTCTGTCCTATCGGACAATGTTGTCGGAAAATCAGACCGTGTGTAGGCACCATCGGACAGTTTCCATCAGATTGTCTGACGGACAAAGTCCTATCTCCTGCTGGATAGATTTTTTGACAACAAAGTCCGATCACACCAAATCCGATCGTGTGTAGCGAATTCCGACCGGACAAAGTGCTACGCATGCTCAGATCACATTACAAGACCAAAGCTATTGGCTACTAGCCTCTACGTAGTCCCGTCGTAGGCAACAAACGTCACCACGTTCAGAATGATCGGATTTTCCGACAACTTTGTCCGACCGTGTGTACGCAAAACCAACATCAGACAAAGTATGACGGACATGGTCTGACGGACCTGGTCCTCGGATAATCCGCGCGTGTGTATGGGGCTTTAGTTGAAATTTGAAGTCCTCTGCCCCCCCCCCCCCCCTTCAGTAATCCTCTTGTGCTGCAGAAGTTAATGCAGCCAAAGGATCTGTCATAATGTATTTGCCAAGACTGCTGTCTGCCCTACTCCCTCTTCCATTTATAGAAACTGTACTATAGTTTCCAGCAATGAAAAGTGCTCTATGAATGGAGGAGGCAAACCTTTTAGTAATCTGCCCAGCCTCCATTCATAGAACACTTTTCATTGCTGGAAGCTATTCTATAGCTTCTATTTTCATTGCATGTAAGTACTGTCCCTTGTACTGATTTAAAAAAATAAAATAAACTTAGGATTTAACTCTTTTCATTTAGAGGTTATGTTTTCGTTTTCGACATCTAGGCCCTCTTATTTCATACCCATAATTAGTGATCATCAAATCCGGAAAATCCTTTATTACTATTATTTGATTGACATGAACATCAGCAGGCAGATGTTTCTGATCTGTAATGATTAGCATAATTCCAGAATCCCGGCAGTCATGATTTAGGAAATGTTATGTGATAATGGACCAATCCAAAAGCACATATTGAAGTGAATGCCAAAATTAAATTAGAACTATAGCAACCCATTCAAATAAAATATGTAATGCAGAACTTTAGGAAAAACTAAAAAACACATATTTTTTTTTTTTTTTGGGGGGGGGGGGGGGGTCGATTCCCTCCCCTTTAAAAAAAAAATATTCTACAATGTTCATACATATCCCCTCCACACGCATTGTCTCTAGCTTCCTCCTTGGTCCTATGGGCAGGTCAATAGTCTGGTCATTCTTCCCTTTCCTGTGAACACAACCTGTTGTATATATGTCATTGCACTATTGGGGTTCACGGTACTGCTGGACTGAAAGACGCTCACATGTCATTATATGAATAGTCTGGGAAGAATGCCTGTCCCTGCGCTGCTGCAGAAGGAACATAGGGACGCTGCCATGATGTCACCGGATTGGCTAGAATGCTGTGGAAAAAGGGTGTGTATATATATTTGTATTTATTTAAAAATATTGGGGCATAGGAAGGGGACTTCAGGATGTCGAGGTACATGAGTTTGGGGGTGGGCAGGGTTTGAGTAAATATTATAGTTCCACAATAACCCGTTGATCCTGCCAGTAAATTCCACCTAACACATCTTCCTGTGATGGAGTGGAAATGATGGTGCACTGCTCCTGAATTCAGAGCAGAGTTACCACTATCATGTAGGCTGTCCCTGCTTGCACTACAATGGGGTGAAAAAATGTTGCATGGGGTGGCTATCAGCATCGGCACTGCTGATTCATAAGCCATGAGCGTGGCAGTAAGCAACTGGCCACACTGGCTGAACACTGGTAAGCTGCAATATATTACATTTTGTTCTTGGGTTAAGATACATTTTAACGTGCAGAGTCAGCTGGTTGGTATGGGCAGTATCTCCATTTTTCTGCTTTGTGCAGAATCATCTTCCTAAATGTCTCCATTCTTTGTGTTTCTGAAATGCTCTGTTCTTCTGCTCAGCATCTGTTGCTTTACTAGTGCTTATGCTTGTATTACTTTTAGCACTACTTCCAATATGAAATGTATGCAAGTTCATTACAGGATTCAATTTGGGGGATTTACTAAAACTGGAGCATGCAAAATCTGGCGCAGAGCTGCACAGAAACCAATCAGCTTCCAGGTTTTATTGTCACAGCTTAATTGAACAAGCTGAAGTTAGAAGCTGATTGGCTACCATGCACAGCTGCACCAGAATATGAGTGCTCCAGTTTTAGTAAATCTCCCCCAAATTGTCTGGTATCCCTGCTTGTTTGACCTATGGGATTAAAACAAGAAGGCATTTATAGGGGAGGCGTAAAGTGAAAGAAACAAAAGCTAAAATGATTGTGCTTGCTAGAGCTAGGCTATACAAAATGTGTATGAAATAACCCAGCATGCAGTGCAGTTATTGGTATTACAATGAAACATTTAATCAGCAGCTCAGGGTCCTGTTTTAAGCATCATACAAAAACTGAAGATGTAGACAGTGTATATTCAATTAACTAGAACACTATTGACTTTTCCAATAAAGCATTGCAATTAATATGAATAAAGCTGGCTGCTGCTAAATTTACCAATGCAGTAGGCTTTCCCCAACACTGTATGGTTTAAATGCTCATTTGGCTAGGGGGGAAAGGATTAGGGTGCTTACCGTATTCATCGCTCCTGCAGGCCTCCTTCCCTCCTTGTGACTGGTCCTCCGAGGCTGGCTTACATTGCTGCCTGTCCGGTCACAGCTCTCCGGCGTTATCATGTACAATACAGGACCATCAGTCCTGCATTGTGCACCAGGGCCTGCCCATATCCAAGTGTGGAGGAAAACAGAGGAGAGTACCAACTGCCAGAGAGGCGAGGAACATTGTACTTATCCCTCCCAAATAAACAAACATTTAATTGTTGTCCCTGCTAAACCTACCAAGTTTCAGGCAGTGTATGGCCAGCTTTAGTTTATATTGTTTGCATAACTAGCATTAGCACTGATAAACAGTAATCACCAAAGGAAACACTAACTGCAGCATCTTTTAGGTTCTACAGCAGTGGTCTCCAAACTGAGGCCCTTTGCTTGTCTTTATCTGGCCCTTGAGGCATAATTCCTGCCACTGACACCAACAATGAGGCTAAATTCCTACCACTGACACCAACAATGAGGCTAAGTTCCTACCACTGACACCAACAATGGGGCACTATTCCTTCCACTGATACCAATGATGGGGCATAATTCCTTTCACTGGCAACTAAAAAATAGGGCACTATTCCTCCCACTGACACCAACTATTTCTCCCCCTAATACCAAAGATTGGCATTGTTTACTCCCACTGGGCAAAGTCCGGCCCCCTTAAGTCTGAAAGACAGTAAACTGGCCCTTTGTTTAGAAAGTTTTGGGACCCCTGTTTTACAGCATCACTTTTAGGCCAGTCTTCGTTTCAAAATTCATACAAAGAGATATAATAGCACAAGTACACACAAGAAACCTGTAAAGGTATAGGCTTTGGGGCTGCGATTCTGATTCCAGCTTAAAGCTGTATTAAACCGAAAAAAAAAAAAAATTAACCTATTGCAGCTTAGTTGTCATTAGATGTGATGGTTGCATTAGTTTTCTTTTTTGGGGGCTTTTTTTCCTTCCCTTTGGACAGCAGCATTGGTAATCTGGGAGGAGGGGAGTGTAATGCCGCGTACACACGGTCGGAATTCTCGTCGGAAAAAGCTTTGATGGTTTTCAAGTCGGAATTCCGACGGAATTTCGCTCAAACTGTCTTGCCTACACACGGTCACACCAAATTCCGACGGTCAGTAACACAGCGGCATAAAACACGTTCAACAGCACTATAAAAGGGAAGTTTAATGCTTCCGAGCATGCGTCGAATTGTTTCCGAGCATGCGTCGGAATTTTGCGTGTCGGAATTGCATACACACGATCGGAAAAACCAGAAAGGTTTTCCGTCGGAAAAATTGAGAACAGGTTCTCAATCCAAAGTCCGTCGGAAATTCCAACAGAAAAAGACCGATGGGCATACACACGGTTGGAAAATCCGTTGAAAAGCTCCCATCGGACTGTTTCCATCGGAAATTCCGACCGCGTGTACGCGGCATTAGATGGACTAGCAGATTTTTCGATACACTAGGCAAATTGAAGCCAAACTCCAGCTAACAAGCTTAAAAGCAATTACAGCAAACCATTTTTTTCCTTTTGGATCATTGTAAACCCCTTTGTCAGTGGTAAATGGTTTGTCTCAACCCTGTAACCCTCAACCCTGTACATCTGCACACCAGCTTGTTCTGTTAAAAAAAAAAACAGAATTACTGCCCATATCACTAGGTGACAATAAAGGAAAGCATAAAAAATGAAAACAAATACAGCCACCACAACTAAGAATTAATTGGTAAGCTGCTTTATATTAAATGTTTGCTTTTGCGTTTAGTACAGCTTTAAATGCCTGTAAAGTCACAGACCTGGAACAAATATGCAGGATGGGAGTTCAGACTTTCTGGGCAGCATACTTGTTCCAGGTCAGTAGCTCACTACTGTAAGACGCAAACATAGATGACAGCCCTGAAGCTTGAAAGATAGATAAGTGTAATAATATTACACTTAAATTATGTAATTGAGTTATTAGAAACCGATATTGCTTATTCTAACGGAGAGAATAGGCAAACTATACTGCATGTAGTATTTCATGACTGAGATAAAGGTTTCAGATACACACACTAGGGTTTTTACTTTTTTCTTGTCTCTCAGAATGCCTTGAAAGGAATGTTCCATATGGGAAAAATATCCACTGTGTTTATATGCGCTGTCTCAGTTTACTCCTAAAGCAACTTTGCATGCAAGAAAGTCGATTTTTCCTTGCTTTCAGAATCAGTCTGGAGGAACAGGGCCCACAGGAGAGTATGACCTCAAAAGCAAGGAACGCCAGATTTCCACGCTGAGTATTTCAGCTCCCTGCCAAAAGATGGAATGGTGCCACATAATTAATGCTCACCCTGTGGCAGATATAAAAACTGAAGGAAATGTCTGTAATACCCATAACAACTTTGCACATTCTAAATACTATTTGTATAGTATGTAAAATAAAAGCATACATCTGACTGGCTTCCATGAGCAGTAAGATTTCCTCTACTTTTTGTTACTTCACCCCTAGTTAGTATTGATGCCGTAAAACATAAGGACAACAGTATTAAAGTCATTCTAAAGGCTCAACATTTTTTACCTTAATGCATTCTCTGCATTAAGGTAAAAAAATTCCCAATAATTGTATCACCTCCTCGCCCCTTTTATAAGTCTTATCTCTATCCAGTGCTGTGACCATCTGCAGTGGCTCTCTCCTCTCCCTCTTTCTCTTTGCTCACAGTGGCAGCAGCAAGAGCTATTGTCTCCTGCGGCTATCAATCAAATCCTGTGAATGGGACAGGGCTTAGCCACGTTGTGTGTGTCAATAGATGCACACAGGCCAGCTCGAGATCAAGTCCACAGGTGCACCCCCATAGGAAGAAGCCTAGAGCGCCGGCAGGGGACCCCAGTAGAGGAGGTTTGTGGTCTCTGTATGCAATACCATTGCACAGAGCAGGTGAGTATAACATGTTTGTTACCTTCCAAATAAAAAAACTTTAGCCTTTACAAACGCTTTAAAAACAATCTACAAATAATGTTTTGTATCAGAATTGTCTGTGTTGCCTGTAGCAGCTGGTCAGCTTCTTCCTTTCAATTTGTAAGCTGCAATACAAAAAGAAAAGGAAGACTCTTATTGGTTAATATAAGAAACACAATGGGGATGCGTTACTTAACGAGTAAATGTTCATTAAAATAGAGTAATGTCCCTTTTGTAAACTGGTCATACCAGTGCTAGCAAAAGTCTTACTTTTTTAATTTGCCTTGCATGTGATTGGCTATTAAAAATGAACAGGTTCACGTGATTTACTATTTACTACACTTAGCAAACTGAGTGTTCACTTTAGTGAACAGCTTCTATTCTTTTAATAACTCCATCCCATTTTGTCTTTCAGATTCTTCATATATGACAAGTAGTGATGAGCTAAGGTTCGGGCTGCTGGCAGTCTGGCCCGTACCCATAGTCACATGATAGCAGGCTGCCAGCCTAGTCAGCTGCAGCCTGGGAATGCCCTAATATCATTGACCTAATATGGCCATTTATGCTCAAAGACATTGTCCAAATATGGCCATTATTTTTATTATTATACAGGATTTATATAGTGCCAAGAGTTTGCACAGCGCTTTACAATATAAAGGGAGAGTGCGGTCACAGTATAGTACAAAAATTGTTTTCCTTTACCCAGAATAGAGAGAGGAAAGAAGAATGGACTTTATAGGCACTTATTTGTGAAAAATATTTTTAGTACAAAATTTATTGAGTAGCATATATGATTAAAACAAGAAAAGACATACAGTACATACATAACACCAGTATTGACAAAAAACAATATTGAAATTAAAAGGCTGAGAACTCGGAAAGACCACCCCTATGGGTATGTAACAGTACCACACGAAGATTCGCCAGATGTGGGGTCGGTGTGCATAAGGTATAAACACCATGAATTCTTCCCACTGGATTGTGGACTTGCCCAAGGAGGGGGTTGGTCATCGGTTACCACCAATTAAAAAAAGAAGAACTTTTGGCTCGACATGTTTCGCGACTCCTAGGTCGCTTCCTCAGGAGCTTATGTTCTAGAAAAGACACTGTGTTACTTTTTGTCACTTTTACATAACTGTATCATATAAACATCATGTAACCAAAATAAGCATTGACATAGATAGCAGTGAGGCTCACCTAGTGATGCAGAGCCCCGACCCAGAATCTCTCCACTCGCTGGCGCCGGTGGGCCCACCAGATGGTTACACGATACCCCCCCTAAAAAACTAGAGGGGGGAGGAGGAAAGATAGACACCGTAGGCCACCAAAGAGCAGCGTCACCACCTCTACCGGGTGTACTCACAACCAGTGAGGCCCTCGAGGTTCGGCGCTGCTGTGCAGGGACAGGGTTATGGGGACACAAATGGTAACTAGTAATACAAAGAAGAAATGAAAGGGAGCAAGGCAGAAAAATAGTAATAGACAAATAATTAATTAATTAGAACATCATGTATTATATGTTCACTGAACAAATAACCTTTCTATATGTACTCCACAATACTTACTGGAGTAGGTATTTGTAAGAGGTATAGTAGATTGCTGAATGCTTCACTCTGCTGGAGACCCAGAACTTGATACCCAAAAGGAAAGGTTCGTACTGAGGGGATATATGGATATAGAGGTGCTTATAGGTTATCTGCTATGCTTGTAAAGTTAGTATTGTCATATTGCCTAATGCCAAAAATGGAAACAGAAGGCCTGATAGTGTGACCATTTGGGAGAGAAAATATCTCCCAAAGGCCACATTTTTGTATGAATAAACATAGAACATAATGGGCAGAGGTATTAGGGATTTGAATATAGCAGTATTATTAAATACAAGCTAAAAAATTTACCCCCTTAGAATAAAGAACCCCATAAAACCTAAAAGGGCATAGAGAAAGTGAAAGGCCTTTACCTTGCAGAGAGGGTGAAGTAGGATGGTATATGTCCAGAAAAACGATAATGCGGCTGTCTGGCAGGTGTGTGGCCGCCGCTCTCACAGGGCATCTGTGAAGAGTGGAAGCCACAGCGCCGCTTCTTGTGTCCCGATCGGATGACGTCAGAGCACGTCCGACGTCAATCCGAACCAGCCGGGACGCCATCGACAATAGCGTGGGTGCGCGCGCAGCACCAGCTGCGTTGCGTTCCACACAGCGTGGATGGCGTGACGGAGGACGTTGCTAGGCAACGTCGTCCTAGCCGCACAGCATCGCCGGCCTGCACCCATGGTATCCCCGATGGCAATGGGGGACCAGGGCAGCACGGAACAACGGTGCCTGCGGCTTGGGCGGCTGCATAACCCTGCCGCACTGGTGGCCACAAGGTGTCTGTCCTCACCGCGGTGTATGGAACTGGGGTCCATCGCGCAAATGTAGATGGATAAGCGATACCCACAAGGGAAGGGAGAGAGCGGGGAGGGGGCAGTGCATCAAAGGGTTGCCTCATATTTAGAAAGAAATAAAGACATGAGATACAAAATACAATACAATAACAAGCAATGAAGAGACATCACATGTATTCGTAAATATGGTTTACATTAAGTCAATAAGACTAAACTTGATGCAGAGACTAATGCTATCCTATAAGTTGAATCACACTATTCAGGAGAGGAGAGGGAAGGGGAAAAGTATACAGTAAAAAAGGGAAAGGGAGACGGAGATGGAAATTAAGGAGTGGGGAATGATCAGAGAAAAGAAATGCATAGTACGACAGGGATAAATAGATTTTTTGTTATAACATCTCTAAGGATTCGCTTTAAAAACGGGCATCATCGAGGGGACACCCCCCGTCCATGTATTAGAGAAAGGGGCGGTAGGATATCACCTCGTTGATGCCGGGCGGGATGGTAGCCTCTAAGCGCTCGATCCAATATGTTTCACTTTGTAAGATTTTTTTGTCCCAATTTCCGCCTCTGGGATCTTGTTTGACCACTTCTAAAACCAAAAAAGTGATCATGGTGATATCGAATTTATGATATAATCCCAGGTGTCGGCTCACTGGAGTTAACATTTTGGCCCATTGGGAATAGAAGAGATGATCATAGATTCTCTTCTTGAGGGGACGTATAGTTTTCCCCACATAAAAAGCTCCGCACCTGCAATTCATAAGATATATCACCCCTGGGGTGTCACATGTGGCATTGAAACGAGGGGTAAATTTCTTTCCGTTGGGTAGAATGAAAGTGGTGCCCACCTGTATGTGTGGGCAGTAGGCGCAATGACCACATATGTACATACCCCTGGCTAGATCATTAGTTTGGTCTATTGGCTGGTAAAGACTGGCCGTAAGTTTGTCTCCCAGGGACGGTGCCTTTCTAAACACGATTTCCGGTGTGGCGCGGACGTATTGGCGAAGCACTGGGTCCTCGCTGAGGAAATGCCAGTGCTTCGCCATACATGCGCGAAGTTGGGGATGTTGAGCCGAATAGCGGGTAATATATTTAGTTGTTTGTTGTTCCTCTGTGGTTTTGGATTTGGGCTTTGGAAAGATTAACTGAGTTCTGTCTAGGCCTAGTGCTTTATTATAGGCCCGTCTTAGGAGGCTTTTGCTGTATCCTCGTTCGCTCAGACGGCTCCGCAATTCACTTGCTTGGTGTATGAATTGTTCATCATACGTACAATTTCGCCTGAGGCGGAGATATTGTGCGTATGGAATGCTGTGCACCAGGGATTTGGGATGGCCACTTTCCGCATGTAATAGAGTGTTACCTGCGGTCTTTTTACGATATAGTTTGGTAACTACATTATTTGACTGATCTCTGTAGAGAGTTAGATCCAGAAAAGAGATAGTATCTTTGTGGTACTCATATGTGAATCTAAGGTTAAAGCTGTTGGTATTCAAAAGAGCCATAAGACATTGTAAATCAGAAATGGTGCCTGTCCAAATTAAAAAAATATCATCAATATACCTGAGCCAGCATAAAGTATAGTACAGACAGACACTCCTGATTGGCTAAGACACAGCAGCGGGCGTCAATGGCAATCAATGTCAGTGAGTTAATGAGGAGGGGGGGGGAGCCACAGCTCCATGTCTGAATGGACACACAGAGCAGTGGCCTATAAGAGCTATCAATCTAATTGGGTGGGGCAAGTGGTGCAAAAGGTTATAACTGTGGGGCATGAGCTGATGGAAGTGATAAAAGCTCAGTTAGTTGGAGGTGTGATAGGCTTCCCTAAAGAGAAGAGTTTTCAGGGATCACCTAAAGTCAGCCAGAGTAGGAGATAGCCGGACAGACTGAGATAGAGAGTTCCAGAGGATGGGAGAGACTCTGGAGAAGTCCTGGAGATGAGCATGGTAGGAGGATACAAGGGAGCTTGAGAGCAGGTCTCGAGAGGAGTGGAGAGAATAGTTTGGGTGATATTTGGAGACAAGATTGATGTAGGCGGCACAGTGGTGTAGTGGTTAGCACTCTCACCTAGCAGTAAGAAGGGTCGCTGGTTCGAATCCCAACCACGACACTTCCTGCCTGGAGTTTGCATGTTCTCCCTGTGCCTGCGTGGGTTTCCTCCGGGTACTCCGGTTTCCTCCCACAAGACATGCAGGTAGGTTATTGGCTTCTGTCCAAAAATTGGCCCTAGTATATGGATTGTGGGCTCCTTGAGGGTAGGGACTGATGTGAGTGTTCAATGTATAGGGATGGGGACAGTTGTAGACACACACTCAGGTTGAGCTGGATGGACTGATGTCTTTATTCAACCTTACTAACTATGTAGTTTGGGGCAGAGTTTTGGATGGCTTTGTATGTTGTAGTATTTTGAATTTAATTCGCTGGGCAATCAGAACCCAATAGAGGGATTGGAAGAGAGGACTGGCAGACACTGAGCAGCTGGTAAGGTAGATGAGTCTGGCAGCAGCATTCATGATAGACTGAAAAGGGGATAAGGGGTAGGCCTATGGGAAGGGAGTTGCAATAGTCAAGGTGAGAGATATCGAGGGAGGGAATGAGTAGCTTGGTGGTTTCATTAGTTAAAAAGGGGGTGAATTTTAGAGATGGTATGGAGGTGAAGCCTACAAGCTTTTGACAATGATTGGATTGGGGCTTAAAGGACAGGTCAGCGTCTAGGATTACACCTAGTAATTGACCTAATATGGTCATTTATGGTCGACAACATTGTCCAAATATGGCCATCTGGCCATATCTGGATAATGACATCAGCCAGCATTTGTTACATGCAACTGCAGGGTGGGGAACTGACCAGCCACAGCTGATTAGGCTATCATACGCCTGCAGGTTCAGGCAGAACTGGCTTTAGCCTGAACTTTATTTAACTCATCACTAATATAGCAGTTCATATGGTTTTTAAATTACAGTAATTGATTCACTACCAGTGAATGTTTGGTGAAAGACATATTTACAGCTTTAAAATACAGTATGCCTGTAAGTATGTGTACATTTTATGTGATTTATAATAGACAGTTCACATCCTTGCTTTCAGTGTTTCCTCCAGAAATGTAATGTGTTCTGCTTTTACTAAGTATACTGTGCTCCATTCCCGTGTGTCATTTCTCTTCTCTTTTGCCCTATTCTTATTATGTGCCTTTCAGAGAGAGCTGCTGGCCTCTGCTGCCGCTTGGTAGTACCATGCCATAAAGGAATGCCAAGGCTTACTGACCTGTCTGTCAAAACCAAAGATGTCTGGGAAATCCCAAGAGAGTCTCTCCAGTTGATCAAGAGACTGGGAAATGGGCAGTTTGGGGAAGTATGGATGGGTACGCAGAGAACATCATTTATTGTTCTGTTTGGCTGCTCTGGTGTGGAGCAGCAAATGGAAAGATGGAATGTGACTTAGGGAGAAACAATGAAAGTGCAATGATATTGAAAGTGCAATGACGTTATTGCATTTCTACAGAACACATGCTAGTGACACAATGCAGGTTTTCTAAAAATATATCGCTTTTCTAGAGTTATAATTATGAAAGGTACAAAACACCTTCCATCTTTCTTATTGCATGTATTACATGTATTTCCATTAATTTCCTTTCCTGTAGACAATGCTGATGGTTTATGTTATAATTTAACAATGATTGCACGGACTTATGTACCACAAACTATTGGATTGGCTAAAGATGCTTGGGAAGTGTCACGGAGCACAATAAACCTGGAGCAGAAGCTCGGTCAGGGCTGTTTCGCTGAAGTGTGGTATGGTAAGGTGGATCATTTGTTGTGATATGGAAAAATTAGACATCTTTTTATTCAAAAAGAAAAGTATAGATAAATATGTAAACTTTTATTTGAAAAAGACCCCAAATGTCCTGTTTCAAGGGAACCACAGTATGGCACATGTACTAACTGGTTTGTTTCTTGTAGAGCAAGCGGAATGTTACACTGCTTGATTGTTATATTGAAGACTGAAAACTGGGCCCATGTATTGTTTTATAATACTATAAGTAGAAGAGCTTATAACTTTGCTAGTTAAAGTGGTTCTAAAGGCAATTTTTTTTTTTACCTTGATGCATTTTCTGTATTAAGGTAAAAAATACTTCAATATTATCAGCTCCCCCCCAGCACCTCCCTTTAAACACTAACCTGAATCTTCTCTCGATCCATCGCTGTCCCATCTGCAGCAGCTCTTCTCCCTCGACCTGGTCTCACAGGCTTTGCTGATAGCTTCGGGAGTCATTGGCTTCTGCTGCTGTCAATCAAATCCTTTTAGGAGGGAGCTGGAGGTTGGGGCCGAGCCACGCAGTGTGTGTCTATTGATGCACACAGCCTGCCTCGAGTGCCTTTATAGCAAGCTGATTGCTATGGGGACACTCAGAGAAGAGAAAGAGCAGAGAGCACCAGTGGGGAATTCAGAAGAGGAAGTTCAGGGTCAGAGATAAATTTACACTTACGACCACTTTAATTTGACTCTTTGCCTTTTATTTAAAAGAGCATCAGAATTAATAGTAGGGTTTGTAAAACAAATGGCACAAAAAGATCAGGTGCCAATTTAAAATGAATTACTAGGAGCAAGTATTAGTGACGGCACTGCTGCTCCCAGCACTGGAGACAACCCCTGGGGGGGGGGGGGTAATTGTAAGACAACAACCAAATGTCTCTATATAGCGCTTGGAGTAAGGCTGTTTGTGTCATGGGTGTTCTGACCCCATACCTCTGTTCAGGCCACAAAGTCAAATGTCACCAGAGTCACCGAAAAAGGAACAGTTTATTGAACTTGTAAATCACATAGAAAATCCATAAGAATTAAGTGATTGAATAAAAATAGTTGCTATAAGAGAATTGGCTCATACCAGATCCACCAATGATCAGATTGAAAAACAACCAGTGGCTAAGACAGCCTACTTGCCCACATGTTGAGATGTCACTGCCCAGACACACATGGGGGAACATGGGGAATTTCTGGGCGGCTGTTGCGGCTGCCACTCGCGGCACCAATGGTAAGGGTGAATAGAGGAACCCGCAGTGTTCACTCCATGGAGACGCTGTTTCCGCAGAAGGCGGTCGGCGATGATGTCACAGGGCCGCCCCAAAACGAAGGGCCAGATGGAAGCCTCTTGGGATGGTGGAGCCATGGGACACAAGCTTAGTGGTGAAGGTCCCGTCACTATGACAACAGGTTTCACGCGCCTGTGCCTTATCAAGTCATTTGAGAAGGAGAAGCTGGAAATTGAGGCAGAGGGCTGGTATTGTGGAACTAGCCTCGGACTTGCCCCTAACATCTTCATAAGAATCATTAAACTCTATGATACTGACTGAATAGTCACCTAGGGCAATAGTTTGCATTATATAAAAAAGGTTATAACCACATGTATATTTGACATTTGACTTTTTAAGAATGTTGCCTAAACAGAGGTGTAAGAACACCCATGACACATACAGCATTTCTCCAAGCGCTGTATAGAGATATTTGGTTGTTGGGTTTGTATAACAGTTTGCATTTCAAATGGATACCAACATGCCACTTTGAATTGTATTACATTGTATGTTTCAGTCCTTCTCTAGTAAAATCAATGCTTAGGCAGCCCAGATTGGAATTGATGTACCACTTTAGGCCACTTTCACACTGGGGCGGTATAGCGCTGATATTTTTAGCGCCGCTTTACTGTTGTTTTACTGCCGCTTTTCAGCCGCTAGCGGGGTGCTTTTAGACTCCGCTAGCATTCGAAAAAGGGTTAAAAGCGCCGATGCAGCAGCACTTTGTGGGCACTTCGGCAGTGCTGGCCATTGATTTCAATGGCAGGGATGTTTTAGGAGCGGTGTATTCACCACTCCCGCAACACCCCAAAGAAGCTGCTTGCAGGACTTTTTTTCCCGTCCTGTAAGCGCACCACTCCAGTGTGAAAGCACTCGGGCTTTCACACTGGAGAGGCAGGGAAGGCGTTTTTCAGGCGCTTTACAGGCGCTATTTTTAGCCCTTTAGCGCCTGAAAAACACGTTAGTGTGAAAGTAGCCTTAGAATCTCTAATTACTCAGACATGGTTCCTACTGAGCTCATTTTTGTTCTGAGAGTAGTTATAATTTCCCCTTCTAATGGAGAAATCTGGTCCTAAATTGTATTTCCACTTTTGTAGCCATATTGGGATAACACCTACTTTGTATTTGTTAAATGCACGATTCACATAGCATAACTTAAAAAACAATATCCAAAAACCCTCCAGTAAAGAACAATCCTACTCAGTTCTCTTTGTTTATGAGGGGCCCACTAGGTGTGTTTTCCATAACTAAACCTGATCATTAGACATGTGCACTGCTGAAAAATGTGTTTGTTTTCGTTTAATTTATTTATTTTTTATTTTTTTGGGTGATTTGTTATGATCGAGGCAGAATTAGGCAGAATTTATTACAACATTCAATGAAATGAAAAACAATAAATATGCTCATTTATGGATGTGATGTAAGGTGCTTGGAACCAGAAAATCAACCAAGGAAGAACCAGCAGGAGCAACAGACTATATGTGTGGATCACATGGATAATAACCACTGTGGACAGCAAGGAAGTGTTACATCACATCCCCCCTGAGGGACTTGCTTACCATTGACAACCTGGAAGGCTGCCATCTGCTGGTGCCTTATGAATATGCTTTTAGTACATTTTACATATGAGTGCCTATTTATTGTTTTTCATTCCATAATTTTTTTTTTATAAATACCACACTTAGGTAATGGCACTCTTCTCTCTCTTTGTATTTTCTCTTATACATAACTTTGTAGTAAACCTGTTTTTAAAACTTGTTTAATGAATTATCCCTCAGGTGTTGTAGCAGGTACCGCATGGTGACTGTTCTTACATTTACCACACTCCTCTTTAACCCCAATCCACTAACAGAGCTCAAAGAAAAAAAAATGTACTTCCACATAAACTCCCCTCTGCCTCTCACAATTCATTTCTTATTGCCTGAGTGGCTAATTGCCTGAGCAAGCACTGTGCTTAATCCTGTGCAACTTCTAGAAAGCCTGTATTTACATGAGATTTCCCAGACCCTACAACAATGCAAACTGCAGCAAAGGTAAGAGTGGGTACCTGCTATAAAGCCTGGCGGTTAGTAAATAAGTGCAGGTTTACCTTAAAATGTTACATATATCTAAAAAGCTACACTATATCATGCTAGCTGTTTTTTTTTCCTAATTTAGATCTACTCAGCTGTAAAAGGCACCCCCCAGAGTGAAGTTAGACTCTGCAAGACAAGGAAAGGGGGAATTACTAAAACTGGAGATTGCAAACTCTAGTGCAGCTCTGCATAGAATCCAATCAGCTTCCAGGATTTATTACCAAAGCCTAATTAATTGAACAAGTTGAAGTTAGAAGCTGATTGGCTACCATGCACAGCTGCAGCAGATTCTGAGTGCTCCAGTTTTAGTAAATCTCCCTCGTAGATTTCTTAATTATCTAAATTGGTGAAAGGAATACCTGGCTAGATAATATTTGTTTTATGTCTGGAATTGCATTTTTACAATATACACATTTTGTAATGGTACAATGACTGTATTGAATCCATACACAGCCAAACACCTCTGCATACACTGCTGGTGGTGCTGGGGTCTTTCTTGTATGCTGGTGCCTCCATAAGTATGTCATCAGCTAATGTGTATCTATATTGGTCTTCCTACTTGTAGGTACATGGAATGGAAACACCAAGGTGGCGATAAAGACATTGAAGCCGGGGACCATGTCTCCAGAGTCTTTCCTGGAAGAAGCTCAGATTATGAAAAAGCTGAAACATGATAAACTGGTGCAGTTGTACGCAGTGGTCTCAGAAGAACCTATCTACATTGTCACTGAGTACATGAGCAAAGGTCAGAAGTAATACTTAGTAGTAAAGCTCAACTCTCATGCTATAATATAAATAGTGTATAATTATTATACATATGTAATGAAGGAAATCTGAGTCTCTTTATTCCATTGCCTGCAAAGGTTAACTAAGCAGAAAGATATTGTGCAACAATGGTCCAGTGCATGACTAAAGGGTAACTCCACTTTCATGGGGAAAATAATTAGCAAATAATAATAAAAAAAATAAAATGATGTAGTTGTAACACAAGTCATATTGTAATTGAATGTTATTAAAAATGACCTTTCATTTTTTAATCTGCAGCTCTGTAATTTTCTGTAAAATATAATGCAATATGGCTACCTGATGTTCTGTACACCAGGGACGTGCAGTCAGGGAAGGCAGGTGAGGCAGAGCCATAAAAAAAAAAAAACGAGTGAGCTTCTAGGGTCATAGCTCCATGACCTGGTAAATAGCTGAAGTCCTACCCCACCACTGGTCAAAATTCGAGGCTCCTACAACCTATGGTTCCAGAGATATGGGGCTCCATGCGCAGCCTGTCAGAAGCTACATACAGAGCGGCCAGTTTAAATACAAGCTGGCACACTCTGTTTGCAGCAGACTGAGAGGATTAGCTCAACTTGCCTCTCTCTCACTTCTTGTCAGAAGCAGTGAGCTCAATGAACAGCTTGGAGCCTTAGAGCAATGGTAAAGTACCATTGGCCCAAGCTGTCCAATAAAAATGCTGCAGTGGAGGCACGCCTCTCACTGCAGTGTCATAGAAGGGGGCATGTGTCCAAAAGACAAATGCTCCCTTCCAGCCCAGCCCTCTTAACTGCAAGGAAAAAACATGGGTTTATGGGTATAAACACAATCCCATGTTCTCCACACACAGTTAAGAGGGAAAATTAGAATCTGCTGCTGTTGAAAAGGCACTGTTATAATCAAGCGCGAAATCATACATTTATATGCTATAACATAATAATTGATTATTTATTTACTGTGAAATTACTGGTTGGAAGTTATAACTTCAAACTTCAGTAATTTGTCCATTAAGCCACCTGCTTGAGTACAGTTTTTGAAAATATAGTAAATTATCTTAAAAACAATATATAATAATTATTTGTAAATAACCCCTTGCCACCCAGGCCAATTCTGACACTTCTCTCCTACATGTAAAAATCATCATTTTTTATTTATTTTTTTGCTATAAAATTACTCAGAACCCCCAAACATATATATATATATATATATATATATATATATATTATATATATATATATATATATATATTTTAGCAGAATAAAATGTTTTTTTTTTTTTATTAAAGAATAAAATGGTGGTCGTTGCAACTTTTTATGTCACACGGTATTTGCACAGTAACTTTTCAAACGCTTTTTTTGGAAAGAAACTGTTTCATGAATAAAAATAAAAAAGTTAGCCTGTTTTTTTGTATAATGTGAAAAATGATGTCATGCCGAGTTAATAGATACCTAACATGTCACACTTTAAAATTGCACACACTTGTGGAATAGTGCCAAACTTCAGTACTTAAAAATCTGCATAGGCGGCGCTGTAAATTTTTTTACAGGTTACGTGTTTAGAGTTACAGAGGAGGTTTAGTGCTAGAATTATTGCTCTCGCTCTAACGATCGTGGCTTATGTAACCTGTGTGTATCTGGCTCTGATACTAGCCAGTGCCTCACCAGCCACTGACCTCACCGCACATCCCTGTTGTACACAGATGGTGTACAGAACGCCAGAAATGTAATTTCCTGCTTGTGTAATTGGCTTATTGATTTTCCCAAAAGTCTGCACTAAGATACAAGTCAAATTTTGGGCATCCCCTGCAACAAAAAATTTATTTTTGGTGAGATAAACCCAATAAGAACTCAAGTCTAAAGGGACTCTGCAACTTTGCTCATTAGAGCCCTGCAGGTGCAGCTGCTGATGGATGATTATAACACCACTCCCATACAGATTCACTTAGCACATGGACACAGACAAACAAACACTTCTTTCTTCACATTAAAAAAAGGTAGGCTTCTGTAACAACGTTTGTTGAAATCCTTGCAAAGTTCATAGATCATCAATAGGGGAATGTTTTTTTTTTTCTCAACAAAAGTGGAGTTACTCTTTAAACAGTTATACTAAACAGGTGCTAATGATCAACAAGATAAAACGTACTGTAGGTTAAAATGCAATCAATAAACCAAACAGAATCGACTGCTTCTGTTTTAAAGGCAAAGGCTAGACCAGGGGTCTTCAAACTACGGCCCTCCAGTTGTTCAGGAACTACAATTCCCATCATGCCTAGTCATGTCTGTGTGATGTCAGAGTTCTACAATGCCTCATGGGACGTGTAGTTCCGCAACAGCTGGAGGGCCGTAGTTGGGTGACCCCTGGACTAGACACACCGAATGTTGATTTCATTTAATATTCTTTGTTTTACAATTACATATTTAATGTACGATAAAGGCTTCTTAGAACACTTGGCAGAAACCGCACAGAAGTTTTTTGTGGCTCCCTTTGTCTGAATGAAACCTGGGACCAGAGCCATAGGATAAAGGATGAGGAACTAGGATGATTCATTGCTTAGGAGTCATCCACTTCTGAATGTAAATCACACCTACAGAGTCTGTAAACAGATAGAGATATATATGTGTAAAAGGTACTAAAGCGCCACCTACTGGCTTAAAAAGAGTTTTCAAAATATTAATAGTTTAATATATATTAATATTTATATCTATTAATAGTTTAATTATTGTATTAGTATTTATTCATTGTTTTATTTTTTAGTATGTACTTTATTTTTGCTATTTTATTCAGACATGCAAGCTACCAAACTGATTGTCCTGGAAGTTACTCTAAAGTGATATAAAAGCTTATTTAGTTCAAATGTAGTCTATGGCTACAGTCCTCTTAGTAAACCATACAGAAACTGTGAAATTTTCTTGATCATTATGAAAAGTATTAGATTTAAAGAGAAGCTCTAGTCAGACAAGTTAATACACATTTGAAATACAAATCTGAAAAAAAATTTTTTAGCTCTGTTCAGCAATACTCGTGCCTCACTGAATTGCAAGGATGGTGACACCACCATTTACTGTCGTCAGTTTGCAGCTTCTTCATTCTACTTAGGTCCTTCCTGTTATAGCCTCCTTTTATAAAGCTCCATAACCAGCTGCCTCGCTAGCCCAGAGGCCTAAATACACATCTCATCTTTGGTTTATTGGCCAGTTTTTAAGCAAAACCAGGGGAAAGTTGTATTAAATAATAATACCCATGGTCTGCTGTAATGTGTCCCTGCAATCGTGAATACACTATATAGTTATGTGGTTTCAAATCTTCACAGACAATTGTTAATCACACTATATACTTGCACCAATCTTTGTTAATTCCACTATTAGACTTTTATAGGGCTAATCATTTCTAATAAAACGATGCAGAGTATAGAAAATCAAAGTGTGCGTGATCTCACCAGGAGTATTCCATTAAGCTGGATTTTGTAGCTGACCCAAGCTGCAAAAAAAATACACCTTTCTGGAACAGCTTAGACATGGTGCCCAGAGGCTATACTTTGCTTTAGTTATAAGTATAGCACTTGTTATAAGTATAGTACATGACTTAAATGGGTTATTTTCTTTACGTATATCTACAGTATGCAATTTCGTCATTGGAATGTTATACCGTAGATTCTAATCGAACCCTAAAAACATAGTTTCCTGCAAGAAAAAAAATGTGATGTTTTCTGCAATACTGAAATGATATACTGTGCCAATTTACCAAGATGACAGATGACCATAGCTTCTTACATAACAAAACACATATTTCTAGCAAAACAATACGAACGTCAGATACAGAAAAAAAAAAACAGATCGATCTTCCACATTTGAGGGTTTCTTCACAACTGCCCTTCAATTGGGTCTGGTATTAGGGATCTGTATAAATCTACAATTTAACCACTAAACGTGTTTATGTTCATCTAGAGCAGGGGTGTCCAACCTGCAGCCCAGGATGCCTATGAATGCAGCCCAGCACAAAATCGTAAACTTAAAAATATAGATTTTTGGGGGGGAAATTATTTGTAAAAATGCGTTTTCACTTAGCAAACACATGCGGGCGAAAAAAATAATTGACAGTGACTCTTTACTGGACTTTTATAAGATTTATCTTACCAAAGAAAAATCTCCCACTCCTCACAATGATGCCTTATTCATGTAATCAGTTTTCGGCAGCACCTATATTTGTGAGCAACTATTTTCAAGGATGAAACACACGAAGGGCAAAATTTAAATCAGAATATCTAATGACCACCTTGATGATGGATGTACATCCATCACATCAGATATTGATGCATTTATTAAAAATAGTGTCACATATTGTACTAGTTTTATATTGCCCTCTTTTACATTTATAGTAAAAAATTGTACAAAAAAAAAAATAAGTTTTATTGCTCAGATCAGTATATCAGTTATGGCTAACTTGTGATCTTCCCACCTTTCTGCTCATCAGCCTTCATTGTTAGTGTATTTTATGTGTGGCCCAAGACAATTACTCTTCTTCCAATGTGGCCCAGGAAGGTCTAAAGGACCCTGGTCTAGAGACTTTCTCAATCTGTAATTCACTGCATGAAAAAACACATAGTGATAAAAAAAACACCAGTATGTTTAAAAGAGATGTTTTTTTATTACATTTTTTCATGCCTTACCTAGGAGGATGCAGCATCGGTCCAATGCTGCATCCACTTAGGTAAGGCATGAACAAAAAAACAAAAAGAACATACTTCTCTTTTAAACATTTTAAACATACTGGTGCTTTTTTCATCACTATGTGTTTTTTTCATGCAGTGAATTACAGATTGATAAAGTCTCTAGACCAGGGGTGTCCAACCTTTGCTGCATCTGTCCACAGGCGCCTCTAACACTGAGAACCAGGCGATCGAACACCGCCGATTGCTCAGTTCTCACAGCTCCCCAAGCAGAGAGCTGGAGACTGTCAGTCGCCGCTCTCTGCTCTGCCCCCTCCTCGCTCACTTGAGCGCTGAGCTGTGGAGGGGGCAGAAGAGGAGGGGTGGGGTGGGGAAAGTGGAGATATACTTACCTAATCCGCCCATCCTCAGAGCCCGAGACCGGTTTCCACTGCACCTCCGCCCCACGCACTAGCAGTCTTGTAAAAGGACTGTTCCTGATGCCATCACGCTCATAGACCGGCTCTGGACGTGATGATGGAGGGAGCATTCCACCGCTGGACATGGGGGGAGCACTGTTTTCCAGAGGATTGAAGGATCGGGTAAGTATAGCCTTTCCTTGCACCACTGGACAAAAGGACAGTTCAATAAAAAATGTTCCCAGAGTTCTCCATTAACAGATTCTGAGAGAGCTGCGAGTTATCATGGAAGTAACAGTACTAGTCGGAATTCAAGGGTATCGTCAGTGCCACCTTTTCCAGAGACTATTATAAGAGAGAGACAGAAAAAGATAGAAGGATCAAAGAGAAAATAAAACCTGAGGGGGGTGTCTGACATGGGGAGGCAGACCCATACATTTCCAAAACAATTACAGAAAACTAAAGTCTTTAAAAATTGTAATAATTCTAGAGAATCTGAGAATTCAAGTTCCTAAACTTAGTAAAATTTATGTTGGCCATGGCTAACATTTCTTTCATACGCATGATACAATTAAGTTCTGTAACCCATTCCCATATGGTAGGTATTGTGGGGGACTTCCAATGTCGGGGAATCAAGGCCCTACCTGTCATAAGCAAGAATTTGAAAATACCCTTTTTGATATATTTGATTGATCCTTCCGGTGTCTCCTTCCATGCCTTACCTGTGATGAGACGGCTTAGCTGGAATATGGCAATCCTACCTTCTTAGTACAGCATGATTAGGTTTATTCAGAAAAAGAGTCTGCTAGTCTATTATAGCACACATGCTGCACTGTTGGCTGCTGTGGGCCTTGCAGGAGGTAAAGAACAAGAGCAATGGACAAAATAATGGCCAGGCTTATACTATGATCCTGGGCTCACTTCCATTTATTTGTTTTGCAGTGAAGTATATAGCGCTAACAAAGTGTGCTTATAAGGTGTTGGGGTGTCACATAAATATGGTATTATGTTCATAGCAGGGGCCTCCACGCGGTTGTTGACACCCCCAGTTCACTTTACAGTCTTCTGTTCACATGCATAGTACTGACATGCAGACCTCCCTTGTGTTGGGCAGTATGGCATGCAGACTGGATCAAAGGCAACACTGGCTATAACAACAAAAGTATCAATGAAAAGAGTTGACTGTGTGTATATTGTTTCCTTTAAAGTATACAGTATTACACTTGATGCCTTGTCTTGTATTTTGCAGTAATTCTGAAATCAATAAAAAAAATCCATACTAGAACATGTTCAAAACTAAGAACGTGAGTGTGACTGCATTAAACATTCATGTTTGCTTTTCTCCACACAGCTTAGAAAATATTGCTGTTGATGCCTGCAGCTGTTATTTTTACCCTGCTTTTGGCAGAATGATGTGCTATTGTTTTCAAGGTTCTGCCTTCTGTTATTAATGATGAAATGGTAAAAGTGAACACAGTGTGGACAGAAAAAATGACAATATTGTGTTAAATATTGCTGTATTTCAGGGAGCTTGCTGGAATTCCTGAAAGATGGAGAAGGACGAGCTTTGAAGTTGCCAAATTTAGTGGATATGGCAGCCCAGGTACAGTGCAAATACAGAATAACTCTGCAGTGAAGCACCTGTCACTTGTAAGGAATTCAGCTTTGCTATGAAGGAAGCTACAACAGAGAACATTAGGAATGCCGTTTGGCTTCCCATGTGAATCAGGTCTATAGGGCATATGCTTGTCCTGGACCTACTAAGAAAGTACCCACCCATTGTTCTGGAGCCTGAATAGCTGAGATGCTAAATATGTTTCTTTGTTAGCCTCCGAGTACTGAGAAAGACAACAAAACCCTTATGCCGCGTACACTAAAGCGGAATTTCCGACAGAAAGAGTCCAATGGGAGTTTTTCATCGTATATTCCGACCGTGTGTATGCCCCATCTGACTTTTTCTGTCGAAAATTCAGATGGACTTAGATAGAGAACAAATTACTATCGGAAAAACTGCTCGTCTGTATGCTGTTGTGACACACCAAAAATTACGCATGCTCTGAAGCAATTACGAGACGGAAGCTATTGGCTACTGGCTATTGAACTTCCATTTTCTAGTCCTGTAGTATGTGTTGTACGTCATCGCGTTCTTGACGCTCAGAATTTGGTGTGACCGTGTGTATGCAAGAAAGCTTGAGCGGAATTCCGTCGGAACTCCGTCTGAAAAACCTTCAGAGTTTATTCCAACGGCAAAACCGGTCCTGTGTACAGGGCATGACATATACCCAGTGAAGTGACTGGCCTCAGGTGATGCACAGAGATTAAACAAACCCTCCTACATAAGCTGCACCTGTTTCTTTTTCTTCAGCCGTTCATCCTAAATTTATAAAGTTTGTATGAGTGTTCAGAAAAAAGGTAGTTGAAGTTACACTCTGCGGAGCTCAGTGAGGAGAGCTCTGAGAGATGATTGGAGGGAAGGAACACACCCCCTTCACACAGGAACAGAGCTAAGGCTATCAGTCAGCTGGAGGTCTCTTCCCTGTCACAATTTTTCTTTTGGTGTGAGGAAGACTTGTCAGAAGTGATTTAGGCTGATAACAGAGGAACAAGGCAGCAGACAGAAATTACACCTCGTGCTCTTAATTAAGTACACACTAAAGAGAGATATACTTTGTTCATATTTCATATCTGAGGTTTATAACCAATGTAATCATAAAATTGGGTACGAATATATAGGAAGGACTGAGTCAGTAATAGTTGAGTTGCTTACCAACCAGTTCAATTTGTTTTTGTTTTGTTTTTTTCATCCACTCAAAATCTTCATCTGTAGAGTAAAGAAACCTGATTTAAATTTTTGTTACTATACTTGTGGTTTCCTAGGTTGCTGCTGGTATGGCCTATATTGAACGTATGAATTATATACACAGAGATCTGAGGTCTGCAAATATTTTGGTTGGAAATGGCTTAATCTGCAAAATTGCAGACTTTGGACTTGCCAGATTAATTGAAGACAATGAATACACGGCAAGGCAAGGTAAGATGAATTTCTTTGGATATCTACAATTTATTTAATATGTAACTAATTAGAACCCATAGACAGCACTTCATAATAATGTAAAAGAACAGCTGGAAGTCTGTATCCTTGCCAACCAGGCAACGGTACCCTTCACTGAAAAATAATGTTTTATGTCTATTAACAATGTAATAGCATTTCAGGCCTGGGTAGGTGTTATATTGATCGAACCCCTATTGGGCTTCTGTGTTGATTTCATATATTTCTGCAAGGACACATTTGATGTTGTAGGTGAACTATCCTACTAATTAGCAAGTGAGCATTTACTTACCAGTAATTGTACAAGACAGCAGTAGATAGCCATAAGAGATGGCATTGTGCATCCCCTTAGTCAATTACACGTTATAAATTACCTTTAGTATAGTTTAAAAGAGAAGTTAGGGAATACAAATAAATAACCAATCATACTCACCTAGATAGCTGCAGTACCGATCCCAGCTGCAGCTGTCCCCTGCTGGCTCTACATCGAGAACTGAGCGATCAAAACCGCTGATTGCTCAGTTCCAGGTGTTCAGTCTGCAGAGAGCCAGTGAGTGCCACTGACTCTCTGCTCTGCCACTCCATCGCTCACACTGGAGCGTTGGGCTGTGGAGGGGTGGGAGGAGCTGGCTCAGGCTGTCAGCGGCTCACTGAGAGGATGAGCCAACTGCTGGTTCAGGCATCTGGGTGGACCCCGACTGTAAAGTTGGGATATTTTCAGAGCCTGTAGCGGCTGAGGGATGTCATCCAACAGCAGCCTGCTGTCAGCTGACAGGAGTGCAGAACGAAGAGCATCTTATCTATAGGATAAGTGGGGTCAAAAAAGCTTGGGCTATACTTCTCCTTTAAAGGCTAGATGTACTATTAACAAACATAGATGCCTTTGAATAAAGAATTTATGGTAAATAGCTACTGTAATTATTATGCTGTATGTTGTATGTAGAAGAAACTCATTTACAACCAGCTAGGCTGTAGTGGGCTGTCCTTGCTTACCAAATACAGATCCTGAAGGTGTTACATGTGCCCATCACTTTACACTATCTAGTCAATAAATCATTCCAACATTCCAAAGTTCTGTACTAATTAAATAAAAATGTGCCCTGGAATAAGACAAAAACTTAACTTAAAATAACTATACTACCAACACCGAGACCTGAAGCAGGTTTCATGATAAAGATGGAAAAAAAAAAAAAGAATGAACCGTATACAGGTATGTTCAGACAGGAAAAGGTTAATCAACCAGTTCAAATATCCAATATTAAAATGCCTAGAAGGCTTTGAAGTATACAAGGGATTTGAGAGATGTCAAGAGCAATCAGAAGATTTGAAAGGATGAAGATGTGATGAAATGAATGAAGAAGTGTGTCTCATTCTCATGCAGTTGTCCTCCTGCTGTGTTCTGCCTCTTTGTCAGGCTCAGCGCCATTGATTACTTGTCAGACTGTAATGCTGTGAGCTGGTCCTGCACATTGTGGGAATCTTGTCCATTTTTTGTCTGGCCTTGTACATTACATAGGAATCCAAAACCAAGGAACATAGGAAAAGCTTGCATCAGAAAAACTATGAGCATAAAACATTGTCCTTGGAAAAACAGATCAGAATCAGAAAAACATATCAGAATGACTGCAAAAGGGTTTTTCTAAGTACAATATTACTGTTGAAATACTATATGACCATACCTCCCAACTTTTTGAGATGGGAATGAGGGACACCTATCAGCAGAAGTAGGCAGGCATAGGACACACCCCTTGCCACACCCCCTTAAAGGAGAATTGTACAAAAAAAAACAAGATTGGTTAAACCCACAAGTGCTTTTTTACCACTACTATTCCTTTATATTGACTTTTGGAATTTACAAATGAAATGAAATCAAATGAAAGGTTTAGTGCTGGAAAACCCCTTTGGATAGATAAAAAGTGCATTTTATATACATCTATATAGATCGGACCAAAATGAGGGACAAATGAGGAGTAATGATGGACAGAGGGACATTGCTCCAAATCAGGGACCGTCCCGCGAAATCAGGGACAGTTGGGAGCTATGATATGACTCCAGATATAATTTATGTATCTGCTTTGCTCGTAAGTGCTGTTGACAGTTATAAAACATACATGGCTTATATAAAGTCTAGGTTGTGTTTTCAACTGAGCAGATATTACTGTACAGTTATTTTTGTGCCTAAGATACTGTAATAGGTTACAGTAGATTCAGACTAGCTGGGCAATGAAGAAAAGTCAACCTGTGGTTTTTCTCAATTCATCTCAGCGCCTAACCTCAGTAGGTGGTCATTGATTCGTCTTGTACTGTCTGACACTTCAGTCCCCACATCTTGCCAATGACAGATGGTGTTTGTTTCTAGGCCAAGCATTGTAATCTTATCATTTTGTACTATAGCAAACAATTTGATGTTCGCCTTTAAACATAATGATTATTTAAGATCCATTAATATTTTATGGCCCTGAGCAAAGAGGCACTTAGATGAATTAACATTCTAGCTTACAGATTGGTGTATTAAAGTGTATGTAAAGCCAAAGCTTTTTTTTTTTTTTTTAGCTCTGGATATTGCAAGGAAGGGTTAAAACTCATACCAGATTATTTTTTGTTGTCTGTGTTTCATTGGAGAGTTTTCTTGTACTTTCCATCCCAGAGGAACAACAGAACTTTAGAGGAAGTCTCTCAAAGTGAGCGGAATTCCCCTCTCAGACAATTGTCCCCAGGACAGGTCTCCCCATGGGAAGATTTCTCCTTACCCCTTGTTTCTTGTTCTGGGGACAACCTCACTTTCTTTCTCTGTACAAAATGACACTGGTAGGGAAGGGGTTAATACAAGGGGCAATCAAAGCGTTAAGTGTGTCCCTAGGGGGTGCTTTCTAACTGTGTGGGGGGGGGGGGCTTTGACTAAAGGAAAACAGAGATCTGTGTTGCTTAGCAGAAATACAAGATCTCCATTTTCCCATCTGGCAGAAAGGCGGTCTGCCTTGTTTACATAGGCAGACCGCCATTCTGTCTCTCCTCAGAATGATCGGCGGGTCCCAGCAGCTAGCGCATGCCCCAGACCAGGTGCATGAAATCACGTACAGGTCTGTGATTTCGTGCAGGAGGGGCGCCCTGCCGCAGTATATCTCTGTGGTCCTTAAGTGGTTAATTATTAAACTGATGTGAGATTTATTTTTTTTAAAAGCACTATTACATTTCTAAACAATAAAATGCACCCACAAAAAGTGGCTTCTTTATCCAGTTTGACCAGGACACTGAAGCTGTGTATACACACATAGATATTTTAGGGGGCTATACGAAAAACAAAATATCAAATTCCCCCATCAAGTGAGGCGGATGGAGAAATCCTCCCTGCTGTGCTATTGTAATCTGACACTGGACTCCTCCCCCGTCAGAATACAATGATCATCGGTACCGTCGATTGGCTGCAGCGCTTGATCAAATGAAAGTGTTTCATCAGTCCCGTTCGACAGTAGTCAGGAGGGCCACGCACAGATCGAAATGTGGCCAGTCCTTGCTGAGCCAACTGAATTTTGATCTGTGTGCACCCAGCTTTAGATGCAGTCTCACTACCTGTATCCTGTTATTTTGAGAAAAAAACAAAAAGGTATTTTTCACCCTATATGCAAAAACCTCTAAGAACAATGTAGGTCAGACACAAGTGTGTCTGTATTTGTGTGGGTTTCCTCTTGTGCTTTGGTTTCCTCTCACACTGCTGGTAGGTATATTGTCCCTAGTATGTATAGTACAGTTTTTGTAAATATTTTATTATATCTTTTCATGTGACAACACTGAAGAAATGACACTTTGCTACAATGTAAAGTAGTGAGTGTACAGCTTGTATAACAGTGTAAATTTGCTGTCCCCTCAAAATAACTCAACACACAGCCATTAATGTCTAAACCGCTGGCAACAAAAGTGAGTACACCCCTAAGGCCCCTTTCACACTGAAGCGTTTTTCAAGAGCTACAGCGCTAAAAATAGCGCCTGTATAGCTCCTGAAAAAAGCAGGTCCTTTAACTCCAGTGTGAAAGCCGGAGGGCTTTCACACTGGAGCGGTGCGCTAGCAGGACGGTAAAAAAAGTCCTGCTAGCAGCATATTTGGAGCAGTGAAGGAGCGGTGTATTCACCGCTCCTACCCATTGAAATCAATGGAACACCGGGGGGATATTGCAGTAACACCGCCGGCAAAGCGCCGATGCAGCGTCGCTTTGCAGGGGGTTTTAACCCTTTTTCGGCTGCTAGTGGGGGTTAAAACCACCCCGCTAGCGGCCGAATACCGCGGCTAAAACGACGGTAAAGCAGCGCTAAATATAGCGCTGCTTTACCGACGCCGCCCCCACCACCCCATTGTGTAACCGGCCTAAGCGAAACTGTCAAAATTGGGCCCAATTAGCTATTTTCCCTCCCCAGTTTGACCCATTAGTGTTGCAAGGTCCAAGGTCTCAGGTGTAAATGGGGAGCAATTTTGTTACATTTGGTGTCATCGCTCTCACTCTCTCATACTGGTCACTGGAAGTTAAACATGGCACCTCATGGCAAAGAACTCTATGAGGATCTGAAAAAAAGAATTGTTGCTCTACATAAAGATGACCTGGGCTATAAGAAGATTGCCAAGACCCTGAAAATGAGCTGCAGCCAGTAGCATCACTAGAACTGGTGTCACCTGGTGTGGTAAAACATGGTGTCACCCCCCCCCCCCCTCCTGTCTAGGCTGCCCAGCACCCTGCAGGCAGTGCACGGTCATGGGGTGCACCCCAAACTGGCCCTTGTAAATGATAGTATAGGGTGGTATAGTGGCAGGTTAGGGTAGTATAGGGTGTTATAGTGGCAGGCTAGGGTAGTATAGTGGCAGGCTAGGGTAGTATAGTGTCAGGTTAGGGTGGGATAGGGAGGTATAGTGCCAGGTTATGGTGGTATAGGGCAGATTGAGGTGGTATATGGCAGGTTGGGGTGGTATAGGGCAGGTTGAGGTGGTATAGGGCAGTTTTAGGTGATTTAGGGCAGGCTGGGGTGGTATAGGCCAGTTTGGGGTGGTATATTTGCAGTTTTTGGTGGTATAGGGCAGTTTGGGGTGGTATTAGCACAGTGGCCAAGACCATACAGCGGTTTAACAGGACAGGTTCCACTCAGAACAGGCCTCACCATGGTCAACCAAAGAAGTTGAGTGCACATGCGCAGCATCATATCCAGAGGTTGTCTTTGAGAAATAGACATGTGCTGCCAGCATTGCTGCAGAGATTGAAGGGGTGGGGGGTCAGCCTGTCAGTGCTCAGACCATACACCACACACTGCATCAATTTAGTCTGCATGGCTGTCGTCCCAGAAGGAAGCCCCCTCTAAAGATGATGCACAAGAAAGCCTGCAGTTTGCTGAAGACAAGCAGACTAAGGACATGTATTACTAGAACCATGTCCTGTGGTCTGATAAGACCAAGATAAACTTATTTGGTTCAGATGTTGTCAAGCGTGTGTGGCGGCAACCAGGTGAGGTGTACAAAGACAAGTGTGTCTTGCCTACAGTTAAGCATGGTGGTGGGAGTGTCAGGGTCTGGGGCTGCATGAGTGCTGCGGGCACTGGAGAGCTACAGTTCATTGAGGGAAACATGAATGCCAACATGTACTGAAGCAGAGCATGATCCCCTCCCTTCGGAGATTGGGCCGCAGGGCAGTATTCCAACATGATAACGACCCCAAACACACCTCCAAGATCACTGCCTTGCTAAAGAAGCTTAGGGTAAAGGTGATGGACTGGCCAAGCATGTCTCCAGTCTGCTGGGAGGTGTCTGCTCAGAGGAGGATTTGGGAAAGAGCGAGAGAGCGTAGAGCCAGTGTGCTGGGGTGATACATTTTTTAACATTGAACTGGGGCTGTTAAACAGGAGCGCTAGAGGTATCCAGCCTCAGGGAATCGGTTGCTTTGAAGCCGCTAGGAGGCTGCAAGTTTGGGGATCCTTTAAGCCATTGAGCTCCTGGAGCCACTGAGAGCCAATCTCAAATATGCTTCATGTTAATATTGATAAAGTTGTTGTTAATATTTATTTTTGTAACTTAATTCTACATAAAATATATAACGTGTCATTAATTTCATCATTTACGAGAGGGTATTTAAGGGGCAGAATAAGGGGTGGAGTTGGCTGGGGCAACTGGTGGTGAGTCACTCTTAAGACCTGGCTAGTAGCTCAGGACTGGAAATTTTGAGCCCTGGAATAGCACATACATCCCTGTTAAAAAAAAACTGTGAAGCTCAGTTATGCATCCAATCCCACCTATATCTGACAGCTAGGGGGGGCTACTCGATCTTTCTTTCCCAGTGACAGCAATATTTGTGAATTCCCCCCCCCCCCCCCAGCCACTAACTCCAGTGAGGAAGGATTCATTTATTTTAAAAAAGTAAGTTGAGGTTCAATTATGATTTGCTGTACCTTTTTATCAATGCGGATGTTTCCTCAGTGAAGTAGGTATATTCCTGGATTGGCGATATACATTAGCATGGTTTCAATATTGTTACTCCCAGTTTAAAACCCATCATGTCACAGCTCCATATATTTAACATGGAGCTTTGGTCTGAGGGCTCATTTGTCACTAGCATATCAGGTCCATTGGGTCTTTCTGTTTTATTTGGAATGGAATATGAATCCAACTTTTGGTTGTTGGACAACTTTTTTGTTCAACTTTGGTTTTATAAGTAATCCCATTGATTTAACATAATAAATAACTTCTCCTAAATATATTTATCTCTATACAAAAAAAGCAGAATGTACAACGTGCTATTGATGTTATTTTACTTTTTCCACAGGTGCAAAGTTCCCGATAAAATGGACAGCTCCAGAGGCAGCCTTATACGGAAGGTTCACTATTAAATCAGATGTGTGGTCTTTTGGCATTCTGCTGACAGAACTTGTAACAAAAGGAAGAGTCCCTTATCCAGGTGAGTGTGCCCTATTTAACCATTTTAAGACCAGCCTCATTTTGGATTTTAGGTGTTTAAAACTGTTTTTTTTTGCTAGAAAAAAACTTAGAACCCCCAAACATTATATATTGTTTTTTTCTAACACCCTATAGAATAAAATGGCGGTCGTTGCAATACTTTTTTTCACACCGTATTTGCGCAGCGGTCTTGCAAGCGCACTTTTTTTGGAAAAAAGTCACTTTTTTGAATAAAAAAATAAGACAACAGTAAAGTTAGTCCAATTTTTTTATATATTGTGAAAGATAATGTTACGCCGAGTAAATTGATACCTAACATGTCACGCTTCAAAATTGCGCCCGCTCGTGGAATGGCATCAAACTTTTACCCTCAAAAATCTCAGTAGGCGACGTTTAAAAAATTCTACAGGTTGCATATTTTGCGTTACAGAGGAGGTCTACGGCTATAATTATTGCTCTCGCTCTACCGATTGCGGCGATACCTCACATGTGTGGTTTGACCACCGTTTTCATATGCGGGCGCTACTCACGTATGCGTTCGCTTCTGCGCACGAGCTCGTCGGGACGGGGCGCTTTAAAAACATTTTTTTTTGTTTTTCTTATTTATTTTTCTTGATTTTATTTATTTTTACACTGTTTTTTAAAAAAAAAATTAATTGGCTCACTTTTATTCCTATTACAAGGAATGTAAACATTCCTTGTAATAGAAAAAAGCATGACAGGTCCTCTTAAATATGAGATCTGGGGTCAAAAAGTCCTCAGATCTCATATTTGGACTTCAATGAAAAAAAAAAAAAAAAAAGTCATTTAAAAAAATGACATTTGAAAATTCCTCTTTAAGACGTTTTTGACGTCGCTTCCGCCCTCCTATGGTATAGAGATGAGTGGCGGCCATCTTAGCGTCACTCATCTCTAGACACAGGAGGGGAACGGACCCAAACGCCTCCGCCGCTGCCGACGGTTCCGGTAAGCGGCGGAAGGCGCGGGAGAGCGGCGGGAGGGGGGGCACCTCTCCCGCCGCCGATAACGGTGATCTCGTGGCGAATCCGCCGCGATGACCACCATTATCGGACAGCCGACCGGCGCCTGAAGAGATGGATACCTCGGTTGTGGCAGCAGCTGCTGCCGTTACCGAGATATCCCTCTTCAAAAAAAGGACGTACATCGTCGTGCGCCGGTCGGAAAGTGGTTAAAGGACAACAATAGCTGCCAAAATGCAAGACCTTTAGGTCTGTCCATGAGGCGTTTTAGTCCCTAGACATAGGAAAATTAAAGTACCGTATTTATCGGCGTATAACACGCACAGGTGTATAACACGCACATTCCTTTTAAGAGGGAAGAAAAAACAGGAAAAAAAAAAAATTTACATAAGGAACATTGGAACATTGAAGCAAAATAAGGGTCAGTGCTCATCTGCAGCCTCACCATTGCCATCAATGCAGCCTGATCAATGCCCATCTGCAGCCTCACAAGTGCCATCAATGCAGCCTCACCATTGCCATCAATGCAGTTGCCATCAGTGCAGCCTGATCAATGCAGCCTAGAGGGGACAGGGAGGAGGTGGGACGAGCGCCGACAGATTACATACAGTGAGGATCTTCTATGATAGACAGAACAGTGGTCCAATGGTGATCCAGGAGAAGGGACTTCCTATTACAGAGGCCGCCAAGTAAACAGGAGATTTTCACTGTATGTAATCTGAAGGCGCTCGTCACGCCCCCCTCCCTGTTCCCTCTGAGGCAGCTAAAATTAAAAAGTATCGGCGTATAACACGCACACGCTATTTGCACAAGATTTTCAGGGTGAAAAAGTGAGTGTTATACGCCAATAAATACAGTAGATGTAAACCCAACAACTGAAATCCCATATTAGCTTCAACATGTTAATGTAATTTCAAAAGTAATTTAAATCTGTTTGCTTTCATTAAAAAAATACCTAATAACCTTGCCATGAACGTTGGGTTCACAGTGCTGTCTCCCAGTTGCACTCTGGGGTTGTCCGATGGAGATCTTCCGATGGAGATTACAAGTGGCATGGTCCACTGTAAACGCCATGAGAAGTACCATAAACACACTGTAGTGCATATAGACAGAAAGTGGCTAAAAAGAGGCAGCAGGGTATAAGCAACACTAATATGCCCTAAAGGATCAAAAATATGGTGAAAATTATTTATTTTGGCAGTCAATTATGATACACAATGCTTCAGAAAATGAAATACCATTTAGTTAGGATTTAGCAGAACATTTGCTTTAACCACTTCACGTCCTTAGGCTGTTTAAAACATCCTGAACGTGATTAAAATAAGCGTTTACAGCAGGGGTGCCCAACCAGTGGCCCGGGGGCCACATGTGGCCCGCGGAGCCCTCTGATGTGGCCCGCGACCTCTTTCCCTGGGATGGCAGGTTGGCAAGCCCAGATTGCAGGTTGCCAACCCGCCATCCCAGAGCATCAGTGTTGGGAATGAAGCCGACAGTAGAGGAAGCAAGCGCCTGCAGAGAAGAGCCGCATAAGCCAACGCTTCCTGTATAGCGCCAGTAACTGTCATAGGTGGAGTGATACCAAATGCGCTCTGCCTGGGACAGCAGCAGCTGGCGATAACTGAATGGAACTCACTAAAATCACAGTGTATGTAAGGGCATATCTGTTCTGCAGTGGTTACTGGGCCGCTTTCAAACTGATCCGCAGATGCACCTGCGGGTTACCTGCACTGAGCCATAGACTTCTGGTTTTACCTGCGGGTTGGGGCGCTTTTAGAAAGTGCACTAAACCTGCAGGATATAATAGAATTGTATGGCAAAGCTAACCCACAGGAAAACCACAGGTGAACTGTGCTGCACCTGTGGCGTGGGTAAACCACAAACCATCAGTGTAAAAGCTGCCTTAGGCCCCTTTTACACGATCGGTCCAACCCAATCGGACCCTCTATTCACCTCTATGGCGTGGCAGATGAAAACAGACTTGTGACCGTTTACAAGTGGATCCATTCCCTTCCATCTGATCGGATAAGAGGGCCCATAGAGTAGAGTGGGCTGTGTCTGTGTCCACTCTGCATATGCTGGTTAATAAGTCGCTTAAGTGGCCCTCGCTCTTCAAAAGGTTGGGCACCCCTGGTTTACAGTAATGAGAAGGATCTATTTCCTGATATCCCCCGTGACTAATGAACCCAGAAGTAACAAGTATTTTGGCACTTCTGGTTTCAGAGCTGATATTTTGTGATTATTGCAGCCTGGAAAGCAGCTAATCAAGCACAATCTGTGCTTAAGTAGCTGCACTGGAGGGCAGGGGAGACATTGGTGTCTAATAGACCCCTGATGTTTCCAAAAGGACTACCTGTCACCTGCCCATGCTATCACATAAGGGGACTTTTGATAGCAATAAACTTAAATGAAAAAAATGTAAAAAAAAAAAGGGTGTGTTATTTTTTTTTTTTATATTTACATTTATTTTATTAAAATGTACTTTTTGTTTAAAAAGTAAATTTTAATAAAATACATTTAAATATAAAAATAAAATCAATTAAAATTAAAAAAAGAAAAATAACTCCTCCACCCCGCATATACACTATATTAGTCCGTAGGGTTCAATATTCAGTTGACCCACCCTTTGCAGCTTTAACAGCTTCAACTCTTCTGGGAATGCTGTCCACAAGGTTTAGGAGTGTGTCTATGGGAATGTTTGATCATTCTTTCAGAAGCACATTTGTGAGGTCAGGCACTGATGTGGATGTGAAGGCCTGGCTCGCAGTCTCCACTCTAATTCATCCCAAAGGTGTTCTATCGGGTTGAGGCCAGTCAAGTTCCTCCACCCCAAACTCCTTCATCCATCTGTTTAGTCATGTCTTGAAAGTTTGGACCCCTGCTCTAGAAAATTAGGTATTCTATTGTTAGTTTTCTTTAGTTCTACTTTAATAATTTATTAAAAAATTATTTTTAAAATGTATAACAGAAAGAAATGGTACATGCATTGAGAAACTGGTTGAGGAACTGCTGTAAAGGGTTTTAATATCTGATTATTTGGTTTTCAGGTATGAATAATCGTGAGGTGTTGGAACAAGTAGAGCGTGGCTATAGGATGCCATGTCCTCAAGACTGTCCAAATTCCCTGCATGAGCTTATGCTTAACTGCTGGAAAAAAGACCCAGAGGAGCGCCCCACTTTTGAGTACCTACAAGGATTCCTGGAAGACTACTTCACTGCCACTGAACCCCAGTATCAGCCCGGAGACAACCTGTAAAGTTATGCCTGCACCAAGCCATTGCCAGGTTCAAGCCCTAGAATTTGCTTCCAGTAAAATGACTGCCTTCTTCAAGGAGCTGTATCTTCCAGTGTGGGATTGCACACAAGTGTGAAGCTCTGGACTTCAAGGAACCTCATTCATGGCCACTTATTATAATAATCTGAATGTCCACTTTGAAAAACAATAAAACAAGGGACAAAAGAAATCAAATTCTCAAGCATAGACTTGGATGATGGATTGTATTGATGTTATGTAAACTGCAAAACCTCTGTTTGCTGTAAATATTAACTCTGTGCCAATTCCCAATATTTAGAGTTTTTCATTTTTTTAAAAGCAGAAACCATGCAATTTTAACCAATGTTCATTTCATTCTACAAGTATTTACAAAAGTGCCCTCCTTAAAATGTAGATGCTGTTTTTTTTCCTCTTTGTTTCGCTTTTGGTACATGTTCTTATAAGTCACTTTTTTCCAAATCAGTCCTCATGTGGAGCTAAGGGTTCATGGTTTCCCCATCTCTT
Organism: Lithobates sylvaticus; assembly: GCA_028564925.1. Classification (NCBI taxonomy): domain Eukaryota; kingdom Metazoa; phylum Chordata; class Amphibia; order Anura; family Ranidae; genus Lithobates; species Lithobates sylvaticus. The sequence continues at coordinate 262,157,584 of CM053028.1, forward strand.
AACAGAAGAACACGTGGCATAATTAGGACATCTCTGGTAAAGTACCACTAATTACCACAACAGTGCACCACTCCAGGAGTCTGGAAAAAGCACTAGTTAGAGGTCCTTGAGTGAGGAAAAACCACTATAACGAAGACTTTACATAATGATACATCTTGACCAGAAAACAGTTATTCCAGTTTACATCTGGATTTGAGCATAATGCCACAAATTTTTAAATTCAGTTAAAAAAAATTAAAGTTAACATATTCATTTTCTTGCTGAACCTTTTTATTGCACTTTTATTAACTGACAGACGATCTTAGTTACTACATATATGTTAAATAATCTGACATTTAGATGACATGCTCTTAGGATTCACACCGAAGAATCACCTGCCATATATTAATAAATGTCCAAACTCCCTTAAATATATACATATATATATACAAAACAGAAGCACTTGTTTTTTTCTCTCTTAAAATGACTTATACATGTACAATTTACACAATAAGATGTATGAATCAGTTTCTACATACATTGGGCTGAAAAGTTGAATGTGACTTCTGGAAGACTCATCAACATCACAATTGCTACCTACTAGATTTTATGTTGTTTCTTTTTGATAAACATGTAACCTATCTATACTTTTCATGTGGAATACACAACCTGTGTATACTAGGTCACCCCCGAAGTACGTAAGCATATACTTCATCTTTTTCTATGTATTTACCAATGTAAAATGCGTCTTTTGAATGCTGATACTGAAACATATTTCTACTTGTCTTTAGGAGTTCTCCAATGGAATTACTATGCACTATACATTTCATGGGGAATGCACAAAACCAGTGTTTCTTTCTACCATTTTTAGATTAATTCTGTTAACAAATGTCCTTTCCAATTGGTTTTTACATCATGTTATCGAGTTAAAGTCTTAACTAATTTCCTGTTATCATTTCTTTGCATTTTTTTCATGGAAAACTGTTTAACTTTATTAATTTAGTAATTAAATCTGAACATTTTACATCATTTTTTTTTTTTGTTATTTGTTTTGGTTTCCTTGTGCAGAACTTTGGTTGTTAAGAATTCTGGAGAATAATGTATAATATTACTAAAGTAGAATCATCAAATGAGGTAGGGAAATAATTAAATAAATCTCACTTTGTTGGCTTGTTTTTTTCATATGAAAATTAATAAATGGTTATTTTACAGAACAAATAGTGGAATTACCTTCAGCACTCTGAGCTCCACCTTGGTTATTCAGTGGGAAGAGTGAATTACTTTTCTACTTTAAAAAAAAACAAAACACATAGAGCACATACTACTGGCTTTGCTACTATATGTTGATACCAATGCCTATGCCAATGCCTACTTTACACTTGTTCCACATGTAAGGCTTTTTGCTTCTTCTGCAAAAAGTTGAAAGATTTTTGAGAAGCAAGCCTCGTATAGCACTACAAGACTGGTGGATTTATGAAGTTTAAGCAGTGGAATACCCTTTGCAGCAAGAGTTATGCCCCGTAAATCCACCCGTGTCTGGGCTCCATCGGACTTTTTCCGTCGGAATTTCCGACAGAGAAAATTTGAGATCCTGCTCTCAAATTTTCCGACAACAAAATCCGATCGGACTTTTTCCAATCGTGTGAAGAGAATTCCGACGGACAAAGTGCCACGCATGCTCAGATCAAATTAGGAGACCAAACCTATTGGCTAATAGCCTCTCCGTCGTACGCAACGAACGTCACCACGTTCAGAATGATCGGATTTTCCGACAACTTTGTCCGACCGTGTGTATGCAACACCAGTGTCGGACAAAATCCGTTTGAAAAAATACGACGGATTTTGTGGTCGGAATTTCCGACCGTGTGTACGGGGCATAAGGGTTGCAACGGAAGACAACTGAGGACTACATTCACACAGGCAGTTGCTTTTTGTGGGACATAGAAGCTTCACCCTCTGTAGCCCACTTAAGAGGACTTCTCTTAGTGACTCTAACTAGGTTCAGGCCCAGCTGGCTCTTCCACCTTTTGCTTATCTTACCCCCCTTTCCCATCAATATGCTAATATGATACCTTATTTTAATTTATTTTAGTCCCAGTGATGCCATCACTGGCTTTCTGTGCTTTGCTATGCAATGCAGATAGATCATGGTTGGTGGAAGGGGTCGTCAAAGTGCTTTTAAAGCTTAATTAAATCATATCAGCTCACTGCCTTAGTACTCCTCTCAATGCTCCTCAGTCCTGATACAAGCAGTGGGATGGAGTTATGCAAGCATCAACATAATATGATGGGTGGATGGGCATCTGATAGAGTGGGCATTCTTAGGCAGACTGCATTTGCATGCAGACTGCCCTAGTCAACACCCATATGTAATGCTGTTGGTGGTGGTGAAGGGATCTCCAGATAAGGAGAAGCAAAAGACCTTGACATGAGGGCAGGCCCTCGATAACCTGCTCCCTTCATCTCTGTGCAAAAAACAACAAATCGCACGTGCAAGTGCTCATGATAAATAAGTGAAAAATAAATAAAAATTGTCAAGAGCAAGCACATAAGACAGGCCTTATAGCTGGTACAATTTACCCTTGAACTGGCCACAAGGCCTGCCCAAAGGCATGTGTAAGAAAAGCAAATAGTCATAGGTCCTAGTGCCAGTGAAAACACCATGGTGTGGTGCAAGCGAAAGTGCTTTTTCGGGCAACCCTGGGTTGCCACCCCCAGAGGCACATCATCATTGGGAGCTCCTTGGTAAACCATGCCAGATTTAAGTTGTTAAAGGCAGAAAGTTTTTTATCTTTTTGCATTCTATGCATTAAGATAAAAAGCCTTCTGTTTGTAGCAGCTGCCCCAGCACCCCCTAATACTTACCTGAGCCCCATCTCTGTCCAGCGATGTCCATGAGCCCCTTGGCCGTCCCAGACCCTCCTTTCTGATTGGCTGGGACACAGCATTGGCTCCCACTGCTGTCAAAGTCAGTTAACCAATCAGGAAAGAGAAGGGGCACGGCCGAACGGCAGCTCCATGTGTCTGAATGGACACATGGAGCTGCAGCTCAGATCGGGTGCCCCCTTAGCAAGCCGCTTGCTGAGGGGGGCACTCGACAGGAGGGAGGGACCAGGAGCAGAAAAGAGGGGCCGAGAAGAGGAGGATCTGGGCTGCTCTGTGCAAAACCACTTCACAGGGCAGGTAAGTATAACATGATTGTTATTAAAAAAAAAATTGACTTTGCAATCACTTTAACTCCGGAGGAAAAGGAACCCTCCCACCATACTACATCGGGAAAGTACTAACCAGACCCCCCTATATTCTGCTCACTACACAAAAGGCTGAAAAGTGAGACTGCAGAGGAATGGCCTAGATCAGAACCAAGGGCTTGTTCACATGTCAGGTTGGAGGGGCAGTAAAACCACATGGTTAAGCTGTTTTTACCACCCCCCAACTTCTCCCCCTTTAGCTGCAGAGGGAGCAGCATGCTGTGGCTGCAGCTGGAGGTACACCCAGGGTGAATGGGGCTGCACTGCAACTACCCGCAACTGTGTGCATTGCACAGTTGCGGCATAGAGTGATGCTGGATTTTATAGGCTTAAAACAGGTGGTGAGGAGGCAAAATAATGCCTCTTTACCGCCTGTCAAATGCCTCTGAAAAGCAATCTGTGCATGGATTGCTTTTCAGAGGAGCAGCAGTCCTGGCTGATATCACAAACAAGACCTACAAATGCAGTTCTGATGGTACAGGAATGGGGGGGGGGGGGGGGGGGGGTTCCGGATTAAAAGTAACATACACACACACACACATACAGACACATGGACACACATACAGACACATGTACATGGACACACATACAGACACATGCATACAGACACACATACAGACACATGTACATGGACACACATACAGACACATGTACATGGACACACATACAGACACATGTACATGGACACATGTACATGGACACACATACAGACACATGTACATGGACACACATACAGACACATGTACATGGACACACATACAGACACATGTACATGGACACACATACAGACACATGCATACAGACACATGGACACACATACAGACACATGTACATACATACAGACACATGCATACAGACACATGTACATGGACACACATACAGACACATGTACATGGACACACATACAGGCACATGTACATACATACAGACACATGTACATGGACACACATACAGACACATGTACATGGACACACATACAGACACATGTACATGGACACACATACAGACACATGTACATGGACACACATACACATATACAGACACATGTACATACATACAGACACATGTACATGGACACACATACAGACACATGCATACAGACACATGTACATGGACACACATACAGGCACATGGACACACATACAGACACATGTACATAGATAATGCTGGACATCCTCCAGCCAGGAAGTGAGGTGACTTGCTGCAGCTCACAGTGAGCAATGAAAATTTTCAGGTGTAACATTTTGGCCCGCGGGCCGGACATCCTCCAGCCAGGAAGTGAGGTGACTTGCTGCAGCTCACAGTGAGCAATGAAAATTAGGTTAACATTTTAAAGTGGAACTTCAGTAATCTTTTCATCTTTCTGTCTATTAAATCTTCTGACCTTGTTGTTTTAACTTTGGATAGTAAAACATTTTTTTTCTGCCAGTAAATATCTTGTACAGCCCACTTCCTGTTTCTTGTCAGGTAAAAATTCTAGGCTTATAACATCATGGACAGCTCTCTTACTCTCATGAGTTTGCTGGGAAGGGAGATGAGTCATAAGAGGGCCAATGAGAGCTGCAGAGCTGGAGATGTGCCTCTGTGTAAATCCAGGAAGTGAACAAGCAGCAGCTTTAGTTGCTCACAGTTAAAAGGCTGTAGCCAGACTCAGTAGAGGGAGATTTCTGCAGCATATTTGGCAAGTACAGAATCACATTATATATAAAATAATATGCAAAGTGGTTGGAGGGAAGCTTCAGAATGGCAAGGATGTTTTTATTACAAATTATGTGAGCAGACTGCAGTTCCTCTTTAAGTACAGGTGGGGAGCCTGTACAACTGTGCAAGACTGAAGGTAAGACTGGAGTTCAGCTTTAGCATTATAGGACAATGTAGCAATGAAAATGTGATCTCTAGTGATGTTATCCCTGTAAGCTTCTGTAGCGCACTACCCCCGTAGGAGCTGCTTAATTTGTTGTAGCAATCTGCCAATCATCCCTACTGCCATACACATCACAACCCATAGAAATAGAGACAGTCCATGTTAAGATTTTCTACTTGGTTTTATTTTCAGAACTTTAACTTGGATAGGAGAAGGATTGTAGGAGATGCTCTTTTGCTGCTTTACATATGGTGAAAAGTCATTCCATAGCCGTAGCTTTACCAGAACACGAATCACACAGCTTCTTTGATATCAATTCTTCCCTTGACTTCTTGTGCAAATACTTAATGCAATACTGTAATAAAGTCCTTGTCACTCCCTCCCTGTTGGATAATAAAGAGTCACTCTGAATAACTCTTCACAGGTAGACTTTGGTAGGATTATCCCTGAGAATGCAAAGGCCAGAAACTATACCCGCTTCTTCCTAAGGTTCCAGGGAATTAGATACCCACCCAGTCTTTGGAAGGCACAGTCACCATGCTAACCAGGCCGGAGATGATTCGGAATCCCCACACGATGACTTGACATGTGACCATGAATGGACTATTAATTTTAGGACTTGCTAATTTTGTGTTCCTTGCTCCAACATAATCTTTTTGTTGACGTTACACTGACCTTTTGCTTTAGAACAATTCTGTGTCCCCTGTCACAGAATGCTGTTCTGCCTTCGCCAGTTGACCACTACTTCCTTGACTTGATCCTCTTTGCTTGCCAATTACCATGTTCCCCGGTCACAGCAACTGATGAGCTGATTCTCTTCTCCCGCTTCTACTTCTTCCTCCCGATCTTCTCTACATTCAGGCTCTGTATTCCCCGGTCACAGCAACCCAATGCACTTGGCAGAGGTGAAGATCTTTATCTCTAACTTCTCTCCTAATGAATACTCCATCCCTCCTTTGCACATGGCGCATTCCCCTCCCCGCAGGGGGACGCACAGGCTACACCAGCTACTCCATGCTGTCTTCCTGTCCTCCCAGACTCCTCCCTGGAAGCATGTGACCTCAGCTTATATGGGAGGCCTGCCCCTGCCAATACAAAATTAATGATTGGTCAGAGCTCTCCACATGAGCTGTCTGCCACTCAGGTCTCAAGTCCTGCCCCTCTTCCAGAACAATCCTTGATTCCTTGAGGAATCTTTGAGCCAGAGCAGAGGTGGCCACACCCCCACTACACCGACACTCCCTTTCCCCAGATCAAAACAACCAGGCCTGAACCTGCATTCTGTCACTAAAATACTTCTAAATCACCTACCTTTAGGTAGTGACCGCTACACTTCTATGTGAGCAGAATTTGTGTTTAATTGCTGGGTGGGCATTTTGAAGAAATATGCATATTATTTAGCAGAAGTGCTTTCCCAAATTAGGGGGAGAAGCATTTAGGCAAACCTAAAAACTATAGAAGGGTTACCCTTTAAGCTTCTCTGTTTGTTTCTCAGTCCGTGATAGAGTTACTCTTTAAGTCTCTGTCTGTTTGTCTGTTTCCCAGCATGAGTGCAGGATTGCAAGGTTTCTTTATTTTTTTTCAAATAACTGTTTTATTAGTTATCGCAGCAATAGAAAATAGTACAAGAATATGGTGGAAGCGTAACAGTACGCCAAAGTAACATGAAGGGAAAAGCCTCCTTTACGTTCATCAAAAGACATTACAGCTTCAATAAAAATATTGAATTTGGACAGTAGTGCTTGGTACTAGATTTCTGGATCCATATATAACAGCATAGAAAATTGTTTAATACTAGAACAGGAGAGAAAAAAGAGAGAAGAAAAGAGGGGGAGGAAAAGAAGAGTGGAAAAAATAGGGGGGGTAAAGATAAAGAGAAATAAAAGGATTACCGCCTTAGCACCAACGCCAGCTCATGGTGGGTCCTCCTAAGTCCAGAAGATGCCACAACCCCCAGACCTCACCGTGGTCCTCCATCCTAGCTGTAATTTTTTCCATGAGCTCAACATCCTTGACCCTAGCATAGAGGGCTTCTGGGGAGGGTGGGGAGTGCTTTTTCCAGGTAAGGGCCACCAGACAGCATGCTGCTGTTAGGACATGTCTGGGTAACTTCTTATGTGGTTTAGTCATTTTTAATGGGGAGAGGCCCAACAGGAAGAATTTTGGTGTCATGGGTATCGGCCCTCCGAAGAGGCGAGTCAGTAGATGTTGTGTCGAGCGCGAGAAGGGAGTTATTAGTGGGCAAGTCCAGTAAATGTGAAACAGGGTGCCCTTATCCCCCTGACAGTGCCAGCAGCGGTCAGAGCTAGAGGGGTAGATAGCATGGAGAACGTCCGGAGTCAGGTACCAGAAATAGAGAATTTTGTAGGTATTTTCTTTATAGAGAGTACATAACGAGCTCTTAGCAGACTGAGTCCAGATCACCTGCCATGCCTCTACAGGAAGTTCCTCACCCAATAACCTCTCCCATCGGAGCATGTATACACGTTTGCCCTGATCTGGTATGAAAGAAGTGTTGAGAATCCTATATATGTCATAGATCAGTCCCCTACGTGCGGTTCCCTCCAATATGATACTAAGGGGGACAGGGCCGAGAACTGCAGACCCCGGGCTATAGTTTGGGCATAATGGCGAATCTGCAGGTATCTATAGAAAACCTGGCAGGGGAGGTCGTGTTTTTCTTGGAGTTCAGAAAATGGAAGGAATTTGGAGGATCGTGGGTCCATGATGTGTCCAAAATTGAACAGATTCCTTGCAAGGTTTCTTTAACTGATGTCATATGCAAATTAAACGTATCTACAATGAATGAAATTGTAAATAAATTAAAACAATACATTTACTCAGTGACACCTGCGGATAATCTGTAGGTGTCATTATACACAAGATATTAAATAGAAACTAGTTTAAAATTCACATGGTTAAAAAAAAAAAATTAATTTGTCTGTTGTCCCACTTTACTTTCCAATCTGAAATAACAGTTACTCTTGACAACACCCAAAAAACCCAGTTTTCATAATTTTGTTGTTTAACCACTTCAGCCCCGGACCATTTGGCAGCCAAAGGACCAGAGGTCTTTTTTCAATTTCGCACTGCACTACTTTAACTGGTAATTGCGCGGTCATGCAATTTTGTAACCAAACGAAATTTGCGTCCTTTTCTTCCCACAAATAGAGCTTTCTTTTGATGGTATTTGATTGCCTCTGTGATTTTTATTTTTTGCGATATAAACGGAAAAAGAGCGAAAATTTTGAAAAAAAAAGAGATTTTCTACTTTTTGTTATAAAAAAAATCTAATAAACTCAATTTTAGTCAAACATTTGGGCCAAAATGTATTCAGCCACATGTCTTTAGTAAAAAAAATGCCAATAAGCGTATATTTATTGGTTTGCGCAAAAGTTATAGCGTCTACAAACTAGAGTACATTTTCTGGAATTTACACCGCTTTTAATTTATGGCTGCCTATTTCATTTCTTGAGGTGCTAAAATGGCAGAGAAGTACAAAACCCCCCCAAATGACCCCATTTTGGAAAGTAGACACCCCAAGCTATTTGCTGAGAGGCATGTTGAGCCCATTGAATATTTTTTTTTTTTTTAGTCCCAAGTGATTGAATAAAGACAAAAATAAAAAAGATTTTATTTTTTTTTTTCAAAAAGTTGTCACTAAATGATATATTGCTCACACATGCCATAGTTATATGTGGAATTGCACCCCAAAATACATTTTGCTGCTTCTCCTGAGTATGGGGATACCACATGTGTGGGACTTTTTGGGAGCCTAGCCGCGTACGGGGCCCCGAAACCCAAGCACCGCCTTCAGGATTTCTAAGGGTGCAAATTTTTGATTTCACTCCTCACTACCTATCACCGTTTCGAAGGCCATAAAATGCCAAAATAGCACAAAACCCCCCCAAATGACCCCATTTTGGAAAGTAGACACCCCAAGCTATTTGTTGAGAGGCATGGTGAGTATTTTACAGCTCTCATTTGTTTTTGAAAATGAAGAAAGTAAAGAAAAAAACATTTTTTTTTTTTTTTTTTTTCAATTTTCAAAACTTTGTGACAAAAAGCGAGATCTGCAAAATACTCACCATACCTCTCAGCAAATAGCTTGGGGTGTCTACTTTCCAAAATGGGGTCATTTTGGGGGGTTTTATGCCATCTGGGCATTCCATGGCCTCCGAAACTGTGATTGGCAGTGAGAAGTGAAATAAAAAAATTACACCCTTAGAAAGCCTGAAGGCGGTGATTGGTTTTTGGGGTTCCGTACGCAGCTAGGCTCCCAAAAAGTCCCACACATGTGGTATCCCCGTACTCAGGAGAAGCAACAGAATGTATTTTGGGGTGTATTTCCACATATGCCCATGACATGTTTGAGCAATATATGATTTAGTGACAACTTTTTGTAAAAAAAATATATATATTTTTTTTTTTTCATTATTCAATCTCTTGGGACAAAAAAAAAAAATATTTAATGGGCTCAACATTGCTCTCATCAAATAGCTTGGGGTGTCTACTTTCCAAAATGGGGTCATTTGGGGGGGTTTGAACTGTCCTGGCATTTTATGCACAACATTTAGAAGCCTATGTCACACGTCACCCACTCTTCTAACCACTTGTAGACAAAGCCCTTTCTGACACTTTTTGTTTACATGAAAACATATTTTTTTTTTGCAAGAAAATTACGTTGAACCCCCAAACACTATATATAATGTTAAAGCAAAGGCCCTACAGATTAAAATGGTGGGTGTTGCATTTTTTTTTCCACACAGTATTTGCGCAGCGATTTTTCAAACGCATTTTTTGTGGAAAAAATACACTTTTTTTTATTTTAATGCACTAAAACACACTATATTGCTCAAATTTTTGATGAAATAAAAAATATGATCTTAGGCCGAGTACATGGATACCAAACACGACATGCTTTAAAATTGCGCACAAACACGCAGTGGCGACAAACTACATACATTTTTAAAAGCCTTTAAAAGCCTTTACATGATACCACATTAGATTCACGGAGGAGGTCTACTGCTAAAATTACTGCCCTCGATCTGACCTTCGCGGTGATACCTCACATGCATGGTGCAATTGCTGTTTACATATGACGCCAGACCAACGCTTGTGTACGCCTTTGCGCAAGAGAAGGGGGGGCAGGGGTGCTTTTTTTTTTTTTTTTTGGTTTTTTTTTTATTTATTTAGCTTTTTTATTTTATTTTTAAACTGTTCCTTCCATTTCTTTTCTTTGTTATGATTTTTATTGTTATCTCAGGGAATGTAAATATCCCCTATGATAGCAATAGGCAGTGACAGGTACTCTTTTTTTGAAAAAATTGGGGTCTATTAGACCCTAGATCTTTCCTCTGCCCTCAAAGCATCTGACCACACCAAGATTGGTGTGATAAAATGCTTTCCCAATTTCCCAATGGCGCGGTTTATATCCGGGAGGGGGGACATTCCCTCCCACTGCTTGTAAAAGCAGTCTAGAGGCTAATTACCCGCTAGAATTGCTTTTACATGAAAGCCGATCACTGGCTGAAAAGAATGATACCAGGATGATACCTAAACCTGCAGGCATCATTCTGGTATAACCATTCAAAGTCCAGCAACATACTGGACATATATTGTAATCTTTTTTTTTTCATGCAGCCTCTTGGCTGAACGAAAAAAAGAGATTGATTGGTGGGTATGCCCACCATTAGAATACCTCCCTTCATCCACCCACTTCTAATGATGGGCATACATGCACCATTTATATATGCCGATGCATGGGGGCATCCTCCCGCAAAAGTTATGCCGTGTACACACGGTCGGAATTTCGACCGTATGTACGTGGCATTAGGAGCCAATCGCTCCTCCCCCCCCCCCCTGCTGCCCCCATGCTTCGGCATATATGCTCTTTTTTTTTAACTGTGGTGGTGAAATCACCTCCTACAGCGTTGGAGTCGCGGCTTTATGTATCGTGGGAGCAAACGCTGTTGCTGTCAAGATAAATAAATCCGCGTTGCAACTGAATGGCGCACCTGAAAACAAAAAAATGCTTAACACTAAAACACAGTAAACAAAATTACATACCTGAAAAGCAAGCATGATAAAACATGATAAAACATAATAAAACATTGCAGAATAGAATGGAGTAAAAAAAGAGCAACAATAGAGAGAGAATAGAGTGAGAGAGAGAACAATAAAACGACAACTATTTTTTTTTTTTTTTTTTTTTTGAGATTCACAGGTAAAAAAGCTCCTGACTGAAGCGACTGAATCAAAACGCTACCACAAAAAAAATGTTAGCGATCGCAGGGATCAGGCCTGACTCTGCGAACGCTGCAGTTATGTGTGCTTAGTGTTTTGTAAGTGACAGTGATCGATCGATACTGCACTTGGGTGGGCTGGGCTGGGCGGAGGGGGAAAACGCAGGTGCTAGCAGGTATCTGGGCTGATCCCGCTAACAATGCGTTTTTTTTGGAACCCTAAACTGCTGGGACGCTAGTATAGATCTGATCAGATCAGATATTGATCTGTTCAGATACTGTGCCACTAAGGGAGGTGTATGCTTTGCGCGTGGGTGTTTGCGGTACTGGCACTAACCTGGGGCGACGCAGACCTTATTTGACCCTAAAACCTAATTGATATCACCCGCCGGGCGATCAGGGGGTTAAAACCGTTATTGGGTAATAAATGGCGGGTGCCCTGACAGTATAAAAAACAAGATAACTAACCAGCGTCACCCTTAACAGTAATACAAAAAAAAACTGGTTACCTAGCGACACTAATGCAGCGATCAGAAAAACGATCGCTTAGTGACACTGGCAAAAGGGGGTGAAAGGGTTAACTAGGGGCAATCAGGGGGTTAAAACCTTTATTAGGTAATATATGGGGGTACCTGACGCTATATAAAAACCTGACGGGGAACCTAAATAACGAAATAACTAACTGGCTAACCAGCGTCACCAGTGACAGTTATACAGTGATCACTGGTGAAAGGGTTAACTCTAGGGGCAATCAAGGGGTTAAAACCTTTATTTAGGTTGTAATATGGGGGTACCTGACCTATAAACCTATTTATGAACCTATATAAACATGGCGGTTACCTAAAAAAAAAAAATGGTTACCTAGCGACAGCAGTGACACTAATACAGCGATCAGAAAAACGATCGCTTAGTGACACTGGCAAAAGGGGGTGAAAGGGTTACCTGGGGGGCAATCAAGGGGTTAAACCTTTATTAGGGGGGGGGTAGGGGGCTACCTTGGACCTAAAACTAACTGCACTGACAGTTATTACAGTCACACTGACACTAAATGCAGTGATCAGTAAAAAAATGATCACTGCAATTAGTGACACTGTGACTGGGGGGGGAGGGGGTGATCTGGGGGGTGATCTGGGGGTGACAGGGGGGTGTTTTGTGTGCCTATGTGTACTGGTGTCAGTGTACTGTTGGTGCACTAACCTGTACATGTTGACAGCTCGGCGTTCCGGTCACATAGACCGGCGCACCGAGCGTGACATCACTTCCTCTGCCTGTGTTTTGATTGACACAGACAGAGGAAGCATCTGATTCGCCAGGAGCGATCGCGAGGGGGTGGCCAGAAACCACTGGCCGTCCCCTCATCCCGGATCGCTCCTGAAGCGATCCCGACCGTCCCCGCCGGCCGGGGGGGGTCCGATCGGACCCCCCACGCGCCTGAAGAATGGCACGTACAGGTACGTGATTCTGCCTGTACGTGCCATTCTGCCGACGTATATGTACATGGGGCGGTCGGGAAGTGGTTAACCACCTCAATACAGGGCACTTACACCCCCTTCTATTTTTTGTGCTATAAATAAAAAAAGACCGTAAATTTTGTGGAAAAAACGCCTTTTTCTTTGTTTCTGTCATACAATTTTGAAAATTAGTAATTTTTCTTCATACATTTTGTCAATTTATACTGCTACATAGCTTTGGTAAAAATAACCCAAATTAGTGTATATTGTTTGGTCTTTGTGAAAGTTATAGAGTCTACAAACTATGGTGCCAATCACTGAAAATTGATCACATCTGATCAAGCCTTCAGTAAATCAGGTGTATCTCATTTCTTGAGACACTCGTTTTTTAAGTTGCAATGTTTTCCCACAATTCTTTGCAAAATGAAAATTATTATTTTTTTTTTTTTTTTTTTTACAAAATTGTCATATTATCAGGTTATTTCTCACACACAGCATATGCATACCACAAATTACACCCCAAAATACCTTCTGCTACTCCTCCTGAGTATGGCAATACCATATGTGTGAGTCTTTTACACAGCCTGGCCACATACAAAGGCCCAACATTGAAGTAGCACCTTCAGGCGTTCTACGAGCACATCTCATGACACATCTCATTTCTCAATCAACTATTACAATTTGAAGGCCCTGGAGCACCAGGACAATGGAATTGCCCACAAAATGACCCCATTTTGGAAAGCAAACACCCCAACATATATTCTATGAGGCATGGGCTGCAGATAGGTACTCGGGTACTCTGATGGGCTGCAGATAGGTACTCGGGTAACTTGATGAGCTCCAGACAGGTACTCGGGTTCTCTGATATGCTGGTGACAGGTGCCCGGGTACTTTGATGGCCTGGTGACAGGTACTCGGGTACTCTGATGGCCTGGTGACAGGTACTAGCGTACTCTGATGGCCTGGTGACAGGTACTCGGGTACTCTGTAGGGCGGTGACAGGTACTCGGTATTCATATAAACTGTGACAGGTACTCATATGGACTGTGACAGGTACTCGGGTACTCAGATGGACTGTGACAGGTACTCATATGGACTGTGACAGGTACTCGGGGTACTCAGATGAACTGTGACAGGTACTCGGGTACTCAGATGAACTGTGACAGGTACTCAGATGGACTGTGACAGGTACTCGGATGGACTGTGACAGGTACTCGGGTACTCGGATGGACTGTGACAGGTACCTGGATAAACTGTGACAGGTACTCAGATGGACTATGTCTGACAGGTACTAGATGAAGTGTGACAGGTACTTTGATGGGTGGTGACAGCTACTTCAATGGGTGGTGACAGGTCCTCTTTATTGGGGGGCAATTAGTGTGTGTTGGTGTACACCTATAGTCTCTGCTCTTTGTGCATCTGAATTGGTGGCTACAAAAAGAGATATTGAAAGAGCATAATGAAAGACACATGCGCAAAGGAAATAAATGCAGATGGGATGTCTGGAAAGAGTCATAGGTATTTATGGGAACTAAATGTACTCAGAAGTTTAAAGAAACAGGATGAAACAATTAAAAACTAAAACTTGAAGCATATATACGTAATTTTAGTTTTTTGACAGTTTTTTTCTAATTTAACCACTTAATTACTAGACTGTAATACCCCCTGTACATTTTTAAGCTTTCAGTGCTGCGATAGTTTGACTGGCAATTACTCCTTCATGGACAACTGTACTCAATTACATTTTATATTGTATGAAACAGATATAGCTTTCGTTTGTTGGTATTTAATAAGCACTGTTGTTTTTCTTTTTAGTTGTATGAAGGGAAAAAAAACGAAATTAAAAGCCCTAAAGTATATCTTCAAGCAATAAAATGTCCCCAAAATTGTTCAGTTGTAAAATGGGTTCACACTGTTGCACTGCAGTAATACGTACATTGATGCACATTTTTGCTGTGCGTTAATGGGCGTTGTGGTATTGCGGTCCATTAAGGCAGACCCAGTTTGCATATTTCAGTGGTCAGAAGTTAGTGCCCGGTTTGATGGTGGTCAATGATGATTGCCTCCTTAAATGTTAGTGGTCATTGGGATGTGCCCCTTAAAATATTAATGGTCACAGGTGAGAGCCCGACTATACTTGGGGTCAGTATTTTTTATTCCACCATAATATTCGTGGTAAGGGCACCCACTTTATAGGCCCTATGCCCCCTCTATGCCTCCTTACTTGTCAGTGGTGGTCAGCGCCCCTCTCTCATTGGTGGTCAGTGGGAGCAGTTTTACAGAAGAACTGTTTAGAGAGGATAAAGGAGGAGGACTGGTATAATCAGTGACCTGAGGAAGAATGAATGGGTTCTCAGATGTAAACATTGGTACTTTTACAATCATGATTGTTGTGATTGGCCATCACAGTGATTACAAGATACAGAGACATTAGTGCCTATGATCTGAGCTGTCCAATAACAACTAAGATCACAGTCATTGATGGGCGCACTAGCCACTAGTGTTTGTTATTCTGGAGTGATGTCTATAAACAAGACTTAAAGCCGATCTCCAGGTTTACTGTAAATTTAACTAGTTTGTTTGGACCAAGCTGGATTAAACAAATTATTTTCTACACTAACAGATGTGCTTGCTGGGTGCACTGTATAAACTGTATGTGGCCTCAGCTTTCCATCTCACACCTGGAACCAGAGTTGGGCTGAGCGCAGCTCAGCCATTCATAGGCAGCTTTGCATTCTCTGAATGAGTACAAAGCTTCCTCTGATTGGCTGGGGTGGAGAGACAGATGAATGATGTCACGATCTTTAACTCAGCCAATCTAAAAAAAATACAAAGCTGCCTATGAATGGCTGAGTGACACTCAATTTTGTTCAAGGTGTGAGACGGGAAGTTCTTGTCTCACTGCTGAAATACATGGCTGCATACTGTATATAGCCAAGGCTACATTCAGTTTGTACAGCATACCCAGCATACCCAGCAGGTGCACTTGTTAGTGTAGAACTAGGTAAAGGGACAGTAAACCTTTGGATCAGCTTTAAGAAATGCACCTCCACTAAGAAATACACCTCCACCTCCTCACAATTTTTTTACAATACAGTGGTAAAGAGCTGGTTAAGGCTAAGCTCCAAGCAAATAAGAAAGAAAACCAAATTAATCCAGGCCTGTAATCAGTATTATACTGTAAAATTAAATGTATATCTTAATCATTTAGTATGGGATACAGGATCTTAGTCTTAACCATGAGTATATGCAGCTACCTCCAGGTGACTTGACACTGACAAAATTAAAAGCAGCAAGAACATCCCCTATATAACCACTCCCGTTCCCAACAAGCCTGTTTTTTGCTAGTAATAGACATCTTCTCTCTACTGAGAGAAGCTTACCTCACTTATGTTGAGGTTTGGCTGTACCAAAGTCACTGCAGCTCTCCCTCAGCAGCTTTCCAGATTGGTTGACTTCTTGGCTGAGCTTTGGGGGACAGTACCCAGACTCTACCTGGAGAAAGATGTGGGGCTGGTCTTAAAAGTCACTTTAGGCACCTGTTCCTGTCTGGGTGCTCATCTTGGCAAGTGCTAAGTTAGCTGTAGGGTCTATACAGATCCAGGGCCATGACCTGTCTGTGGTGGAGTCCTGTCCCTGAAGATACCTTTGGGATATGTCCTTCATGGAAAGCAACACCAGGATTGGGGCTGATCCCTATCATCCTACCCAAAGTGGAAAGATATCTGCCAAGGTAAGTTGCTCAGGTCTTGCACCCTTATCTGACTCAGTGTGCTGGTGCTCTGATGCAGCATCACCATAGCGGAGAGCAGGCTGCGCCACTTTTAATTGATGCATCACAACCATGGAGCAGAATCGCTGTATTTTTATACTTGGCTCGGTTTTTCAGCATTTCCTGGTGCAAGTCTGTCATATGGGCTGCAACTATGCTTGTGAAGCTTCAATTTCTGTATCTCCACTGCACATGCATGCACCATTCCTTTTGAAGTGCTCTTGTTCTACACAAACACTCCCAGACACTGATAGTATGGCATATCGATCCTTGGAAGCTTTCTGGGTTCAGCTAACTGTGCCTGACAAAGAAGACCTCACATGATAGATCATAGGTTCAGATACACGGGTCATGTTACTAGCTCAGACTCAGCTAGCAGCTCCAAGAAGGGTGGTAGTCTCTCTCTAAAAGCCCCAGTACCCTCTGTTCTGACATTTGCCTCCAGTCTGATTCCCTTCCTACCTCTGGGAACTCTGCTGGCCCCTCAATTACACATCCTTACACATCCTTCTACCTATCTAGAGTGAATTTTATAGCACCATTTCTGTGTAGTGCTACCCCCATAAAGGCCGCTGGATATTGCTTGTCCTCTTGTGCTGCCTTGACCCTGGGAACTTCCCAGCCCTTCTGATACTTTAGGTTCTGACATGATGTATACACCTTTTAATGAACCAAAGACACAATATAAACTGAATTCAGCAGATGTCTGTATTGACCAAGATAAACAGTGGGTGAAAAAATGTGTAAGTCAGCCAAACCCTGGGACAGCACCGAAGACTGGTTGAGTTGGACACACGGCAGATATGTTCAAAATAACAGAAGCAAACTGTAATGATTAGAAAAGGATTAGAAAGGCTGGCCTGCAGGGAACTCCACTCTTATGAAGGTTAAGCAGTATTTGACCCCACTCACACCCAGCAGATGATAGTATAAGGGTAGTCCGAGTGTCAGGCCTGAACACAGTCTTCGCCGGCACGTTGGAGCTCAAAGATGCTGAAAGGAAAATCATCAGGTAGAGAAGGTTCAAGCAGTCAGCAAGCAAATAATGGGTATAGTAGAAGTAGCAAGTTCCTCTGTAATCCAGGTTATGATGTCTGCATGCAGTGTCCATGTGCAGTATGTTACTGACAAGAAGGGGATTCACCGGATCCTGAAGGTAGTCGGCTCACACAGGAAGCAATTTAGGGTCTGTACCCCAGCCAGTGCAAGGATGGATGCAGCATAGATGTGAAATCAGCGGTTCAGGGTGGCACCCGCAGCGCGGTCTGCCAATCGCCGGCAGGAGTGACTGAGGATCCTCTGATGTTGCACAGCGATGCAGACCCTCTCAGGCTCCTGGTAGGCCACGCGGTCCTAGCAGCCGAAAGGCAGCTCTGATGCTCACTGATGGGGAGAAGAGAGAGGGTCCCTCTCCTATAATCCCCTTCTTAATTAAAATTTTGCTGGGAGATGTAGTCTGAGAGACCCAGGAGTCCAGTCCCACCGTTCTTTGTTTCTTAGCTCAGAGATGTGATGCAAGCAGTCTGAATGCAGCACTAGGGGGAAACTGGAACAGTCTGCAGCAAAGAAGGTAATGTCCACTGCATTTATATTTTGACAGCCTGTACCTTGTTACATCTGATTTTGCAGGAAGTATCTTAGTTCTCTTGGGGGTTGTAGATCCCAGGGGTCATAAAAGAGCCCCTCAGTCTCTCCTCCTGAGCTGATCCCTGACTTTGATCTTGCAGTTGATGTGCTGCTTGAGGAGGAGGTGAAAAAGTAAGATCCCTCTCGTCTTCTGAGGATTAGATTAGGATGATATGCCTTCAGCAGAAATCCTATTAAAACTTAAAGAAGAGCACCATCTTTTCCTCTCCAAAACAACAGATGCATTGTGCATGTAAATGAATCACAACCCCACTGTCCGTTTGTGTGTAACTTACCTCCTTTAGCTGTATACTGCAGATTTCTGTGTCTGTGATGTCATTCCTTCTGCTGGCCAAATTTCAAAGTTTTCTGACTTCCTACATCTTTTCTTTTTCAGTCCTGATACTACATGTCCCATAATCCTTTGAGACTCTGTAGCTTCAGGACGTGCTATGGGAGTCACTTGTACCAGTCCTGGGAGTTGATATGGGTAGGTTCTAGGGTTACTGTGGGTGTTTCTAGGTCTTCATGTGGGTGGGCAAAGGTGTAAATGTGCCATACCTCCTCCTGTGTCATTCCTGTCTTGCCAAAGAATAATGGCTTACTGCAAGAATACAGAGGAAGGGCTATGTGAGTGTTATTATGAAGGTGTTTCCTTCGTATGTAAATGAATCCCTTCACAGAGACCTGGACTCTGGAAGGATGGGATCTGAGGGGTGGGACTCTCCCTGTTCACAGGGGTCGGCATATTTAACTGGGCAGGTTTGAATTCTACTTGTGATCCATTCAATTCTGCCCAGCAGCAGCACAGCTAGCCTTCAGAACAGGCTGTGTATGAAGGGGTTTCCTTCTTGAATAATGTTGTGATCTGTGAGGCGGAACTTGGGGGTTTTGGACTCTTCCGGTAGGTGTGACTGGGCGGGGATGAATGCTAATTAGGATGTATTTAATCCCACCCATCATCAGAACTGTGAAGGAAGTTATTTGCAGAGTCTTAAAGACTACAAAGGGGAGTGTTATAGACTCTTGCTGCTGCAGGAAGTGGCTGGGGAAGGGACAGGGTCTATTAGCAGGATATACAGAGTGTCAAATGATACAAAGCAACAACTAAACCCAGAAAATCAGGGCTCTGCAGACAACTGAGCAACATGGTACAGAGGTATGATCTAGGCTGGGATTAATCATCCCATTCAGTTCTAGTGAAAAGAAAGCCGGAATTCAGCTTTAAGGATACCATTGATACCTTATTAATACAGTACACTAATGTTTAGCATTAGAGCAGCCTGAGACTTCTCAAACTAAGGTCTCCAACATGGGCTCTTGAAATTACCCTAATTTGCTAAGACTTTTTCCAGTCTTGTACTGTGACTGGCCTTACCCTGAAAAACTCTTTGCTCTTCCTGCTAATAATTGCTGACTGTTTTGCTCAGCAATATTCTATTGAAGAGAGTTTCCTGCAGAAATAGATGGTCCCTTTGTCGGACCTTGCCATTTATTTCCTTAACATGACTTTAACGGTCCCTGTGGAGGATAATCCTGTGTTTAAGGATATGGTTGAAGAGAGGTTAGAAGACCTCTTTAATGTTTGGTGTTTGTTGTTTACTTTGGTGAATCCAGCCATGCAACTATGGGTATAGGATAGTGTATATGGAGGTTTTCTTTTTTTTTTTTTTTTTTCTATTAGTTCAACTAGATAGACTTGTGTCTTTTTTTTCGTAAACCTGTGGTTGCGTTCATGGCTGTCTGTCAAACTATAACTATCTGGTTTAAGTGCATTGCTTGAGACCCTAGCTTTATTTTAACAGATCTCTCCATTCATCGCCACTTAAAGTATAAGTTTACCTTTGTTTACTTTTCCTTTTCTAAATTCCAGATCCCATATGTACCAATATTGCATTCATGTCCTTTTTTGCTTTCCAAAATTTACAGACACTTACCTTACTGTCCTACATCCATGTTTCCAAACGTATCTATTGCTTCTGTCTTACTTCCTGAACAGACTGTAGGTCATGACACAGGAAGAAGTTGAGCAGCTGACCTCATTAGCACACACCCTGCATCATCGACCCAGCCACTCCCAGCTGCACGTTTTTTAAATTAAATGCAATCAATCAGTGATCACCCTTCTCACTAAATACACAATATACAATCAGATTGCATAGTGTATGGCCATCTTTATACAAGTACACAGGAGGGAGTGGACAGAAACACTCAGCCGTCAAGTCCCGTTCACACCTCTGCATAACGGGAACTCAAATTCCCACATGCGTTTTGGAGCATTTTCGCTCATCACACATAGGGAAGCCCATCCACCTGAATGGGATGCACTACACACAGCAATCGCCCCAAAGAATCTTCAGAACTATATTTTAGAGCGGAGCTTTGTGCATTTTTTTTACTGTGCTTTTTGGTGCAGCACATTTCTGAAGGGAAGGGAAACGCACAGATGTGAATGGAGCCTAATTGTTCTTGTGTTAAAGTGGAGCTCCACCCTATTTTTGATGTTTTGCTCAATCAAATGCCATGAATGTGTTTAGTTAAAAACAGATATTTTTTTTTTTCTTCTGTACCTTTTTTAGCAATGTCCTTCTCTGCTTCCTGTCTCTTATCTGCGGATATGGGCCAACTGCGGCTATTTCGTAATTTCCTTTTTACCTGCAATGACTCCTGGGAGCTCCTGTCATTATTCCCAGGAGTCATTGCAGAGGCTTGCCGCGAGATCTCACGGGATTTCGATAGAGCCGCACTGCCCGTTGTGAGCTGTTGACGGTGTCCTGTTGAATACTGTCCCCCGTCGGATAGTGTTCGCCGTGTACTGCGCATGCGCAGTACGGATGACAAACAGATTCCGACAATATCCGAAGATGAGCGGCGAACAACAGCGCTCCGATTACTGCACATGCGCGAGATCAAGGACACGGGCTGGTCCATTAGACACACAGTGTCCAGGAAGAGGATGCCTGTGGGCTTCACATGCCCACAGGCAAGATGACACCCGACGAGAAGACAGAATCTAATTTGTTTTTTACACAGAAAACTCGCATTGGAATGACTTAAAAAATGCAGCAAGTGAGTACTAACATTAAAAAAGTCAATGCTGTTCATTATACCAAAAAAAATTTTTATTTAGGCAGTGGAACCCCGCTTTAATGCACCAGTTTCACTTTCAGGCCCCATTCACATCTAGCATAGTGGGAGCGAATGTTTTGTGGCTCGTTTTTCCTGTGACACGCATAGGGCAGCTTGTTGACTTCAATGGGCTGTGCTATATGTGGCTTATGTGACATTTTTGCATTTTGTGCGTTGCGTTTACTGTTTTACTGTTTCCTTAAAGAAGTACATTAAAAAAAAAATCACTAGAACTCAGCAATGGGGTTATCCCTTCAGCACTGGACCTTTGAGCTGTGAGGGCACCCGACTAGAATGCAGTCGGACAATGCCATAGCAGTGTCTTACATCAATCATCAGAGAGGCACCAGAAGTTGTAACCGCAAATGAAAGTCGACCTGATTCTCACTTGGACATATATGCACATTCTGTCTGCTGTCCCAGGCATGGAAAATTGTTAGGCAGACTTTCTTAGTAGTCAGTGTCTGGATCCAGGGGAATAGGCTCTCCACCTGGAGGTAGTTCAAGACCTTTGTCAAAAGTGGGGCACTGGACATGGATCTTTCGGTGTCCAGAATTAACAACAAACTGGATGGGTTTGTTGCCATGTCCTTGGGCCTTCACGGTGGATGATCTGCATGGGATTAATTTAACCTAATCTATGTCTCCTTCTCTACAGCTTCTCTCTCATCTGCTTCACAGGATGAAATAAGGGGCATTCCAGTGATTCTTGTTGCACCGAACTGGCCCAGGAGAATGTGGTATTCTGAAATACTCAAGACGCCTGAAACCTGGTGTTCAGTCTCCTGTGATTGGATAGATGTCATATTGCTTATATTTCTTATATTTCTAATGGTTTATGTCATACATCCTATTTGCAGGGCAAGACATCCTGCAGTTTCTCCTATATACATATGAAACAAATTCCAGTAACCCATATTTGCCACTGGGTGGCACTTTATGACCACAAAACAAATGCATTGCGTGTTTTCTCGTTAGAAATTGACACCGTATGACAATGCTTGTAAAAAAAACAGTGCATTCTATTCTAAATGCAATCTATAATACATTGTGAAACATTCCTAGCTCTGTTAGGCTCTATTCACATCTATTCCCGGGAAACATGCTTTAAAGCAGTTGTATACCCAGAATAAAATAAATAAATAAATAAATAAACTGTAAAAACTATAAAACTAAAGGCTCATTATGAGATACTCACCTTAGAACGAAGCCCCCGCACCATCTCCCGGACACTGCCGAGGGAGCTGACATTTTGCCTCTGCGGTTGTTCTGGGTTTGGGGCTCGGGCGATGTGAGTGGCCGCAATGGCGTCACTCCGGGGCATGAGAGCCCTGCCCTCCGGGAAGTTCCGATATGCTGGACCTTCACTGCGCATGCCCAGCTGACGTCAGCGGCTGCATGCAAGGTGAATATCTCTTAAACCCTACAGGTTTAGGAGATATTAATTTTACCTAGGTAAGCCCTTATTATAGGCTTGCCTTTAGGTAAAAATGTGCTAAAGGGGTATACAACCGCTTTAAGTCCTTCTCCTCTCCCATATTTGGCATGCCATTTTTTGGGGAGGCTGGGGAGCGACTTCCTAGTTTTGACAGGTACCTCCTTCTGCTTGGATCGCCTCCCCCCTCCCTCCTTCTGAGACACATCACAGGCCCAAGAAGACTGTGGGACCAGTCACAAAGCACAGCAGTGGGCAGGCAGCTATATAGCCGAAAGCAGCCTAGCCGGCTGCCTACAGTTAGGATGCCGGCGCTTGGAACCCAAAGGCTAGTGAAGAACTAGCCCGGGTGAGGATGGCGCTGGATCCCTGCACAGGTAAGTGTCCTTTTATTAAAAGTCAGCAGCTACAGTATTTGTTATTCTATTTTAATGGTATTAACTATTTGTTATTAATTTTTTTGTGAACAATAGCTTATAATAATGGCACCTCAAATGCAAAGCTCCCAACTGTCCCTGATTTGGAGGGTCTGTCCCTGATTTGGAACAAAGTCCCTTTGTCCCTCTTTCCTCCTCATTTGTCTCTCAATTTGGTCTGATATTTATAGTTGTATATAAAATGCAACATTTATCTTTCAAAGTGTTTCCCAGTGCTAAACCTTTCATCCAATTTCAAAATTATTGCATTTGACAAAAGGCAGTATAATGGAATATTAATATAAAAAAAAGCATTTGTGGATCCTTTTTGTTGTGTCGTTGTGCCTATATACTTTTTATAATAGGTGTCCTTCATTCCTATCTCAAAAAGTTGGGAGGTATGCAAATGCAGTTAGGAAACATGCATTTTCCCACATGCCCAAATGCACAGTGCAAAAAGCACAAAGCCTAAAAAGGCGCAGGTGCTTCTTTTGGCACATTTGTCATCCATAGGGCAGCCTATTCAAGTGAATGGGCAGCTCTATGCTATAACGCAAAAAACATGCCGAAAAAAAGGGCAAATAAAAGAATATTACCACAACACGCAGGTGTGAATGCTGCCTTACTGTTGACTTGGGACAGTAGTGCACCTCAAAATGGCCATTGCACGTATACAGACCCAGGAATTAAAGCTTAGAGGTCTTACCAAAAGATTCTCAAATTCTCTAGTAACAAACTGTCAAATTGTTTAACTGTTTGGCTGCATTTACACCTGAGCGTTTTGTGAGTGCACACATTTTTGCACTTGTTCACAACACGCACAGAACACGTGTGTCACTCTTGCGGTGTCATTCAATAGCAATGGCAACCTTAGCAGACACACCTTTTTTCATGCACCAAAACGCTTGACAAACACAACAAAATGCATGGTTAAAAAAGCAAGGTGTGGCTATCAGCATTGTCAGCATGTAGCTTGTCAGTCAGCACCTGGCCACACATAATCCTGTCCATAGCTTTCTGGATTAACAGCACTGTCTATGTTACTGAAAACCTACTACCCTACCATGCTCAATGAAGCTTGTGCGTTACATAGTAACTGGATTTGGGACCCTTTGGTTAGTCACACAGAAGCTTTAAGATTAATATTTAAAGTAGAACTATAACATCACAGAAATAGAATCTCCTGCATTTCTTCATGTCCTCAGCGAAACAGCTCATTCCATAATTTTGGAAGACAACCACCACTCCTCCCTTGTCACGATGTGTCTCGATTATGAACGATACCATGAGAATGGAGGAGATGCTGGCCCTTGACAATGACACCTTTGATAAATACAAGGTACTGTGGTCCATCTGGCTCTGCTTCTCCGCCTCAGATACTCTTGCTAACATGCTGCCGACTCGATACGATCACCCTAACATACAACCTGACAGTGAGATGGGCAAGGCATGCCCCTACGGGTCCCCCCGCTGCCCTCTGATAACTCTTTTCTACGAATGTCCCCACAGCAGCCCTTACGCTATATGCTCTTCTTCGACTATCCCTTCTTTACTCTTCCCCTGTTTCCTCTTCCTTCCTGTTTCCTTTCCCTCTCTTTTTTAATTCTCACCCATCTTTGGGTCGCCCCCCCCCCCCCCCCTTTTTTTTCTTCTTTTTTTTCTTTTTAATTTCTCAAATTTTTTGTATACAATTTTATTATGAACAACAGGGCTCTCCTAGCCAGAATTACTCTGTGCTCCAAGTGACAGTCGTCGATGTTAATAATATACTGTATGACGATAGGAGTTAAGCTACCTCACATGTTCGATTGCGATTGTCACCAGATTGTAATTTTAGATGTTGTTCCTTGTATTGTCTGTTAAATTACCAATAAATATATTTTCAACCCTAAAGTAAAACTAAAGGCAAAACTCTTTTTAAAATTTTGGATAGAGTAAGAGAGGGTTGCCATCTCTATTCAATTGGGAAGAATTTCCTTTGTTTCCTGTCCCATAGCCAAAACAGGAAGTGAGAGAAAATCCTCCCAAAGCGAGGAAATCCCAGATGTCACCAGAACTAATGTCCCCATCAGAAGATTTCCCTCTATTTCTGTTCTGGGGCAACCAAAATGTGAGCGTCTTTTTCACTCCTTGTGATAACAGTAAACAGGACAAATAGAGAGGGTAAATCTCCCTAATTGTGACACAGACAGGAATACAGGTGTTCTAATCCCTCTCTACACCATTCAAGGTAAAAAAAAAATAAGTGTTGCCTTTAGCAATATTGTACGTATCTTCATTTTCTGTATATCTCTGTTTTCATTTTTTTTTTTGTCATCTGCACTAACTGTTTACAATGTTATGTCTCTGGAAGCTACTATCACATTCTGTGTACATGACCTATTTCTGTGCTCTCAATAACCAGGAAAGTTTACCCGTTCACTATTTACTTGCTCATCAGGCTTTTCAGCCTGTAATTCTAGCTACGTTTTACGTCACAGGGAGGAGAGAATTTGCATAAAATGTGCGTGATATTGAAAACCAGTTCCTCTTCCTGGTTGTACACTAACCTCTGAGTCCTGAGATTTCAACACTTTAAATTCAGAGATTGTTCTTACCCAGGTTAGTACCTTAAACTCAAATATTTTCCATGTAAATAGTTGATTTGTGTTTGAAAGTGCATGTCCACAGTGAAAGTATCACATCCTCTTTGTATGATGAATTTATGTGGGATAGATGGGAAATACGAGGTTTGAGGCTTATACTTCAGGCAGCAATTCTTCACCCTGTCAGACGTCGTATTTACTAACTATCCCTCAGCAAGGGAACACAGCAGGTCAGAACTTTTTCTAATTGTGTACAATTTGTGAGTGCAGATGTTACAAAATATAATGTAAACAGCAGCAATGAGCACATTTTGATCGAATTTGTTTACATCAGTGAAAAATCTATATTGTTTTTATAAGGCCCCAATTTACTATGACATACATACGTTTATAGGACATTTCTTAATTCATATACATGCATGCTGTAAGCTGTAAGCAGTAAGCCCAAAGTAAAACAGAACCATTGTGTACAACTGCAAAGTAGGAAGCAGAGTCTGCATATGTAGCGTTCCAATATGGCTGCCCCCAGGAACAGATGATATTACAAACATTACATACAACAAGGTTTTTAAATTTCATCAAAACATTAACCACTTAAGGTCTGTATAACAGTTTTACTGCTACAGGGTGGCACCTCTACACCAGATCACATGTATATATATACGTGATCAGGCTCTTCGGGGTAGGGGGCGCGTATGCACGCCACCGGTGGCTCGCTCCCGCTGTGATCACACACAGTGGGAGCCGAGCGTGGGTACCAGAGACTCGATGTCTGCCGTCACCCGCCAATCATTAGCCAGAGAGACAGAACTGCAATCTGCCTATGTAAAAAAGGCAGATGGTCGTTTTGACAGGAGGGAGGGCATGGATCCCTGCGTTCCTTCAAATCAGGGACTAGGATCTATGTCTTCCCCTAGGAAAAGCACCTCCCACAGTTTAGAAAAACACTGGTTAGGCACACAGTTAAAGGGGTTGTAAACCCTTGTTTTTTTTTTTTTTTTTAAATAACAAAAGTTTTATACGTACCTCCACTGTGCAGTTCGTTTTGCACAGAGTGGCCCCGATCTACCTCTTCTGGGGTCCCCCGGCGGTGCTGGTGGCTCCTCCACATTGAGTCCCGCATCGATGTCCGATCACACAGAATGCATAACTCGACCCCGCCCCCGGGGAGCGGCTTCATTGGATTTGATTGACAGCAGCAGGAGCCAATGGCTGCGCTGCTATCAATCTATCCAATCAGGACACGAGACACCAGATGGTGTGCTCGTTCCCGGACAGAGGATGACAGCGTCCAGGTAAGTAAAACGGGGTGGCTGGGGGGGTCTTTTTTTTTATAGTGCAAAAAATAAAAACTGTAGAGGTGATCAAATACCACCAAAAGAAAACTCTATTTGTGGGAAAAAAAGGCCATACATTTTTTTGGGGGTGCAATGCACAACCACGCAATTGTCAGTTAAAGTAACACGTAACACGTAGTGCCGTATTGCAAAAAATTGCCTGGTCATCAAGTATTCCAGTGGTTACATGGTTATTTATATCAAGCCACCAAATCTGTACATATAGTTAGGTATCTTTTTTTTTTTTTTTTTGCAGTAACAATAGTGTCAGAGCTGAGCAGACACACCTGTTTGCTTACAGGTCATGGCTGTACATGGCATCTTCGTATCCCATTCCCACAAGTAATGTCCAAGGTGAATACAGGAAATCATCCCCAGCAATTTAAATAAAAGCACTCTTAACCTTTAGGTATGATCACAGCATTCTCATGAAAATTATTTTATTTTTTTCACCATCTGTGTCCCATTGCAGAGATTTCCCTTCACTTCCTGTCCCATAGCCAAACAGAAAGTAAGAGGAAATCCCTGCAAAGGGAATTTCTTGGGGACCCCCAGGTCACTAGAACTAGTGTCCCCATTGGAATGTTTCCCCCCTATTAATTTTCTGGGGACAACCCAATACTTGGTATTTTTCTTTTACTTTCACTTTCAGTGAAAATAGTAAACAGGACAAAAAAAAAAGAGGATGAATCTTCCTAACGGGGGCACAGACAGTAATAAAAACTGACAGGTGTTCTAAACCCTCGCCACTCTATCCAAAACGGAAAAAAAAGTTTTGCCTTTAGTTATACTTCAAGGATGGGGTTTGGGTTCACTGCTACCATGGGTTTGAAGCAAATTTGTTGGCTCCAAGATTCATGATCCTGGTGAATTGTTGTGCAGATTCACCCTTAAGAGGGGCTTTTGGATAAACTGGCACCCTTTTTTTATAAAGCTTCATGCACACTGGATGTTTTTACACTGCTCCTAGGGGTGTCCGGCTTTTTTTTTCAGTCTCTAAATGCCCCTGCATGCATGCATGCATGTGTCCATGCACACAGAAGCATTTAGAATAGTTTAGAGGCAGAAAAACACCCACCGCCAATGTGTCCAGGAGCAGCAGTATTTTGGCAGAAAAAATACTTGACACGTGTAAACATGTCTAAACGTGTTAACACTAGGCACGTTTAGCACTTGAACATTCATTTCAATGGCCAGAATAAATTATTATTCTGGCCAATGAAATTAAATAATGCCCAATTGCTTTACAACGCGTTACACACAATTACAAGCATTAAGCGTTAAGGCACATGCGCAGAGCTCTCCAAAATGGCCGCTTGGGCTGAGAGCTCCATTCTGAGCTGGCTGATTCTCTGCAGCCTCAGAGCCCACAGCCCTTGAATCACTTGCTCCTGGGCGGTGGAAGGGTTGGGCTAGTTTCTTGCATTGTTCTTTGCCAAGGGGAATGGAGTGCGGAACCCGCTCCCACCAGCAGCCAGCGAACCTAATACAGGGATTTTTTTGTTGATAGAAACAGATAACCACTGCTCCAGGACTCTCCTTCTAAGCTAATGCTCCTGCTCCTGTGTGGGAGCCCCAGGTGCTGGCTATTGGCACAGCAATTTGGAAATCAGGAAGAACTCCGGACAGCCGCACACCGGGAAAATTAAAATTCAAAAGGGTTTATTTAAAAGCAAAAAATCACTTCAATCCAAAAGGCATCAGGAAGAACTCCGGACAGCCGCACACCGGGAAAATTTAAATTCAAAAGGGTTTACTTAAAAGCAAAAAATCACTTCAATCCAAAACACGACAAAAGGGGGGTACAGAGCTGATGCGTTTCGCACTACATCTAGTGCTTACTCATAGCTATGAGTAAGCACTAGATGTAGTGTGAAACGCGTCAGCTCTGTACCCCCCTTTTGTCGTGTTTTGGATTGAAGTGATTTTTTGCTTTTAAATAAACCCTTTTGAATTTAAATTTTCCCGGTGTGCGGCTGTCCGGAGTTCTTCCTGATTTCCAAATTGCTGAACCTAATACAGGCCGAGGGGACCAAGATGGCAGCCGGACCGGCTACACAACCACGCAGTCTGCATTCCAGTTCTTTGGTGGATGAAGGGGGAGATCCTATGGACCTGCCTAAGACTCACAAGACTCACATGTAGTCTCTTATCAAGCGAACCATGAATGAACTGGTGCTCTCTCTGAGCCTAGGCATCCCAGCCTAGCTCCCGGCATTCCCAGATCTGACTATTTTTGCTAAATTCTCTGATCTGCTGGACAAAGGCCTGATCAGAATAGCGTCCCAGATAACTGCTGACATCAAGGCAGGTTTACAGGGTATCGGTACCCGCATTGATACAATTATAAATAAGCTAGACTTGACTGTGGCCAGGATGAACCAAAACACAGCACGCATCCAGGACTTACAGGAACAGTTAGTGGCTGCCCTGGGGAAGATTGACAATCTGGAGAATCGCACTAGGCGGTACAACTTTAGGATCAGGGGGCTCCCTGAATCCATCAAGTATATTCCTACTGTGCTGCACGAGTTTATGAAAGGGATCTTGCCTAACCACTCTGACCACAAGTTAGAGGTAGACAGGTCCCACAGGGCTTTGCAACCCCCACCCCCACCAGGATGGTTTGCCAAGAGATATTATAGTGAAGCCTCATTATTATAAAATTAAGGAAGCTGTGATGAAATGTTCTTGGGAATATACCTTCCTGACCATTCAGGCCCATGATGTTTAGGTTTTTGTGGATTTCGGATTGTTGCTGGCCCGACCTCGACAAGAAATCAAATACTGTTGGGCATTCCTCTCTCCTCCTTCGGCTCTCCTTTTCGTTCCAGAATAAAATGTATGCCCTTTTCTCCTTTGCAAAGGGGGAAATTTTTCTGCTACAGTTGGAAATAATTGCTCAGGGGGCCCCCTGCATCTCTGCCTCACAGCGGGTCTAGTGCACCCAAACGTGCTCTTCCACCGCGCCCCATTTCTCCATTATGGCAAGGAGCCAAATCCAGAAGAACCAGGGGCTGTGCCCCCTATGATATGTGTTCCCTACATTTCTTTCTATGGTACTTCTAATTTGTGAAAACTCCTGTGGGACTCATATTCTTCATCTGTGAGAAAGAGAATTTTTTTTTCTCCAATGTTGATACTACCTTTAGGATTACTCTTATTTGTGCTGATGCTGGGGCCTTATGGGGCCTTTTTCGGGATCCTGTGGGGTCTCTGGGGCCCTTGGGATTCATTGGTGGGCCTTTTGTCCGGGTCCTCTGTGGCCAGTCCTTTTATGGGGAAGCGGGGGTTCCTGGGAGGGGGGCACCACCACTTTCTAATAGTAGTAATGTTTTGAAATGGTATTTGTTGTTTATTTCTTGTTATGTTTTTTTTGGGGCTGGTAGGCCGGTTTGAGGTGGCATGCTCCCCCGCTTGACCCAATGTGACTTTTTCTGGCATCTTGGTTCAGGCTGTGGTCCTCCTTTGCATGGGACATGGTAAAATCATGTGTGGTCAGTGGGAGTGAGCTGATCCCCTTCCACTCATCATGTGATGTTTTGCTTCCTTGTTCTGTATTTTTGTTTTCTGCTCTCTCTTTTTTTTGTCTGGATTTAAGGTGCTGGTCCCACATTGGCATTCTGGTTGTTACAGCCGTAGGGTTGGTGGTGACTGTTTTGGGTTTGGTGAGTAGAAGTCTGTTAATTGAGTGTTCCCCTTCTCTGGCCTCTTAGTATGTGTCCTGCTAATCAGTCAACTCTACAGATTTTTTCCCACAACACGCAGGGCTTGAATTGCCCTGTAAAACGACGCAAGGTTTTTCAGTATTACCACTCACAGAAAGTGGATGATGTATTACTTCGGGAAACCCATTCCCCTGCTCCTACAATCCTTCTTTTCTACAAATTAAATTCCCTACTTTCTATCTCAAAAATGCACCCGACAAGACTAGGGTGGTAGCTATTCTTTTTTCTAAACAGGTGAGCTTTCCCCCCCTCTGTAGGAGGTAATCTACAGTATATTCCTTGATTTCATATTATGAATATAATATACTGGAGAGTCCATCTTTTTTTCCCGATATGTTACATGAGCTTGTCCCACATATGGAAAGAATAGTGGTGTTGGGTGGAAACTTCAATATAGCGTTTAACCTCAGTTTAGATAAGTCTCAGGCAACAGCGGTCCACCTTAAACGTCCCCCTAGGATGAGTTTAGCTATCGCTAAGATTTTCTATACTATGGGATCAGTGGATATTTGGAGGAAAACCCACCCCAGGGGTAGGGATTACACTCACTATTCTGCCTTGCATGCCAACAATGCTAGGATTGATTATGTTTTCATCTCTAACAGTAGCGTAACTCGTGTTCTTCAGACTCATATTAGGGAGACAGCTTGGTCCAACCATTCTATGGTTTGTCTGGTCCTCTCTCAAGCCCAGGGGCTACAAGGCCCTTTTTGTTGGGGACTGAATGAATCGCTTCTTAGTGATCCAGTACTGTGTATGAAAATTAACACTGCATTACAGGAGTATTTCCAACAGAATCATACAGCTGATGTGTCTGCGGCCACATTGTGGGCATCCCATAAAGCCCCTATTAGGGGGGAAGATCATCCCGATTTCTACACAAGTTAGGAGGGAGCATCAGATAGACATAGAGCGATTAGACTCAGAACTGCAGTTACTCAATAAAGCACATGAACATAAGCCTAATAGGGATATCCTATGTAAGCTTGAATCTACTGGGCTGGCCTTAAATCTGGCTCTAACTACTGGGGCGGAGTCTATGGTGGAGTAGTGTAGTTTTAATCATCAGCATGACCAAATAGGTTCAATGTTGGCTACTAAGCTGACACTTAGGGCCCACTCTCATGCGTTGCCGAAAATTAGATCTGCTCTGGGCAGCTATACCCAAAATCCTCACAGGATTATGGAAGAATTTCACGCATTCTATCCTCGGCTCTACCAGTCAGGCTCTACGGAATTCCTTCTTGAATGCCTTACACTTGTCTAAGTTGCAGGACACCCATAGAAATCAGTTGGATGCCCCTATCCTGAGGGGGATATTTTAGGGGTGATTTACCACTTCAGCCCCGGAAGATTTTACCCCCTTTATGACCAGAGCATTTATTGCGATACGGCACTGCATTGATTTAACTGACAATTGGGCGGTGGTGCGACCCTGTACACAAACAAAATTGACGTCCTTTTTTCCCCACAAATAGAACTTTCTTTCGGTGATATTTGATCATCTCTGTGGTTTTTCTTTTTTGCGCTATAAACAAAAAAAATAGCAATATTTTTCACTTTTTGCTATAATAAATATCCCCAAAAAATATATAAAAAACAAATTTCTTCCTCACTTTAGGCCAATATATATTCTACTACATATTTTTGTTAAAAAAAAATCGCAATGAGCGTATATTGATTGGTTTGCGCAAAAGTTATAGCATCTACAAAATGGGGGATAGATTTATGGCATTTTTATTATTCTTTTTTTGTTTTACTACTAACGGCAGTGATCTGTGATTTTTATCGGGACTGCGACATTGCGACGGACCGATCGGACACTTTTGACACTATTTTGGGACCATTGACATTTATACAGCGATCAGAGCTAAAAATAGCCACTGATTACTATATAAATGTCACTGGCAGGGAAGGGGTTAAACACCAGGGGGCAATCAAATGTGTTCCCTCAGTGTGTTCTAACTGTAGGGGAGATGGGCTACCACTGACATGACAGAGACCACTGCTCCCGATGACAGGGAACAGAAGATCCCTGTCATGTCACTAGGCAGAACAGGGAAATGCCTTGTTTACATAAGCATTTCCCCGTTCTGCCTCTTCTCGCCGTGATCGCGGGCCACCGTCGGACATCGAGTCCGTGGAACCCACGGGCACGCTCCTGCGGCGCGCGCCCACTATGCCGCTTTGACGAAGGAATGTACGGATACGCCCTTTTGCCCACCTGTGCCATTGTGCCTGTGCCGTCGTGCGCTGGTCAGGAAGCGGTTAAACAAGTCAAGAACATTTCTACCCCTGGCCTGGACTTTTTTGGTAGTGTATAAGCAGTTTGCGGATACCCTTCAAAAGAGGAGTTCTGTCAGGAAATGTTCCATCCGCTGGTAATATCTGTCTTTTGGCGTGCAGTGCTGCGGTCCACCAGCAGGTGTCTCCTGGCAGTTTGGAAATGTCAAGAGAGCTTTTCCCTGCTGTTATGTCATCTTTGGGCTGCAGTACTGGCATCCACCAGCGGATGGATCCTGGCAGTGTGGGGCAGACAGCACCTCCTGCAATCAGGTGTCACTTGAGGCCAATCACAGGACTGTAAATACCCGGCAAGCATTTACATGTTTGCCTTGGTTTTGTCTGTGAGCCCTGACCGGCATCCTGTTACCCGTTTAGCCTGAACCTTGATCCCTGAACCTGTTGTACCTGATCCTGCCTATTCCTGCATCCCTGCATCCCTGGAACTTTGTCCTGCAACCTGATCCCTATCTCCTTTTCCCCCCTTCTGCTGACCTCCCGTTTATGACCCTGGCCTGGCTTGACTACAATTCTGGTATCCCCTTTGTTATATATACTGGTTGGTTTGTGTCACTGTTATTTGGTTTTCTCACTCTGTTTGGTATTGGTGGTGTATTCACATTATATGCATTTATCTTAATAAATCACTTATTTTCATCTACTTATGTTGGTTTACTCTGTTGCAGTCACACAGTTCTGGTCACATCCGGTTTATGACAAGTTCCTCGAGTACAGCTTTAAATATAGCCTATATTACAGTCATCCCTAAACTGAACAAGGATCCTGGAGAAGTGGGTAACTACAGGCCCATCTCTTTAATTAATAATGATTTGAAGCTCTTGACAAAAATCTTAGCTAATTGCCTTTCCTCTTTTATACATACCTATATCCATAAGGATCAGGTTGGCTTTAGACCTGGAAGACAGGGCCCAGACCAGATCCGTTAAGCAATAGATGTGGTGTCTTTGCTTCAGTCCGGATGGGATGGTGGGTCTCCCCAGGAGGGGTTCATGCTTTCCATAGACTTACAGAAGGCTTTTGACACTGTGTCATGGCCCTACCATTTCAGGGTTCTTGTTATGTGGGGCTTTGGGCCTCATTTTCTTGGAATCTTGCATGCCCTGTATTCTACCTTGCAGGCTCAGGTAAAGTGGCAGGGCCAATATTCGTGTCTGCATAGCTATAGCCCGGTGTACTATACAGGGCTGTCCCATCTCCTCTTTGATTTTTGCGAGAGCAATTGAGACTCAGGCGGTTGCTATCCGGTCTGACGCAAATATACAGTACAGGGGGTATGTTGTGGCCAGCAGGAACATAAGTGTGCACTGTTTATGGATGATCTCCTATTGTTTTTTAACCTCCCCACTGATTTCCTCACCTAAGGTTCTTCGCCTGCTCCGTGACTTTAGGAGAATAGCAGGGCTAAAAGTTAATATGTCCAAATCTATAGCTTTGAATGTTTCTGTTCAAGCTGGGTTGATTGAGCACCCTAAGGATTCTTTCTGTTCAAGCTGGGTTGATTGAGCACCCTAAGCTAGGCAGAATTCATACCATGTAAATGACTCTGCTCCCGAGACTCCTTTATTTCTTTATATCTGTTGGTACTGGTAAAGTTCCAATTTAAAATGATTAGGTAAGTGCAACAAAGGGCACATATTTGCAAAAAGATTTTCTTTTATCCTAAAACACAAGAGAGACTGGGACAGCCCGACCTTTACCGCTATTATCAGGCAGCCTAATTGACACACCTGTCAGTGGTTTATTCAAGATTTATTAAACCAGATTGGGTATACATGGAAATTCTGGGATATACCTTAGACTTCCTGCTTTGGTGCCCCCCCGGGAATCAACCTCCCATCCTAGTACCACTGCTATCACATTCTTTCGCCCTGTGGGACAGGCTCCGAGGTAAGGCTGATTTGGTATCCCCTTTCTGTCCGCTTGTCCATATTTTTAAAAATTCTAGATTTCCTCTGGGGTTTTTTTTTTTTTATTATTATACAGGATTTATATAGTGCCGGCAGTTTGTGCAGCGCTTTATAACAGTAGGGCAAACAGTACAATTACAATACAATTCAATACAGGAGGAATCAGAGGGCCCTGCTCGTTTGAGCTTACAATCTAGGAGGGAGAGTCAAGTGATACGAAAGGGTAATAACTGTGGGCTGATGAATAAAATAAAAGAACCGTTGTTAGGTAGAGGTAGGGTATGTTTCTCAGAAGAGAAATGTTTTCATGGATCACCTAAAATTAGATAGATATGGAGTCTGACAGATTGGGGTAGCATTTAAATGGTGGCTGGATAAAGGGCTATACAGGATTGGACATTTTTTTACGCATAGGGGACTTTTTACTCTACATCACTGTGTAGACACCCTTGAAATGCCCCCAACGGAACATTTTAGTTTTTTTCAAATTTCCCATTTTTTATGCTCGCTTTGGTCCAATAAACAGGAACAATACAAAGTGAAGCCATAAGAAAAGTAGACATGTGCAGAACCTAAAAATTTGTTCCGTTTTGGATAGATTCATTATCTTACTAATTTAGTTTAGTAGATTAGTTTTCAGAATTTTTTTAGTTTTGTTTCGTTTAATTTAGTTTTGTTTATTAATTTTCTAACGAATTACAAATTTTCAGATGATTGACGATTTGAATTCTGTGTGAAGAATATCTGGTTGTTAGGGAGCAGGCCTGGAAGCCGGCCACTGCATCCTTAACAGATGACTCATCAGCTGTCAGCTGGGCTTCCACGCTGAGAGCTGAAATGTAAACAAACGCAGGCTAGGAAATTGAGGGGGACTAGCGAGCGCACCCCCACAAACCATACCAGGCCACATGCCCTCAACATGGGGGGGTGCTTTGGGGAAGGGGGCTGTGCCTCCCTACCCCAAAGCACCTTGTCCCCATGTTGATGGGGGGACAAGGGCCTCTTCCCCACATCCCTGGGTAGTGGTTGTGGGGGTCTGCGGGTGGGGAGGCTTATTTGAATCTGGAAGCCCTCTTTAACTAGGGGGCCCCCAGATCCCGCCCCTTCTTTGTGAATTCACCAAGTGTAAAAAGTGAGTAAAGATACAACACGGTGTAGATCCATCGTCAATTATGATGCCTGCCATACTGCCGGACCCAAAAAAGTAAAGAAAAACCTCCAGGCATGTTGAAGGCTCCTGACATCTGCCTGCTCCACCCTCTGCCATTTCTTAACCTCCCTGGCGGTTTTCCTGAGTGTGGCTCTGGGTTAAATTTCAGTACCATTAGCGGTAACCCAGAGCCACACTCGGGATTGCATTGCAGTTGTCAGAAACCATGAATCAGACTGAGACAGAAGTACAGTTAAATCTCACTTGTTTAATAATAATAAAAAAGATAAATGGAGTAAACGAAGTCAAAACATAGCCAGAGTTCAGGAACCAGATAGTCAGACAAGCCAAAACGTCAGGGAGCCAGAGATGAGCGTAGTAGAACAGCAAGCAGGATCTGGAGTCAGAAGGAATGTCAGCCAAGCAAGTCTTTAACAGGAACACAGGAGAGCGTCTCTAGAGATGCGACCAAGGCAAAGGCAGATATCATCTGGGCTGGATGGCTTAAGTAGGCAGGACTGACGAGCAGGATATCATCAACAGGTGAGTCACTGTGGAGAGATAGGAGCTAGCAATTAGCCGATAGCTGAGCAACAAGCTCAGAGAAGGAAGGGCTGAGTCAAGCCCTGACAGCAGGATCCTGGTGCAGGGTACTTACCTTGTCCCCAGGATCCTGCGATGTCCCCCCACTGTGTCTTTGGGCTGTATACTCCGCTTGATGCTCTGTTTGCCGTGCTCCGTTCCCTGCAGATGTCGCGATGCATGGGGGCGGAGCCCGGCGGCAAATTCAAAAAGTACAAATTTCATAACACATACAGTACACTGTAATCTTACAGATTACATTACTGTATGAAATAATTTCACATCCCTTTTGTCCCTAGTGCTTTTTCCAGTGCCCTGCATGCAGTTTTATATTATATATACTGTTCTTTCTGCCTGGAAACTTGTCCATGGCAACCAAAAAGTGTCCCTTTACATCAAAAGTGGTTTTAGACCAGCTAAAAAACAGCGATAGTAAATTAGAACACTTGCAGAATTGAGCGATAGTGAATCATGGGGAAATTCCTTTTATTATTATTATATTATTATTTTTTATAATTATTTATAGTTATTTATTATTTTATAATTCATGATTTCGTGTTTCAAACTTTATCATACCCGGGATGTCTACTAGACTCTTGTTTGGACGGATTTGTGTGTTATTACTAAGAATTACAGGCCTACAATATAAAACGCCAAATTTCTATGCAAAACAATTGTACCGCTTTGAGTCGCAAAAATCTGACATAATCATACTGCAAGGGTGGTTAAATAATTAAGGGGTGGAGTCATCCAATGATGTCAGCAGGTGAACTTGCCCTCTTGTGATGTCATCGACCCAGCATGCCCTAGTCGATGATGTCACAAGGGGGCGGGGTCATCCACTGACATCATCTGCCCCAAAGTACCCCCCCATGTTGAGGGCATGTGGACTGCCATGGTTCAGGAGGAGGGGGCGTTTGCTTATCCCCCCTTTACTTTTACATGGATTAGGGGGGACCCAACATTTTATTTTCTGAATTTTCTATTGTTGGCATTCTTTTGTTTACATTTCAGCTCTCAGTGGGAAAGCCCGCGACAGCTGATAAGTCATCGGTTGTTAGGGACGCAGCGGCCAGCTTCCCGGCCTGCTCCTTAACAACCAGCTTTTCACACAGAATTTGAATCATTCTAAAAATGTCTAATTCGTTACAAAAGGAATAAGTGAAATGAAATTAAACAAATTTCAACTAAATTGATACTATTGGTTATTCACAGATTTGGATACATTGGAATCTCTAAATAAAAAAAGATGTTTTCAAATTTACAACCGAAAAGATTTGCACATGTCTAATGAAAAGTGGTATACGCAGTGGTTGACTCAGGCCAGAGAGGGGGTATCTCCCTCATTTATGGGCTGCTATTGGGCACACCCCTAAGTTTTCCTATATGCTCGATTGGGAGCGGGACCTTGGGGAGGACATGGATTTAGACTTACAGTATCTCACAAAAGTGAGTACACCCCTCACATTTTTGTAAATATTTTATTATATCTTTTCATGTGACAACACTGAAGAAATCGCTTGTCTAACAGTGTAAATGTAATGTCCCCTCAAAACAACTCAACACACGGCCATTAATGTCTAAACCGCTGGCAACAAAAGTGAGTACACCCCTAAGTGAAAATGTCCAAATTGGGCCCAATTAGCAATTTTCCCTCCCCGGTGTCAAGTGACTCGTTAGTGTTACAAGGTCTCAGGTGTGAATGGGGAGCAGGTGTGTTAAATTTGGTCTTAGTTAATTTAAGGTTGTTCTCGAATTTAAAGAGTAGAAGTGAGCGGAGTTTTTGTCGCTGTTCTAGGAGCTCAGTGGCTAATTTATGAGAGGGAGTCAATTTATTCTGGTTTTCTAACAGGGTAATTTGGGAGAGAACCTCGTCAACTCGCTTAGACCTCTGTTTTTTAACAGTACTGTGTAGTTTAATTAGCATGCCACGCATGTAGGCTTTATAAGCTGACCAAAGTACAAACCGATTAGTGTCCGGTTGGTTATTCGCTTGGAAATATGAGTGGTGCTCATCGTTGAGTTTTTGAACAATGTTTGGGTCAGAGAGGAGGGAGGTGTCAAGTCTCCATAGTCTGGTTGTCCTGGGTCTGCAGTTTCCCACAGTAAGGGAGACGGGAGCATGGTCAGACCATGTGATACTTCCATGTTCGGATTCTGTCACGTCCTGGAGGGTGAGTTTGTCGACAAGGAAGAAGTCGATTCGGGAGTATGAGAGTTGAGAAGAGGAGAAATATGAATAGTCCTGCTCATTGCTGTGGTGGCACCTCCACGGATCATACAGGTCATTTGCTTGAAGAAAAGGGTTCAGAACAGTGCGATGGTGTCTGGTCGTGGACGTAGTATCCAATGTGGAATCTCCAATTATATTGAAGTCTCCACCCATAAGTAGTCTCCCCTGTCGGAGTCATGTAATTTTCTTGTAGAGTAGTTTGTGAAATTGTAGTTGACGTTTGTTTGGTCCATAGACGTTGATCAGGGTGTAGGTGACTTGATTAATGTCACATATGAGAATCAGAAAACGGCCATGGGGGTCCGCAATGGATTGATGTTAAATTGTAGTGAGTTCCGTATGGCAGTGAGGACTCCATTTTTCTTCTTCTGACCCGAGGCTGAAAAAACCTGGTCGTAATTGTTTAGGGCGAATCTGGGAGTTTTAGCAGCAGCAAAATGTGTCTCTTGTACTAAGAGGATATCGGCTTTTTGGTTGTTAGCCTCTTTGAGAAGTGTAGATCTTTTCTGTTGGGAGTTTAAGCCTCTGGCGTTAATAGAGACAATTTTGAAAGCCATTCTTGGAGAGTAAAGGTAGGGTGAGTAGTCCCTAGGCGAAGGTGATGAGTGGTAGGCGTGGGTCAATCTGCTAATGCGGCTCTAGGTAGCAAAAACAGAGTAGGTCGTCCCTTATCTAGAAAAGCAGATCTTCGGGTGTAGTTAGGTGAAAAGGTGGATGGATATAGGCTGGTGCTGGGTTAGGGTGAGGGGTTAAAAAGTGAGAGCCCAGTAACAAAAGCGGCCTGGGCTCAATGTGCAGATACTACTGCAAACAGACAATGGGGGAAAGAGAACTGGCGTCCACAACGTGGGACAGGGATCTCTTAAAAGGCAGGCAGGTACTGGATAATGACGCTGCAGTTTCCCAGCCATTAGGCGTGAGTAGAGAAGGGTTTAGATTGTAGTTGTCGGCTATCTGGAGGGTCTCCTCCGGTTTCCATGAGAGTCGGTAGTAGACCGGAAGGGTTCGGTGTTTCCTCTGGGATGATGCACCACTTTCGCAGGAGTGTGAGTCCCTCAGGGAGGGTACTCACTACGTGGGTTTTGTTTTGGTGTGTGATTATTAGTTTAGTGGGGAAGCCCCATTTATAGGGGATTTTATGGTTCTGGAGCGCGTTAAATTTGGTCTTAATGCTCTCACTCTCTCATACTGGTATCTGGAAGTTCAGCATGGCACCTTATGGCATAGAACCATCTGAGGAGCTGAAAAAAAGAATGGTTGCTCTACATAAAGATGGCCTAGGCTATAGGAAGATTGCCAAGACCCTGAAACTGAGCTGCAGCATGGTGGAAAAGACCATACAGCGGTTTAACAGGACAGGTTCCACACAGAACAGGCCTCGCCATGGTTGACCGAAGAAGTTGAGTGCATGTGCTCAGCGTCATATTCAGAGGTTGTCTTTGGGAAATAGATGTATGAGTGCTGCTAGCATTGCTGCAGAGGTTGAAGGGGTGGATGGACAACCTGTCAGTTCTCAGACCATATGCCGCACACTGCATCAAATTGGTCTGCATGGCTGTCATCTCAAAAGGAAGCCTCTTCTAAAGATGATGCACAAGAAAGCCTGCAAACAGTTTGCTGAAGACAAGCAGACTAAGAACATGGATTACTGGAACCATGTCCTGTGGTCTGATGAGACCAAGATAAACTTATTTGGTTCCGATGGTGTCAAGCGTGTGTGGCAGCAATCAGGTGAGGAGTACAAAGACAAGTATGTCTTGCCTACAGTCAAGCATGGTGGTGGGAGTGTCATGGTCTGGGGCTGCATTAGTGCTGCCAGCACTGGGGAGCTACAGTTCATTGAGGGAACCATGAATGCCAACATGTACTGTGACATACTGAAGCAGAGCATGATCCCCTCCCTTCGGATACTGGGCTGCAGGGCAGTATTCCAACATGATAACAACCCCAAACACACCTCCAAGCTGGCCACTGCCTTGCTAAAGAATCTGAGGATAAAGGTGATGGACTGGCCAAGGATGTCTCCAGACCTAAACCCTATTGAGCATCTGTGGGGCATCCTCAAACGGAAGGTGGAAGAGGGCAAGGTCTCTAACATCCACCAGCTCGGTGATATCGTCATGGAAGAGTGGAAGAGGACTTCAGTGGCAACCTGTAAAGCTCTGGTGAACTCCGTGCCCAAGAGGGTTAAGGCAGTGCTAGAAAATAATGGTGGCCACACAAAATATTGACACTTTGGGCCCAATTTGGACATTTTCACTTAGGGGTGTACTCACTTTTGTTCCCAGCGGTTTAGACATCAATGGCTGTGTGTTCAGTTATTTTGAAGGGACAGCAAATTTACACTGGTATACAAGCTGTACACTCACTACTTTACATTGCAGCAAAGTGTAATTTCTTCAGTGTTGTCACATGAAAAGATATAAAATATTTACAAAAATGTGAGGGTGTACTCACTTTTGTGAGAAACTGTATGGCATAAGTGCTTCCTAAGATCTTACACTGGTATTATGAAATTGGCTCTGGCGGTAGCCAATCTGAAAATACTCACACGATGGTACCTAGTCCCCAGCCAGGTTAGCGAGAGTGTACTCCTCTGCGTCTCCTCTGTGTTTTCAAAGGTGCGGTTTGCAAGGGTCTATGTACCATATATAGTGGGAATGTCCACGGATTTGTATTTTTTAAATCAGAGTCTTTGCCTTGTTGCGTAGAGTCATGGGGTGTTTGTTTCCACAGAGGCCCATATAGCTTTGCTCAATGCCCTGGTGAAGGTTGTCCCTCGTCACCTTCAACGTTTCATTTTCTTTATCTTATTGGGGGCCAAAATGACTATTGCTAAAGCCTCAAAGCAACCCTCCATTTCTCTCGCACAGGTAAAGAAAAAAATTACGTGGATCATGTTGCATGAAAACACTAGTGTGCTTCATGACACGGTTGCTAAATTTGAATTGACCTGGGAACCCCTGAGCCAAATTACTTTTTAAACTTATGGTTCTTTATATGAGGTGGGACGAGTGTCTCCTCTGTTATAGTCTGGACCTGTAACTCTGTTCTAACTCTGTTCAGAGCTGCGCCTGCGCAGTACGGTGCGGACACTATCCGATGGGGGGACGGTTTTTGTCAGAACACCGGCCTGCTAGCCTAGTGAACTATGTGGGTGGGTTAGGAGGATGGGACTATCCTCTATTAAAAAGGGATAGCAGCAACCCTTGTGTACAGTCTCACTGCCGGGCCCCTCTGTTGCGTAGAAATGCTGTCAGAGGCTTTAACATCATCGAGGGACAGCACATACCTTGAACCCGTCTCTTCCGGTGGGATTTGTAAATTCAAAAACAATTTCTTAATATTTAAGGATGTTGATCTACCGGGGATAAAACGACATTGATCAGGATGAATTATTTTACTCAATCTAGTGGCCAACACTTTTGCCATTAGTTTAACATCTGCACAAAGCAGGGAGATTGGTCTATATGATGCAGGTTTCCCCCCTTTTGGTATTATTATAATCATAGCCTCTGTCATAGACAACTGTAATCCTACCTTCTCCAGTGCCCCATTTAATACTTTGTAGTAACTCTGGCAGCATTATCTCCCCATATTCCCTATGAATCTCATTTGGTAGTCCATCTGGCCTTGGTGTTTTATGGTTAGCTGACTGCAATGCCACCTCTTGTACTTCTTCAATAGTGATCAGTGTTTCAACAATGCCCTATCTTCATCCAAGAGATGTGGGATAGTTAATCCCTGAATGAATTCTCCCATTTCCCTGCCTACTTCTCCCACCTTGGACCTGTAGAAATAAGAGTAGTATTCTTTGAAGTCGTCCACTATTTCTACTGGACACATGGTCACCCTAACAGCATAAGTCCCAAAAGACATTGGGGTAGGCATAAGGGTATTTTGGGACCTTGCCAGGAAGGCCAGCATGTGTCCTGTACTTTCTCGCTCTTCATAATGGGCTTGTTTTAGAAAGAACCTCTTATTCTTCGCCTTCTCCAGGGACAGTGTTCGGTATAACTGTTGTGCCTCAGTCCATTTAACTAAGGTATTTGATAAAGGATCTTCTACTTATATTTTTCCATTGGGGGATTGATAATTCACAGTTTTTATTTATTTTGGAGGTATATTGGTTTGGTTATATCATACTCCTGCAAACTGGCTATGAGGAGTCAGTGGAAATATTTGACCATATCATTTCAGCCTTGTAGAAGATGACAGTGACACGCATTTCTTCCCCTCTTCTTTAATCAAAAAACAAAGTGATTGAGCAAAGAGAGAGAGGGTGGTCCAGAGTGTGCCAGTGCTCTTAAAAAAGTTACGCTCCATGATGTGGACTTCCTTCCCTGGTCCATGTCTTAAACCTTATAGTGCAGTGGTACTTGACCAACTACCCTGGATTCCAAGATGTGCTTTGCAAAACCAGCTGCTTGCCAACAGATTGGTATGTGGCACTTACTAGAATTACACAATACATGTGCTGCAGAGACTGCACCAGCAGCAGGGAGTGATTTACGATTACCAATGTGACTATGCTAAATGTGAATAGATAAGAATAATCTCTGAAAGACCCTGTAAAAAAGAGACAAACAATAAGTGCACAGGGGAACAGCCAGTTAATTAAGTCTCCGGGAACCATCTCCTAGAGGTCGACCTCCTGACTTTGTTATTTGTTATTTCCAAGCCACACAATTAGCGCACCTAGTTTGGCATCACACACAACAACTCTTTTTACCCTGGATGTTCCTGGAATCTACGCCTTATTGCCTGAAACCTATTAGTCATTTAATGTGTTTACCTGCCAAGGAATGACCCGCCTCCATACAGTGTCCTATGTTAAAATTTTCATTGAATCTATGGGATAGGCTGTGTGCATCTTATCACCTCAAATTCTCATATAGTCCTCTGGCCCTCTTGTTTCATAATCCCCTGTTTACCCCAAGCCT
The DNA here is from genome assembly GCA_028564925.1 of Lithobates sylvaticus. Taxonomy (NCBI): domain Eukaryota; kingdom Metazoa; phylum Chordata; class Amphibia; order Anura; family Ranidae; genus Lithobates; species Lithobates sylvaticus. The sequence continues at coordinate 262,201,521 of CM053028.1, forward strand.
CAAACCTTCTGCATTCAACTGGTGGATTAATAAGGGGCTCTTACAGATTGAACATGTGTGTAATGGAGGATAGGTTTTATCTCTGCAATTCATTTGTGAACGTTACCAAATGCCATATGTGGAACTCTTTTGTTATACCCAGATAACACACTTTGTTAACTCCTTAATGGGGAAATTTGATATGTCTGGATTCACTGCTTTTGAATCTTTATGCAGATCTGTTGATAAACACACATCATATTTCAGAGCTTTAGGCCAGCCATAGATGGCTCAAATGTTCGTCAGGAACCAGCTGAGATTCAAACCGTGTGTGGGCAGGCTGAATGTACAAAGTTGATCAGTCAATCAACTTGGGAACAACCAGCCTGCTGGATTCACTTGCGATTATCACTACCGGCTGCTACAACTGAGCAATAATTACCATATTTATCGACGTATAACACGCACCGGCGTATAACACGCACCCCAAGTTTAGGAGGGCATTTTAAGGAAAAATTTTTAGGAGGGAAGTTTAGGGAATAAAAAAAACTTACATTTAAGCGTCTTTTGCAGCTTGCCCAGCGTCATTTGCAGCTTGCCCAGCGTCATTTGCAGCTTGCCCAGTGTCATTTGTAGCTTGCCCAGTGTCATTTGCAGCTTGCCAGCGTCATTTGTAGCTTGCCCAGTGTCATTTGCAGCCTTGCCCACGTTTAAATTTCCCGCCGTTGAGACAGACCGTGTGAGCGCCGCCCGAAAAAGACCGAATCGCCGCCGAAAAAGACCGAATCGCTGCCGAAAAAGACCGAGCTCGGAGTCCCGCCTCCCTGCTGTTTCGGGAGCGAGCGCAGGGAGGCGGGACTACGAGCGGAGCCGAACAGTCAGCTCGGTCTTTTTCGGCGGCGCTTCAGTCTTTTTCGGCGGCGCTCGCTATTTTTTTGGCGCTGCTCGCTATTTCTGTCATTTTTTTTGGAGGGGATCGGCGTATAACACGTACCCACGACTTTCCCCCGATTTTAAGGGGGAAAAAGTGCGTGTTATACGCCGTTAAATACGGTACTGTCTTCTCCAGGCGGGATGGCTTCCTCCACCCGCCCCCCTGCCAAAAGCAGACAATTGCTCGTCAGGAGGGATTCCCTATCAGCACCGGTTGTACTGGTTGGGGAATCATGCAAATTTATTTTCTGGTTGCGGGAAAGAAATTTGCATCATCTATGGTCTGCTTTGGTCTGTGTTGTCTTTGAATTCTGTGAAACTCCTGTATATGACTAAATAGTTGTGATATTAATATGGAACTGGATTTAGCTGAATGAAACACAATAGTGGGCTGGACTTCCAAACCTTATATCAACACCTCCATCATAGAGGCAAACTATAAGGTACTGCTTAGATGGTACTGCTTAGATGGTCACTATCAGAGTGACAACCCGTTTTTTGCATCCGTCGAGTTGTACACTGGCTGTGTAATACGGGCCACATCTAATTCATTGATCCGCCTTACCTCTCAATGTTTCCACCAATTGTCATGGGACGGTTCATTAAAATAGACAGCTGTCAACGACCCGTAGAACCCAATAACATTAAATTGGGAGGTTTCTGCGATGCCTCTGCAGCCCGCCGCCCCATAGAAGCACCGACACTGGTCGGGACTTCTATCTAATTTGGTCGCCCGGGTCCACGGATTGTTCCATAGATACACAATTACGAAGTCTCAAAAGGATTAATTACAGTCACTGGTCATGTATAACTATTGTATAAAATGCATATATTCATCACCGACACTGCCAGTAGCCAATGAGTAAGGTTTTGCTAAAAACCCTTTGAAAGAAGATATAGCCGTTAGCACACTATGCAGGCTATCAACCCGATTGAACAACATTAGATATACAAAATAAAAATAAAAACAAAAATAAATACAAAAACGATTAATTAAACATATAGACACACCATTTAGAGTGGACGATTGTCTATTCACTTTTTTTCTTCACATTTCATATATTTTGTCATTTATCTTTTTTTATCTTTTAATTTCATTTCATTTTTGAATATGCCTATCCACACAATATACAAGTGAAGTCTTGGATACTAAAATTCACATCAGGAATCACGTTTAAAATAACTTAAAATAACTTAAGACACACAATGTAACCGTTAAGTATTAGTATCATCAGTATAATATTTAAATATAACTTCAACTCACTAGGTGGTTTTCGGCAAGTGTTGTTCAACAAACCTTATCATAGCGATTTGGTTAGCGATTTCATCACAGCGATTTGGTTAGCGGATATATATAATACCAATAAATGGTTATATACATATCTCACTATCTATTCACCCCCTCCCCCATTCGCTATCACAAATATATAGACTTTATTTTTGGAGAGTTTATATACATTCCACATTTTTTGAACATTATGTATATATTTCTTTTATTTAAATGTATCTCACTAGTTCCTTCACACACGTAAAAAAGATTTTTTTCACTATAAAGCCCCATACACACGGTCGGACAATCCGCGGACCAGGTCCGTCGGATCATGTCCGTCGTACTTTGTCCGATGTTGGTTTTGCGTACACACGGTCGGACAAAGTTGTCGGAAAATCCGATCATTCTGAACGTGGTGACGTTTGTTGCCTACGACGGGACTACGTAGAGGCTAGTAGCCAATAGCTTTGGTCTTGTAATGTGATCTGAGCATGCGTAGCACTTTGTCCGGTCGGACAACCGTACACACGATCGGGTTTGGTGTGATCGGACCGGGTTGACGGCAAATCTTTCCAGCAGGAGATAAGACTTTGTCCGTCGGACAAACCGACGAACACTGTCCGATGGTGCATACACACGGTCTGATTTTTCAACAACCTTGTCCGATCGGACAAAATCCATGAAAAAGTCCGACCGTGTGTATGGGGCTTAACATTCATTGAAATCGCAATTGGGTTGGGCTATTCTATTGAATGGGCCCTTTAAGTGTGTACACATAACACTGTGTGCACACTTGATAGTTTTATGCATTTTTATGTGATTTCCTTATCAGGTCTTATAACTTTTTCACCTAAGTTTGTCTTTAAACAACATCAGGCTTCTTTTAAAGTGGTCACTCTCACTCTGCAGAATTAGCCTAGCAGCACATGTTGATATCCAATTAAGCCTAGTTTTCAGCTGCTGGTAACAGCCTTTTTCCATCAAACAATCATGTGATGCACATCCTGTAAGCATATATATTTGATATTCATTTGTGAGTTCATCAGCTATGAGTAAGCACTAGTTGTGGTGCGAAACGCGTCAGCTCTGTACCCCCCTTTTTTGCCGTGTATGGATTGCAGTGTTTTTTGCTTTTAAATAAACTTTTTGGATTTTATTTTCTCGGTGTGCGGCTGTCCGGAGTTCTTCCTTTTTTGATTTCCACTGCTTAGATGGTACATGGTGCAGGTGAGACTAGCCTCTTATGTTGCGGGAGCTTCCTCTATTTGCTTTAGAGGCTGTGGCCATGAGGGCATGTTTAATCACTTCCTGTCCTGCCTATAGCAGGATACTGGTCTGTTATCCTGACTGAACGTCATATGACGTCCAGCAGGATAACATACCAGCACGCGCCCGGGGGGTGCTCAGCGCGGTGATCGTTGGTGCTGTATATCACCAATCACAGCTGATCACAGCGTGAACCAGAAAGGGCCAGTGTCAGAGGTACTCACCCGGGCCGATATGCTGAGAGCTGCTCCCCTTGCGACTAGGTGCACGATGCCTCTGGAGTGGGTACAGAGGTCACCGGGCACAAAGATGCACGGGTTGCCTGCAGGAGTGTTGCAGGTGGTGTGCAGTAGCGACGTTGACCAGGAGAGGCTGATGCTGCACTGGAAGTAGACACCTGGCAGGACCGTGATCAGGCAGAGGTTATGGAGGTACCAGAACGTATACTGGAGGAGGACCCTCAGGAGCATGAGAGAACTGGAAGTCCAGAACACCGAGCAGAGGGTCAAACACAAGTAACTTAGAGAATGTCCAGTAGGCAGGCCGAGGGTCAAGCACAGGTGATCAGGCAGCAGAGGTATCCAGGAAGCAAGCCAGGGGTCAAACACAGGTAAGTAACTCAGAGAATGTCCAGTAGGCAGGCCGAGGGTCAAGCACAGGTGATCAGGCAGCAGAGGTATCCAGGAAGCAAGCCAGGGGTCAAACACAGGTAAGGAACTCAGAGAATGTCCAGTAGGCAAGCCGAGGGTCAAGCACAGGTGATCAGGCAGCAGAGGTATCCAGGAAGCAAGCCAGGGGTCAAACACAGGTAAGTAACTCAGAGAATGTCCAGTAGGCAGGCCGAGGGTCAAGCACAGGTGATCAGGCAGGTACAGGATACAGGGTACTGGATACAGGGTACAGGATACAAGGACTGGAGCCAGGACTCAGGAAGAGACAACAAACCAGCAATTGTGAGAAAACAGGGGAAGCCTTTTATAGGCCAGGTGAGTGGTCAGGTGGTATGAACCGTCTATAAAAGTTTGCAAAGCCAATAAAACGTTGGACTGACCTTTTGTCTGTGGGGGCAGGCCAATCTTGGATAGCCTTCACTTTTTGTGGGTCCATCAGTACTCCTCCGGTGGTGATGATAAAGCCCAGGAACTGGATGGTGTCTGTCTCGAACTCGCATTTCTCTCCTTTGACATAGAGCCCGTGCTTACGTAGGATGAGGAGGACTTTCCGGACATGTTGACGGTGAGTTTCTAGAGAGTCGGAAAAAATCAGAATATCGTCAAGGTATACAATGAGAAAGTTATCCAGATACTCACGGAAGATGTCGTTGACAAGGTGCTGGAAAGTAGCTGGGGCATTACAAAGTCCAAACGGCATGACCAGGTACTCAAAATGGCCGAACCTGGACCTAAAGGCCGTCTTCCACTCATCCCCAGAGCGTATTCTAACCAAGTTGTAGGCCCCACGGAGATCGAGCTTGGTGAAGACTTTGGCAGTCCTGAGCCGCTGAAAAAGTTTGGGGATGAGTGGGAGTGGGTACCTGTTCTTGATAGTAATTTTGTTGAGTTCCCTGTAATCCACACAGGGTCTGAGGGAACCGTCCTTCTTTTCTACAAAGAAGATCCCAGCCCCTGCTGGCGAAGAGGATGGCTGAATGAACCCTTTAGCGAGATTTTCATCAATATACACCCGTAGGGCTTCAAGTTCAGTTTCAGACAAGGGGAAGATTCTTCCGAAGGGGATCTCAGCCCCTGGTAGGAGGTCAATTGGACAATCATATGAACGGTGAGGGGGAAGCACTTCAGCCTTTTTTTCATCAAAAATGTCCATGAAATCTCGATAGGGTGCTGGAACATGTTGCAGGTCCTTGGTACTGGGTTGCATGGCAAGATGGGTAAGAGGCCCTGCGGATTTATCCGGGAAGCAGTGCTGCAGGCAGTAAGGGGAGGAGAACACCACTTCTCTGTTGATCCAATCAATCCGAGGATTGTGGGCCAGTAACCAGGGATACCCCAGGATGATGGGGAACATAGGAGAGTGGATTACATCAAAACGTAAAAGTTTGTGGTGGCCTGACTTGGTGCAGGTCAGGATGGGACCGGTCTCCTGGGTGACCGGTCCTGAGCAGGGTGGAGAGCCATCAGCCAGCTGGATTTGGAGAGGTTGCTTCTTGGTTACTAAAGGGAGGTTCAAGTGTCGTGCTAGGGTCAAGTCCATAAAGCAACTGCATGCCCCGGAGTCAAGGATGGCTCCCAGCTGGAAGGCCTCTCCCGCTACCTGTAGGGAGAGTGGAACAGTCAAGTGAAAATGCGGAATTCCAGCAGTGTGTGAGCTCAAGAGGGACCGAGAAGGGCACTTACTGGGTCTCACGGGGCATTTCTGTAGGTAGTGACCGGTGCCTCCGCAGTAGAGACAGAGGTTAGCTTGTCGACGGCGGAGCCTTTCTTTAGCAGACAGGGGGGACCGTGCCAGGCCCAACTGCATAGGCTCCCCATGGGGGGAAGAGCGGGAATTCCAAGAAGGAGCAGGTGCCGGAGGAACCCGGGGCATCATCCAGGTGGGCCGGGGGCTTTGGAGCTTCTCTGCCCGTCGTTCCCGCAACCGACGATCACAGTGACAAGTTGGCAGAGATCTGCAAAAGTGGTTGGGATTTCTCCTCGGGCCAGTTCATCCTTCAATACTTCGGATAGCCCCAAACGGAATTGGTACTTTAGAGCAGACTCATTCCACTCTGTATCTGCAGCCCATTTGCGAAAATCTACTATATAGTCCTCTACGGGCCTTCTACCCTGGGATAGGGAGTGCAGAGTGGATTCTGCCGTACCTGTGCGTTGAGAGTCCTCGTAGAGTGCTGCCATGGCAGAGAAGAAAGTCTCTACAGAATTCAGCTGTGGGCTCTTTTGTTCCATCAAGTGGTATGCCCAGGATTGGAGGTCATCCGAAAGCAGAGAGATAATAAAACCCACCTTGGTGGATTCCAACTGGAAAGTCCTGGGTTGTAGGGCCAGGTGTAATAAACAGGAATTTTTAAATGAGCGAAATTTCCTTCGGTCCCCGGAAAAACGTTCTGGTGTGGGGACCCTGGGATCAGGATTAGACATGACATAGGTAGGAGAAGCACCTCCAGGTGTCTGTGGGAGAGTGGAGGTGCTGGCTGCAGGGGGTGACTGGTCCGCTTGGTTCGGAGAGAGAGTCAAGTGCTGGAGACGTCCCTCGATCTGAAAGTATCCATCCTGGAGGCGTTGTACAGCCTGAGTAAGGGCTGTCACCTGCTGGCATAAGGCCTCAAGGGGTGAACCAGCTCTGTCGGCCTCGGACATTGGCTGGTTTGTACTGTCAGAGGTACTCACCCGGGCCGATATGCTGAGAGCTGCTCCCCTTGCGACTAGGTGCACGATGCCTCTGGAGTGGGTACAGAGGTCACCGGGCACAAAGATGCACGGGTTGCCTGCAGGAGTGTTGCAGGTGGTGTGCAGTAGCGACGTTGACCAGGAGAGGCTGATGCTGCACTGGAAGTAGACACCTGGCAGGACCGTGATCAGGCAGAGGTTATGGAGGTACCAGAACGTATACTGGAGGAGGACCCTCAGGAGCATGAGAGAACTGGAAGTCCAGAACACCGAGCAGAGGGTCAAACACAAGTAACTTAGAGAATGTCCAGTAGGCAGGTCGAGGGTCAAGCACAGGTGATCAGGCAGCAGAGGTATCCAGGAAGCAAGCCAGGGGTCAAACACAGGTAAGTAACTCAGAGAATGTCCAGTAGGCAGGCCGAGGGTCAAGCACAGGTGATCAGGCAGCAGAGGTATCCAGGAAGCAAGCCAGGGGTCAAACACAGGTAAGGAACTCAGAGAATGTCCAGTAGGCAAGCGAGGGTCAAGCACAGGTGATCAGGCAGCAGAGGTATCCAGGAAGCAAGCCAGGGGTCAAACACAGGTAAGTAACTCAGAGAATGTCCAGTAGGCAGGCCGAGGGTCAAGCACAGGTGATCAGGCAGGTACAGGATACAGGGTACTGGATACAGGGTACAGGATACAAGGACTGGAGCCAGGACTCAGGAAGAGACAACAAACCAGCAATTGTGAGAAAACAGGGGAAGCCTTTTATAGGCCAGGTGAGTGGTCAGGTGGGATACCTGGACGAGTGCGCATGCGCACTCGTCTTCTGTCAGCGCCGCGCACAGCGGTGAGCCGCACTGGCTGGGCTGTGTCAGATACCCGAGTGCCACGGACCCGCGCATTCGCACCCGCTACCCGGCGTACCTGTACTGTTCGTTGAGCTGCTCTACCGCGCGTGCGCAACCCTGGAACCCGGCGGTGAAGCACGGTATTTCTCTGACAGCCAGTTAACAGCTTTCCTCGGTTCGGGCTGACAGGGAGAGTCGATGGGTGGCTCTCCCTATCAGAGGGGGGTCTGCGCTGATAATCATCACATTGATTATCAGCACAGCCTGCCTGAGAGGTGCCCATCAAAGTGCCAATCAGTGCCCATAAATGTGCCAATTAGTGCCCTATCAGTAATGCCTGTCAGTGCCCTTCAGATGCTCATCAGTAATGCCTGTAAGTAGCTCCTCATCAGTGCTGCCTATCCAGTGCCATCTATCAGTGCCCATCAGCGTCGCCTATAAGTGCCCATCAGTGCCACCTATCAGTGCCACCTATCAGTGCCCATCAGTGCCGCCTATCAGTGCCCATCAATTCTATATATCAGTGCCTCCTCATCAGTGCCCATCAGTGCCACCTTATCAGTGCCACCTCATCAGTGCCCATCAGTGCTGCCTCATCAGTGCCCATTAATGCAACCTCATCAGTGCCCGTCAGTGAAGGAGAAAACAACATTTTAGAACAGAAACAAAGAAAAACTTTTTCTCAAAAATGTTGGTCTTTTTTAGTTTGTTCATCAAAAAATAAAAACTGCAGAGGTGATCCTCATTGGAAGATTTCCCCTCTATTGCTTTTCTGAGGACAGCATAAAATGTGGGATTTTCTTTTACTTTCACTTTCAATGATACTGTTAAACATGACATATATTATATGTATATATATATATATATATATATATTTTTATATATATATATATAATTATATTTTTCTTTTAGGGAGCCTATAGTTAGACCTTTCAATTTTGAGTTTTGTATGAAGGCCACTAGGAATTCTATAGTCAAGGCAGGGAGGGAGCTTCTTTTCTTGTACCCCACTGAAAGGTAAAAGGGGGACAAGAGGACATTGTTGGTGTTCATTTTAGCAGTTGGGCCAGAGTATAGGAGTTTGACCTAGGAGATAAACTGAACAAATCCAAGTTTAATAGTGTTGCCAAAAGTTACTGCAATTCTATTGAATTAAGTGTCTTTTTTGTATCAAGGGATGTAATACCTTGGGTAAAAGTGTTAGAGTGGGCTAGAGAGAGAGCCTCAGTGCAGCTGACTGGGAAGGGGTCGGGTGAGGTGGCTCTACACCCTTAAGGACAGGTCTGTAGAGGTGTAGGTGGCCGTGGATGTACTGTATATATTTGTTGATTGAATTGGCACAGCATGCAGATTAGGTTGGGTAGTGGGTTACCCCTAGACTCATACATTCTCAGGATTGCTTTACTAGGAAAATTGCTCTTTGGACATGTAGCACTAACCCCCGAAGGAGCTGCTGGTTTTATTGGGCTTACCGTTACCTTCTTCACCTCATCTCCGTCTAGGGGTTGCCATGGTAAATGGCCCAAAGAAATGTAGAAACTGACACTTTATCCTTTTTGGGTTATTTATTTAAAACATAACACAGTCTCTTAACATAGGGCAGAGGGTTAGGAGGAAAGTTCAGGCACTTTGGACTGCAAGATTAGAAAGTCTCTTATTGTAGGAATCCAGAGAATTAACTGTTTCATAGCTGGATTCTCGCCACCCCCGGGTAGACCTCCTCTCACTAGGCCTAGCAGCCGGCAAGGTGCTAAATAAATGAAAAGTCTCTGCCACAGACTTGGATGTAGAACACTTGAGCAAAAGTCTCTGCCACAGACTTGGATGTAGGCGAGGCGTTGCTAGGGGGGTGCGGGGGGTGCGGTCCGCACCCGGGTGACACCCGCTAGAGTGGTGACACCCTCCCTGTTTTTTTTTTTTTTTGATTTTTTTTTTAGCTGCCGTTCACCCAGTGGCGTACCTAGGGTATGGCAGCCATGGCAAGTACCATGGGCGCCATGGGGGGGGGGGGGGGGGGGGCGCAAAAAAGCCAGCCCGCACAAGAAATAAAGTTTGACTCCCACCCGTCCTCTTGCGGCCCCCTCACACACTAATCCAATCCCTGGTGCCACGACTGGCCTGCTGGAGCGCAGCGCCGGAGCAAAATGCATCACGGAGTGAGCAGGGAAGCGACAGGTGCCCAGGCGCCCCCCATGACGGCCGATGAGTTGGCTCTGGCCAGAGTGAGCGCCCGGGTCACCTACGTAGCCATAGAGTAACTAGCGGAGGCTCCGCCTAAGGCTCCGCCTACCCTCCTCTGCGCAGCGGCTTTAGTGTCTTTTCTCGGCGGTCTCCCGGGTCTGTGTGACAGTGTGACTGTGACGTGCTGATGGTGCTGTGACGTCACGTGGTCAGTGAGGACTTGAAGAACATGGAGGCTGGAGACCAGGAGAAGAAGAATGAGACACCAGAGGGAGAAAAAACAATTGGAATCCCCCCCCCCCCCCCAAGCAGCAGCAGCAGGTACTGTAACTAGTCTTGTACAGCAGCACAGTCTTATCATCATCATGTGCACATCATGTGTACTGTGTAGCAGTAACCAGCAAAGTAATCAAATATATGCTCAATTTGGATTAAATAAATATGCTTAGCTATAGATATAATAAAGTGTAATAAAAGTGATTTGTGCAACACAGCTGTTACCGTATTTATGGGTGCTGATGTTATTGCATTTTTGGGTGCTGATGTTACTGCATTTATGGGTGCTGATGTTATGTTACTGTATTTATGGGTGCTGATGTTATGTTACCGCATTTTTGGGTGCTGATGTTACCGCATTTATGGGTGCTGATGTTACCGCATTTATGGGTGCTGATGTTATGTTACCGTATTTATGGGTGCTGATGTTATTGCATTTTTGGGTGCTGATGTTATTGCATTTTTGGGTGCTGATGTTACCGCATTTATGGGTGCTGATGTTACCGCATTTATGGGTGCTGATGTTACCGCATTTATGGGTGCTGTTTTTTTGTTTGTTAAGGTTATCTGAAAGATGGGTTTCAAATGTTTTGACAGGGGCGCAGTTTCAGTTCTTGCCATAGGCGCCATTTTCACTAGATACGCCTCTGCGTTCACCCAGCCCAGCGCCGTTTTCGCTGGGCTGAAACAACACACCGCAGCAGCGCCTGGTGTCCTCCTTCCTACCTCCTTCTTCCAGCCTCAGCCTGTCTGTCACATCTCACAGAGTGCAGACAGGATGATGACGTGACGTCACTACACAGTGTCTGCAGCACGGCAGCTGCAAGTTGTGAAGCTGCCCTCCTCTCCGCGCCCGAATTGTAAACAGGTGCAGGGGGGGGGGTGTCCTGGTGTCCGAGCCAGCACAGCCACCAGGTTGAGCTGTGTGTGTGTGGTGGGGGGGCCGCTGACGGTGGGGGGGGGTTCCATGGTACCGACACAGACATGCCACCAAAGAGCTGGTGGGAGGAGGGAGGACTCAGCGTCTGGCGCCCTGGCTGACCTGTTATGGCTATGTAAGTATGATAGGGGGGGGGGGGTGCAAGGTGGTCTGCTACAGCTGTGGATAATATATATGGATAATGGATATATATGGTCCATATATATCCATTATCCATATATCCATTATCCATATATCAATATATATCCATTGTCCATATATCCATATATATCCATTGTCCATATATATCCATTATCCATATAATATGGATAATGGATATATATGGATAATGGATATATATGGATAATGGATATATGGATAATGGATATATATGGATAATGGATATATGGATAATGGATATATATGGATAATGGATATATGGATAATGGATATATATGGACAATGGATATATATGGATAATGGATATATTGATAATGGATATATATGGATATATATGGATAATGGATATATATGGATAATGGATATATGGATAATGGATATATATGGATATATATGGATAATGGATATATATGGATAATGGATATATATGGATAATGGCTATATATGGATATATATGGATAATGGATATATATGGATAATGGATATATATGGATAATGGATATATATGGATAATAAATTATTGGGGGGGGGGTGACACCATGTTATACAGCACCAGGTGACACCAACCCTAGTGACGCCACTGGGATGTAGAACACTGCCACAGACTTGTATGTAACTGAGGGACTTAGACAAATTTTAGAGAGCTATCATATGGTACCAGTATCTTGCAGCCGGTCCGACAATACTGTATGAGTGTAGATCCATCAAGTGTCCTTCAACTGAGCCTCCAGGCTCCTTCAGAGAAACCAGCCTTGTGCATGGCCCTCTCCCGAAGAGTCCTCCCCTGGATGCTTCTCCAGTTGCTGGGCCTCTCCTTAGACGAGATGGCACCGGACCACTTTTGGATGATTAGGCCCCATTCAGGCCTGTCCTTGCAGTTGCTTCGCCTCGGGCTATCCAGACTCGGAATTGCATGGATCCGCACCCTAGGCCAGGAGGGCCATGGGAGCTGGTCAGGAGGACCAGGACCAAACAGACAGAAGATATCTTCTGGACTGGACCGGAACCCCAAAACACGTGATCTCTGTACCTTAAATACCTTCTCCCAGAATCCAGAATTCACAGCAGGATAAACACTCCCACTTGGCTGGTTCCGAGAGAAAGAAGGGTATCCAATACACCCAGCTAAACTGCATTCTCATACTTGCCAGCGGTGACAGCGACACCTGCAGTCAAGGAGAACTCAGTGCAATTCTAGCTAGACTGATACTGAGACCATAATTTTACATAATTAGCCCTCAAACCCAACTGTGGTTTCAGGAACATTAACTTTGAAAAACACATAGCGTGTGATCGTCAGGAGTCAGCGCTACAGACAACTATGCCAAAAGTTCCTAATTTTCTCAAATATACTCTGGGATTTGTGTAGCAGATTTTTTTTTTTTAATGTAGGGTGAGAAACAGGGGTTTAATCGTTTTAAAAAGCAGCTTGCAAATTAACTTGCCCCAATACTGGCAAGTTAAGATGCCTTGATCTTAAAGTCAAAAGATCATCAGTCCATACTTAAAACATCTTGGGTGGCCCATCACTAGCATGCTACATTATCATCCCATGCTAAAGCAGGGAACATTCTTTTCCACAGGATAGTACCCTTCGATCTTCTTAACATTTAACTAGATCCTACTTCATGCTACTGTATACAAAATATAATATGTTAAATTAGTAATTATATGGTTATATATATATATATATTATATGGTCCGCGGCCGGCGGAGATATTGTCTCCGCCGGCCGCCATTTTCCAGAAGACCTTTCCAGGGAGCCTGCCGAGTTGCTACAGTAGAAATAGAGCTGTGGCGCCACCCACCCCCCGCCCCCGTCTGTCTGTCATCTGTGACCTGCTGTGGAAAGGGGTGGGGGGTGGGCGGTGCCGCAGCTCAATTTCTATTGTAGCCGGCCGGCTCCGCCTCTATTTTGTTCCCCCCTGGGAGACACTGCTGTTGGGATATAGAAGGGCTCCAATGGGGGGGGGGGGGACACCTGAAATGTAATGAAGCACTCCGCTGGCTGGGGACACCTGAGATGTAAGGAAGCACTCCGCTGGCTGGGGACACCTGAGATGTAAGGAAGCACTCCGCTGGCTGGGGACACCTGAGATGTAAGGAGGCACTCCGCTGGCTGGGGACACCTGAGGTGTAAGGAAGCACTCCGCTGGCTGGGGACACCTGAGATGTAAGAAAGCACTCCACTGGCTGGGGACACCTGAGATGTAAGGAAGCACTCCGCTGGCTGGGGACACCTGAGATGTAAGGAGGCACTCCGCTGGCTGGGGACACCGGAGATGTAAGGAGGCACTCCGCTGGCTGGGACAGTGACATCTGAGATGTAAGGAAGCACTCCGGTGGCTGGGCACCTGAGATGTAAGGAGGCACTCTGCTGGCTGGGGACAGTGACACCTGAGATGTAAGGAGGCACTCCGCTGGCTGGGGACACCTGAGATGTAAGGAGGCACTCCGCTGGCTGGGGACACCTGAGATGTAAGGAAGCACTCCGCTGTCTGGGGACACCTGAGATGTAAGGAAGCACTCTGCTGGGGACACCTGAGATGTAAGGAAGCACTCCGCTGGGGACACCTGAGATGTAAGGAGGCACTCCGCTGGGGACACTTGAGATGTAAGGAAGCACTCCGCTGGGGACACCTGAGATGTAAGGAGGCACTCCGCTGGGGACACCTGAGATGTAAGGAAGCACTCCGCTGGCTAGGGACACCTGTGATGTAATGAAGCATTCCGCTGGCCGGCAGAACGCTCGAGCGCACCTGTGAAGGGACATCGTTTTCGGCACATGAGGAGGCTCTGGAGTCTGGACTGTGTTTTGCACAGTTCAATTTTTTTTTTTTTTTTGGGGGGGGGCCCAAACAACATTTTGCTATGGGGCCCTGTGATTTATAGTTACGCCCCTGATTATACTACATCCATTTTGGGTAAGTATGCTCTTCTGTATGTATAGTAGGAAACTAAAAATAAAGGTGTGAGGTGGGAAGCTGGGGGTAGAACTGGGTGGGTGTGTGGTGTGTCCTCTCTAATGCAAAGAAGTTGGAGAAGGCGGCATCAGCAAGTAGACCAGGTAGCTGAATTTACACAAAGGCAGGAAGGTCATGGTTCTGCACACCTACTGGGAGACCCAGTGTAACAAGGTTGTTTCTCTGATTTTTGTTCTTGGAGCACTCAACTATCTATTCAAGGATATTTACTTTGGTTACGAATAATTCTTATGTCCGATTGAAGGTAGTTGATCTTGGCTGTGAGAGTGGACTGGCAAGATGAAACACTGAATGATGCTTTGCAGGTCTGGGTGAGCTCAATGTCAAGTTTCGGTGGGTCTGTTTGCTTCATCGCCTAAAAGTGTGTCTTTCCTGCCACTATGTGGGTCAGTCAAGAGTTCTCGAATAGCTGCTGCTGAGGGAGTGCCTAGCTCTTGGCATACCCCCAGTTGTAAAGAGGGTTCAGGAATAGCCTTTTGGACTAAGGGTTTATTGCAGAGGGGTGAGCATCAGGACTAATTACAAGTAGACAAAAGAGCTCCCATGTTACACTTCTTTGGCAATCTTGAACATACCCTCTCACTAGTCATTTTTTACCAAGCTACACTTAAGGGCTTTAGCCACACCATTCTGTGGCCTCATATTCTACATTTAGGTTTGTTGAGGCTACTACTTTTGCCAGTCAAAATAGGCTTTGTACCACCTGATGAATACACATTTGTCGTCTAAAACTATTTAAAAAAAAAAAAAAGACTGATGCTTTCTGTAAGCAAAAAAAAAAAAATATGTTTTTCCATAACACCAAATACAGCTTTCAGACATTCCCCAAACCTGTAATTGACAGGATGCGTGTATTTTCCATATCACCCTCAAAGTAAATACAAGACCCTCTCGCCACTAAGTTGTTTTTTTACATTGACATTGATCCCCCATGGCAGAACATGGTTTCCTATGCCCTTTTTCTATACTATCTACAAATGACCAGAGTTTTCTTTCAAGATTCACCCACATATAAACTTCAATGCAAGGCACCCCAAAGTTTGAATGTGTCAAAAATCTAACAAAATACTCTGAACTCCCAAACTTGGACAGATTCACTCATCACTAGTCCTATTAATGTTCAAGCAACTATATATCAATTAAATGTGTGCACTCATCTACTGTAAGTAGGTTACTTAAAACAAGAATAGTATATTAGCTGAGTAAATATGGTTGGTCCACAACATAGAGAAAACTGAAGAGACCAACCCATCTTGATCCTGCTGACTGAGAATTTGCCACTCAGTTGCATTCAACTCCAAAAGTCGTAACGTACACACAGATAACACCATAGCTTACCTGTTTCTGTTAGCATGCCAAGCCAACTCCAGCAGGAACGTGTGATTCATGCAATGGATTAGAATATCCCAAGGATATTCAGATAAAACTTTTATTTTTGTTTAATCCATAAAGGAAGTTCACAACAATAAGACCACTATTAAAATAAAAACAATTGCAGCCTCTCTGATATGTTTGAAAAAGCGAAAGGTGCACATGGGCAGGGCACCATTAAAACAGATTACAGTGTTAAAGTGGAACATAACTGTACCTGAGCCCCGCAAACTGAAATGCTATATAATTAATTTCTAATATTCAAAGCAAACTTACCCATCTATCCATGCCTCCATGCTTTATTTTATTGTGAAATATCTTTAAAAACTATCTCCTAGCATTTCCAGACATGACAATCTAGAGCAGCCTTTTTTCAACCAGGGTGTCCAGGCACCCTGGGGTGCCTTGGCAAAGTGCCCTAAAAATTGCCCAAAACTTGTATACAAGTCAGCAGATGGATGAAGCCTGCCTTTTAGTTACCTAAAGCCACAGGTTTCCATTGTGCGCCATTAAGACCTTCTAGCTGCCAGCATCCTAACAACCAATGACTCTCCCCTGCCCCTCTCTGTCAGTGCTGGGGTCACATTAGCTGAGTGATGGACAAAAACTTAGGCAGAAGAGAAACATTGAAATACTAGTCAGTACCAGTGTGCAAAAGTGTATTGGATTTGAGAGAATAAATCACCTCCAACGTTCGGTGTCCTACGTGTGTGGATGTTGATGTATTATGTAAAACTATTATAATAGTTTTTGACATTTTAGAATGGGGTGCCTCAAAACTGTCCATAATTTTAGAGGGTGCCTTGAGATTGTCTATAATTTTAAAGGGTGCCTTTATTAAAAAAAAAGGTTGAGAAACACTGATCTAAAGGCAGATGATTCATGTAGCATTTACTTCTTGAAATCCATCTGCCTATAGCTCAGCCGTGCAGGCAGGAGGGTGTGCTCAGCTGAGAAAGCTCCTCCTCCCCTCCTTGAGATGAAAGAAAAAACTGTCCCTGAAGACATATTTTTGGCCTAGGCCAGCAACCAGAAAGCAACTGAAGAAATGTAAAAAAAAAAAGTTTAAAGGTGAAGTATAGCCAAAGCTCGTTTGGCTGTACTCCTCCAATGGATCACAGGAGTGCAATTCACTTTGCACTTCTGTGACCCGTTTCCACTCTCTGCTGACATCACCAATGTCAGTCCAGGCACCATGTCATCCCGACCACGGAGTCTGGACCCGCCAGGTGCCTGGACTGACACCCGGCTCAGCCTCTCAGCGAGCCAATGAAAGCCTAAGATGGGCGCTCCGCCCCTCTCCACAGCCTAGCGCTAAAATGTGCGAGGAGGGAGAAGAGCAGAGAGCTGTGACTGACAGCAGCTATCTGCTCAGGGAGCTCTGAAAACTGAAAATCGATTGCTCGGTCTCAGTGCAGAGGTGCTGGGGGACAGGTGCAGCATTGGACCCATGCTGCATCCACCTAGGTAAGTATGAATGTGCAAAAAAAAAATTCCTTTATTTCTCTTTTAAAACAAGTAAATATAATATAGATTCCTATCTAGTTACTAATGCTAGTAGCATAAGGATTAAAAAATATTTAATGTTGGTTGAGAGAGTATAGATCTGCTTTAAGACCACAATACATTTCAACCTGGCCCTGGGTCTTGGTTATACAGTACTTAACACTAATGTCTTCCTATTTTTTTGCACAGAGAGTTATGATGAACAGGAGTATACCAGAGGAGGATGATGAGTCTATGCATCACGTTATGGGTCAACGACACTCCAGACACAATTCCGAGCTCAGCTTTAGAGGGGTGGAAGGAGGGTCAAGTCCATCTCCCAGTGATATTCCCCAGCGCCATCTTCCATACATTAAAAGTGATGGCACTGGATATGCAAACAGCGTTGCAGAAATATTGGACAGGGAATCCATAGATGAACCACGAACGCTCAGGTCATTTCTTACTCCTGAAGAGCGAATGCATCAAGGTAAGTATTAATTTTGTGGTGAGGAAAACTAAAGTATATTACCCCTCCAATGCCTTCTATATTTCATTCACCATGGTCAACCAAAGACAGCTAATATTAAAGGAACTTATTTATGCATGTATTTTGCTTCATAACATAACAGAATTATGAATTAGGCTGTTTTACTTACATTATGTTACATCAAAAACCTTTATCAAGGTTGTGCTACCAAAACTGACCCAGTGCAAGCTTAAGCTAGAGGATCTACAGTTGTGATCTAGAGGTTTTCCTCTCCTTCTCATGTGACTTCCTTCTGTATAAGGCCCCTTTCACACTGTGGCGGGGAGCCGCGGTGATGGTAAAGCAGCGCTATATTTAGCGCTGCTTTACCGTTGTTTTAACTGCGGTATTCGGCCGCTCGCGGTGCGGTTTTACCCCCCGCGAGCGGCCGAAAAAGGGTTAAAGACCCCCGCAGAGCGCCACCGTAGCGGCGCTTTACGGCGGTATTGCCGCGGTTTTACCGCAGTTTCCCATTCAAATCAATGGGAAGGAGCGGTATAGGAGCGGTGAACACACCGTTCCTATACCGCTCCAAAGATGCTGCTAGCAGGACTTTTTTTGCCGTCCTGCTAGCGCACCGCTCCAGTGTGAAAGCCCACTGGCTTTCACACTGGAGTGAATGGGGCAGGATTTTTTCAGGCGGTATACAGGCGCTATTTTTAGCGCTGTACCGCCTGAAAAACGCCCCAGTGTGAAAGGGGCCTAAGGATCTCTAGAAGCTAGTGAGATTCGCCAGAGCAATGAGAGAGCCACTGTCCTCTGTAACAGTTTGCTCACTTCTTAGAGCCACAGACAGTAAAAGTTGCAGCAATGCCTTCTGGGAAGCTTATTGCTACAGATTGCTACTTCGTTGTGTACTTCATTAAATTTACCCAGATGTTTATGAAGGAGGATGTAAACAGAGGTTTTAAGTGAAGGATGTGTAGAGTTTATAGAAGAGGCCGTGGAGGTTTTTTAGTGGTTAACATGCATTGGGCAGGTGACAGGTCTTCTTTAGGGAGACATCAGGAGTCTATTAGACCCCTAATGTCTAATCTGCCCTTCACTGCAGCAAATCAAATACAAATCATGCCCTTAGCTGATATTCCAGCTACAATAGACAGGGAATGACAACTCTGAACCCAGTAGTGACATAATTCACATTATTTCCGTGTTCATTGGTCTCAGGGGGGTCATGGAATAGATGTTCCCAAATATCCTTCTGCTCTCCAAGTTTAAGTCGATTACCGTGGTCCTGGCCAGGAACAGGAGAGCCCAAGAACCACCATGTGCAAGGAGAGAAGTAGGAGGAAGCAAGGTAATGTTCAGGCACCATGCTGCCCCTTTTTTCCCCCTTATCTTCCATCATCATCATGCAGTTTTTGAATGAATACAAGACTTCCACTCACTCATAGCTGAGACCTTTGTAATCTACAGGGAGATTCTAAGTGGATTCAAGGTGGATGGGGGATATCTCCTGCTATAGCCGGCAGTTCTGATTATGCAGAAATTTTCCAACAGGCTGTTTGTACAGAAGTTGATCAGTAGATTGACTTCTGTATAACCAGCCTGCCCATACACAGATCGAAATGTGTCTGGTCATTGCTGAACTGGCTGAATTTTGATCAATGTATGGCCGGCTTCAGTGTTCAAGTTGCCCCTTAGCAGAACTCTTTCTTGAAGCACAATGTTAGGAGCAATAGCTGAAGAACACAACAAGGTGGCCAATGGGCCTCTTAACATAATGGCACTTTGGTGAAATCCGGACAGATGAAGTCCACTATGGCGCTTGGAGATGCTCCCATACTCATGAAGCGTACATTGAAGTTAGGCCCAACTCCTGAGTGGGATTAGATGCAAGCTATCCCACCAGACTTTGGGCCTACCTGTCAAGCCTGCACCTCCTTGGTCTCTCTAGACTAGAGCAACCTTTTCAACCAGGGTGTCCAGGCATCCTGGGGTGCCTTAAGGTTTCTTCAGGGGTGCCTTGGCAAAATGCCTAGAAATTGCCCAAAAATTGTATACAAACCAGCATGTGGAAAAAAGCCTGCCTTTTAGTTACACAAAGCCACAGGTTTTTATTGTGCACCATTACAACCTTCTAGCTGCCAGCATCCTAACGACTGATAGCGTCATCATCTGATAAGGAGGATGTCAGTCGCCTGCATAGCATCCTTGTTTGATCCTCCCCTGCCCCTCTCCATCAGTGTTGGGGTCACATTAGCTGAGTGATAGAGAAAAACTCAGAGACAAGAGAAACATTGGAATAATAGTCAGTACCAGTTTGCAAAAGTGTATTTGCTTTGGAAGAATAAATCACCTCTACCATTGGGCGTCCTACGTGTGTGGATGTTGCTGCATTATGTAAAAACTTTTAGAATAGTTTTCACATTTTAGAATTGGGTGCCTCGAGACTGTCCATAATTTTTAAATGGTGCCTCGAGATTGACTGAAAAAGGGTTGAGAAACACTGCTCCAGAACAACCCTGGAGCACTAGCCCAGCCACTCTAACAGCACACAATATCGCTTCTAAAAAAAAAAAAAAAAACCATTGGAATCCATGCGTCCAGCGCTCTGCATGTAAATTAGGGGCTGAGCACATGGATTAGGGGGGCGGCGCTGCTGGTGGGATCCCAGTCCTTTTGCTTGGAACAGGTGCAGTCCCTGACTGCAGCGGTAGCCAATAAAGATCCTCCTTGGCTTACCTTTCTCATTGTGCTACCCATCAAAGCAGGAAAGGAAGCAATGAGCAGTGCAACCACCTGAATAAAATGTTCTGCCAGTTGGCTTGAAGGAGCTGCCAACAGGCGCTACAATTATCTGATTGGGCAGTATTAAAACACAAAAGTGTGAATGGGTCCTAGAAGTACAGCGACAACTGGAAAATCCAGACTCTCCCAGTGAAATTGCAGTCTTCTTGATTGAATTTAATATATCAAAGTGAAAATGTGAAGAAATGTATCAGTTTGTAACTAGCAGCTCTCCTTGTTATAATCTAATGAACAGCTTTCTATTCTCACTGTTGTGTTTGGTAAAAACACAAACACATGTATGTCATTTTTTTCAAATTACTATTTCAGATCCACGACTGCAACAGTGTGGACCATGTATCCGCTTTCCCATGCAACACCCTCTTGTGTGCCAACCACAGCCGCAACCAAACTGGTGGTATGTACAACATACAGTAGCTAATAACCATTTGTACTGTTATTTGAACTGTTTATTATTTTCAATTTAACAAATTATTACTCAACTGCTTACTCACCGCACCCTCTCACTCAGGCAGCGTCTCCTTCTTCCCATCCAGGTCATGTGATATGTCACATGACAATGGAAGAAAAAAAGAGGGGTAGTCTCAGTCTCATTGCTGATTCTCTTTTGCCCACAGCAGGCTGCTATTGGACGGAGGAGAGGGTCTGACAGAAGTGGCACTGCAGTCATTCTTATCAATGAGGAACAGGAGAAACAGCCAACTCTATCGGTGCACCGCCCCCCCAAAACCTTTTTACCGTACCTTTTCTTCCCCCCAACCCTTTTTTACCATACCCCTTCTGCCCCCCCCCCCCCCCCCCGTCACAGACTTTAGTGATTTTTACAGCATCATTGGCAACAAGAACTATAACTTGATTGGTCAAGCTTCAGATCAGTTTTAAAGTGGTTGTAAACCCTTACATATACCCAGCTAAATAACTGGCCTCAGGTGATACACAGAGATGAAACAAATCCTCCTACATACGTTGTTCCTGTTTATCTGCAGTCTTCTTTTCTCTACAGCCATTCAAAGTCAAGAATGTATACAGCTTTTCTAATGCCCGTACACACGATCGGAAATTCCGCCAGCAAAAGTCCGATGTGAGCTTTTGGTCGGAAATTCCGACCATGTGTATGCTCCATTGGACTTTTGCTGGCGGAATTCCCACCAGCAAAAGATTGAGAGCAGGTTCTCAATTTTTTCGGTCAGAAAAAATTCCAATCGTCTGTACCAATTCCGATGCAAAATTCCTACGCACACTTGGAAACAATTCGATGCATGCTCGGAAGCACTGAACTTCATTTTCTCGGCTCGTCGTAGTGTTGTATGTCACCGTGTTCTTGACGGTCCAAAGTTCAGATAACTTTTGTGTGACTGTGTGTATGCAAGCTTGAGCGGAAAAAATCTGCTCGTGTGAACTGGGCATAAGAGTTCAGAAAAAAAGGTGTCGGAGAACTGAAATTAAACTCTGCAGAGTTCAGTGAGAAGAGCTCTAAAAGCTGATTGGAAGGAAGAGACACACCCCTCATTCACACAGCTCACAGAAACAGAGCTGAGGATGTCAATCAGCTGGGGGTCCCTCCCTTGTCACCTTTTTTCTCTTGGTGTCAGGAAAACTTGTCAGAAGTGACTCATGCTGATAGCAGAGGAACGAAACAACAGACAGAAATTACACTTAGTGCTTTTAATTGAGACAAGCACACATTATAGAGGGATATGCTTTGCTCATAGTTCATGTCTGAGGTTTACAATCACATTAAGAATATTTGTAAAGACATTTCTAAGTGCATCATTGTGTACAAAACAGAATTTGCAGTGATATTGCTACCTGCTTTTCTGTCCCTACAAATGCTGCAGAAACGCTGCTTGCAGCAACTCCTGATTGTACTAAATTTTATATATCTTTGAATTAAACATTTTGATATAGTGAATTTTTAACAATTTATTTTTTTAGTGGTCAAAATCAAGAATTTGCAACACCAACTCCATACAACATTCAGGGTATTGATAGGCGTGCCTATTGCCCCAGACCTCAAGCAGGCATGCCACCTTTTGGTCCCCCTCCAGAACCGGGAACAGGATTTAAAACAAGTAACTTACCATCAGATCAACGTAAGTGCTTTATTATTATACTTTCTGCTTTAGTTTGTGTATGTGGCAAATATTTTTACCTATTCCTATTTATAATGTAGCACTGTCCCTGTAGGGCTTGCTGAGTGTTGACTTTGTAGCACCCTGGTGTTTAGGCAGGGTTGCTAAGTAAATTTAGTTTACCAGGCAGTAGTTGCCCTTGTTAATTGTTAGTAGATTCACTGATTCCTCTCTAGTTCTGGACTTGCTGCACCTTCTCTCTTCTGTTGCTAGGTGGCGTTATGCTGGTGACATTAGATAGACAAGGGCTTAGCAACAGGGCCAGTGCTACCACTAGGCAAACTAGGCAGCCGCCTAGGGCGCACTGCTGCCTAGGGGCGCCGGGCTGCTGGTTTCCCTCCACGTCTGCATGCTCTGCAGGCTACAGCATGTAACTAACTCAGTCCGACCGGTAGTGTAATTAGAGGTGCAGCACAGCACTGGAGCCAGCGCTGGAAGAGCGGTGAACTGAGACCTTGTATTGATTATAGGGGTCTCAATCGTTTCACGATTAAGAATGCCTATCCGATTCCATTGATTACAGAGTTATTTGACTGCCTCAAGGGAGCAACGTTTTTCACAAAGCTTTATTTGAGAGGGGCATACAATCTCTTGAGGATTAAGGAGGGCGACGAGTGGAAAACTGCGTTTAATACCAGAACAGGTCATTATGAGTACCTGGTAATGCATTTTGGCCTTTGTAACGCAGTTTTCCAAGAATTCATTAACGATGTCCTCCGTGATTTGTTGCAGTTATGTGTGGTGGTTTATCTTGATGATATCCTCATATTTTCCAAGTCCCTGGAGAACCACCATACAGATGTCTGACATGTGCTTCAGAAACAAAGCGAGAAAAATCTCTATTGTAAATTGGAGAAGTGCGAGTTCCATCATGAACAGATTAAATTCCTGGGTTATATAATTTCCACTGCTGGTTTTTCGATGGACCCAGAGAAACTTTCAGTAGTCCTACAGTGGCCCTGACCTGTGGGTTTACGTTCTCTGCAGCACTTCCTGGGGTTTGCCAACTATTATCGGAAGTTTATTCATAACGTCTCATCTCTGGTCAAGTCCCTGACTGATATGACCAGAAAGGACGGTAGCCCACAAAATTGGTCTCCGAAGTCCGTGAAGGCCTTTGAGAGTCTCAAGGCTGCCTTTGTTTCTGCTCCTGTGTTGGCACATCCTGATCTTATGTTACCTTTTATCCTTGAGGTTGATGCTTCTGAGACTGGAGTTTGCGCCCTTCTGTCTCAACGTCCTACCTCTGAGAGTGCTTTGCATCCTTGTGGCTACTTTTCCAAGAAATTGTCACCTGCGGAGTGCAATTACGAGATTGGTGACAGAGAGCTTTTGGCGACCTTTTTAGCCCTGAAAGAATAGAGACATTTCCTCGAAGGTACCCCTGTGCCGATTCTCATTCTTACTAACCATAAGAATCTCACATTCTTGTCTGAGGCTAAACGCCTCTCTCCCAGAAGGGCACGATGGGATCTTTTCTTGTCAAGTTTCAATTACATTGTCTCATTCTTACCTGGTACTAAGAATGTAAGGGCTGACGCCTTGTCAGGACAATTTTCCTCCACTTCCAAGTTGGAGTCAGTTCCGGTTCCTGTGATTCCTCTTGATCATATTCTGGCTACGGTTCGCACCAGTCTCACTTCTCCTTTAGGTGGCAAAATTCTTGCTGCTCAGGTCCATGCGCCTCCTGAGAAACCTTGTGACCGCTACTTTGTCCCAGAGAGCCTCCATTCTGCTGCCTCCGACTTACCATTCTCCCAAGGCTGCTGGCCACCCTGGGAAGAATCAACTCTTTTGGGCCATTTCCCAACAATTCTGGTGGCCTAGTCTACATGCTCATGTAACTGCCTTCATAGCTGCCTGTTCCGTGTGCTCAGAAAACTCCACAACACTTTCCAGTGGGCCTCCTACAACCCATACCCAATGGAGAGAGGCCCTGGACCCACCTGTCTATGGATTTCATTGTGGAGTTACCCAACGCCCAGGGCAACACAGTTATCCTCATGGTGTTTAATAGGTTCTCAAAGATGTGTCATTGTATTCCACTTAAGAAGTTGCCCACTTCTAAGGAACTGGCTTCCATTTTTGCTTGGGAGATCTTTCGCTTACATGGGCTACCCAAGGTTATTGTCTCGGACAGGGGTAGTCAGTTTGTGTCGCGGTTCTGGTGAGCCGTTTTTACACAGTTGGGAATTCAGCTAGCTTTCTCCTCTGCGTATCACCCGCAGTCTAATGGGGCTGCAGAACGAGCCCCATTAGACCTTGGAGCAATTCCTACATTGCTATATTTCTGACCATCATAACAACTGGTCAGACCTATAACGGTGGGCAGAGTTTGCTCACAACAATGCCTTGAATTATGCTTCCCGATTGTCCCTGTTTATGGCGAATTATGGTTTCCAAGCTTCCATGTTGCCTGACTCGTTTGTTCCGCAGAATATTCCTGCGTTAGAGGAGTGTCTCCGTGGTCTTCGTCCACTTGGGCACAAGTCCAGGAGGCTTTGCGACATGATAATGATATGTACAGACTCCACGCTGACCGCAGACGCCTGCCTGCGCTTTCCTACCAGGTTGGGGACAGGGTCTGGCTGTCATCTCGCAACCTTCGTGTTCCCTCACTGAAGTTCGGTTTATTGGGCCTTTCCGTATTATTTGCAGGAATAACCCAGTGGCTTGCGCATTAGACCTTCCTTCTAATATGCGTATTTCAAATGTATTTCATGTCTCCTTATTAAAACTTTACCACCTCAGTTTTACATCCTCACCCTGTACAGGTTGAGAACCATGAGGAGTATAAAGTACAGTCCATTGTTGACTCCCGTAGGTTCCGTGGGCGCATACAGTACCTGGTGCATTGGAAAGGGTACGGTCCGGAGGAACACTCGTGGGTCTCATCCTCGGACGTACATGCCCCTGTCCTCCTCTGTGATTTCCATAGACGTTTTCCCCTCAAGCCTGGTGGTCCTCTGACGGGGAGGGGTCGTTGAGGAGGGGGTACTATCAGGGCTGGGCTCAGCCCTTCCTTCTCTGAGCTGGTCGCTCAGCTATCAGCTAATTGCCAGCTCCTATATCTTCACAGTTACTCAGCTGTTGCTGATATCCTGCTCCTCAGTCCGGCCTACTTCTTAAGCCGTCCAGTCCAGAGGAGCTCTGCCTTTGCCTTAGTCAACATCACACAGACGCCCTCCTGCATTCCTGTTATAAGACTTGCTTGGCTGACATCCCTTCTGGCTCCAGATCCTGCTTGCTGTTTTACTACGCTCATTTCCTGCTCCCCGACATTTGGCTTGTCTGACTATTCGGTCCGATTCCTGAACTCTGGCTATGTTTTGACTACGTTTGTTCTATTTACTTTTATTATTAAACAAGTGTGATTTAACTGTACTTCTGTCTCGGTCTGATTTCATGGTTTCTGATGGATACTGAGTAATGGAAGTGGAAGAGCTCAGTGGATTCAGTGGCGATTGGGTCTGAGAGTCTAATGAGAGACTGGGAGCTCAGTGAGTGAAGACCTACAGTGAGAGACTATAGCGTGCGAGGATAACTATTCTGTGTTACCAATAGTTAAGTACAATTACCGTTAGTGACTGTTACAAGATTTTGGTGCTATAGGAGACAGCGGTCCTACCTATACAGACGTGGTATCCGGTTGGAGGCCTTCCACTGTATAGCTGTCTAATTATAGAAGTCTCAGAGTCTGCCAATAATCATTGCATCTATTTAAGGGTGTCCTGGCCCTAACCCTCTCTCCTACAGTTCTTGTTCAAGAGACAATAAATCTCTTTGCATTCAAAAAGTGTCTGGCGCCCATCACTTCAGCTTGTATTACACCCACCATGCCTTGTAACCCACTCTACCAAGAAGGATGTCAGCTCTCCCTGACTCTGGAGGTCACTATTAGGCCTCTAGAGGTCCGGGACCTTGCTACAACTTCATAGGTCTCTCCCTGGTTACCTGCAGCTGGTTGCCGTTGGTTCCCACTTAGGTGCAGAGGGTTTCCCACTTAGGTGCGGAGGGTTCCCGCTCAGTTGCTGAGGCTTTCCCACTATGTTGCTAGGGGTTCCCGCTTGGTTACTGAGGATTTCACACTATGTTGCTAGGGGTTCCAACTTGGTTGCTGAGAGATTCTTCTTGTTTGCTAAGAGCTCCCACTTGTTCCACCCTTACTCCCGCTTGCTTGTTACTCAAAGCCCAGTCCAAGGTATTTGGGTTTTTGTATTCTATTTGGAACTTGGATGGGAGAAGGGATGAGTGGAATACTCCAACTGGAACTATTCACAATAGATAAGGACAACTCTCACTCAACCTCCCCGGATTATCTGTGGAAGCGACACACTGCTTTAACCGTATAGCCACGCGTATGGAAGGGTTAAGTCTTCTTGCTCTCACTAGCAGCAAACTTGATGCACTAAATGATCTTCAGGACGCTCTCTAGCATCCCCTTTTCTGACACATGTCCACTGACTCTTCTAGCTGAAGAGGACGGCCCTCACTCGACAGGCCCCAAAGACACAGATCTGTACTCACAGTAGGCAGAATCAGATCCTTCTTGGTATCTCCCTTCCAGTCAGCTCTGCAGGACCTCTGGGTTCAGCTTCTCTCTCTCTAGGCCCCTGGGTCAATCACCCAGTGCCGCACAACTGCCTCCGTGGAGGAGAGGGCAGCCGCCCCTCTCCCTCCTGGGCTCTGTTCCCTGGCTCAGCTGAACTCTAAGTGCAGTACATGTACTCTGGCCTTATATACAGTATCCCTCAATGCAATGCAGCACTTACCTTCTGCCAATTGCCAGGACTGTAACAAAGCCTGTGCATTCACTTGTCAGGTCCCCTCCCACTGTTCAATATGCCTCCCTATTGGACCAGTGATGGACAGTCAGAACAAGCTGAGCTGCACTTGAGTACAATGAGCAGACCTAACCAATAGATCCTGCTCACGGCTAGGCGCAGAGTTTTACCTGACCATCTCCCTGGTAAGCAGGGAGCAGGTAAGCTTTTGCACCAACAGTGCCCTGGAAAAGATATGGGAATGGGTTGGGATATGGCTAAATTATTAATCTAGAAAAGGCCATTTATTGATCTAGTAAGAATGTGCTGTTTCGAAGTTGCATGGCTTCTTTATCTAGGCAGGGAAAATATTTTCTCTGTCTAGATCAGTAGTTTATTTCCTTTAGCTTAAAGGGTTATTAAACCCATAGTTAAACATTATTCCAGCTTACCAATTGTTAGATGTGACTACTGCCTTGCTTTACTTTTTTTTTAGGCTTTCTTTCTCTTATTTTCACCAGACAGTAATTGTGTTGTTTTGTAACAGAACAAGCTGTCCTACAGATGTAGCAGTTATAGGGCTGAGACAACCCATTTACCCCTAACAGGGGTGCTTACAACGGTCCACTTTTATTAATTCATGGAAAACTTTCATCTCAAAAAAACAAAACTGTTCCAGTAACTGCTTATTAAGTATTAGTTGGAGTTTGGCTTCAATTTGTTATAGTATATAAATCTGCTAATACATCTAACACTCCCGTCCCCCAGACTGACAATGCTGTTGTCCAAAGGTGCCCCCTGTGCCCCTTTATCCAGAATAGGGACAGGAGGTGTGTTATTGGCCAGATCACCAGGTAAAACAAAGGGAAAAAAGTAAAAAAATAAAAATAAACTAGTGCAGCCACATCTAATGATTGGTAAGCTGCAATATATTACATTTTTGGTTTTGGGTTTAATACCGCTCTAACCACTTGCTTACTAGGCACTTAAACCCCTTCCTGCCAAGGCCAATTTTCTTTGAATGACAATTGAATGACAATTGCGCGGTCATGCAACACTGTACCCATATGAAATTGTTATAATTTTTTTAACACAAATAGAGATTTCTTTTGGTGGTATTTAATAACTGCTGGGGTTCTTCTTTTTTGCTAAACAAACCAAAAAATTCGTAAAACTTGGAGAAAAAAAAAACTGTCTTCATAGTTTGTTATCAAATTTTGCAAACAGGTAATTTTTCTCCTTCATTGATGTGCGGAGATGAGGCTGCACTGATGGAATGCACCGATCGGCACAGATAGACTGCACTAATGGGCACTGATATGCAGCACTGATATGCAGCACTGATAGGCACTGATAAGGCGGCATTGATGGGCACTGATGAGGCGGCACTGTGGGGCACTGATGAGGCTGCACTGATAGGTGACTCTGATAGGAACTGATGGGTGACACTGAAGGGCACTGATAGGTGGCACTGAAGGGCACTGATGGGCACTTATAGGCACTGGTAGGTGACACTGATAAGCGGCACTGATTGGTGGCACTAATGGGCACTGATAGGTGGCACTGGTAGGCGGCACTGGTAGGCACTGCTTAGCAGTGCTGATAAGCACTGGTAGGTGGCACTGGTGTGCACTGGTATGTGGCACTGGTGGGCACTGCTTAGCAGCAGTGGTATAGAGTGTGTGGGACCAATGTCCCATTTACTCCAAATGGTAATCGGCTTTTTTATGGCAAACACAGCTGCCCAGCTCCCTATTAAACAACGACAAACTAGTAGCATTTTTTTCTTGCTGGAGGGTCCAAAAAAAGAGCATCTAAAAAAGGAAAGATACAATTTTTATTTTTTAAAAGAGAAGTAAAGGTTTGTTTTTTTTTCAGACTCATACTTACCTAGGTGGACCGATGCTACATCTTTCCCCTGGTGCCTCTGCACTGAGAACTGAGCAATCGAACATCGCCGACCGCTCGGTTTTCAGAGCTTTGTGAGCAGTAGACTGTCAGTCACAGCTCTCTGCTCTTCCACCCTTCTCGCTCATTGGAGTGCTGGGCTGTGGGGGGGTGGGGACGACCAGCTTAGCCTCTCATCGGCTCGCTGAGAGGCTGAGCTGGGTGTCAGTCCAGGCACCTGGCGGATCCAGACTTTTTTTTTGTCGCAATTACAAGGTGCCTGGACGCAATTGACGAGGTGTCTGGACTGACAACCGTGATGTCAGCGGAGAGCGGACTTCAGCTTGCTCTCAGCTGAAAACGGGTCACAGGAGTGCAAAACAAACTGCACTCCTGTGATCCATAGGAGAAGCCCAGCCAAACAAGCTTTGGCTGGACTTCTCTTTTAAAGTGGTTATAAACCCTTACAGACCTCTTTTTGCTACAGGTAAGCATACAATAATGCCGCGTACACACGATCGGAATTTCGGCCAGCAAAAGACCGATGAGAGCTGTGACGGACCTCGTACCCAAGATGTCCGCCGTAAATGCTTCCTCTGTCCGGTACCATACAATCCAAGACCCTTTAGCCCACCCAGTCACCAGACAACACCAGTGTAGGGTACATCAGGAATCAATCTTTATTTGACATGTCACACATATATACAGCCAGATGACTCACACCTAACCTAATTAGCATGAGCTAATTATCTTAATCAACACTGGACTCCATCATTCAATTGCTGGGTTAATTAGCACATACAACAATAGGTGAAACACAGGCTGTCTGGAGTTCATAACATTAGCATCTCTTGCTAATATGCCAAATACACATACAGATTCTATGTGTATTGGGGGGCCAGCATGGACCTGAATCCAAGCAACACCAGCTCAGGGGTCCCAGGCCTGCAGCTCAAAGAGCACTGTTCCCCCAAATGCCAGGGCCCATAATCACAAGGCAACAGGCTCGCACTCAGTCCCCTCCAACAGCCCGTGTCCCGGCTAGGTCCGTCACATTTCTCCCCTTTCGACAGGAGACTAACACAGGAGGAGACCCCAGACGGGTTGACTCCGAAGTTAGTCAGTGGTTCCAGTCCTCTAATGCTGGGATCCACACAGTACCCCAAACAAATAGTTCCAAACTGAGTATTCCTCACCCAGCCAACCTCTGCCTCTCTCAGAGAACATATCCGCCGCTGGGGAGAGGCCCGGACTGGTCCTTCTCCCTGGAGTCTTTTCAGCCGCTGGAGAGAAGACAGGGTGACTGGGATCACTCCGTCATGCTGTTGGGGATTTGGGCCGACCGCCCAGCATCCCGGGGGTATACAGGTGGGGACTGCAGTCCCATCCCCCTTTACAGGAAATCTGACCTCTGTTAGTTGTGGGCAGAGGCCAGCAGCACTTTGTTCCATTGCTAGCAGTTCAGGTGGGTGTAGGAGCTTCCCTACATCATCTCCTCCAGCTAACTGTTGGGGAGAGAGGCCGACTGCCCCAGCTCCCTGGAACTCCGCAGCTGTTGCTGGTGCTGGACAGAGGTGGGTAGCACTCTGCCCTGTTGCCAGCACTTCTTCTGGGGACTCCACATCCTCCGATCTGGTTAACCGTTGGGGCAGGAGGCTGGCTTCCTCCACTCCCAAATTGTGTAGCTGCCATTGGGAAGGGGAGCCGGCTGCTTCCTTTTCCATTCCCTCATCTGGCTGCTGGGATGACATGTCTGTGGTATTGTCTCCCAGGTGCACGGATCTTTGCTGGGGAGGAAAGACCGCTTTCTCCACCCTGGCCGACTGTTGAGGAGGGACAACAACCACCTCCTCTCCCTTCTCCCCCTGTATCTGCTGCTGGGAAGTGATCGCCACCTTCTCACCCTGAGCCTACAAAACTGACACAGGTCTGGGGCAGAGGTCTTGGACCCTCTGTCCGGTGACCAGCGCTTCAGCTGGGGAAGTTCCTTGTAACTCCCCAGATACTGCTGTAGATGCTGGGCAGAAGTTAGCAGAGCTCTGCCCTGTTGTCAGCACTTCAGGTTTGGGGATGGCAATCTCCAGAGTTTCCACTGCCGATTCTCTTGCATGCTGCTGGACAGGCATATTCCTCCATCCAACCTCGTTTTGTGCAGTAACAGGTTTGTCAAGGTCAGTCAGCACTTGCTGCATCCGCCATAAGACCTCTGCATCCATAGCTGCGGGGGCAGGTGGGCAAAGCACTCTGTTACTATGCCACATTGCTGACTCTTCAGCCAGGATTTCAGAGCTGTCTGCTGGTATTTCCTGATAGTCCCAGGCAAAGGGAGCCCCACCCTGCTGCTGAGCAGTGTCTAGCAGCTGTATGTAGGCAATCTCCAGCTCCCATTCCTGAGCGGCCAGGAACTCCAAATCTTCCTGTGCCCAGAGCACTTCCGAGACGTTCAATCTTTGCTCTCTGTGCTCCATTATTTCCTCCAAACACCACTCCAGATCACTCCCAAAGTCGGGGTCCTCGGACAGCCTCCAGTACAACAATCCCAGGCCATTATAATCAAAGCCTTCCGTGGGCCTGTCATCCGCTGTCCACGGGCACACTTGGGCTACATACCACCGGAGGGCTCTGTAGCTCTCGTCCAAACGCATTTCTGCCCGGATCAGCCTGCTTAACTCAGCTGTCCACTCCTGCTTCGGTTGTTCCCCCAATAACAGCATTCGTACTTCATACTGCGACCAGTACCTTACATGGATGGAGGGGAGAACTTTTCCCTGGTGTCGCTGCTCACAGGTTAGCGCTTCTTTCCAGAGTTGTAGGCGAACAGAATCATACCATCCCAGCAGGACCTGCACCGATACTGGTCCTCTGTGCTGTATCCGCATCTCTCGCAACCTCCTTCCGAATTCCTCTTCCATGACGACGTATCTGTACCTCTGCTATCCGGGCCTTGGATCCAGGTGATGGTTTGGATGTGTTCACGACAAGGAAGCACGATCCCACCGCTGCCAGCCAATTGTGACGGACCTCGTACCCAAGATGTCCGCCGTAAATGCTTCCTCTGTCCGGTACCATACAATCCAAGACCCTTTAGCCCACCCAGTCACCAGACAACACCAGTGTAGGGTACATCAGGAATCAATTTTTATTTGACATGTCACACATATATACAGCCAGATGACTCACACCTAACCTAATTAGCATGAGCTAATTATCTTAATCAACACTGGACTCCATCATTCAATTGCTGGGTTAATTAGCACATACAACAATAGGTGAAACACAGGCTGTCTGGAGTTCATAACATTAGCATCTCTTGCTAATATGCCAAATACACATACAGATTCTATGTGTATTGGGGGGCCAGCATGGACCTGAATCCAAGCAACACCAGCTCAGGGGTCCCAGGCCTGCAGCTCAAAGAGCACTGTTCCCCCAAATGCCAGGGCCCATAATCGCAAGGCAACAGGCTCGCACTCAGTCCCCTCCAACAGCCCGTGTCCCGGCTAGGTCCGTCACAAGAGCTTTTCAACGGAAAATGCGACTGTGTGTATGCTCATTCGGACTTTTGCTGGCTGAATTTCCGCCAGCAAAAGTTTGAGAGCATGTTCTCAATTTTTCGGTCGAAAAAAGTTCTGATCGGAAATTCCGATCGTCTGTAGCAATTCCAACGTGCAAAATTCGTACGCATGCTCGAAAACAATTTGACGCATGCTCGGAAGCATTGAACTTAATTTTCTCTGCTCGTCGTAGTGTTGTACGTCACCGCGTTCTTGATGGCCGAAAGTTCAGTGAACTTTTGTGTGACCATGTGTATGCAGCCAAGCTTGAGCGGAATTCCGGCAGAAAAAAACATCCAAGATTTTTCCAACGGAGAAATCGCTCGTGTGTAAGGCTTGCCTGTAGCTACCCAGGATATCTCCTAAACCTGCACAGTTTAGGAGATATCCCCTGTATTTGCATGTGCCAATGTCATCGGCACATACGCACTGAAGCAATGGCAGTGCGTTGCTTCAGCTAGACTGTGCCGTTACTAGTGGCTCCCGTGCCATGCATACTAGCTCATTATGCCTTTGTCTTGCAGGTTTTAGTTTTGTTTCATTTTTCAAAGTGGGTTTACAACCACTTTAAGTTATGATATGTGAATGGGGACATAGTGATTCTTACTAGATATGTGCATTTGTTTTCGTCTGAATGCATTTTCGTCCGAATTTCAGGTATTTTTGTTATCGTTTTAACAAACAATAACGAACGTGCAGAATCTGAAAACCGAAAGATCCGACATAAACAAATGCTTTATTTTCATTTTCGTTGTGACAACAGTTCAATATAGATAGGAGATTCGACATGACGCTGACAATAGCGATCTGTATCCATCGAACCTGCGGTCGAATGTGCCTAACCTTAGCTCTATTAGTTCAAGATTATTCTACATAGAGAGAAAAGATTCGACATAATAGAGCCAATAGCAAAAAAGGTCGATTGTGCCTAACCTAACTCTATTAGTCCAAGATTATTCGACATAGAGAGAAGATTTGACATGAATATTCGATGAAGCAGTCGCGGCGAGCGGACATTTATGGTCAAATGCTCTGCTCATAGGCTATAGAAGAATTCTAATGTTGGTTGACTAGTAATAATAATTAATAAATATAATTATTACTAGTGTCATACAACATTAGAATTCTACTATAGCTTGTAGGTGGAACATTTGACCGGAAATGTACGATTGCGGCATCGTACAGTTTAGCTGCTCCGTCGAATCTTCTTAGAACATTCGACAGACACCATAAGCCTTCAATGACAGATTTAACCTTAATTATTTCTGATTTTCGGATGAATGCATTTTTTACCGAAATTAAATAAATGAAAACGAATTTCGGGAGTAACTAAATAAATGTATTTTTCGGACAAAAACAAAATTTCCGAAACAAAATATTTCAGTGTGCACATTACTGATTACTAATTATTACTGATTATGTGCCTCCATGTCTGGTTTTATGTTTTGGTTTTCTCTGTACTGATTGCATTGTTGTTGACATACTAAATGACCTATCTTGCAGGGCGAGTTTTCATAACATATTCTTTGGATGCTGCACCCCTAGTTATACAGCTGGCAAATCTTCTCTGCCATAATGGATTCAAGGCAACAGTAAGAACCACTTGACACTCACTTTATTGTCAAATAACATCTATGATATATCTGTGAAATAAGCAATTAATTATGTTACACAATTAGTCAAAGCAAAACACAAGTGCCACAAATAGGGCAGATCATACTACTTATTATATAAAATAATAAAAAATGTTCATAATGCATTTACAGGAATCCAGTGCACCCAGGCTTAAAGTGATATTAAAGTGTTACTAAACCCAGGACCCTGCATTCACTATATCTGGTCTCCCACAGAACACTGCAATGCAATTTTATTAGTAAATATAAATTGCTAAATACCTTTTCTCATCAGCAGTCTATAGCAGTCTTGTGACTTCTAATGCCGCGTACACACGTGCAGACTTTTTCCCGGCGGACCTAGTCCAGCGGACAATCCGCCGGACTTTCCAGCTGGCTTCGCCGGACTTTCCGAGCGTGTGGACTTGCCCACACACGCCCGGACTTCTCCGGCGGACAGTCCGCTGAACATGAACTGACTTGCCCACACACGGAGCAGTCCGTTCATTTCGAACGTAACTTCAGGTACGTAGCTAGCGTAGGCAGTAAATGCCGGCGCGCTAGCTCCGTCACCTGGCATGGATTTAAAGGGAATCCCCACGCCGAAAAACGGCGTGGGGGTCCCCCCCAAATCCATGTCAGACCCTTATCCGAGCACGCAGCCCGGCAGGCCAGGAAAGGGGTGGGGATGAGCGAGCGCCCCCCCCCTCCTGAGCCGTACCAGGCCGCGTGCCCTCAACATGGGGGGTGCCCTGGGGAAAGGGGGGCCGTGCGGCCCCCCCACCCCAAAGCACCTTGTCCCCATGTTGATGAGGACAAGGGCCTCTTCCCGACAACCCTGGCCGTTGGTTGTCGGGGTCTGCGGGCGGGGGCTTATCGGAATCTGGGAGCCCCCTTTTATAAGGGGGCCCCCAGATCCCGGCCCCCCACCCTATGTGAATGAGTATGGGGTACGATGTACCCCTACCCATTCACCTAAAGTGTAAAATGTAAAGTAAAGAAACCACACTTTTGAAAAAATAATTTATTGCACTGCTCCGGGGGTCTTCTTCCGTCTTGGGGGTCTTCTCGCCGGACTCCTCCGCCATTTACGTAGCTCTTTTACCGAGCGGAGAAGTCCGGCTACCTTCTTCGTCGTTGCCGCCGTCGTCTGGGGGGTCTCGATCCGTCTTCGGGGGTCTCTTCTGTTCTTGCCGCTGTCGTCGCTTTCTGCGCCGCCTTCTTCTTCCGCCTTCTTCTTCGTCTTCTGATGTTGACACGTCGCTCCCTCTGGCCGGAATGCCAGAGCCGCGCTGTGCTGGGACTTATATAGGGACAAGGGGACAGGGTCACATGCTCATGTCACATGGTGACCCCGCCCCCTGTGATGTCACAGTCCCAGCATCCTCCGGGACTGTGACATCACAGGGGGCGGGGTCACCATGTGACATGAGCATGTGACCCTGTCCCTATATAAGTCCCAGCACAGTGCGAAAGAAGAAAGAAGAAAGAAGAAAGAAGAAAGAAGAAGAAGAAGAAGAATCCTGGAGCAGTGCAATAAATTATTTTTTCAAAAGTGTGGTTTCTTTACATTTTACACTTTAGGTGACTGGGTAGGGGTACATCATACTCATTCACATAGGGTGGGGGGCTGGGATCTGGGGGCCCCCTTATAAAAGGGGGCTCCCAGATTCCGATAAGCCCCCGCCCGCAGACCCCGACAACCAACGGCCAGGGTTGTCGGGAAGAGGCCCTTGTCCTCATCAACATGGGGACAAGGTGCTTTGGGGTGGGGGGGCCGCACGGCCCCCCTTTCCCCAGGGCACCCCCCATGTTGAGGGCACGCGGCCTGGTACGGCTCAGGAGGGGGGGGCGCTCGCTCGTCCCCACCCCTTTCCTGGCCTGCCGGGCTGCGTGCTCGGATAAGGGTCTGAGATGGATTTGGGGGGACCCCCACGCCGTTTTTCGGCGTGTGCAGTCCCTTTAAATCCATGCCAGGTGACGGAGCTAGCGCGCCGGCATTTACTGCCTATGCTAGCTACGTAACCTGAAGTCACGTGCTAAATGAACGGACTTGCCGATGAGCGGCAAGTCCATTCATTTAAAAAGTCCGGCGGACTAGCCTACTAACGGCGGGATTGTCCGCTGGACTGCCCAGTCCAGCGGATAATTTTAAAATCAAACTTAAAACTTTGGTCCGCCGGACTTTGGTGCCAAAAAGTCCGCCGACGCCCACACACGAGAGGATTGTCCGCTGGACTTGAGTCCAGAGGATAATCCTGCGGGATTGTCCCTTCGTGTGTACGTGGCATAACAGTGTCTGGCCAAGCACTCGTTAAAGCTTGTAGGAGGAGTTTTCATTCTCCTTTGACTGTCCTATGAGGCTGCAGGACTCTCTGTCTGGACAGTGCTAATTGGCCCTGAGCTGATCACATGCATGCCCACCCTCCCCCACAAAAAAAAACTCTTTAGCAATACACACCAAACTGAGCATGTGCCGAGTGCCTCCAAGGCTCTATACTATCAGGAGATGGATTGGGGACAGTGGAAGTATCTGAGAAGACAGGATCAAACCGCCTTTTTACACAATGCAGAGGATTCACCCCCTAGGTTCCACAGTGAGTATAACAAGCATACTTTACTGCATATACCAACTGATTTTACTGTTGTGGATTTAGTAACACTTTAAAGGCTATTTTTAAAAAATAACAAACTTGTTATACTTACCTACTCTGCAGTGGTTTTGCACAGAGCAGCCTCAATTCTTCCCTTTTTGGGTCCCCCGCTGGCGCTCCTGGCCCCTTTCTTCTGCCGAGTGCCCCCAGAACAAGCAGCTTGCATTTGGGACACCAAAGCAGGCTTGCTCCCAAGCCGTTGCGCTGCATCTCCATTCACATACAGAGCCGCGGTTCGGCCCCACTCTCTTCTCATTGTCTGTGATTGACCGCAGTGGGAGTCAACTGCTGCTGTCTCAGCCAATGAGGAGGGAGAGTCTGAGGCTCTTGTGCACATCGTTGGATTGCAATGGGAATCAAGCAAGTATTAGGGAGGCTGCTGTACAGGGAAGTTTTTTTTTTACCTTCATGCCACTTTAAACCAGCATTAGAGCATATCTATGGTCAATATCTAAAATCATATAATCATTTCTACATTGAATTTCAATTATTCGTAGTCTACACTTAATTTTGAAGTTTCTAAACATACTTTGTGAAGATCCCCTCACATTTACTTACGTCGAAGTAGAACTAAACATTTTTTTATCATTTTGGATAGAATGCAAGAGGGTTATACCCCTGTCAGATTTTTTTTCGCCATCTGTGTCCCATTGCAGAAATGTCACTTCACTTCACTTCCTGTCCCATAGCCAAACAGGAAGTGAGGGAAATCCCTGCAAATGAAAAGAATTCCTTGGGGTGACAATAACTAGTGTGCCCATTGGAAGATTTCCCCTCTTTTCTGGGGACAACCCAAAATTTGAGGATTTTCTTTTACTTTCACTTTCAATGATAATAGTACACATGACAAATAGAGAGGGTTAATCTCCCTAACCGAGGCACAGACAGCACTAAAAGCCTGACAGGTGTTCTAATCCCTCTTCACTTTATCCAAAACTTAAAAAAAGGTTTGCCTTTAGTTATACTTTAAATTCTGTGACATGTATTCACTATGCCCTGTGAGTAGGCATTGCTGTGTCACGCATTTCACAGAGCCTGCTTTCTGAACTACAGAGATGTTAAGAGGAGGAGTTTCAAGAGGCAGAGGTAGTACAGGAATCACTGCTTGCAGGCAGCAAGGTACTATGGGATATGTACTCCTTAGAAACTATTAGTAAACAGCAGAGCAGAAGCTGCAAAGCATGCAGGGAATCCAGGAAGTTGTGGGAAGAGATGGCCAGTAAACAGGCAGCACTCACAACATGAAAGGACATTTTTCAAGTAAGCTTATATTGAATTGACACAAAATAACTATTGTTTTTAATACTGATGTTATAAAATGAACGTCTATGCTGTAAACGTTCAGGCAGAATAGGCATGGCTGAACAGATCACAAGGTGACATTCTCCTGTAGCCAGCCCAAGAGAGGAGTAGCCCTGTACAAGAATCAGCTTTCAGACTGGAAAAAGAGCTCTACTGAGACAACTCACCTGTCCAGCACACACACAGCCACTTACATAAGGGCACATTTAACAGATGAGTTGGTGCTGGTGTTTTGACAGAGGGACCCCCATTTTTTTGGAAGAATCCCTGTTAAAGCACTTTCCATTGCCATGCAGCTTGGCATCAGCATAGTAGAGGAACACCGTTGTAGCCTGTAATATAGCAACTTCAGGCAACCCTACCCTTTATAGTCACCAACCTGCCCCATGCAGTAGAAATGGAGGTATGAATGCTCAGGTCCCAAACAGCTTAGTTGCAACACATCAGATACTAAGGAGGTGTTGCCAACTTGTTTACCCTTACCTATAGTAAACTATTGCTTGTAAAATGGGGATTCTTAGTTACATTACATTGCAATACATATTCAAGCTGACCAGCTGCGTCAAAGTGATCCCTCTCTGGCAAGTCCCTAATCAGTCTTGCAGATTTGTCCAACTCTTATTTGCTAAAATAGCTACTCTTGAGACTGTGGACATATAGTGGCAATATGGTGTACACACAGCTGGAGGTGAAAACAGCTCTGGACCAAAATCAAGCCGTGCACATCCACAAAGGGAAATAATAGAAAATTTAAGAGGGTGGAGTGGACAGCACCAGTAGGTAAACATGGTTGCCAGGAAATTCGTCTGCAGCCCTATAGCTTACATTAAAGTGAATGAGCAGTCCTATGTTGTTGTGTGACAAACGCACCAAAAACCACAGCACAAAAATGAAACAGGTGTGAATGAAGCCTAAAGCCGCGTACACACGATCAGATTTTCCGACGGGAATTGTGTGATGACAGGCTGTTGGCGGAAAATTCAACCGTTTGTATGCTCCATCGGACAATTGTTGGATTCTCCGCGGACAAATGTTGGATGGCAGGCTTTAATAATTTTAGCAGACAAATGTCTGTTGTTGGATTTCCTGAGCGTGTGTACAAAAGTCAGTCAAACTAAAGTCCAAAGTACAAACGCATGCTCGAAAGCAAGGACGAGCCAGTCGGTCTTGTAAACTAGCGTTCGTAATGGAGAATTGACATTCGTGACTCGGGAAATTATGAAATCTCCAAATGCAGCGCACATTCTCTTCTTCTTTAATGGGATAATAATGAAGCTGCTTTGCTGGTGATACTATTTGAGTTCTGCCAAACGTCTTTTAAAAAGCTTTTTTTTTTTTTTTTTTTTCTTGGACAAGTTGCATAACACTATTATCCCGTAGTTTTTAAGGTCAAAGATATCACTATATGTTGGTGTTCCTTGTCAATTTTACATTGTATTATTTTAAATGTAACTGTCTACTCCCAAACTGTCATTTGAAGTAAAATACATAGCCAAGTATTATTCTCCACAATTTTTTTATTGTGCATTAAAAAAAATAAAAATTAAATTAGACATGCTATAGAACTTAACCAAAAATTGCATTCTATGCATCCAAAAATATAGAAAATATACCAAATCAAATCATTATTCAACCAAAAAATAAAATAAAAGCCCATGCATGTGTCCTGCTTCTTAATATAGGGGGTCATCAAAGCCAAGAGTTGGTGAAAGCAGGGGCCCATCATCCAGAGATAATTCCGAAAATCATCTGGATTATTCTCCTAGATCTCCTGCAGCAAAGGCATATGACATAATTGGTCATGATTAATAAAGCAACCAATTTTTGGTCCAAGAAATCCTCCTCTTCCTGTTCCTGGACTGGACTTGGTCAAAGCAATAACTCCAAGGCCAATAATAAATAACACGTTATCTCCTCTGATTCTGAAACATGTCTGGTTGACGAACGGCCGTTCAGATACAAACTGAAAAGCATGCAATGAAAAGCGGAAACTGAAAAGCGCTAAATGAAAAGCGTGAAATGAAAAGCGCGAAGTGAAAAGTGCTAAATGAAAAGCGCAAAATGAAAATGTGCGAATCAACACTCACCAAACTTCTAATAAACACGAAATTAGCAGAAGGAGAACAAAGGGTGGCGCTAAAGAGCTGAAAAACAACGTAGTACGTCACTACATTCGTGTTTGTTGCCATTTGTATGCAAGACAAAATCCAGAGTGCGCCTTCAGACAAAAGTCCAAGGTTTTGTCTGCGGAAAATCCGATCGTGTGTACGAGACTTAAAAGCTGTTTGACAACTCATTGGAACAGTGAATGGCTGCTTACTTGCTTTTAGTCTCACATATGGGAGGGTCTATTGCAGACTTTTCCTTTTTGTATGGAGTATAAGAAAAACACCAACATTGGCCCAGCCATCTAATGTGCACACTGATTAAATTTGATGGACCTAATTTGGTATTGAAGTCTAATTTGGTCATAAATATTGGAGGGTCAAATATGAAAGACACACAGACAGCCTTTGGCAGCCAGGGCAACAGAAGAGGGAGATTGTTCACCTGTACATTATATCACAAACATACAAGAAACTCTGAGCTGTTTTATAACTGCAGCATTGTCTGAGTGCTGAAATGCAACAACCCAAGTGAGTTGAGTCAGGCTTTTAATGCAAAATATAATGCACATAATATTTTTGCACATTTTACTGGGCAATCTCAAACAAACAAAAGATTCCCCAGCACACTTACCAGCCAGCCTACAAAACAACCGAATTGACCCTTCCTACAATTATTGCAATGATACTAATGACTATAGAACCGTTTGTAAGATAACTTCATACATTTGTTCATTGCCAACCTAATGTTGATTAGCACTGAAGTATAAACCTTCTTATATCCAATGCAGTTTTAGTCCGGGCAGGTCACAAATGGTCTGGCTGGACACGATTACCTGTTTGTGGTCACATTACATGCCTTCAGTGTTTATATTGTGACATCACTGTAATCCACCACAAAATATTGCTTATGTCTAATACAGTTACTGGCACAATCATGTAAACTAAATATTACAATAAAATCACAAACTATCACTACAAACTTCTTACACTCTCTTTTTTTATGTTTTTTTTTAGATTGACATTTTTGAAGGATCACTCCGGGGGATGGACATCATTAGGTGGATGGAACGTTATCTTAGTGATGTAAGTAATATAAAAAAAAAAATATTATCTGGCAGCTACATGTGCCATAATTCCTCAATTCCAAAAATATGTGCAACTGGTGTATATAGCTTGACTTAGAGCCTAAAACATCTGTTTTATGTTTCTGTCCTGGATAGATAGGTGTCATGATAATCATTGCGATAAGCCCACAGTACAAGAAAGACGTAGACGAGGATTTTGGTCAGGGGAGAGATGACCATGGTCTACACACACGGTACATTCACAGAATGGTGAGTACAACCTACATGTTCTTCTGTTACTTATAATGTAACAATTTTTGCAAAAAATAAAAAATAAGAAAGAAAAAAGAAAACAATTCACCTCTAACCAATTAGATACATTTTAAGAATTTTGGTGAATCTCAATGCACAATCATACCTGCTGCTATTTATAATACAATTAACACATGGATTCAGCTCATATCCTGCAGTCACTTCCTACTTCCTCAGTGCGGAGTAGGAGGGGCACCCTGCCATAGACACATGATCAGTCCAAGTGCTGCAATAAGAAGCTTGTAACAGACTGATCCATGACCAGAAAACTACATTTCTGGGGGAGATGTATACCAACAGTGTACAAAATGCCCCCCATACAAAGAAGCCGCATTTGTTTTTTTTGTCAGCTGACATCTAACAGCTAACATCGTAGCAGACTTCTGAACTAGAAATATAATTTATGTCATCATTAATTTACTTGCTTTTTTAACAATTAAATATAAAGTATATAAATGTTTTAAACATAAAACTATTTAATTCATATGCATATCTGTTCCCTTTAAAAGAATGCATTTTGAAGATTTTAGCACAGTAGAACCTTTCTAGAACAGAAGGTATTTTCATTTCTTATTAGATCATACTGTATAGCCCAAAAACAAGCGGATTATTCTTAATTTTCGGATAGTTGGCAGTTATTCTAATGTTATCTTATGCCCCTTGACACACTGTACATTAAGTAACCCAGCGATACTAGACAACAGTTAGCCAAGGGACATAAATTAATGATTTGCATGGCCATTATCCTGAAAAATGTAATAATCTCATTGTTTTTGGGATATGTGAGACACGAGAATACCTTCTGTTTTAATAAGGCTCTAATGTGCTGGGAACTGGTTCAGTGGAGAGCTTTTTAGTTCTTGTTGGTACCCCACACTCAGGGTCTCTGATATGGCAGTACTGCCAGTCCTTCTGTACCAGGCTTGGGCCCCATCAGTTCAAATGGGAGGCCCGGGCACCTGAGGAGGACCAGCCGTACAGCCTTATTTCTCCTCTTGCAGTTCCGCCATCATGGCTTCTGGGTTCTCCCCCCTTTCTCCCTCCGGCTGCGTTGCAGGGGGGTTGATATATGTACCCCCACCTACCTGCTGTCCAGGCTTCCACGCCCCCCACAGCACTGCAGGCTTACCACCTCTCCTTTTCCACTGGCAGCTGCTGCAGGCACACAGGGGGATCGGTTTCAGGAAGAAGAGCTGGGGCCAGTAAATATGTCCTATTTACCAACTCTTTCCATTCTAAACACAGTGAGCAATTGGTATTAATCTCTTCTGTGTCCATTCATCATTGAAGCAGAGTACATTGTGTTTACTATGCTTCAGTTTGTGAAGGAACAGGAAGCCACTCAGCACAGAGCACTTCCCATTCATTCACTGTCCAGTGCAGCGGAGGTATTAAAAAAAAATCCACACTAGCACACCGCAACCGTGTGCACAGCACAAAGCAGCACTTGCAGAGAAGCACTTTTGATTAACAGCTCCAAGCGTACCCTCACTTGCAGGGGACAACTGTAGTGTTAA
The DNA here is from genome assembly GCA_028564925.1 of Lithobates sylvaticus. NCBI lineage: Eukaryota > Metazoa > Chordata > Amphibia > Anura > Ranidae > Lithobates > Lithobates sylvaticus. Next base: position 262,244,728 of record CM053028.1, read on the forward strand.
GTGGTAAGGCTGCAAGACATTTATAAAATTGAATTCCAAGTCCACGCAGCAAGTATTCACTGGTGATATTTAGTATAGGTTCACATTAGTGCTGCTGCATAAACATGCGTTTTGCAATGCCTTTGTAAATGTAAATCTTGGATAAATGCACATGAGTAACTTGGATAAGTAACATACACTTGTATGCATATTCATGCACTCCATGCGACTTTGAAATAAAAAAAATTAAATTTGTCAAAAATCGTATATATATGTATAATATGTACCATCTCCATTGTTGGACTGTTATCTAAATAAGTTAAATATTAAATAATCAACAAAGAAAATCTGGTGTGCATTTTACCTTAGGACAACTGCTTACATGCAAAGCAAGACCATAGTTCCCCTGCTCAGGGTGCCTTGGGCTATGTAGGCAGTGCCAAGCTTTCAGCCTCTAAAAGGAACCTAATGCATTGGGAGCTAGGATTAATTAACTTTGCACATGCACATATCATCTCATGCCAGCTTGTCAAGGTCCCAAAACCAGAAGAACGGGTGAAGGTGTCAGCAGCAACAGTGGAGATTGTGGGCATTGCATCACTTTAGGAGGGTACTTTGGTGGGTAACTGTGCCATAATGTGTAAGTATACTGTGTATGCTTCAACATTATGGCAAGTGTCCATTCACCATGATATAGACTTTAGTTTCACTTTAATTATTTTACTGCCACCACTTTGACAGCACAACAGTATTGGGATGTAAACAACCTTGCAACTAATACTTCAGCATTTACAGAGCCAGCTTTGGGCTTTCATATAGAAGAGTTGTACCTTTAAAGCCGCCCAGTCAATTCTGTAGCCCAGAACTGTGTGGTCCTCCCGACCAACCCCTTTTCAATGTATGTCCTGGGCTCATCTGTTCCCTCTGTGAACCCAGGACATTCAACACTGATTTCAGGATGAAGAGTGAAGGAAAACCAAGAAACCTCTGTTTCTCTATGTGATCAATGAACCCAGAAGCCCTCAGCTCTGAGCACTTCTGGGTTCAGAGCTGTCAAATCCTAGCTGAGGCGACCACGAAAACAACTGATCGAGTATAGCCTCAATAGGGTTTTTAAGCGTCATCTATGAAAAATGTATGGGCGTCATATTTTATAATGTGCAAAAAATTGAAGGATTTTATTGTATTTGTGTGCACTAAAATACATTTGAATCTATTTTTCACCCAAAAAAACATTTGATAAACAGTTGTTCAAATATCAAGCAACAAAAAAAGTTGTAACGATGATGTTTTTATTCTATGGGTCCTTTGCTTTCATAAAATATATTATGTTTTGTGGTTATAAGTGCGTTTCATGTAAAAATAAATAAATAAAAAGTTGCGTTTTAACATGTATGTGAAAAATGGAAAAACAGCTCTGGCCACAAAAGAGTTGATGTCTGTCTGGATAAATGTAGTTGATTACAGTATATGTTGTGTGTGCCATGGAGCTTTGACAGCTGGGTATGAGCAAGCTTAATTTGTGGTTGTAATTTAATTTTGTTGCATGTGTTTGGTAATAAATTGATATAAAATGTACATCAAATCAGAATTTTACTTATTTCATTCCAGATGCAGATGGAATTCATTAAACAAGGAAGCATGAACTTTAGGTTCATCCCTGTTCTTTTTCCAAATGCAACAAAGGTAAGTTGTACATGGCAGGCAACAAATGGGACAGAGCAATATATTTGTTCATTCCAAAGTGTTCTGAAAATGTTAATGTTTTGCACAATTAAAGAATTGTGTGCATAACTAGTTTTTAGGGTCTGTGTCAACAATACCTTACAAGTCAGGATCTTCTGTTATGAACCCAATTTTGTCCATTCATACTAAAGGTACCTAGATATATAACTGTACATTTGTTCCATAAAACAATGGTTATATAAACATACATGATATTGCCCTCAAGCATGATTTATGCTGTAGATAGCTGTCCCTAGGAAAACCCATCACAGTAAACTGTTTATCAGAGATCCTGTTAGCTGAAGGGTTTCTGGACAAGTTTGGTGTGGTCCATACACATGTCTACATGTACCATAAAGGCTTAATTGATTAAAGGATCTAACATTTAAAGGATAAAGTTCGTTTTTTTTTTTTTTTTTTTTTCGAAATCCCAGCTCCCTTTAGTACTTTTTTTGCAAAAATATCAACGCTTTCCATTAATTCTACATACACTTACTTTACTTGTCCTCATCCATGTTTCCAGATGTATCCATTTGTAATGTCTTACTTCCTGATCAGAATTTAAGTTATGACACAGGAAGGAGTTGACCAGCTGACCTTATTGGCACACACCCTGCATCATCCCATTTCCAGCTGCACATTTTTTAAATGAAATGCAATCAATCAGTGATCACCCTTCTCACTATATACACAATATGCAATCAGATTGCATAGTGTATGGCCATCTTTATAAAAGTACATAGAAGGGAGTGGACAGAAACACTCATCTGTCAAGCTCCGTTCACAACTCTAGTATTCCCACTTGCGTCTTTTTTTTTTCAGCGAGGTAAGGGTTTTGGAGCATTTTCACTCATCACACATAGGGTAGCCCATCCACCTGAATGGGCTGCCCTACACACAGCAATCGCCCCAAAGAAGCTTCAGAACTTTTTTTTAGAGTGGAGCTTGGTGCGTTTTTTACTGTTATTTTTGGTGTATTGCATTTCTGAAATGCATGGAAAAGCACAGATGTGAATGAAGCCTCATTGTTCTTGTGTTACCATACCAATTTCACTTTCAGGCCCCACTCACATCTAGCATAGTGGGAGTGCACATTTTGTGGCTCGTTTTTCCTGTGACATGCATAGGGCAGCCTGTTGATTTCAATGGGCTGCACTACATGTGGTTAATGGGACATTTGGGTGTTTTGTGGGTTGCGTGTTTTTTTAGCATTTGCCCCTCATTTTTTCACATGACAAAATGTGTGTTTGCTTCTGTGTTTGGTGTCCTGTTAACAATTAATGGCACTGAAAGCGCAACTAGTAATTTTAGGTGTATAAAGGTGGCCATCCCAATCTGATTGTACAGTCTCCTTTAGATTTACCAAATTTACATAATAGGAGGAAACACCTATCTAGTCAATCACTTTGTATCTAATCAAGCGGGCACTTACACTACATAGTTGTTGGTAGAGCTAAAGGAGATTGTACAATTACAGTGAGGGGAAAAAAGTATTAGACCCCCTGCTGATTTTGTACGTTTGCCCACTGACAAAGAAATGATCAGTCTATAATTTTAATGGTCGGTTTATTATAACAGTGCGAGACAGAATAACAACAAAAATATCCAGAAAAACACATACATTGATTTGCATTTTAATGAGTGAAATAAGGATTTGATCCCCTATTAATCAGCAAGATTTCTGGGTCCTAGGTGTCTTCTATACAGTTAACGAGCTGAGATTAGGAGCACTCTCTTAAAGGGAGTGCTCCTAATCTCAGCTTGTTACCTGTATAAAAGACACTGTTGACAGAAGCAATCAGATTCCAATCTCTCCACTATGGCAAAGAGCTGCCCAAGGATGTCAGGGACAAGATTGTAGACCTACACAAGGCTGGAATGGGCTACAAGATCATCACCAAGCAGCTTGGTGAGAGGGTGATCATTCGCAAATGGAAGAAACATTTGCTAAAGTCATTAGCAGAAATCATTGTTTTCTGCCAGCCCGGGAAGGCTCCCCGCAACCACCCTGTTGACAAAACACAATATCGCTGCATGAGGCATTCCCCCATCAACACTGACTGTTGATGGGGGAATCAAGCAATTTTCTTTCCTTCCACCTGTTCTTTCCTGTTCTTTCCTTCCACCTTTTCTTCCCTTCCACCTGAATCATCTATGGCAGTGGTTCCCAACTCCTGTCCTCAGGACCCACTAACAGGCCAGGTTTGCAAGATAACTGAAATACATCACAGGTGATATAATTTACTGCTCAGCTATTGCAGTATTCAAGTCTGCATCTCCCCAAGGTAATAAATAAAATCTGGCCTGTTAGTGGGTCCTGAGGACAGGAGTTGAGAACCACTGATCTATGGGCTGCCTTAGCTATATTATAAGTGAGCTAATTCTTAATGAATTATATCATTCCACTTCAGAAGTTAGTCATCTACTGTACTGATTCTCAACTATGCTAAGAATACAACTTTCCATGTGTCTCTGGGCTAATGCTGCTGCTCTGTGTGTGGGCTAACTTCATTTTTTCTGTCTGATTGAAGTGGGAAGTTAGGAAATTTGTATGCTTCCCATTAGTGAGGATGTAAAAGATCATCAGCCAACCCTTTTTTTTTTTTTTTTTAGCCTTCTTAGCCTTCCAGTTACTCATTATAGGGCCATGTGTAGCCATAGTTGGGCAGTGCCTTCTCAATTAGCTTTGTCCCATGCAGTCTGATTCTTAAGAACTGTATAATGTCTGCATTCTTGTGCTTGCTTTTTTTAGGATCATGTACCTAACTGGCTTAGAAACACCCACATTTTCCGTTGGCCAGAAGATACAGGGAGGCTATTTCTTCGCTTGCTTCGGGAGGAAGAATATATTAGTGCCCCTGTTGGAGAATTGCCAGTGCTGCAAGTGAGAAACTATGCTTCGGGAGGAAGAATATATTAGTGCCCCTGTTGGAGAATTGCCAGTGCTGCAAGTGAGAAACTATTTGCTATGAAGCAGATCCAGGACTTTGTTTTATATGACAATCATTCTATGAAGTTCTAATGGAAACCACAGGATTTGGGAGTCCCTATATATACAATGGTACACTGGCAGTTAGTGTTCAAGAAAATTACACTAACACTGCAAATACATGGGACTTAAATATAAAAAAACAGTTATGTCTAATATTTACATTCCTTTAAAGGGATCTTAAAGACACAGCCTATTCCTGAATGTTCTATTGCTGAATGTTTCTAATTTTCATCCTAGAATTTACTTTACCTGGTTGACCTTTTAAAAATGAAGAACAGGGTGTTTCCAGCAGCATTCTCTTACTTAAAGAGGAAGAAAAGTCTTTCTCTTTAATTGTACTTACAGGTAAGCCTATAGTAAGAGTGTGAACCAACTACCCTACTGCAGCCAAACCTTTTGTTTTAGGTTTTATTCGAGTGGGGAGGTTTCAGAAACCCACTCAGCTTTTGCTGTTGTTTGTGTTTCCATTGGGGGAGATATTCCATTATTTGCTGTTGATTTCTACAGAACAGGAAGTAGGGAAAAATCTCCCCATCTGTGACACAAATGGCAATACAAACTTTTATTAGTGAGTAAGGCCCCTTTCACACATGCAGACCGTATGTCCGTTTTTCATCCATCTGTTTTTCGAAAAAAACAGACATACATGCACCCCTATGGGATAGCGGGTGTCAGCGGATGAACATCCGCTGACACTTGCCATCGTCCTCCTCCGCTATTGTCCGATTCTGCAGATGGAGGAAAACCCTATTTTTCCATCCGTCTGCAGAGCGGATCGGATGAACACGGACAGACGGTCCGTGTTCATCCGATCCCCCATAGGGGAGAGTGGAGATCTGACAGGGCAGTCCCTGCACAGTGTGCAGGGACTGCCCTGTCATCCGCTGGCTCAGCGGGGATCAGCTGATCGATCCCCGCTGAGCAGCAGATTTTCACGGGGCGGATCAATACGGATCCGCCCCGTGTGAAAGGGGCCTAAGGAAGGGCCAGAACCTCTATCAGATTTTATTTTTGCCTAGTTCCTTTGCAGAGAGATTTCTTACCACTTACTTTTTAGGTGTTAGAATAGGAAATGAGGAGAAATGCTCTAAATGGGGACAGGTAGTAAAAAAATGTCTAACTCTTCTCTAAATCTCAAATATTTGTTAGACTTGGGCTTTAATACCATAAATTTGCTATAAAGAAACCTGCAGGATAGACATAGGAAGATTTGATTTACTAAATTTATAAACCTGCTCACCAGGTTATAATCTTTGGTGATATCACATACATTACCTCACCATATAACTGCATCTCCTGTGGTTTTGATGAATAATTTTAAGTACTTTAAGATGCTCAAAATATCATTCATATATGATATACATCTGTCAGCATAGTCTTGACTTTAGTAAACTGGTTTGCATATAAGAAAATGTAGGAAGATTCAAAAAATTACCAAAAAAAGTGACAGTAAATGTGTTTGAATCCGTAAGGAGGTAAGGCTACATGGTGGAAGAATAGAACGCTGGATAGCCACACTCAAATTACAGGTCAATACAGACTATCTGCACAGCTGTTGACGTGTTTCTCACCAGATATGGTGCTTAGTTATGGTAAGGTTACATGTTTATATTGTATGTATCAGTTGCCCTCCACTTTAAAATGCTTTCCTAGTGTTTTTTTTTTTTTTACTTACCTGTCTCAAGGAACAAATAACTTCCCTTCTTGGCCCCTGTGCCATAACAGAGGCCTTAAGGTCTTCAACCTTTGAAGCTGGGAGACAGGATTCAAGAGGGCACCTTCGTCACTTTTCCTAGATTAAGCGCACCCCCTTGAAACATGTCATCAGTAGTGACAAATCTCCTCAGCATGCATAGAGACACAGCTGTGCAGGGTAACAATGGCTGGAGAGAATTTTTTGAAGGGCATACATTATACAATTTTCTTAGATTTACTTTTAACTATGTAGTACAAGCGCCTGCCTGATTGCATACAAAGTGAAAGTGTTTAGATTTGACCTCATATTATATGGTTTTGGTAAATCTAAAATAAGACCTAAAGAAAATTGTACTAGAAAATTGTATAATGTGTGGCCAGCCTTAGCTTTATTAGTTAATATTGTTTAACATTGTCTTTAGACTTGTGCATTAAAATGTTTGAGTATGATAGAACTATAAGGCCCCATTCACACTTGGCGATTTGGTATGGCGGGTAGAATCCCATGACAGTGAGCAGGTGTTCCTCGCCCCTTGCTGTGTGGGACTCCGCTGACGGCTTGTAGTTCCCTATTGAACTGCGAGGGCACCGATAAACGATCTTGCAGTCCATTGACATTTCCTCCATATATAGTGTATACAGGAGTATGACATTGCACCCACTATCTACTGATCGCGGATGCAATGTTCTGCAGGGTAAAAAGAAAAAAATTATAAATGCAGATTTTTCCTGCAAAGGTGAAGGTGAACTTCAAATATACAGATGGGAATGAAAATAGTCTATATGCATGATATATATCTATATATAGATATATATATAGATAGATATATAGTATACAGGGCTCGAAATTTCAAGTCCTGAGCTACTAGCCAGGCCTCAAGGATTTCTCGCCACCAGTTGCCCCACCCTACTCCGCCCCTTCTCTGCCCCTAAACACGCCCTCATAAATTATCTCATGAAATTACACTTAAATGTTTTATGCAGGATTAAGTTATAAAAATAAATATTAACAACAACTTTATCCATGCCCAACAATGCAGCCTCACCTGTGTCCATCAATGCAGCCTGCCCGTGTCCATCAATGCAGCCTGCCCGTGTCCATCAATGCAGCCTGCCCGTGTCCATCAATGCAGCCTGCCCGTGTCCATCAATGCAGCCTGCCCGTGTCCATCAATGCAGCCTGCCCGTGCCTAACAATGCAGCCTGTGCCCACCAATGCAGCCGGTGCCCACCAATGCAGCCGGTGCCCACCAATGCAGCCTGTACCCACCAATGCAGCCTGTACCCACCAATGCAGCCTGCCCGTGTCCACCAATGCAGCCTGCCCGTGTCCACCAATGCAGCCTGCCCGTGTCCACCAATGCAGCCTGCCCATGCCCACCAATGCAGCCTGCCCATGCCCACCAATTCAGCCTGCCCATGCCCACCAATGCAGCCTGCCCTTGTCTAACAATGCATCCTGTGCACACCAATGCATCCTGTGTCTAACAATGCATCCTGTGTCCACCAATGTATCCTGTGTCCACCAATTGAGCCTGTGTCCACCAATGGAGCCTGTGCCCACCAATGAGGCCTGTGCCCACCATGCAGCCTGCCTGTGCAGGGGAAGAGAGGAGAGGAACAGAATTGCCGCCCAGATAATCAGAGCGCGGGGAACACAGCGATAACGGCTTTTAATTTCAATTGCTGTGTTCCCGCTCGCTGTCACAGCCCCTCCTCCTGGCCAGGGAACTTTGATAGACAGATCACCTGTCCCGGGATTGCTTTCTGTAATAAAAAGGCAGACTTGATTCACCCACATGCTTGTACACAATTTTTGTGCAATATCTAGAAATTTTGCAAAGGTACCTTACGGTTGCCATGGCACCATGGTTGAAAAAGGATGAAAGGCTGGCTTAGATTGTCAAATAAAGTATGCACTGTAATATATATATATATATATATATATATACACACAGGGCCATTTTTAATATTGAATGGGCCCTGGGCACACATTTTCTTGGGCCTCACCCCCCCCTCCCCTCAATTCTGAGACACAGAAAAACATAGCAGGTAGACTCAAAACCAGTTTACTGCAGCAGATCATGCAGCGATTGCAATTGGTTGCCAGAGGTTACAGTCTTTCCTTACCGCTCACTGACTGGTTACAACACACAATTTCTGATTGCCAATTGGTTGCTAAAGGTTACTGCACATTATTACAGCTCACTGATTGGTTGCTAGAGGTTACAGCACATCATTACCACTCACTGATTGGTTGCTAGAGAGTACAGCAGATCACTACTGTTCACTGATTGGTTGCTACAGGTTACTGCACGGTATTGCCACTCACTGAGCCGTGGAGCAATCCCAAATAATTGAGCAAGTAAAGCAGCACATTAATACACATACTACAAAAGAGGGTCAGAGATCGCAGACATACTGCAGGAGAGCGTCAGAGACTGCAAACATACTACAGGAGACAATCTGAGACTGTGGACATAATACAGGAGACAATCTGAGACTGCGGACATGATACACAGATACGCACAAAGAATCTCTGTCAAAAAAAATTTCAATTGAGCAAGCTCACAGAGTCCTAGGAGGTCAGCCGAGGCCTCTTCTCATCAAATTTTTTTGTTACAAGGATAAAGTTACGATTCTCCAAGAAGAAAGGGAGATGAAAAATATATTGTTTAACGGTGTAAGGATTTCCACCCAGGAGCTTCAGAAACAAAGCTCTAGGTTTACAGAAGTCAAACGCAGACTACAACAGTTTAATATAAAATATGCAATGTTATACCTGGCACGGCTGTGGAAGGATTGGATGGAGTGCAAGGGGGAAGAAGGGAAAAAAGGGGAATGAATAGAGTGTAGGTATGATGAGTGAGGGTATGACGGGGGGGGGGAGTGGTGAGTAGAGTTTTTGCATCATTCGAATTTACGCAGGAAGGGGAAGAAACACATAGTTACAAGCGTGAGAGAAGACACACGAACACAAGGTTTTGCGATAAATATTTTAGTTCAGTAAAGAGGGGAAAGGTAAATGCTGGCTAGGTACGAGGAGTGGTTGGAGAGACAGGAGGATATAGGAAGCAGATCTTGACTAAAGCACAGAATAGGAGGCTATTCCAAAAACAGATTTTTTTTGGGGAGGGGGAGCGAGTAGGGAGAATACTGGCTTTGATAGCCGGGGCAAATTCACCATCTTCCACTATACCGGCCATTAGGATTGAGGGAGGGAGGATTACTAGAGCAGTCCCAGAAATAGTGAATGCATTTAAAAATTATTATAAAAGCTTGTACAGTACATCACATATAAATGTAGAAGGGGAGATGTGGGATTTTTTCAAGGGGTTGAGGATCCCGTCACTTTCAGAGGAGGACAGAGAGGGATTGGAGGCTCCGCTAACATATGGCAAATCAGAAGGCTCCAGGCCCGGATGGCTTGCCAATAGAAATATATAAGAGGTATGGCGCATTTTGCTCCCAAATCTTGGAGGTGCTTAACTGGGCTGTGGGAGAAGGGAAGCTACCATCATCTATGACAGAAGCAACAATTATAGTACTGCCAAAGGAAGGGAAAAATCAACTGGAGTAGCATCATATAGACCAATATCCCTTCTCTGTTCAGATGTAAAAATTTTAGCAAAGGCACTAGCGGCAAGATTAAATAGCATAATATCAAAATGTATACATCCGGATCAAACAGGTTTTATACCCAATAGAGCAGCAAGTGTGAATATAAGGCGGGCCTACGTAAATATCCTGTCATTGGATGCCGTCAAGGCTTTTGATAGCCTTGAAGGGCATTACCTTTGGCAAGTCTTGGCGGAATTTCAATTTGGGCCTAACTTTGTTAAATGGATCAAAATATTATACGAGGGACCTAGTGCCAATGTGCGAATAAATGGGGAAAGCTCAGAGTGGTTTCGGTTGGCGAGGGGGACGAGACAGGGGTGTCCATTATCGCCCCTGCTTTTCGCCCTGGCAATAGAGCCACTGGCTATTGCCCTGAGAGCCTCATCGGAAGTACACAGATTAAGGAGGGTGTTGAGAGAAGAGAAGGTCGCCATGTACAGTGGTGTGAAAAAGTGTTTGCCCCCTTCCTCATTTCCTGTTCCTTTGCATGTTTGTCACACTTAAGTGTTTCGGAACATCAAACCAATTTAAACAATAGTCAAGGACAAACACAAGTAAACACAAAATGCAATTTGTAAATGAAGGTGTTTATTATTAAAGGTGAAAAAAAATCCAAACCATCATGGCCCTGTGTGAAAAAGTGATTGCCCCCTAAACCTAATAACTGGTTGGGCCACCCTTAGCAGCAACAACTGCAACCAAGCGTTTGCGATAACGTGCAATGAGGCTTTTACAGCGTCCTGGAGGAATTTTGGCCCACTCATCTTTGCAGAATTGTCCTAATTCAGTTACATTAGAGGGTTTTCGAGTATGAACGGCCTTTTTAAGGTCATACCACAACATCTCAATAGGATTCAGGTCAGGACTTTGGCTAGGCCACTCCAATGTCTTCATTTTGTTTTTCTTCAGCCATTCGGTGGTGGACTTGCTGGTGTGTTTAGGATCATTGTCCTGCTGCAGAACCCAAGTTCGTTTCAGCTTGAGTACACGAACAGATGGTCGGACATTCTCCTTCAGGATCTCTTGGTAGACAGCAGAATTCATAGTTCCTTTTATCACGGCAAGTCTTCCAGGTCCTGAAGCAGCAAAACAGCCCCAGACCATCACACTACCACCACCATATTTTACTGTTGGTATAATGTTCTTTTTCTGAAATGCAGTGTTCCTTCTACGCCAGATATACTTGGAAACACACCTTCCAAAGAGTTCCACTTTTGTCTCATCGGTCCACAGAATGTTGTCCCAAAAGTCTTGGGGATCATCAAGATGTGTTGTGGAGAAATTGAGATGAGCTTTGATGTTCTTTTTGCTCAGCAGTGGTTTTCTCCTTGGAACTCTGCCATGCAGGCCATTTTTGCCCAGTCTTTTCCTGATGGTGGAGGCATGAACGCTGACCTTAACTGAGGCAAGTGAGGCCTGCAGTTCCTTGTACGTTGTTGTGGGGTCTTTTGTGGCCTCTTGGATGAGTCGTCGCTGCGCTCTTGGGGTAATTTTGGGCGACCGGCCACTCCTGGGAAGGTTCACCACTGTTCCATGTCTTCGCCATTTGTGGATAATGGCTCTCACTGTGGTTCGCTGGATTCCCAAAGCTTTGGAAATGGCTTTATAACCCTTTCCAGACTGATAGATCTCAATTACTTTCTTTCTCAATTGTTCCTGAATTTCTTTGGGTCTCGGCATGATGTGTAGCTTTTAAGGATCTTCTGGTGGACCTTACTGTGTCAAGCAGCTCCTATTTAAGTGATGCCTTGATTGTGAACAGGATAATACAACAAACAACTCCGCGCTTAGGAGCAAGTAGTATAGGTGTGCAGCCTTTCCAAAAAATAGCCCCCCTAGGGGACTATTTAAATGTGAGATGCAGGATAAAAGGAAAAAATTTGGCGCTACCTCTAATAAGAAATGCAGGGTTACCAAGGGTTAATGAGCAAAAAGGGGGGCGGTGTGAGTGTGCGTTAATAGAGCAAGTGACCTCACCTGTTATCCTCCCCTCCTATAAATACATAAAGTAGTGAGAGATTGGGGAGGGTTTTTTAGGGGAACAAAGGGCCCACCCTTAAAAGTGGGGTAGAATCCCCAATTATCCAAACCCCAATCTCAGTGAGTGATAAATATAAAGGTATATATATGTAAGTATATAACATAAAGACCAAAAATCGTGTAACAGATCAATAAAAGTTAATTAAATGACAGTCCCAGTGAAACATAGAGTGAAAGTGATTGAAAATAAAATAAAATAAAAGTCCTGGGTATGGCACAAAAACAAGTCCAGTTTCAAGTGAAAAAAGAAAAAAATAACAATAAAAAACCATAAAAAACACTGTGTCAAAAACACGCTTTCTTCCAGAAGTGATTCAAAAGTGACTTTTGTGCTCCAGCAGTGATGGTGACTTTGGTGTTGCCCCCTCTGGCTCCCTCACTCACCAGATTGAAGTACCCCTGCAGGGGTAAACAGCTTTTTCAGATATCTTTATCTCGTCCCGTTTCTGGAAGGTATCCTGGCCAGTTATTCCCTCCGATGGATTCACCCAGGTTCCTTGGGAGATGTTTGAAGAGCTTCAAAGAATGAGGAATAATAGCATCCAGCGTGCCCCACCGAGTGTGGGGGGTAAAACTCCCAAAAACACAGTTTGACACAGTGTTTTTTATGGTTTTTTATTGTTATTTTTTTCTTTTTTCACTTGAAACTGGACTTGTTTTTGTGCCATACCCAGGACTTTTATTTTATTTTATTTTCAATCACTTTCACTCTATGTTTCACTGGGACTGTCATTTAATTAACTTTTATTGATCTGTTACACGATTTTTGGTCTTTATGTTATATACTTACATATATATACCTTTATATTTATCACTCACTGAGATTGGGGTTTGGATAATTGGGGATTCTACCCCACTTTTAAGGGTGGGCCCTTTGTTCCCCTAAAAAACCCTCCCCAATCTCTCACTACTTTATGTATTTATAGGAGGGGAGGATAACAGGTGAGGTCACTTGCTCTATTAACGCACACTCACACCGCCCCCCTTTTTGCTCATTAACCCTTGGTAACCCTGCATTTCTTATTAGAGGTAGCGCCAATTTTTTTCCTTGATTGTGAACAGGTGTGGCAATAATCAGGCCTGGGTGTGGCTAGAGAAATTGAACTCAGGTGTGGAAAACCACAGTTATAGTATGTTTTAACAAGGGGGGCAATCACTTTTTCACACAGGGCCATGATGGTTTGGATTTTTTTTCACCTTTAATAATAAACACCTTCATTTACAAATTGCATTTTGTGTTTACTTGTGTTGTCCTTGACTATTGTTTAAATTGGTTTGATGTTCCGAAACACTTAAGTGTGACAAACATGCAAAGGAACAGGAAATGAGGAAGGGGGCAAACACTTTTTCACACCACTGTACATGGATGATGTATTGCTGTTCCTGGGGGACACACAGACATCCCTGAAGGCAGCAATGGGCATAGTCAGAGATTTTGGCCACCTCTTGGGGTTGAAGATTAGCTGGGAAAAGTCGGTACTGTTGCTAATTGACCCCCTTATAGAGCCCTTACCCCATCAGATAACCCAAGTGAGGGTAGTAAGCCAAATGAAGTATCTAGGAATTAACATATAAAAAGATCCAAGACAATATATAGCATGTAATTTAGTCCCGCTCATGACAAAACTAAAACAGAAATGCCGGGTGTGGTCTTAACTTCCACTCTCGGTAGCTGGCCACTGCAATTTAATTAAAATGGTTTGGATGCCACAGATTCTGTATGTGTTACATAACTCTCCAGTTTGGATTCCGAAGCACTGGTTTAAGAAATTGTACAGTGTTTTTAGAGAACTGATCTGGAAGAATGGAGTGGCCAGAATCCGTTTGCAGGTGTTGCAGCTGCCGAGGGAGAACTAGCCTTACCAAACCCAAGAAATAATTTTTTAGCCGCACAGATGCAGCATATGAGAGGGGGCAATCTACCAGCAGAAAAGGAAGTGGGAGTGAATTTGATGTTGGCAGATACTAGCCACGATACAGTAGTGGAGGCAGTTGAGGCAGATTTGTTTGGCTCTAGGTGCCCTACGGTCCAATTTATGGTAAAAAGCTGGGAAGCTGTTAGGGCCATGTTGGGCTATGGCGACTACTCTGAATTCTCCCCCTTGTGGGATAATAAGAACTTAAAGGAGCTGATGGCAATGGGGAAGATTGAGGAATGGGAACGAAGTGGCATCCACTGCCTGGCACAAATGTATAATGCTGACAGGTTGAAAACATTTCAGGAGATAAAGAGAGGAATATGCAATTTCAAATAGGTCTTGTTATAGGTACCTGCAAGTAAGACATGCCCTGGACACGCAGTTTGGGGAGAGGGCAGTGGAGTTGAGTTTAATGCCCTCTCTCCTCTCCAAAGGGTGGTCAATGCAGGGATGTCTAAGGGGTTGGTTTCCGACATGAACGGGTGCATAAGTAGGGCAGAATTGGAAGGAGATGGGGGACTCTCCATTAGACTCAAATGGGAGGAGGATATTGGGCAAATAATCAAGGAACAATGGAGCAGAATACTGGCTTCACACCCAGAGGTTTCATCGCCCCCCTGACAGATTGTATCCCATCTATTTCTGTTACATAGAGCATACTATATCCCTTTGAAAATGTTTAAGTTTGGAAGAAGGCCAGATGCAAAGTGCCCAAGGTGCTGAGATAAGACGGGTGACCTGGTGCATATGGTCTGGAGATGTCCCAAGTTGCATAGGTATTGGAGTAAAATAGTGACAAAAAAAATTCTGTATTTTTGGATATCTTTGGTCTTGGAAGCCAGGACATGCGTCTTGGGATTGGTGGAAGGGAATAGCTGGTTAGGAGATACATGGATTGCCATTATTAGATGTCTGTTTCAAGCAAGAAAGTTGATTGCACAAAAGTGTCAGGCAAGGGTCCCTCCGACAGTGGAACAATGGATGACGGTGATGAAAGACACTTTGTGCAAAGAAAAATGTACTTAAAAGGGGCAATATTAAGAAATACGAGAAAGTGTCGAAACGGTGGTTAGAGGTGGAAGAACCCAAATTATAATTAAAATGGAGAAGAGTGAGGAGGGGAGAGGGAGGGAAGTGAGTAGGGAATGAATAAATGAGAGTGGGAAGGGGTTGAGGTGGGAGGTAGGGGGGGGGTGGTATTTCGTATTGTTTTTCTTGTGATGCATAAATAAATATTCAAAATAAATAAATAAAAAGTATTTGATTTAAAAAAATATTCACTGTGTTAGTTTTCAATATGAGTTCTGTAATTTCTCGGGTTGGCAGTAAAAAAAACGATGTGCTCCGTCAGTAAATTTTCCATGTTTTGTCAGTAAAAAAAATGCTGCTGGAGGTTGGCATCCCTGGAACCAATTATATCATTGGTTGATAGGGGAGATGTCAGGCGCCAGCACACCATCCTTGTTTCCGTCTTCCCTGCCCCCTCAGCGCTGGATTACTTTATCTGAGTGAGGGAGAAGAGAAGCATTGGAATACTAGTCAGTACCAGTGTGCAGAGGTGTATTGACTTTGTAAGAATAAATCACCTCTAACGTTGGGTGTCTACGTGTGTGGATGTTGATGCAATATGTAAAACTATTAGCTTACTTTTTACATTTTAGAATGGGGTGCCTCAAGACTGTGCAGAATTTTAAAGGGTGCCTTCACTAAAGAAAAAGGTTGCCTTGTGTATAATTCCCTTTCAGTAGTTTAGATAAATAATAAATGTGTACATCAGTAGAGGGCACTAGTGGCCAATTCTTCAAAGTGGAGGTTTTATATTACTTGCCATGGAAAATTCTTCATGTGCCTTACAGTTTGTGCACAAGTATGTGATCACATTTTGCATGTTTTTATTCTGCAGAAATCACCTCTTAAACAGCCCATAGATGTTTTAAATGTCAGTCCATTTATGGCCGGCTTTAGACAGTTGTCACCAAAAGAAGTGTACCCATTGGAATATATCCCTCAAATTTCTGTTCCAGTGACATCTCAAAACTTTGGATTTCCCATTACTTTCTTTCCAGACAACAGTGGTCACCAGGACAAATAGGGAAGACAAACCTATCCAGAAGGGAAATAGAAGACAATTAAAGCCGGGCAGGGGTTTTAATCCCTTTTTTTCCCTTTTACTGCAAAGACACTAATAAAAACGCTAATGTTCCTAAACGCTATTCAACGCTCCTACAAAAAGCTATTACCAGTGTCTTTTTTATCCAGCATTTTTCCAGTGTTTTTTTAGCTTAAAAAAAATGCTAGTGTGCACGGAGCCTTAAAGAAAAGAAAAAGTTTTGGTTTCAGAAATACTTTAATGAGAAACTGTAGTCATTCTTTAGGTTTTGGATACAGTAGGGAAGGGTTAGATCCTTTATTAGGTTTTATTGCTGCTTGTGATGTGACCCCCTTGTCAGGATGCTCCCCTCACTTTATGACCTTGAGAAAACATTGTCAGTAGGCAGAAAATTAGTCAAAATACCTCCAACAGACACATAAACTTTAATAAAACAAAATAAATAGGGGTTATCCCTTCACCCCTATATAGAACCGAATTTAAAAAGTATGTGCTACAGTTCTTTTTTAACAATGTTGAATCATCAACCCTGTGTTACATTCAGTAAATAACATAAAAACTATGCTTTACAGAATAAATCCAATACCTAAAATGTCTGTAAGCCCAAGAACTCATTAAGACAGTCGCTGACACCCATTCTGCATGCTGAGCCGCTGTTTTTTGCATCTGCATCCACCTTGGAGATGCATGCGGGCAGTCTATAGAAGTGGATGCAGATGTAGTGGCTACACGAACACAGCTGAATGTCATAATTTGATGTGTACAGGAGCAGGTGCATGGATCCCAACTCAATACAATGTGCGTTTGGATCCGTGCACCCACTCCTACACGCATGTCAAATTTTGAAATGCGGCTGTGTTCATGCAGCCACCGCATCTGCATCCACTTGACTGCCTGAATACAGCTCCAAAGTGCACGCAGAAGCAGAAAACACAGAAAAGTCTAAAACAGCACTGGGTTAATATTTCTTTATCATTTTCTTGTGCGTGACACAGAATTCCTTACAAGGCACTTCAGATATGTAAATCAGTTAGAGAACCAGCACATGAGCAAGATGGATACATCCCTACATTTGACCTCCAAAGTCCCATAGGAAGGACACCTTGGAGACAAAATGATTGCCCTTCACTTTACTATAAAAGCTTTTTGGGGCAAAGCCAGAACTGCTATTATTTTGCTTATAGGAATGTATGTCCCAGCTGTGTATCACATTAACATTACTTGTGGGAGGGAAAATTTACAGCCGTTCTGACACTTAATCATTACAGACAAAATTTATTATAAGCAGAAAAAACGAGTGAGGCAGTGTGGCTGGTTTACATTCACAGAAGATGTTTTAATTTGCCATGTAGAGTATAAGGTACAGGTAGGAAGACTTAATACAGAAGTGTATCATTACAGGAACACCAAACTGGTTTAACCACTTTCAGACCGGACCATTATGCAGCCTAAAGACCAGAGGACTTTTTACAATTTCGCACTGCACTGGTTTAACTGGTAATTACGCGGTCATGCAATGTTGTACCCAAACGAAATTTGCGTCCTTTTCTTCCCACAAATAGAGCTTTCTTTTGATGGTATTTGATTGCCTCTGCGATTTTTATTTTTTGCGCTATAAACGGAAAAAGACCGAAAATTTTGAAAAAAAATGATATTTTCTACTTTTTGTTATAAGAAAAATCCAATAAACTCAATTTTAGTCATACTTTTAAGCCAAAATGTATTCAGCCACATGTCTTTGGTAAAAAAAATGTCAATAAGCGTATATTTATTGGTTTGCGCAAAAGTTATAGCGTCTACAAACTAGGGTACATTTTCTGGAATTTACGCAGCTTTTAGTTTATGACTGCCTATCTCATTTCCTGAGGTGCTAAAATGGCAGGGAAGTACAACCCCCCCCCCCAAATGACCCCATTTTGGAAAGTAGACACCCTAAGGAAATTGCTAAGAGGCATGTTGAGCCCATTGAATATTTTATTTTTTTGTCCCAAGTGATTGAATAATGACAAAAAAAAAAAAAATGTTTACAAAAAGTTGTCACTAAATGATATATTTCTCACACATGCCATGGGCATATGTGGAATTACACCCCAAAATAAATTCTGCTGCTTCTTCTGAGTACGGGGATACCACATGTGTGGGACTTTTTGGGAGCCTATCCGTGTACGGGACCCCGAAATCCAAGCACCGCCTTCAGGATTTCTAAGGGCGTAAATTTTTGATTTCACTCCTCACTACCTATCACTACCTATCACAGTTTTGAAGGCCATAAAATGCCAAGATGGCACAAAACCCCCTCAAATGACCCCATTTTGGAAAGTAGACACCCAAGCTATTTGCTGAGTGGCATGTTGAGTCCATGGAATATTTTATATTTTGCCACAAGTAGCGGGAAAAATTACAAACTTTTTTTTTTTTTGCCCAAAGTTGTCACTAAATGATATATTTCTCACACATGCCATGGGCATATGTGGAATTACACCCCAAAATAAATTCTGCTGCTTCTTCTGAGTACGGGGATACCACATGTGTGGGACTTTTTGGGAGCCTATCCGTGTACGGGACCCGGAAATCCAAGCACCGCCTTCAGGATTTCTAAGGGCGTAAATTTTTGATTTCACTCCTCACTACCTATCACTACCTATCACAGTTTTGAAGGCCATAAAATGCCAAGATGGCACAAAACCCCCCCAAATGACCCCATTTTGGAAAGTAGACTCCCCAAGCTATTTGCTGAGTGGCATGTTGAGTCCATGGAATATTTTATATTTTGCCACAAGTTGCGGGAAAAATGACAAACTTTTTTTTTTTGCCCAAAGTTGTCACTAAATGATATATTTCTCACACATGCCATGGGCATATGTGGAATTACACCCCAAAATAAATTCTGCTGCTTCTCCTGAGTACGGGGATACCACATGTGTGGGACTTTTTGGGAGCCTATCCGTGTACGGGACCCCGAAATCCAAGCACCGCCTTCAGGATTTCTAAGGGCGTAAATTTTTGATTTCATTCCTCACTACCTATCACAGTTTTGAAGGCCATAAAATGCCCAGATGGCACAAAACCCCCCCAAATGACCCCATTTTGGAAAGTAGACACCCCAAGCTATTTGCTGAGAGGCATGTTGAGTCCATGGAATATTTTATATTTTGCCACAAGTAGCGGGAAAAATTACAAACTTTTTTTTTTTTTTTTTTTTTTTTGCCCAAAGTTGTCACTAAATTATATATTGCTCACACATGCAATGGGCATATATGGAATTACACCCCAAAATATATTCTGCTGCTTCTCCTGAGTACGGGGATACCACATGTGTGGGAATTTTTGGGAGCCTATCCGTGTACGGGACCCCGAAAACCAAGCACCGCCTTCAGGATTTCTAAGGGCGTAAATTTTTGATTTCACTCCTCACTACCTATCACAGTTTTGAAGGCCATAAAATGCCCAGATGGCACAAAACCCCCCCAAATGACCCCATTTTGGAAAGTAGACACCCCAAGCTATTTTATGAGAGGCATGGTGAGTATTTTGCAGCTCTCATTTTTTTTTGAAAATGAAGAAAGAAAAGAAAAAAATTTTTTTTTTCTTTTTTCAATTTTCAAAACTTTGTGACAAAAAGCGAGATCTGCAAAATACTCACCATACCTCTCAGCAAATAGCTTGGGGTGTCTACTTTCCAAAATGGGGTCATTTGGGGGTATTTTGTGCCATCTGGGCATTCCATGGCCTCTGAAACTGTGATAGGCAGTGAGGAGTGAATTCAAAAATTCACACCCTTAGAAATCCTGAAGGTGGTGCTTGGTTTTTTGGGTCCCGTGCGCGGCTAGGCTCCCAAAATGTCTCACGTATGTGGTATCCCCGTACTCAGGAGAAGCAGCAGAATGTATTTTGGGGTGTAATTCCACATATGCCCATGGCATGTTTGAGCAATATATCATTTAGTGATAACTTTGTGCAAAAAAAAAAAATTATTATTTTTCCCACAACTTGTGTCAAAATATAAAATATTCCATGGACTCGACATGCCTCTCAGCAAAAAGCTTGGGGTGTCTACTTTCCAAAATGGGGTCATTTGGGGGGGTTTTGAACTGTCCTGGCATTTTATGCACAACATTAAAGCCCCATACACACGCTCGGACAATCCGCGGACCAGGTCAGTCGGACTTTGTCCGACGTACTTTGTCCGATGTTGGCGTTGCGTACACACGGTCGGACTACGTTGTCGGAATATCCGGTCCGGAAGAACGTCGTGACGTAAGTCGTCGTCCACGAGATTACAAAAGGGAAGTTCAGCACCACGTCAGGCACCCGTTGGGCTCCTTCTGCTGATCCCGTGTTTATCGAGAGTTAGTGGAAGTTTGGTGACTTAAGATTCGCGCTTCTCAGTTTTCTGACTCAGATCGTTACTGCTCTTCAGTTTGTGCTTGTCGTGCGTATCTGTTTATTAGTGCGTGTAGTCAGTTCGCATTTGTTGGTCATTGCGGCCTATATCTTGATATAGGACGCTTTGATTTGCACTGCTTATTGTCTGCTCGTTGCTGGTATTCACTTCGTTCTTTCAGGCCTTGCTGTTTATCGGTGCTTTCTGTTTGTCCGTTCTGACCAGCCGACCTTTTGTGACCTTCTGAGCGATGTTTCCCGTGCGTACTCGTCGCCGAGTTCGTGCTGTACGCGGAATTGGTGTCGGGCTTTTAGCTTTGACCCAAGACCCGTCCATGAACAGAGTGACGAGGAGTATGTGGACCAAGAATTGGTTGCTTCAGCGTGACCAGTTCTCGCACATGCCTTTGCTTCGTGAGATCCGGGAGAATAATCCTGATGATTTCAGGAACTTTCTCAGGATGACGGACCCCGATTTTCACCGTCTTTTGGCTTTGCTGACCCCCTTTATCAGCCGGCAGGATACCTGCATGAGACAAGCCATTACTCCGGAGCAGAGGCTTGTTGCCACGTTGAGGTACTTGGCGACAGGGAGAAGTCTTCAGGATTTGAAGTTCTCTTCAGGTATCTCTCCCCAGGCCCTGGGAATCATTATTCCAGAGACCTGTTCTGCCATCATTCAGGTCCTGCAGGAGGACTATATTAAGGTAACATTTCTACTTTACTATTCCCTTCTATGTATGCTCTGTTTGCTAATGACTTGTATTTTTGACCTCCTTCCCTAATTACCATGATTGCAATATGTTCTAATATGCTGTGCCCCTTTTCTCCTTCATGCATTTTTCCCTTCACTTACCTCACCAGCATGCTCTTCTGCCCCAATAGACACCTATGGCCTAGTCACTTAAGCAATGTCTTTTGTCTGCTGCATAGTATTGTTTGCCCCAAAACACCCCCTAAAATATGCACAAATGTTTGCTGTGTGGTTTACTTCATGTAGAGCCCCCTTTTTTTGTTCTTTTGGTGGGGGGGGGGCAAACTCATTAGGAACCCCCTCCCCCAACTGCTCTGTCAGATGGTACCAATCCTTTATCTGCTGGCTTTCCCAAGGTCCATACACACTATATACCTACCTCTTTATAGTGCGCATCTTTAGGGATGAATTCAGCAAAGCATGTAGTGCAAGGGACTGCCTCCATACATTCCATTTCCTATTTTTTTGTCTTCTTTCCCTCCTATTAGCTTGCTTGGTAATTTAATAATGTCACACTGTGCCTGCCTTTTTTTGGGGGGGGGGGGGGGGTTGAAATGTTATTTGATCTTTCCTGTGGCCTGCCAATAGTGTTAAGTACAGAGGGTCTGGCCAAACTAGCCCACATTATTGAGCCATTTGCCAATCAATGAAGTGCAGAGGGTTAGCTGTCCACCACCCCCCCCCCCCCAAAACCCCTAGTTATTGCCAATGGCCCAACAGAAGTGGGGGGATTGATGGGGGGGGTGAGTAATCTGTGAAGGGGAGCCTCTACTTTTCTGTGCAAATACTTTCCAGCCTCCAATTTTAGACAATGCTCTTGTTCCAAGATGTTGATTGTCTAATCTGCTTGCAATGTTTAGGTGCAAAGTGACTAATTTTTTTTTCTTGTTTCACTCCACAGTTCCCTTCCACGCCACAGGAATGGCAGACTGTGGCCTCCCACTTTGCCAGCCGTTGGGACTTTCCTAACTGCGGAGGGGCAATTGATGGGAAACACGTCCGCATCGTCCCACCGCCCAACTCGGGGTCCTACTATTATAATTATAAAGGGTTTAATAGTGTAGTGATGTTGGCGGTGGTGTCGGCAACATACGAGTTTATGTATGTGGACGTGGGGATGAACGGCCGGATATCGGATGGTGGGGCCATTACGCACACGGAGTTCTACTGGCGTCTCCAAAGTGGCAGTCTGTGCTTGCCACCTCCAGAGGAGAATGCCGAAGGACTCCCCTTCGTCTTTGTCGCAGATGAAGCGTTTGCGTTGACTCCCCATGTGATGAGGCCGTTCCCGATGAGGACCCTCACCCCGGACCAGAGGGTCTTCAACTACAGGCTGTCCAGAGCCAGAAGAGTTGTGGAGAACGCTTTTGGCATCCTGGCCAGCCGCTTCCGCCTGTTCCTGACGGCATTTAACTTTGCGGAATACAAACTGAACCACATAGTTCTTGCCTGTTGCATATTGCACAACTTCCTCAAAAGACATAACAGGAACTATGTGGTGCCCGTTGGCCCAGATGTGGAGGGCCCTCCAAATGCCGAACTCACAGCCCTTCGAGTGGCACGTCCAGGCTTGCCCCCTCTAAATGCCCGTGTGGTCCGGGACCAATATATGCAGTACTTTGTGGGTAGGGGGGCCATTGCTCTGCCTGACGATGTGTGAGAGGCATTTTTTAATAAATCTGATATTTTAACCAACCTATGATTTCATGTCATTTCAGTCTTCTTTTTAGCTTATTTTACTTTGACATTTTTTCCCTTTGCCTTCGACAGTGGGAATGCACTTTCTGGGCAAAAGGAGGTAACAGTCTCTTCTTCCCAAAAAGATTATTCTCATGTTGTGTGTTTGCTACCTAATCTTTGGTCTAGAGAAGGTTTGTACTGCATAACTGACACCCAAAATACTCCTTTTCATCACCAGGTCTGACATGTGTGTATTCTCCAAAATGCTGTGCTCCGTGTTTTCGTACAAAGCACTGTGGGTGTCATTTACATAAGTCAAATCCGCTATGCTCTACAAGTGCATTGAAAAAGTTCCCCGGGAAAGAAAATTGGAGTGCAAAGTGGATTTGCCTTTAGTAAATAACACCCATTGCCCCCCATATCCTTTTCATTTTACATACATAATGCATTGTGTTTTTTAAATAAGGAAGCCACACATTTAGAAAAATAAAAGTTTACTAGGAAAACATTCCCAAGTGCGTTTACAATCTTCACGCCAAAACTGACAACATCTTGGTTATTTACAACATTGTTTACAAACATTCCGCAATTGGTAAAACCAGGCATGGAGCAAAACAGAACCTAGGAACTTGGAAAGTTCAACTTTGTAAAGTGAAGACAAGATCAGACATGACTATATGTTCAAAGTGTGTTTGATCTTGCCTTCATCACATGGGGGGGTCACCCCCGAAAAGTGGAAATTTGGAACATGCACACAATTTGGGACTGAAAATGGTCATTAGATGGTAAAACACATGCCTAGAAGCTTCAAAAGTGCCATTTTCCATCATGGGGATGAATGGACGTTTTTTGGGGGTGCAACCCCTTCACCACAACCACTTTCGTAGTTCGTAAAGTGTTTGCACCCCCAAAAAAACGTTGCCATTCATCCACCATGGTGGGAGCTAGCACATGTGGACACAATGTGTGCATGTTCCAAATTTCAGACAGTTTTTAAGTTGCAAATGTGTTCTGAAGCTGGCACAAATGTGTGTTAATTACTTGGTGCGTTTTCATATTTTTCCTAAAATATCAATGATGTTCTTCAATTTTTGTTGAACATCATTGATGTTTTGCTTTATGTAATCTAGATCTCTATTGCAGACCATTATCTCTCCGATGAGTACGTGGGCACTCTCTGTGGTAAAGTGCGATTTTTCTTCCACAACATCCACGTCACCTAAAAACCACAAACAAACAAAAATGGGGTGTTGGAAATGAGGCAGCCATACATGGATTAGCTTACCAGTAGCTGTGTTCTCCCACACTCACCTGTTGTGGTGACAATTTCTCCAAGTTCGATGATCTCTCCTTCCTCCTCCTCCTCCTCCTCTGCTTCTGCTCTTTCCCCTTTTTTGGTAGGTGTTGGTTTGGGGGTTTCCTCAGACGGCCCAAGTTTTCGCTCCCCTATGAGAATGTCCAAAAGGAAGATTTAGCAACACAAGCTATTGAGGGCAGAAATAGGAAATGACAAACATTGCTTGAAAGTGACGGACACTATTTTAGTTTGGCCAGTTACAAATGTCAACTACATGAATGAAGTCACTTTGTAAAGGTGCTAAACTGACTAGCTTTTTGGTAGAAGTTTGTGTGATGGAGACCCCCCTCTAGTATCCACTGGAGCACATGTGTGGAAAAGCATAATAAAAAGGGGGTTTGGGTGTCCCAGCACTAGTGCTCTAGAGTCCAGATGGGTAAACAGCTACTGAGTGACCTCTCCTTTACATTGAATAAATTGGCTTTACATTCTTGATGACATTTCTAGTGAGAACAAACTTCCTTTCCCCAAAAAAACACCAAACATCGTATTATAAGTGGCCGAACGATCGAGGTTGCGTACGATCGAATGCACACACACACGACCATGACAGTGGCAGAAAGATCGAGGCTGAGTACGATCGAATGCACAGACGAACCTGAAAGTGGCCATTTTGGAATGTACAACTTGGTAAAAATCAAAACACAATGGAGCAGTATGCAAGCAAGAAATCAAACACAAAACACAACTACTTACTTTTTTGAAGAATTCTCTTGATCTTTCTGTACTGATCGGCCTCCCTCAGTTTCAGGTCTGACCAGCGTTTCCTGAGTTGCTCCTTGGATCGTTGTACCCCAAAATTATTGTACAGCCTTCTCACAACTTTAGACATGATCTTGGCCTTGCGGACATTGGGGTTGAGGTAAGGCCCATACTTCCCATCATAGTCGCTCCTCTTTAATATGTCCACCATCTCCAACATTTCTCCAAATGACATATTGGAGGCCTTGAATTTCAGGTTCCGGGATCGGAACGTTTCTGCCTCCGGACTTTCCTCGTCCTCCTCCTCGTTGGTGGGATATTTGTGGCGCACCTGCTGTGTCCCCGCCATGTGCTCTCCCCACTATGCCGTAAAGAGAAGGGGTGGGGAATAGACGAGAAAGATCGTCAGGGGCGGGCGGAGTTTGAAGCATGCGCAGTGTATAGAAAACGTCACACGCCTGTGTCGTAGCCACGATCTGGGAGACGAGGGGAGAGAAAACTCACACGAGACGATCGCTACAAACGAAGGTACAATTTAACGTTGGTACATAACTAGCCTAGACTGATTTGAACTTGAGGCTTCTTTATGGAGAAGATTAGGAGAGTTTAGCCTGACATAATTTATATGGTTTGGTGTGTTGTTGTGTCTTGCAGAGATTGATATGAAGGGATTCAACGACATGAGTTTTCTCCCCCTCTTCATTGCCAAATACAGGGATTTTCCCATATTGTGGCAGGGTATACACCCACATTACACCAACAAACCAAAGAGGCACGCAGCCCTGGAGGAACTTGTGGAATTTGTCAAGCCAAGGTTCCCCACGGCAACTGTTGATGATATTAGAAAGAAAATTGGCAGCCTGAGGAGTGCGTATATCAGGGAGAGGAAGAAGGTCGTGAAGTCTGAGGAAACTGCAACTTCAGCAGATGAGGTCTATGTCCCCAAGCTCTGGTACTATCAGAGTCTCCATTTTCTGAAGGACCAGGCTGATGTCACGGAGCCAACCTCAACTCCTCCTTCCACGCTTCCTTGCGCACAGCCCACCCCTGATGAGGCTTCCGAGGAGCAACCTGGGCCTTCCAGTCTGGAAGAGGTGGAGGAGCCCAGCTTGTTCCAGGTATAGTAGTTTTGTTACCATTTATGGGAATAATGAATGATGTTCACTTAATTCAGGATCGCCAATTGCTTAGTTCCTAACGTGTTTGACATATCAACAGACAGTGGTGTGGGAGACATTTGGGGCCAGAATCTAAACTGCTGGGCTGAGAATTGTATGGTTTTCTATTTGTAAACATTTTGCACCAGTCACTAGATGAGAATTGTGTGTGTTTGATGAACAAATAACTGAAACTATGTCCCTTTTTCCTACACAGGAAGACCTCAGCCAGGAGGTGGCTGTGGAAGGTGGCAGTCAGGAGGAGGCAGGGGTTAGTGGCAGCCACCAGCTGGGTAGTGGCAGCCAAGAGGGGGCTAGGCCTCGGAGCCTGACTGACACCCAAACCCCTCCCCTCCGCCCTCCGTACAAAAGGGCGAGAAGGGGGGGTTATGCGGCACAGTCAGCGCTCCGGATGATCAGAGAGGCTTCAGACTCCCTACATGCCACACCCGCCGACGAGGAGACCTTTGGCTCGGTGGTTGTCACAAAAATGATGGGTATGGAGGTGGGGCAACGCAACATGTGTGAGGGGCTCATCCTCCATGTCCTAAATAAGGGTAGGGCTGGGGAGATGACCCCAGTCACACATGTTTGCCATAGTTACCATGCTCCGCCTCCTCCTCCTCCTCCTCCTCCTTCTGCCACCCCACCAGCACGACAGCCACAGCGTGGAAGGAAGCGTGGAAGGAAGACCTGAGAGTGACGACCTGCAATCAGTCTGGTGTGAGAGAAGATGGAGCCTCTTGTAGTACCAGAGCCTGGGGACCTAGATGGCATCTGCTGCAGTTCCGGATACTTTGGACTTCACGACCAGATTGCACTCCCCTTAATATACGTACTCCTCAGGCCCCCAATTTTCTACGCTTGGACAATGATGGTTGCCGTGGGGGGCCAAGACTTTGCAAATTCCCCAAGTTTCACCATGGCTGCGTTCCTCTTTGGTTTGTTGGTGTGACCTAAATAAAGGTTTTTTTGATTTGAAATAATCATTGACTATTGTGTTTTACTTTGCTACAATGACAGTTTTTCTTTGAGTAGGCTGGTACATTTCACTAATCCTAAAGTAGAATTAACAAGGGGCAACAACAACAAACAACCTCCTAGTAAATTTAAGCAAGAAATACAAATGTAAATAATGTGTTTTTGGTAATTTGAGACACACAACCCCCCTCCAAAAAAAAAAAAAAAAAAAAATTCAAATATGTATTCCCCAAAAAAAAAAAAAAAAGACAAATCATGGTAAAAAAATAACAAAGATTCTTTTCCGTTCAGAGTAAAAATAAACATGTAGTGTATAAATGCTGCAAAGTAATAAAGAAGTAAGTTTGTGAGAAGTGCGGGTGAATAGGAGCAGCTAAAACATGTCATTCTTGTTGCATTGTAAAGAAAAAGAGAATGCGCTGCATTAAAGACATTTTAACATTGCAGCGTGACGAATGTGCTGTGTCGATTAGGAAAGGTAGTTTTACCTGACCGAGCGCTTCCGTCACAGAATTTCTTCTGAGCATGCGTAGCACTTTGTCCGTCGGACAAGCGTACACACGCTCGGATTTGGTGTGATCGGACCGGGTTGACGGGAAATCTTTCCAGCAGGAGATAAGACTTTGTCCGACGGACAAACCGACGAACACTGTCCGATGGTGCATACACACGGTCTGATTTTTCAACAACCTTGTCCGATCGGACCAAATTGATGAAAAAGTCCGACCGTGTGTATGGGGCTTTAGACGCTTATGTCACACATTACCCACTCTTCTAACCACTTGAAGACAAAGCCCTTTCTGACACTTTTTGTTTACATGAGAAAATAATTTTTTTTTTGCAAGAAAATTACGTTGAACCCCCAAACAATATATATTTTTTTAAAGCAAAGGCCCTACAGATTAAAATGGTGGGTGTTTCATTTTTTTTTTCACTCAGTATTTGCGCAGCGATTTTTCAAACGCATTTTTTTGGGAAAAAACACACTTTTTTAAATTTTAATGCACTAAAACACACTATCTTGCCCAAATATTTGATGAAATAAAAAATTAGATCTTAGGCCGAGTACATGGATACCAAACACGACATGCTTTAAAATTGCGCAGAAACGTGCAGCGGTGACAAACTACATACATTTTTAAAAGCATTTAAACGCCTTTACAGGTTACCACTTTAGATGTACGGAGGAGGTCTACTGCTAAAATTACTGCCCTCGATCTTACCTTCGCAGTGATACCTCACATGCATGGTGCAATTGCTGTTTACATATGACGCCAGACCGACGCTTGCGTTCGCCTTTGCGCGAGAGCAGGGGGGGAAAGGGGTGCTTTTTTTTTTTTTTTTATTATTATTGATTTTGCTTTTTTATTTTATTTTTCAACTGTTCCTTTCATTTATATATATTTTTTATCATTTTTATTGCTATCTCAGGGAATGTAAATATCCCCTATGATAGCAATAGGTAGTGACAGGTACTCTTTTTTGAAAAAAATGGGGTCCATTAGACCCTAGATCTGTCCTCTGCCCTCAAAGCATCTGACCACACCAAGATCGGTGTGATAAAATACTTTCCCAATTTCCCAATGGCGCTGTTTATATCCGGCGAAATATAAGTCATGAAATGCTCGTAGCTTCCGGTTTCTTAGGCCATAGAGATGATTGGAGCCATTCTGGTCTCTGATCAGCTCTATGGTCAGCTGGCGGAACCACCGGCTGCATTCTCAGGTTCCCTGTTGGGACAGGAGAGCCAGAGAAAACCATGGAAGACGGTGGGAGGGGGGGCATTCCCTCCCACTGCTTGTAAAAGCAGTCTAGAGACTAATTAGCCACTAGGATTGCTTTTACATGAAAGCCGACCGCTGGCTGAAAAGAATGATACCAAGATAATGCCTAATCCTGCTGGCATCATTCTGGTATAACCACTCAAAGTCCAGCAACATACCAGTACGTTGCTGGCCCTTGTTTGGCATATATTGTAATCTTTTTTTCATGCAGCCTGTGGGCTGAACGAAAAAAAAAGATTGATCGGTGGGTATGCCCACCCATAGAATACCTCCCTTCATCCACCCACTTCTAATGATGGGCATACATGCACCATTTTGTTTTTAACTGTGGTGGTGAAATCACCTCCAACAGCGCTGGAGTCACGGATTTATGTATCGTGGGAGCAAACGCTGTTGCTGTCAAGATAAATAAATCCGCGCTGCAGCTGAATGGCGTACCTGCTAAGCAAATTATGGTTAACAATAAAACAAAGTAACATTACAGTATAACAGTAAGATTTACCATACCTGCAAAGCAAATACCAAAAAAAACATAGTAAAAAATAAAACATTTTTTAACGCAACCTGTGCCTAAAATATATATATGCCGAAGCATGGGGGCATCCTCCCGCAAAAAAGTTATGCCGCGTACACACGGTCGGAATTTTCCACGGGCAAGCCTCCATCGAAATTTCAACCGTAAGTAGGCGGCATTAGGAGCAAATCGCTCCTCCGCCCTCTGCTGCCCCTATGCTTCGGCATATATGCTCTTTTTTTTTTAACTGTGGTGGTGAACTCACCTCCTACAGCGTTGGAGTCACGGCTTTATGTATCGTGGGAGCAAACACGGTTGCTGTCAAGATAGATAAATCCGCGCTGCAACTGAATGGCGTACCTGAAAACAAAAAAAATGGTTAACAATAAAACATTGCAGAATAGAATACAGTAAAAAAGAGAACAATAGAGAGAGAATAGAGAGAGAGAACAATAAAACAACAACTATTTTTGGTTTTTTTATTTTATATTTTTTTTTATTTTTTACTTTTTTTTTTAAACTTTTGTTTGTAACTGTAACAGTTCTAACGGAACTGTTGTAACGGTTCCAGCGGTTTTGGTCTCAAAATGCGATGGCATTCTTGAGAACGTGTGCCTAGTCTGTGCAATGCTGTACCCTACGCTAATACTCAACTAGTGTATGGTAGCGTTCGAAACATTCACCGATGCAAAGACCAGGATTGTCAGGACAGCGGGGACAATAATAGCGGGTGTCACGCCTAAATCCGCGCTTTCTGCAGACACGACATTTTCTTTGGGGGGCTCGTTGGGTAGGGGTACTCGGGAGGATATAAATAAAATGCCGCTCATGCAGCCGGCTAACTGCATTTGGTTGGGGAATGTGAGGTGGAGCACCGTCTGGAAACAGAAGTGCTCCGATGATCTCTTCCTGGAATTTAAGGAAGGATCCAGTACGTCCTGAAGCTCCGTATAGCACATGAGCGTTCAGCAAAGCCAATTGGAAAAGGTAAATAGACACTTTTTTGTACCAGCGTCTAGCCTTACGGGCAACTAGGTACGGCGCCAACAACTGGTCGTTGAGGTCCACCCCTCCCATGTTTTGGTTGTACTCGTGGACACAGAGGGGTTTCGTCACAACACCAGCCGCCGTAGTAATTTGGACCGTCGTGTTTGCATGAAGGGAGGTAAGAACGAAAACATTCTTATTATCCCTCCACTTCATAGCGAGCAAGTTATTACACTTCAAGCAGGCTCTCTCCCCCAGCCTAAGACGGGACTCTACAATCCGCTGGGGAAAGCCCCGGCGATTAGGTCGCACGGTGCCACATGCTCCAATCTGATGATCAAACAAATGACTAAACAGTGGCACGCTCGTGTAATAATTGTCCACGTACAAGTGGTACCCCTTTCCGAATAAGGGTGACACCAAGTCCCACACACAATCTTGCCAGCGCTCCCTATGTAGTCAGGGCAGTTTGTCGGCTCTATGTGGCTATCTTTGCCCTCATAAACCATAAATTTACATGTATAGCCTGTGGCCCTGTCACAGAGCTTATACATCTTGACCCCGTATCTGGCACGCTTGCTGGGAAGGTATTGTTTGAATGACAAGCGGCCAGTAAACTTAATCAGGGACTCGTCAACGCAGACAACTTGATGGGGAGTAAACAAGTCTGCAAAACGTTGGTTGAAATGGTTTATGAGGGGCCGAATTTTATAGAGCCGATCGTATGCAGGGTCTCCACGAGGACGACAGAGTTCATTGTCGTTGAAGTGCATGAACCGCAAAATCTGTTCGTATCGTGCCCTGGACATGGAGGCAGAGAACACGGGCATATGGTACATTGGCTCAGTGGACCAATATGAACGCAATGTACCCATTTTAACTACGCCCATGATGAGGGAAAGGCCCAGAAAGATCTTAAATTCGGGGACCGTAATTGGTCTCCAATCTCTGGCAAGGGTGGACAACTGGGGATTAGCAGCGATGTGTTGTCCAGCGTACAAATTGGTTTGGTCCACAATAGATCTATAGAGATCTTCGGTGAAAAACAGCGAAAAAAAATCAAGTGACGTAAAATCAGCTGTTTCCACCTGAATACCGGGTTGGCCAGTGAATGGGGGAAGTATGGGTTCTGCAGAAGTGGTGGGCACCCAATCAGGATTGGCGAATTCTGCAGGAAGGGCACTATGGGCACGACGGGCCTGTCTTTGTCGTCTTCTTGGTGGCAGCGGGACACTACTTGTGCTTGCCACCTCGCCAGCTGAAACTGCACTTATGGGACTCGCCACGTCACCACGTGATACTGCAGTGCTGGTTTGACTACGTCCAGGGTGTACTAGGCCGCTGGTGCTTGCCTGTTCACCAGAAGGAATAGCGGCTCTAGTACGTCTCTGCCTCCTACGAGCGACCTGCGGTTCCTGCACCTCAACAACAGAAGAAGGAGTTTGGGGTCTGGTACGCCTGACCTTAGCAGGGACCACAACTCCGCCGTCAGAGCTATCTGTCATGGAGCCGCTGTCGTCTACTGGGTCGTATTCTGAGCCTGATTCTGACAGATGAGTGACCTCCTCTTCACTATCTGTCATACTCAAAAACAAGTAGGCCTGTTCACTAGTGTACGTTTGACTTGCCATTTTGGGCTCTAAATTTAGTAGTACACTAGTGAGAATTCACAGGAAAAAAAAAAGCTCCTGACTGTTAGCGACTGAATCAAAACGCTACCAAAAAACTGTAAGCGATCGCAGGGATCAGGCCTGACTCTGCAAACGCTGCAGTTATGTGTGCTTAGTGTTTTGTAAGTGACAGTGATCGATCGATACTGCACTTGGGTGGGCTGGGCGGAGGGGGAAAACGCAGGTGCTAGCAGGTATCTGGGCTGATCCCGCTAACAATGCGTTTTTGGGAACCCTAAACAGCTGGGGACGCTAGTATAGATCTGATCAGATATCGATCTGTTCAGATTCTATACCACTAAGGGAGGTGTATGCTGCGTGCGTGGGTGTTAGCGGTACTGGCACTAACCCGACGCTGCCTGGGGCGACGCAGA
This sequence comes from Lithobates sylvaticus, assembly GCA_028564925.1. Lineage (NCBI taxonomy): Eukaryota > Metazoa > Chordata > Amphibia > Anura > Ranidae > Lithobates > Lithobates sylvaticus. The sequence continues at coordinate 262,277,152 of CM053028.1, forward strand.
CCCTATTTGACTCTAAAACCTTACTTATATCACCCGCCGGGCGATCAGGGGGTTAAACCTTTATTAGGTAATAAACGGCGGGTGCCCTGAAACTATAAAAAATAAACTAACTGACCAGCGTCCCCCGTAACAGTTATATGGTGATCACTGGTGAAAGGGTTAACTAGGGGGCACTCAGGGGGTTAAAACCTTTAGTAGGTAGTATATGGGGGGTCCCTGACCCTATAAAACGCTGCGGCAAACCTAAATACCTACCTCCCTAACTAGCGTCAACTGTGACACTAATACAGCGATCAAAAAAACGATCACTTAGTGACACTGGTGACGGGGGGTGATCACGGGGTTAAACCTTTATTAGGGGGGGTTCCTAGACCTAAAGGGGGCTAAATCTAACTGCCCTAACAGTTATTAGGGTCACAATGCACCAATGCAGTTAACAGTAAAAAAAAAAAAAAAAACTGCTTTGGTGTCACTGTGACAGGGGGTGCAGGGGGGCAATCGGGGGGGCTGGGGTGTGAAATGTGTGCCTAAAGTGTTCTACTGTTAGTGTAGTGTAGTGTAGTGTAGGTGTTGTGCAACTCACGTGTCTTCTCTCCTCGGCGTCGGTTCGAAAAGACCGCCACGAGGAGAGATGACCTCACTTCCTCTAGCTCTGTACACAATACAGAGCCAGGGGAAGCATTCCATTGGCTGGGAGCGATCGCGAGGGGGGGGGCACGAATGAGTGCCCCCCCTCATCTCCGATCCCTCCCCCAATGTCCCGGACAATTTACAGACACGGGGGCGGGCCCGATCGGCCCCCCACCCGCGTCTGTTAGGGATGACATCACTTCCTCTAGCCCTGTTTACATGACGGGGCTAGAGGAAGTGTTTCATTGGCTGGGAGCGATCGCGAGGGGGGGGGGCCACAAATGAGTGGCCTCCCCCTCATCTCCGATCGCTCCCCCAACGATGCCGACCGCCGCAGGCACCGGGGGGGGCCCGATCGGGCCCCCCACCCGCAGGCAGGTAGGGACTTATATATACGCCCTCCTGCCTGTACGTGCCATTCTGTCGACGTATATCGTCGTGCGGCGGTCGGCAAGTGGTTAAAAAAAATTATATTTAAATGTTCATTCTTAACTAGAAAAATACCTTCTATTGCTCGCAGCTGCCTCTAAATGTAGCCCCCCCTCTCTTGTTCTTACTGGGATGTACAGGGAACTATGGGATTTGTAGTGTGCATAGAGCAGTGCACAACTAATGTGTAGGCAGGTAGTGGTTAACTCTGCCCCATTTGGGAAGTTGGTAGTTATTTGTGCTTCCTGGGTTTTTCTTGGTGAGTTTTTCTGGGACTGACTGACCCCCCCCCCCCGTTCCTGTGTGCTATAAAAAGGGACCAAGGCTGGGACCCTGCTTGGCCTAGAGGGTTCTACTGGTTCAGTTCCGACAGGTTTGGTTTCCTGCTATTACCCGAATCTGTAATGTGACAGAGTTGGAATTCCCCCTGCCTATGAGGATTGCTCGGGCTTGCAGTCCCCTTTGAAAACACTGAATATGGACTGAGCCAAAGATGTAATTTTTCCTGTGCAGGTATGCTGGGGCAGCCACAAGCCTGAGTTAGGGACTAGGGATGTTAGGGAAAGATTGCTCTTTATGTTGAACTGTTGTGTTAACTTATTCTTCAGTAAAGCTTTTGAAACTTTGCCTGGTCTGAAGTTACTCAAGGGGTATAATGCAAGTAACTGGTACATATAGTCTACAGTTTGAGTCGCTAAACACATCGGGGTATGAAGATAATGGGAGTGAGCTAGCGGTGATACACTGGACAGGTGGAGAGGGCAAGGGCTCTTTATGTCCCTTACAATTGCACAAGTGACTGTGGTGATGTACAGAAACATTGAGAGTATGTTTTTCTACAAAAAGGTAGAAAAATACATTAGAAATTGCCCTAGCCACTGCAAAAGCCACATAATCATTTGTGTAAAATATTTTATGATTTTTAAAGTGAATATGCACTTCTTTGTCAAATTAAAGTGGTTGAAAACTCCATTCATGAAATTTGACCTAAGAACATCTTTATGTAGTGTTTACTTATCTCTCTTCAAAGCTCTAAGTGCCATGTCTTTCTGCTGCTCCATTCCTCTGTTATTAGCAGAGACACTTCTAACAAGTTCTCCAGCATATGAGATAAAAGCAGCTGGAAATTTGTGTCGTGGAGGAAACTTAGAGATAGATAAGCAGAGAGCTTGTCTATTCAGACTGCAGCTCTGCACATTTCTTTGCTCCTCTGCCTATGTGGGAGGGGTGTGGGCGCCTTTCCTCCAATTACCTCTCATGCAGTGCAAGCCCGGACGCCACACTCACTGCTGAAAGAGGAAGAAAGATTTCTAACACAATCTGCACTTTCCAAAGAGTGTAGAAAGGGGAAGACAGAAATACAAGTAAAACTTATGTAGGAGAATTTGTTTCATCTCTGTGTATCATCTGAGGCTATTAACTTCACTGGGTATATGTGAGGGTTTACAACCACTTTGTCATGGTTATGCAGTAATCTTTCCCTTTTTGCTTACCTCTCCTCATGTGTTCCAACTAAGAGGCCAGCCACTCTCACCTGGTGGGTTTTATAACCTCTCCTCTAAGCATGGCTCCACCCCAGGCCCTATCAGGGAACCCTATATTAACCTGTGCACTGCAAGCCAGTGGTGCTGATCAACCATTGTGTATCCGTGGTGTGTTCGGCTTCCTGGTTCCTGCTTGTCGTGTGCTCTATGTTTGTCTCTGTTACCGACCTTGGCGTGTTCTCAACGATTCCTGTCTGCTTGTGATCTTGACCCTTTGGCATGTCCCCGACCATCCCTGTCTGCCTGTGACCCTGAACCTTTGGCGTGTACTCTGTTGTTCCTGTTTACCCTGACCTCTGCCTTATCCCCTTACTATCCTTGTCGTTCCAGCCTGCTGCTTCCTTCTCCTGTAGTCTACTGCAAGCGTGAGCTGTGAGACCCTGGGGGTCGCGACCTGGAGCCAGACTGCAGCGAAGTCCACCCTCACCACTAGAGGCTCTGGCGAACACCTGCTGGCTCTTAGACTCCGCGCCCTGGGAAATCTATGCTCTAGTTCCCACTGGGATCTGTTAGTGATCCAGTAGACCTGTGTCCTGAATCTCCCTGGGTACAATCCGCAGCAGTCAGTCCTAAGGTCCACTACCTAGCGGTGCACTTCCAATTCCTACTGAGTTCACCTGTCACCTGGTCTCAGGTGACCTGACAGTTTGATCAGCCCTGGACCCAGCTGATGTGCCGCTACCCGCAGATGATTCATTGCAGGGCTTAATTCGCAGACTTGAGACCCAAGAATCGCATCAGCCCCGGGTGATGCGATTCCTTCAGGATTTGGCATCCCGTTTTGAACAGGTTCAGGCCTCATTAGGACCCCCAGTTCAACAACCTCAACCGCTATCTGCTGCTGCACCTATCGCATCAGTCGCAGCCACACATTCATTACAACTACCAGCTCCGGCCCGTTTCTCTGGGGACTCCAAGGCTTGCAGGGGGTTCCTTAGCCAGTGCACAATTCATTTTGAACTTCAGCCCCAAAACTTCCTCTCCGATCGGGCGAAAGTCACATATATTATATCCCTCCTGTCAGGCGAGGCGCTAGCTTGGGCTGCCCCTCTGTGGGAACTGAATGACCCAGTGGTTTCTAGCCTGTCTGATTTCTTGAAACTTTTTCGGAATATCTTCGAGGAACCGGGTCGTGTCTCCTCAGCAGCTAGCGCTCTTTTATGTCTCCGTCAAGAGTCCGCTTCTGTAGGACGGTACGCTCTTCAGTTCCGTATCCTCACAGCTGAATTGAGCTGGAATAATGAGGCCCTAGTTGCAACCTTTTTGCATGGCCTCTCTGATAGAGTGAAGGATGAATTAGCAGGAAGATCCCTTCCTGTTGATCTGGACAGTGTCATCACCTTGTGTAACCAGATCGATATTCGCTTTCAGGAGAGGGCCCTGGAAAAAAAGACTCCAGCACTCCCTGTTCTTTAGTCAGCCTGAGCTCCCAGTCCCTTCTCTTCGATCCGATGAGCACCCCCTGCCTGCTGAGGAACCTATGCAGTTGGGCTGGACCAAGTTATCTCCCGAAGAACGCGCTAGGCACAGAACTCTGGGCCTATGCCTCTATTGTGGGGCCAAAGGTCATTTCCGTGACACTTGTTCTCTTCGTCCGGAAAAACGCTCAGGGCTAATACATCTGGAAGGTGGAGTATTATACCCTGAAATAGCACCTTCACCTTCTTGTCTTCTCCTTTCTGTGTTGCTTCATGTCGGCACGTCCTCTCGTTCGGTCTCAGCACATCTGGATTCCGGAGCCGCTACCAAATTCATGGATTGGGAAACTGCATCCTCCATGAGACTTACCCTTTTTCCCCTTACAACGCCATTGGTGGTCTTGGCGATTGATGGCACTGTTCTCCCAGGGGGCCCTATCCGCTTCCAGACCCTTCCTGTTAAGATGTCAGTAGGGACACTCCACCAGGAGTGGATATCCTTCCTTGTCTTACCTAAGTCTTCATCTCCTATCATATTAGGTCTTCCTTGGTTACGGCTCCATTCCCCACACGTTGACTGGACTGCTAGACAGATCCTGGCTTGGGGTTCCTCCTGTTCCTCTTCCTGCCTATTCAAGGTTACCCCAAAAGAGAAACCTCCTGTTGCCATCATCCCAGTAGCTTCTGCTCGTCCTGCTGTATATAGTGATCTCTGGGATGTGTCCTGCAATAGTCGGACTGATGCGATTGGGATGGTCACTACACCTGACAATACTATTCAGTCGGCCTCTGCACTAGTTATGCCAGTCCAGCCCATGCCCAGTGAGTTTTCTGCTTCTTGTTCAGGACCTTCTGTAACCTGGCCTCACCCTACTGCTACTATGCCCTTAACCATTCCTAAAAAGCCTTTAGTCCTCTACAAGTCCTCTCGTCCTCTCCCTACCTCGGTTCCGGTCTCCGAGGATAATCTAAAATACGAGGTTAGTCAAGTTTTGGATTCCCGACTCCGTAAAGGCATTCTTCAATACCTCGTACATTGGAAAGGGTTTGGTCCTGAGGAGAGGTCTTGGATCACTGCATCTGAGGTCCTTGCTCCTCATCTGTTGAGGAGGTTCCATCTGGAGTTTCCCTTTAAGCCTGGACCCAGGTGGGGGAGGGGGAGGCCTCATAAGAGGGGGTACGGTCATGGTTATGCAGTAATCTTTCCCTGTTTGCTTACCTCTCCTCATGTGTATCAACTAAGAGGCCAGCCACTCTCACCTGGTGGGTTTTATAACCTCTCCTCTAAGCATGACTCCACCCCAGGCCCTATCAGGGAACCCTATATTAACCTGTGCACTGCAAGCCAGTGGTGCTGATCAACCATTGTGTCTCCGTGGTGTGTTCGGCTTCCTGGTTCCTGCTTGTCGTGTGCTCTATGTTTGTCTCTGTTACCGACCTTGGCGTGTTCTCAACTATTCCTGTCTGCTTGTGATCTTGACCCTTTGGCATGTCCCCGACCATCCCTGTCTGCCTGTGACCCTGAACCTTTGCCGTGTACTCTGTTGTTCCTGTTTACCCTGACCTCTGCCTTGTCCCCTTACTATCCTTGTCGTTCCAGCCTGCTGCTTCCTTCTCCTGTAGTCTACTGCGAGCGTGAGCTGTGAGACCCTGGGGGTCGTGACCTGGAGCCAGACTGCAGCGAAGTCCATCCTCACCACTAGAGGCTCTGGCGAACACCTGCTGGCTCTTAGACTCCACGCCCTGGGGAATCTATGCTCTAGTTCCCACTGGGATCTGTTAGTGATCCAGTAGACCTGTGTCCTGAATCTCCCTGGGTAAATCCGCAGCAGTCAGTCCTAAGGTCCACTACCTACCCAATTCCTACTGAGTGCACCTGTCACCTGGTCTCAGGTGACCTGACACACTTTAAGTACTGTGACGGTCTGTTAAGATAACTTTAAATTCAACTGAGCTCAGTTCCCTGATATTTTCTAATGCTTCTGCCATATTAAAAGTGACAAAACACTATTTGATAAGCTTTAAATTCATATTGGTTAATCCAGTACTTAAGTGATGCATTTTTAGGTCACCTAGAGCTTTCATTATTATTGTAGGTATTATGCAAGAACATGGAGTGCTCCAGCAGGACAGCTTGATGCACACTGACATGTCAGGTGGGAATCACATGAAAAGCATGATCTGCATCAAAATCCAAGGGCACAAAACAATCTCTGTTTTCTAAAGGCCTGCATGGGATTTTACCTGTCACAAGAGACCCTTCTGTGTTGCCTAGAGGATTCAGACAGCAAATATGCATGTGACTGCCTGGTTTGCTTAATCCCTTTGCACTCTTTGTTTTGAAGATCTAACCCATTTTCCCTTTTTTGGACACAAAATGTTTACTATATAAACAGCCCTTTCTACTCCTGCCATGTTTGGTACTTTTCTTATCAGTCTTTCCTGCTAAGTCTAACATTTAATTCACCAAGGAATTGCAATGCTAAAAGCGATTTAACAATGTGTAAGAATACACATTTTATAATTAAAGCAAAGCCTATGCAATGCTCCCCTCCACAGCCGCACATATTCACATTTTCTTAAAGCGATCCTGGACGTTATTTTCCTAAAATAATCTATACACATCTACTTCTTAATGGCCTTTTAATTTATTTTTTTAAAAATTATTTCCTCACCTTTTCCCCCCTCACTTCCGTTTGCACATTAGTTGCGGTCATGTGCACTGCTCTATGCACACTTTAAGTCACATAGTCCATAGTTTACAATTCCTAGTCCATCACAGGAGCGAACAAGAAAGGGTAGTTACATACAGTGGGACCCTGGAGAGCAAACGTTCTCCATGGTCCCGGCTCCTTAATCCGATCTGTGATCGCCCGAGTCTCATTGACACGGTGATCACATCACACGCCGGGGACACGTGGGGAGCATGCAAAGGGGAGGACGTCTATTGACGCCTCCCGGCAAAGTAGATCTGCGCTGTAGCCGTAATTCGGCTACAGCGCGGATCTGAAGGAGTTAAAGCAGCTGAAAGGGGTATTTTCTTTTTTTATTAAAATAATAAATATGATATTCTTATCTTCTCTGTGCAATGGTATTTCATGCTTCATACTGTATGACCACTGTTTCAGGGATTGTGCATTATTCCTGGATAAAGTCTACTGCTGGTGAATATGTGGTGTAGTTCAAGAATTTTGGCATAAATGTTTTTTCAGTTTTGGTCATCATTGTCAAGAGCGATTGCCCCACCCATACTTCTGAAGTCCTACTTTTTTCATTCAATTGTTTCTATTGAAGAGAGAGGAATACAGAGCCATCAAAATATATCACAAATAGCACCATGGCACACAGGCAAACATCACAAAGCATTTTTATTGTCCAAGCATCTTGTGAGGCACAGAGTGTCAATAAGAAAGCAATAAGGTATTACAAGGCTTATGAAACGTATCAACAGTAATCCTTAAAAGAGAACAGTAAAGCGCAAAGAAGAGGGAGGGAAACAGAGGGGAAAGAAACAGAGGTACAAGGGAAGGGAAGGGCAGCGCCATTCAAAAGATGTTAGCTTCGTTCCCTTATCAGAAACTAAGTTCATTGATTCGATAAAATATTTTATTTGTAAATATTGAAAAAGTTCAGCTCTAGGTAGATTGTGATCCACTTATAAAATAAAAGTATAAAATGAGTTAGGGCCATGAGACATCAAGAGGCAACACAAAAGTCAGTTTGAGACCTAGCCATTGTCAGAATGCACGTGGGTTTTCCCACCCAGGGAGGAAAGCTGGGTTGCCTAGGAAGGACATTAAAGATAAATGAGGAGATTGCAGCCTCCCCTCCCCCCAAGTATTTAAGGGCATTCCAAATAGACAGGGAGTGTATTGTCACTGGGTTTTGCAGAAGGGGTCTGTCTTGTGGGAGTATCCAGAGCAGATTAGCAATCAGTATAGAGGCACAATCTGCCGCTTCGAGGGATACCCAAAGGGAAATCTTGATCATAGCACGGTATTTAGTGAGTGTGGCCAATTGGGCTGACTGATAGTAAGTGGTGGGCTCTCAGTCCACCTTGGGAACAGCTCGCGTCGTAATTTCCGATCTCCCCAGGCCCCGTGTCCCGACTATGGAGGAGAGAGCAAACACAGGAGAATTTGAAGCCCGATCCACAGCCCAGTAAGTGCTGGACCTCCCGTTGGGGGTTCTTGTCATCAGTGCCATGAGCCCCGGAGTCTGTGGTGTCAGAGCGCAAGTGGGGGGCACCTGGTTACCAAACAGGTCAGTAGCAGATTTGACTTTTTTTTTATCAATAAGTGCTCAAGGGCTCTTGTGGACACAATTGCCAGGCCACCACCTGTTGCAACCTCACTTTGATTGGTGTCTTATTGGTAGTAATAGAGCACTGCATGATTGCACCTGTTTCAGACAGAGTTCTCTCTGAAACAGGTGCAATCATGAAATGCTCTATTACTACCAATGAGACACCAAAGAGAGGTTGCAACAGGTGGGTGGCCTGGCAATTGTGTCCACAAGAGCACTTATTAATAAAAAAACGTTAAGTCTACCACTGACCCGTTTGGTAACCAGATGACCCCCCTCCTCCCCACTTCGCCATTGTGTATTTCCAAGCTTGCTCGTCCAGGCACATGCCCTGGATTACTCAATGGGTGCAATATCCCTGTACCGGGAGGGTTCGTGCATCTGGGCTCTACTGAACCATTGCTTTTTTTTTTGCAGTGATATTATAGCTTTGCAGGACTTTCTGCATGTCTAGCCCAGAAATGTAAGTGTCAAAAAGGTACTCTTTTCCCCACATTGCATGCTGACCTACAGTGCCTTGCAAAAGTATTCACCACCTTGGCTTTTTACCTATTTTGTTACATCACAGCCTTTAGTTCAAAGAGTTTTTTTTAATCTGAATCATATGTGATGGATCAGAACACAATAGTCTAAGTTGGTGAAGTAAAATTAGAAAAATATATCCATAAAACAATTTTTCAGAAATAAAAAAAAATGATAATTGGCATGTGCGTATGTATTCACCCCCTTTGTTATGAAGCCCATAAAAAGCTCTGGTGCAACCAATTACCTTCAGAAGTCACATAATTAGTGAAATGATGTCCATCTGTGTGTCACATGGTCTGTCATTACATATACACACCTTTTTGAAAGGCCCCAGAGGCTGCAACACCTAAGCAAGAGGCACCACTAACCAAACACTGCCATGCAGACCAAGGAACTCTTCAAACAAGTAAGGGACAATGTTGTTGAGAAGTACAAGTCAGGGTTAGGTTATAAAAAAAATATCCAAATCTTTGATGATCCTTAGGAGCACCATCAAATCTATCATAACCAAATGGAAAGAACATGGCACAACAGCAAACCGGGCAAGGAAAGCATTAATCAGAGAGGCAGCACACCCTGAAGGAGCTGCAGAGTTCCACGGCAGAGACTGGAGTATCTGTAGATAGGACGACAATAAGTGTACGCTCTATAGAGCTGGGCTTTATGGCAGAATGGCCAGAAGAAAGCTATTACTTTCAGCAAAAAACAAAATGGCACGTTTTAAGTTTGTGAAAAGGCATGTGGGAGACTCCCAAAATGTATGGAGGAAGGTGCTCTGGTCTGATGAGACAAAATGTAACTTTTTGGCCATCAAAGAAAATGATATGTCTGGCGCAAACCCAACACATCACATCACCCAAAGAACACCATTTTTCAGCAGTCAGGACTGGGAAACTGGTCAGAGTTGAGGGAAAGATGAATGGTACTAAATACAGGGATATTCTTAAGCACAACCTGTACCACTCTGTGTGTGATTTGAGGCTAGGATGGAGGTTCACCTTCCAGCAGGACAATGACCCCAAACACACTGCTAAAGCAACACTTGAGTGGTTTAAGGGGAAACATGTAAATGTGTTGAAATGGCCTAGTCAAAGCCCAGACCTCAATCCAATAGAAAATCTGTGGTCAGACTTAAAGATTGGTGTTTACAAGCGCAAACCATCCAACTTGAAGGAGCTGGAGCAGTTTTGCAAGAAGGAATGGGCAAAAATCCCAGTGGTAAGATGTGGCAAGCTTATAGATACTTATCCAAAGCGACTTGGAGCTATGATAGCCGCAAAAGGTGGCTCTACAAAGTATTGACTTTAGGGGGGTGAATAGTTATGCACATTGACTTTCTGTTATTTTGTCCTATTTGTTGTTTGCTTCACAATAATAATAAAAAAAAAATCTTCAAAGTTGTTGGCATGTTCTGTAAAGTAAATGATGCAAATCCTCAAACAATCCTTGTTAATTCCAGGTTGTGAGGCAACAAAACACGAAAATACTGTGAATAATTTTGCAAGGCACTGTATATACACCTATCTGTAATGCTGATCTATATACCCTATTTGTAATGCAACCTATATACCATAATCTGTGATGCTGATCTGTATGTGGAGCCATATACACTGTCCTTTGATGCTGAGCTGTATACTCCTGACACTATGGGTGGAAGCAAGTAAAATACAGGGTGGATTATATAAGGGGTGTGGCTTAATATGAGTGGGAGCGGTCAAAAAGAAAGGGCGGGGTCTGACACCACCCCATCCTAAAACTTCACCAGCCGCCACTGGAACTAGGCCAAGATTAGTGATGCACACCTAAGAGCAGCACTCTGTGTAAGAAAGTATTACCTTTCAATGCAAATGTCAGTAAAGAAAAGGAATCCAGCAGCATGGAGGGATGCTGGATCTCCAGAAAGTCAGACAAGTTTGCAGACAGAGGACGCACCAGATATATACCCTAACTAATTGAAGGGCCGCCCCCCACCCAACATCATGTGACAGGTGGAGACAGGGGCTCCACCTATAACTGCCTAAACAATTGCGGCAAAGAGCCGCCATGGATGGTGGTGAAGGCACCATCGTGGACCAGCGGCTGATGTTCAGGTCACCTATTTCTATGGCATACGTGTGGTCATGGATTCTACCCCAGAATTAAAGCGGAAGTAAACCCATCCATAAAACAGTTTCATTTCCGGCACGTGCCAGAAATGTAACACTACCATTGGTTGTGCTCTCAATCAAACTGTCAAACCATCCAATGGCTGATGTAATGACTGATCACATGTGCAGCATCATGGTAGTTTCCTTGGCTGAAAACTATAGGGGGGGGGGGTTACTTACACTTTAACAAATGGTCTTTCTGACATAGAATGAACCACACAGAAAAATATAAACTGCTGCTTGTGTATGACAATTTACAAAATGTCTAGGATAAAACCTTTTTCAATTGGGAAGGACCACATCCTTGCATTTAATTGGCATCATGTCTTTCTCCCTCCCCCTGCTGTCCATGTCTCCTCTCTCCCCACACTCTGCTTCTTTAGCACTTGTTGGGAGCCGGCTGTACGGGAGACAGTCTTCGCGCATGCGCCTGATCTCCTGGTCTTCGGAATTGGATGTCAGGCGCAGCTCCATCCCGAGACGCACAGGGCGTGGCTCTCGCCCCAGGACGCCACCCGCTGGTCCACGATGGTGCCTTCAGCTTCGTCCATGGCGGCTCTTTGCCGCTATTGTTTAGGCAGGTATAGGTGGAGCGGTAAATCACTATTGCAATTTGATAGCCTGATGTTGGTGATTATAGAGGGTAACAAATCCGACTCTGTTGTCTCGCTGCATCAACCTATGAGAAAATAGCAGTTTCACAGGGTTTTAGTTTTGTGCGGTTGTACGCATTTCTTAAACATTTCTTACTGTAGCCGCTGGTGAGCAAACGAGTCTGCAGTTTCCTAGCCACCTCCTCAAACACCTCACTGTCCGTACAGTTAAGTTTTAGTCTTAGGTACTTTCCGTAATGGATTGAATAGATTAAGGGTGCGGGATGGGGCACTGCTAGCATGCAAGATAGCATTGCCCACTGTGGGCTTATGAAACAGGGTAGTATAAAGAGACCCATTAGTGTTCTTTTTTACAATAATGTCCAAGAAAAGAACTTCCGACTGGTGGCAGGACATGGTGAATTGTAGATTCCAGGTATTCGAATTTGAACGGGTCGTAAATTGATCAAGTAGACTTCTGTCACCATCCCAGATGACGAGGAAGTTGTCAATGTACAGTGGGGAGAACAAGTATTTGATACACTGTCGATTTTGCAGGTTTTCCTACTTACAATGCATGTAGAGGTCAGTAATTTTTATCATAGGCACTCTTCAACTGCGAGAGACGGAATCTAAAACAAAAATCCAGAAAATCCCATAGTATGATTTTTAAATAATTAATTTGCATTTTATTGCATGACATGAGTATTTGATTACCTACCAACCAGTAAGAATTCCGGTTCTCCCAGACCTGTTATTTTTTCTTTAAGAAGCCCTCCTGTTCTCCACTCATTACCTGTATTAACTGCACATGTTTGAACTTGTTACCTTTATAAACTGTCCACACACTCAAACAGACTCCAACCTCTCCACAATGGCTAAGACCAGAGAGCTGTGTAAGGACATCAGGGATAAAATTGTAGACCTGCACAAGGCTGGGATGGGCTACAGGACAATAGGCAAGCAGCTTGGTGAGAAGGCGACAACTGTTGGCGCAATTATTAGAAAATGGAAGAAGTTCAAGATGACAGTCAATATCCCTCAGTCTGGGGCTCCATGCAAAATCTCACCTCGTGGGGCATCAATGATCATGAGGAAGTTGAGGGATCAGCCTAGAACTACACGGCAGGACCTGGTCAATGACCTGAAGAGAACTAGAAAACCGGGACCACAGTCTTTAAGAAAACCATTAGTAACACACTACGCCGCCATGGATTAAAATCCTGCAGTGCACGCAAGGTCCCCCTGCTCAAGCCAGCGCATGTCCAGGCCCGTCTGAAGTTTGCCAATGACCATCTGGATGATCCAGAGGAGGAATGGGAGGTCATGTGGTCCGATGAGACAAAAATAGAGCTTTTTGGTCTAAACTCCACTCGCCTTGTTTGGAGGAAGAAGGATGAGTACAACCCCAAGAACACCATCCCAACCGTTAAGCATGGAGGTGGAAACATCATTCTTTGGGGCAGCTTTAAAGGGGACAGGACGACTGCACTGCATTGAGGGGAGGATGGACGGGGGCCATGTATTGCGAGATCTTGGCCAACAGCCTCCTTCTCTCAGTAAGAGCATTGAAGATGGGTCGTGGCTGGGTCGCCAGCATGACAACAACCTGAAACACACAGCCAGGGCAACTAAGGAGTGGCTCTATAAGAAGCATCTCAAGGTCCTGGAGTGACCTAGCCAGTCTCTAGACCTGAACCCAATAGAAAATCTTTGGAGGGAGTTGAAAGTCCGTAGTGCCCAGTGACAACCCCAAAACCTGAAGGATCTGGAGTAGGTCTGTATGGAGGAGTGGGCCAAAATCCCTGCTGCAGTGTGTGCAAACCTGGTCAAAAACTACAGAAAATGTATGATCTCTGTAATTGCAAACAAAGGTTTCTGTACCAAATATTAAGTTCTGCTTTTCTGATGTCTCAAAATATTTATGTCATGCAATAAAATGCAAATTTATTATTTAAAAATCATACAATGGGAATTTTTAGATTCCGTCTCTCGCAGTTGAAGAGTACCTACGATAAAATTTACAGACCTCTACATGCTTTGTAAATAGGAAAACCTGCAAAATCGTCAGTGTATCAAATACTTGCTCTCCCCACTGTACCTGTGCCACGATAGAATGTGGCACAGGTACATAGCGAGAGTCTTGCAGAGAAAAGCTGGCGCTACCCCCCCCAGGTACAGGTTGGTGTAAGAGGCCACACAGCATGTGCCCATAGCCACGCCCTGCACCTGAAGGTAGTGGGAGCCAGCAAAACAGAAGATGTTATTTCTGAGTACAAAGTCCAACAGGTCAACAACAAATCTATCGTGCTTTTTATCTTGGGGCCCCTTTTGTGACAAATAGGTCCTTATAGTTTCAACCCCTCGGTCATGAGGGATACTGCAATAATGGGCTTCAACATTGATGGTGACTAGCCAAGCAGATTCTGGGACACATAGTCCCTCCAAAATCCTTAAGAGATGCATTGTGTCCTGTAAGTAGAAGGAAATGGCAACTACAAATGGTCTCAGTACCGAATCGATGTATCGATTTGCATTTTTGGTAATGCAACCATTACCGGATACAATAGGACGGCCAGGGGGATTTGTGAGATTCTTATGTGTTTTAGGAAGTGTATAGAAACATGCTTCCCTTGGAGGTGATATTCTAATGAATTCCCATATCTGCTTGGTTATGACTCCTGCATAATATGCGGAGTCCACTAAAATATAAAATTAGTAACAGTTGAAACTGAGAAAGGATTGATTTGCTTGTACTTGTTTTTGTTGGATAAGACATCCAAACACATTTGTTCATATTTATTAGTGTCCATGACAACAATATTGCCCCCTTTGTCTGAAGATTTTATAGTCAAGTCCTGCCGAGTCTTGAGATTTTGTAGGGCCTGTTTGTTGTGCAGTTAGATTAGAACTCTGTCTTTTGAAAACTACATTTTTTTCAATTTTGGCCGTGACCTGCTTTAAAAATAAAGCTGAATATTTTGTAGATTTTTTCTTTAGTATATTCGGATTGGCAGTGTCTTCTTTAACTGAACGTAATATTGTTTCTAAATTGATACAATCAATAAGGTCTGGGGGTTCGTTTTCAGCCAATAATTCATTTAGCATATTTAGTACCCTCGAAAAAAATCCAGTTTAGTATAGTCAGTGGGCAGAGGGTTCGTTGTCTGTCTTTTTGGTATAGTTGTTTCAATAGGAGGTTACATACAAAGAGGTTCAGATCTTTAATTACCTCAAAATGATCAAGGTTGGATTGTGGGCAGAAGCTGGGTCCCTTAACCATTTCAATACAGGGCTTTTAAACACCCTTCCTTACCAGAGCACTTTTTGCGATTCAGCACTGCGTCGCTTTAACTAACAATTGCGCGGTCGTGCGACGTTACACCCAAACAAAATTGACGTCCTTTTTCTCCCACAAATAGAGCTTTCTTTTGGTGGTATTTGATCGCCCCTGCGGTTTTTATTTTTTGCGCTATAAACAAAAGAAGAGCGACAATTTTGAAAAAAAACACAATATTTTTTAATTTTTGCTATAATAAATATCCCATTTTTTTTTTAAAAAACTATTTTTTTCCTCAGTTTAGGCGATACGTATTCTTCTACATATTTTTGGTAAAAAAAAAAAAAAAAAAAAAAAAAAAATCGCAATAAGCGTATATTGATCGGTTTGCGCAAAAGTTATAGCGTCTACAAAATAGGGGATAGATTTATTGAATTTTTTTTTTTTTTTTTTTACTAGTAATGGCGGCGATCTGCGATTATTTTTTCGTGACTGCAACATTGCGGTGGACACTTCAGACACATTTTTGGAACCATTCACATTTACACAGCGATCGTTGCTATAAAATTGCAATGATTACTGTGTAAATGTGACTGGCAGGGAAGGGGTTAACACTAGGGGGCGCTGCAGGGGTTAATGTGTGTCCCTATAGGAGTGATTCTAACTGTGGGGGGAGGGGACTCAAGGGGAGGAGACCGATCATGTGTTCCTCCGTACTGGGATCACATGATCGGTCTCCTCCCCGCTGACAGGACGTGGAGCTGTGTGTTTACACACACAGCTCCACGGTCCCGTTGTTTTAACGGGCAATCGCGGGTGCCCGGCGGACATCGCGGCCGCCGGGCACTCGCACCGGGTCCCGAGCGATGCCGGCGGCGCGCACGCGCCCCCCCAGGCAGCCGGGAATGCGAGGACGTCATATGACGCCCACCCAGGATGGTAGATCCACCTTGTGGGCGTCATATGACTATAAGGCGGTAATGAAGTGGTTAAGAAGTAGCTGTCTTTCAGTATCAGTAAAAGTGTATGATGACAAGTTGATCATTGCAAAGGTCTCGGTCTGTAGTTGGTCATCCATTTGTCTGTTTTTCCATTTTCCTGACTGTATACTATCCAATAACCCAATCATGCGCATCCGATTGGGGTTGGTAAGTTCTAAATTTGGTATGGGGGAAATAGAAGATGCTGACACTCCAGGTGTATTAGGGTTAGGAACGTTATGAGGAGAAGGTTGTACCGAGGATCCTTCCATTTAGCCCAATGACTTAGATTGTTGCCCCGCAACGTTGGCAGTTGGAGGTTCCTGATCCCCCTTGTGGGTCATTCTTTTAGGGTCATTGCTAGGATCAGTAATCTCTTCACCCTTCAGGCGTTTAAATCTCTGGCATCGTATGGGTGTATCATGATATTTCCTGTCACAGAGACACGAGTCTCTGTTTACATTGTGACGGATGTGATTGGACACACCCGTCAGGTGGTCGGGAGGGCCAATCACAGAGCCCATATCCCGATCTCTGCTCTCTGGATCCTGTGATCAGAATGATCACAGGACCGAGCCGCCGCACGCCTCGTGGCTGCGCTGCGAGCACTCGTTCTGAGGGACGTTCCTGAACGTCCACTCAGAACGAGGAAAGAACCACCCGGCCGTTTATGTGCAGTGGGAAGTAGTTAAAGGCCTCAAGAAATGATATAGGCCGTCAGTACATCAATTTTTAAATACGTATACACGATATACCATAGTTTGTAGATGCTATAACTTTTACACAAACTAATGTACACTTATTGGGATTTTTTTTTACCAAAGACATGTAGCAGAATACATTTTGGCCTAAATGTATAAATTTCTTTCAATTTTTTTGAATATGTTTAAATAACAGACAGTAGAAAAAAAATTAAAAAAAATATTAAAAAAAAAAAAAATTTGTGGTCTTTTGCTTATAATCGCAAAAAATAGAAAACCCAGAGGTGATCAAATATCAACAAAAGAAAGCTCCATTTGTGTGAAAAAAATTATAAAAAAAAACGTTCATTTGCATACAATATTGCATGACTGTGCAATTGCCAGTTGAAGAAGCGCCGTGCTAAGGAGCAAAAATTGACCTCGTCATCGAGGGTGTAAAACCTTTCAGAGCTCAGATGGTTAAATAATGGAGTTAAGCTACAGTATGCGAGTGATGAAACACTGTAGCTTCCCATCTCACAAAGGCAATTTGTACCATATTTCCATTACCCTAATACATATACACCTTTATTGTTTCTTCCTCTGGCAGCTACCTTTATATTGTTGAAATCACTCACCCCTTTCAACTACTGCTGAAATAAAATCTTACCCACACAGAGTGCTTTGTTTTCAATCAGTCAGATTTGATAACCATGGAGTAACGCAATGAAATAGTAATGACCAAATACGACCACCTATATGTGCATATAAACACATACATTTTGATAATCACTTTCTTATGTCCATCAGAATTTAAAAAAATTATATATATATATATATATATATATATATATATATATATATATACATACATATATACATACATATACACACACATATACACACACATACATACACACATACACACACACACACACACACACACACACACACATACATATATATAAAAAAAGAAAAATGATTGATAATATATATTTAAACGCTCATTTTTTCTTCCAGTATACATATCACATTAGCATAATTGCTTAAATTTTACATTTCTGAGCTTAAATTTGTTGAATTTTCTTTTCTGTTTTAAATGTAAAAAACACAATTTGGCATTTTAGCTGTCTTTGTCTTCTGGTATTGCAAATGGCAGCAAAGCAGTACAAATCATTAGCATATTTTGATAAATCTAGGAAATACATATTATGTAGGAGCAGAGTACAGTGCTGTGATAAATGTATGAAGAGGAGGAGGAGGTAGAGTAAAAGCTCCACAGCCTTCGTATGTAATGAATTTGCCATGGCAACAGACAGAAATTAGACCGATTGATGCCGTAAGCCCTTAGTGCTGATCAGATGTTCATTGGATAGAGCAAGCGAGGCTGTACTTTATCTTACTAAATAAACACCCTGTAAGGGTCATGTCACAGTACACCGTAGGAAAAAGGTTTATAGATCTATTCGTTCTAGGCAAGTTTACCTAGAAACATATGGAAGGAACTTTTATTCTGTACCAAGTTTCAAAAAGACAACACAACCTCACTTACCCATCTTATTTAGAAGATGAATAAACTGATCTAATGATGACTATAAATTGATTAAGAAGGTGAATTACAATTCTGAATATTTGAATTTTCCATAATTTAGTCTGCAGAGCACAGCCCATTTGCAGGAATTCATACATTTTGCAGTTATACAAATATCAAATAAATCGACAAATACACATTCAAAAGGACTAAAGACTAAAGTATCCTATTTCCATTGAGTCTCTGATAAATTTGCTTTTCTGGATTGAAGACATTTAATGTCACACAACATTTTTAATGCATACACACGAGCAGAATTTCCGTCTGAAAAATCTTGTCTGGTTTTTCCAAAGGAATTCCGCTCAAGCTTGTCTTGCATACACACGGTCACATAAAAGTTCTCTGAACTTTCGACCGTCAAGAACGCGGTGACATACAACACTACGATGAGCCGAGAAAATTAAGTTCAATGCTTCCGATCATGCGTTAAATTGTTTCCGAGCATGCATGATTTTTTGCGCGTCCGAATTGCATACAGACGATCGCATTTTCGGATAGGAACTTTTCCCGAACGAAAAATAGAGAACATGCTCTCAATCTTTTGCTGGCTGGAATTTCGCCAGAAAAAGACAGATGGAGCATACACACGGTCTGATTTTTTCCAACAAAAAGCTTTCATCTGCGTTTTGCTGGCGCATTTCCGATCTTGTGTACGCGGCATAAGTGTACACAAATCAAAGCAAAAGGTTTATTTTTGCTTTTCCTAAGTGTTTGCTTTCTTGAACACACTTTCTAGCAGATTAAAACAATTTAATATCTGAACACAATGCAGCCAAATACAGTATTTGTGTCTCCATTGCTGCCATAAGGCAACAAACGTGTGAAAAGCACATGCACCTTACATTTGTTATTAGAAGCAAACTTTTCTAACTTTATAGTGCTGTTTATGTACTGGTTCTATTGTTTCTAGCTTTCTGATGGCTTCACGTGTAACAATTCTAAATGTTGTTTCAATATTCCATGAAAAAAAAAAAAAAAGAAGAAGAAGAATAAAACTATAATATTCAACTATTTTTAAAAGCTTACTAGACAGTTAAAGTGGTGGGACACCCTGAAAACAAAAAATTTAAAAAATGTTAGTAACAATTTCAAAATGAAAAAAAAATGAAAAATGTACTTACCAGAAATGGCTGTTGCTAGGCAGATCGTCCTAATCTGCCTCCTCCAGCGCCGCGGTGATCTTCTCTTCTTCCGTCTTCTAGTGAATGGGGCGCGGTGTGTTATGGGAACGGTGTCCCACAACACATCGCATTCCCCATTCACAAATCCGACTCGCGCATGCGCAGTAGGCCGCGCGCGGACTCGCGCATGCGCAGTAGGCCGCGCGAAGCCGCTTCCCTTACTGAGGATGGCGGCGCTGGATCCGGATCGCCGAGGGACATCTCGGCCTCCACGAACAACATCGCGGGTGCCCTGGGAGGGTAAGTGTACTTATTAAAAGTCAGCAGCGACTTTTTTTTTTAGCTGCTGACTTTTACATTTTATTTTAAGCTGAAACGCCGCTTTAAGCTGAAGAAACCTGACTGAACTCCACAGATAGTATAATAAAACTTTCTTCTCTGATCAGATTCTTGACTGGGTTCCTATGTTCAATCGATTAAATCCATTTAAAACTATAAAGTCGAAAGTTTGCAAATCAACTTCTTTAAAGGATGCTTGTACTATAAGGCTGGAGTGACACTTTAGCAAGCCAATAGGGTGCATTTTTGCACAATGCACCACACAGAGCACTGCCATGTGTTATAATGCATAAGGTGCACAGTTTAGTGCTTGTTACCACAACACGTAAGGACTACACACAAAGGCTCCTTATTTTGGTTACCCTTTCAATATTTGGTCATTCTTTGAATCCCCCCCCCCCCCACAATCAAAGTATTATTTATTTATTATTTATTTCAGGTACTTGTATAGCGCAGTCAATTTACGCAGCGCTTTACATATACATTGTACATTCACATCAGTCCCTACCCTCAAAGAGCTTACACTATGGTCCCTAACTCACATTCATACATACACATTACTTGGGGCAATTTAGACAGGATCTAATTAACCTACCAGCATGTCTTTGGAGTGTGGGAGGAAACCCATGCAGGCACAGGGAGAACATGCCAACTCCAGGCAGGTAGTGTTGTGGTTGGGATTCGAACCAGCAACCCTTTTTACTGCTAGGCGAAATGCTATCCACTACACCAAGTAAGTATGAAACTTTACATACATGTACAATTTCCTTTAGATTTAGGACCTACCTAAAATATCCAATCAGGAAGGCCCTTGCAGTATATAGATGTTGGTAGATCTAAAGAAGATTGTACAGTTTGACACCACATTCATTCCTCTCTATTGAAAAGCCATCCACTGTTGGCTAAAGAGCTACTATGTATTTGGGGGGACTTTTGGAATTTGCCGGTAAATTAAACTGTTTCATTTTTTTTCCCTTTGTAAATGTCACTTTGCTGTAACACATCCCACAGCAAAAACAAGAAAAAAATAGCTTAGAGTCCCCCCAAAATGAAAAGCAGACTCTGGGATAGATTTTAAAGGGGGATTATATAGTTATATAGCCCCTTACATAGTTATATAGTAGGTGAGCTTGAAAAAAAGTCCTTGAAATCCAACCTATGTGTGTGATTATATGTCAGTATTACATTGTATATCCCTGTATGTTGTGGTTGTTCAGGTGCTTATCTAATAGTTTTTTTAAACTATTGATGCTCCCCGCTGATACCACCGCCGGTGGAAAGGAAATTCCACATCCTTCCCGCTCGTACAGTAAAGAACCCTCTATGTAGTTTAACCACTATACGACCGCCGGCTGTCTATTGAGGGCGTCTCAGGGCGGGAGGGGGTCATATGACGCCCTCCCCTTCCCTCCAGGGAGCGTGCGCGCCCGCCGTATCACTGGGCACCCGATATGTCCACTGGGCACCCGATTGCCCGGTAACACAGCGGGACCGTGGATCTGTGTGTGTAAACACACAGATCCACGGTCCTGTCAGAGGAGAGGAGCCGATGGTGTGTTCTCAGTACAGAGAAACACAGATCGGTCTCCTCCCCTTGCGAGTCCCCTCCCCCTACAGTTAGAATCACTCCCAGGGAACATATTAACCCCTTCAGCGCCCCTAGTGGTTAACCCCTTCCCTGCCAGTCACATTTATACAGTAATCAATGCATTTTTATAGCACGGAACGCTGTATAAATGTGAATGGTCCCAAAAATGTGTCAAAAGTGTCCGATATGTCCGCCGCAATATCGCAGTCATGATAAAAATCGCAGATCGCCGCCATTATTAGTTGAAAAATAAAAATGCTATAAATCTATCCTCTATTTTGTAGACACTATAACTTTTGTGCAAACCAATCAATAAACGCTTATTGCGATGTTTTTTACCAAAAATATGTAGAAGAATACGTATCGGCCTAAACTGAGGAAAAAAACATTTTATTATATTTTTTGGTGATATTTAGTATAGCAAAAAGTAAAAAATAATGTCATTCAAAATGTGACAGCGCTGAAAGCTGAAAAATGGCTTGGGCAGGAAGGGGGGTGAAAAATGCACTGTACTGAGGTGGTTAAGGTTAAACCCCTTTCCTTCCAATTTTAATGAGTGACCACGTGTCTTGTTAAACTCCCTTCTGCAAAAAAGTTTTATCCCTATTGTGGGGTCACCAGTATGGTATTTGTAAATTGAAATCATATCCCCTCTCAAGTGTCTTTTCTTCAGAGAGAATAAATTCAGTGCTCACAACCTTTCCTCATAGTTATTAGTTAATATCCTCCAGACCCTTTATTAGCCTTGTTGCCTTTCTTTGTACTCGCTCCATTTCCAGTGCATCCTTCCTGAGGCCTGGTGCCCAGAACTGGACAGCATACTCTAAGTGCAGCCAGACCAGAGTCTTGTAGAGTGGGAGAATTAAAATTGTATCTGTGAAGTTGATCCCCTTTTTAATGCATGCCAATATTCTGTTTGCTTTGTTAGCAGCAGCTTGGCATTGCATGCCATTGCTGAGCCTATCATCTACTAGGACCCCCAGGTCTTTTTCCATCCTAGATTCCCCCAGAGGTTCTCCCCCCCAGTTTATAGATTTAACTCATATTTTTGCCACCCAAATGCATTATTTTACATTTTTCTACATTAAACCTAATTTGCCATGTAGTTGCCTACCCCATTAATTTGTTCAGGTCTTTTTGTAAGGTTTCCACATCCTGTGGAGAAGTTATTGCCCTGCTTAGCATTGTCCACAAATACAGATATTTAATGGTTTACCCTATCCTCCAGGTTGTTTATGAACAAATTAATGATTAGTGAGATAATGGGTGGTGGGGTCCCCCAGCACAGAACCTTGGGGGACCCCACTACCCACCCCTAACCATTCTGAGTTCTCCTCATTTATCACCACCCTCTGAACTCGCCCTTGTAGCCAGTTTTCAATCCATGTACTCACCCTATGGTCCATGCCAACGGAGTTTATTTACGGGCCTTCCATTATCTAGATGGTAGCTCACCTCCTTATAGAAGATTAATAGATTGGTTTGGCGAGAACGATTCTTCATGAATCCATGCTGATTACTGCTAATGAAACTGTTCTCATTACTAAAATCTTGTATATAGTCCCTTATCATCCCCTCTAAGAGCTTGCATACTATTGATGTTAGGCTAACTGGTCTGTAATTCTCAGGGATATATTTTGGGACCTTTTTAAATATTGGTGCTACATTGGCTTTTCTCCAATCAGCTGGTACCATTACAGTCAGTAGACTGTCAGTAAAAATTAGGAACAATGGTCTGGCAATTACTTGGCTGAGTTCCCCAATTACCCTCGGGTGTAAGTCGTCTGGTCCTGGTGATTTATTAATGTTAAGTTTCCTAAGTCTAATTTTTATTCTGTCCTCTGTTAACCATGGAAATGCTTCCTGTGATGTGTCAAGAGGATAAACACTGCAGTTTTGGTTACTGAAGCCCCCCCGATTCCGTTGTGAAGACGGAGAAGAATAAATTCAATACCTTTGCCATCTCCCCATTCTTTGTAACCAGATGTCTTTCCTCATCCTTTATGGGGCCAATATGGTCTTTCCTCCTTTTTTACTGTTTAAATACTTGGGATTTTTTTGCCTTCATCTGCTATGTGTCTTTCGCGGTCTATCTTAACAACCCTAATCGCACCCTTACATTTCTTGTTGCATTCTTTGTAAAGTCTGAATGCTGATGGGGATCCCTCAACCTTGTATTTGTTGAAGGCGTTCTCCTTTGCTTTTATATGCATTTTTACATTGGAGTTAAGCCATCCAGGATGTTTGTTCGCTCTTTAAATTACCCAATGGGATGCATTGGTTAATGTACTTATTTAACATGCTCTTAAAGCAAACCCATTTCTCCTCCGTGTTCTTTGTGCCTAAGATTTTATCCCAATATATGCCTTCTAGCAAGGTTTGTAGTTTAGGGAAGTTGGCTCTTTTGAAATTCAGTGTCTTTGTATTCCCCTTAGGTTTCCTATTTGTGTGATTTACACTGAAGCCAATTGACCTGTGAGTGCCGTTTCCTAAATTGCCCCCCCGTATTTCCACATCCGTGATCATGTCTGTATTGATGGTAATCAGTAGATCCAGTAATGCTTTAGTCTAGTTGGTGCATCTAGCATCTGAACCATGAAATTGTCCTGCAAGACATTTAGGAACTGGCGAGCCTTAGACAAATGCGTGGTTCCCTCCGCCCAGTCTATGTCTGGATAATTAAAACCCCCCCATTATGATAACACTTCCTATGCTTGCTGCTAATCCAAAATTGTGATAGGAGATCCGTTTCCCCCTCCTCACTCAGGTTAAGGGGCCTATAGCATACTCCCAGTATTATTTTCACCTTGGCTTCATCCCTTTGGAGCTCTACCCATAAGGATTCCACCTCCACCATAGCTCCCTTAGTGATGTCATCTCTCACTTGTACATTATTCTTGATATATAGGCATGCCCCTCCCCTTTTTTTACCCTCTCTATCCCTGTGATAAAGGGTATACCCTTGAATGGTTGCCAGCAATCATGAGAGATGTTGAACCAGGTCTCTGAAATTCCCACAAAATCCAAATCCTCCTCGTACAACAGTATCTCTAGTTCACCCATCTTGTACGCCATGCTCCTAGCATTGGTGAACATGCCATGTAGTTTAGACCGGTCGCATAGGTGTTCCGAGATTGCAACTAGGACTTGTTACTATACTTACCTTGGGTTTATGTTCTTTAGTCAACCTACCACTAATGCCCCCAATACTACCCTCTGGAATATGTTCGGCGCTGACCATCTCTAACTCTGGGCCCTCCCCCGTCGCCTAGTTTAAAAACCCCTCTTTTTGGCCATCTTTACTCCCAGCTGATCTGCCCCCTCCTCATTTAGGTGCAGTCTGTACCTTCTATAGTACTGGTGACCGACTGAGAAGTGGGCCCAGTCCTCCAGGAACCCAAACCCCTCCTTACTACACCCAACTCCTCAGCCACTTCCCTAATCTCCCTCTGTCTTTCTGGTGTGGCTCAAGGTACCGGTAGTATTCCTGAGAAAATCATTCTTTACGGCACTCCATCTGCCTCTGACAACATACAGTTCGGCTCTTCAGGTCTTTGTTTCAGATTTCCCCTTCTCTGACCTAAGGATTTAGTCCCCTACCACCAGAATGTTGTGGAAACAGCAGAAAGTCCTGGAGTCCACACAAGGTTCTAGGCGCATTCATTAAGATGTCCTAGATGAGGCTCTGACGTGGGCCTCTTTGTATATATATATATATATATATATATATATATATATATATATATATATATATATATATATATATATATATATATATATATATATATATATACATATATATATACACACACACATCTTATGGAGGGGGGCTTCCAGGTTAAAATTAGTTTTAACCAGTTCTAATGGTCTTGAGGTAAGGAATGTGACCATATATGATAAAGATCAAAAATATCAAAGTATACAGAAGTAGCCATACAGTATACACCATTTGCATTGTCTGAGCCACCCCATACCAAGCAAGAATAACCATTGCCAATCTGCCTGCTTGTGACACCCCACCCATCGGGGTTCTCATATTTGTGAGAAACCTTTGCTCCTTATCCAATTCCTTACCCTCCTTGAAAGATTATTAAAAACTATAGAGACTTTTGGTACTATGTCCAATATAGCTGCTCCTGACCAATTTGGTGGTAGCCATTTAAAAGCATTTAAACCACATATAAAATAGAATTGATACGGCAACGGAGTAACATTTTGGTGAATCTAATACTGCCACAAAATATCCGCTTGTTTATTAGAGAAATTTATACAGCTAATAAGAGCAATATCTTTGGCCACACACATGTATATCATTTTTACATGCAGATCCTCAGATTACGAAACAAAATACTACTTCTTCCCATCACCTGTACCATAGAGATATTTTCCAGTGATCTGTTACTACATAATCACATTTACAATTTGCCTTCTCTATAATGAGTCATTAGTATTAGGCCTTTGTACATACAATACACCAGTGGCTTTGTGGGATAATTTTACAGAGTGATCCTCTGGGCCCAAATTAGTTGGTATGTTTTTACAAGATGGATTAGTCAAGCTGTCCATAGCTCTATTCAGCTAAAGCAACATCCAAAGGCAACCAGCCAATATGTTAACCTGTAGACCATACAATGGTATGCCCTCAGGTACAGCACGGGCTGTTTGTCCACACAGAACTTTGTAGCCGCTTCATTTCAGGTTCTTGTGGAAAAAAGTTCTTCTGTGCTGTTCCACTGAAAGTGAAGTGGGTCATTGTCTGTAACCAAAGTTCTCATGGCAAACGGCAGCAATCTGCAGAGAGGAACATAAATAGGTTGGTGTTCCAGTTCAAATAAAACTAAAGCTGTAGACCTGGGTCCCCAGGCCACAATTTCTCCCTTACTTCAACTCTACCTCTCTCACTTGGGGCTACCCACACTTTGGTTCCCAATTGGGCAGAATACATTTTCCTATGTACCCCCAGTAACGCAATATTCTCCTTGTCCATCATATTTCACTTCCATATTCCACTCACACCATTCAGTTTAAAAGAGAGTCGGGAATGAACTGCAAATCACATATGCAAAATGCCAATGTGTACTGATATGTGAGAGTCAGAGCTCAGATTCCCTTTCCCTCTCCCACATCTTGGGGCATTGTAACTGGTATAGGCTGAGTTACAGGGATTGTTGGTCCTTTAGTAGTTACAGTCATTACCTATTTTACTGCACTTTCAGTACCACTTCTAACATTAACTGCATAGGAGTACTTTGTCCTACCAATCTGTTGTTCAGATGTACACTGCTTCTTGCACCACCTTTTTCCATCCTCCAAGTGTATGTGCAGGTGTTAGTTTTTCCACATTTTCTCTTTAACTACCTCAATACAGGGCACTTTCACCCCCTTCCTGCCCAGGCCATTTTTTTTAGCTTTCAGCACTGTCGCACTTTGAATGACAATTGCGTGGTCATGCAACACTGTACCCAAATTCATTCAAGAAGACCGAAAATTTTGAAAAAAAAAAAAAAAAAAAGGTTAAATTTTCTGTCAGTAAAATTTTGTAAATAAGGAATATTTCTCCTTCACTGATGTGTGCTGATGAGGCTGCACTGATAAGGCGGCTCTTATGGACACTGATTAGGTGGCACTAATATGTCGCACTGATATGCGGCACTGGTGAGCAGTATTATGTGGCACTAATAGGCAGCAGTGGTGACCACTGATAGGAGGCACGAATAGGCAGCACTGATGAGCAGGCACTGACTGGCATCACTTATGGGCACTGATAAGGGGAAAGCCCCAGCAGTGTCATCAATCAGGGCACTGATGATCAGAGCCCTGATTACCTTTCCCAGGTCTCCTCTGCAAGGAGATGCTGCTGATCGGCTCTCCTCGCCACACACTGTCAAGGTGAGGCAAGGAGAGGAGAGACGATTCACTACACTTCCATATTTACATGTGACCAGCTGTGATTGGACACAGCTGGGCACATGGTTGAAGAGCCGCGGTCGTGGCTCTTTACAGAGATCGGGGTTGCGCTGTGTCCTAGCAACATGACCACGATCGCCGCGCTGAGCGCCCCCGCGGGCGTGTGATAGCGACTGTTCTGGGGCGCTGTCATATGTTCTCCCAGAACAAGAGCAGCACCGTCCCTCTGTCATTTGATGGTGGGCGGGTGGCAAGTGGTTAAGTAAACCATTCATTCCCTCTATTGAACCTGCTGCCTGTGGATGTTAGGAAATGTGAAACACCAAGTGTACACAATGGTCCTCCACCCATTGTTTAAGAGCTTGTCCTGTAAAATGTGTGCCATTGTGTGATTGGACTTCTTGATGCCCCCCATAACGCTGTGTCAGCTATTGCATAGGTTTCAAGGTTGTCTTTTGAACATCATGTTTAGTAGCATAAACTTGCAAAGTCCACTACATGTGTCCAGAGCTGTGACATTGTATTTCATACTGCCTCCGCCTCATGGCAGAGGACCAATGAAATCTACTTGTCAGACTTGCCCTGGTTGCTGTCCTCTATAAATGTTTCTTGGCATGGGTGTCATTTATAGCCATTTCTTTGCTTCTTGGCAGAGGGGGAACTGGCCAACAATGTTTTTTGCCTGAGTTTGAGATAGGAGGTATGCCTTTGCCCTGAGCCCATTGCCATGTGCTTCGTGTACCCCTTTGTCCAAATAGACTGTGTGACCATCATCCCAAGATTTCCAGAATAGTGTCATTCTCTTGGTTAGCAATAGACACTTGGGCTACATTATCAACCATGTCATTGTTAGGATCCCCAGTAGGAGCATAGATGTGTCCGATTTGAATAATTCTTTTGTGACCTTGCCACAGAAACTCCCAGGTCCTTTTCTGTTCACTTGACAGTTGTCTTGCTTCTATGCCCTGAGCCAAGTAGTCAGGCCTTTAAATACTGCCCAGCTGTCAGTATAAATGATACAATCACCACAGATATCTTGCAGCACCATATACACTTTGGTGGATTACCATTTCAGTACTTGGCTGGAAACTGCTAGTTCTTTTTTTACCCTGAGGGGTGATTTAGGCCCATCCATCTGTAAACCAGATATTTTGTTGGTCTTGATCAAACAACTCAGCAAAAGGGGGAGCCTCCTTAAGGTCGGGTTCACACCTATGCAAATTAGATGCAGGTTTCCCTGCATTCAATTTGCATAGCAGGAGAATGTGACTGGCTCCCTGTGGAGTCCTTCTTTGCCATGAAAATTAATTTAGTCTTATAAAAAAAAAAAAAACACATTTCCACTGCATTTGTGAAGAAGGCTTCAGGGTGTCCAAGAAAGTCCAGCAAGTGCCAGGAATGTCTCCTACAGTTGATTTAGCTGCAGTATAGGTGCACCACCAGTGCAGAGCTTGCTCAGCAATGTCAGCAGGCAGGTTTGAGTGCATCTGCATGCACAGTGAGGGGGAAGACTTTTGGCGGATGGCCTGCTGTCAAGAAGTGCAGAAAAAAAAAGCCACTTCTCTCCAGGAAAAACATCAGAAACAGATTGAAATTCTACAAAAAGGTACAGGGATTGGACTGCTGAGGACTGGGGTAAAGTCATTTTCTCTGATGAATCCCTTTTCTGATTGTTTGGGGCATCTGGAAAAAACCTTACCCGGAGAAGAAAAGGTGAGTGCTACCACCAGTCCTGTGTCATGCCAACAGTAAAGCATCCTCAGACCATTTATGTGTGGGGTTGCTTCTCAGACAAGGGAGTGGGCTAACTCACAAATTTTGCCTAAGAACACAGCCATGAATAAAGAATGGTACAAAAACATCCTCTAAGAGCAACTTCTCACAACAATCCAAGAACAGTTTGGTGACAAACAATGGCTTTTCCAGCATGATAAAGCACATTGCCATTAGTGGCTTGGGGAATAAAACAATCAAAATTTTGGTCCATGGCCAGGAAAATCCCCAGACCTTAATCCCATTGAGAACTTGTGGTCAATCCTCAAGAGGCAGGTGAACAATAAACCCACAAATTCTGACAAACTCTGAGCATTAATTATGCAAGACTAGGCTGCCATCAGTCAGGGTGTGGCCCAGAAGTGGATTGACAGAAAAACACAGCAAATTGCAGAGGTCTTGAAAAAGAAGGGTCAACACTGGAAATATAGACTCTTTGCATAAACTTAATGTAATTGTCAATAAAAGCCTTTGACATTTATGAAATACTTGTAATTATACTTCACTATACCATAATAACATGACAAAAAGATCTAAAAACACTGAAAGCGGCAGACTTGGTGAAAATTAATTATTGTGTGATTCTTAAAACTTTTGGCCACAGCTGTACACAGAACATGGAAATGCAATATTTTTAGTAAATATAAACTGATGAATACCTTTTCTCATCAGCAGTATATATCGGTCTTGTGACTTGTATGGCTGTCTGCTTAACTGCTTAGCGACCGCCGGTTGTCAATTGACGTCCAGGCGGCACAGCTCTTGTGGCGGGAGGGCGTCATATGACGCCCTCCCCTTCCCGGCCCTCCAGCGAGCGCACGCGCCGTGTCACTGGGCACCCAATGCGCGTGCCCGGCGGCCACGATGTCTCCCGGGCACCTGCGATTGCCCGGTAACACAGCAGGACCGTGGATCTGTGTATGTAAACACACCGATGGTGTGTTCTCAGTACAGAGAAACACTGATCGGTCTCCTCCCCTTGTGAATCCCCTTTCCCCCTACAGTTAGAATCAGTCCCAGGGAACATATTAACCCCGCCCCCTAGTGTTAACCCCTTCCCTGCCAGTCACATTTATACAGTAATCAATGCATTTGTATAGCACGGATCGCTGTATAAATGTGAATGGTCCCAAAAATGTGTCAAAAGTGTCCGATATGTCTGCTGCAATATAGCAGTCACGATAAAAAAAGTAGGCGCTATAACTTTTGTGCAAACCAATCAATATACGCTTATTGCAATTTTTTTTACTAAAAATATGTAGAAGAATATGTATCGGCCTAAACTGAGGAAAAAATATGTTTTTTTTTTCTTTTATATATTTTTGGGGGATATTTAGTATAGCAAAAAAATATTGTTTTTTTTAAACTTGTCCCTCTTCTTTTGTTTATAGCGCAAAAAATAAAAACCGCAGAGGTGATCAAATACCACCAAAAGAAAGCTCTATTTGTGGGGACAAAATTATAACAATTTAATTTGGGTCCAGTGTTGTATGACCGCGCAATTGTCATTCAAAGTGTGACAGCGCTGAAAGCTGAAAAATGGCTTGGGCAGGAAGGGGCTGAAAATGCCCTGTATTGAGGTGGTTAAAGAGAAACTCCACTTTTGTTGAGAAAAAAAAAAAAAAAACATTCCCCCTGGGTGATCTATGAATACAAGGATTTTGACAAACTTTGTTACAGATTCCTACCTTTTGTTATTCTGAAGAAATCCATGTGTGTTTGTCTGTGTCCATGTGTAAAAGTAAATCTAATGGGAGTGGTTATCAACCAGCTGCTGCATCTGCAAAGCTCTAATGAGGATAACTGCAGGGCCTGCATCCCTTTATACAGTATCTCACAAAAGTGAGTACACCCCTCACATTTTTGTAAATATTTTATTATATCTTTTCAAGTGACAACACTGAAGAAATTACACTTTGCTACAATGTAAAGTAGTGAGTGTACAGCTTGTATAAGTGTAAATTTTCTGTCCCCTCAAAATAACTCAACACACAGCCATTAATGTCTAAACCGCTGGCAACAAAAGTGAGTACACCCCTAAGTGAAAATGTCCAAATTGGGCCCAAAGTGTCAATATTTTGTGTGGCCACCATTATTTTCCAGCACTGCCTTAACCCTCTTGGGCATGGAGTTTGCCAGAGCTTAACAGGTTGCCACTGGAGTCCTCTTCCACTCCTCAATGATGACATCACAGAGCTGGTGGATGTTAGAGACCTTGCGCTCCTCCACCTTCCGTTTGAGGATGCCTCATAGATTGTAAATAGGGTTTAGGTATGTAGACATGCTTGGCCAGAACATCACTTTTACCCTCAGCTTCTTTAGCAAGGCAGTAGTCGTCTTGGAGGTGTGTTTGGGGTCGTTATGTTGGAATATTGCCCTGCAGCCCAGTTTGCTAAGGGAGGGGATCATGCTCTGCTTCAGTATGTCACAGTACATGTTGCCATTCATGGTTCCTTCAATCAACTGTAGTGCCCCAGTACCGGCAGCACTCATGCCGCCCCAGACTATGACACTCCCACCACCATGCTTGACTGTAGGCAAGACACACTTGTCTTTGTACCCCTCACCTGGTTGCCGCCACACACGCTTGACACCATCTGAACCAAATAAGTTTATCTTGGTCTCGTCAGAGCACAGGACGTGGTTCCAGTAATCCATATATTTAGTCTGCTTGTCTTTAGCAAACTGTTTGTGGGCTATCTTTAGAAGAGGCTTCCTTCTGGAACGACAGCAATGCAGATCAATTTGATGCAGTGTACTGCGTATGGTCTGAGCACTGACAGGCTGAGCCCCACCCCTTCAACCTCTGCGGCAATGCTGGCAGCACTCATACATCTATTTCCCAAAGACAACCTCTGGATATGACGCTGAGCATGTGCACTCAACCTCTTTGGTCAACCATGACGAGGCATGTTCCGAGTGGAACCTGTCCTGTTAAACTGCTTTATGGCAGCTCAGTTTCAGGGTCTTGGCAATCTTCTTCTAGCCTAGGCCAGGGGTAGGCAACCTTGGCCCTCCAGCTGTTTTGAAACTACAATTCCCATGATACATTGCAAGACCCTGACAATCACAGGCATGACTCCTAGAGGCAGAGGTATGATGGGATTTGTAGTTTCACCACAGCTGGAGTGCCAAGGTTGTCTTCCCCTGGCCTAGGCCATCTTTATGTAGAGCAACAATTCTTTTTTTCAGATCCTCAGAGAGTTCTTTGCCATAAGGTGGCATGTTGAACTTCCAGTAACCAGTATGAGAGAGTGAGAGTGATAACACCAAATTTAACACACCTGCTCCACCTTCACACCTGAGACCTTGTAACACTGTTGCCAGCGATTTAGACATTAATGGGTTTGTGTTGAGTTATTTTGAGGGGACAGCAAATTTACACTGTTATACAAGCTGTACACTCACTACTTTACATTGTAGCAAAGTGTCATTTCTTCAATGTTGTCACATGAAAAGATATAATAAAATATTTACGAAAATGTGAGGGGTGTACTCAATTTTGTAAGATACTGTGTGCGATTTCCTATTGGGAGTATCTTACCAAAAATGAAATTTTTGTTGCAGGGGATGCCTGAAATCTGACTTGTATCTTAGTGCAGACTTCTGGGAACCAATCACACAAGCAAGAAACAACATATCTGGGGGACATTCTGTGTACAGTACACCTCCAGGTAACCATGTTGCATTGCATTTCACAAAAAATGACAGAGCTGCATATTGAAAAGGAAAGGTAATCTTTAATAACATCCAGGCTGGGTTCACACTGAGGAACGGAGCGGTTCACAGCAGGGGGTCCGGTGTGTCTCCATTCCCTGTTTCAGGTTCGATTTCAGCTCAAATTTTTGGCTGAATTCTGACCTGAAAGGGACCAGTAGACGCACAGGACCCATGTGCAATTCGCACTGGAGCCGCTCTGGAGATGTGGGAACTGGCTCCACAGAGAGCCAGTCACAATCTCCTGCCATGCTAATTGGATGCAGGGAAAACCCATATCCAATTCGCACTGGTGTAAATCCAGCCTCAATGACAATATGACTTAAGTTACAATGCTATATATATATATATATATATATATATATATATATATATATATATATATATATATATATATTATATATTATATTATTTATTTTTTTTCTTTGCTATTTTTACACCACGAAAGTAGATTTACCCTCTAAAGCTTGTAGGAGGAGTTTTCATTTTCCCCTGATCCTCTGTCTGGACAGTGCGGATCACATGCACTCTCCCTAGGAAAAAAAAAAATAAATAAATAAAAAAAAAACACACCTCTCTAGCGATACACACCAAACTGAGCATGTGCCGCCTGTCCTCTTTAGCTCTGTTCCATCAGGAGATGGTTTGGGGCTGCGGAAGAAGGGAAGGATCAGAGAAGACAGGATCACACAGTCTTTTTACACAATGCAGAGGATTAACCCCTTAGATTCCACAGCGAGTACAAGACCCCTTTCACACTGGGGCGCTTTTCAGCGCTAAAAATAGTGCCTGTAAAGCCACCCCAGTGTGAAAGCCAGAGTGCTTTCACACTGGGGCGGTGCGCTTGTAGGACTGGAAAAAAAAAGTCCTGCAAGCAGCATCTCTGGGACGGTGCGGGAGCGGTGTATACACCACTCCTAAACCACCCCTTAAAATAAATGGACAGCGCTGCTAAAGCACCTGCAAAGCAATTCAGGAGCACAGCAAAACGGGAGTTATTAACCCTTTCCTCGGCCACTAGCAGGTGTTAAAAGCACCCCGCTAGCGGCTGAAAAGTGTCACCATAACAGCTGTAAAGCGCCGCTGAAACTAGCGTCGCTTTAGCGCTAACACCAGCACCGCTCCAGTATGAAAGGGGTCTAACAAGCATGCTTTACTGGATATACAGACTGATTTTACTGTTGTGGATTTAGTAACACTTAAAGCGGAGTTCCACACAATTTCCTAAATTCAGCTTATTAGCAAGCTGGCATAATAAACAATCATTTTTATTTTTTTCCTAAGGGTTACCTTTCTATGCTTCATTTATGCTGTGTTACCTGTGTGAGCCACCCGCAGGTATCGTATATCTGGCGGCGCATTGTCTCCTGGGGCGGCGCACTTTCTCCTGGTAGCTATGCATCAATCTTCCCAGGAGTCAGTGCAGCTAGCCGTGTGCTTTTGTTTTTCTTCGCTGCCATCACAACGGGGCGGGCACTTCCGATGACGCCTCCCCTTGTGAGGGCAACGTCAGAAGCTTACGCCGCTGCGACGTGTAAATAATGCACATGCGCGGGAACGGGCAGTTTATGCTGGTAGCTCAGCATGCACCGTATCCCGGAACTGTCTGCTTGTGGGCTTCACATGCCCACAGGCAAGATGACAGCTGCCAGTAACACATAATATAAGTTAGTTTTATATACGAAACTGGACGTCAGGGGGTCATTTTGAAGAAACAAATTAGCGGCACATACATTTACATTATATGAACTTAGGAATTTAGAAAAAAAAAATAAAAAAAAAATAAAATAAAAAAAAATGTACTTGACAGTGGAACTCCGCTTTAAATAATGCATTACAATTAAACTAGACTCATTAAAATTTTAGTTGACTAAAATGTAACAGAGATTTTAGTTGACGTAAACAATTCAGATGACTAAAACGGCATTTTAATCAAAAGACTAGGACTAAAACGAACACTGCTGGTATGAACTGTGACCAATAAAAACAAAGCTATTTGAGCAGCTGCACTAAAATACAATGTCAGACCGACTACCACATGAAAAGGCTCATTTTCCCTTGCCGCAGTTTGCATAAAGCAGTCCCCCTCAGCCAGCATCACGTGACAGCCGTTCTCTCAGATGAGGAAGTGTAGTAAAACAAGCTTCCATGTCTCCACACACCGCAGTGATAACGTTTTACGCTGAGCGCGACTCAAAAACACGCCCACCGCACTTCCTGTCCCGGTGCCCTTCCCCCCCTCCCGCAGTGCTTCTCCAATCGCGTGTGTGTTGCATTAAGCCCAGCAAAGGGTTACTACTACTACCGTACGTCTACAGTCGTGGGCGTGGCTGCCGTACGCAGAATAGGGTGGCCACGCCCACGGCCGTAGCTGTACGGCCCACATTCAACCCCACTACCAGCCTGTCACTCTCCCTCCCCGTGACGTCACCATCATGGCAACAACAGCTGCGGCCGCTGCAGCCCGAGCCGTGATCGGAAGACTCGCGAGCCTGGTCCGGGGGCAGCGCAGCACGGAGCGCGAGGACCGGCGCGGGGGCGCGCTCACAGCATGAGGCTCCCGGGGGCAGGCCGCGTGTGACCGGTTCTCTGCACGTGACGCGGAGCTGGAAACAGTGAGACACGTCCAGCTCCAGTGAGGGGGGGATAGACAGAGAGCTCGTCTATAGGGAAATACTTCTATTGAGATTTCTAGAGCAGAACTATATATGTGCAGAGATAATAGCAGAATAAGGCTGGCCTATAGTATTGTATAGAGTGGTTATAATGCACAGAGACAGTCTATGAGTGTCCAGGGGGGGTAATGTAAACATATATCCACTGTAGATGCAGTGAATGTAATCCCATTTATTTTTAGCTCACACCTGGTGGAGGGGGCAGTGAGCGAAGTAAGAGGGGGGTCTGTTGCCCTGGGCAAGGGGGCGAAACCCCAGAAGATGTTCTCCCTGCGCCTGGTGACCGCGGATTATTATTTGGCTGCTCCGCTTCCTGGCTTGGATGTCACCAAATCCCACTTCAGAGACTACGATGTACGAAGAGTGCCTGTGGTCAGAGTGTTCGGAGCCACCCCTGCAGGTAAGAACTGATGCCCTCTGGGCCAACTGCTCCCCTTATCTATTTCAGGTACACAAACTAGCTAAGTGTCCCTCAAGGGCACAGACTTGACTAGGAAGTTGTGAGCTGTCTAGATGGCTCCGTGACCGGAGTAGCTTTTCTACATTTGGGATCAGGACAAGTGGAATATAATTGGAAGAAGAGCCTGGCCTGTTTGTCATCCTAACGGGTCATGCACTTAGGCTTTATTTGGTAATTTAAACAGCAACACATTTGCAGATTGGGTTAACTGCTAAAATGTATTTGCGGTGATGGTAAAATAGATTAAGAAGGTTTGTGTTGGTGTTGTGCTAGGCCAAGGATTCTACATTTGGGCACACCATGGGTACAGGGAAAGACACATGTAATGGCTAATGGGGCAAGGAGAGTCACACTAGAACAAGAAGAGCCAATCCTTACAGCTCATGGGGCAAGGAGGAATACATTCGAGAATGTCAAGACCAGTGGGAAATAGGACAATGAGAAACACAATAGAGCAAGTCAATTCCAGTGGCTCATGAGGCTAGGAGAGATGC
Source organism: Lithobates sylvaticus (assembly GCA_028564925.1). Taxonomy (NCBI): domain Eukaryota; kingdom Metazoa; phylum Chordata; class Amphibia; order Anura; family Ranidae; genus Lithobates; species Lithobates sylvaticus. The sequence goes on from CM053028.1 coordinate 262,313,348, forward strand.
ATTAGAGCAGGCCAGCTCATGGGGCAAGGAGAGACATTAGAGCAGGTCAAGCCTAGTGGCTCATGAGGCAAGGAGAGACACATTAGAGCAGGTCAGCTCATGGGGAAAGGAGAGACACATTAGAGCAGGTCAGCTCATGGGGAAAGGAGAGACACATTAGAGCAGGTCAGCTCATGGGGAAAGGAGAGACACATTAGAGCAGGCCAGCTCATGGGGCAAGGAGAGACATTAGAGCAGGTCAAGCCCAGTGGCTCATGAGGCAAGGAGAGACACATTAGAGCAGGTCAGCTCATGGGGAAAGGAGAGACACAGTAGAGCAGGTCAGCTCATGGGGAAAGGAGAGACACAGTAGAGCAGGTCAGCTCATGGGGAAAGGAGAGACACAGTAGAGCAGGTCAGCTCATGGGGAAAGGAGAGACACAGTAGAGCATGTCAGCTCATGGGGAAAGGAGAGACACATTAGAGCAGGTCAGCTCATGGGGAAAGGAGAGACACATTAGAGCAGGTCAAGTCAGTGGCATGAGAGACACATTTGAGCAGGTCAAGCCCAGTGGCTCATGGGGTAAGGAGAGACACATTAGGGCAGGTCAAGCTCATGGGCAAGGAGAGACACATTAGAGCAGGTCAAGCTCATAGTGCAAGGAGAGACTAGAGCAGGTCAAGCCCAGTGGCTCATGGGGCAAGAAGAGACACGCTAGAGTAAGTAGTCAACCCTAATGGTTCATGGGGCAAGGAGAAACACAAGAGAAAGCAGCGCTGGGCATAATTGCTCATGGGTCAATGAGACCCCCACTGTAGCAAGTAGTACAGTCAAGTCTAAGGGCCTATGGAGCTAGTAGATACACACTAGAACAGTGTTTCCCAACCTTTGTCCTCAAATACCCTCAGCAGGGCCATGTTTTGGAATTTTCCCTTGGATACAATAGCTGTCAAAAATACTATTGACATTGAATTAAAGCACCTGTGCAAGGTAAAAGCGATCGTAAAAAACATGTCCTGCTGGGGGGGGGGGGGGGGACTGAGGCTGGCAACCAATGAACTAGAGCAAATAGAGTGATGCCTAATGTCTCACGAGGATAGTAGATACACACTAGAACAGTGTTTCCCAACCTCAGTCCTCAAATACCCCCAACAGGCCATTTTCTTTTTTTTTTTTTTTTTTTTAGACATTTCACTTAGATAAAATAGCTGTCAATAATACCAAACTTGACATTGATTTAAAAGGCCTGCGCAAGGCAAAGGAGATCCTAAAAAAACGTACTCTGCCCCCAGCTACATCACTAGCCTAGTCTCAAAATGCCGACCAAATCGTTCTTTGTTCCTCCCAAGACCTCTTGCTCCTTAGCCCCCTTGTTACCTCATCCACACTCCCCCTCAAGGACTTCTCCAGAGCTTCCCCATTCTCTGGAATTCCCTACCCCAATCTGTCCAACTATCTCCTACTCTGTCCACTTTCAAACGATCCCTAAAAACTCATCTTTTCAGAGAAACCTGTCCGGCCACCACCTAACTGTACATTTATTTTCTCAATCAGCCCATCCCCCACAGTTATTATCTTTTGTATCTGTTAACCATCCCTCTTAGATTGTAAGCTCGAACAAGCCAAGCTCTCTGATTCCTCCTGTATTAAATTGTATTGTATTTGTACTGTCTTCTTTCATGTTGTAAAGCACTGCGCAAACTGTCAGTGCTATATAAATCATGTATAATAATGTCCTGTTGGGGGTTCAGAGGACTGAGGTTGGGAAACACTGAACTAGAACAAGTAGAGACAAGCCTGATGGCTTATGGGGCAAGGAGAGACACAATAGAGCAGGTCCCAGGGAAAATGTGTGGGTTAAAAAAAATACTATATACTCCATTCACACAAGAATAATGATTTTTATTTGTAGCCATGTGATTATAATTTAGAAATCTCTTTGAACTCAGCTGAAAATAGCTGTCGCTGTTAAAAATATCCTGCTGTATTGGTTTTGTAAACTGAAGCCAATGTATGGCTACCATGTATAGGTTAATGACACTAGGCCCTGAGCTCGGTTGTACCGAACATAGATGCCTGTCTTATTTATTTTATTAACGTGTAAGAGATTGAGGCACAGCATTGTATCCAGACACAATGGCTCTACGGCTGTTTACAGTATGAGACATACAGGGGCTGTCATAATCTACCAGACATGCACAGTGAGAGCATGTGACTTTCCGACAGACCATGAGAAGGTTTCTGGTCCACTGTAACTTGTGTGCTTGATGCAGAGGCTGTTCAGTAAAATCAATGGAGGTGGCTTGTTCAGCAGTATAATTTATTGATAATGTTTACGCATTTCATTTTGTAGATCTTTGTGAATTCTATGTACATTTCAGCGGTGCTCACTCTGCATTAATGCACAAGAAAACTTCTTTGTAAAAGGGGAAAAAATGGCTTTCCCTTTGTTATGCATTGTGTCAATGACATCCTGTTTGCGTGTCTGTGATCATGACCTGTCTCCCAGAGATGCAGACCTCTGCGTAACCTCTGTAATTACAGCACACAGGAGGAAGAATGCATCTTTTGTATAGTTGCGTTTGGGACTTGCTTAAAAGCAACACAGAAAGGGTTTGGGGATCCTCATTTGACCTGCTGGGGAAGGAGACGGGAGCTGCCTCTCACATAGACGTGTTACCCAGAGGACAGGCAGTATTACACCTCCCACACACAGTCATCACACTGCTAATGGCCATGGTGTATGCCTGTGATCACTTGGAAATAGTGCAGGCTCCCGTTGCCATTTTAGTCTTAAGACCTTTTTATACCGATTTTTACCAGAGAAGATTTTTTTCCTTTCAGAAAAAGACATTACCATGAATTTATTGAGAAACCCATTGCTTTAATGCATTGATTAAAAATTAATCGTGCTTTGTTCTTGAAAATATTGACAAGAGTCTAAAAATTGTATAATTTTAGTGGACTACAAATATTATGCTATTTTTTTTTTTTTTTTAATCTACCCAATATAGAACAGTGTATTTTTGAATTGGTGTATGCAGTGTGCACAGTGCTTTACAAAATATAGGTAGACAGTACAGTTACAATTAAATACAGGAGGGCCCTGCTTATGAGAGCTTGCAATCAAGAGGATATTTTGTAGTGTTTTCATGCAGTTTTTTTTTTTATCAGTGGGAGCAAGGATGCGCAAATCATATCGCCGGGCAGGTGTGTTTATTTTTATAATTTTTTTTTTTTTATTTTTTTATTTTTTTTTAATACATTTTATTTTTTTAGTTAGCCCTGCTATGGGCAAGCAGCAGGGTTTACTATTTTCTTTTTTTGCCTCTTAACCTCCCTGGCGGTATGATTATGTCAGGAATTTTGTACCAAAAGCTGTAAAATTATTTTGCATGGACATTTGGCGTTTTATGTTGTAGGCCTGTAATTCTTAAGAAATAACTCACTTATATCTGTCCAAACCAGAGTCTAGTAGACATCCTGGGTATGATAAAGTTTGAAACACAAAATCATAAATTATAATAATAAATAACTATAAAAATTATTCAATAATGTAATCAACACTGAAATTTGCTCAGTTGCAGAATTGTCGCTGTCATTAGATTGTGTTTGATGACGAATTGTGATTCCTTATTATTATAGCTGTTTTCTAGCTGGTCTAAAACCACTTTTGACATAAAGGGACACTTTTTGGTTGCTATGGACAATCTCCAAATTCCAGGCAGAAAAAACTGTATTTATAATATAAAACTACATGCAGGGCACTGGACAGACCACTAGGGACAAAGGGGATGTGTAATTTTCTCCCTTCGTCTTTCAGGACAGCACCTGGAGAGAGCGCAGCTCCACCCACTTTCCCAGGAAACACTGCAGTTTTTTCTTTAAAGACCGGATACTTCCACCATGGCCTCAGTTGTAGTGTTTCCTCCAGCCATGGTGGAAGCTCTGCAGGGAACCAAGGGGTGCTGCGCTTTCTCCAGGTGGGGAGAGTTGAAGGCATACCTGTTCGTTTGCTTCTTTATTTTGCAGACCTGCCCAGCTGCCTCCCTGACGCGTGGGGGCTGCTCCGGTGTCCTCTCTCCTTCATACCCAGGGGGGTCAGGCTGTCGGAGGTCCCCATCCTCTATTTAAGACCGGCGACATGAGGCTTTGGCGCTGTTTGAAAGTAGCGCCGTTACAGAGCCTCATGTCTTCCGGGTTTCGGATGGCGAGGGCGTCACTTCCGACCGGGGGCGGGACTTTCGGCGGCGCGACGCGGCTTCCGGTTCCGGCCGCTGGAACGCAGGGAGAGAGGGCGGTCGCATACGGCTGACGTCATTTCCGGCGGCCAGGCCGCGCGGATTTCAAATAAAAATGGGCTTTTCGGCGCTTGGATCTTGCTACAATGGAGGAGGATCAAGCGGCGGTGGCAGGTGCAGGAGCCACTTCACTCAGCCAGGCTCAGGTAAGCAGGGACAGGGGTCCCCAGATTTACCCTCAGGGCCAGAATGTTTTACCCTTCCTTGTATAGGAAGCCTGCAGCACTCAGTTCCTAATGACAGTTTAGGAAGAATGCTATTGTATTTAAGTGAGTCTGTGGGGAGATTCATTTGGCTGTGAACAGAGGGAATTAAGGTGATTTTTTTCTCTCTGTCAGCATGTGTTCCTTTAAGGTTAAATTGAGATGTTTTGTGTTGGTGTATTTCAGAAAACAAAGGAAAAGACTAAACATGTCTCACCTCCTAGCAAAAGGAAATGTCCTGTCTGTAAGAATGTTCTTAGAGACTCCTGGACAAAAACTTTGTGCAGATCCTGCATCAGTGATCTAGTTAGAGAGGAGACAGCTTCTACTGCTGCATCTCAGCAGGGGGAACTGTTTAGTTCCTTTCGCAAGGAAATGACGGACACCTTTGAGACCTTTCGGTCCTATCTAGATAGGCGTCCAGCTGCTAGCAGCAGCACAGTACCCCGTTCCCACTCATCAGCTGCATCTAGAGGTAGCGACTCAGAGGATGAAGGGGTTAGCGGGTCCTCTGGCTCTGAGGAAGAGTTAGATGAAGCAAAGGAAGCTTCCGGCTCTTCATCCAGATACAAGTTGTCTTTAGAAGATGTGGATGATCTCCTAAAAACCATCCACACCACTCTTAATATTACAGAGGACAAAACCCAATTATCTTTACATGATAAAATGTTTTTAGGCATGGGGGAGGTGAAGCACAGGGTGTTCCCGGTGCATAACTGCCTGTCTGAAATAATCAAAAAAGAATGGAAGGACCCAGAGAGGGCCCCCTTTTTTTCTAGATCACTCAAACGCAGATTCCCCTTTGAAGAGGATAGCTCTCAACTCTGGAATAAAAAACCCAGACTTGATGCAGCGTTCTCTCAGGTTTCTAGAAATACCGACCTGGCGTTTGAGGACATGGGCATCCTAAAAGATGCCATGGACAAAAGGGCAGACTCCCTCTTAAAAAAGGCTTGGGACTCAACCCTCTCAAATTTAAAACCGGCCATGGCTTCCACTGTGGTTGCCAGGAACCTGGAGCACTGGCTAGACCAGTTAAAAGCCCATATCGAGGCTGGTACGCCTCGAAAGGATCTGCTTGATACCTTGCCCATTCTATCAAAAGCGGTGGGTTATATGGCAGATTCTTCAGCCGAATCTATTAAAATGTCGGCCAGGTCTTCAGCACTCATAAACTCAGCCCGTCGGGCATTATGGGTCAAAACCTGAACGGGGGATACAGCTTCAAAGACTAAGTTATGCGGTCTCCCGTTTGAAGGAGATTTAGTCTTTGGCCCAGACCTGGAAGCTATTCTAGACAGAACAGCCGATAAGAAGGCTTTTCCGGTCAAGAAGAAGGTAACCCCCCAAGGTGGCAAAAATTTTCGTTCTTTTCGGAAAACCCCAGAAACGAAGGAAACAGGATACAAAAGACCCTGGAAGCCACAGAGAGGGAGGGGTAGGTCAGGCGTCTTGTTCCGCCCCCCTGCCCCAAATACAAAGACCCAGTGACTGTCTTCTAGCTGTGGGAGCAAGGCTTCTAGCCTTCCTCCCCCAGTGGGAGTCAGTAACATCCAGTCCGTTTATCCTCGGGATAATAAAGGAGGGTTACAGACTGGAATTTGCTCACACCCCACCCGTTCGATTTTATGTCACTCAGACTCCCCGAGACCCAGAAAAATCAGTGGCCTTAGTTTCAATTTTACAGGAATTGATTCAGCAGAGAGTGATCACGCACGTCCCCCCCCGTGGAGATGGGACTGGGGTGTTATTCTCATATATTCCTAGTAAAAAAGCCATCAGGGAAATTCAGAATGATTCTGAATCTGAAGGTCCTAAACAAATCCATCAGGTACAAGAGGTTCAAGATGGATACAATCTTCTCAGTAAAGAATCTCCTGTCCCAAGGTTGTTTTATGGCATCCATAGACCTAAGGGATGCTTACCTTCATGTTCCCATAGCCATACCATCGCAGAAACATCTAAGGTTCGCGGTCGGTATAGAAGGCTCGGTCATACATCTCCAGTTCCGGGCCCTCCCCTTCGGACTGTCCTCGTCCCCGAGGATATTTACAAAGGTCCTGGCGGAAGCCCTAGCCCCCCTCAGGTTGGAGGGGATATCGATCGTCCCATACTTGGACGACCTTCTTATATTCTCCAACACAAGAGAGCTACTAGAAAGGGACCTAGTAAGGACAAGGGGACACCTAGAGGGTCTCGGGTGGATCCTAAACAGGGAGAAATCGAATCTCATCCCCTCTCAGTCCCTAAAATTCCTGGGGTATACCATCGACTCCAGACAGGAAAAGATCTTTCTTCCAGAGGAGAAGATAGAGAAATTGCAGATTGCTGTAAAGAAGACGCAGACAAATCTGCTGATATCTGTCAGGTTTGCCATGTCAGTCCTAGGTCTCCTCACTGCATCTATACCAGCAGTGCAGTGGGCGCGTCTCCACGCAAGGGACCTCCAACAGACAATACTAAAAAATTGGTCCTACGGAGAGTCCTTGGAGAAACTGTTCAGGATACCTCCTCCGGTCCAGAGGAAGCTCTGGTGGTGGAGGAAGTGCTCGAACCTCAACAAGGGTCTTCTTTGGTGCTTCCCAGTAGACAAAAGACTTACTACGGATGCCAGCTCCTGGGGGTGGGGTGCCCACCTGGGGGGACAGATGGCCCAAGGGGACTGGACAGTCGAGGAAGCCAGGAGATCCTCCAATTGGAGGGAGCTAAGGGCTATCCTTTTGGGGTTATGGGCCTTCGAAGGACTAGTCCGGGGCCACCATATCCAGGTCCTATCAGACAACGCCACGGCGGTGTCTTACATTACAAGGCAGGGCGGCACAAGAAGCAGAGTCTTGCTATCTCTGGCCGGTCAGATCCTGTCTTGGGCGGAAGACAATCTGAAATCGCTAACAGCGGTACATCTGAAGGGGGACCTGAATTATGTAGCAGACTGGCTGAGCAGGGAAAGAATCCTAGAGTCAGAATGGAGTCTGAGCCCAGAGGTTTTTCTAAAGCTAACAGAAAGGTGGGGGGTTCCGCAAATAGACTTGTTTGCTTCCCAGAAAAACAAGAAAGTGAAGGCTTTCTTTTCACTAAGCAGACAAGCCCAATCAAGGGGCTTAGACGCGCTGGCACAATCATGGGAGTTCCACCTGTGCTATGCTTTTCCCCCCTTTCAGTTGATCCCTCTAGTTCTAAGGAAACTACAACAGGAATCCACGAGTATGATCCTAGTGGCTCCCTTCTGGCCCAAGAGAGCTTGGTTTGCTACGATACAGAGGATGGCGGTGGAACCCCACTGGGTTCTTCCACTGCAGGAAGATCTCCTAACCCAGGGACCTCTTCAACACCCAAACATAGAGCACCTCAATCTGACTGGGTGGCTACTGAGGAGCAAATCTTGAGAAAGAAGGGACTTTCAGACAAGCTGGTCTCTACTCTCCTAGACAGTCGCAAAGCGACTACTAGGGCGATTTACTTCAAAACGTGGAAGCGTTTTAATTCCTGGTGTCTGGAGAAGAGATTTCCACCCCAGGAAATTGCGTTGATCCTGGAGTTCCTCCATGACGGAATGGAGCTGGGGTTGGCAATTAGTACCCTGAAAGCCCAGGTGGCTGCATTGTCGGTGTTTCTTGAGAGACGTTTATCTCAAGAGGCGCTTATTATTAGATTTTTTTTAAAGCTCTGTCTAGAGCAAGACCAGTTCCTTTCAAGGTTTTCCCAAAATGGGACCTATCCCTAGTGTTACAGGGCCTGACCAAAGGACCTTTTGAACCACTGGAGGAAGTAACCATCAAGCTATGGTCACTTAAACTTGTTCTGTTAGTAGCTGTGACAACAGCCAGAAGGGTGAGCGAGCTGCAAGCTCTTTCTATAAAGGAACCTTTTTGCTTTATTTTTCCGGACAGGATAGTGTTAAAAACAGACCCAGGGTTTCTCCCGAAAGTGGCATCAGTTTTTCACAGAGAGCAGGAAATAATCCTCCCTACATTCTGTCCCTCACCATCTAGCCCTAAAGAGAGGGTCTTTCACAGTTTAGATGTGAGAAGGTGTCTCTTACATTATCTCGAGATTACTAAGGAGTTTAGGAAATCAAACTCCCTATTCATTTTGTTTTCAGGACCACGTAAGGGCTACGGGGCTTCTAAAAATACGATAGCTAGGTGGTTGAGAATGGCCATCAGTGAGGCCTATAAAGCATCGGGAGTTGATCCTCCCTCTGGGGTAGTCGCCCATTCCACACGTGCTGTAGCAACATCGTGGGCAGAAAGGGCAGGGGCATCCCCAAATCGCATCTGTAGAGCGGCGACGTGGACAAGCTTCTCCACCTTCACGCGCCACTACAGACTGGACCTGCTATCAGCAGCGGAACAATCATTTGGTAGAAAGGTTCTGCAGGCGGTGGTCCCACCCTAGAGTAAGTACTCTCTTATCATCTCCAGGTGCTGTCCTGAAAGACGAAGGGAGAAAACCTTAGTTAGACTTACCGGTAACGGTATTTCTACGAGTCTTTCAGGACAGCGCCGATGACCCACCCTAACTGTATATAAAATGTGGTGTTGTTACTATGTTCTGCTTATCTAATTTCAGCATGGCTGGAGGTACTCTACGAATAACTGAGGCCATGGTGGAAGTATCCGGTCTTTAAAGAAAAAACTGCAGTGTTTCCTGGGAAAGTGGGTGGAGCTGCGCTCTCTCCAGGTGCTGTCCTGAAAGACTCGTAGAAATACCGTTACCGGTAAGTCTAACTAAGGTTTTTTTTATACAGTACTGTATGTGCATTGTGTGTTTTTACTTTTTTAAATTTGGCGCCGATCTCCGCTCCCGTGCGTTGTAACGTCGCAGGGAACGGAGCTCAGCGGCACTCGGGCACTATGGGAATCGAGCGGAGGAGCTCGCGCACACACACCGGAGAGACATCGCAGGATCCAGGGGACAAGGTAAGTAACTTCCCCTGTATCCTGCAATGCGAGCCAGAGTCTGGCTCGGGGGTTAATGCTTATGGTACTGAAATTCCACCCCGAGCCAGACTCGGGAATACCGCCAGGGAGGTTAAAGTGTTCTAAACCCAGGAACCTGCAATCTCTATATCTGTTATCCCACAGTACACAGAACATGGAATGCAATTATTTTAGTAATTCTACACTGCTAAATGCCCTTTCCGGATGCCAACATGGCAGCATACTAGTGATAGAGCTCCGCCTCTTGACCACTCCCTCAGGACCAGTGAATAGCATAAAAAAAGATTAGTCAGCTGCCCCCCCCCCCCCCCCCATTCTTTTATTATTTTCCTCATACCTCCACGCACCAGCGAAGAGGGAAAGATTGCATGTTTTCTACCCAACCCTGTTTGTAGTTCACAGGGGACAGTGGCTAGCGTCCAGTTGCAGATCGGGAGGAGGTTGAACCTTTTTGGCATTTGGGGACTTTGTAGGAAAGACTATTCAGTCCTCTGTCCTATCCTAAGGAGATTGGTTTGGCAAGTAGTACCCACCCTGTCAGCTAGTTATTTATCACTAGTATGCTGCCATGTTGGTGTAAGGAAAATTGAAAATTGTATCAAATACTCTACCGTAATTTTCCTTTTCCTTTCCTGACGCCAAACCATGGCAGCATACGGACCCACCCTGTACATTTTGGTATGTAGCTTGTTACAAAGAATGGGGGGCGGGTCATCGGTCAACTAGTCCGTTTTAAAAAAAAAAAAAAAAAGAAAATTTTAAATTTTTTTTGCTATCCACTGGTCCTGAGGGAGTGGTTAAGAGGCATTAGTATGCTGTCATGGTTTGGCATCAGGAAAGGAGGAAAGGAAAATTACGGTAAGTATTTGATACAATTTTTTGTTTTCTCTTCAGCAGTATATAGCACGCTTGACGTCTATTTAACTTCTGGTTAAGGCTTGTAGGAGGAGTTTTCTTTCTCTTCACTGTCCTAAGAAACTGTATGACCCTTGACCCTCTGTCCGGACAGTGCTGATTGGCCTTGTGTTGATCACATGTACGCCCCCCCCCCTCCCAAAAAAAAACGCTCTAGCAATACACACCAAACTGAGCATGTGCAGAGTGCCTGCTAGGGCTCTGTACTATCAGAAGATCGGGGACAGTAAAAGAGGTGCAGAATCAAACAGGCTTTTTTTTTTTTTTGATACAATGCAGAGGTTTAACCCCTTAGGTTTACAGTGATTATAACAAGCATGCTTTACTGAATATACAGACTGAGTTTACTGTTGTGAGTTTAGTAACACTTTAATGTAGCAGACACTGGAGCTTGATTTGGCTTCTCAGCATGCGTTTGCACTGAGCACCCAAGTGTTTCGGTGTGCAAGGGTAAGATGAAGGAAGAAAGATTTTTCTTTTTCTCATTGTGGCCGGCTCCTCGTTTATTGGCTCAGCGCTTCTGCTGAGCGTTAAGAGAGCCCAACGCTCCCCTTTCCTGACAAGCACCCAATCAGTGCTCATCGCACTGCAAAGTCTCTCACCTCCCTGCTAGTCCCCGGGTGCGATGCTGAAGGCAGGGAGGTGAGTAGGAGATAAACGGCTCAATGTTAAAAGCAGTAAAAGTTTAAGTTGCCCTAAAGTATAAGTTCACCTTTTAATAACATGCTACACCCATATTCCGGGTGTAAAATGTTATGAATGCACTGACCCCCACACCTTCTTGATTCCTGCTGTGCCAGCTAGCGAGGGTTCTCCACCCGCTAGCTGTCAAGTTTTTAAAAAAAGTGGCCATTTGCGGCTCCACCCACCCGGCCCCGTCACTCAATCACAGCACTCTGTGATTGGGAAAACTACAGGGTAAGGTGCCTTTGCACCTTTTGCTGTGAGCGCCATGGTAGTTCATTCATTCTTCCTGTCAACATGTATCGGCTTCCTAGTACAGGGGGTCCCCGACTTACGAACGCCCGACCTACGAACCTCTCCTACTTACAAACCGGGCGCTGCAGGGACCCTCTGCCATTTTGTGTGGACCCTTGGCCGTTCTGCGCATGCGCGGCCAGACGGAGCCTCGGAAAATGACGGCAAACATTAAAAATGTCCGTAATTTGCCGCGCATCGTAATTTGTCCGCGCATGCGCAGAACGGCATTCGACGGAACATTGGAAATGTCCGTAATTGTCGTTCTGCGCATGCGCGGCCGACTTACAAACATTTCCGATTTACAAACAGGAGGACAGTTCCTAACGGGTTCGTAACCCGGGGACCCTCTGTATGAAGAAGCAGTAACACTGACATATCTGCTGGAGACCTGCATGGTATCAGAGATCTGCTGATCGCTGGTGCAATGCTTTCCAGCCTCCTGCAAAAAAAATTGCACATTTTTTTTTTTTTTTAAAAAAAAAAAAATTATTATTTCTTTTCTGAAAAGGTGAACGTATCCCTAAAAGCACCTCTGCCTAATAAAATAAATAAAAAAAATTAAATAATAAAAAAAAAAACATCAACCCTTAATTTTTTCCATCCTGGCAAAGCCATTTCAAGGTTTATAAGGACATGCATCCATTGAATATCCCTTGTGATAAAACTGTCTTATTCAGTAGTATAACTGAATGAGACCGTTGTCTCATTTTTATTAAACTTATGGCTTTTTTTTTATCATTTTATGTTTAAGTAAATGTATGGCTTTTTATGTAAAAATTAGACCCTTTTGGTTAAAAAAACATTTTTTTATTAGGACGAGTAGATTGTCATGAGGAAAGTAGATTGGGAACCCCATTTAGTCCCTTGGACAAGTAGTTTTGAAAAAAAAAAAAATCCACAAAAATGTTGTTTGAAAATTGATGCTGCTAACTTTGGAAGGATTGGGTGACAATCATATAAAGCGGAACTAATGTTTGGAGGTTGCTAGCATCTGCCATAATGTGCAAGTATTCAGTGTATTTGTATAATATGGCACTATTATCCAGCAATGTAATGACTGGACTTTCCCTTTTGTTGCCTCATCACAGCCACTGCCATTTTCTACTGGTATTCTCTGGAGTCTTGTGACTTCTCTGTTGGCCAGGTCAGGATGATGTAACTCCTGCGCATGAGAGTTCAGCTGGCCATACACACATGGGTTCCTTTTCTTTCAGCCTGTGTGTGGGCTGAAAGAAATCTAATGAATACCTCTATCCATAACCGCTTTGGTGGATGAATTTCCCCTGCTACTGGCTATTGAATTTTGACAGCTGCCACCTCTGGTTATCAATTAGCTGACAAATTTCTGCCCACCTTTTTCGATCTTCAGATTGATTGTTAAGCTGGTGCTGGCAAGGCCACCCATGGATTGAATTTCGACGAGCATCAAATGGACAAAATGTGATCTGTGTATGGTGAGCTTAGAACCCAATTCTGTGAATTTGAAAAAAATAAAAAATCTCCCCTTTCAGTGGGATCCCCACATTGCAAGGGTTAAGTACCTAATTATATGTGGTACAGGAACAAACAGTGTTATCTTAACTTCTGCTCTGATGCTGTCCTCTTCTTTCCAAAGCTTCACTCTGTAGGTGGTTCCTCTATGTCCTCATTGTACAATGCAAGGTCATTAATCCTACATTGCACATAGTGGGTAGGCATGAGACCATGGCTGGGAGTGCCTGTGAATGGAAGCTGCGGGAAACCGATCATACCACCAAAGGGACCCTGTAAGAGCGCAAAGTAAGGTATTTTCGCCTTATCACAGCACCCCTAGACATACCAATCATTTAACCCAGACCTCAAAAAATATACTCGCCTGCTCGCATTTTGCGAGTGGATTTTGAGGTCTCGCGAGTGTAGGAGAGCCGCCGCCGCTGCCTGTCTGATTAGAGCGGCAGAGGAACATAACAGCTTTCGTTTCAATAGCTGTTTGTTCCCCACCGCGCGCCGTCATATACAGCCCCTCCCCTCTGTCCGGGGGAACTTTGATAGACAGATCACCTGACCCAGGATTGGACGGGTGATCTGTCTATCAAAGCGATTAGGACAAGGATGAGGGGCTGTATGCATTGGGCCAGTGAATACTACAGGCTGCAGGAGTAGAGGTCATACTGCTGTAGGTCCTAGGCTGTGAGTATAGCCCTACAAAGTCTCCTAAAGAATCTTGCCTCTTTGGGGCAATGTAGGGAAATGTATCATGCCAAAGTAGAAGTCCGGGCTAGAATCCGCTAAACTTTTATTAATGCTGTCCAAACACCCAACCCTCCTTTTGCACCATGGGCTTGGGACTGGCCATGGTGGAGTTAGAACTAACTATGCTGAAAACGGCTCCCGCCCCCATCTTAACTTCTATACCAACTATCCTGTAAAAGCAAGATAGGAAGATGCATATACTAACTATTCAGAGTGCTTTGGTCCAGTCACCTGATCTTCCCAGTGGCCAGCTTCAGGGGAGAGGATAGAGCACCTTACCATGTGGTGACTGCAGTTTTTATGTCATGGCTGATTGATTCTCCTATGTCCTTCAATGGTTCCCTTTACCTTGTCCCTATTTCATCAGAGGGACAAGCAACTTCTTGTTTCGGGTCATAGGCATGCCTTACCATTTCTCTGTGTGCATCACAAATGTTTTATGAAACAAACCTCTTTTTCAGCATGGTAAGCTCTGATAATTACTTTCACCTGCATCGGCACTAAACTGGAAGTCCCAGGGATTGTGGAATATGTAGTTGCATCACGGGAAGTACCGGTATCAGTCTTTAGCCCACAGATGGAGGTCATGCATTATCCTGTTTTTTAAACAAACATCTGACAATGTAATGTCTACATTTCTACTGTAGACTGTACAGAGCAACAAATGACACCATGAATCTACATGGTCATTTTACATATTATGCTATGTTTATCCTCTCAAGGAAGTTGATTTGGAAAAATCTTGGTTACATTTACCGGAAACAGTATTTCTGAGAATCTTCCAGGACAGCGTTTATATTCCCACCCAGATGTTCTAAATTTATGTATTGTCATGGTGTTTGAAATTGTGGAATTGTCGCCTAAAAATTTCCCTTGTGAACATTGGAGGTTCTTTACTCACAACATCTGAGGATGAGGAGGAGGGGCTTTTTAATCTTTCTGGTTTGTGTTTCCTGTTGGAGAAGCCAACATCTCTCAAGTAGCAGTCCTGGAAGATTTTCGGAAATGCTATTACTGGAGTATAACTAAGGTAATATATATAAAATAGATGAATCCTTTTTTTTTGTTTACTGTCTTTTTTTATTTTTTTTTAACACTTTTTTTTTTCTTTTTTGCCATCTGTGTCTCCTTTGAGAGCTTTCTCTTCACTTCTGTTCTGTATAAACAAAAGGAGGTAATAGGGAATCTTGTAAGTGAGAGAAATCCCCACATGAACACATGTCGCCTGTACGAGTGTCCCAAGTAGATTTCTTTTCTGTTCCTGTTTTGTTGACAGAATTTTTAGTATTTCTCTTTTTTTTTGCCTTGGTGACAATAGCCACCAGTATATTTTGAGAATCTTTCTGGGATACAGACAGCAATATAAAGGGACATGGGACAAAAAAACGGTCTCTGTTCCATTAGCTTAAAAAAATGGGCAGGTGAGACATCACAGTTGAGAACTACAAGCTGTAAGCCACAATGGCTTACGGTACTTTGTAGTTCTCTCATTCAGATATGTGAATGAATGACATGTCCTGGTGGGTGGAGAGCTATTTTCAAAATGTGATGGCGGGAGCAGGTAGAAAAATCCCTGCCCGTTGTCATGGGGGGGTCGGTGTTGCGGGGGCACGTCTGGAGCAAGTTTATGATGTAACTGAAAGGGGAACCTACCCTTTAATGTGTTGAGCTGGCTTCAGATGGGCATGTGTTTGCCTCCCATTCAAGTGCACTAAATCATTAATCTTTGTGTAGCAGACACAGCCGCTGCTCCCGGTTTGAGTGGTGGGTCGGGCCCCCAAATGCAGGTGGTGCGCATTTGTGGAACACCTTTGCGTCTGTAAAAATTGGGAGCAGCAGCTGATCCTAACTTGACAGCCATGTAGGTGCAGGCAACCAAACACGTATATCTTTGTTTGTGCAGCCTCTGCATCTCAATAGCCATGAATGGGACTGCCTGAACGGGGATGCACGGAACAACTGTGTGTCCCCTTGTGGGAAAACGCAGGCATATGCTTAAAGTGATTTAAAGGTTTTGTTTTCTTGCACTTTTTTTGTTTTTATAACAAACCTGTCCTCACCTGCTCTGTGTAAGGGTTTTGCACAGAGATGCCCCAATCCTCCTTTTTTGGGGTTCCCAGGTGGCGCTCCTCAAGTGCCCCCAGTGAGAGCCAGGCGCGCTCCCGAGTTCTGCTGCTGCGTCCATTGACAGACAGCAGGACTCTGCCCCAGCTCTTGTGTCACTGGATTTGATTGACAGCAGTGGGAGCCAATGGCTCCTGCTGCAATCAATCTGTCCAATGAGGACCAGAGACAGCGGCTGGAGGTGCTGGGCTCATTCTCCTCGCTGGAACGATCGGTGTCAGGTAAGAAAAAGGGGGGCTCTGGGGGGCTGCTGCAGCACAGGTTTTTCACCTTAATGCATAGAATGCATTAAGGTGAAAAACCTTGAGACTTTAGAACAACGCTAATGTCCAGGTTTACTTTTACTTTAAATAGTTTGTTTTAGAGGTGCACATCTTCACTGGTCTCACGATACGATTACGATTTATCCTGTCAACAATTCGATTCCGCAAAGCATCACGATTACTGCCCATGCGCCATTAGTTTTATTTTCTCTGTTCTTAAGAAAAAAAACTCACTCTCTGCATGTAGCAAAGTCTAAACACAGCAGACAATTTAAAGAGGAGCTCCAGGCTCCCCCAAAATACTAGAGGAGAGGTCAGAGACTGCAGACATGGTACAAGAGATGGTCAGAGACTGCATACAATGTATGCCATTTAATTATGGTTTATGTATGTCTTATTGTCTTGGTGATTAATTCAGATCGCAACTTCTTTGATACCTTATTTCTTTTTTATTTTCATTTTTTTTGTATGATTTATGGTTTTGCTTATCACTGCCCCACACATGCAATGCATGGCTGCATGTGTGGGGCAGTGATGAGCAAAACCATAAATCGTACTTCTTTTTTATTTTTTTTTTTTTTTGTATCAATGAAGTTGCGATGTGAATCACTCACCAAGACCAAAAGAAATGCATAAACCATAATTAACCACTTCAATACCAGGCACTTGGACACCTTCCTGCCCAAGCCCATTTACAGCTTTCATCGCTGTTGCACTTTGAATGACAATTGCGCGGTCATACAACACTGTACCCAAACAGAATTTTTATAATTTTGTTCCCACAAATGAAGCTTTCTTTTGGTGGTATTCGATCACCTCTGCGATTTTTTTTTTTTTTTTTTGCGCAACAAATAAAGACAGAAAATTTGAAAAAAAAAACTAGTTTTTCTTTGTTTCTGTTAAATTTTTTGTAAATAAGTACATTTTCTTCTTCAATGATGGGCACTGATATGGCTGCACTGACGGGCACTGATAAGGCGGCACTTATGGGCACCAATGAGGTGGTATTGATGAGGGGGCACTGACGGCCACTGATGAAGGGCACTCATAGGTGGCACTGATGGACACTCATAGGCGGCACTGATGGGTACTTATGGGGGGCACGGTTAGGTGGCATGGGTGGGCACTGATGGGTGGTACTGATGAGACTGATGGGTGGCATTGCTGGGCATCAATTTTTTTTTTGGTACATAATGGTGCCAGTGCCCATTTGTGGGTACTGACTGGCGCAGATTGGGCATCATTTGCGCATGTGGATGGCCATGGGGTACATGCCTGGCCATCCACATGTTGCCCACTTCCCTGGTGGTCCTAGTGCAGTCCCTGGTGGTCCAGTGCGGCATCCGAGGGGGTGCTGCGCTGATAAACAATCAGCGCAGACCCTCCCTGTCAGGAGAGCCGCCGATCGGCTCTCCTCTACTCGCATCTGTCAGTGAGGAAAAGCCGATCACCGGCTTTTCCTGTTGACATTGTGATCAGCCATGACTGGACACGGCTGATCACGTGGTAAAGAGCCTCTGCCGGAGGCTCTTTACCGAGATCAGTGTAGCGGTGTATCAGACTGACGCACAGCTCCACTGATCGCATCGATGCAGGCACGCGGCGGCACATTATCCTGAAGGACGTCATATGACGCCCAGTCAGGATAACCGAACCACCGCCTGGCAGTCATTCTGCTATAGGCCGGGCTGGAAGTGGTTAATGAAATAGTATGCTCACTTTAATGTTTTAGGTCCACTTTTAAGTTTATATATTTTTTATTACAGTCATTCGGTCATAATTTGGCAAATTTGCACATAATAGTGCATCAGATATAAACTGTCAGTGTCTGAATTAAGTAGATGATGATGACAGAGTGTGCAGTGCACTTGTTTCCTGCTGCCCGCAGCAGCCTGTTGCGAGGAGTACAAGCGAGGGACGCTGGCTCAGGTTTTCTGCAGAAGCCTGTGTGACAGTGAGCCGAGAAGGAGGACGACTCTTTGGAGACCGGGAGTCGGGGACACTTGCTCCACGTGTCTCCTCTCCTGTAGCAGCCAGCTCAACACACATCGATGCTGGGCGACTGGGGATGTCGTCAGCGGGAGGCAGGAAAAGAGGGCGAGGCTAGCTCTGTTTGCAGAGGCAGGGCCCAGCGCCTTTCGTCTCCTTTTGCGGCTAATGCCCTTGGCTCTTTTTGGCTCCATTCGGAGGGGCAGGCACATCGCAGAGGACGTCATCCAAAAAAACGATTACTTTGGTCGCAGCATCGATGCTGAATCATGGACAGCCGAATCGCGATGCATCAATGCTGTGATTAAATTCAACACCCCTAGTTTGTTTGGGCCAAGTTGGTGCTTCGAGCCACATAAGAAAGGGACATCAGGGAAGTAAATAAGTGGCTGAGGAGCTGGTGTAGAAAGGAGGGGTTTGGGTTCCTGGAGAACTGTGCCGACTTCTAAGTCGGTTACCAGCTCTATAGAAGGGTCGGATTACATGTAAATGAGGAGGGTGCAGATCTGCTGGGAGAGAAGATGGCCAAAAAGTTAGAGGGGCTTTTTAACTAGGCAACAGTGGGGGAGGGTCCAGAGGTAGAGAGAGTCGGTGCAGAACAAATTCCAGAGGGTAGTATTGGGGGCATTAGTGTTAGGTTGACTAAAGCACTGCAACCTGAGGATTTAGATTTTGTAGGCATTTCAGAGACTTGGTTCAACAGCTCATAATTGGCTGGTAACCATTTAAGGGTATTCCCTATATCGCAGGGATAGAGAGGGCAAAAAAGGGGGAAGGGGTATGCCTGTATATTAAAAATGATATACAAGTGAATGTGAAGGATCCAAAATGTTGCTATCTGCTGTAACTATGTGATCGCTGATTAAATATTTGTGTGCTGCTGGTGACATTTTTGCTCCATTCTTGTGCTGGGAGGCACACAGACCGCTATGCATGCATGTGTGCAGAGGCAGGGCATGAAGTTACTTTTCCTGCCACAGTATATATGCGTTATGCAGTCCAGATTTTTTTCATAAAAAAAACAGAAAGCACTCACACCTTGGAAAAAACAGCAATGTCTAAGCTGCTGCTGTCTGATGTTGTTCCCCCTGGGGGGCAAGATTGAATTAAATATGTGATAGACAGGGCCTGCTTAACCTTAACTATATCTAAAGTGCCAAAATGTTGGTCCATATAAGTGACTACGCCTGGTTACTATCCTACAGAACTCCTCATTAATGTAACATCTAAATGTTATGACAAGGATGCATGGGTACAACGACAAAACAAGAATTTTATTGTGCAAAAAATTGGATAAACATCAATGCAATTGTCCAGTGACTAATATTAAAGTGCATATAGTGATAAAGTGCAAACAAAAGTATTTTCTGGGTGAAAAAAGTGCTGTTGTGCTCTGTGTTCCATGGGCATCAGTGCATTCACCTCCTGGGGGTAGTCAACGATCCGCACTCACCAGATATGTTGGACTCCATCACCATACAGCAAGAGGAGTCTGCCGTGCATGTGGGTCATTAATGGGGACCACTTCCCAATGCCCGGTTCCCTCTGTGTTAGATGACCTCATGTGATGGCTCCAGAACTCCAGGTGCAGAGGAGTATGCAGCGGGAGGAGTAAGAGAATAAATGAAATTCTCCTTAGAGTAGTAAAATCCTTGGATGATTTAATGAAAAATAGCAGCATACGTAAAACTTTTTAAAAACCTGTCGATTTGACAGAACTGGACGTCATCTAATAAACCATCAGCCCTACTCTTGTGTGAGATTGTGGATGCTAAATAATAACATACTGTGCTCTCCACTCTCCGGGCCGGAAGCGTCATTGTACCCATGCATCATTGTCATAACATTTAGATGAAACATTAATGAGGAGTTCTGTAGGATAGGAACCAGGTATAGTCGCTTATATGGACCAATATATTGGCACTTAAGGTGGAGCAGGCGCTGTCTATCACATATTTAATGAAGACAACTTTGACGTCATCTGATAAAGAGTCAGCATACAGCTAGTACACACAGTATAAAGAAGTCCTAGCAAAAAAAAGAACTTGGTTTTCTGTATATGCCGAAAGATGAAGACACACTGGTTTCAGGGATGCACTCTCCTCGCCTAAAAAGACTCTTGTGTAAAAACAACTTTTAAAATATTTATTTGGCTGATGACTGAAAGAATTACTACAGAGTGTCACTTGAATGACAGCGCTAAGTCTGCTTATATTGCATCAAAGATGGTAGCACCCAGCAGTAGTCTTGTGTGTGATTATATGTCAGTTTTACATTGTATATACCTGTATGTTGTGGTCATTCATGTGCTTATCTAATATTTTTTTTAATTATCGATGCTCCCCGCTGAAACTACTGCCTGTAGAAGAGAATTCCACATCATTACCACTCTTACAGTAAAGAATCCTCTATGCAGTTTAAGCTTAAACCACTTTTCTTCACATTTTAGTGAATGGCTGCGTGTCTTATTAAATTCTTTTTTGCAGAAAAGTTTCATCCCTATTGTGGGGTCACCAGTACAGCATTTGTACATTGAAATCATATCCCCTCTTATAGCGTCTCTCTTCTCTAGACAGAATACCTTCAGTGCTCGAAACCTTTCCTCATAACTAATGTCCTCCAGTCCCTTTTTTATTAGTTTTGTTGACCATCTCTGGACTCTCTCCAGTTCCAGCACATCCTTCCTGAGGACTGGTGCCCAGAACTGGACGGTATACTCCAGGTGCGGCCAGGCCAGGGTCTTGTAGAGTGGGAGACTTATCGTTTTTCTCTCTGAAGTTAATCCCCTTTTTAATGCATGCCAATATTCTGTTTGCTTTGCTTGGAGCAGGTTGGCATTGCATGCCATTGCTGAGCCTGTCATCTACTAGGACCCCTTTGTGAGAACCAATCACGATGGTCATGTGATTGGGAATCCGCTCCCCGCCTAGATCTTCTTTTTGGCTGTTGTCATCTTGCCTGTGGGCATGTGAAGCCCACAGGCATCCTCTTCCGGGATACAGTGCCGCTGATTGACCAGCATGCACTGCACATTGTATCCCCGATCTCGCTCATGCGCAGTAGCTTGATATCGGAGCCGAGGTTGCCATCGCAACAGGCGGCAGCGGCGTTGAAATCCTGTGATAACTCGCGCCAGGCCGCCGCACTGACTCCTGGGAACAATGAAAAGCTCCCAGGAGCCAGTGCGGCTATCAGGAAATTACGAAATAGCCGCACTAGCCACGCCTATATACGAAGGCTACAGAGACATGAAATACAGAGGATTACAATCGCAAGTAAGTTACAAGGACAAAAAAAAAAATACCTTCCATTTTTACATTAGGAGATAGAGTTGATTGTATTGGTGTAATGTCTTAAAATCGTGTGGAGCTCCGCTTTAAAGCCCACGTAAAGGGCCTCTGGCAGCCTTTGGGAAAGGCTTTTGCTTGTTTTAGTTGCTTATTGTGATCTCCTTGTTGTTGTAGTTGTTAGGTGTTCTTTTCATGTGAGGATCCAACATTATGACCTGTTCGTCATTTTTGAGCATGAGATGCTGTTTGAGCTGCTTTAGTGGTGTTTTTCAAATATTCATCAAAAAGCATTTTCTCTAACCACGGGTTTTAATATTACCATGGTGACCACCCAAAGAAAATCTTAAGACAGAAAGTATTATTTATACACCCTGCTTTTAGAAATACGTTAGAAAAGACAAATTGGCTTTAGTGCCTTTTGGGAGACTTCTCTGACAGAAAATAAGGCATTTTTCAGGTATTTCATTCTCTGCAGCAAATTTGATTTTGACCTTGTAATTTTTGCTTGACTTCAAAGCACAAAGGTCCAAAAGCTGCTTGACATGCCATGGTTTAACTTTATTAGGAAGAAAGGCTTTGATAGCGAATGTGTGGTAACTAATACACCACACACCAGAATTGTATTTTCACAGGTAAACCACATGGAATAAGTTTTAACAAGAAAAATGTGACTTTTATCTAATAAAACTGAATGCCCAATTTAATGTGATTATGTTAAATTGGTCCAAAATCAGCAAAAGTCTAGAACAAGCATGCACCTAATTTGTTATCCTTTATTGTCTTGCCTTGAGAGCTGTCTGGTGGAGTACCTGCATTCCATTGCAGCAGCTATAGCTGTCATGTATAGTGTCTAGGGAAAGGGTTGGTGTTGCTCGGGCACTACAATCCTGAAAATGTTGAGTGATATGCCAATAACTGTGAATCAGTCTGGCAAATCTAATCAAAGCAATTTGCTGTCAAAATGCTGCAGTTTAGCATAGGTGGGTTCCACTCAATATGAATATTCATTATTTGAATGACTGAAAGTCTATATAAAGCCAAAACTTTTTTGCTTTTTTAATTTGAGTTGGGATGTCCCTTTTCCACCTCATCCAATCGGAGAACGCTTTGCATTCATTAAGTGTACAGTGTTCACTGAATGGCAGTTGTGCTGAGCGAGCGACCTGTGTTAACTGTCGCAGAGTAGCTGCTCAGTAGGATACGCAGAAGCCAGTGAAGATCAATGTAGTAGCTATGCCTACTGCAGTGATTTACAGTTTCCTGCCAGGTGTGGTGCATGCATACATTGCTCCAAGCTGGACCTACGTTACTATAGAAGCAAACGATCCATGCCTAAACTTCAGCTTTTAAGATTAATTTTAGTGCACACACACAATATACTCAAAAAATGTTTTTGTAAAATATGAACGACCAGACTGTCAAGTAAAAAGATATCAAACATGCTGGGCCTCAAAATTGCATGTGCCTGTGAAATGGCAACAAACTATGATGCAAACATTTTTCCTGAGGCAATGCTTTAAAGCTTTACAGCTCAATGGAGCTGTACCTTCTTCCTCTTTCACATTTGCAGACGCTTTTCATAGCGAATACCTAAACTTCAGTGTAACCCCACACTTCCGAACTCCTTGCCTAGGTGATAGTGATGTAGATCACTTATCTGCTTCTTCCTGGGATGATACGCCACAGGTCTCTGGATTTTGCAGCTTGCTTGTGCATTCATGGAGAATGTCAAAGACCTGGCAGAGATCTGCAGCTTGCCTGTGGATGTGTGGGATGAAGACTAGGAAGAGGAGTTTCAAGATGGCGACTTTAGCTGCGCCAAGAGAAAACCACACCTTCCAGAAAAACAAGAATGGACTAGTAACAGCCCGGAACCTGCATATAAAATAGATAAATTGCAGCTGTGAGTCCATTTTAATGACTTATTATATGTCCTTGATAGTCAAAGGGTTAATGCAGCGTATTCCTTTATAATACATTTTTAGGGCAGCGTGCCCAGCACAACCTTTTCTCTTGTGAAAGTCTATGTCAAGTCAACACTTAGGCCTCATGTGCACTGCAGCTGCTAAACGGATGTTTAGGAGCAGTTGAGCTGTTTTTTTCAGCAGCCCTTGAACTCTCCACTATCTTATCTGTACCTGTACACTCAGTTAGTTGTTTATAGTAGTTTAGAGGCAGTTAAGGCTGTAGGCATTTTTTTGAACGCAGAAAAATCGCGTTCAGGACCGTGGTTTACCGGCATTTCAAACGCCAAATGCTTGTAAACGTGTTTTATAAACTGTCCTGCAAGCCTCCTTCCTCCTGGCAACAGCATTTAGACAAAAAAATGATGCTCGTAATGGTGTGTAGCGCGTTTAGCCACATTTATGCATGTCAAGCGTTTGGGCCATTCATTTCATTCACCAGAATAAATGACTCCTGGTCATTGAAATAAATGAATGCTCAAGCGTTAACTGCGCCTGCCTCTAAAAGCCTATGTGCATGGACACGTAGGCTAACATTAAGGGGAGTTTAGAGCCAGGAGAAAAAAAACATCCCGTGTGCCTGAGGCCTAGTGCAGTGAGAGCTTCTTTTTTTCTTTTTTTTTTTTTCTCCAACAAACTTTGTACCAGCCTGTTCATGTAGGAAAAATGATCTGCACTTTGGTTGCTGCTCTTTAATAAAATAATGTTCACTGTGGCTTGTCAATGAAAACAGTTGATGCGTTTCAGTCTATAAGGCTTTAGTCATAACCACATTACAGACATAAAATTTTGAAACAAATATCATAGGCTCCACCCATGTATTGTCTTAATTGACCGCAGGCAATTAACGAAAAAAGAGAATCAGCTGCAATACATGCTGGGTGATCCATGTGTATGCCACAATTTTCACACACCTTGTGGTGATTATATGCACATATATGTGTACACACACACACACACACACACACACACACACACACACACACACACACACACACACACACACACACACACACACACACACACACACACACACACACACATCCATGCACATATACATAAGAGAAAACGCCATAAAATACATAAAACATTAAATACAAAAAGAGATGAAAATGACAATCCAGGTATGTGGAAAGACCCCCCCAGAAGAGAGAGAAAAGGCACTGGAGAGAGGCATTCTAATGTAGATGAAAATCCTGATCCCACCTCAGGTTTAACCCCCAAGGCAATCCTAGTTTCATGTGCCTTTAAAAGCAGAGTTCTCTGACTAGAATTATGGGGTTATCTATCAAGCTTGTCATTTTGTGAGTGGTGGTAGCCTGTGTGTTCCTGTGTTTGAATCTGAGGACTCGTACTCTAGTGTTATTGGTTATACTGCTTCAATATTTTTGAAAAATAACTTTTTCCATCACCCTTTTAGAACTGAGTGACTTGCCCAAGACCTGTTG
Organism: Lithobates sylvaticus; assembly: GCA_028564925.1. Taxonomy (NCBI): domain Eukaryota; kingdom Metazoa; phylum Chordata; class Amphibia; order Anura; family Ranidae; genus Lithobates; species Lithobates sylvaticus. The sequence goes on from CM053028.1 coordinate 262,337,981, forward strand.
TGGTAAAGGGAAAAACATATACTTTTGTACTCCCCTAGTGAGGCCTGCTCTCGAAACACTGAATTTAGGCCAAATTTGTTTCCAAATTAGGGTAAAGCTACCATTTAGAGGCATTTTTTTTTCCACATCAATATTAACTATAGTCTGACTAAGCATGAACACAAAGCAATTGCAGCAAATGAGCGTCTACTGTCAGATCATCAGTTATTTGAGTTGGAAGTCATGAGGGGGGTTGCTACGGTGTTTTTTTTTTTTTTTTTGTTTTTGTTTTAACACTCATTCTTCATCCCTCTGTGTACTCCCTTTTCCCTGTTCAGCTCCTCCGTTTTACTCTGTCTTCCTGTGTGGCCCCTTCTTTTCCCCCTGGCCTCATTCTGAATTCTCTACTCCTCTGCACCAAGGCTCATCGATCTCCGATCTTTACGCTCCCCTCCCCTTTATCCTATCTAAGCCTATGGCCTACTGTTCGTTCTGTTATCTGATGGTCTTTTTTTTAATTTTATTTATCATGCACAGATGTTTAACCTTTTGCTCGCTGTCCCTGCTCCCCCCCCCCCCGTGACCCTTTTCCCCTTAATATCTGTTGGCTGCACAGTAAGTCCCCTTGTGTGCGGTCTTATCCTCCTGTGGCTTTCTCTTCCCCTTCACCTCCTCACTTTTGGCTTCCTCCCCATTTGAGGAAAGGAGGTCAACGAGAGGGTTCGCTGCTGGGCTAAGGAATGCACTGTACAGCTGCTCTGTGGCAGCTTCTGGATGACATGGTGGGGCCAGGCTCCCCTGAGCAAAATGATCTGTTGACGCTCTGGCCCTTTATTGCTACACTGCAGCTTTATTTCAGTGTGTTGTGTTTGGGGTACGAAGCTGTTCCTCTACTTTAAACATCAGGAGTAATTGTGGTCCATTCTTGTGCCCTCTTGTTTTCAAGAGTCCTGTGTTTGACTCCTACTTGCATAACTTCTCTATAATGAGTAGGAATTGGAGTTGCACAGAGTTTTTAAAATTCTTGAGCTAAGTTTTGATGTGTGGCAGACTTTGACCACTGTGTTGCAATCACACGCATTACATGCAGTTGTGGCACAGACAGTGTGCAGATGGCCATAATTTTGTTGTAGTCCTAGATGTGTCTGATGAGCCGCTATTCAACTCCACCAGCACCTGCAAACAATGTGGCCAGTCAACTAGGATAAGCAATCACTGCATTAGAGCAGTATCTAGTTTATTTGGTCTACTTAGGAAGTTGGAGTTGTGCCATTCCCCTTTGCAATGTGCACATCTGTGTTGGTTTGTGGGGTGCAGTGCATTGAGGGATGTTGGGGGAAGGGAGCTGGCAGAACTCCATAAACTTTGGAGACTAACAAAAGGTATTTCTAGGCAGCTATTGGTGCCTGTTTCAGGGTTTTAAATTCAGCTTCAACGCCTGCCTAAAGCAAGAGGTTTCCCTTTGGAAGCTTGTAATATATGGAAGTTTAAAGGGTTACTAAACCCTTGTATTTAAAATAAAAAAAAAAAACGTCATGCTTACCTCCACTGTGCGGTTCGTTTTGCACAGAGTGGCACCTATCCTCCTCTTCTGGGGTCCCCCGACGGTGCTAGTAGCTCTTCCACACATCGGGAAACCACCTAGGAGAAGTGCTCTCCTTGGGGGTACCCGTGCGGGCGAGCTCCCGAGTCTAGCTTTTGCGTTCATAGACACAGAAAGCCGGACTCAGCCCCCGCGTCATTGGATTTAATTGACAGCAGTGGGGGGGCCAATAGCTGCGCTGCTATCAATCTATCCAATCAAGAGCCGAGAACCCGGCCAGAGAGGTTGTTGCGTGTCTCTGGCATGGGAAAGGATGGGCTCAGGTGAGTAAAACTGGGGGCTGGTCAGTGAGGGAAGTTTTTTTTTTTTCTCCTTAATGCATAGGATACAACCCTTTTTTATGCTTCTGGTTGTGCAAAATGCTGATTATCTGGTATGTAGTTATGAGTATAGGAGGGGCTTTTGTGATAAATGCTATTCTTCACTGATCACGAACCAGCGTTGAGCCAGTGAAATCTGAACACCAGACCTGCATACTTCCAATCTGTCCCAGAATACATGAAAAAAAAGTTTAGCGTGACTTCTAGTCAAGAGATTGGCAATGGCCTACATATTCCTCTCAGTACAGGTATCCCTGAGAGCCAGCTCACACTATAGCAGAGAGCTGCCTTTTTTCTGCATAAGAAACATGCAGCTCTCTGCAAGGGCATACAGAAAGACACTTCTCTGCAGCTATTACCTGCATGGCAGAGTGGTGCGGAAAACTTCAACACTGTTGCAGCTTTCTTCACCACTCCACAGGTGCGAGCCTGCGTTTTTATGAGTGGTCGCTCAGCTCAGCTCAGCGCCCATACATAGAAAGGAATGGAATGTCACAAAGTGACATTCCATAAAGGATAGAAAATAAAAAAGGAAAAAACGCAAAGCACCGTTCCCCATCTGCCAGCAGCTGCGATCATTGCCCGCAGAGAAAAAGAGAATGTTTTTCTCTGCGGGTAGTGTAAATGTGCCCTGAGGTAAAGAGAATTTCGTACTATGCATTTTACTTTATGGAAAATTGGTCTGAAATTTACACTACCCCGTTGCTATGCCTGTCACATGGAAAAATAATTTTTACTAATGAAATAGCCCTAAGACCCCAAAGATGTCTAAGAGAACTTAGTTCTCTTTCAAAAAATAAATGTGTGCATCTCTCTCACATATTTTTCACTCATGCTTAGTGTTTGGCTGAAGCCAGTTATTATCATCAATCAACTGTATTTACACTTTTTATTTTATTTTTTTAAATCATGACAATAGAAACTACCCAAATGACCCTGATCAAAAGTTTACATACCCTGGTGATTTTGGCCTGATAACATGCACACAAGTTGACACAGAGGTTTGAATGGCTATTAACCGCTTCAACACCGGGCCATTTTACACCCTTCCTTACCAGAGCACTTTTTGCGATTCGGCACTGCGTCGCTTTAACTGCCAATTGCGCAGTCGTGCGACGTTACACCCAAACAAAATTGACGTCCTTTTTTTCCCACAAATAGAGCTTTCTTTTGGTGGTATTTGATCGCCCCTGTGGTTTTTTTTTTTTTTTTTTTTTTTTTTTTTTTTTTGCGACAATTTTGAAAAAAAACACTATTTTTTACTTTTTGCTATAATATCCCATTTTTAAAAAAAAAAAAAAAAACAATTTTTTTCCTCAGTTTAGGCCGATATGTATTCTTCTACATATTTTTGGTAAAAAGTTATAGCGTCTACAAAATAGGGGATAGATTTATTGCATTTTTTTTTTTTTTTTCTCTCGTGACTGCGACATTGCGACGGACACTTCGGACACTTTTGACACATTTTTGGGACCATTCACATTTACACAGCGGTCGTTGCTATAAAATTGCATTGATTACTGTGTAAATGTGACTGGCAGGGAAGGGGTTAACACTAGGGGGCGCTGCAGGGGTTAATGTATTCCCTATATGTGTGATTCTAACTGTGGGGGGAGGGGACTCAAGGGGAGGAGACCGATCATGTGTTCCTCCGTACTGGGATCACATGATCGGTCTCCTCTCCGCTGACAGGACGTGGCGCTGTGTGTTTACACACACAGCTCCACGGTCCCGCACGGTCCCGTTGTTTTAACGGGCAATCGCGGGTGCCCGGTGGACATCGCGGCCACCGGGCACTCGCACCGGGTCCTGAGCAGCGCCGCCGGCGGCCGGGAATGGGAGGACGTCATATGACGCCCACCCAGGATGGGAGATCCACCTTGTGGGCATCATATGATGACTATGGGCGGGTAGTGAAGGGGTTAAAGGTAACCATCCTCACCTGTGATCTGTTTGCTTGTAATTAGTGTGTGTATAAAAGGTCAGTGAGTCTCTGGACTCCTGACAGACCCTTGCATCTTTCATCCAGTGCTGCACTGACGTTTCTGGATTCTGAGTCATGGGGAAAGCAAAAGAATTGTCAAAGGACTATCTGCTGTGATTGGCTACATCCGATCATCAGGTCTCGGTCATAAATGATTGGCTGGAACCTGCTGACAAAATCTTGCTGTAGCCAGTGACTGCACGGGTCAGCAGGAGGCCGCATGCCCCTAACCCGGAACAGGCTCAATCATGTACATGTACGTGATCTAGCCTGCCCTGCTCCCTCGCCTACACTAAATGTACTGTGGACGGGCAAGAACTGGTTAAGAAAAACTGCTGTTACAAGCGTTTGCCATTTATTTATTTTTAAGCTTGTAAATGTACCTCTGTTAGGAGCTTTTGGGCAGAAAAAACGCTAGATGCTGCTATATCAGGGCGCCTTTTAGTGCTTGAGCATTTATTCCAGTGGCTGGAATAAATTAATATCCTGGCCAGTGAAATAAATGCCCAAATGCTTGATGTGCCAAAATGTGTGTGAAAAATATAGCTTTAGGTGCATTTTTTTTTTTTTTTAAGCAGTGTTTCTGCTGCCTGGAGAAAAGTCGTTCAGGGGAGCTGAGCAAACGCTCAGTGTGCATGGGGCCTTAGGATATAAACAGATATGACCTTCTCTTTCCAGGTTTTTGAAGTTGTATGAGTAGGAATGTGGTGAGACCTATGGGTAGTGTTGACTGAAGTGTAGTGTCATATGCTATCTACAGAGTACAAGAACCTGACCATAAACTTCCAAATGGAATATACGCTTGCCAAATAATTTTCATAGTGGTTAATTTGGAAAGCTGTGACTTTAGCAGATGTAACATTGTGTTTTAGGCTTCACGCCCACTGGGCTTTTCTCTAGCTCTCCTTGATGCCTTTCCTCCTGGCAGCGACATTATGGACCGTAAAAAAGGCTTGACGCTTGTAAACGCCATTTGAGAGTTCATTTCATGGGCCAGAATAATCTGGCCATTTAAATTAATTGTGCTGGGTTCACACCAGCGCAATGCGGAAACCAGCGCAATTCCAGTGCTGGTTCCCGCATCGCATAGGACTCGCGGGCAGTTCACACTCCCCTATGCAAACCGCTGCTGGTGTCAACAGTAATTTATTGACACCCCCATATTGCTTTGCATATTGCAGTGCGAACTGTCAAATGGTGCAGGAATCGGATCACATGGGAGTGAACACGCGTGATTTTATTCAGAGCGGATCAAAAAAAGGGGCCTGCACCATTTTGGTGCGAATTGCAATGCAAATTCAGCCATACAACCTGCTGTGCGAATCGCATGCGATGTCTAACATTGCACCAATGTGAACCCAGCCTGACTGCACCTAGTGTTAACACGTGTTTAATCACGTTTACATGTAACAAGCATTTTTCCTGCCAAAACTGCTGCTCCTGCATGCGCTCCCAGTGGAATTTTTTTTATGCCTCTAAACTCTAAAAGTTCATGGGCTAACATACAGAGGCGTTTAGAGGCAGAAAAAACCCGCCAAATGAGGCCCAATAGTTGTGAGAAAGTTTGTCAAGCTTGCTGAATTTCTGTTTAAATGGCTCCTAAAATGTGATTTGCTTTGACATGATAAAGACTACAGAACATCTGACAATGCCATGTTCTTTATCTGCTTGACCTCCGGAAGATTTACCCCCCCTTCATGACCAGGCAATTTTTTTGCGATATGGCACTGTTACTTTAACTGACAATTGCGTGGTCATGCAACACTGTATCCAAATGAAATTTATGTTTTTCTTTCCCCACAAATAGAGCTTTATTTTGGTGGTATTTGATTCCCATTGGGTGTTTTATTTTTTTGCACTATAAACAAAAAAAAAAAAAAACATACTTTCTGCTATAAAACATATCCTATAAAAACAAATGTAAAATCTAATTTCTATATAAATTTAGGCCAAAATGTATTTTGCTACATATTTTTGTTAAAAAAAATCCAAATAAGTGTATAATGATTAGTCTGTGCAAAAGTTAGTTAGTGTCTACAAACTATGGGCTATATACAGACATTTTTATTTATTTTTTCATGCTAGTAATGGCGACTGTCAGCGACTTATAGTGGGACACTGATATTGTGGTGGACAGTCTGACACTTTTGACACTTTGTAGAAACCAGTGACACTAATACACTGATGCACTGTCACTGTACTAATGACCCCGACTGGTATAGGGTTAAACATCTAGGGCGATCAAAGGTATGAATGTGTGCTTAAACAGTGTTTCTGTGTACTATGTGTGCTGTTTTTCTAAAGGGATCTGATTTTATTACCTAAATTGCAGGGAAATAAAATCCATCTCATCGCTGCTGACTGACAGAACAGTGCTCTGCCTTGTTTACATAGGCAGAGCTCTCTTCTGTGTGTCTCCTCAGCAATCCGCAGGGACCGGTGGACATCCATTGGCTGACATCCTCTGATCGGCTTGTGCTGTCTCTAAGCACAGCACAGCACAGCCGTAGCGTGTGCCCCTTACCCAGAAGTAGTGGCACAGGAGAGCTGCTTTGGCGCTGTATAACCAAGTTATGCGGTCGGCAAGCGGTTATTGAACAAAATGTTTGGTGGTTTATGTTGATGGAAAAATCACATGGAACCTCCCTTTTGTTGGCAATAACCTTGGCGTTACCTATGGCCAAAACCTTTTTCTTTAGTTTTGTATCGTAACGGATAGAACCCCTTTAGGGTTTTTATTGCTGTCTGTGCCCCCACCTGGGAGTTTCATCCTTTGTCTTGTGATCATTGTCTGCGAGACAGACAGTAATGGTAAAGCACATATACACTAGTAGTTTTTATTTTCATTCAACCCAGCGGGCTGAGCGAAAATAAACAGAAGCGCTCAAGAGGAGCTGCTGTGCAAACTATCCGATGTACAGCGATCTTCCCCACTGAGCTATTCTGGTGCCGGGGGGGAGGGGACACACAACAGACCGGTTAGCCATTGGCTGAGAGCCCTGATCGGATGCTGATCAGCAGACCTTTTTTGGTCATGCCTCGTTTAATACCGCCCGATATTCGGCCCATGTGTATGGGGCTTAAGGTAGGCCATTGTTCTTTGGTTGCAGGGAAGAAATTTGCACGATTCCCTCCTCGACACACAGCACTGACAGGGAAATGTTTCCTGCCGAGACATTGTATTCTCCGGGCATGGAGAATACAATGGGAGAAGACAGTGAGTATTGCTAGCGGCCTGCGGCTAGCGATAATCTAAATCTAAAGTAAAATTTGGCAGGCTGGTTGTACCCAAGTTGATCGATGAACTTGGTAAATTTCATCTTGCCTATACATGGTTCGAATGTCGTCCGGTTCCTGCTGACAACTGCCTTAGGGTAGAATTACTCTCACTCTGTATAGATTTTTGCTCACGTCTTGTGGACAGGAAGTGAAGTTCAATTTTGCCCAATGAGATACAGCTAGCAAAAAAAGAAACGGCTAAAGTGGGGAAGGGTATAAAACCCCCTAGTTTTGGCTATACATACACTTTAACCCAGTATATTTCTCTAGTATCAGGTCAGAGAAATGTGTAGTTTGTGCAATAATGCTGTTCTTCCCAGTGGCTCTCCGTCAGAAGTGTCGGCGCACGTTATGATTTCTAGGAGTATGAATTTGTGCTGGGCGCTAGGTGACAACTGCTCCACAGGTAAAGAGAACTTGTGTTTCTGCACACTTCATCATCTCCCCAGGGGGTGCGGAGGTGGGGGTGCGATCACTATGCAGAGACTTGGGTTCACTTTAGTTGCCTCATACTGTTGCTTTGTAGCTGGTATATTGAAGTGTCTGACCACTGAGATCTTGGCATGAGAAGGCAGCAACTGTTTTTGTGAATATTTTTGCTCGTTTAGCTCATTGAGTTAGTGCTTTCCTTGTAGCTTCATTTCCATATGGAGCAGCCAGCATATTTACAGTATTTTTTTCCTTCTTTTTCTTTTTTGCTTGTAATCTAGCATGTAGTAAACTTCTCTGTGGCCATTAGCTTTGATTTGGAGAGACTTGCAATTGCATGTCCATATATCCTTTCCCATGCTTTAGAAGACGTTCCTTTTAGCTATTGTACTATATCAGACAGAGAAATGTAGAATTAATATTAACGTGTATACTTTGTATGTGTGCAGTAGTCAGGATCTGCTGTTACTGTTTGTATTGTGAATCCATGAATCCAGCAAGCACTATAGAGTGTAGCTTCAGACAAAGGAGTCTCCTTCTGCTGCACTGTACTGAGAAGAGGAAAATATGGCTTTTTTTTTTTTTTTTTTTTAAACCTATTGGAAACTGAATCTTGTGCAGTATGCTAAATGGCCGTGGAGAGAATATGGTTCGCTGCCTGAACGAATAGAATTGGGAAGCTATCAATCTCCGACAGCTCTGGCACCACGAATAATATCAAATTATCGCAGGGAGTAGAATGTACACTAGGTCACATTGCTCAGACCCATGCTCCTTCACTGAATACAATCCTTCCCGTTCTTACCTGCAGCTGCACAATTTATGGCTCCTTTTAACCTGTTTACTGCCAGTGTGTTTTTTTTTTTTTCTTTGTGAAGATGTGAGTATTTCAGTTTTTTTTTTTTTTTTTGTCTAAAATGCTTTTTCTGTCATTTTCCCCAGTAAGCTACTAAGTGCTTACAATAGTACAGTATTGTTTTGGGTATCACAATTAAATATGCTTGATGGCTTCCAAGCATTTATCTATCGTCAACTATGGTGTTTTGTATGTTCATTTATTATTTATTTTTGTTAGCAGCTGTTTGACACAAAATAAACTAACGATTTCCAATCACAACAGATAATGGTTGATTAGATATCATTTTATTTTTATTTTATTTTCACTTTTTCCACATTGTTATTGTGCAGCCCTATTCCAAATGGAATTAAATTCATTATTTTCCTCAAAATTCTACAAACAATGCCCCATAATGACTGGTATAGACCAGGGGGTCCACGTCCCCCCCGGCAATTTGATTTATTTTTGCCGCTATATATATATATATATATATATATATATATATATATATATATATATATATATATATATATATATATATATTATATATATAAAAAATTATATTATTTTTTTTTTATCATTCAGCTTTCAGCAGGGAAGCCCGTTGACAGCTGATGACTCATTGGTTGTTAAGGACTCGGCGGCCGGCTTCCCAGCCTCCTGCTTGGCAACCAGTTATATACAATGTTAAAATAAAGGAAAAACGCATCTTTTTTTCATCAATATTGAAGTCTATTACCCAGACATTGTGGGGGGGGGGAAAAAGTCCCCGGCACTTTCCAAAAACGCATCAGCCGTAAAATGCATAGTTGTGAACTTGTACCATAGTAAACCATGTTAAATAGACTGTAGTGTGCTTCCTAAAAATGCACTAAAAAAATGATTGGTGTGAACCTAGGGTTACAGTATGTACGTGTGTGTGTGTGTGTGTGTGTGTGTGTGTGTATGTATACATAACATTCACATCACTTCCTGCCCTCAAAGAGCTTACAATCTAAGGTCCCTAATTTGCATCCATATACTAGGGCCTATTAAAACAGGATCCAGTGAACCTACCAGCATGTCTTTTTGAGTGCGGGAGTACCCAAAGGAAACCCACGCAGGCTCGGGTACCACATGCAAACTCCAGGCAGGTAATGCAGTGGTTGAGATTCGAATCGGCAACCCTAGTGCGGCTAGGCAGAAATGGTAAAAAAAAGAAAATTTATGCTTTTTGATTTCTTGACAGGGTTTCATGCGTGTGGTAGGTGTGTGGCGTGTCTGCACGCTAAGATTAATATTAAAAAAAAAAAATTCATATCTACTAGAACAAGGAAAGGGTACCAAATCAGAGACCTCATCTGTGCCACTACTGGGGTGATATATACCTTGAAGTGTGGATGCGGGCTTCAATATATTGGCCGTACATCCAGAGCCCTACACATAAAGCCCCATACACACGGTCGGATTTTCCGATGGATTCTGTCCTATCGGACAATGTTGTCGGAAATTCTGACCGTGTGTAGGCACCATCGGACATTTTCCATCGGATTGTCCGACGGACAAAGTTGTATCTCCTGCTCTAAAAATTTTCCGACAACAAAGTCCGATCACACCAATTCCGATCGCGTGTAGCGAATTCTGACGGACAAAGTGCCACGCATGCTCAGATCACATTACAAGACCAAAGCTATTGGCTACTAGCCTCTACGTAGTCCCGTCGTAGGCAACAAACGTCGCCACGTTCAGAATGATCGGATTTTCCGACAACTTTGTCCGACCGTGTGTATGCAACACCAGTGTCGGACTATCCGTCGGAAAAAATCCGATGGATTTTGTGGTCGGATTTTCCGACCGTGTGTACGGGGCATTAGAGTGGAGGAACATATTGGGAATATAAAGAAGGGGTGGTTACACATAATGTGTCTTAACATTTTAAATATGTTCATAATAAAAGGCTCAGCTCTTTTAGGTTTTGGGGAGTAGAGCGAGTGGAGAAACACTGGAGAGAGGGTAATTTTAATAGACAACTAGGCAGGATGGATTGATTTAAATCAAGTAGATTTAAATCCCGATTTAAATCACTAATAAAAAGGCTTGATTTAAAATCAACTATCAAGCCAATTGGGAGGGAGAGTCCCGGACAGCCGAGGCTCTCGTGCAACATTGCTGGATCACATTGGGGCTCAGGTAAGTATTAGGGGGAATGCTGCACACTGAAGGTTTTTATCTGAGTGCATTCTATGCATTAAAGTGGTTGTAAAGGCACAAGGTTTTTTACCTTCATGCATTCTATGCATGAAGGTAAAAAAACTCCTGTGTGAAGCAGGCCCCCCCCCCCCCCCCACACTTACCTGAGTTCCCTTTCGATCCAGGGACTCCTGATTGGCAGCATCAAGAGCCACTGGCTTCCGCTGTCAATCACAGCCAGTGAGCCATTCAGGAGATGGAGGGGGTGGGGCCGAGCCGCAGCTCCGTGTGTGAATTGACACGCAGAGCCGTGACTCGTTAGTGCACCTGTTTGGGTGCCCCCAGAACAAGCTGCTTGCTCTGGAAGCACCTGGAGGGAGGGAGGGGAGCCAGAAGCACCAATGTGGGACCCAAGAAGAGAAGGGCCCGGTCTTCTCTGTGCAAAACCACAGCACAGAGCAGTTAAGTATAACATGTTTGTTATTTTAATGTAAAAAAGACACAAGGGTTTAGTAACACTTGTTAAAAAAAACTCTTTTGCCTTTTTGAACCACCACTTTAAAGAGCAACAGCAACTTAATATTTTATTAGATCTTTTCATGTGACAACACTGAACAAATGACACTTTGCTACAATGTAAAGTAGTGAGTGTACAGCTATTATAAGGGTAAGTTCACACTTCTGCGATGTGGGAACCCTGTGAATCCACTACAGGTTCCCGCATCGCACCTGATTCGCACAGCAGTTCACTATGCCATATGCAAACTGCGTGGCGTGTCAACACACCGTTAACGCCCTCATTTCAGCTTGCACGTCGCACTGCGAACTGACAGTTTGGACAGGAAATCGGATCGCATGCGATCTCAAACCACGCAGCAGTGTGAACCGGTCACAACTGTGTAAACTTGCTGTCCACTCAAAATAACAACACACAGCCATTATTGTCTAAACTGCTGGCAACAAGTGAGTACACTTCTAAGTGAAAATGTCCAAATTTGGCACAATTAGCTATTTTCCCTCCCAGTGTCATGTGATTTGTTAGTGTTACAAGGTCTCGGTGTAACTGGGGAGCAGGTGTGTTCAATTTGGTATTGCTCTCACTCTCTCATATTGGTCACTGGGAATTCAACATGGCACCTCATGGCAAAGATGGCCTAGGCCAGTGATGGTGAACCTTGGCACCGTGGATGTTTTGGAACTACATTTCCCATGATCATGCACTCTGCAGTGTAGTTGACTATCATGGCAAATGTAGTTCCAAAACATCTGCGGTGGCAAGGTTCACCATCACTGGCCTAGGCTATAAGAAGATTGCCAAGACCCTGAAACTGAACTGCAGCATGGTAGCCAAGACCATACAACGGTTCCACAGGACAGGTTCACTCAGAACAGGCCTCGCCATGCTCAACCAAAGAAGTTGAGTGCCCGTTCTCAGGGTAATATCCAGATGTTATCTTTGGGAAATAGACGTATGAGTGCTGCCAGCATTGCTGCAGAGGTTGAAGGGGTGGGGGACAGCCTGTCAGTGCTCAGACCATACGCCGCACACTGCATCAAATTGGTCTGAATGGGCGTTGTCACAGAAATAAGCCTCTTTTAAAGATGATGCACAAGAAAACCTGCAAACAGTTTGCTGAAGACAAGCAGACTAAGGACATGGAATACTGGAACCATGTCCTGTGGTCTGATGAGACCAAGATCACCTTATTTGGTTCAGATGGTGTCAAGCGTGTGTCGCGGCCTCCAGGTGAGGAGTACAAAGACAAGTGTGTCTTGCCTACAGTCAAGCATGGTGGTGGGAGTGTCATGGTCTGGGGCTGCATAAGTGCTGCCAGCACTGGGGACCTACAGGTCGTTGAGGGAACCATGAATGCCAACATGTACTGTGACATACTGAAGCAGAGCAAGATCCCCTCCCTTCGGAGACTGGGCTGCAGGGCAGTATTTCAATATAATGACCCCAAACACACCCCCAAGACGACCACTGCCGTGTGTGTGTGTGTGTGTGTGTGTGTGTGTGTGTGTGTGTGTGTGTGTGTATAATATATTATACACGATTATATATAATTAATTGTATTTTATTTATTTTTTTAATTGGAGGCCACGGTTCTGCTTAGTGTGCTTAGATTTCTGTACAAACACCAGTGGGGTTATTTTAGAAAACAGTGAAAAGTGTGTTAAAACATACCAACCCATCAGATTGTTTCCAGTATTCAGGTCAGTAGACTTTTAATCCTTATTGAATCCTATGGGTTATTGCAGTGTGTACTGTCTCAATGGACACTGAGGCATTTCATGTCACCCCTATAATAATGACCAGAGAGACATCTTCATATCATCAAATTTTTTGTTAACATGCATCCACCTTCATTTTGCTGCACTTTGCTACCCTGCATGAAAAAATCTGATAATGGTGTATTCAAGCACAGTAAAATGCACTACATGCTTGTTGTACTGTGCACTAGGCAATTTATGTAGGCCCCAAATCACTCGTTGAGGAAATAAAATTCCTGCATTTTTCATAGGCACCGCAATGTAGTGATAGAACTGTCATACAGATCAATCAGGCCTGTTCATATGTTTGATGCGGTTTTCCTGTGGTGGCTGAGTGTGTTCTACTGCTGGGAACCACTTGGATATAAATACAGCCCAAAGAACGAATCTGCATGAGGCTGATTACAAATACTGCATAACAGACAGAAACCTTCATCATATCTTTAATCAAATTAGATTTTTGAACGGAATAAGGAATTTGGTTACTATGGGTAACTTCCAGGTTTTGATCAACTATCTTTGCTCCACGTTTCATAATTTGTCACCATTGTTTGCTGGACGTTCATGCCCAACTCCAGGCACATATGGGTATGTCTAGAGGTGCCAGAATATGGAGAAATGTGTACCTTTTTATTCCTTCTAAATCTGTTTTTACCATTGCTCCTACATTGGGAGAGGTTTTAGGCCCCATGCACACGAGACGCAGATGCAAACTCTGCTGAACGCGTGTAGCAGAAACCTGCGTTTAAAAACGCGCGTTTTGCTGTGTTTTCATGCCGCGTTTAGATGCGTTTAGACACGTTTGCGTCTATAAGCATTTGTAAAGATAACCTCATATAGACCCTCCCCAAGCTCAGAAAGCATGTATTATTAACTATTTCTGCCATTTTGATCAGAGTGAGCAGCAGCAGCAGAGAGAGCAGTTGTACACTTGCATTTGCCTCTCTTTCTGTGTTTTTTTTTAAATGGATCCCATATTGAATATATGTCAGGAAATGCTCCTGATGTCGCTCTTGATGCGGCAGCAATGTCGTCGCAAATTTGCATGAGAGGTCCAGAATCAGAGCTTGTCGATATTGGACCCATCCGTTGATGGCACAGCGAATGTCCGTTGGATATTTCACAAACATGTATGCATTTCACAAACATGTATGCATTAGTGAGTATATATGCTCTATGAACTCTAAACTAATTACGACATTTTAATTTAATTTTCTAGTATTTAATTTTCTAGTATTTTTTATGGTTTACCATCAGATTTCTTTTCTGGTCCAAAAAATTGTGTTCCTTTAAAAAGGCTTATAAACGCAAACGCGGCTAAACGCGGGTGCCTGCGTTTAGCCGCGTTTAGCTGCGTTTTGCGTCTGAAACGCGGAAAAGCAAAGTGTCTGAACGCATTTTTTTGCTTCTGGAAAAACGAGGTTAAACGCAACTGCATAAAAACAGGAAAAAACTAGACTGTGTGCATGGACACATAGGATAACATTGCATGCGTTCAGGTGCAGTTGAAAAAAGTGTCCAACTGCCTCTGAACGCACGTTTAACAGCGTCTCGTGTGCATGAGGCTTTAACCTGGCATGATTTTTCCCAAATGGCTTCTCTCTGAAATATGCTGGCTTCTCTTGCTGAAGAAAAAAAAAACCTTTCCATTCATGTTACGCAAAATCAGTTTGTGAACTTAATTAGTTCCATATCTGTTGTGAGTTGCAACTAAGAAGGAATTCTATTGATCATGTTTTCCGTAATAGAAATGCAGTACCAAACATGGAACTTTTAAATGCATTTAGAATTGGTTGGTAGTAAAACCATTAAATAAAAAAAAAGGTTACTTGTGTTTCGGTACAAGTATATTATGCGTGAACTCCTTTATGTATTGAGGATATACAATTTAACTTTACTGTATATTTTAGCTCTCTTCCCTGATCCAGATTTAGTTTACTATACAGCTTAGGCAGACCATAGATGATGCAATTTTTTTTTTCTGGGTTGCAGCAAAGAAATTTGCCCCCCCCCCCCCCCCCCCCCATCAACATAGCCAGTGTTTAACGTTGGAAGCCCTCCAGCGGAGCTATTTTTTTCTCGCTGCTGGAGGATGGCGCAGGGAGCCGTTCCTGGTGGCAGAACAAAGCGATTATTGCTAGTGGCTGTAGCCATTGCCAATAATGGCATGTAAACATCCGACATGCTGGTTGTACCAAAGTTAATTGATCGACTTTGGTAAAGTCAGCCTGCCCATAGATGTGTCGCTTTTTGGCCGGTCCCTGCTGAACCCACCAAGATTCGAACCATCTATGGCCAGCTTTAGCAATGGAAATGAGTACTTGTAAATATGTTGGGTAAGGGTGTGTCCACACTAAGGCCCCTTTCACACTGGGGCGGTTTGCAGGCGCTATTGCGCTAAAAATAGCGCCTGCAAACCGACCCGAAACAGCTGTTGCTGTGTCTTCAGTGTGAAAGCCCGAGGGCTTTCACACTGAAGCGGTGCACTTGCAGGACGCTGAAAAATGTCCTGCAAGCCACATCTTTGGTGCGCTGTAGGAGCGGTATATTTACCGCTCCTATAGCACCCCTTCCCATTGAAAACAATGGGGCAGCGATCCGAACCTGCCCGCAAAACGCTGCTGCAGTGGTGGTTTGCGGGCGGTATTAACCCTTTTTCGGCCGCTCGCGGGGGGTAAAACCGCCCCGCTAGCGGCCGAAATGTGCCGCTAAAACGACGATAAAGCAGCGCTAAATATAGCACCGCTTTACCACCAGCGCCCCCAATGCCCCAGTGTGAAACCAGCCTAAAGGTATTATATGCAGCTTTGTTTTTTGTTTTTGTTTTTTTTATAAGTGTTGCTAAACCAAGGACCCAGTATTTCCTATATCTGGTCTCCCACAGTACACAGAACATAGAAATGCATATATTTTAGTAAATATAAACTGCTAAATACCTTTTTTCATCAGCAGTATATAGCAGTCTTGTGACTTCTATCAGTGTCTGGCCGAGCACTGGTTACAGCTTGTAGGAAGAGTTTTTTTTTTTTTTTTTTTTTTTATTCTCCTATGAGGCTGCATGACCCTCGCCCTCTGTCCGGACAGTGCTAATTGGCTCTGTGCTGATCACATGCACCCTCCCCGCAAACCCACCCAAAAAAAACAAAAAACCTTTTAGCAATACACACCAAACTGAGCATGTGCAGAGTACCCCCAAGGCTCTGTACTATCAGCAGATTGATTGGGGACTGTGAAAGATGGGGAGTATCAAAGAAGACAGGATTAAAGAGCTTATTTACATAATGCGCAGGATTAACCCCTTAGGTTCCACAGTGAGTATAACAAGCATGCTTTACTGCATATACAGAGTCATTTTACTGTTGTGGTTTTAGTAACACACTTTAATTTGTTGTCCTGAAAGAAACATGCAGTCTTTGCTGATGAACTCTCCTGAAAATGTTAATTCTTGTTCTCTGTGAGCCACTGATCCAAAAAAAAATAAAATAAAAAAAAATCTCTTCTCGTTGCAAGATTTAACTGGTTGGTTCTCTTGAAGGACTTTGTGGAGCAGCCTGAGCCCTTTCCTGTTCAACAGTTGTCACATCTGTTTTGAATAGATTGTTTTTTCATGTCTATGAATACCCTTGACTCCATTCAGTGTGTGTATCTGATTCAGGCTTTAGAGTATTGGTAATGGCTGTATAGGCCTGTCCAGACTGATAGACTTCAACAGCTTTTCTCTGGAGGGTTTGCTTGGTGGTCTGTAGGGACGTCCTGTGAGCACAGCAAGATGTACCCATGAGAATCTTTATTCCTCAGATTTCTGCTAAAAGCAACAGGCATAACAGATGAGCAGTTCTGTTGCTGGTAACAACTTGCAGTTTTTCCCCAGCAGCAGAATTTCCCATCTGACATGGCTGTAAGGATCGGAGCATTCTTTAGTAGTGCCATGTCTGATGGTTAGGTTAGCCCTTTTGTTAAGTGTTGCCTTATATCATGGGTGCTCAACCTGTGGCCCTCCAGCAGAACTACAAATCCCATCATGCCTCTGCCTTTGGGAGTCATGCTTGTAACTGTCAGCTCTGCAATGCCTCACAGGACATGTAGTTCTGCAACAGCTGCAGGGCCACAGGTTAAGCACCCATGCCTTATATGTTGTACCAGGTTGACACAACTTTTCGTGTACACTTTAATAGACTTAAAGCAGAACTGCAGGCAGAAGTGTTTTTTTAAATATCTGTAAAGGTGCTTTTTTTTTTATGTTCAAAGCATATCATTGTCATTAGGACATCAGGTTGCTATGGGAGATGTTGTATTGGGTGTATATTACACTACATATGAATGGATAGTGTGCTGCAAAATATTGGGGTGCACGGTATATATGAAGGTACATGTTGCTGTGATGTTTTTTGCGGTGGTGTTTAAGTGATGTATGTATTGAGCTGGGCAGGAATTATGGAAGTTACAGTAGTATACCCACACATGTGACGTGCGGCAGGGCAAAGAGCCCTCCTCCTGGTGCATGGAAACCGATATGAAGCTATGGCAAGATGACATCACTGAGGGGTGAAAAACGAGGATTACAAGAAAAGTAAGACCTCTTAATTGAAACCTTATGTTTTTTTTTTTTATAGTCTAGGGAAAGGATCTCAAAAAGCTATACTTGCAGAATCCCAGATTTCTGCTTTAAAAGTTTTGAAGCCCCCCCCCCTTAAACTCTGGGGAGATGCCCCATCCTCCTCCTCCTCCTGTGAACTAAATGAGCTGCATTAGTTAAAAGCTGCTGGTCTTTGGGCAGAACCGCAGTGTAAAGCTGTGTAAACAATGAAAGAACATATTAGAGGAGGCAGGACTCTGTGGTGAGCCTCTTTACTGCAGTTCTACCTTAAAGTGTTTGTATAGTCTAAATTTGAACTTTTACCTACAGGTAAGCCTATAATAAGGCTTACCTGTAGGTAAAAAAAAAAAAAAATATCTCCTGTATGATTTAGGAGATATTCCCCTCTCAATGAGCCGCTGACTGCAGCGGGGCATGCGTACAGGGGATTCTCGGCTGAAAGCCCGGCAAGCGCCAGACCCTGTCGGGAGGAAATCTCCCATGCGCATGTGCGGGAGTGACGAGATTGCAGCTCCAGCCACTCACAGCGCTGGATTCCCGAGAGCCGGAAGACACACAGAGGGAACATTTCAGCTCCCTCGGCATGGATCAGGTGAGATGTCAGGGCCTCGTTCTAAGGTAAGTATTTCATAATGAGCTAGTATGTGTGCATACTAGCTCATTATGCCTTTTCCCTTACAGGTGTGTAAAAAAAATTAAAAATAAATGTCAACCGCTTTAAGCTATTCGCCGTCAAAACACCGGTAGTTCAAATATGGGAAGATGACCGGCATCCCTGCACATTAGCTTTCTCCTGGATTCAGAAGCTTGCACAGTATGGGAAATCCTTGAAGTGTTACTAAACCCACAACAGTAAAATCTCTGTATATGCAGAATAGCATACTTGTTATACTCACTGTGGAACTTAAGGGGTTAATCCTCTGCATTGTGTAAAAAGGCTCTCTGATCCTGTATAGAGAGATCTTCCCCATCATGCATGGTCTCTCTTAGCAAGGGCAGATAATACACAGTCAAAGTAGTAAAGCTGCACATGCTCAGTTTGGTCTCTATTGCTGGAGAGAATATTTTCCTTGTTAAGCTGAGCTTTTCAGGTCACATGATATTGACATCACACATGTGGGCGTGTATACAGATCCTATATGACAGCCCAGTCCCGCCCTCCCACCTCCATGCACAGTCACTAAAAAAGAACAGTGGGTGGGATGTCACATCTTGATTGATCTGCCTCCCATAACAGCATGAGGACAGTGTAGTGGAAAACTCCTCCTACCTGAACACTCAGCACTTGGGCAGACTCTGCAATTTATCATGTAACCGTGATATATAGATCAACCAAAAAGGTATATAGTGGCAGTATTTTAATGTAAAAAGATGATTTCTAAGCTGTGGGCACTTGGGGGGGGGGGGGGGGGGGTGGAGGATGAATTATTTTCATATTATTGGGTTTAGTAACACTTTAAGTACAGGTAAGTAACATCTCTACACCTAGAGAATGTTTGTTTTTGTTAAACGTCGGCTTTAAACCTTTATTAAAACCTTTCTACTCTTCTCATTTTAATGTGATGCTGCTAAAATTAGGTCTGCAAGGATATTAAAGTGAACCTGTTTTTGTCCTTTTATGGTTTGCTTTAAAGCCCTGTCCCCAAATGTCAATTGGCAAAGAGAAACAGCCCTGTGTGAATTCAAGTCTTAATTTCCCCCTGATGGACAAAGCACAGGTTCACTATAAAGTTTAGCCCTGCAATGGGTCTCTCCTCCCGCAGCAAAGGTTAAATTCTCATTTTTGTCTAGGGGTAGAGCTTCCACTGCCTTGTTCCTCACTATATGACTTGTTCCTGAAGCTGCTGCTTTTTACTGCTGAACTGGTCACAGCCTCTCTAATGTCATCATGTACAATGTGGAACCTGTGGCCCTGCTTTGTATGTGAGAATGTTGAGGATCCTACTCTCATTGCTGTCGAGCAGGGAACAGCACTGGCTGCCAGGGGAATCCATTGAGAAACGTAAGTATTTCTGCTTTTTTTTTTTTTTCTTCTTCTATCCCCCCCGCCCCCCCCCCCCCCCCCCCCCCCCCCCCCCCCCCCCCCCCCCCCGCCCCCCCCCCCCCTGCCTACAACAAGCTTTCAACCCTTGCAGTGCAGAGGAAGGCCACTTAGAAGGTTAATTGTGCTTTTTCTTTGTGATTTTTTTTATTTGTACAGTCTGTATACCTGTGAGCCTAATTTATGTGTGTTCTCTGCACGTGTGTATATGTATGTGTGTGTGTATATATTATATAGTTGTGCTCATAAGTTTATATACCCTGGCAGAATTTTATGATTTCTTGGCCATTTTTCTGAGAATATGAATGATGGTGTTTGGCTGAAGCCATTTATTATCAGTCAACTGTGTTTACAGCTTTAAAGTGGAGGGCCATCCTGAAAAACAAAATTAGATAAAAATGTTAATACAAATTTAAAATGGAAATGGCTGTTGCTAGGCAGATCGTCCTAATCTGCCTCTTCCTGTTCCTCGGAGCTGTTCTCCTAGCGCCGCCTTCTGGTGAATGGGGCGCGGTGTGTTATGGGAACTATGTCCCACAACACATCGTGTTCCCCATTCACAAAATTACTCGCGCATGCGCAGTAGGCCGTGCGACGATTCGCACATGCGCAGTAGGAAACGGGCAGCGATCACTGCCCGTTTCCCTTACTGAGGATGGCGGCGCTGGGACTGGAGCGCTGAGGGACATCTCGGCCTCCACGGCCGACATCGCGGGGCGCCCTGGGAGGGTAAGTGTACTTATTAAGAGTCGGCAGCTACTTTTTTTTTTTAGCTGCTGACTTTTAATTTATTTTTATTTTTTTAGCTGCAACACCGCTTTAATTCTTTTGTGGCATTTGTGGATGAGGCTCTTAATCTTCTCAGATGGTGAAGCTGCCTGTTCCTCTTGGCAAAAAGCCTCCAGTTCCTGTAAATTCTTGGGCTGTCTTGCATGATATTGAGGTCAGGAGACTGAGATGGCCACTCCAGAACCTTCACTTTTTTCTGCTGTAGCCAATGACAGGTCGATTTGGCCTTGTGTTTTGGATAATTGTCATGTTGGAATGTCCAAGTACGTCCCATGCGCAGCTTCCTGGCTGATGAATTCAAATGTTCTGCCAGTAAACTAACCATGAGTGGAAAAAGTTTTTGTGTTATTCATATTCTCAGAAAAATGTAATCATAAATTCTGTCAGATATAGATATACATCTATCGCTCTAATATATGAGAGTGAGACGCTTTTTTTTTTTTACATTTGTGACCAGCTCTTATAAGCTCTTTAATGACTGTATACGCAAGGGGTGACAGATGGAATCTCCAGTATTTCAAAACGTACAAAAAAATCAACCGTAGATGTAAGGCTTTTCTCAGGTTTTTTTTTTTTGTGACCTTATGACGGCAACAGGATTCTGAGACGAAATATACCACTTACCTCCATTGTTGTCTTATCTTCCTTCCAACAACCTGCATAGCACTGATCTACCTAATCAATCCAGCGGGTTGAACTAAAAAAATAAAAATAAAGGAGCTTGCTGTACTTCTTTTGTGTTCTGAAGGAACACACCACCGTTCAGCGCTTGCAGCCATTGACTGAGAGTGCTGATTGGATGCCGAACGGCTGTGAGTTTTCCAGAATGCAACGCCAGTCGAAACAGGAGCTGTACACACAGCTATAACTGCAGAACCGACCATTTTCAGCTGATTTTAGCCTGTGTGTACCTAGCATATTATTATGCTTTCACACTACAGAGGCTTTTCTTCTCTTTTGGGATAGAAGATAATGAGGTAAGTTGATGTGAGAGCAATTTAGTGTATTCTGTAGAGATCAGTGTGCATGACATTGTTCCTTTGACCTGTGTGAGAACCGCACAGGTTTGCTGTCCCCTCTTAGACTCTTTCATCTTAAAAATCGACAATGTTATTCACATGGCTGACTCACTTCTGTATGCTGTTATATTTGCCATTTTGGACTTAAGATTTCTTTGTGATACGTTTTGTATGACGTCAAGATAACCTATTCGCAATGATAAGGTGTTTTTTGTAAATTTTTTTTTTTTTTTTTTACAAAAGCTAATATAAAAATATTGAATTATAAAAAAATAAAATAAACAATGTTCTATGATCCATAAAGCAAAAGTATATGTATTTTCCAAAGCTACAAGTGTCTGTGTTTAGTACCCCTTCTTTGTCTAGACTGGTCAACCTGGCATCTTTTGTCAGTGCCCAGCCTGATTAAACTTCACGATTCTTAGGACATTTTTATCCAACCAGCCAAAACATGCATGTATGAGATCTCACAACTTAGTACTGTGAGTGACAGTGACATCCCAACATCGCAGAGGACAAGGATTCTAAGATGTGCTGGAAATGGAAAAGGTTAATTATGTTCTGACAACAAGCTTGTGGTATATTACATTTTTTTTTTTTACATTTTATTTATTTTGATCAGGGTCTTTTGGGTAGTTTCTGTTGCCATTATGTTTTAAAAAGAGTAAACCCAGTTGATTGATAATCCTGCTACTTTTCCCCATCGTTGTACCCTCTTCTCATCTGTGATACGAGTGGTGAAAGGAAGCAGAGGTGAGACGCATCTACCTGTCCTGGCACACTCATCCTGCTGATCCACCTCTCACATCCAGCCCACGTGCTTGTATGTCATGTATGTGATGTCACAAACAAGCATCTGGAATGGATGTGCAATGATGAGCTCAGGGGCATTTTCTGAAATCAGTGGGCCTGTGTGCAGCAGCAGAGAAAAAGTGCAGTGCACAGCAAATGTTGGGTGTGATTTTCATTGCGCTGAATACTGCCTGTGGCTTAAAGGGACACAGAGTGCAGGGGTTCAGTAGTAAGTGAAGCAAAGGTTCGGGAATAATTTCAACAAAGTTTCCATAAGCTCAACAGTAATTCCACAAACTGTCACCTGATTGTGGTTTTCTCAATCAGTGAAATCCCTTCTTTCTGAGATTGGTAGTGGCAACCAAGCGAGTCGTCTTCCTCCAGATGGTGGGTGGGGCTAGCAGGACTGTGATTGGCTTTAGCAGTGGCCAATGACAGTCGTCGTCCTCCTGGAAACAGGGACCACCCGTCCTAGCAGAACTGCACCCAATCTCTTCCCCATCACAAAATCTGACAATAACAGCTACAGCAAAGTTGGAGAACCAAACAATGTTTCCCATCTTTTACAATATGTGGGGGCTCAGTGCCTCCCCCTCAGTGTGGTGTGGGGGAACTCTGAAATATGAATGCATTCGTGTCTCACTGACACTTCCCAGCGCTGCTCTGCTAATGGGGAGGGGGTCGAATGCCGGCATAAGAGGCTTCGTGTGCCGATTGCAGCACCAGTGCTGGGGGTTGCCTACCCCTGGATTAAGGGGATAATGAAAATCATTGCAACATTTGTTCAGGGAAAGCATGAGCCAACTGAAGAATGTGATTTTACAATTCAGAGTAAATCCTCAGAATTGATTATTCTAACACCACTACTATACTTTATTAAAAGAACATTCAATCTCACATGCTGTTCATATTCACATTTTACATTTAGCATGGCTAATGTGATGAATTGTCTTCCATGCTGGAATATTGTTGGAAATAATTATTTTATACATACTAATACTAAGAAAAGTGCAGTCCATCACAGTAAATGTAGAGCATATTTGTAAGCCGGGAAAGACAAGTGAATGGGACGTGTGGTAACAGATGAGGCTTGTACAGGCCAAGTAGACTGATCTCCTTTTATGGAAGCAGACTTCCTCTGCCTTCTCTGTGTATTGTACGTGCACATGTTTGGTGGGAAGAAAGGGGAGCTGCACTGTCTAATACAATCCACAAATGGCTTTCCCTTCTCTCATATACAGAACTAGATGTAATACCTATATTATAGAAAAACGAAAATCAAAACAGATTGGCATAGTGGGCCACTAGTAAAATCAATGGCATTTCAGTTGTACTAAATTAAGTCAAAAAGACTGATACATTTTACTTCTGAGTTGTATATCTAATCATCCTGCCCCCTTAAGCGTCAAAGGAACAAGGTTGTACACCTGCCACGACCTTGATGTTTTGTGGCCACGGCAGAAATGACCCCCTGCCCCATTCATTGGTGCACCATTTACAGGGATAAAATGGGCAGTGAGGAGGCAACATGTAACCTCCTCACTGTGTGTCTAATGGGATCACTTTTCAGAGGGGCAGCAAGGGCTGCCTCTAGTGTAAACCTAGTGGAAATCCCCTTATGTTTTCTTTATAGGACGCAGACAGCAAAAAAATAAATCTACACCGATCAGCCATAATATTGTGACCACCCACCTAATATTAAGTATGGCCCCCCTTTTGCTAAAACAGCCCTGACCCATTGAGGCATGGACACCAAAGTAACATCCACGTGAGTGGCAGAAACCAAGGTTTCCTAGCAGAACATTGCCCAAAGCATCACACTGCCTCTGCCAATTTGCCTTCTTATACCCCATCCTTCCCCAGGTAAGTGACCCACACAACCATCCACATGATGTAATAGAAAACATGATTCATCAGACCAGGCCACCTTCTTCCATTTCTCCGTGGTCCAGTTCTGATGTTCATGTGACCATTGTAGAAGCCTTTGGCTGTGGACATGGGTCACCATGGGCTTGGGCTTCACCTTCCCATACACAACAAACTGCAATGCCCATTTTTATTTTTTCTGCTTTTACCACATCAACTTCATGGACAGCATGTTCTCTTGCTGCCTAATATATCCCACCAATTTTCAGATGCCATTGTAACGAGATATTCCCTTTACCTGTCAGTGGTCATGTGGTCATAATGTTATGGCTGATCGTGTATACTTTACCAACCGTGGAAATAAGATCTCAGCTAAGCAGGAAGTGAATTATTTTCAGTTAGGCTAGCCATACAGAAGTAGATTTCCTTTGTTCATGCCTCTGGGCTGTATGAGAGAAATCGATTCCATCAGCTCAGACTTTTTTTTTTTTTCATAGAGGTGGGGGTGCCAACAGGGTCCCCCCATGGCTTAAATTTTGGCAACGAAGATTCCTTTATCCACAATTTTTAGGATGGATGGAGGAATTTATTAGATTTCTCATTTGGCCTGTGGGCTGAACGAGAAAAATAATTTGAGTGTATAGCTAGCCTTAGCCCACTCCATAGGCTTGCGTCGTGACAAAAGTTGCACAAATTTTACATAGAAACAATGTTTTGAAAACCGTACAAAAGGCCTCATGCAGTGATGGAAATTTCACACTTGAGGACTTTTAGGCCTCATGCACACTGGATGGTTTTTGCAGCTGCTTCTAGGGGCGTCAGGCGTTTTTATTTATTTATTTTTTTCTCCACCTCTAAACTCCCCTGCATGTTAGTCCATGTGTCCATGCACACATAGGATTTAAGAGGCAGGACCCCCCCAAATGCTAGTGCATCCAGGAGAAGCAGAGTTTTGGCTGAAGAAACACTTGACGCTGCTAAATGCGCCTAAAATGCTAGGCGCATTTAGCATTAATTAATTTCAGTGATTATTCTGGCCCATGAAATTTAGTTAACGCCCAATCGATGTATACCTGTGCCTAAGCGCGGAGGTCTGGCCGTTTTTTTTTTTTTTTTTAAAGTCAGCAACTACAAACACTGTAGCTGCTGACTTTGAATAAGGGCACTTATCTGTCCAGCGAACCCGCGATGTCGGCCCCCCCAAGGCCGATCCGTCCATCAGATCGTGTGCCGGCGCCACCATCCTAACTAAGGGAAACAGGCAGTGGAGCCTTGCGGCTTCACTGCTCGTTTCCTTCTGCGCCTGCATGAGTCGCGCGGCGCTTTGTGAATGGCCCTGTGGTTTTCTGGGGGACACACATCCCAGAAGACAACAGGGCAGCTCACCGAAGAGGAGGAAGTGAAGGAGCAGCGCCTTACTATAGGCTTAGGAATAGGTAAATTTCAACTATGGGAGTTTACGCCCACTTTAATTATCTTTTAATGCCGTTTTAATGCCCCATAGCACTTAGGCCCATTCATATACATCCATTCATAAGCAGTGTGATATGACTGGTGTCGTCCCTCCACCCTCATACCAACAACACTGCTAGAAAGGAGACTGATTTCTGATTGACAGCTTTGGTCTCTGGCCACAATGGCTGCTTTGGAGACCAGTGTTGCCATTCACAAAAAACTAAAAAAATAACTACAGCAGTGTGTGTCTGTCAGCAGTTGTACACATGTACATCCTGGGCGATTGATGACACAGTGCTGCAGGTCTGTGTAAACTCTGTGTTTTTATGAATGAGCGATCAGTGCGATTGGGTCATTCATGGAACCAGTCCAACAATGCTGGTTGTTCCTTCATAAAAGTGAAAGCTCACACAGTGCTACAGCACAGCCTGATCGATCAGCCAGGCCGTGTATGTGTAAGTGCAGCCACTGATACACACAGGAGGAGATTTACTAAAACTGGTGCACACAGAATCTGGTGTAGCTGTGCATAGTAGTGCATTGGTTTCTAACTTCAGCTTGTTCAATAAAGCTTTGACACTAAGCCCCCCTTTCACATTAGCGTGGTTTGACAAGTTAAATCGCATGTCAATTCGCAGCCTATTGCTGGCAATGGCATCATCCCAATCGATGCGACGCCGACTGTGCGGTGCCTTACCGATTTCCAAAAGTAGTTCCTGCACTACTTTTGGCGACTTCGGGGGCGACTTTAATAGACATCTGTGCATGAACCCGCACAGATGTCTTTCAAGATGCCCCGAAGTGGGACTGAAATGCTGCTTTGAAATCGTGCGAGTTCAGATGAAGTCACGCGATTTTAAAGCGGTGTCCAATGTGAACGAAGGCTAAAGCCTGGAAGCTAATTGGTTACTATGCACAGCTGCACCAGATTCTGTGTGCTCCAGTTTTAGTAAATCCCCCCCCCCACAGAGAGCTGCAGCTTTGAGTGATCTATCACTCCAGTCTGCAAGTGCAATTGCTCCAGAGTTTAGTAAATGAACTTTACTTTGCAAAGAATACCCAATCGCACACAAGGAAAATATAACAAAACTGAATTTTTGCCTGCACATGATTGGATGATGAAAGTCAGCAGAGCTTCTGCTCATTTACTAAGCTCTGGAGCAACTGCTCTTGCAGAGTGCAACTAAGTATGACTTGTTTGGTAAAAAAAAAAACCTTTAGGCCCCTTTCACACTGGGGCGGGGAGCCGCGGTGACGGTAAAGCAGCGCTATATTTAGCGCTGCTTTACCGTCGTTTTGCGGTTTTACCCCCCGCGAGCGGCCGAAAAAGGGTTAAACACCCCCGCAGAGCTCCGCCGTAGTGGCGCTTTGCGGCGGTATTTCCGCGGTTTTACCGCGGTTTTACCGCGGTGTCCCATTCTAATCAATGGGAAGGAGCGGTATAGGAGCGGTGAACACACCGCTCCTATACCGCTCCAAAGATGCTGCTAGCAGGACTTTTTTTGTCATCCTGCTAGCGCACCGCTCCAGTGTGAAAGCCCGCCGGCTTTTACACTGGAGTTAAAGGGGCCGGATTTTTTCATGCGGTGAACAGGCGCTATTTTTAGCGCTGCACCGCATGAAAAACGCCCCAGTGTGAAAGGGGCCTTACAATCCTTTCATGCAGGGAATAACCTGCTTTTAAAACAACTTAAAATTCTTGCTGTATGTTCTGATGTGTTGCTTTTGTGTAGAATACAGTGGACAACAGCATTGTGTTTTTGATTAGTCTAGTACTGTCTGTTTTACATGTCCTCAAGCTTTGTGTGCAGGGAAAACTTGTAATAGAGGGATGGGACACATTTTAGCATTGCGACCTCCTCCTAGAACAGAAAAGACTTTCATTTCAGTCTTTGTCAGGCGTTTTATATTGCTGGTTATTTCATTTTTAGCATAAACAAAGGTACTGCATACTTTGAGGCAATCTGTACTGCATGGACATAATGCAGCTCTGCAGGACTTTTAGCCACACCCTCGTTCATGATGTGAAATACAATTCTGTTTTCCAGACAAGTGTCCTTATTTCACCCTTATGCAATATTTACTGTATCCGGGAACAGAACAGAGGCCGCAGCTCACAGACTGATACAGATATGAGGCTTGATAGGCTTGTGACATGTGGATAAGATAATACAGTATAGCTTGTCTACTTATAGCTAAATGTACGGGCTGTGATTTCAGATCTTCCATGCAGCTAAGAGCTGAAAATTAGTAAGCAGTACCCCCCCCCCCAATACTGAGGGGGTCGCAAGGTTTTTCATCCATTGGGGGGGTCACAGGAATTCAGAGACTATCAGATTATACAGCAACCTGTAGAGGAGGATTGGAAACTGCCAAACCAGCAAAAGTTTGTGGTCCAGCCCAGGACAACCCCTTATTCTCCCAGCATGCTTCAGTTTTGGGTGGATGTCTTTCTTCTGCTTTGTGAATAAAAGTACACCCCCCCCCCCCCCTTATTTTCTTGAGCAAGTGGTGAGTGCCAGAAAAGGTGCTTACTAGTAAACCAGCCATCTCCTTGCTAACTGTGTGCCAAGGGGAGGGACACTGTTCTACATCGCTATTTTTTTTTTTTTTTTTTAAACCTCCGTGGTTTACTACCGCTTTAAGACAATTTTTTTTCCTTTGATTGCAGGCAACTTGCCACCTCAATCATTGTACATTGTCAAATCAAATCGTAAAATATATTACTTGAATAACAATTGTGAAAAAATTGTTTGTGAACCTGTAGACGTTTTATTTATTATAACTGTGAAAAAAACTCATTTTACTCTTTAACCGCTTGCCGACCAGCCGCTGTCATGTTACTGCAGGTCGGCACGATCCCGTGAACGGTCGTAGCTATACGTGGGCTCGCGGGAACGGGATAGCAGGCTCACCCTTCCATCCGCTGCACCGCAGGGGTGCCGATGCTCGTGGCTGGCGGTCACGATGACCACCGGCCACGGGTGATCGTGAGCACGAGGGACAGAACGTGTGTGTGTGTGTGTGTGTGAGATAAATCCCTGTTCTGTTCTGAGAGGAGATGCAGATCGTGTGTAACTGTTAGCTAGGAACTACGATCCGTCACTTCCTCTAGTCAGTCCCCTCCCCCTTCAGT
This sequence comes from Lithobates sylvaticus, assembly GCA_028564925.1. Classification (NCBI taxonomy): domain Eukaryota; kingdom Metazoa; phylum Chordata; class Amphibia; order Anura; family Ranidae; genus Lithobates; species Lithobates sylvaticus. Next base: position 262,366,551 of record CM053028.1, read on the forward strand.
TAGAATCACCTCCCAGGGAACACAGTTAACCCCTTGATCGCCCCTAGTGTAAACCCCTTCCCTGCCAGTGACATTTTTACAGTAATCGGTGCATTTTTATAGCACTGATAGCTGTATAAATGCCAATGGTCCCAAAATGGTGTCAAAAGTGTCCGATGTTTCTGCCATAATGTCGCAGTCCCAAATAAAAATCGCAGATTGCCACCATTACAAGCAAAATAAAAAATAAATAATAAAAATGCTATAAATCTATTCCCTGTTTTGTAGACGCTATAACTTTTGCGCAAACCAATCAATATACACTTATTGCGATTTTATTTTTATTTTTTTTACCAAAAATATGTAGAATAATGCATATCTGCCTAAACTGAGAAAAAAATTGGGGATATTTTATTATAGCAAAAAGTACAAAATGTGTTTTTATTTCAAAATTGTCGCTCCTTTTTTTTAATTTTTTTTGTTTATAGCGCAAAAAATAAAAACCACACAGGCGATCAAATACCACCAAAAGAAAGCTCTATTTGTGGGAAAAAAATATGCCAATTTTTTGTTTGGGTGCAGCATCGCATGACTGTGCAATTGTCAGTTGACGCGACGCAGTGCCGAATTGCAAAAAATTATAGCCCGGTCATTCCGCAGCCAAATCTTCTGGGGCTGAAGTGGTTAATATGTGTAACAACAAATTGGTATAAATTGATTGGAAAAAGTTTATGAACCTCAAGAGGGGTGACATACTGAATAGCGGTAATTGAAGGTAGCTATTTTTTTTTTTATATATATATATATATATATATATATATATATATATATATATATATATATATATATATATATAATTTCAAGCCGCCATTGTGACCATTTTGGCCTCCTGAGTAACTACATTGATGGTAAGCAGTAGTTTGACCTGGCTTAGATGCTAGATCCAGTATGCTTTTTGTGATGCACCTATCATACGAAACGGTTATGATGACCATGTATGCTTGTGTTTTGTTTTTGTTTTTTTTTGTTTTTTTTAATAAAAAAAATATTTATTTCACAGTCAATCTGCAATTTTCAGCAAAAACTCAAACAGCCTTAACTTTCCCTCCAGTTGATTTGGACTCAATTTTGATTGGGTTAAATTAAACGATAGGGTGAAAAATCAGTGATGGTTTTGCATAGAACGGCAGCACTGAGATACTTTGTTCATGAATATGATTGTATTTTGATCGATCAGATTATTTGATTACATCGTAGATTCAGATGTGACTAATGACTTACTATTGTAAGTTGCGATCAGATCTCAACTATTGCTCAAAATCCACTCCCATTTTTCGCCTATCAAATGGGTTGTCGGCTGTAGATTGATTATTCTAATCGTAAGAGATCCATCAAAAAAAGGAATAGTGTGTTTATCAACGTTTTTATTGCCACCATTAGGCTACATTCACATGGTCGATTGGTAGGGTTACACCGATTATCGGTGCCGATATTGAGTATTTTCAGAAGCACCTGTACATGAAACGTGAAAATGCTCTGATACCCAAAACTGCTACCTTTGCAGTGCAATTTGAGCCCATACAAAATGTATGGGCTCAAATCGCACTGCAAAGAATCGCATGTGGTTTTCTGTGTGATCCCAGGCTTGTCATAGTGATTATAGCCTAGGTTCACACAGGAGCAGTGCGGGAGACCGCATTCCTGTTTAAATTGCATGTGATTCTTTGCTGTGCGATTTTGAGCCCATTCATTGTGTATGGGCTCAAATTGCACCGCAGAGGTATTGGCAAGTATTTGACTGAAAGTATCGGTACTCATACCTGCCAGCAAAGAAAAATCGGTGCAATCCTAGCCAGCTGCAATAAAGTGCAAAGTCTTGCTGCTCTAATGACAAGTATGTGCAAAGAGCCCATACGATGCAATGACAGGCTGACGGTGGCCACAGCTATCCTTGACTGCTCATACAGCTCGTACCTTTTAGTGAGCCGGGCTGGTTGCACACTTCATGCGTCTAGTCAGAATCACCCGTCCTTAACGGCAGCTAATTGCAGGCCATACAAACATTCGCTGTAGCCTGTCATTGCATTGTGTGGGCTTTTCAGCCACAGCTCTTTGCACCCACCTGTCATTCCAGGCACAGGAATCTTCAGATTCTTGCTGGTGGAATTTGCAGCGTGTGCTCATCTATGTGAATGTAGCCTTGGAGTGCATTCATCATTTTGGTGTGTGTGGGTGTGTTTTTTTTTTTTTTTTTTTTATTCATTTATTTTTTTAACCCTTCTTGCTGCAGGGAGGTGTCTGTGTGGATCTGGTGTTTAAGGGGGGAGCAAGGCTCCAGTTTTGTTTATCTTGTGGAAAACACCTTTTGAATGAAATCCGCCTGGCTCTTTGTTGGCACACTTTTTGCTGTCCAAGCCATTCCTTATTTGTGCATGTGGTGGATACAGATCCACAACCACCTTTGGCACTAAAGCTGTGGGCAGCGGGGGTCTCTGAATTAACAGTCTTGGCCTGCTGGTGAACGAAACCACAATGGTGGCGTTTTTTTGCAGGAACAAAAACCCTACACGTAAACAGTTTTGATTATGTGGGTGTAAGCACATCCTTGGAGCGCGCAGCTCTCCAGAACACACACACAAGTTGGCAGGGAGATTACAAAGAGCACCAGCCGTTGCTAATTTATGATGGCATACAAAGATTGTGTTAGGAAAAATGTAGTAAGGTCTGTGCTAAAACAAAGAAAACACCTGTAAGTCTTTTGTTGTGGCTCCTTCATATCCTGTGGTGCTGCCACATGAGAAATAGCAAAGCCAGTTGGCTTTTTTATTGCCAGAAGAGGACAATGTCCTTCCTGTGCTCTTCCATTGATAAAGGGAGGTATCTGAGCTTCAGCATCTAATTAAATGTTATGTAAACCTACGTGTACAGTTTCCTTAAGAAGTTGGAAAGCTACTTTTCAGAAATTCTGTGGAGGAATTTGGTTCACTCTCTGATTGAAAAGAGTGAGAAGTCAGAGCTAAAGCTTGACTGATTAGCCGTTTGATTGTTCAACATTTAGCCCCCGTTCACATTGGAGCGATCGCATGTCAAATTGCAGCCTATTGTCGGCAGCGGCAATGTCCCAATTGGTGCGACGCCGATTTTGTGGTGCCGCACTGATTTCCAAAAGTAGTTCCTGCACTACTTTTGGCGACTTCGGATGCAATTTCAATAGAAATTTGTGCATGAACCCACACAAATGTCTTTCAAATCACCCCTGAACTCGCACTGAAATGTGGGTTTGAAATCGTGCAAATTCAGCTGAACTTGCTCGATTTCAAACCCGCCTTCAGTGTGAGCGAAGGCTTAAAGCTGAACTCCAGCTTTTGTCCCTCACTAACATGTGAGGCTGCTGTGTGCTGTATAAACTGTATGTAGCTGAGGCTACATACAGCATACCACACTGTGTTCCGGGAGGGTGTGAGCTGGGGCTGAGACTTCCTTTCTGGAGGCAAAGAGGCAGGCAGATGTCACAATCTGACTCAGTGAGCCAATCGGAGGAAGCTTTGCTAGAATATATTGCTTTCTCTGAATGGTTGAGCACTGTGTTCCTGTGTGCCGGCAGAATAGGTGACCTGTCAGATTAGGTAACAGAAGTGACGTTCCATCAGCTGAATACTAATCTGATGGAACAACTACAGTCATAAGGCGCCAGCTAGGTTTTGAATTCGTCATTTAACGAATAAAGTGAGCATGTGAGTAAATCTAGTATATTGAGATCTGTCGTGCTGTTTTCATGTTACATTTTCAAAGCCTAAAGGTTTTCTGCTGACCAGTGCGGGATGTACCAACATGGCCTCCATCACCTTCCTATTGCTGGCTTCCACCTTCTTTCAAAATGTAACATTCAAAACAGCATCACAGATGTCAATATACTATAAATATTTAAATCTGCTTAATGTATTGCTAAAATTACTCAGAAATGCAAGGAGTAGCTGGGTGTATTAACAAATCTGCTGCCTGCCGCCTTCTGATTGCAGGTGTTCTGTCACATTAGCAAACCTGCTAGGCATGCGCAGTAAGTATTCAGCTGACAGAACATCACTTCTGTTTCCTAATCTGACGGTTCGCCTATTCTGCCGACACACACAGGAACACAATAGTCTGATCAGTGCTCAACCATTCAGGGAAGACAGTATATTCTAACAATGAATACAAAGCTTCCTTTGATTGGCTCATTGAGTCAGAGATTGTGAAATCACCTGCTTGCCTCAGCCTATCATAGGAAGCTTTGTATTTATTAGTGGTGCACTGAATTTTCAGCCGTTGAAAATAATCGTCCAAAAGAAAAAAAAAATGCAGCTAATGGAGCGCCAAAAAGAGGGAGCGGTCTGTCCTGGGAGCCGCCCATTGCGGGGTGTCATTTTGGCCTCTCCTCCCCTCCCTCAGAGCAGCGATCTCAGTGTGTCGCAGAGCTAAATTTTATGGGTGGCAGCAGTAACAATGTTTGTTGGGGGGACATGGAATCAGTGTGGTGTGGTCACAGGAGGAGTGACATTGTTACTGCAGATGGGAAATTCAAATGCACCTCCGTGGCACACAGATCACTGCTCTGATCTGGGCACTAGGGAGGCTGCATCTGGCGGGCACTGGGGAGGCTGCATCTGGCGGGCACTTGGGAGGCTGCATCTCTTGCATCATGTCTGCAGTCTTTGACCATCTCCTGTATCATGTCTGCTAGAGGTGCACCAAATGCAAATTTTGCTAATACTATTAGCAGTGTGTTTATGTTTAAGGCTACTTTCACACTGGAGCGGTGGGGGCGCTGGCGGTAAACCGTCGTTTTAGCAGCGCATTTCGGCCGCTAGCGAGGTGGTTTTACCCCCCGCGAGCGCCCGAAAAAGGGTCAATACCGCCCGCAAACCGCCGCTGCAGTGGCGTTTTGCGGGCGGGTTCAGAGCGCTGCCCCATTGTTTTCAATGGGAACGGGCGCTATAGGAGCGGTATATTTACATAGCGAGCCAAAGATGCGGCTTGCTGGACATTTTCCAGCGTCCTGCAAGCGCACCGCTTCAGTGTGAAAGCCCTCGGCTTTCACACTGAAGACACAGCAACAGCTGTTTCGGGCCGGTTTGCAGGCGCTATTTTTAGCGCAATAACGCCTGCAAACCGCCCCAGTGTGAAAGGGGCCTAAGAGATTACAGACATGATAGAAGAGATGGTTAGAGACTGAGGACAAGATGCAGGAGATGGTTAGAGACTGCAGACTGCATTTTTCTTGAACTTTCTTGCACTAAAGGTGCCAATAATGGCCAACAATAAATTCATATTAATTTAAAATGCTGATATTAAAAAGTTGAATATAATACAATTGTATATAACAAATATATATATTTTTTTTAAAAATGTAATTTTAGGCAAAGTGCATCCTACATTTTTGGTGTTGGCACCAAAATTTCCATTTGGTGCACCCCCTAGTATTCATTGCTAGAATACATAGCTTTTTCTGGCTGAGCGCTGATCAGACTGTGTTCCATGTATAAGACAGGATGTCTTGGCTTGAACCCTGAACACGGTGTGGTATGCTGTATGTAGCCTTAGCTACATACAGTTTATACAGCACGTCCAGCTGCCTCACATGTTAGTGAGGGACATAGTTTGTCTGGGCCAGATTGGCCCAAATTAACTATGTAAAGTGAAGAAAAAGCTGGAGTTCAGCTTTAATGACATAACAATCTTTGTGTAAAGGAAAAAATATCGGCCTTATTCAATGCGAAGGGACAATACTATAAACTAGTCAAATGTTGCAAATTTATATTTCAACATTACTATTTTTACTTTTTAAGGCCCCTTTACACATGGAGCAGAGTCCGCTGTGATCAGCAGGGGATCTGTGAGCAGCTCCCCGGCTGATCGGCGCAGAGAGGGAGGGATGTGTGCATAAACTGAGAGGACACCATCGGACCCCACTGAACTCTATGGGCGGCCAGGTCTAAATGGACTCCACTGTTTGTTTACTTTCAACTGCCTCCAATCTGATCTGTGAAAAAAAAAAAATACGCAATCCTCTTCTCTTTTTTTTTTGCAGACCTGAGCAGACCTGAAGGTAGGCTGGTGTCAAAATACACAAGTCCGTTTACACTCGCCTGTCGATAGACACAAGGACCTTCCAATTGGGTCCGCCTGAAAAACTGACATGCAGACCTGATTGGAACGCCCGTGGGAAAGGGGCCTAAGGCCTCATGCACACTGTGCATATAGCTCCAGTGCATTCTTGTGTAGGTACATGTGCACCTTCCAGCCCTGCTGCTGGCAGCATGTAAAACGGAGTCTGAAAGCTGCTGCAGCTGGATGGTACTAACATTTAGTGTGTTATGTGCCCAGGGACCGAACTAAGACTGCTTGCATTCTTGGAATTCATCCCCAGGGACATGCTTCCCTAAACCTTAGAACCCCCTTGGTGCACCATCCAGCCACAGCAGCCTCTCGTAGACTTTTACAGATGGCCAGGGCAGGTGCTACCACTAGGCAAACTAGGCAGCCGCCTAGGGCGCCCGGCCACTGGCATTATTACTCTCTTCTCTCTGAAGCAAGCAACTAAGTCTCAGCATCAGCAGGCAGCAGCTCCGTTCACACATAGGGTCAGAGGCGCAGCGGGGGACTGTGTCTGTGTCCCGACTCCTGAATGAATGGAAGCAAGCAAACATTTATTGATGGGCGCTGGTGAGGCTGCGTTTGATGGGCGCTGGTGAGGCTGCGTTTGGGCGCTGGGGAGGCTGCGTTTGATGGGCGCTGGGAGGCTGCTTTGATGGGCGCTGGTGAGGCTGCCTTTGATGGGCGCTGGTGAGGCTGCCTTTGATGGGCGCTGGGGAGGCTGCCTTTGATGGGCGCTGGTGAGGCTGCCTTTGATGGGCGCTGGGGAGGCTGCCTTTGATGGGTGCTTCATTAAAAAGGCAGGGTATACATGGGCAGGGCAAAGGGGGTGGAGTCAGGGGTGGACCCAAGGGGGCAGAAAAATTAGGTTTCGCCTAGGGTGTCAAAAATCCTTGCACCAGCACTGCAGATGGCAAACCGCAGGTCTGGACAGTGTGCCTGTGCATTTCTCCTGCACCAAACTGCCAGGATCTCACGCACTGGGGCATGAAATGGTGTAAAGCGGTCTTTTAATACAATGGAGATGAATGACACAAATCGGTTGCATAAAATTTAAAATTTAAGAAAGTCTGTGCAATAATTTTACTTTGTATTTGTAGCAATACTGGACAGCCAACTGAGACACATTTACACAGGTTTATTGACCGATTTAGCGCTAAAGAAGGGACAACTTTTTACATGCCATCAATTCACAAATAAGAAATTGTCTAGGGTAGGGTGTATTCTATCACAATATTACTTACCAGAGGGGAGAATTTAAGAATGAAGCAGAACCCTTTGTCCCCTTGCATGTAGTGTCATGATTTCCGGCTATCTGCTGCCATAACAACGGTATTCCACTTCAAACAGCCGACATGCAAGGACGGCGGGTGGTCCGGAAGTAGTTAAACAGCAACGGTCATCTCTGTCCCGCAGCGGCTCCTCCTATGACCCGCTGTTGACTCACCGGCAGTCCCATTCATTTTAATGGGACGGTTGGTGATGCGGCAGTGACGCAACAAGGTGAGGGACGTGGCGGCAGCAGGTGAGTGGATGCCCATAACAGGCGCTGCCATGATGGGCCTGAAATGACAGGTGCTTTTTAAATGTAAGGACTTATTCTTGCTGGTAGTTGGAATCTTTAATATGTGCAAACAAAATGAAGATTTCCTATTTAGAATAATAAGCTGTCAGGTTAATAAACTGAACCGATTCAATCATACAGTTTGTAGTGTACATAGATTTGCAAAACAATGGGATAAAGGAATATTCCTGAACTTTTATCTCATGGTTACTGTAAAATTGTGTGAATGCATCAATGCAGTGCATTTTATCTCGGCTAGCAGAGCTTAGATTCATTGAATGAGTTTACTAAAAATGTAAATATTGCAGAATATACAGCCTCATGCTACATAACTAAGCTCCATTTCATGCTGAATAAACTTAACGATCAATGTATTCTTAAATAGAAAACTATCTTTAGATAGATTTTTACTCCATAAGCATAATTTTAAAATAAATTTTATTTAAATCAAAAAAAAAATAAAGAATATGAATTAAAAAAAAAAAAAAAAAAAAAGGAAGTGACGTTTAGCCTGGGCAATGAAGGTGGCAGACTACGAGGGACCCCCTAGCAACAGGCATTTAGAGGTGAGTTATGATCTTTAAGCCACTTTTTTTTTTTTTTTTTGGTCGCAACCCCACTTTAAAGGACTTCACCCAAAATTGAAGTTCTGCTTCATGTCCCCCCCCCCCCCCCTCACCTTCTCTAGGGGTTCCTAATTTTAATTGCCTAGGTCAGTGATGGCGAACCTTGGCACCCCATATGTTTTGGAACTACATTTCCCATGATGCTCATGCACTCTGCGCTGTAGTTGCGCATCATGGGAAATGTAGTTCCAAAACATTTGGGATGCCAAGGTTCGCCATCACTGGCCTAGGTGATCCAAGTGGAAGTTCAACCCCCTTTCTCTGCCTGCAGGCTTCTAGGACAACATTATAGGTCCCAGAAAGCTGCGGGTTCGTACAGAGCTGGCTCCATGGACAGATAAATGATCCTTTTAATTAAGTCAGCACCTAAAGTATTTGATTTACTGTTATAAGGAACATATAAAAATATTAATTATGCTCAAGCACTACCCCCTCAGCAGTGACTCATTCCTTATCAGGTGGCTCAGTACAGCCACTGCTGTGTCCTTGAAAGCTAAACTCCAGCATACAAGTACATTTTCTCCACAAAGCTGGCCATACACAGAATGAATTTCGAGCTGTGGGTGGTCCTGTCGGCATGCTTCAGAACTTTACAGTGTAATTTTTTTATTTTTTTTTTTAACCACATGCAATCACTTACAATAATAGCTGATGACGGTACAGAAACAGACATAATGGCATCATATATCTCAAAGTGCAGATAGTCTTGCTGCTGCTTTCCAAATTCAATAACTATCATTTAATAGCCAAGTCACGTATCTGTATGAAATAGTACATGAATGCTTGCCTTTTGGCTTCAGATAGAGAGAGAGATAGAGAGAGAGATATAGATATATATATTATATATATATATATATAGGCTGAAACAACTAATCGATTAATCGGGCAGTAACATAATGGGGTTAAAAAAAACTAAAATTGAGCCCTTTATAGTACAAAAAGCAAATAAATCGCTACTGTAAAATAATACTTTCACAGTTCTATAGTAAAAAAATGAACCCCTTACAGTAGTGATTATTTGCTCTTTTTTTGTACTATAAAGGGCTAACTTTAGTTTTTTTAACCCCATTATGTTACTAAACGTCTCAGGCCTGGTTCACATCTGTGTTTTTTTTTTTGTGCTTTTTGCAGAAACGCACTACAGTTCATGTACATGGTTTCCTATGGGACACGTTCACATCTATGCTTTTTTCAGCCGCTGCGTATTTGAAAAGCGTTTTTAATGCAAAACGGTGCTTTTTTGGTTCGATATACTTCAATGGAGAAGCTGCAGAAAAGCATGTAATGCGTTTTTGCAGCAATTTGTGTTTTTTAATCTGCCCAACAAATTGGCTAAAAAAAAATGCAAAAATGCAAGTCGCAGCAAAATCGCGTGCACAAAAATCAAAACGCACAGAAAAAAGCACTGCAGTATACAGTATATACAGTATATCTCCTCTAATAGTATATACAGTATATCTCCTCTAATAGTATATGTCTTCTGTCTATTATAGTGGATTAGATATTTTGCTCTCTAACCATATAGTTGGTTATTTATATTTACCACTGCATAGAGATATTTAAGAATAAATTGCCTATATATATATATATATATATATATATATATATATATATATATATATATATATATATATATATATATATATATATATATATATATATATATCAAATAATTGTATATGTACTTTTTAAATAATAATATTTTGTTTAAATACACTGTCGTACGGTGCCTAAAAAGTCCAAGTCCCCCTCTTTCTCCTTTTAATATATACTGTTTAGGACATGGCACAATATTATTAATTTGGTATCCACAGTACCACACTGTCTTAAAGCGGAGTTTCACTTAAAAATGGAACTTCCGCTTTAACCACTCCTCACCCCCTTACATGCCACATTTGGCATGTAATTTTTTTGGGGGGGGGGGAGTGGGGGCTTCATTAGGAGGGGGACTTCCTGTCCCACTTCCTCCTTCCGCCCAGGAACCGCCTAGGCGACTCCTCCCTCTAGGCGATCTCCTGGGACACGTGTCAGGTCCCAGGAGATCGCCTATCCACTCTGGGAGCGCAGCGTGGCTCGCGCATGCGCCGTGCGTGCCCAGCCGTGAAGAGGAAAGCTGTCACGGCCGGGTGCCCTTAGTGGCGGCGCCAGCGAAGAGGAGGGGGAGAGGAGCGACACCCCGTTCGGCCGCATCGCTGGACCGTGGAACAGGTAAGTGTAATTTTTTTTAAAAGTCAGCAACTACACTTTTTGTAGCGGCTGACTTTTAAAATGCCTGGAACTCCCCTTTAAGGATACAAATTCCTTCGTCACCTATGTTATGACCTAGTCGGAGGGGTTAGAATGCACATTACTGTATAATCTTGCCTTGAGAGACTTGTAGAGAAATAATGACTCGTACACACTAGGGTTGTCCCAATACCACTTTTTTAAGACCGAGTACAAGTACCGATAATTTTTTTTCTTCAAGTACTCGTCAATTACCGATACTTTAAATGACATGAATGTTGAGCGGAAAGGAAAGATTTTGCAAAAGGCATATAGCATTGCGAAATCCTTCCTTGCCTCATCATTCATGTCCTTTAACATCTATTAAGTATGCTGCGACACCCATCTTGGTACACCCTGCACTCTTCTGCAGTAAGCCAGCAGCGAACATCTTGTTACACCCAGCCCCGAACTATATGGGCTGAGTGTAACAAGATGCCCGCTGCTGGCTTACTGCAGAAGAGTGCAGGGTGTATCAAGATGGGCATTGTGATGTTTACCCTCGGACGGAGACACTGAACGTCACTTTCTTTACCGAATGTGATGGCTCCAGTTACCGTTTTGGACGGAATATGCGGCAGCACCCTGCACCAGCCAGCTTGCATAGTTCCACAGCTGCCAGACTTTAAACGTGATCTCCGCTCTACCCCCCGACTACTTCCGATTTGCATTCCCAGTTATCGGATTAGGCATCGGGAGCATTTGTGTGAGTACAAGTACTCGCACAAATGCTCAGTATTGGTAGTATCTGTATCGGGACCGCCCTAGTGCACACTATAAGAAAATCGGACAAACCTTTGCGTCAAAGGAACGATTACGATTTTCTGATCGTGTCTACACCACTCTCAGCAGCCAATTCCGACCTTCTGAATGAACATTTCTGAAGGGACAAACTCCAAATTTTATTTTATTTTTTTGGTGTACCGTTGTACAATTTTTGTACAAGAAATGTCAGATACGAAGGACTGTGCGTGATCGGAAATGACAAATGACAAAAAAAGCCTTTGTCGTACAAGAATTTTTGTAAATTATTTCTATCCTCAGTTCCGAAAAATCAAGGAAAATCGTCCAGTCGTTTGCCTGAGTTTTCTCATATAACAGGATAAAATATGCAGTGGCTGGGCGCTGTTCTGAGCAATACTCTTTTTTAGGGTTTTATGCTTTCAGGGACGTACAGTGGGGAAAATTATTATTTGACCCCCTGCAGATTTTGTAAGTTTGCCCACTTTCAAAAGAAATGAAGGGTCTAGAATTTTTATCATAGGTGTATTTTAAATGATGGGCACAGAATATCAACCAGAAATCTAGTAAACAACACATGATACAAATGTTATAATTTAAGTGGCAGCTCAGTGAGTAAAATAAGTATTTGATCCCCAAGCAAAACATGACTTGGTGGAGAAACCCTTGTTGGCAAGCAAAGAGGTAGTGTCTAGTAGTTGGTTACTAGGTTTGCACACACCTCAGGAGGGATTTTGGTCCATTCTTCTTTACAGATCTTCTCTTGGCTGTCGCTTGGCAACTTCAGGTTTCAGCTCCCTCCATAAATTTTCTATAGGATTAAGGTCTGGAGACAGTCTAGGCCACTCCATGACCTTGATGTGCTTCTTCTTGAGCCACTCCTTTGTTGCCATAGCGGTATGTTTTGGGTTATTGTCATGCTGGAAGACCCATCCACGACCCAACGTCTGTGTTCTGGCTGAGCGAAGAAGGAAGAAAAATCCAAGACTACAATACATGGCCACCTTTTATCAGAGAAACGGCATAATGTTTCCACCTCCGTGCTGGACTATAGGGATGATGTTCTTAGGGTAATAGTCAGCATTTTTGCTTCTTCCAAACACGGCAAGTCGAGTTAATGCCAAAGAGCAACATTTTTGGTCTCCCCTGACCACAGCACTTTCTCCCAATCCTTCTCTAAATCATTTTAGATGTTCATTGGCAAACTTCAGGATTTCAATACATGGCGGCATATTGTGTTACCAATGGTTTGTTTGGGGACTGGGATCCCAACTGCCTTGAAATCATTCACAAGCTCCTCCTGTGTAGTTCTAAGCTGATCCATCACTTTTCTCTCATGGAGCTCCAGACCGAGGGTGGTTGATAGTTATTATGTATGTATTCCATTTGCGAATAATCTCTCCAACAGTTGTCTCCTTCTCACCAAGCTTCTTGCTGATGATCTTGTAGCCCATTCCAGCCTTGTACAAGTCTACAATCTTGTCCATGACATCCTTTGACAGCTTTTTGGTCTTGCCCATGATGGTGAGGTTTGAATGGAAGAGGAGAGATATTGTGGACAGGTGTCTTCTATACACATACAGGGGGTCCCCGAGTTACGAACTCGTTAGGGACTGGCCGCCTGTACGGAAGTCGGAAATGTTCGTAAGTCGGCCGCGCATGCGCAGACCGACAAATACGGAGATTTCCGGACATTTCCGATGTTCCGTCTAATGCCGTTCTGCGCATGCGCGGCAAATTACGGACATTTCCGGCATTTTCCGACGCTCCGTATGGCCGCGCATGCGCAGAACGGCCAAAAGACGGCGCAAACCACCGGAAAATGGCGGAGGGTCCCCGCAGCACCCCGTTCGTAAGTAGGGGTTGTTCGTAGGTCGGGTGTTCGTAAGTCGGGGACCCCCTGTATAGAGTTGTCGCTAGGAGCACCTTTGTACCACATAGTAGTAGTCAGTCTGTGGGAGCCATAAATATTGTTGGTTGGTAGGTAGGGGATCAAATACTTATTTTACTCACTGAACTGCAACTCAATTTTATAACATTTGTATCATGCATTTTTTTCCTGGATTTTTGGTTGATATTCTGTCGCTATCATTTTTAAAATGCACCAATGATAACAATTATAGACCCTTCATTTCTTTGTAATTGGGTAAACTTCCAAAATTTGCCGGGGAGTCAAATAATAATCTTTACCACTGTATTCTGTAATTGGGGTTTATGTCTTTGAATGCACGCATATAGCCCTAAACATGACTATCACTTTGTACAGTGCCCAGCTGCCTCATATTTCAGCCTGTTGTAGGATTTGTCTGACTGTTGGCAGCAGGGCTTGACAAATACTCCTGTGCCTTCTGGGGTCCGAAAACACTGGGATTTGATGCACATAGGCCAGTCTGCCCTTATGCACGAGGCTTTAAGGTTTGTCTTTATAGTTTCAAGTTTGTCTTTTTTTTTCTTGGATTGAGATGCTGAAATCACTGATCTGTAAATTTGCACGGGGTTTAGTTTATTTATACACCGGATACTAAGAGCCTATTGAGAATACTTGGCTTGCCTTAACATGTGTGATGCCACTTAGCTTATATAGAAAGTAGGAGCAGTTCCCCTTTGATTTCTAATGGCTTCTGCAGAAAGTTGGTATAAAAGTTGCCTACCAGATGACCGCCACTCTGGCTGACTACAGTTGGGAATGGGAAAGTGTTTGTACTTCTCTCTAACCAATGCAGGTTTTGAGGCCAGAAGTGTCTGGTACGTAAATATGTACGCTCAGCCAGTATGAGCATGCATGTTTATGTTGTGATTATTCTGAAATAAATGTATATAGTCCAGCAGCCTGACTTAACCAGCATTATCCTAATGGTGGCTATGCACACTTTTTGATTTAATGATCCATTTCTTTTCTAATTGATCTCTCCCGATGGGAGTAATCAACCTATAGTTGCCAAACCAAGCGATCCATAGCTCATTCAGGGAAGTGGGATTTGATTGGCAGTTGGAAGATACAGTCATAAGTTATTAATCACATCTCTGTCTCCACCATGCAGTCTCATTGATTGAAATACGATTCGATTCATGACCAAAGCATGCCAGTGCTGCTGATTAATGCAAAATAATTGATCATTTTTTGCCCTGGGCGATCAATGCTTTAATTGAATTTGTTCTACCGTAAATTGGTACTGAGAAGATGCCGTTTCAGCAGTGACTGCGTCTCTGCTCACTGGTATAGCATCAGGTGTCTCAATAGAGACCCCCACCCCATGCTCCATGGGGGCCTGTGCGTCGTCCTTGTCGCATTCTGTTTTACACTTGAACAGGAGGGGATGTGGGAGTGGCATATACAGGAACAAATCTTCTCCATTTTCCTCCTGCAACTGCTGAAAAGATGGCTCCTCCTCCTCCTCCTCCTTTCCCTCCCACTAGCATTCAGTGACTGCAGGAGAAACATGTTCATTCTGCTATTCAAAATAATAAAAATTTCTAAATTCTGAACCATTTTATTTTACTGTGGCCCACTCTTCCAAAGGTTGAGCACCCCTGTGTTAGGTTTATGTGATAAGTAGGAAGAAGATGAGCAGTAAGGGTTTAGGAACACATACCTATAGCGTTGAACAGTGGTTGTCAACCTATATGTAGGTGATATGTAGGTGACCCCTATCTGCTTCAAAGGGCTGCACATAATATTCCATATATAATAGAAAAGGGCAAATAAAGTGAAAGAGGGGGTTATGGGAGTGGGGGTGCAGGAAGCAATGCTACTTGGCTGTCATGCTGATCCAGCAGATGCAGTATTGTGACGCTCCATGCACACTGGGCTTAAAAAAACACCAGTTCCCCTCGCAGGAAAAAAAGGTTCATACAGAGCATTCTTGTACACGTTTAGCATTTTTTTCTGCCAGAAAGCTTCAATCAAAAACACAAACCAGAAGGTTTTTATTTTCTGCCGCTGAGCTTAAAATATGCCTCTAGACGCCCTAATGTGCATGGTCACCTAGGATAACATCGAGCTACTTCTAGGGCCAAAATACTCCTGTGGGTTCTTTTTTTTTTTTTTTTTTTCTTGTAATTCCTTTATTTGCCAAAGAAAGTTACATGTAACAGTCAAAAGAAAAAGTGTTTACAGAATCTCAAACCAAAAACAAATAGGTAATCAAGGGCCGATTCAGAAAACGGGCCCAGCATTTCAGAGTATGCGGTCACAATAACAAATACGTTTGTGTAGATAGTGCTCAGTGCACCACACTGGGGTGTCAATCATACATTTTATAAAGAGGATCAAGGCTTATGTGCTTTAATGCATGGAACAGTGAGATGAACTGAAATAAAGTATATAACATACAATAGAATGGAGTAACTTAACTTAGGATTTTCAGGTAGCGCAGCGGGAGGTAATACTTGCATTGAACCTAAGAAGCCCAGAGATGGGGCAATGTGGAAGCAGACTATAAACCAGGATATACTTCATATCATCTGAGGGGCGTATCCCATCACTGGGTCCTAAAGGGAAAAAAGGGGGGGGTAGGACCAGGGGAACAACCTGGGTGGGGGTAGATGACCTCAGAGTGGAAGAAGCTGGGTGAATGGGGATAGAGGAAGAGAAAAAGAGGGTGTAGAGGCAGGGGCGTAACTAGAAATCACAGGGCCCCATAGCTCTCACCTGTGCAGCCTCACCTGTGCCCACTTGTGCCCAATGCAACGTGTCCAGTGCCCAATGCAGCCTCACCCGGCCCAATGCAGCCTCACCTTTGCCCAATGCAGCGTGGCCTCACCTGTGCCCAATGCAGCATGACCCGTGCCCAATGCAGCGTGGCCTGCCCATGCCCAATGCAGCCTGACCCGTGCCCAATGCAGCCTCACCTTTGCCCAATGCAGCGTCACCCATGCCCAATGCAGCCTACCCATGCCCATACAATGCAGCCTGGTTCCAATGCAGCCTCACCCGTGCCCACCAATGCAGCCTCTCTCGTGCCCAATGCAGCCTCTCTCGTGCCCAATGCAGCCTCTCTCGTGCCCAATGTAGCCTCCCCCGTGCCCAATGCAGCCTCACCTGTGCTTGTCTCAAATAAAAGCTATTACACAGCGCTCTCGTTTACCATGGAAGTGAGTCAGATCCGGGAAGGCTAGCTTGTTTGTGCCACCTCCTGTAAATATACCTCAGTGTATATACAAAGTGGTTCCAGGGTCACCAAGGTCTCTCGAAGGTCTCCTCCCGGTTATGCTGTGAGATCCTCCTTGTCTCTCAATTCGTTTACCTTAGAGAACCACAGAGATTTTGATGGGGGTTTTGTGATCTCCAACAAAGGGGAATGCATGCTCTGGCCGCATTTTAGCAGCTGGATTTTTTATTTTTTTCCCCTTACGCCAGTGTGCATGGACCCTTATTGATACAGCAAGTGAAGTCCGAACGCTATCTGCATAGTTTTCGGTGTGTTCTGAAATTCTTTGGATACTTAATGATATGTCCAGTGTTTACTACTAAACCCAATAAGTTGGGGCAGGCAGTAGTAAGGCTGTTGCTATACAGTAGATGGATGTACAATGGTTTTCCTTGTGCATGTGGAAGTGTGCAAGGATGGCCTTGTCCTTGATTTGAGCTGTGCTTGTGGTATTCAATTCATGTCAGACATTCCTCTGACAAAGCGTGCAGGATAACGTTTTTACTCCCTCCCATAATTGTTTCCATGTCAACACAATTTAGAAGCCAATTGTGAATACAATTATCATGCAACACTGAGCCTCATAAAGCAGAATGTAGTAAAAGGAACCAGTCACATTTAGACTTCCATTTTCCTTTCAGGATGGGGGGGGGGGGGTACATTTAGGGAAAAACAGACTTATGACGCCAGAATGTATCTTGTAGTAAACTGACTTCTGGTTGCTATTAGTTTCTGCTTATTGCATTTCTGCAGTGTGGTTCATTTCGATAAATCAGGTCAGATTGTTTCCTTCCAGTTTTTATCCAGAATAAAATTTGGAAAACAATGATGGTCTATTGGGTTATTTTACACCTAATTTCCCACTATTTGGTGTTCATGTAGTAAAAGTGGTGTTTCCCCCCCCCCCCCCAAAAAAAAAAATTGCTTAAAATTCCTAAAAAAAATAATTATTGGAATTTTTTTTTTTTAACTCGCCTCCTAAATGCCTGTTGCTAGGGGGGTTCCTCGTAGTCTGCCTCCTTCATTGCCCGGGCTGGTGACATCACTTCCCCTCGGTGCAGTTAGTCATCTGGGACACGTGGCAGGTCCCAGATGACTGCGTGGCGTATCATTTTTTTTTAAGGGGCACCCCACTTTAATATCAAATACAGGATGGCCATTCAGATTGTATAATGATCACTTCTGCTGTATGTACATCAATTTCTAATTTCTTTGGAAAAGCTGTGACCCCAAACAGGCTGTAGAAATCCAAATCAATAAAGCCAACCACTGTGAGTGCAGGCTTGGACAGAGCTTGTCCCAGCTCCAGACAGCAATGTACAGGGAAGGAAATGTCCATATGAGCTGCACATTTCTGAAAACCCCAGGTAACAGCCTCAGCCTGGGCTCCAGCCAGGCCACACCCCCAATGTGTTTCACTCCGCCCCCAGAGCTTACGTTCTTACCTGATTGGAAGGAAGGAACACCCCCTTCACACAGGAACAGAGCTGAGGCTTTTAATCCGCTGGAGGTCACTCTGTCACCTTTTTTCTCTTGGTGTCAGGAAGTGACTCATGATAGTAGAGGAACAAAGCAGCAGACAAAAGTGACACTTAAAGAGGAACTGCAGTCTGCTCACATAATTTGTAATAAAAACATCTTTGCCATTCTGAAGCTTCCCTCCTACCATTTTACATATTTTATATATACTGTGATTCTGTACTTGCCAAATATGATGCAGAAATCTCCCTCCACTGAGTCTGGTTGCATCCATTTTAACTGTGGGCAGCTGAAGCTGCTGCCTGTTCACTTCCTGGATTTACCCAGAGGCACACCTCAGCTCTACAACCCTGCAGCTTTCATTGACCCTCTTATGACTCCTCCCCCTCCCTTCCTGGTAAACTCTCACAAGAGTGAGAGAGAGCTGTGCATGATGTCATAAGCCTAGGCTAATGACCAGACCAGAAACAGGAAGTGGGCTGTATAAGGTGTTTACTGGCAGAAAATAGTTTAAGTTAAGTTAAAACAACAAGGGCAGAAGATTTAATAGATGGAAAGTTGAAAAAAATGACTGAAGATGCTCATAATTGAGACAAGTACACACCACTATAGAGGGATATGCTTTGTTCATATTTCATGTCCAAAGTTTACAACCACTTTAAAGAGGAAGTAAAGCCTCCTCCAAAAAAAAAAAAAACGGAACCTGCAAGGCAAAGGCATAATGAGCTAGTATGCATAGCATACTAGCTCATTATGAATGACTTACTTGAAAACGAAGCCCACGAAGCGACCCACATCCACGATCTTCTGCGCCGCCATCAAGCCCGGAGTGACTTCTGGGTCTCGCTGCTCCAGCGCTGTCATTCGCTGGATCGGCGATGACGTCACTCCTGCGCATGCGCACGAAAGCGGCATATCGCCGTGATCTCTGCATGCGCAGTGCGCCTGCGCGCCGCTGTTTACGGCGCATGTGCCGTAGTCAGCGATGCCTGTTTTTTTCTAAATATCTCCTAAACCATGTAGGTTTCGGAGATATTTATTGGACCTACAGGCAAGCCTTAATCTAGGCTTACCTGTAGGCCAAAGTGGTTTGTAAGGGTTTACAACCACTTTAAGTAGGTCATTCTGTAGACTCGGAACAATGCAACCCTAAAAAAATGAAAATAAATCAATGCACATAGAGAGTTAATACTGCAATGCATGAAAGCAGCAGGATCCAATAGAAGTTGGAATAAATAGAAAGGAATGCAGAGTACAGGAAAGGCCTTGTTATGTCATGCTCTTGATAACTGGGAACATGGAAGCCAGCTGGTTAGAATCTCCTAAAATGAAGCCCCATTTTACAAATTCAGTTGAAAGACGAAGTTAAGCAACATAAAGCATTGCCTGCTCGGAATTGTTTTGTGCGTATCTGTGTGTTAATTCTCTTTTTGGATATAAAAAAATCCAGCAAAACATTGTTTTTGGTGTAGATGTCTCTATGTACTGGAAGTCCAGGTGCATTTGCGGCTTGGAGATATCAGTTACCCTGTATTGGTATACTACACCTAAAATGAATTTAACCCCTTGGCCACTTGCATGGTTTGTGTAGTGTGCTGCCTTAAAGTTGTACCTTTGGGAAAGGAATATTAATGTGTCTGTACACCCAGCTTTTACCATAACTGCAGTACATATCCGAGCTCAGTTGAGCATGCATGTAAATGACCTGACCCCCCAACTGTCCCTCCTATGAAGCCCAGTACACACGGGCCAAATGTTGGGCGCCATTGGTCGGTTCAATAGAAACTGGCCGACATTCAGTCTTTGTGTACTGGAGTTGGTCAGTTGAAGGGGCATGACCAAAAAAGATCGACTCCCGATCAGCATTTTCAGCCAATGGCTGATGGCATTGACCAGAGTGTCACAGCAGAGGGGCCATCCTCCTGTCAGAGCACAATAGAACAGCAGGGGAGATTGCTGTACTAACATTGGATTGTTAGTACAGTTGCTCCTCCTGAGCTGTCAGTTTTTTTTTTTTTTTTTGTTCATCCCTGCTGGGTTGAATGAAATATACTACTACTGTGTATGAGGCGTTACACACAAAACCTGCTGTCCTTACAGTTGTCTTTTTTTTTTTTTTTATAGGTGTAAACACAAGTAGTGTCTTGATTTATAGAGGAAGTTCCAATACTCGAACTAGAGCAGCAATTGGTGGCACGCCTAAATTCATGTGTCAGTCCCTGGGGCTAGTGAAACGTAACCCCTAATCAATCTTCATTAAAATATTAGTCTACAAATACTTTGGCTAAACGTGGGAGGAACTCTTAACTCTCGCTACCTTATTAAAGTGTCACAAAAATTACTTTATTGCCCTTCAAAGAAGATAGTAAATATATGCCTGTCCCAATATCTGCTGTAATCGCCTGTAACACTGCCTTGTAAACTGGAGTTACCCCAAATGGCATGTGTCATTAAGTCACCCTCTCTATTTGTCCTGTTTACTGTATCCTTAAAAGTTAAAGTAAAAGAAAATCCCACATTTGTGTTGACACCAGAACAGGAATAGAGGGGATATCTTTCAATGGTCATACCATTTGTGGTGACCCTGATGACACCCCAGGATTTCCTCACTTTTCAGGGATTTTCTTTCACTTTCTATTTTGGCTTTGGGACAGGAAATGAAGGGAAGTCTCCCCTATGGGACACAAATGATAAAAAAACATGAGGGGTTATAACTTTGCCTTTATTCTATCCAAAGTAAAAAGAGAAAATGCTCTTAGTTACACTTTAAAGCCCAACTCCAAGCAGAAAAAAAAAATGAACCATTGCAGTGGGGCTGCACCTCCACTTCAAGGGTTAAGGGCTCATTCTGTCCAGGGGAGAGGAGGAACAGTTTTACTTACCTGATCCTCTGCTCCCCCAAAATACAGCAGTGTATTCTCCCTTGGTGTCCTCTTGTCCAGAGCAGGGCTGTGGCCCTGCTTTGGTCTTGATGATGCCAGGACCCTACACTGGTGAAGTGTGGAGGATTGAGTAAGTAGATTTCCTTTTTCTTGTTCCCCCAGACCTAAACAAGCAATGAACCCTTTGCAGTGTTGGCACAGCCCCCACTACAAGGGGTAATTATTTTATTTCACCGAAGTTTGGCTTTAAGGTTGGCTCAGATGAAGTGTCAGCTCTCTGACATGTTTGCTAGAAAGGATCATTCATTGAAGAGTTTTTTATTTGTATAAAATAATCTTTTGTCCTTTGTGTGACTGTAGTGCTCTAGAGGTGGCACTGTAATTATGGATTATTTTGTAAGTGCATGGACTGTGGCGTATGTGTATAATGGGAGTAGGGTCAGATTAGCAAGCAGAACGTCCGGTATTATTTTAATGTTACAAGGCATTCTCTGATTGGAGGTTGTGATGTTATTACGTCTCCTTTCCACCTCGTCCAACCAGAGGACACCTTGTATTTATTAAAAAAATATACAAGACATACTGTAAATTGTGGAAATGCTGACTGACTGACCGACCACCTGATGTCGGTGTGTAGTAGGGCAGCCGCTAGGCACAGGACCTTGCAGATTGCGGTGCTCACTGTAGTAACTGAGAAGTACTATGTTCTGTTTGTGAGGAGATAAATCCAGCAAGGGTTCCATATAGACAGTGGTTCCCTGCATGTATTCTTTTAATATCATCAATTATATCTGAACTAGATCTTCAAAAGGAATAAGTCTGTGGGCTGCTTGCATAATTCCTCGTTCTTTCTTCTTTCCCTCATCACAGTTCTTCAGACTGGATGTCTTAATCTGCCAAGAATTAATAGGTGGTATTCGCTCAAAGTATGAGGTGGGGCAGCATTCTTGTAACGCAGCCAATCGTAGACAAATACCTTGAAGTGTTTTTCAGGCAGCCCAGCATGGAATAGAATAAACTGCCCACCTTTTTTTTTTTTTCTAACTTTGAAGTTTCGAACTATTGGTTACATATAATAGTGGACTTCCTTTCAATATTTTATTTTACCTTTTTTTTTATTTTTACACTGTTCTTGTAAAAAAAATAATAATAATTTTTGTCACTTTTATTCCTATTACAAGGAACGTAAGAGCTGTGGGGGCGAAAGTGACATTTTGACGTCGCTTCCGCCCTGTAATGGTATGGAGACTGGTGAGGACCATCTTCCCCTCACTTGTCTCCATACCAAGCTGTCAGCAGAGAAATTTCTGCACTGAATCAGGAAAATGCTGTTTTAAGATTGCGAGGGGGGTAGAATCTCAATTCTTTCATTATTAATTGTGTATCTCTAGTTCACACCCATGCAATCCGGTTCAGGCAAACACACTGCGTTTTGCAACCTGCTTTTGGGGTGTCAACTTTGAACCACTTGGCCTCTGGAAGATTTTACCTGCTTCATGATCTAGCCATTTTTTGCTGTTTGGCACTGCGATACTTTTAACTGGTAATTGCATGGTCATGCAACGCTGTACACAAACAAACAACATTTTATATTTGTTTCACACAAATAGTTTTTTTTGGTGGTTTTTGGTCACCAATGGGTTTTTTATTTTTTGCGCTACAAATAAAAAAAACATAAATTTTGAATTAAACCATTTTTTACTTTGTTATAAAATGTATTCTAATTTCTTCATATATTTAGGCCAAAATGTATTCTGCTACATGTCTTTAAAAAAAAAAAACCCAATAAATGTATATTTGTGTGAAAGTTAAAGCGTCTACAAACAATGGGATATATAATGGAACTTTTTTTTATTTTTATTTATTTTTTTAATACTAGTAATGGTTGGCAAGTGTGAACCCCAATTTGGCCATACATTATACAATTTTCTTGTTCAATTTCCTTTTAGATTAACCTTCAACTATATAGTGCAAAGGCCTGCCTGATTGCATAGAAATTAAATGTGTTTTTAGGTTTGACCTCATATTATATATGGTTTTGGTAAATCTAAAGGAAAATGTTATAATGTACGGCCGGCCTTCATTGACACCGACAGCAAAGCGCATGAACACAGTTGGATTGCTATGCGGTGCGGGAAACGTACAGTAATCGTTGCATTTCCCTGCAGCACGTTGGTGTGAACCGGGGATTAATTACTGCAATATGGTGAGATTGGATTTAGATATGTAATGTTTTGGCTGGTTTAGAACAAGTTTAATGGGGTCAGAAGAAGAATGAAATGGCCTTTTATTCCTGCATTAGTTGGTGCAGACAATGCTGGCTACAATTAGAGCTGGCACTTTCACTCTGCGGCTCTTTCATCCTATTGAATTGGTGAGACATGCTGCCCAAAGCCCTATGTCTGCTGTAGTGCAATGCATTCCAGGCTCTCGATAACCTTCCTTGTGACAAACTGCATTAGCGTGAATATCCATCGAAGGAATATCCTTTATCACGCTAAAATATACCAAGTGCTAGAACATCAGCATTACTAAAATTAGAACTGCTTGTATTTCAAATAGAAGCCATTAATAAGGTTCTTGATTTTTCTTCAAACCTGCATTGATGGCTCAAAACTGGTTAATGTGGGGCAGCCCTGGCAAAGGATTGTAATAAAGCGTGCAGGACTATTTTTGAGATTTATGCCTAATAAGTAGTTTTTAGTAACATTTATTTAGAATGTACTTTTGTACATTTTCTGAAGTTGTACTTTTCTGTAGTCCTGGAAGTGATCATGTTTAATTGCTGTAAAAGAAGAGAACTATTGAGTCTCTCAGCGGATGCACTCCTCATCTGTAAAGCCTACTATGGAAACGCCCCTGGCCTCAACTAACTTCCCCGTTCAGGAATGTTTGCAGGCAGCAAGCCTTTCTACATTTAAGGAATAATTTTGCCTTTCATTTTCAAGATCCTGCTTTTCAGCAGCTAACCTGCCAAAGATTATTTGAAAGTTCTTTCTTTGGCCTTGTGTGTTGCACGAACACATTTTTTTAAACTCTTAACAGTAAGATCAGTCTGTGTATATACAGTAAAGCATGCTTGTTTATAGCATGTGGAACTTAAGGGGTTAATCCTCCGCATTGTGTGAAAAGGCTGTTTGATCCTGTCTTCTCTGATCCTCCCCTTATTCCGCAGTCCCCTAACCATCTCCTGATAAGACCGAGCCTTTTGGAGTCACTCTGCACATGCTCAGTTTGGTGTGTATTGCTATAGATTTTATTTATTTTCTTGGGAGGCTGCATGTGATTGGGAGAGGACCAGTCAGCACTGTCCAGACAGAGGGTCAGGGTGCCTGCAGCCTCATAGGACAGTCAGAGTAGAATGAAAACTCCTACAAGCTTTAACCATTGCTTGACTGGACACTGATAGAAGTCACAAGACTGCTGTATACTTCTGATGAGAAAAAGTATTTAGCAATTTATATTTACTAAAACAATTGCATTTGCCTGTTCTGTGTACTGTGGGAGACCAGATATAGTGAATGCAGGGCCCTGGGTTTAGTAACACCTTAAGCGTACGCCCATGCGAGGGCCATGTTTGCCTGTTCATAGTAGTTGGGGGAGAGGTGCTGGGGCAGGTCTAACCCACATCCCTGAAATGACTGTATTTACAAGGTATATTCCTCGTGGGGGACTTTTAAGGGAAAGAGACAACTGCTTGAGTATGATGATATGTTATTCAAAAGGTTTTTATTCAAAGGAAAAGTGAGTTGTGTGGGGAACAAATCCACGTGGGTATGCAAAAACAAGTGTACATAAAAAAGAAATGAATGGGATGCACAAAACATAAGCATGGGCATAAGACACAGATACAATTATATGTGATTTATCCGATGTGTTTCGAGTTTTAGCTCTTCTTCAGGGACATAGGGATCAGCACACATATATATATATATATATATATATATATATATATATATATATATATATATATATATATATATATATATATATATATATATATATATATATATATATATATATAAATAATAAATATATATAAATCTAAAAAGAAAAAACAGTATGGGAAACACATGTTTGCCTATTCAGGGATGCACAGGTGTTCCATGCATCCCCATGCAAGCAGTCACATTCATGTCAATTGGGACACATTGGCTGAACGTACACAGCTGCTGCTCCCTATTTGAAAGCTGGATGGGTGGACCCTGAATGATGACAGTCTTCTATTGGGGACCTGCATAGATTTTAGATTGGGAGCAGTGGTTGTGTCCATGCACCCTCTGCATCCCAATTGACATAGGACTGAATGCATGGGGATGCACGAACACCTGTGCATCCCCTTGTGGGCAAACATAGCTTTTGCACGGGCGTACATTTAAAGAGTTAGTAAACTCAAAAGCAAACCTTTTATTATATTGCAGATTACAAATTCTTGGTTGTGTTGGCTGCATTCGTTTTCTTTTTTTATGCTTTCTTTTCCTTATTTTCAGCTGGTGATCTGGCTAGTAAGTCTGTTGTTTTTCAAAAACAATATGCTCTCTTGCAGATGTAGCAGTTAGAGGGAGACAAACCATTTACCCCTTACAATGATCAGCTTTTATTTATGTGAAACCTTTATCCCAAAAGAAAAAAAATAACTGTTTACTGTAAC
Organism: Lithobates sylvaticus; assembly: GCA_028564925.1. Lineage (NCBI taxonomy): Eukaryota > Metazoa > Chordata > Amphibia > Anura > Ranidae > Lithobates > Lithobates sylvaticus. The sequence goes on from CM053028.1 coordinate 262,392,020, forward strand.
TGATTATAAAGTGTTAGCTGGAGTTGTCTTTCATTTGTCAGTGTCTAAATCTAATCTAAATCTGCTAATAAATCTAACACTGGCATGCCTGTGCTTAAAGTGGTAGTAAACCCGCAGATTTTTTTTTAATTTTTTTTTAAACCTGTAAGGCAAAAGGCATAATGAGCTAGTATGCACCGCATTCTGAAATAGTTACCGCGGGTATCGCGGCTCCGACGCTGTGAGTGGCTGAAACCGCAATGTCGTCACTTGTGCGCATGTAACTTATTTCTGGCGTCTGCCGGACCTTTCAGTCAGGAAATTCAGAGCGCATGCGCCGCTGAAGTCAGAGGCTGCATGCAAGGGGAATATCTCCTAAACCATACAGGTTTAGGAGATATTCTTTTTACCTACAGGTAAGCCTTATTATAGGCTTACCTGTAGGTCAAAGTAAAAAAAAAAAAAAAAAAGACTTTACTACCGCTTTAACTGGTCTGCCTGCAGTCCAGAGCTTTCACCAATATGTGGAAAATAGTTGGCGCAGCTTAAATGAAAAATACCACAAAGAAGACACAGGACTGTTCAGTAGTTTGTCTTACATCAGGCAAGAATGGGACAACACTCCTCTCCCAAAACTCCAGCAACTGGTCTCCTCAGTTCCTTGATGTTTACAGAGCATTGTTAAAAGAAGAGGGGATGCTACACCGTGGTAAACATGGCCGTGTTTGCTAGAAAATTACTTGGAACCCTTTTTTTTTTTTTTTTCTAACGCCCTAGAGAATAAAATGGCAGTCATTGCAATACTTTGTCACACCGTATTTGCGCAGCGGTCTTACAAGCGCCCCAGATCTCATATTTGGACTTAAATGCAATCATAAAAAAAATATATATATATTTTTTGTCATTTGAAAAAATGACAAAAAAAGATGTCCCTTTTTAAGGGGTATGAGCGAAAGTGACTTTTTTGACGTTGCTTCCACCCTGCTATGGTATTGAGACGGGTCTTCTTGCCCTCACTCGTATCCATACCCAGCTAGGAAGAGGACCCGATCGCCTCCGGCGCTACCGGCGGTTCTGGTAAGCGGCGAATCCGGCGCAGAGACCACCATTATCGTGAACTGGACCGCCCACTGAAGAGAAGGATATCTCTGTTATGGCAGCAGCTGCTGCCGAGTATTTCCATCTTTAAAATGCGGACGTGTATATACAGTGGGCGGTCCAGAAGTTGACATTTGATATGTCTTCTATTGTGAATAAAATATGGGTTTGAGATTTGCGTATCATTGCATTCTGTTATGCAGATTTTTTACAACGTCCCAACTTTTTTCTGGCCATCCTGTTTCAGGGAACTGAACAAGTGGCTGAGGAACTGGTGTAGCAAAGAGGAGTTTTTTTTTTTTACACAAGTCAGTCAGCATAGGTGTTAGGAGGGGTAGTGGGGACATTTTAAAGGCTAGGAATTGAAAGCTTGAGTTCTACTTAAAAAGTACACCAGCATGAATGAGACCTTGTTCCCTAAAATGTAAGCCAGAGCTCTTAGACTCATTTCACACTGAGGAGTTTTTCAGGCGCTTTTGGGCTAAAAATAGCGCCTTAAAAACGCCTCCCCTGCAGCCTCAGTGTGAAAGCCCGAGTGCTTTCACACTGGAGCAATGCGCTGGCAGGACGTTAAAAAACAAAACAAAAAAAACCTGCAAGCAGCATCTTTGGAGTGGTGTATATACCACTCCTTCACCACTCCTGCCCATTTAAATGAATGGGCAGCACGGCTGCTTTGCCGGTAATTTTAACCCTTTTTCGGCCGCTAGTGGGGGTTAAAAGCGCCCCACTAGCAGCCATAAACCTCCACAAAAAACAATGGTAAAATGCCACTAAAAATAGCGGCACTTTACCGCTGATGCCTCAGTGTGAAAGCAGCCTTACAGGCTTTGGATATGCCATTTCTCAGTTTACTTTCTGCTTCTTCTTGGCATTGGCGATTACAGAGTAGCTGACTATCCAATTTGTGCACTCCATTCTCACCCAACTCGTACTGTACCCTCTGTATCAGTATGCTGAATCAATAGAAAGTGATAGGAGGGAATGTCTTGATATGACTTGGAGACACTGTCACCTTGTCCATGTAGGGAAAAGTCAGTTTCTCTGCAAAGGGACCCCCTTATATGCACCTTGGCTGGGATACCTTGCGTCTCCTTTCTCCTGAAAATTAGTGGCGTTGGAGATGTCACTCCCTCAGTCCTTCGGCAGTGCTCAGGCATTGCTTGGCAGTGCAAGGTCCCACAAAAAATTCCTGTGGTGTGCTGACAACACAGTGCCTAGACAGTCCCAAAATCCCCAGCAAAGTTATCAACCCTGCCTGATCTCTTCCCTGCTGGACTAACATGGGAGAACTCTGCCAGGGCTGACAACGTTACTTCAGTTTTCAGTTTTCAGTGCAGCAGCGTTGTCAACTTCCTAGTCAGGAGATTGTGAGATTTCAGGTATAATCATCAGATGTTTGTCTGTACAAAACATAAGGAAATATGCAGGGGTCAAGTCCTGGGGAAAAAAGTGTGGGAACTCCCACCCAAGATCCACTCCCCCACCAAAAAAAAAATAAAAAAATGATACGCTCATATGCACAAACGCTTCAAAAGTGGTATTTTTCATCAATTTTCGTATTGTGTGTGTGTGTGTGTGTGTGTGTGTGTGTATACAGCTAGACCTGTCAGCTAGCTGTGATTGACATGTAGATCGAAGAGGAAGCTGTCATGGGGCCCCCTACTGGCAATGCCTGAATGGTCAGGTGTGCGGCACTTACTATTGCGAGCTGTGTCGGCAGCTGCTGGTGTACACCTGCCACACAGCTCGCATACTTCAAAGTCTTGCAGGACACGGCTGCTAACGGGAACAGTTCCTGTTGTGGAAAAAGTACAGGAACTCTTCCCATGCGTTCCCGCAGGACTTGAGCCCTGGAAATATGCCTGTATTGCAGATCTGTACTGTATTTTTTATTTTTTTGCAAACTTTCTTATTCCAAGCAGAAGGATCTCATTTTAGGGCTACATTCTCATGACTGTAAAAATTATGTTGTCCTATTATTGCATTTTTTTTTTTTTTTTTTTTATAGCTCAAAACTTCCTGCGTAATGATCAGTAGATACTTGCGTAACACTGTCCTTTTTTTTTTTTTTTTTTTTTAGTTATTTTTTCCCCAATCCTAATACAGTACCTGCATCTGGCATACATTTATACATATGTCCACAGATGCAGAGTTTTGGATTTTGAACCCAGGGGATGTCTACAGTGTGAATGTCTCAATTGAAGGCAATGCAGCTGAATTCAGGTCTGTAAATAAAAAATGCTTGTAAATGCATTCATTTTCAGCTGTGTGGATGAGGTTTTAGGGTCAGATGTTTCTCCAATAAGAGATCAACATTACAATGGCCTAACAAAAAGCAGAATAATATTTTCAACGGTGTTGGTAAGATAATTAGATTCAACCTTTTTTGTGTATTTTCATTACAGTGAAGAGCAGCACTTTTGCTAGCTAGCAAGTGCCACTCTTCAAAATTGTATAGCATACCAATCCCGCTACATCATACTGATGAGCAGGACAATTTTGCCTTGGGAGCTTAACCCTTTCATGCCTAAGCCTATTTCTGACATTTGTTGCTTACAAGTTAAAAGCTGCGTTTTTTGCTAGAAAATTACTTGGAAACAAACTATGGTACCTAAAATAAAATAAATAAATCTCCGTAGGCAACGCTTAAAGAAAAAAAAAATCTAACGGTTACCGGGTTTCAGTTGCAGAGGAGGTTTTTGCTAGAATTATTGCCCTCACTCTGATGATGGGGACGATACCTCACATGTGTGATTTGAACACCGATTACATATGCGGTTTCTTTGTTGCGCAAGCACGCCAGGACGGGGGTGCTTTAAAAAAATGTATTTTTTTTACGTTATTTAATTTTTTTACCTTGTCCCTTTAAAAATAAAATAAAAATTCTGATCTCTTTTATTGCTGTCACAAGGAATGTAAACATCCCTTGTGACAGTAATATATGGTTACAGTAACTCTTTATGGAGGAATCAGGGGTCTAAAAGACCCCAAATCCCTCCTTTGCAATTAAAAGTATTCAGATTGCCAAAAACGGAGATTCTGAATACTGTCATTTTTTAAAATCTATGCCATTTGCAGCCGAGTAAACCGGAAGTGACATTGTGATGTCACCTCCGTGTTTTTACAAAGGAAACTCTATCAAAGCCATTTCCGGATTCGTTAGTCTCAGCCTTGCTTGCGGAAGTGCCGGATCGTGGATCGGGTCTCCCGGTGTGACGCTCCTTTAGGATAACAGCCGAGCGGCATCGGTTGTTTTTACTAAAAAGCCAACCGCTGGCATCTACCGGGGTGATGACTGCAGCTGCCACGAATGCAAATTTGGGTACAGTCGGCACTAAGGGGTTAAAGGGCTGCTGTTCCAGGCAACAGTCAATACATTGCAAATACGGCAAGTCCACTCGCTTTTAACCTACTTTTTTATTTACTGGTCCTAGATTGTTTGTTTTTGTCTCTGCCCTCCCACTCCTTTTGTGTGGCCCATTTTAATTGAATGAGGCCTCAAGCCATTCTTCAGTAGACAAATTACACTTACAGTGGGGAAAATTATTTGATCCCCTGCAGATTTTGTAAGATTCCCCACTTACAAAGAAATTACAGGTCTATCATTTTTTATCATAGGTGTATTTTAAAAGATAGACAGAATATCAACCTAAAATCCAGAAAAAATACATGATACAAATGTTATAAATTGAGTTGCAGTTCAGTGAGTAAAATATGTATATGATCTCCAAGCAAAACATGACTTAGTACTTGGTGGATAAACCCTTGTTGGCAAGCACAGAGGTAAGACATTTCTTGTAGTTGGTTAACAAGCTTGCACACATCTTGGTTCACTCTTCTCTACAGATCTTGTCTAAATCCTTGAGGTTTCCTGGCTGTTGCTCAGTTTCAGTTCCTCCCTATAAATTTTCTCTAGGATTAAGGTCTGGACACTAGCTAGGTGACTCCATGACCTTTAATGTGCTTCTTCTTGAGCCACCCCTTTGTTGCCTTTGGTATGTTTTGGGTCATTGTCGTGCTGGAAGACCCATCCATGACCCATCTTCAGTGTTCTGGCTGAGGGAAGAAGGTTCTCACCCAAGACTTTACAATACATGACCCGTTCATTGTCCACTCAATGTGGCAAAGTCGGCCTGTACCTTTTTAGCAGAGCAGCAGCCCCAAAGCATAATGTTTCCCTCCTCTGTGCTTGACTGCAGGGATGGTGTTCTTAGGGTCATAGTCAGCATTTTTCTTCCTCTAAACACGACGAGTCGAGTTAATGCCAAAGATCTCACCTTTGGTCTCATCTGGCCACAGCGCTTTCTCCCAAACCTTCTTTGAATCATTTAGATGTTCACTGGCAAACTTCAGACGGGCCTGTACATGTGCCGTCTTGTGCAGGGTGACCTTGCGGGCACTGAAGGATTTGAATCCATGGTAACATATTGTGTTACCAATGGTTTGTTTGGTGACCTGTGGTCCCAACTGCCTTGAGATCATTCACAAGCTCCTCTTGTGTAGTTCTGTGCTTATCCCTCCCTTTTCTTATGATCATCCTTACCCCATGAGGTGAAATCTTGCATGGAGCTCCAGACCGAGAGCGATTGATAGTTATTTTGTATTTCTTCCATTTGCGAATTATTGCTCCAAGAGCTGTCTCCTTCAGTATAAACTTAGACCCAGTTTACACTTGCATTAGAAGCAGGTGTTTTAGGCATGTATTGCCACTCCTCCTTATAGTAGCCGGCAATGAGTAATATGGACAGTGGACAGAGCTGTTCACATATAGCATTTGCTTTACTTCATTTCTGTGTGGCAAAAGTGAAGCCACATGCCGAGTCAGGGAGGAGTTGAAGCTTGTCAATTACTTCTATTCAAGTCTATGGTAATGCAACATAAACATGCCTGTAGCGTTTGCTGTTTGTTTACAGTGCATTTGAAAATCCTTAATCCTATACCAGTGAGGTGGAAAAAAAAAATTACTTGGAGGGCGTCTGGGGTGTGTTTTATAATGCGCCTTTTACGTTACTGTCATCATTAGTATTTTTAGCAAGTGTAAACTTGGCCTTACAAATGATTCTCATGAGCACATAACGTTACTCGAATGTGGGTTTACATTTTTGAATTCCATCTAAACGGGTCTCTCCATTTCTAGATCCTTGTCCTAGCAGCATTTCCATTTCACGTTTGCTTCTCTCTAAGCTTGGGTTCACACTATTGTTATGCAGATCACATGTAATAACTGTGAAATGCAAATTCAGCTGAACTTGCATTCGCACGGAAATGCTGCAGGAACCTTTTTCTTTTTTCCTGCACTGGAATCGGATTGCATGGGTGTTCACATCCATGTGATCCGATTCCTGTCCGAATTCACAGTTAGCACTGCGATCTGCGAACCGATCTGGGGGTGTCATTAACTTTGTATTGACACCCGCAGCGGTTCGCAGAAGGCAGTGTGAAGGAAGGGAGGGAGATGCGATGCGGGAACTGGAATCGGGCTGGTTTCCGCATCACAATAATGTAAACTGGGGCCTAAAAACAGGGTATCCGCTCCCTCCCAAAAACATGCCAAATGTGGCATGTCAGGGGTCATCATCACTTAAAGCAGAAGTTCAATTTTTAGGTGGATCTTAAAAATGTTACAAGCTGTGTTATACCCTCAGTTTTTAAATATTTTTCAACAGCTGATTCATTCACTTTTCATTCTTCCCCCTCTCCTCTTCAAGCTAACAAACTGGCCTAATACTGCACTCTTAACTTTACTGTGGAGACTGGGAGAGTAGGTGGGGGGACCTTTTGAATGTTGTAAACTGTAAGTGCTTGGGTAAAATAATTTTTACAAATCGTTTATTTGAGAGCGTTAAAAACTCTGTAATGTTGAAAATATAGAATACTCAAGTGACTTTTTCAGCTCCGACGAGTGCCTGGAAAATACACCAGCATTTACATCAACACAGGTAGCTCCAGTCCATGGAAAAGGCTGATGTTAATGCACAGATTTGTACATTGGGGAGACAAAGCACCCTTTTCAAAAAATGGATGTCCAAACATAGGAAGGCAAATACTTCAGGTCCAGACTGCACCTTAAAGGCAGCCATAGACGTTTAGAATCTCGGCCGTTGTTCTGGCGAATAGTGCTGATTGTCAGATAATGCTTCAGATGATCTGCGCATGTGCAGTATGTAATGTCACTCTCCCGATCAGCTGGCATGATGTCAACTCTGCCATAAAGGCAGCCAATCGCAGCTCGCCACTCTTCGTTGTTAGTAGAGGGGAGTGGCTGAGCCTTCATTTCTGTTGGTGGTTGGGTGAAGAGGTTCTATGGGTTGGCAGGCAGCAGGGAAGTGTTGTCCCCAGCTACCAGTATACATCTGTCGGGTCACGCTGTAATCCTCGGTGTCCAGTGTTCTGCTGATTACTGTGCTTTGCTGATTGTCAGATAATGCTTCTAATGATCTGCACATGCTTAGTTGACGTCACGGCAGCTGATCGGCACAGATCAGCTGGAGTGACATCACTACTGAGCAGCGCAGAACGTCGGAGGCATTATTTGACAATCTGCACTATTTGACAGAACGCCGGTTCACCAGGGAACATCCGAAATTTGAGCCATGTATGGGCAGGCTGTTAGATTTTTCATGCAGTTATTGTAGCCGCTAGCAATAATTGCTGTGTGTTCTCAGGCCCGGGATGCCCCCCCATTGTGAGGACACAATGGCTGTGTGGGAGGGATTCTTCCCTCAACGTGGAGGGTGTTGGTGGGTGAATCCAGGGATTTTTTTTTTTTTTCTTTCCTGCAAACCTTCTATGGCCGACCTGTTTGTAAGCCCCCCCCCCCCCCCCAAAAAAAAAAAAAAAAAAAAAAAGATCCTGTTCCATTAAAGCATGTTATACAGCACAGTGCTTGTGCTGTATAATTGCTTGCAAGTTCTTGTGCTGTATCACCTAAAATTCCTGCCTGGTTCTGCCATCCCCCCAGTAAACCTACCACGATTTATCATGGCTGCTGAGCTCTGACACCATGGTCAGTTTACGTGCCTCTGTCATCCGCAGCTCCCCTCTGATCATCCTTGAGATATTTCTACAACTTGAGTCCATCTGTGGTAAATTCAGTTGACTGGACATGATTTGGAAAGGAGCACACCTGTCTATAAGGTCCCACAGTTAACAGTGCGTGTCAAAGAACAAACCATGAAGTCTAAGGAATTGTCTGTAGACCTCCGACAGGATTGCATCGAGGCACAGATCTGGGAAAGGGTAAAAAAAACTTTCTGCAGCATTGAAGGTTCCAATGAGCACAGTGGCCTTCATCATTCGTAAATGGAGAACTACCAGGACTTTTCCTAGAACGAGCCGCTCAGCCAAACTGAGCGATCGGGGGAGAAGGACCTTTATTAAGGGAGGTGACCAAGAACCCGATGGTCACTCTGACAGAGCTCCAGCATTTTTCTGCGAAGAGAGGAGAACCTTCCAGAAGAACAACTATCTCAGCAGCACTCCACTAATCAGCCGGCCTGCCTAGAATTTGCCAAAAGGCACCTAAAGGACTCTGACCATGAGAAACATAATTCTCTGGTCTGATGAATGAAAGATTAAACTCTTTGGCCTGAATGGCAAGCGTCATGTCTGGAAGAACCCAGGCACCGCTCATCATCTGGCCAATACCATCCCAACAGTGAAGAGTAGTGGTGGCAGCATCATGCTGTGGGGATGATTTTCAGTGGCAGGAACTGGGGGACTAGTTAGGGTTGAGGGAAAGATGAATGCAGCAATGTACAGACACATCATTGATGAAAAACTGCTCCAGAATGCTCTGGACATCAGACTGGGGTGAAGTTTCATCTTCCAACAGGACAACGACCCTAAGAACACAGCCAGGATAACAAAGGAGTGATTACGCAATAACTGTGAATATCCTTGAGTGGCCCAGCCAGAGCCCTGACTTGAACCCGACTGATCATCTCTGGAGATATCTGAAAATGGCTGTGCACCGACGCTCCCCATCCAACCTAATGGAGCTTGAGAGGACCTGCAAAGAACAATGTCCAAAAATATGTGTGCCAAGCTTGTAACATCATTATTAAAAAAGACTTGAGGCTATAATTGGTGCCAAAGGTGCTTCAACAAAGTATTGAGCAAAGGCTGTAAATACTTATGTACATACGATTTTTTTTTTTTTTTTTTTTTTTAATTTGCAAAGATTTCAAACAAACTTCTTTGACGTTGTCATTAGGGGGTATTGTTTGTACAATTTTAAGGAAAATTGTAAATTTAATCCTCTTTAGAATAAGGCTGTAACGTAGAAAGATGTTGGAAAAGTGAAGCTCTGTGAATACTTTCCAAATGCACTGTATAAATGTGCGTTAGGGACATTAGATTGATTAGATTGTAAGCTCCTCGAGGGCAGGGACGGATGTGATTGTATAATATATATGTGTACAGCGCTGCATAAATTGACGGCGCTATATAAGTACGTGTTATAAATCTACGTGAAACTGGATTGGAACATTCCATCTGTCTTTCACATGTAATTTCATTTTAACATCTCAACATCAGCCTTTTGATGACAGTTCACACTTAAATCCATGTAAATCAAGGAATGAACACCTTTGTAATCAGTACTGAGTGGTTCCACAAATTTCACACCTTACCATGGTGATTGGATTAAGATGCTGGTACTACCTGTGTGTATATACGTTTTTGGAAATTTGGAACATTTTAATCACTTGTTGGAACTAACGAATGGTCTTAGATAAACTATGAAATGTCTTCAACATTACAGAAAAATCTAGTTGAATGCGAATTCTACTTGCTGTATCATGACCTGAAAAAATGAGAACTTTAACAGTCTTCAATGAACACCAGAAAATATTGTATACTTTTAAGCATATGTTATAGATATGTCAAGCTAAAACTTTATTTTTAACTTTGCATAGAGTGGGAAAGGATTAAAACCCCTGCAATGTTTTACTATTATTCAGGGCCCCAAATGATTTTTCCCCACCACTGTCCCAGTGACTGCGATTTCACCAAACAGGAAGTGAGGAAAATCTGCAACAGGGGCACTGACAGGAGTACAAGTGCTTTTAGGATAGGCAGAAGAAGGCTAGAACCCCTGTCGGTTGTTTGTATCCCTGTTGCAGATTTCCCCCCTGGTGAAACCATTTTCACAAGTACAGTAGGTCAGTATAAATGTTTCTTATAAAGCTGTAAAACCTCAAGGGAGTTATAATCCTCCACAATCTTTCCAAAAAAAAAAAAAAGTTTTGGCTTGATATACAGTTCAAATTTATAGTTTATAGCAAGTGTGTGCTAGTCATGTCATTGAGCTTAGACAGGATAAAGTTCAAGCTAAACTCTGGGAATGTGACAAAATAATCCTTGCGTGTTTGCAGTGCAAAGAATCTTTTTCTTTCTTGTATGATCACATAGAAAAGCATTGTTTCAGGACCCTTCCTCAGGCGAAACATAGGATTACATGCCAGGGTAAGGGTCCCTGCTTAACCACTTCCAGACCAGCCTCGTTTTGGATTTTAGGTGTTTACACGTTTCAAACAGTTTTTTTTGCTAGAAAAAAACTTAGAACCCCCAAACATTATATATTGTTTTTTTTCTAACACCCTAGAGAATAAAATGGCAGTCGTTGCAATACTTTTTTTCACACCGTATTTGCGCAGCGGTCTTACAAGCGCACTTTTTTTGGAAAAAAGTCACTTTGTTGAATAAAAAAATAAGACAACAGTAAAATTAGCCCAATTTTTTTTTTGGATTGTGAAATATAATGTTACACCGAGTAAATTGATACCCAACATGTCATGCTTCAAAATTGCGGCCGCTCGTGGAATGGCGTCAAACTTTTACCCTCAAAAATCTCCATAAGCGACATTTAAAAAATTATACAGGTTACATTTTTTGAGTTACAGAGGAGGTCTATGGCTAGAATTATTGCTCTCGCTCTACCGATCGCGGCGATACATCACATGTGTGGTTTGACTACCGTTTTCATATGCAGGCGCTGCTCACATATGCGTTCGCTTCTGCACGCGAGCTCGTCGGGACGGGGTGTTTTAAAAAAAATTTTTTGTTTTTTTCGTATTTATTTTACTTGTATTTTTTACACTGTTTAAAAAAATAAATAAAATTGATCACTTTTATTCCTATTACAAGGAATGTAAACATCCCTTGTAATAGAAAAAAGCATGACAGGTCCTCTTAAATATGAGATCTGGGGTCAAAAAGTCCTCAGATCTCATATTTGGACTTCAAAGATAAAAAAAAAAAAAAAAAAATGTCATTTAAAAAAATGACATTTGTAAATTCCCCTTTAAGACGTATGGGCGGAAGTGACGTTTTTGACGTCGCTTCCGTCCTCCTATGGTATAGAGATGAGTGGCGGCCATCGTAGCGTCACTCATCTTTATACACAGGCAGGGAACGGACCCGATCGCCTCCGCCGCTGCCGACGGTCCGGTAAGCGGCGGAAGGCACGGGAGAGCGGCGGGAGGGGGGGGCACCTCTCCCGCCGCCGATAACGGTGATCTCGCGGCGAATCCGCCGCGATGACCACCATTATCGGAAAGGGGACCGCTCACTGTGAAGAGGGATACCTCAGTTGTGCCAGCAGCTGCTGTATATATACAGTGAGCGGTCGTGAAGTGGATAGGCATTGGAAATCTAGGCTCAAATTGTAATGAAGAGAGAGATTCTCATAGTAGCCTGTTGTGGTGCTTGCTAGAAAATGGCAACGTGCATCTGGTTGGTCGGTATTGGAAATACTGACTATTGTGCTTTTCCAGCCATACCTTTTCTCTTTATCCTTTTAGGGTACAGTATGGCCCTACGTTGGTGGCTTCCCTCAAGTTCCTTCACATGAAGTACAGTCTGCCAATAGGATTTGTGATGCATAATTTATGCCATCCATTCATCAACTGCGTAGCTGCAACTAGATAGATTTGACTTTGCTGATAAGACCATGGTGGCAATGTCCAGGCTCTGTGCCAAGCTGTGCTGTAAATAATATAGTAGATGGCCTCAGGAGTTTTACTAATGAAAGCAAGCGCACGCCCATTGGGAATAAAGACAAACACTTTAGATTCCTCCTTTTTCTTTTTTTTTATTATCTGCTGTATTTTTTTTTTTTTTTTTATGGTGTTACTTCTAAATCTAGAGGCAGTGATAAGGACCTTTCTATTGATGATGCTCATCTAAAATGAGGACTAGAAGGGACATTGTATGCAGGGAGATGTTTGAACTTTCTCTTTGGTTTCCTTATGGGCATCTTGGAAGTTATTCTGCCACGTGGGGAGAGCAAAGTTGTTTCTGTAGTTTCTTCTTCCTAAGTCACTAATCATCCTGCTTCTGTCATTTGAGGCAGACTCGCTCACATTTCATGAAGAAATGTCACTTTTTTTAAATTCCTCCATCACTTTGTTTTTCAATAAAGCTGAATTCCAGGTATGGGTTTTATTGCATATTTACGTTAGTCCAAGCTTGAATAAAAATCATGGTAGTAGTCTCTGCTACTACATTGCCTCTGTGCAGTAACCACAGTGGGTTGGCGCAGGTGCCATCCACAGAATAATTTGTAATACAGAATAACTTGCAAAACATGCAAGGTGTTCTCTGACTGAGAGGTAGATTATGATGCCACCTGCCTGCTTCTCCACCTAGTCCAATCAGTGAATGACATGACATTTCTGTTATGATCTGCATTAAAATATTTAGGGTATTTTGGTTTTGAAGTTAATCCATTAGAGGGCAATTGGATGTGTCCACTCAATCCAATAGTTGAAAGTGTTTTATTTTTTATTTTTATTTAAATGTGTAACCTTTTTCCTAAGAACATGCATGGCAAATCTGATCCTTTGAGTCCATTTACACTATAGCGATTAATTGCAGTGCAATTGCATTAAAGCAGGGCTGTTAACTCACTGCAACAGACCAAAAAAAACACAATTTTTTTTATTACAGGTATGTATATAGAGCTGTCAATTTACGCAGTGCTTTACACTTGTATATCGTATCGCTTCTCAGCCTTTAGGCCAAGATCGTGTGTAGTACACATATATATTGTACATTCACATCAGTCCCTGCTCTCAAGGAGCTTACATTCGAAGGCCCCTAACTCACATTCATACTAGGGCCAATTAACCTACCAGCATGTCTTTGGAGTGTGGGAGAACATGCAAACGCCATGCAGGTAGTGCGGTGGTTTGGATTCAAATAGACGACCCTAGTGCTGCTAGGCCGAAGTGCTAATTACTTAGCCACTGTGCTGCCCACACACAACCTTTTTCTTGCAATGCAGCACACCACAATTCGGTGTCAGGGTGTCTCTCATAAAGATTGGTCTCGCTCATACAACGTTGCCACAGTGTACTTGAAAAAGTATTCATATCCCTTGAAATTTTCAACATTTTGTCATGTTAAAAAAAAATGTAAATGTACTTTATTGGGATTTTATGTGATAGACCAACACAAAGTGGCACATAATTGTGAAGTGAAAGAAAATGATAAGTGTTTTACAAATATCTGAAAAGTGTGGCGTGCATTTGTATTCAGCCCCCTTTACTCTGATACCCCTAACTAAAATCCAGTGGAGTGAATTGTGTGTAATTTAATCTCTGTATAAATACAGCTGTTCTGTGAAGCCCTCAGAGATTTGTTAGAGAACCTTAGTGAACAAAACGCATCATGAAGGCCAAGAAACACACCAGATGGGTCAGGGATAAAGTTGTGGAGAGGTTTAAAGCAGGGTTAAGTTATAAAAAAAAAAAGTATTCCAAGCTTTGAACTTCTCACGGAGCACTGTTCAATCCATCATCTGAAAATGGAAAGAGTATGCCACAACTGCAGACTTCCCAAGACATGGCCGTCCACCTAAACTGACAGGCCAGGCAAGGAGAGCATTCATCAGAGAAGCAGCCAAGAGGCCCATGGTAGATTTGGAGGAGCTCCAGGTGTGAGAATCTGTCCACAGGACAACTATTAGTCATGCATTCCACAAATCCGGTCTTTATGGAAGTGTGGCAAGAAGAAAGCCATTGTTAAAAGAAAGCCATAAGAAGTCCCATTTGAAGCCATGTGGGGGGACACAGAAAATATGTGGAAGAAGATGCTCTGGTCAGATAAGACCAAAATTGTACTTTTTTGCCTAAAAGCAAAAGGCTATGTGTGGCAAAAAACTAACCCTGCTCATCACCCTGAACACACCATCCCCACTGTGAAACATGGTGGTGGAAGCATCATCAGCATGTGGGGATTCTTTTCTTCAGCAGGAAAAGGGAAGCTGGTCAGATGGAGCCAAATACTGGGCATTCTTAGAAGAAAACCTGGTGGAGTCTGCAAAAGACTACGACCCTAAACATACAGCCAGAGCTACAATGGAATGGTTTCACTCAAAGCATATTCATGTGTTAGAATGGCCCAGTCAAAGTCCAGACCTAAATCCAATTGAGAATCTGTGGCAAGACTTAAATTGCTGTTCAGACATTCTCCATCCAACCTAAAAGAGCTTGAGCTATTTTACAATGAAGAATGGGCAAAAATGTCACTCTCTAGCTAGATGTACAAGGCTGGTAGAGATATACCTAAAAAGACTTGCAGCTGTAATTGCAATGAAAGGTGGTTCTACAAAGTATTGACTCAGGGGGGCTGAATACAAATGCACGCCACATTTTTCAGATATTTCTTTGTAAAAAATTTTGAAAACCCATTTATAATTATGTGCCACTTTGTTGGTCTATCACATAAAATCCCAATAAAATACATTTACGTTTTTGGTTGTAACATGACAAAATGTGGAACATTTAAAGGGTATGAATTCGGGCTGGGAAAAATCGATTTAAATCTTGAATCGAGTTGAGAGGTCAAATCGATTCAAAATTTCAGCATATCAATTTATTTTTTTTCCCACCAGGACCGGCGCGGTGTCAGCATCGTCCGGCCTTGCGGACTAGGCCGAAGCCGCGGCCTCGCCTAAAAACTCCTGCCTGCAGCTCCTCAAGACCGGCGCGGGGTCCATCAAAAAAAAAACTTGATTCGAATCGTGAATAGAGTTTATTTTTTATTTTATTTTTAATCGCAGATTTTTTTTTTTTGGGAGACAATCTCCCAGCTCTAGTATGAATATTTTTCAAGGCACTATAAGTGTTAATATTGCCTTTTATGTTTATCTCAATGTATTTAGAATCTCTGGTTTTTATTGCGGTCTATGTCCACATTGGGACTGGATAAGTCTTCCTACTAGGAACATAAAAGGCAATAAAAACCTCATAGATATGATTCATGCCTGAAAGCTTAGTAGTCAGGCAGTTGGCATTTTAAAGGAGTTGTAAACCCTCAAGGTTTTTCACCTTAATGCATTCTATGCATTAATGAAAAAAAAAACCTTCTGTGCTGCAGCTGCCCCCAGAACCCCCCCCCCCCCCTTTTCTTACCTAAACCCGATCGTTCCAGTGACAAGCACAAGCCCAGCAGCTCCATCTCATGTCCCGCTGCTGCCAATCAGTTCCAGTGTGACATAGCCTGGATGCAGCAGAAATCAGGCACCCACGCAGGTGCCCCCATGGAAAGCGTCTCTCCGTGGGGGCACCCGGTGAAGAGGAGGAGCCAGGAGCGCCACTGGGACACCTGAGAAAAGGCGGATCGGGGCCGCTCTGTGCAAAACCCTTACACAGAGCAGGTAAGTATGACATGTTTGTAAAGGTTTTCTTTTTGTAAAATAACAATCACTTTTAAGAGACAATTCTGAAAAAAGAACCTCCATGTTTTTTTTTCATGACTGTTTTATGTGAATGCTTTCCCGAATATCGGTTTCTTTGGTTCAGCTGTGACTTTGGACTTGGTTCTGAGACCAGTTATGTGGCTCCTGTCTGTGGTGTAGTCTTTCCACTTTATCTTATGGAGGATCCACTAGGACTTCTAGTACTGGATAAGGATGACTACTGTTTGTGTCTGACAGAAGTACAGAGTAGATGAACATTGGAACACAGTCCTGCCTGGTCAAAATGTGGGGGTAGATTTACTAAAACTGGTGCATACAGAATCTGGTACAGCTGTGCATGCTGCATGGTGGCCAATCCACTTATATTTCAGCTTGTTAAAGGAAGCTTTGGCAATAAAACCTGGAAGCTTTTTGGTTTCTATGCAGAGTTGCACCAGATTTTGCACTTTCCAGTTTTATTAAATAACCAGTAAGGAAAATAGAAAAAAATACTGCGCTAAAGTGCATACCTGAAAAAAATAAGCAGCTGCCAAACTATGAAATAAACATAGAACAAATACAATACACTAAAAAGAGCAACGCTAAAAATCAAAAATTATGAAAGTCCAGAACAAATGAATGTGTCCAATAGTAGATAATAAAATGTGACTGCGATGGTTAATGAAAACACAATTGAAACCAGCGTATATATGAATGCTGATAGAACCACCTTGTAATGACGGTGCACCACCACCACATAAAAATATATATATGCGCTTACCAGAGGCAAGCTATAAGAGAGCCTGCGGCTAATACCCAGCCAGGGCCTTTTCCACAAGGAAGTTGAATCACACAACCAGTAAAGTAAACTTCAAATAGCTCCTTGAGGATCGAATAACAGCCACCAGGGGTTAATGAGGATTTTGCCCAAAAAATAAAAAGGAGAACTCCATAGTGGAGACTGAACCACAGTAAGTTTAATGTAAAAAAAAGTAATACACTTACATTTATGAAGAAAAAAAATAGACATGTAAAAAAAACAGCCGGCCAGCAAGCGAACACCTGTCACTGAGAAGCGCAATGACGTCGGTACGTCCACCATCTACGCCCGTTTCGTCATCAAGACGGCATCTCAGGGATGACGAAACACCCGTGGGGAGGTGGACGTACTGACGTCATTGCGCATCTCGGTGACAGGTGTTCGCTTACCTGGACGGCTGTTTTTTTACATGTCTGCTTTTATCTTCATAAATGTAAGTGTATTACTTTTTTTTTTATACATTAAACTTACTGTGGTTCAGTCTGCACTATGGAGTTTTCCTTTTTATTTTTTGGGCAATATCCTCATTAACCCCTGGTGGTCGTTATTCGATCCTCGAGCCATTTGAAGTTTGGTCCAGGCTTCCCTTTACTGGTTGTGTGATTCAACTTCCTTGTGGAAAAGGCCCTGGCTGGGTATTGGCCGCAGGCTCTCTTATATCTTGCCTCTGGTAAGCGCATATATTTTTTTTGTGGTGTCGTTGCACGGTGGTTCTATCAGCATTCATATATACGCTGGTCTGGATTGCGTTTTAATTAACCATCACAGTCACATTTTATCATCTACTATTGGACACATTCATTTGTTCTGGACTTTCATAAATTTTTAGATTTTCATAAATATTTAAATTTCAATGCTGCCCTTTTTAGTTTGTTTTTAGTCAATAACCCCCTTTGTGTTCCTTTACAGATCACCTTCATGTGCAACATGTGTATGACCAGTATGCATTGTTAACTATAATCAGGAATAAAAAGTTGCCTTCTGTTTTCGAGTATACGACCTTATGCACACTGGATGTTTTTGGACGTTTTTATGGCAGCTGTTTTTGGCTTCAGATGTTTTTTTTCTACAGTCAATAAACTCCCCATCATGTTATCCTATGTGTCCATGTGCACACAGGCTGTTATCAGCAGTTTTTGGCTGGGGCGTTTTTTGGCTTTAAAAAAATCCCCAAAACTAGTGGGTCCTGAGAGGAGTTTTTCAGCTGTAAAAATGCTCTAACGTCAAAATACACTAATAAACGCTCATACGCGGCTCACCAGTGTTTTTTAAAGTTTTTTTGATCCATTGAAAAAAAATGTTGTCCAGTGTGCATGAGGCCTAATTCAGAACTCGCTGTATCAGCATTGTAATGTATCTGACTGGTGTCAGCCATTACAGGATCTGAGCAGTCTTACCATATTTAGTTGCGAGCCTTGCAGCAAATCCTAAAAAAGCAGCGTGCATTCTTCTGTGTCTCCTTTTTTATTTTTTATTTTGCTGTTAGACTTGTGAGACTGGGAACCTATTACCTAAAACAAATAAATAAAAAAAATAAAAATTATATATATATATATATATATATATATATATATATATATATATATATATATATATATATATATATATATATATATATATATATATATATATATATATATATATATATAAATAAAATGTTTCTATATTATTCAATGCCAGAAAAAGCACAAGGAGTCAATACTTTTTTGTTTTTTTTAAAGGAGAATTTTTATGGAGACAACACTTTAATATAGACTGTAAATTTAGCATTTGTGCTCTTCATTTTGCACACATACCTGCAGGCAAAATGTGCCGTTTTTTTATTTTTTTTTATTTTTTTTAGCACATGCAGGGGGTTGCTCTTAATTACTAATGGCACCCACGCATCTTAAAACACAGCATTTTTACACCATGCAATTTGCCTGTCTGCAATTTTAAAAGGTGCAGAGACCTTTCCACCCCCTGTGTTTCCCGCAGGTACAACAGCCTATTCAAATGAGTGGGCTGCTGTGCCCACGTAAATATAAGCCGCATCAACCGCATATGTTTAAACCTAGGCTTGCACACATTCCCACACCCGCATATATGTGAACCTAGCTGTAACAACGTTGTTAGAAGTATCATAGTGAATTAGTATTTGTAAATGGAAAGGGGAGTAGATTTTTATTTTACTTTTTATTTTAACATGTTTTATTGTGGATGCCATTGTGATGTAAATTATAAAATGTTGGCACTATGTATATCCCTATACCTAGTTAAAACAACCAAAATTGTGAAAATATACAATGCCTTTACAATGAAATAGTGGACCATATTTTGCATAGTCTGCGATAAGTAGTCTATATATTGTCTTGTAGCACAGGTTTACACACTCCAGCCTCCAGCTTTCATAATCCAGATTCGTTTCAATCTAGTTGGTTGCTCTGAGGCAACCACATGCCTGTTAAAAGACCAATGCTGCAGCCATATAGGTGAGTATGTATGTTTGTTTTTTTTGTTTTTTTACCAAGCTTTTCCCTTAAAACTAAGACCCGTACACACAGGCCGAACGGCGGTTAAAAGAAAAAAAAAAAAACGTCCGACATTCGGCCGTGTGTGTGTGTGTGTGTGTGTGTGTGTGTGTGTGTGTGTGTGTCAGTCTGTCTGACAGAAATTGTCTGCTTCCTTCGGACGCGCATGTTGGAAAACTAGCAGCCGACTGACTTCCAATCGATGCTCTCAGCTTATGGGGGTTGCATGCAAAAAAAAAAACTGTAGTGTTTTTACCCTGCTTAAATTCAATTCTGTAGCAAAGCTTCACACTGGATTACTACACGAATTTCAAAGACATACACAGAGCACACCAAGATTCAAGTAAAAATACACATGCCGCTGATAATTGGACAATATTTGCTTATCCCAGAGTTAAGCCTAGTACACACGATTAGATTATTGGACGAATGATCGTCCGTTTAAAAAAAAAAAAAAAAAAATTTGGATGCTAGTCTCCATATCGAAAACGAATAGGTTACTAAAGTACGAAAATTCTTGTATGACAGAATAAAAATTTGCAACTGTAGTTTTTTTTTTTTTCTTATGTTTCATGTTGCTGCCTGTCTGATGGCCATCTTTTTCCACAACATCTTGGATTTCTGCATGCTTTTTTTTTGGTTCTCCTCTGCTGTTTACTATATAGCCCGTGGTACCTTGCTGCCTGAAAGCTGTGATTCCTGTACTGACTGCCTAAACTCCTGCCGGCAGCACCTCTGAAGTTCAGAAGGCAGGCTCTGTGAATTCTGTGACACAGCAGTGCCTAGCGTGTAGGGACGTTCAAATAGTACGTTTACAAACTTCAAGTGGTTCTGAAGCTGTAAGGTTTTTTACCTTAATGCATTCTATGTATTAAGGTAAAAAAAACACATATGCCGCATGTGTCCACCCAGCCCCCCTTATTCTTGCCTGAGCTCAGTTTCAATCCAGCGCTGTGCATGAGAGTAGTGGCTCTCCCGGCGCTATCCCTCCTCACTGGACAGATTGAGAACAGCGGGAGCCATTGGCTCCCACTGCGGTCAATCAAATCTTGAGACACGGAGGCAGGGCTGAGCCACCTTGTCTGTGCCTATGGATGCAGACATGTGGCTCGGAAGCTAGCCTGCATGAGTGCTCCCATAGGAAGCAGCTTCCTGTGGGGGCACTCACCATAGGGGAGGAGCCAGGACCTTCAGTCGAGGGGCTCTAGAAGAAGAGGACCGGGCTGCTCTGTGCAAAACCATGGCACAGAGCAGCTAAGTATAACATGTTTGTTATTTTAAAGGGAAAAAAACAACAGCAAAGCTTTCATGTTACTTTCAAGATTGTTCAGCGTAATTAATGTAGGCTAGAAGTATTTAAAATATAATGTGGAAATGAATATATGATTTAACTTTTTGACCATAAATGCATTTTAAAATGGAACTACAGGCACAGCTTTTTTTTTTTTTTTTTTTTCTTTTTTGGATAGAGTAAGGTAAAGTTATAACCCGTCATAATTTTTTTTTTTTTTTTCATCTGTGTCCCATTAAGATTTCCCTTTCACTTCTTGTTAAACAGGAAGTAAGAGGCAGTTCCTCCCAAATTAAGATAATTCCTTGGGGACCACCAGGTCACAATAACCAGTGTCTCCATTGGAAGATTTCCCTTACTTTTCTGGGGACAACCCTAAATTTGGGATTTTCTTTTACCTTTATTTTCAATGCTAATGGTAAATGGGACAAATGGAGATGGTGAATCTACCTAACGAGAGCACAGGCAGCAACAAAAACTTTTTTTTAAGTTTTGTCTTTTAGTTATACTTTGTGTGCCTTCATTCATGCCGGTCTCTGTAAAGACCTAATGGGCAGCTCTAAAAAAATCTGCGAATTGCTCCTGTAGTATATGTAGTCCTAGAAACTGGCCATTTTTGCATGTTTATTTTGTCAGATCTTTTATTTTTTATTTTTTTAGGCTTTTTCTGTTTTTAATGTCAACCTTGTAATGTCTTTACACTCATCACAAACATTAATATATGCCAGTTTGCAGCTTTTGTAACCTTGAATTAACTTTTTGTCTACTTTGCTTTTTGTATAGGTCAGAAGACATGCCTTCATCTTCATGGTATCTTTCCTTACCTGTATGTACCATATGATGGTTGTGGCCAGCAAAACACTGATCGTTCCCTTCGCCAGGTGGCATTCAGCATTGACCGAGCACTTAATGTGGCTTTAGGCAATCCATCTGCCAACGTACAGCATGTTTTTAAGATTACAGTGGTGTCTGGAATGTAAGTACCTTTTACTCTGTATTTACATTATTAAATAATCTTTCAGTATACTGTATATACTCGAGTATAAGCCGAGTTTTTCAGCACATTTTTTTGTGCTGAAAATGCCCCTCTCGGCTTATACTCGAGTCAAGCACTTTTCTTCAGCAAAGAATGAAATTGGGGCCCTGTATCTCAGGGCCACTTGATGCTAGGAACCCCATCTTTGGATATGTTGTAGTGATAGTTCCACTGGGTTTGCATACCAAAGTTGGTCAACTGTGTCCATCTGCAGAAATTTCATTTTGGGACCCTTTCGGTCCACAGACCCCAAATTTTGCCTGCTAGGGGGCATCTAGGAACCCTTAACTACCAAGTTTGAAGTTAGGGGAACTTATGGCTGCAAATGGGCACAGTGAGGCATGCAAATGGGCATAGTGAGGCTGCACATGGGCATTGTTGACCCTCTTTTCCACTAACAGTAGTGTCAATAAGTTTTCCCAGTTTTTTTGTGGTAAAATTAGGTGCCTCGGCTTATATTCGGGTCGGTTTATACTCGAGTATATACAGTATTTTTTTATAAATACATAGGGGTTGATTTACTAAAACTGGAGAGTGCCAAATCAGATGCAGCTCTGCATAGAAACCAATTGGCTTCCAGGTTTTATTCGCAAAGCTTAATTGAACAAGTTAGAAGCTGATTGGCTTCTGTGCAGAGCTGCACCAGGTTTTGCAGTCTCCGTCTTTAGTAAATCAACCCCAGTATGCGCAATGATAGATATAATTATGGTTAGGACAATGGAGGAATTCTAACTTGTTCAGTTTAGATTACTCTTATTTTAGATTGGTAGTACTTGGTATGAAAATGTACTAAAATGTAGATTAATTTAATGCATGTTCTATTAAATCAGAGGTCAGCAACCTTTTTCCACTTAAGGGCCGGATTCAATGTATGTAAATGCATGGAGGGCCGCATTCACCTGCTAATAAATTAAGATAACATTACACAGCCCCCTGCACCTCTGGACCCCTTTACATTACACAGCCCCCCCCCCGCACCTCTGCCCCCCACCCGCCCCCCCCCCCCCAGTTAGTGTAAGCATTGAGGGATGGGGCGCTTTAAAAAAATATTTCTTCTTAATTTTTACACTGTCCCTTTTGTCAAAAAAATTTCTGATCACTTTTATTGCTATAAGAAGGAATTTAAACATCCCTTGTGACAGTAATATGCAGTGACAGGTACTCTTTATGGGGGAATCTGGGGCCTATAAGACCCCAGATCCCTCCTTTGCACTTTAAAAACATTCAAAACGCCAAGTTTGGCTGTTTTGAATACTGTAATTTTTTAAAATTTGGCGCCTTTAAGTCTTCAGTAAACCGGAAGTGATGTCATGACATCGCTTCCGGGTTAGTAGAATTGGCTTAGATCGGATCTCTGGCCAGCTGGCAGATGTGCCGGATGGTCGCTCGAGCCTCCCGGTGGACAGGAGAGCCCGGGCGAGCTGCGGAAGGGGGGGGGGGGTTTATTTTTTGTTGCTGGTGATAACAGTTGACAATAAAGAAGAATATGCACTAAGGCTCCATTGAAACTATGGCGTTCTGGACTCGCTGGTGGAATCACTGCGGGATGCCCTTGCGATCTTTGTTATTTTTAATGGCACTCAAATTGCAGGGCGATTTTGCCACCTGACGAATCGCAGTAAAATTGTGCAAACAGAATTGCGGGATCTGTCGCCCAAAAAAGTTCTGGAACAGTCTCTGGATGTATCCCGGCAATAATGTTGGGGTCCATCCAGATGCTTGACTGCAGCTGAGAGCCTGAGCCAGCCCCTTCCATGCCCTTCTTAGCCTGGAGCTCTAGTGAGTGCTGGAGGGGCAGGGCACAGCAGTGACTATCAGCTGGGAGGGGACAGCTGCAGCATCAGACCATTGTTGCAGCCATATAAGTATGTCTGTATGCATGTCTTTTTTTACTTCCTGCATATATCCTTTTAAATGTGACCCTAGGGCACTAGACCCTGTACGTGGTGCTCCCAAGGCAGCTAGTAACTTCTGTTAGCTAGTCAGAGCGATTTACAGGTACAGGGCTGTGATACACTTGCCGATGTAAGCCTGTTCCTGAAGACGGAGGGACGAGTCTGGGAGTGTGCCATTAGTCCTTGGCACTATGGGCTGAAGCCTACAGTTCAGTGATGCAACACAATGTGTCACAAGCACTTGGGGAACATGGCTGTAACACGTTCTACTTCTGCAGCTGGATTTTTCTGACTATCCTTATTGGCATACAGTAAGAGAGAAAAGTATTAGACCCCCTGCTGATTTTGTACGTTTGCCCACTGACAAAGAAATGATCAGTCTATAATTTTAAAGGTAGGTTTATTTTAACAGTGAGAGACAGAATAACAACAAAAATATCCAGCAAAACGCATTTAAAAAAAGTTATAAATTGATTTGCAGGAAGGGAAAAAGGATATAGTATTTTTTTTATTCACCATATAATCTATTTCTTGGACTCTAGAGGGACACGGATCCCACAGGTTTCTGTTTGTGATCATGCTCCTGGAATTACTTGAGGAGCTCTATTCTCCCCAGAGAAAATTAAGTCGGCAGCTACACATACTGTAGCTGCTAACTTTTATTATAATGACACTTACCTGCCCCTGGATCCAGCGCTGTCCTCACCTGAGCCAAATCTTTAGTCGACTTCGGGTCCAGGCGCCACCATCTTGACTAAGGCAAACCGACAGTGAAGTCTTGCGGATTCACAGCCACGCATGCGCAAGCTGTGCTGCGCTTTGTGAATGGTCCTGCATTCTTCTGTGACCTGCGATGTGTCCCAGAAGGCTGTGGGGGAAGGAGGGAGGGCCAAACTTCCGCTCGGATCACCATGGCCATCAGTTTTTTTGTTTTGTCAGTGTCCAATCTTTCTGTAGGCAGCAGTATAACCCAAAGGTGCAAGACTTCTCTTGTACCTAATGCACTCCAAGAAAAGGGTTTGCCAGCTAGTACAAAAATCCTATTTTCTCCAGCCTGTGCTATTTCATGCCTGTAGGTTTTTACCTGGACTTGTGTGTGGGAAGGTCACTCCTTTTATGCATGTGGGAGAATGAGTTTTTTTCTGCAAGAATAATTTTATCCTGTGCAATGATTCGTTTATTTGAGACCAACATTATAAGGCTGCCCTGATTCTTTCAGGTTAATATGATTGTTAGCTGGTGTTATTCAGTAACTTTTAACCTATAAAGGTGCAGTTTAAATCTTTTCTCTAAATCCTTTTTTTTTTTTTTTTTGCTTTTTGGGTCTCTGTAACCACTGTCACAGGAGAAGAATGTGAAGGGCAAATCTAAAATGTATAGACTCCAGAGAGAGAGAAAAAATATTTTGCCCCTGTTCCAATCATAAGACCTCATCTGGCATATGCAGTTCAGTTTTGGGCACCAAAAAGGATATCTGGGAATGGAAGAAAGGGCAACCAAACTGAAAAGAGGCATGGAGGAGCTCAGTTATGAGGGAAGATTAGCTGAACTGAATTTATTCTGTCTTTGGTGATATATGGGCGAGTGGGAGTGGAAATTTTCCTGGCAAAACATTGCCACATTTGGTATTGAGGGGAGAAATAGTGCCCCATCATTGTTATCACTGGGAGAAATAGTGCCCCATTATTGGTGTCAGTGGGAGAAAGGGTGCCCCATTGTTGTCAGTAGGCAGAATAGTATCTTCTATCAGTGGGAGGAATGGTGCCCCATAAAGGCAAGCAAAGGGCCACAATTTGGAAACCACTATTCTAGAGAAAAAGGGGAAGTCTTTCGTATGTGGAGGTTAAATAAAACTGTAAGTTGTGAAAATCAGGAATAGACTCCCTCAAGAATCCTTTTTTGGCTAACTCAGTAAATTGCTTTAAAAAGAGCTGGGTTCATTCCCTAAATGCACAAACCACAATGGGTTATTAATGTTTATAGGAATAACCCCAGGGATTGTTGATCAGGAAATATCCAATTGCCTCCTGTGGGATCAGAAAGGAATTTTTTTTTTTTTACCTCTGCTGGAGCAAATTGAACTATGCTTTTATAGGTTTTTTTTCCTTCCTCTGCTATAGGATTGTGTATATGTATGTTTTCAGTATTTTTTTGTTTTTGTTTTTACTATTGATTGTACATTTTTTTTTAATCCTTTTTTTTTTTTTTTTTTAACCTGATTAAAGCCGGCCATGGATGGATCGAAATTCAGCCGGCGCTCCAGAAGTGATTCCCCCATCCACCTCAAATGTGTGGATGGGCAATCGGCACATTTTATTTTCATTCAGCTGGCTTGTTAAGCAAAAAGAAAATGGATAATGTGTAGCCTGCCTAACAATGTGGAGCAGGTATAGATGGGAAATCTCCCATGTGGGATGCCTGTTCCAATAAATGTTATAGCCTGTACACATGATCCGAAAATCGGACAACAAATACTGCTTTCGAAGCGATCGGACTATAATCGTATTGTTAGTACAGAGCGTTCGAGACCTGTTCACGACAGTTCATCCGATTATTATCCGATCAGACAAACGCAAAAAAAATTTCTTGTATGATACCAGATCATACGATTTTCATTTAATCAGTACAGTTGTCGTCCGAAAATACAATACAGCTACACTTCAACCCGATATGATATCACTTCCAATTTTTTATTCTGTTGTACGAAAATTTCCGTAACTTTAGTAACCTCTCCATTTTCTATATGCGACTAGACACGATTATTACTATTAATAAAGTGTGTTGGTGAGAATCCCTATTTTCCTGTGATTTCATGGTGGTGCCATGAGTTCACCCTGCAAAAAAAACTGCGGATAAGCCTGTAAGGAATGCAGTGGATATAATAATATAATACAACCTCTCGCAGACATCCCAACCTGCAAAAACAAATTTCAGGGAGGTGACTCTTTGTGCTGGTGACGACCCCCCCATTGAAATGCAGCCTTACCAGTGCCAATTAAATGCAGCCTATCGGTGACCATCAGTATACATTCATGCCACCTCATCAGTGCCCACCAGTGCAGCCTATCGGTGTCCATCAGTGCCACCTCATTAGTGCCCACCAGTGCAGCCCATTAGTGTCCATCAGTGCCGCCCAAAGGCATTTACCTTTCAGTTTAGGAGAGCTTTTTTTTCCTCACTGGCTGTGACTGACAGCTCAGGTAAGTATGGGGGGGGGGGGGGGTTGGGGTATGCTGCACACAGGTTTTTTTTTTTTTTTTTTTAACCTTCGTGCATAGAATGTATGAAGGTTAAAAACCTTTTAGCCTTTAGAACCATTTTAACCTCTTTTCTTTCTGAGACAATGGGTAAGGACAGGGTGTTCTCATCCAGCACCCCACCTTTGTGGCAGCAGAGCCGCTGCCTTATTCCAAGATGGCTGCTGGAGCTGAAGGACATACAAACGTGCAGGAAAATGTTCTCTCCTCCGATGACTACATTTTCTGGCCTTTGTGCCAAAACTTCCAGCACTGGGTTTCTTCTTCCTTGATTTGAATCCCCATCAAGACACTATCTGCATGTTCTCCCCGTGCTGGTCTAGATTGGCTCTAATGTGTGTATGTATGCGTGTAAGGTAGGGACCTTAATGATAAACTCGCAGGCCTGGCAGATCTGTATTGCTCTGAGAGCAGACATCCCAAGTCTTCCCGTTTTGAGTGTGGGCTCCTGGACACCCGCAAGCGCCGGCGATCTTCTGGCTGGGATTGTCACTCAGCCACAGACAGAAGACAGAGTGGGCAAATGAAGACAGAGCTGGGAGCACTCCGCTGGTGGACACTGAGGCTGCGCTAGTAGGCACTGTTGAAAAAGTGGCGTCGCTAGTGGGGGGCGCGGTCCCCACCCAGGTGCCACTTGCTACAGGGGTGATGCCATCTCGAGGGTGACGAAAGCCCTGTCTCCCTTTTTGGCATTTTTTTTTTCTTCAGCCGGAACACACCTCTAGCATCGTGGCCGTGCCTGGCATGTGTTCTCCTCCTCCTCTCTGTCTCTAACTCCATGCGCTGCTGCCCAAGCTTGTCACGATCTGCTCTCCACCCGGGCTGAGTGGCTGCACACTGTGTGTTCTGTGTACCTGAGCCGTCCAAGCTGGTGCTGTGCTGGTAACAGGCAGGGTTTGTCGGCTTGCGATTGGGGGGGATGTCCTCCACCGCTCGAGGTGAGGTGTTGGGGGGGGGGGGGGGTGCTTGCGGATGAGGTTGGTTTTTTGCTGCTGGACACAGCTATATTATATGTTTGTTCAGGGGGGGTGGTTTGTCCTGGGGGAGGGGGGTCTGTCCTTAGGGAGGGGGAGGTCTGTACTAAGGGAGGGGGAGGTCAATACTGAGGGAGGGGGGGGTCAATACTGATAAAGGGGGGTCTGCACTGACAGAGAGGGGTCTATACTTAGTGGAGGGGGGTCTGTACTAAGGGGAGACTATAGTTGGTGGTGACACCATGTTTTACTGGACCAGATGGCACAAACCCTAGTGATGCCAGTCTGATGAGGTGACACTGATGGGCTTTACCCTCAAGCCGGCCATACATGGATCAAAATTTGGCCAGTTTTGCAGGGACCAGCCAGGATGCTATCTATCTATGGGCAGGCTGATTGTACCCAAGTTGATCCATCGATCGACTTGGGTACAACCAGCCTGTTGGATTTTTTACATGCAATTACTGCTATCAGCTATAGTCGCTAGCAGTAATCATTATGTTCTGCCATCTTGGAAGGGTCCCCCACATCTGTGACTGGGTTGATGGAGAAATCGAGTGACTTTCTTTCCTTTCACCTGTGGTGGAAAAAGAAAATCAAATAATCTATGGTCTGCTTTAGGCTCATGTAAATGTAATTTCACTCGCACAGAATCGCATGACCAATGAAATATTATTTTTTTTTCCCCAGTGATTCTCGTTCACATCAATACAATATAACTGCGATGCGATTTTGAAAATGTCCCTGCACTACTTTGGTGCAACTGAAACATGATTTTGGCCCCATAGACTTCATTGAAGTTGCAACAAAAATGCATATACATATATTTTTTCTATGCGTTTTTGACGACACTGATATGACTCCTGTCTGCTGTTAGCCAGCAGGGATGAGTCATTGGTTGTTCAAGCGGTAGTAAACTCCCCTTGGACACTTGTACCTACAAATGAGCTTATAATCAAGCTTTTCCTGTAGGTTAAAGGAACATCTCTTAAACGTGTACTGTTTAGGAGATATTCTGTGTCTCTGCAGCCGGTGACTTGCATAGGGTCCTCCAGAGCTCTGAAACGTTGCACCTTTCTTTCTGTGATGTGATAATTTTTCAATAAAAATAGCCTTGCAGATGACGTTTGTGATCTGTGGTTTGCTGGCAAATATGAACATTGATCTGCAGCCAGTGACATCACCGGTGCATGCGCTCTGAAGGAACAACATTCTCGTGCCGTTCCTTTAGAGCTTTGCGGCTAAGACTCCCACACATGCTTGCGAGTGACATCATTGTGGCTCAGCCATTTAAGTGGTCAAGGCCCACGAACCCGGAAGGAAGACCTGGTGAAGATGTCAGTGACAGAGCACCGCTGGAGCGGTTCGTTTAAAGGAAAATCTTTCATAATTTGTTAGTGTGGTGCATGCTAGCACATTATGACATTACCTTGTAGGGAGTTGATTTTTTATTTTTTTTATTTAGTAAAGTTTACTACTGCTTTAAGGAGCTAGTACCTGCCAGCATCCTAACTAGGGGTGCACCGAATGGGTTTTTTGGTGCCGATACCGAACATGAAAAATACACTAGGCTTAAAACCGACACCAAAACTGACCGATACCGAAAATGACTGTTTTAAAAAAAAAAAACATTTTTTATACAGGAGATTGTCGGAGACTGGGGACACGGTACAGGAGAGTATCAGAGACTGGGGACACGGTACAGGAGAGTGTCAGAGACTGGGGACACGGTACAGGAGAGTGCCAGAGACTGGGGACACGGTACAGGAGAGTGCCAGAGACTGGGGACACGGTACAGGAGAGTGTCAGAGACTGGGGACACGGTACAGGAGAGTGTCAGAGACTGGGGACACGGTACAGGAGAGTGTCAGAGACTGGGGACACGGTACAGGAGAGTGTCAGAGACTGGGGACACGGTACAGGAGAGTATCAGAGACTGGGGCCACGGTACAGGAGAGTATCAGAGACTGGGGCCACGGTACAGGAGAGTGTCAGAGACTGGGGACACGGTACAGGAGAGTGTCAGAGACTGGGGACACGGTACAGGAGAGTGTCAGAGACTGGGGACAAGGTACAGGAGAGTGTCAGAGACTGGGGACACGGTACAGGAGAGTGTCAGAGACTGCAGTTCCTATGGACTTTAGTAGATAATGTCCCATCGGCCCTCTCACCTGACCCAGCAATTCCCCCCCCCCCCCCCCCCCCCCCCCCCCCCCCCCCAAGGACAAACCACCGCCCCCTCCATCAGTACAGACCCCCCCAGGACAAACTTCTCTCCATTAGTACAGACCCCCAGGACAACCCCCCCCAGGACAACCCCCCCACCTCCATTACGGTACATAAAAACAGATGGGAGAACAGATCGCAGCAGGCAGGAGTTAAGACAGAGAGGAGGAGGAGAACACATGTCACTGCAGGCACGAACTGCCCCCCTCAGCGAAGTCACTGCGTGGCTAGTCTCTCTCCACACAGAGACAGCCGCTCCGATCTCTGCCTGCTTCGCTCTCCTCTGACAGGAGGAGGGAGGGGGGGACGGGCTTGGGAAACACATCAGCGGCGACCAGCGGGGAGAGCCGCCTCTCGACGCGGACAAGGAGGAGGCGGAGGATAGAGGGGAGCACTCTGGCACTTCAGCGCCCACACCTCTGTGGTGCTCAGGTGAACTGCACCCACCTAGGATCGGCCCTGACGACACCCCCGTAATGGGCGGCACCAGGGCCCAGACCCCTGCCCCATTTTCGGCGCCATTATCGGCGTGATTTCTCTTTTGGCAAATTGCTGAAAAGGCAATTTTCGGCCGATATGTTTCGGCGGCCAAAATTTCGGTGCATCCCTAATCCTAACAACCAGTGACTCATTCCTTCTCTGACAGCATGGATGCGTCATGGGTTGTTAGGGAGACGGCATCTGCTCTCAGCAGGGGGATTCACTGCTAACCGCAGAATGTAAACATCAGAGCCGACATTGCACAATTTAACCACCTGAGATCCGCGCCATAGCCGAATGACGGCTACAGCGCAGATCTGATGTGCCGGGACTACGTCTATTGACATCGTCCCGGCAACGAGCTGCCTGCGCGCCCCCTGTGATCCGCGAGTCTGTGAGACTCGCTGGATCACAGATCCGAGTAAGGGGTCGATCCCGACCCCTTACCACGTGATCAGCTGTCAGCCAATGACAGCTGATCATGTCATAATAACCGAGCCGGTAATCAGCTTTTTTTCCTGCTCACGCTGACAGCGCAAGGAGGAAAAAAAAAAAGCCGATCACCGGCGGCAGTGAGAGGGACATCAGTCCCTCTCACTGCAATATGCCCAGGGTCCATGGTTCCCACATTTGCCAAATAAAAGTGCCCACTAACTCCACCTGTCAGTGCCCACAGTGCCATCTGTCAGTGCCATCTGTCAGTGCCCACAGTGCCATCGCTGCACATTCAGTGTCCCCTACCAGTGCCACCTATCAGTGCCCATCCGTGCCACCCATCAGTGCCATCTTTACTGTGCCCACCAGTACCGACTTATCAGTGCCCACCAGTGCAGCCCATCAGTGCCCACCAGTGCAGCCTATCAGTGCCCACCAGTGCCGCTGATGCGCTCATCAGCGCATATCAATGAAGCAGAAAAATTACCTGTTTGCAAAATTTTATAACAAACTATTAAACATGATTTTTATTTATTTTTTAATTTGCCATCTTTTTTTATTTGTTTAGCAAAAAATAAAAACCCCAGCTGTGATTAAATACCACCAAAATAAAGCTCTATTTGTGGGAAAAAAAATGGTAAAAATTTAATTTGGGTACAGTGTTGTATGACCGCGCAATTGTCATTCCAAGTGCGTCAGCGCCGAAAGCTGAAAATTGGTCTGGTCACGAGGGGGGTTTAAGTGCAAAGTAATCAGGTGGTTAAAGAAGAAGAAAAAAAAAAAAAAAAAGGCGAGCAGCCCACCCCCCAAATCCATACCAGGCTTTTCGGGTCTGGTAGGGATTTTCAATGGGGACCAAAAATAAAATTGAACGAGGTCTCCCCAAAATCCATACCAGACTCTTACTCGCGCATGCAGCCCTGCACATCAGGAAGGGGGATGACAGGCATTACAATGGTGACAATGCTTGGGGAGGGAAATTTGCAGACCATGTGTTTTTGCTGCTTTTTATTTATAATGTTGGTGCTTATGTTTACATTCTGCTGTCAGGAGAGAATCCCCTCCTGACAGCAGAGAGGAGTCACTGGTTGTTGGAACTCCAGTAGATGCTGGCTCCTTAACAACCAATGACTCATCAGGGGTGAGTCACTGGTTGGTAGGGTTCCGGCTCCTTAACCACTTCAGCCCCGGACCAATTTGCAACCAAAATACCAGGCCCCTTTTTGCGATTTGGCACTGCGTCGCTTTAACTGACAATTGCGCGGTCGTGCGACGTGGTTTCCAAACAAAATTGGCGCCTTTTTTTCCCCACAAATAGAGCTTTCTTTTGGTGGTATTTGATCGCCCCTGCGGTTTTTATTTTTTGCGCTATAAACAAAAATAGAGCGACAATTTTGAAAAAAAATGCAATATTTTTTACTTTTTGCTATAATAAATATCCCCAAAAAATATCTAAAAAAACATCTTTTTTCCTCAGTTTAGGCCGATACGTATTCTTCTACATATTTTTGGTAAAAAAAATTGCAGTTAGCGATTATTGATTTGTTTGCGCAAAAGTTATAGCGCTTACAAAATAGGGGATAGTTTTATAGCATTTTTATTAATATTTTTTTTTTTTACTAGTAATGGCGGCGATCAGCGGTTTTTATTGTGACTGCGACATTACGGCGGACACATCGGACATTTTTGACACATTTTTGGGACCATTGTCATATAGAAATCAGTGCTATTTAAATGCACTGATTCCTATGTAAATGACAGTGGCAGTGAAGGAGTTAACCACTAGGGGGCGGGGAGGCGTTAGTGTGACGTGTTTTTTTTATTTATTTTTTTTTACAGTAGGGGGGCGTGGCTGTACGTCTGACATCACTGATCGGCTTTCCCGATGACAGGGAACAGCCGATCAATGACAGGCAGTGTAGGAAGCGCGGGGAGAGGTTTGTTTACACAGACCTCTCCCTGTTCTTCAGCTCTGTGACCCGATCGCGGGACACCAGCGGCGATCTGGTCAGTTGGTCACCACGGCCGTGGTGGCGCGCTCGCAACCCCCCGGCTAGGCAATTAAAGGGGGCGTATATATACGTGCCTTTGCCTAGCCGTGCCATTCTGTAGACGTATATCTACAGGAGGCGGTCGGGAAGCGGTTAACAGTCAATGATTGATCCTTGCTAACTAATAGCAGGGATGAGTCAAAACACAGTAGTGTTAGAAACGCAACCAAGTCGCACTACATAATTGCACTGAAAATCGGATCAAATATCAGCTGCACTAGTGTGGACCGAGCCTTGTACTGTGTTTATATAAAATTACACTTGCATCATCTCCTCTTATTTAGGATACTTTTGAAGATTATTTTTTTAGATTGAGTCTAGGAGTTCCCTTTCTTCCTTTTAAACTCTATGCAATAAAAATATATACATTCCCATCATCTACCGCTTTGAGACCCTTTGTCCTGCAAGAAATACATCAGTGCTACGATTAATTACAAAGGCCACATTTTTGTGTAAATGTTCACTCTGTTAAAGGGGAAAAGACTGGTCTTAGTATTTGATAAAACCAAATAAGTACACAGCTTGAAGTCATTGTCTGGGCAGATTAAAATAAATTGTCAGGAGCCTCAGGGATAACTGTGTAAAGGAGATCAGATATTTTAATTATATTTTTTACTTATCCTTTTAATATCAAGTGCTTTCCTTTTCTAGAAGGACATGTCCCACTGTTTTAACTTTTTCCCCCCAATCATCTTCTAGGACAGCTCTGCCCACCTAAAAGGAAACCCAAGATCCACAAATTTATAAAAGGCCAAGACAGACCAGTCACTCCAGTTTCATTGTGATTTCTCTGCCCTAACAAAACAAAAGAGGATTCTGACTACCTTTTTTTTGTTTTCTCTCCAGGCCTTCAGGTTCGTTGCAGGGTCCTCCCTGTGTACTCAGCCCCACGTTATGCAGGAACAGTGGGCCTGGTGGACTTTGTAGCAGGTGTTTTTGAGGATGCAAACATTTGCCTTGGAAAGGGTCCCTCTCCTCCTTTTTTACCTTTTTAATTACCCTTTTACCTTTGAGTGTTTTCCCTCCATGTGGGAATGAGCAAACATCCCCAATAGGTGTAGTGGTGCTCTCCTTTCTTCATGCTGGATGTGGAGGCAGACTGGCTGCATGCTGAATCCTGTAGTGCTTAGTTTTCTAATGCTGGGCTGTTAGCGTGGTGTATTAGCTGTCTTCTAAGCCATGACACACTTGTTGTGACTTATTCCAGTCCAGCATTTCTCCTGGACATATTTTGGGAGGAGGGTCTGATTCCAGGCATTGTTTTTTTTTTAATGCTTGTCGTTTTTACCAGGGCTTTTGTTCTTGTTTTTAGACCAAAGCCTCTGAGGACAAGAGCTCTCTTGAAAATGCTGATGAGGTGATCGAGAAGCAACTCAATAAAATCGAACTCCTGGGTTAAGCCCATCTGCCGTTGCTGCATAGAGCAACTAGGAAGGAATATTTAAGGGCATCTATGATTAACCTACAGTATTTTAGTCATTTTGCTGCTTCACAACTCTGCCTCATCATCTCCAGTCCCTAGTCTTGCTTCTGGTCCATCACATTCTGATGCTTAAATCTTCATCTAGAGCAGTGGTTCTCAACTCCTGTCCTCAGGACCCACTAACGGGCCATATTTTAAGTATTACCTTGGGGAGATGCAGACTAGAATACTGCAATCACTGAGCAGCAAATGATATCACCTGTTGTATTTCAGTTATCTTGCAAACCTGGGCTGTTAGTGGGTCTTGAGGACAGGAGTTGAGAGCCACTGATTTAGAGAAATATCTGAGGATCCAAAAGAGGGCTCTGATCACATTAGTGAAAGAGACCATACTCTGGGCAGATGAGAACCTCCTGTCGATTTCAGCATTTCTCCTAAAACGAAATTGAACTACCTAGCAGAATTCCTAAGCAGGTGGGACCTGTGGTAATCAGAATGGTCCCTCGACAAACAAACTTTCAATCTGTTGGTGCCCAAATGGGGGAGGGAGCCCCAAATATAAAAAAAAGAAGTTCCAAAGGTTTTTCTCCATGGAGGAGAATGACAGCACTCAAGGGTGGAATGCCTTTGCACACCTATGGGCCTTTAACCTGGCTTATGCCTATCCCCCTTTCTGACCTACTCGGAGTGATTGGACAAAACCAATATCGTCTTTATAGCCTGCTAATGGTCAAAGAGAACATAGTTCACAATGCTATACAATCTAAGCTCATTGCAACCTGAGGATTTGCCTTTTTAAGAACAATTTCCTTTAGTAGAGATGGGCGGAACATCCACAGATGATGCTTAAAGGACAGTAATTTAGACCTTATTAACCAGTAGAAGTTACCTCTGCCATTTGTGGCAAAGTCTGTAAGACATCCTCTCTAGTTAGATAAAAATCTGCACCCAGAATGACCTGTCATAGCTTCAGTCCTGGACTGTGAACAAGAACTTTTTTTGCAGCACCTCTAATTTCGTAGTAGTAATTCTGGTCATACACAGTTTAGTGGGCTGGATGAAAGAAAGCGGATTCCTCAGTCCATACAAACAAGGTGGATGGAGATATCCCCCGCTGATTAGCTGCAGCTACTGATTGACAAAAAAATTTCCAACATGTCCCTTCGCCACTAGTCCATTAAACAATCGATTTCTGTTAAGCGAGGGGGCCCTGATAGGTTTTCTAAGTCTATCAAGAGTCAGGCCCCCGAGTAGTCAAAACGTTTTCCACTTGGGATCTTGTTATAGTCCTCAGAGGGTTCATCAAAACCCCATTCAAGCTCATTGATAACACAGGCCAACACACATTTTGGTGCCTTGAATGTTAGACCTGTTCCTGGGTATATTTGACCTGTTTCAAAATAAAGAACCAATTTTCTTCAATATCAGCTCTAATTTTTGATATACAGCATTAATGCCAGTCATCATATGGGATGATTCGGGCAGCACTGTTGTGAAGTAGCCTCTATGGTGCTCGATATGCAAAATATAGTGGCAATCTTCACACATAACTAGAATACAGTAAATTACCAACGTAAGTAATAACTCATTATATCTGTATGCAAAAACACAAACTAGGTAAAAAAAAAAGTTGACTAGACAGCAAAAACTGACTAAAAATAATATAAATTTGACCTTCTCTAAGAAATGAAAGCTGAATACAGTATAGCCAATGCAATTTTCAGCATTCGCGCCCCAAATAACCCCAAGAACCGATCCAAAAAGTTGGAACTCAAAATGTTTTTTTATATTTTTTTTCTTATTGGGCTGTGTAATTGAAAAGATATTGATGCTAAAATGGTCCTCTTGGTAACTTGTTTGTAGAATAAGTTAAACGCCTGTTCTTTCCATGTTTGAACTGTGTTGTCTCATTCTGCTGGGTAGAATATTATTGAAGCCTGATTAACCTTCTGCCATAAAGTAGCAATACTGTTCCGCAGAACCCAAGAAGTGGTGATATCCTCTTTGCACT
Source organism: Lithobates sylvaticus (assembly GCA_028564925.1). NCBI lineage: Eukaryota > Metazoa > Chordata > Amphibia > Anura > Ranidae > Lithobates > Lithobates sylvaticus. The sequence goes on from CM053028.1 coordinate 262,428,195, forward strand.
AATCCGTCCAATGACAAAACAGCCACCTTCCAGTGTCTGGATGTCAGAAGGTGCCTTCTCCAGTAACTACCAAGTAACTACCAAGTTCTGAAACCTTGGAGGAAGTTGAACATATGTATGATTCTCTGTATGAGACAGAGCTTCAAAGAATACCATAGCTAGATGGATCAAAAGTGCCATTTCAGAAACATCATTCACAGCAGTTAATCTCTGTAGAATATGTTAAACCTTTACCACCAGGGCTTTGTCCTCCTGGGCAGAAAAAAAAACAAGCAAATGTGATCTACTTTCCTATCTATTCACTAATGCTAGCAGCATGCGGATTCAAAATAATCAATGTTGATTGGGAGATTGAAGTTCCACTTTAAGTTACTAGAGGGTGACCTACACATCTTGAACCATTACACTCTGTTTTTTTATTTGTATATATGGAATGCAACAGAAGGGATCTGAACATCTATGTATTCAATGTGGATATAAATTATGGCAGGGCAATCTAACCATTAGAATCTGTGTGACTTATGAAGCCAGGGAGTAAACCAGCCACCAGATTTCACCTATAACTGAGAAATACTTTTTTGGGTTGACTGGTCATTTAATAATTTATTTAGGATAATAATGTAATATAACTGAGGCCATTCACACCACACTGTGTTCATAATGTGCGTATGTCTGTGTGCATTGCGAACATAGTTAAAACACATTACAGTGCTTGCGCTGCAGCGCGGTAGCGATGTGACAACGCTTCAGAATACTATATGCTAAAATGCAGTGTCCTGCTTCATTCATGTCTTTGCACAGAAGCAAGGTGTGTTGCGGTGCCATCCAGTGCGCTTAGGAAAAATAGACAAGCTTAAAGGGTAACTCCACTTGCGTGGTGAAAAAAAAGAGCAAATAAAGAAAAAATATTATAGCACATATATAATTGTGACACTAATCATATTGTAATTGAATGTTATTAAAAATTACCTTTCCTTTTCAATCTGCAGCCAATGTAATTTTGTGAGAATGCATTGCAATTTGGCTACCTGGAGTTGTTCTGTACACAGAAACATATTTTCCTGCTTGTGTAATTGGCTCACCAATTTTCCCAGAAGTCTGCCTAAGATACAAGTCAGATTTTAGGCATCCACTGCAACAAAAATGTCATTTCTTTGTCATACATCATGGGACACAGAGTTAGGCTAATATTCACTACCTACTAAGCCATCTCTAGGTGAATGGACACTGGTAGACAAAGTCTTAGACAGGAAGTGATCCCCTATATAACCCCTCCCATACAGGAAGTACATAATTTTTTTTTTTTACCGGTGTCTGCAAGGTGGATGGGCACATTTGTTTGAGCTCTCTGAGCTCCAGGTCTCTAGTCCCACAAACCGTTCTTAAATGAAGGTAATGACTGATCGGATCCATTTGACACAGGCTCTGTATGCTTCGATAAATGGTACTCGAGCCTCGCAAAGAAGACACAAGATCCCTTTTGAGGTTTTGCCTGTAATGCGACCTCCGGGCACTGAACCCTGCGAAGTGGAATCCTGGACACCACAGCGCTAAGGTATTACAGGTCCAAGGGAGTGGACCCTAAACATGAAAAGGGTACCCAGTCCTTGAAGGTCCTCAAGTGACAGGAACCCGCCATGCTGCGTGAAGATTGGGCTCTTTCTAAGCTGCCCTGCTCCTGGACGGGTAAGTGAAACCTCCTTATTTACTTATCGTGGGGTATCCCAGTGATTGTAACAATCGGTCAAGCTAGCTAGAGGCTGGACACCTGTGTGCGGTGACCATACGGGGGAGTTTTGGGCTAGCTGTGGGTATTTGCAAAGTGTACCTTTTTTTTTGCTTGTCTGGCTTTTTTTTACCTGTATGATGGCGCATTACGGTGCACCATTTTGCCTCTTGGTTCGCCATGGCACACGTGCATTCGCAAGAGCACTGCTGTGCTCAGCAGTTTGACGGCCATGGCGCATGCAGCTTCGCCATAGGCGTTATGCGCATTCGAAGCCGCGCATATGCCGTAGCCTAATCTGGGCGCACGAAGATTCGCGTCATATATGAATACAGCCACGCTCATTTGCTGGGACCTCGCAGGACGCCCCGACACACAGCCAGCTTATTTAAGCTGTGTATGCCAAGCATGCAGTGCTTCCAGAAGGCAGCTGTGGGACAGGGCAGGCTCTGAACCAGGCATTTGCAGCAGTTCGTTTCTCCTTACCTGGGTCACGTAAGTCACCAGGTGTTGCTTGGCAGGCTCAGGTGCTTAGCAGGATTTTTGCATAGGGGCTTGGTGAGCCCCATCAAAGGGCCTCCATTCTGAGGTGTGTTAATACTACACCCAGGTACTCCTCCTCTTTTTTTGTGGCTTGTAAATGTCTTCAAAAAGACCAGAGGCTTCCGGGCAATCTGAGCCGATGGGCCTATCTGGTATTGTGCCTACAGTCTATCCTGCTGCAACACCCTTTTTTACCAAGGATGAACTGTCAGCCCTAGCTGGCTTAGATCACAGGATTGCTGGCATGGTTGCCTCCATCCCACAGGGTGGCAAGAAGTGTGACAAATTTCCCCTCCCCTGAGCCTCCTAATTAGGAGCAGGAATGGGTTGAGGATGGGGAACATCTAAAAGCTCAGGATTCTGTGGAGGGCCTGGCGGATGAGCAATCTGGACAAGAAGATATCCAGTTGGTGTCTGCCTCTCATTTGCAGAGGCTTTTGATCCAGACTCTTACCGAGATGGTTTGTTCTGCCTTTAAGTTACCTCTTGCAGAGGTTACTGAGCCCCCCCTGGTCCTCTTTGGGGTCCCTGATGCCTCTCCAGACCGCATGGACTTTCACCTTACACCCACTATTGGAACAGGCGGTGTATGTTGATTGGGAACATCCTGACAGGATTTTTGTTCCTCCTAAGAGGTTTTCCCTTTTATATCCCATGGATGAAAAGTTCATTAAGAAGTGGAGCATGCCAGCCGTAGATGCAACAGTCTCTTCCTTAAACAAGAACTTAACTTGTCCGGTGGATAATGCACAGGGCTTGAAAGACCCTGTTGGCAAGAAACTGAAGTCATTATTAAAGGCTTTCTTTTCTTTGGCCAGTTCAGCTATTCAGCCAGCTGTTGCAGCAATTGATATCTGCCAGCCCATAAAGGATCAGGTAAGACTGCCTGACAGGCCTAACCAGGAGGATGATCTTGCTGAAAATAAGACAGATTTTCCTCGAGTGCTGTGTTTTGCTGTTGATGCCCTAAAGGATTGAATACAGCAGATTTCGCATTTGGCTCTCTTGCCTGTACCTATGCACAGACTTTTGTGGCTTAAGAACTGGTCAGCCGAGCTTCCTTGTAAGAAGTTATTGGCAGGTTTCCATTTTCATGGGGAACGCTTGTTTGGTGATGATTTGGACAAATATAGCCAAAGGATTTCAGGAGGGAAGGGCTCTCTACTTCCTGTAAAGAGATGCACTAGGCGTCCCCCGTTTAAAACCTCAGGGACTGCTTCCTTAGCTGTCTCAGCACCAAGGCAGTTCTGCCGCCAACAGGGCACTAGAGCCAGGGGCAACCCGCAAGGCCAGGGCCAGAAAAAGCCCTGCGTCCAAATCTCTTTTAAACCGGCACACTATCGGGTGGGGGGAAGGCTGCTGCACTTTGCGGACATTTGGAGAACAGTGGTTCAGGGCGAGTGGGTCACCTTGAATATAGCCCGCGGTTACAAGCTGGAGTTACGGGGGGGTTCCCCCTCAGAGGTTGCTAAGATCAAGCGTTCCCTCGGATCCTCCAAACATAAACTTACTGTTTCAGGCACTACATCATTTTGTGCATCAAGGAGTGATTGTACAGGTTCCTGTATCCAAAAGGGGCACCGGGTTTTATTCAAACCTGTTTACGATTCACAAACCAAATGGGGACACAAGGCCCATTTTTGCATCTAAGATCCCTGAACCAGTATCTACGAATCCAGTCCTTTCGGATGGAGTCTGTCTGCTCAGTTGTAGCCTCGCTCCAGATGGGAGACTTTCTAATCCCATTGATATAAAAGATGCGTATTTACACGTACCTATCTTTTGTTTTTCTCTCTACCCTTCGGGCATGCCACAGCTCCTCGGGTGTTCACAAAGGTCCTAGCACCAGTACTGGGTCTTTTAAGGGCCCAAGGGATTTTGGTGCTCGGGTATCCGAATGACCTGCTTAGAGATCACTCACTACAGGCTGTAGAACAGCGCATAACCTGCACAGTGCAGTATTTGGAAAGCTTAGGCTGGGTCATAAATACAGAAAAGTCAGCCTTGAGACCACTTCAAAGTCTGAAGTATTTAGGTCTGAGCCTAGATACAGTCCAAGCAAGGGTATTTTTGCCACCCGTAAGGATCTGTGCCCTGAAGGGTCAGATAAGGGGCACCAGACAACCCTCCATTCGGCTCTGTATGAGTCTTCTAGGAAGGATGGTGTCCTCCTTCGAGGCTGTCCCCTATGCCTAGTTCCATTCCAGGCCTATACAACACGACAACAGGAGAGGACAAGCCCTGGATTATCCAATGTTCTTATCTTCTCTGGCACGCTTAGCCTAAACTGGTGGTTGCAGGATCAGAACCTGCAAAAGTGAAGATCCTTTCTCCCGGTAATTTGGATAGTACTGACCACAGATGCCAGTCCCTGAGGCTGGGGAGTGACCCAAGAGGTTCTCACAGCTATGGGGAAGTGGTCAAGGACAGAACAGATCCTGCCTATCAACGTCTTGGAGTTACAGGCAGTACGTCTGGCCCTACGGTCCTGGATGGTGGAGCTTCAGGACTGCCCTATCAGGGTTCAGTCCGACAATGCCACTGCAGGGGCCTACAGTATATAAACCACCAAGGCGGTACCAGGAGTCGTTCAGCTCTGAAGAAGGTGAACCACATACTTGCCTGGGCAGGGGGACATGTGCCGATTCTATCGGCAGTCCATATCCCGGGAGTAGAGAACTATAAGGCAGATTATTTCAACCGCCAGCAGATATGCTCGGGGAATGGTCCCTACACCCAGGGGTGTTCCAGGAAATTTGCCAGCGTTGGGGATGGCCAGAGGTCGACCTATTGGCATCCAGGTTCAACAACAAGCTACAGCAGTTTTGTGTCCTGAACAAGGGATCCTCTGGCAATCTGAGCAGATGCTCTGGTAAATCCGTGGAGCCAGTACTCCCTGGTTTATGCTCTTTCCCCCCCCCCCCCGGGTCCTTTTCCCTCCACATTTGCTGCGCAGGATTCGGAGAGAGGTGGTTCCAGACATTCAGGTGGCACCAGCCCGGCCCATCTGGTTTCTGGAGATTGTGAGATTGGCAATAGACGGGCCTTGGACGCTTCTACGCCGCCCCGATCTACTGTTTCTCAAGGTCCTATATTCCACACCAATTTACAGTCTCTAAATGTGATGGCATGGCTATTGAAGCCAGGGTGCTGAAGGACCGTGGCATCTCGGGACCAGTGGTGCCTACCCTAGTGAATGCTAGAAAAGCCGTCACTAGGAAGATCTATCATAAGGTTTGGAAGACTTGTATTGCTTGGTGTGAAGCCAGAAGATGGCATCCTTGGAAATGCATGATTGGGGGAATTCTCTTTTCTACAGTCAGCTGTGGAAATCAGATTGGCTTTGAGTACAGTCAGATTTTGGCCCTGTCGGTATTCTTCCAAAGGCCTTTAGCCTCCCATTCACTGGTCCGAACCTTTATGCAGGGGGAAGCAACTCATGTGCTTCCCGCCATTAGTCCACCTGTGTGTCCTTGGGACTTGAACTTGGTGCTGTCTGAGTTGCAGAAACAACCATTTGAGCCTATCAAGGAAATTTGATTAGACTTGCTGTCACACAAGCTAGCCTTCCTGATGGCCATCACCTCGGCTAGAAGGGTGTCTGAGTTGGCGGCCCTTTAGTGCGGGGAACTATACTTGATCCTTCACCACGGCGGGGTCGTGTTACAACCTGTTCCATTCTTTTTGACAAAAGTGGTGTCAGCCTTTCATTTGAATCAGGACATTGTTTGTTTGTTTTTTGCCTTTTTTTTTCTCTCTGCCTCGCTCGGCGGAAGAGAGATGACTGCATTCCTTGGACGTTGTCTGGGCAGTCAAGGTTTATTTGTCTAGATCTGCCGAGATCCAAGGATCAGACTCCTTTTTTGTTTTACCAAAAGGACCCAAGCAGGGGCAGGCAGCTTCCAAAGCTTCCATTGCCAATTGGGTCTGTCAATTGGTTATTCAGGCCTATGGTCTGAAATGTAAAGCTCCTCCCTTTTAGGATGAAAGCTCATTCTACCAGGGGTGTAGGAACTTCCCTGGGCTTTTTGCCGTCGGTTATCTGTGGCTCAGATTTGTAAGGCTGCCACCTGGTCTTCAGTGTATACATTCACAAAATTTTATCAGGTGGATGTGCGACCGAAAGCTGAATCCTCGGCTGCTCGAAGTGTACTGCAGGCTTCTGTATAAGGTCTGATGGCTATTGTTTGGCAGGGTGTCTCCCTCCCTTCAAGGCTATTGCTCTGGGATGTCCCAGTAGGTAATCAATATTGTCTTAACTCTGTGTCCCCTGATGTATGAAAAAGAATATAGGATTTTTCGTCATACTTGCCTGTAAAATCCTTTTTCTTATGCGACACAGAGATCCCTCTTTTTTGAGGATTCAGTTCTTGCTACAAAACTTCCTGTATTGGAGGGGTTATATAGGGGATCACTTCCTGTCTAAGATTTTGTCTACCAGTGTCCATTCACCTAGTGATGGCGTATAACCCAGTAGGTAATGAATATTAGCCTAACTCTGTGTCCCATGATGTACTCAAAGAAAAGGATTTTACAGGTAAGTATGACAAAAAAAAATCCTATTTTTTGGAGAGATGCTTTCAATTGGAGCACATTTAAAGGAATGCAGGCCCAGCAGATTTCCTCATTGGTGCCCTGCAGCTGCACACATGACAGTTAATTATGAAACCACTCCCATTAGACCCACTCGGTACAGAGGCACAGACAAATACACATGTAATTCTTCAGAAAAACAAAAGGTCGGAATCTGCAACAAAGGTTGTTATAATCCTTGCAATCTACATCGATTACCCAGAGGGGAATGTTTTTTTTTTTCTCAACAAAAGTGGAGTTACCCTTAAATTTTTCCTGCTTTGCACTGAATGTCACACCAGCATTGTGGTGTAAATGGAGCAGATAAAAAAACAGTAGTTTTCTATATGCCCTGGAACCTCCGTTTATCCAGTGTGTAAAATGCAAGTCACCACACATGGTGTGAACAAGCTTTAAGGGCTTGTTTACGCTTGTAAAGTAAAAATACACAGCAAATCCACCTGTTTACCTCTCGCACTACGCTCCTGCTGCGGCAGGGATTTTAACCCTGGAACTACCACCCACCGAATGTGAAACATTGAATGGTGCTGTGCTCAAACCTTCCCACAACTGCAAGCAATGCCTAGTAGTGCAGCATTTAGGAGAGTAAAACAAGCAGTGAGCTGGAGACTTATCGCTTTCTTCCCGTCTGTCAAACACCTCTAAAAAGCAATCTGAGCATGGATCGCTTTTGAGAGGAGAGTCAGTTCCTATAGCTGGTGTAAATGAGCTGGTGTAAAGGTAAATGAGTAAATAAGACAGGCCATAGACTGAGCGAATTTCTATCCTGCAGCCATGGGTTGCAAGAAAGGGAATCGCTCAATTCTCTCATCAACACAGACAGTGCAGATTGGGAAATCCCTTCCGTGGAGCCATTGTATTCTCCCAGCAGGGGAAGTCATCCCCACTAGGAGAGCATAGTGATTATTGCTAGCAGCTATAACAGCCTCTAGCAATAATCACATTTAAAATCCGACATGCCTGTTGTTTCCAAGTTGATCGTTCAACTTGGTTACATTCCGCCTGCCCATACATGGTTCGACTCTCAGCCGGTTCCTGCTGAGCTGGCTGAGATTCGATCCCTCGGTGACTGGCTTAACTGTTAGACCTGTAAATATTGCAGGACAGTGACTGTTAAAGTGGACATCTTTGGGCGGGCCGGCTTCCAGGTCTCGATCACTGGACACGGTCATTGGCTGGACCGAGATGACACCACACATGCAAGGGAGTTCCATCACATTTTAGCATTGCTGAATTTGTGCAGTGAGCTGCGCTTGCATAGCTTACTGTGCAGGGGCAGATAGGCTGGTAAGTAGCTTTGAAGCAGAGACGGGCATGATTTTTAATGCAGGACAGACATGCTTTGTCAGCACATTTTCATTTGCCTCCCAAAGTTTAAATTGTAGGTTAAATGACACATGCCTGTCAGTACTTGTGCTTCCATCACTAACCATTTGTGTTTTGTGATTTCTTACAGACCTTTTTATGGGTACAATGAAAAGGAAAGACAGTTCATGAAGATTTATCTTTACAATCCAGCCATGGTGAAACGGTAAACATTTGTCTAGTTGTCTAGTTATTGTTTATTAATGTTATCTACAGAATATAATGTGATTAATATATTGTGATTTGAGATGATGAAAATATAAATATCAAATGCAATTTCTTCCTGACCCACTGAATAGGGAGGGACTATCACCACCACCTCTCTACTTAAGCCCCTTTCACACTGGGGCGGTTTTCAAGCGGTACAGAACTAAAAATAGCGCCTGTACACCGCCTGAAAAAAACAGCCCCACTCACTCCAGTGTGAAAGCCGGCGGGCTTTTACACTGGAGCGGTGCGCTAGCAGGACAGTAAAAAAAAGTCCTGCTAGCAGCAATTTTGGAGCGGTATAGGAGCGGGGTATTCACCGCTCCTATCCATTGATTTCAATGGGATACCGCGGTAATACCGCGGCAATACCGCCGCAAAGCTACGCTACGGCTCGCGGGGGGTAAAACTGCCCCGCGAGCAGCCGAATACCGCGGCTAAAATGACGGTAAGGCCCCTTTCACACTGGGGCGGGAGCCGCGGCGACGGTAAAGCAGCGCTATATTTAGCGCTGCTTTACCGTCGTTTTAGCCGCGGTATAAATACCGGCTTTCACACTGGAGTGAATGGGGCCGTCCCAGTGTGAAAGGGCCTAAAGCAGCGCTAAATATAGCGCTGCTTTACCGTCGCCGCGGCTCCCGCCCCAGTGTGAAAGGGGCCTTAAGGTATGACTTTGCTGCTGGTATTGAGTGCAGAAGACACGGATAACATTTATTGTTGCGTGACAGCCAGATGGCATGATGTAATCTGCCTAAAAAATTGTTTCCTATAGTATGTTAAGCTACATCTTTAGAGGAATATCCGACACATAGCCTAACGTTTTAGTGCATGTATAGTCCATAGTATTATTTATTTTCTAACCTGTGCTGGCATTAGAGGAGTGTTGACAATCTTGCACGTGCTGCTCAATCAGTACATGCTTTACCCCTGGGGTGACTTCCCAGTAGTAATGCCACAAACTACACTATGATTACAGGTGCGCAATTATAGTACTTTTGTTTAAGAGACTCATGGGGACTAAATCTCAATTCTTTTCCTGTAATTATTTCCTTTTAGGTGCCAACATCCTTGTGTTGGTGAAAATATAGTTTCTAGAGGATTGTTTATTCAGAAAATGGATTTTTATATTTTACGTTTCATCAATAACTGTATTATAATGGATGTATGTGGTTTGCTTAACCACTTCCTGCCCAGGCCAAATTTCAGCTTTCTTTTGCTACTATTTAATCACCACTGGGTTTTTCTTTTTTTGCTAAAAAAAACTAAAGACCAAAAATTTTGAAAAAAAAATAAGTTTTTCTTAGTTTGTTAGAAAATTTTGTAAATAAGTAATTTGTCTCCTTCACTGATGTGCGCTGATGAGGCGGCACTGGTGGGCACTGAGGAGATGGCACTAATATGCAGCACTGATGGGCACTGAAGAGATGGCACTAATATGCAGCACTGATGGGCACTGATAGTCGTCACTGATATGCAGCACAGATGGGTGGCTCTCAAGAGGTGGCACAGATGGGTGGCAAAGATGGGCGGCTCTCATGAGGTGGCACAGATGGGCGGCTCTCATGAGGTGGCACAGATGGGCGGCTCTCATGAGGTGGCACAGATGGGCGGCTCTCATGAGGTGGCACAGATGGGCGGCTCTCATGAGGTGGCACAGATGGGCGGCTCTCATGAGGTGGCACAGATGGGCGGCTCTCATGAGGTGGCACAGATGGGCGGCTCTCATGAGGTGGCACAGATGGGCGGCACTAATAGTCATCACTGCTGAGAATATACAGATGGGCAGCACTGCTGAGAATATACAGATGGGCAGCACTGCTGAGAATATACAGATGGGCAGCACTGCTGAGAATATACAGATGGGCAGCACTGCTGAGAATATACAGATGGGCAGCACTGCTGAGACTATACAGATGGGCAGCACTGCTGAGACTATACAGATGGGCAGCACTGATTGGCATCCCTGATGAGCTCCGACTGGCACAACGTCACATGATGTCATCCCAGAACAAGAGAACCACCCCACTGCCATCAGTTGTCTATTCATACAATCCAGGTGTCGATCGCGCCTGCCGGCCACCCGCATCAGGCCCCCTGCTGTGCAGCTTATCAGCTCACCTTTACTCACACGCTGTCAGCAGAGGTGTGATTGGGCACAGCTTATCACATGGTAAAGAGCCTATCTCATAGGCTCTTTACTGTGGTCGGAGATATGGTGTGTCCGAGCGACACACCACACCAGCAATCACCACGATGCACACCCCCCAGGGGCGTGCACAAGCTGCATGTTGTGAACGATGTCCTAAGATGTCCAGTCACAATAAAACCACCGCTCAGCTATCATTTGGCTATAGGGCGGGCGGGATGTGGTTAAGAGATGAGCAGCACCCAGTCTCCTCTGCCCTGATTTTTTTTCACCCTCTGCCCTGATTTTTTTTTTAGGTAGGATTTTTGAGGTGGGGGAGAACTGTACTTGCAAGTGGGACTGTTTAATGGGGGTTGTGATTGCAAAGATATCTGTGAAGGGGACTAAGGACTGTGACGTTAAGTTGGGGGTGAGGGGGCTCTGATGTAAAAGGGGCAGAAGTTATATTACGTTAAAATGCAGCAAGTTGTGTGCATTGCAGTGCCATTCCTTAGAAATGCCATCTGAACACACAGTTACATTAAGAGTCAATGTGCCTGCACTGCCCACCAGCACACCTCGGGCATAACCATGCGCTGCGTTTAAAAAGGAAAAAAAATGCATGTCTGATATGAAGTGCATTAAAGTGGTTCTAAACGCTAAATGCATTCCCTGCATTAAGGTAAAGAAAACTTCCAATACTAGTTTTCCCCCCACCTCCTCCCTAACACTTACCTGACGTTTCCATCGACCCAGTGCTGTGCTAGTTCCAGGTATATCCCCTCTTCCTGCTCTCACAGACTTTAAGAGCAGTGGGAGCCATTGGCAAATCATATGAAGAGGGAGCAGGGTGAGTGGCCAAGATGTGCTGTGTGTGCCTAGGGGCGCACACAGCCAGGCTCAGGGGCATGCCTGCACATGTGCCAGCAAAGCAAGCTTGCTATGGGGGCACACACAAAAGGTGAGGAGCAGATGGCACCAATGGAGGACCTTAGAAGAGCAGGTGAGTATCTTTATCTTTTTTTATGTTAGTTTAAAAAAAAGAAAAAAAAAAGATGATTTACAATAATTTTAAGGTGTGCTGTCAGTCCTTTATAACATTTACACCTCCAGTGATTCGGTTTTTCATATATTTTTTTTCCCGACATATTGGTGTGTTATCTTTTTCACTTAGATGTTATAAGTAAATACAGCTAAATAAAACAAAAACAGTTTGTCTTCATTTCAGGCTTTAAAGCAACAAAATGTGATCATTAGAAAGGGGGGTGATTCTTTTCTATACCCACTGTATGCCTTAACCCTGGCAATACATTATTGTATATTAAAAATAAACCCTGTTCTGGGAGAAGGAACCAAGATTAGTCCATGTGACATTGCTTTTATGGGGGCTCCAAAGCATTGAAACAAAATTCCAGCACAAGTGTAGCTTATTTCTAGAGATGTCCTGCATGTTGAGGAACAGTAAAAACTTAACTGGGGCCCTAATTTCACTACAAAATCTCCAATTACTGTGGCGTAGTACATGCAAAAGCTAAAATCTTTTCACATTTAAACATTTTGTAATCCTAGTCTGCATCTTGTTTCTTCTTAACCAGAGTGAGTGAACTGCTGCAAGGTGGAGCTGTAATGAATAAATGTTACCAGCCTCATGAGGCCCATGTCCCCTACCTTCTACAGCTCTTCATAGACTATAATTTATATGGGATGAACCTGATAAATCTCGCTGCTGTAAAGTTCAGACGGGTACGGAGAAAAGGTAACGTTTTTGAGCAGGATGCTTTTGTCTTTTTATATTTTTTTTATAGTTTCTGTTTAATTGTTGGCATGGCTAAATGAAAATGTTACTAATCCCACAACAGTAAAATCAGTCTGTATATGCAGTAAAGCATGCTCATTATACTCACTGTGTAACCTAAAGGGTTAATCCTCTTCAATGTGTAAAAAGGCTGTTTGATCCTGATCCTCTCCTCCCACTGTCCCCAATATATTTCCTGATAATACAAAGTATGGGGACAGGCTGCACATGCTCAGTTTGGTGTGTATTGTTAGAGAATTCTTCTTCTTTTTTTTTTTCTTTTCTTGGGAGGGTGTGCGTGTGATCAGCATAGGGCTAATCAGCACTGTCCAGACAGAGGGTAAGGGGTCCTGCATCCTGATAGGACAGTCAGTGCAGAATGAAAACTCCTACAAGCTTTAACCAGACACTGATAGAAGTCATAAGACTGCTATATTCTGCTGATATGAAAAGGTATTTAGCCATTTATATTTACTGAAATAATTGCATTCCTATGTTCTGTGTACTGTGGGAGACCAGATATAGTGAATGCAGGGTCCTGGGTTTAGTAACACTTTAATTATTTAATCTGGGTGCTTTTTCAGACTGTGTCATGATCACTTAAGGACCAGAAGGATTTGCCCCCTTAATGACCAGGCCATTTTTTGCGATACGGCACTGCGTTGCTTTAACTGACCATTGTGCGGTTGTACCTAAACAGCGCTATAAACAAAAAAAGAGTCAAAAAAAAAAAAAATCGAATTTCTTCATCAGTTTAGGCCAATATGTATTCTACATATTTTTGGTAAAAAAAAATCGTAATAAGCATATATATTGATTGGTTCGCGCAAAAGTGATAGCGTCAGTTAGCATAGGTAGCGCTATACAAGTCACTCATTCATTCAGTCTACAAAATAGGGGATGGATTTGACATTTTTATTTATAAAAAAAAATTTACTAGTAAATGCGCGATCTGCGATTTTTAGCGAGACTGCGATATTGCGGGGGACAGATCGGACACTTTTTTTTTTTTTTTTTTGGGACCAGTGACATTTATACAGCGATCAGAGCTAAAAATAGCCACTGATTATTGTATAAATGTCACTGGCAGGGAAGGGGTTAACACTAGGGTGCGGTCAAAGGGTTAAGTGTTCCCTAGGGAGATGTTTCTAACTGTGGGGGCAGTGTACTGACTGGAGGAGGAGAGAGATCGCTGTTCCTGAACAGCAGATCTCTCTCTACTCCCCTGTCAGAACAGGGATCTGTTTGTTTACATACACAGATCTCCGTTCTGGCTCTCTGTGGAGCGATTGCGGGTGGCCGGCGGACAATGCGGCCACATGCATCGGCGTAACGCTCTTAAAGTGGCCGACGTACACCTATGCCGATTCACGCAACCGTGCCAACCTGCCGCAGTATAATGATGGCGGGTGGTTAGCTCTGATGAAATAATGAAAGTCAGTGCTAATTATTTATCGAAAGTTTTTACAATTTTAAGGACATGTTTTGGACATGATATGGATGTGTTTTATAGGATGTCTTTTTTTTTTTTTTATCTGAGCTACAGTTTTTTTGATTTGCATCATTGAGATCACGGACACTGACCAAATAAAATACGAAGGCTGAGAGATTAGTGACTCCTGTGGCTTTTATGTTTTGTTTTCTTCCACATGGGATCTGTGTAAACCTAAAGAGTTTAATCCTTACCTTTTCAAAATCTCAAAAATGTAAAGACAATTTCTTCTTTCAAGGTCCTTGTATTTTACTTTAGCTAGAAGAATTTGTCTCCCTAGCGTTCTGTAAAAGACTCCATCACTGATGCTGTGTGAATGCAGGCAAGTCATGATCTATTAATAAGAGGTCATGTAGCAGCTGCTCCACCTCCAGGCTGCTGCCTGTCAGTTAGTGCATCTGGAATTGATTTAGCGTTCATTCTGGTCAAACAGTACTGAGTCATGCTAAGCTTGCTCTGAATTCTTGTTTCCATGGAGCTGTTTGTGAAACTTTCAGTCAACTGCTTCAAAGGACACAATCCAGAAGTATTTTTCCCATAGCGCTGTGTTACTGTACTTCTTTGGGACTGATATAGCTGAGGACGTATAAGAGGTTCCAGAAAAGTGTACATCTACATTTTATCAATGTAATTCTACATACTTTGCATTAATACAATAGAATGTAAAACATGTTTTACCCCTGCACTCTCTCCTTTGTGCAGTGATCCCTATATTAATAGAATATTAGGTACTATGTAATAGAATTATAATTTACAGTTTTGAGTGGTGTGAACTGTGATGGCATAGCTCATGTGCGGGTCCCTTTCTGAAGCCGAACATGGGGTGGAACTGACTCAGATTTAAACCATGTATGGACAGGCTGAATGTACCAAGTTGATCGATCAACTTGGGTACAACCAGCCTGCTGGAATTTACATGCGATTATACCCCCTGTTGCATTCGGTAGGCAGTATGCAACCCATTCAAGTGAATAGGGCAGCGCTGCAACCATTAGCCAAACACTAGGCTTGTGGTTACAGCATGGTATACCCATTTAAAAGCAAAAAAACGGTGCGACTGTCAAACAAAAAAAGACTGTGTTTCGCATTAAAAATGCACTACGTGCACTTTTCTGCAAAGTCTCCATGGAAGTCTTTTGAACCAAAAACACACTGTTTTGTGTTTTTAAAAAAAAATTCCTGACCCTTTCCAAAAACATAGCGGCTGAAAAAAGCATAGAAGTGAACATGTCCCATAGGAAACCATGTTAATTGGACTATAGTGCGTTTCTGCAAAATGCACCAAACATTGCATAGGTGTGAACCAGGCCTTACTGCTTGCACCTATTTGCTGCTTTAGTAGAGGTGAATGATGCTAATGCATTGTCTAGTGAGCAGTCTGGAAGCAACATAGAAATATTTTTGCTTGCATAAGGCTAACGTCACCATTTGGAACAAGGTACATGTTAACCCATTTGCACAATGTTAAATATGGGTGTAAAATCTCTGCCCTTTTTGATGTAGTGCATACCAAGGTTACTACTAGTCTGGGTCGGGTGGGCCCCCTTAAAATCCCCAACTTGTCAAAACCTTTTCAGTATATTTGTCACCACTGCCGATTTTTGTATGACCAGCTATTTCCCCCTCCCAAGTTTATTGCTAAGCAATACCCTATTGAGGAGGCATTTATCAATAACAATACCCTGACTGTCCCTGTTGAGAATATTCAGGTTTCTAAATATTCGGTTGATGCATAACTAGAAATCCCTTTCTAAGTTCCTCTGGCAGGTCCTGCTCTGCAACCTGCTATTGCTGTCATGGCCATTTGCCAGACATTGGGGGTCTGGACCAAGGATATTTCTGAGTTTCCTTGTCACAATCTTATTGTATCATTTGGTTTTGAAACCGTTGCATCTCATGCCTGTTAACCTACACTACTGTGTTGATTGGCTTGTGGATATGGTTCGTCTCATATCCAGAATGAGTCTTTTTACTGTAAATGTATACAAAACTCTTTGGCTGAAATGTTGATCTGCTGAACAGCAGTGCAAAAAACGCTCACTGCATATACTGTTTTGTGGGAGAACGCCGCTTTGGTGCTTCCCAGGGCATCTTTATTAAAGAGATCCTTCAAGGACCATCAAGTAGCCCCCAGATTTACCATGTTTGCTTTGTTGCCCACCCCTAGTTGGGCTCTTTTGGGAGTTCCAAGTGTCTCAGAATTCCTTCTGACCCTGTGTCCCTTAATGAACGAATAAGAACAGGATTTTTGACCTACTTTATTTTCTAGGAGTTCATGAAGGAATACAGGTCCCACCACTCTGTTTTATGATCACTCCTACTCCCACATGATGGGGGTGGCAAGAGTTATACTGTCTGTTCAAATTTTTTCATTTTTTTTTTTTTTGCTGCCAATTTTTCTGGATGTGGCAGTAATTTTTTTAAGTAATTAAAATTAGGAGTTGATCACTCTGTTATTTGCTACCACAATTTGATGCCCATTTTGCCTACCATGGCAGCTTACATAGAATAAATTGCCCTGTTTCTGTGCAGGTACCCTTTGAATGCTTCATGGGATAGTTCACCCAAGTCATTTGATTGCAGCATCAAAAAGATTGCCCTTTTTAATAACTAATCCTTGGTCATGTGATGCCCCAGCCCAGAGTCTTTTCCTCTTCTGTTTACTTCTGGCTTGAGTCTTCTTCGATTGTTCATGTGAGCTCCTGCGAGGAACCACCACCGGACCTACAGGGGGGAACTTTGGGGAGTATATCTGGCTTCATAAGGGGGGGTTAGTAGGATGCCTTAGAGGTGGGAGGGTTGGGGGGGAAAAAAAGTTTTAGCGTGTAGGCGTTAGTTTTCTGTGTAGGCATATTGGTCTTTTAAAAGTGTAAAACCTAAGGCCCCTTTCACACGAGGCGGACTCCGCTTCCACGGAGTCCGCCTCTGTCCGCCGGCTCAGCGGGAGATCTCTCAGTTGATCTCCGCTGAACCGGCGGATGACAAGTCCCTCTCCGCTCACTGAGCGGGGAGGGGCTTGCGAGCGCCGCTGGTCTCTATGGAGAGATCGGATGAAAACGGACAGTGTGTCTGTTTTTCATCAGATCTCACCCGATCCGATCCGCCAACAACCGATCTGAACGTAGAGCCATACATCTGCTTTTGGTGGATCGGACCGGGTCGGATGTCAGCGGAGATGTCTCCGCTGACATCCGACGCTCCATAGACTAACATGGAGCGCCCGTTCAGATCCGCCGTAAAAACTGACAGGCGGATCTGAACGGTCCGTCCATGTGAAAAGGGGCCTAGGACTCCTTTCACGCTGAGGTGTTTTTAAGGCACTTTTGGGCTAAAAATAGAGCCTGTAAATCGCCTTAAAAAAAGCCTCCCAGCAGTCCCAGTGTGAAAGCCTGAGTGCTTTCACACTGGGGCGCTGCACTGGCAGGACATTAAAAAAAAAAGTCCTGCAAGTAGCATCTTTGGGGAGGTGAAAAAGCAGTGTATACACCGTTCCTCCTCTGCTCCTGCCCATTGAAATTAATGGGCACCACTTCAAAATGCTTCGGCAGCAGCGCTACACGGGCACATTTATGCCTTTATTCGGCCGATAGCCAGTGTTAAAAGCGTCCAAATAGCACCGCTAAAACAACGGTAAAGCCCTGCTAAAACGAACAGTGTTTTACCATCAACGCCCGCCCCAGTGTGAAAGCAGCCTTATAATTGGTCTTTTTAGTTTTAAGTAGATTCCAAAGTGTTTTCCATTGCATTTTACTCAGTTATGTGTGTTTCTAAGCAAGGTCTTGGTACTTCACATCATGAACCGTTCTCGTGACATGATGCATATTCACTTCAGCTCATCTGCAAATTATTCCTCTGCATTGAGCTAAAGAAATAGTTTAAGGGTAATTAGAAATTGATTCTGTCTTCATTAGACAGATTAGCAGATTGATATGTTTAAATGCCTGTTTTTTTCTGCCTTTTACTACTTCCAGGTTTGATTGTGCACACCTGATAGCCTTTGATATTTTTCTATTTTTGTTTGCCTTTTATAGTGTCGTGTTCCTTGTATAGTGGTATTTTGCTGTAGATTGTAGTGAATGCATAAAATAAAATACTGAATTACATTTTTGCAAAGAGCCGAACAAGACGCATCATATTCGATATCTCAGATATTGCCTTTTTTTTTTTTGGTTTAGGGGAAAGGTCACAAGTCTTGAAAGTTCATGAAGATCCCACTCAAGGAAGCTCCTTTATGGCCACATTTGCTCAGTGGGAAGCAGATGACATCCCCAGGTTTGCAAATATGAAAATAACAAATCTTTATTACTGCAAATGTAACATTTAACTACGGTTTTGTAAAAGCAGTGTGTGCAAATTATAATGAACACAAGTTAATTTTGTTAAAACTGTTTTATCTTAAAAGAGAGGTATGAACTTGCAAAAAAAAACATTTATACTCATCTAGGTGGATGCAGCATCAATCTGATGCTGCGTCTGTTCCCTGCCGGCTCTACAGTGAGAACTGAGAGATTAACCACTTCAGTCCCGGAAGGTTTTGCAATATGGCACTGCATCACTTTAACTGACAAATGCACGGTTGTGTGACGCGGTACCCAAACAAAATTGATGTCCTTTTTTCTACACAAATAGGGCTTTTTTTTTGGTGGTATTTGATTACCTAGATTAAATTTTTTGCGCTGTAAACAAACCGACAATTTTCAAACAAGAAAAAAAAATAGTTTTTTTCTTTTTGCTATAATACATATCCCAAAAAAAAAATATATGTTTTTCATCATTTTAGGCCGATATATATTCTACATATTTTTGGTAAAAAAAAAAAATCGCAATAGGCCTAAATTGATTGTTTTGCGCAAAACTTATCGCGTCTACAAACTATGGGATAGATTTAGGGACTTTTAATTATTTTTTATTGATTTTACTAGTAATGGCAGCGATCTGCGATTTTTAGCAAGACTGCGACATTGTGGCAGACAAATCTGACCCCAAATGACACATTTTGGGGACCAGTGACATTATTACATTGATCAGTGCTATAAAAATGCAATGATTAATGTAAAAATGACACTGGCAGGGAAAGACTTAACAGTAGGGTGCATTTAAGGGCTTAACTGTGCAACCTAGGTGTGTTCTAACTGTAGGGGGGATGGGCTGGCAGGGACATAACAGAGATCACTTTTCCTGATGACTGGGAACAGTATATCTGTCATGATCCCTGTTTACTTCTGTACTAGGCAATCGCGGGTCGCCTGCGGACATCGAGCCGGCCCGACCCATGGGCACGATCCCGCAGCTACGGCAATTTGCACAGGAGAGCCGACCGTATAACGATGGCGGCTGGTCGGTAAATGGTTAAATACCTCTAAATGCTCAGTTCTCCTACTCCGCTCTGAACGGAGAGCTGTGACTGTCACTCATCGGCTCTCTGCTCTGGCCCACCGGCACTCACTGGAGCATCGGGCTGTGAGGGAGGGGCTGGCTCAGGCTCTCAGATTGCTGAGGGCTTGGTCAGGATCTTTCCTAAACCTGGATTGGCTGATTGATGTCAGCGGACTTAAGCCCACTGTTGGCTGAAAACTGGTCCCAGGAGTCCAGGACGAACTGCACACCTGTGACCTACAGGAGAAGTATAGCTAAAATAGCTTTGGCTATACTTCTCCTTTTTTAAACTTTTTATCTTTTGCAATTTTACTATAAAAAAAAAAAAATCTAAGGACTTTTAACCTGAAATAGATGCCATTTTTCTTCTTGAATTTAAATATACTTTTAAAGCCATACCTATAATGATACCAGGATTCTGATGGTTTTAAGATGACCTAGCCATTTGGTTATGGCTCCCAGATGTTGTATTCAAAAGGATTATCACATCTCAGAAAGACAGTAGTATGCTGAGAGAAAATTGAGGGATTATATGATATTCAAAGACATTTATTTAAAATGAACACCTTTTTATAAAATGGATACAGTTGTATGATTTTAGAGCCTTATATTATTTTACATTGGAAAAAATAGAAGAGTAATTCTGCGTGACCATGACATTTCTAGGTCACTCCATTGTGGAGAACTAATGTAAGGCTCTTTTCTCTGTCGATACATTTTGTTTGTATTGCAGTTTTGCCATACCAGTAACCAAAGCATATGACCACAATTCTCTTGGGAGGGTTGAAAAATATATAAAAGCAGAAAAGTTTGCCTTGTTTTATGTAAAGTAATAGCTGCTGCTTTGTTAGTGTCCTTGGGAATTGTTAACTGATCAAGAACAGTTGGAAATAATGGTTTGGAAATAAAATTGTGTGAAAATAAATCAAAACAATATCCTTGACCCCGATGGACTTGTGTAAATCACTGTACATCTTTTACAGCTCTTTACTACTGGAGGGAGTAGAACCACAGAGCACATGCGAGTTAGAAGTTGATGCTGTAGCTGCTGATATACTGAATCGTCAGGAAATTGAGGGTATGTGTTCCATCTAATTTATGAATAAATCTGTAATTTTAGTCTTTATTTAGAAATGTTTCTACAGTTTGAACTTTTATCCATTAACCCCTTCACGCCGACGTAATGCAAATATGCAGCCCCTGGCTTGAAGGGGTTGTACCGGGGTGATGCATTTAGCTGCACACATCACCCCAGTACCGTTTTTTAGAGCCGACAGTTGACCCAAGAAGCAGGGGGGGAAGCCCCCTCCCGCCGCCTTCCATCCCACCGGGAGGCCCGAGCGACCAGCCGTCGACGGCTGGCCAGAGAACCGAGCGCGGACAGGATTTGGCTTTGATCAGGTCTCGGATCTAGTAACCCGGGAGCGATCGCATCGCTTCCGATTTACTGAAGACTTAAAGGCGCCAAATTTAAAAAAAATGACAGCATTCAAAACTGCCAAACTTGGCGTTTTGAATATTTTTAAGTACAAAGTAATTTCGATTCCTGATCTTTTTTTTTTTTTTTTTCTACAAACCTTTTGTTATGAATATGTCTTTCTATTCCAGGGGTCTCCAAACTGTGGCCCGCAGGCCGGATGTGGCCCTTTTCTTGCCTTTTTACAGCCAGTGGGCCACTATTCCTTCCACTGACACCAAAGACGAGGCAATATTTCTCCCACTGACCTCAACAATAGGGTACTATTCCTCCCACTTACACAAGAGATGGGGAACTAATTCTCACCAATTATGGGGCGTTATTCCTCCCACTGACAAAAATGTCATGTCATAATTTATTTACTCCTACTGACCACCAAGCCTATGGCATTGTTTACTCCCACTGATGTCAGGGCATTTTCTACTCCCACTGCCCACAGTCCAGCATCCCTAAAGTTTGAAGGGCAGTAAACTGGCCCATGGTTTAAAAAGTTTGGAGACCCCTCTTCTATTGCTACTTTTTGTGAGATGGTGAGGTTATTAGCATTCTGTATACATCATCCATGTATATTCAGAATTTTGTTTTAGCCCCCTTGTCACACCGTTATGACTTCAGGTGGGACATGCAATTTACAAATCGCCTGAAGTTGCAGCTCCAATGTGTTTCTATGACAGTGTCTTAATAGGAATGATTTCAAGTAGTGCGATTTGAGAAGTAGTTAATGCATTACTTATTTGTGAATTCAGTGCAATTTCACTGTCATAGACTATATGGTGATTCTCTGTCTGATCTTTAAGTACAGTTTCGGGCTTACATTGACTTTATATAGGTTTCTTAGGCCAAATTGACCCAAACAAACTCCTTCCATTATTAAATACTGTAGCCATTGGGTGCGCTGTACTAGCAGTAGCATCATCTACATACAGTAAGCAGTGACTTCCTGTCTGCTGCTGGAACTAAATTGAGTCGACCTAAATACTTCTCCACCATTTGAAAAAGCCTTGTGTTTTTATCAAAGAATTACAGGGCTTTCTCTAATGGGCTAAAGTGGAGAGGTGGGTGGATAATGTCAGGAGCTCCACCTCGGCCAATCAGAGGAAGCCTTAAAACATCAAAATGTGTAAGAATAATGCTCTGTCTTCTAGATTAGCTTTCATTTCAATCCATAGAAGTGGACAAAACTGAATATGTAAAGAATTGACTTTCCCCATAACATAAAAATGGAACTAGGGTATATTCTTTTACAGATTCTATAAAGGGTTTAGCCTGTGCATTGCTGTTAAAACATGGTGCTTAACAAATGTTTTGGATGTTGTTTTTACCTTTAGCTCAGATAGGGAAAAATCCTGGTCTGCAAGCAATATGGGAAGATGAGAAACAGCGTCGTAGAGAGAAGAAACAATCTTCGCAAATTGGTGCACCGGAATCGCAAGGTAATCTTTGCTAATAGCAGTATAAATATTGGTCTTTATGTTTTTTATTATGCAGCCATTAAAGCAAACGTTTTATGCATTTTCACTCAAATAGAAAAATAGACATTTTAAGAGCTTCACTTAAACATTTTATCTTCTGGTAGGTCCCAACAGAGGGCCAACCAGTTAAATTAAAGTGATACTATCATGAGAAGAAATATGGGCGTTACCCTTTGTTAACCTCTCCTTTTAAGACTGTTGGTTCCTTTGCTGTCATGTTGAAGCTTTTGCTTGAGTGCTTTCTGAGTCTCCAACCTGGAACTAATGACAAAGCCAGGCAACTAGTCTTTTTAAAAGAAGGGCCAGCAATGTCAGCCCCCATAGTTATCCCATGTCATTTTACCTTTAACCACTTGACCACTGGGCACTTAAACACCCTTAATAACCAGACCAATTTTCAGCTTTCGGTGCTCTCACATTTTGAATGACAATTACTCAGTCATACAACACTGTACCCAAATGAAATTTTTGTCCTTTTTTTCACACAAATAGAGCTTTCTTTTGGTGGTATTTAATCACCATTGGGTTTTTTATTTTTTGCGCTATAAAAGAAAAAAGACTGAAAATTCGGTAAAAAAAATGAATTTTTCTTCGTTTCTGTTATACAATTTAGCAAATTTTGTCATTTTTCTTGATAAATTTTGGCCAAAATTTATACTGCTACATATCCTTGGTAAAAATAAGTACAAATTGGGATATATTATTTGGTCGTGAAAGTTTTAGAGTCCACAAGCTATGGTGCCAATATCTGAAAATTGATCACACCTGAAGTACTGACGGCCGATCTCATTTCTTGAGTCCATAACATGCCATAAAAGTACAAATACCCCCCAAATGACCCCTTTTTGGAAATAAGACATTCCAAGGTATTTGGAAAGAGGCATGGTGAGTTTTTTGAAGTTGTAATTTTTTCCCACAATTCTTTGCAAAATAAAGATTTTTTTTCTTATTTTTTATTTTTTCACAAAATTGTCATATTAGCAGGTTATTTCTCACATACAGCATATGCATACCACAAATTACACCCCAAAACACATTCTGCTATTACTCCCGAGTACGGCGATACCACATGTGTGAGACTTTTACACAGCGTGGCCACATACAGAGGCCCAACATGCAGGGAGCACCCAGGACAATTCTGACATTTGTCTCCTACATGTAAAAATCATCATTTGATAGAAAATTACATAGAACCCCAAAACATTATATATGTTTTTTTAGAAAAGACCCTAGAGAATACAATGGCGGTCGTTGCAACTTTTTATCTAGCACGGTACTTGCGCAGCAATTTTTCGAACGCGTTTTTTTTGGGAAAAAAACGTTTTGTGCTTTACAAAAAACAAAACTGTAAATATAGCCCAATGTTTTTGCATAATGTGAAAGATGAAGTTACGCCGAGTAAATAGATACCTAACATGTCACCCTTCAAAATTGCACGCGCTCGTGGAATGGCGCCAAACTTCGCTACTTAAAAATCCCCATAGGCGGCGCTTTAAAACTTTTTACTGGTTACATGTTTTGAGTTACAGAGGAGGTCTAGGGCCAAAATTATTGTTCTCGCTCCAACGTTCGCAGCGATACCTCACATGTGTGGTTTGAACACCGTTTTCATATGTGGGCGGGACTTACGTATGCATTCGCTTCTGCATGCGAGCGCACGGGGACAGGGGCGCTTTAAAAAAATGTTTTATTTTTTTTATTGTTCATTTTACTTTATTTTAGTTTTAGATTTTTTGATCACTTTTATTCCTATTACAAGGAATGTAAACATCCCTTGTAATAGGAATATGGCATGACAGGTCCTCTTTACAGTGAGATATGGGGTCAATAAGACCCCACATCTCACCTCTAGGCTGGAAAGCCTGAAATAAAATAAAAAAACGATCCTGGCTTTGATCGTAGCAGGGCATTGCAGGGTATCGCGGAATATCGCAGGGTATGGCTGGGTATGGCATGGCAGAGTATGGCAGGGTATGGCAGAGTATCGCAGGTAATGGCATGGCAGGGTATGGCAGGGAATGGCAGAGTATGGCAGGGAATGGCATGTAGCCGTCATTCGGCTATGGAACCTTTCCTGAAAGATGCCTTTTTCTGTTGTAAACTAATACGCGAGTCTTGTTTTTCTTGAAAAATAACAAACATGTTATACTTGCCTGCCCTGGGCAGTGGTTTTGCACTTCTCTTCTGGGGGCCTCCTCTTTTCAGGTCATCCTCTTCGGTGCTCCTGGCCCCTCCCCCCTGTCGAGTGCCTCCACAGCAAGCAGTTTGCTATGGGGGCACTCGAGCCAAGCTGCAGCTCCATGTGTCCATTCAGACACAGCGTCGCGGTTCGTCCCCACCCACCCTCTCTATCCTGATTGGCTAACTGACTTTGACTGCAGTGGGAGCCAATGGCGCCGCTGCTGTGTCTCAACCAATCAGAAGGTAGAGTCCCGGATGGCCGAGGTACTCGTGCACATCACTGGATAGAGAGGGGGCTCAGGTAAGTATTAGGGGGGCTGGGGGGACGACTGCTGCAAACAGAAGGCTTTTTACCTTAATGCCTAGATTGCATTAGGATAAAAAACCTTCTGCCTTTACAACCACTTTAAGCAGTTTACACCAGTGGGTTGAACGAAAAAAACTGATAAATCCCTGCATCAACACAAACTATGTGAGGTACAGGGATCTTCCCTGCAGCCCTATTGTATTCTGACAGGATGGACCTTTGATCCATATCGGACATTAGTTTGAGAACAAGTAAAAAAATAAATATTTTTTTTAATATTTGATTTCTCCCTATTTAACCTTCTGTTAACAATGAGCTTAACCCCTTCACCCCTTAGCTATTTTTCGTCTTCTTTTTTTTTTTTTTTTTAACCACTTTAGCCCCGGAAGGATTTACCGCCTTTAAAGTGGTGTTCCCATTATAAAAAAAAAAAAAATTAAAAGTCAGCAGCTACAAATGCTGCTGACACTTAATAATTGGACACTTACCTGTCCCAGGAACCAGCGATGCGGGGGATCGAAGCCCCGCTCATCTTCCCCTCCGTTCGGCGGTGCCGGCATTGTAACTGTGTGCACTGGGCTGTGGCTTCACAGCCGAGCACCCACTGCACATGCGCGAGCGGGGCCGTGATTGGCCGCACAATCATCTGGGACCTGTCACGTGTCCCAGATGATTGACAAGAGGGAGGGAGGGAGCAGAGCTGAGCCCTTCCTGCACTGAGGGGAAGTGACGTCGAGAGCCCAGGCACTGAAGGAGGCAGACTATGTTGGACCCCCTAGCAACAGCCATTTAGAGTTGAGTAAAAATGTTTTTTCAAATGTTTTTTATTTTTTTTATTTATTTATTTTTTTAGGCACATTCATGAATTTTTTATTTTTTTTTGGGTGGAACACCACTTTAATGACCAGGCCATTTTTGCGATAAGGCACTGCGTCGCTTTAAATGACAATTGCGTGGTCGTGCAACACTGTACCCAAACAAAACTGACGTCCTTTTTTTTCCCCCACAAATAAAGCTTTCTTTTGGTGGTATTTGCTCACCTCTGCAGTTTTTATTTTTTACGCTATAAACAAAAACAGAGTGACAATTTTTGGAAAAAACATTTTTTTACTTTCTTTATGGTTGATGACAGGGATATGCAATTAGTGGACCTCCAGCTGTTTCAAAACTACAAGTCCCATCATGCCTCAGCCTCTGGGTGTCATGCTTGTGGCTGTCAGTCTTGCTATGCCTCATGGTAGTTGTATTTCTGCAACAGCTGGAGGTCCGCTAATTGCATATCCCTGGTTTATGGCATAATTATTCTTATTTTTTTACTAGTAATGGCAGCGATCAGTGTTTTTTAGCAGGACTGCGACATTGCGGCGGACAGATAGGACACCTAACTTAACACTTTTTTGGTAACCAGTGACATTATTACAGTAATCTGCTAAAAATATGCACCGTTATTGTACTTATGAAACTGTCAGGGAAGGGGTTAACATCAGGGGCGATTAAGGGGTTAAATGTGTTCCCACCGTATGGGTAAAAGCACAGATCCGCTGATTGGCCAATGGGAGCGTGCGTGCCGCTAGCCGTATGAGCCTAACGTACACCTACGGCGATTTTCTCAGCCAAGCCAACCTGCCGCACTATAGCTGGTCGGCAAGTGGATAATACCAATATTTTTTTTTCTACTTTTTATTCGTTTTTTTTTTGTTTGTTTTTTTCAGTATTGAATCACCCTGGCCAGATCCATTTTTGCTCCGCAGGGGATCCGTCCTCTAATTCCCAGCTGAACAGAGCGGGCAGATGACAGGTCCATGCCCGCTCTGTTTATGCAGAGCGGACCCAGACCCAGCCCTCTCTACTCTATGGGCAGCCAGATGTCTGTTTACACCTGCCTGCCCTCTGATCCAATCTGGCCAGACTGGGGGGAAAAGGATCTCCTTCCAATTTTTTTTTTTCTTCGGATTGGACCCGGAGGCAGCCGGTTGTAAACAGACACAAGGCCATCCCAGGGACCTTTTTCTTTTTGCTCTCATAAAAAAGATTTTTTATTCCGGACTATTATATTTTGCTTTTCTCATATCATATAGGCATTTTGCATTATCCACAGTGGCTTGATTCGTGGCTTGTGGTGACTTTAGGATGTATCTTTATGCCCAATGACCTGACCTATCTGCTGTGGAAACTACTAACAACCAGTCGTAAGAGTGGTATACTTGCTTGTGTATGGCACATGCATACATACATTGGTTAAAACTGGGCCAGTCTAACTATGTAAAGATATCCATACATAAACGGCAGCTTAAAGGATAAGTTCACATTTGAACATGTTACATGCTACACCCGTTTTTGGTGTGGAACATGTAGCATGTGAGCGTCCTCATAGTTCATTGATCTTCCTGCTCTCAAGTAACTGTTTGCCCTCACCAGAGGTATGGGCTAACGGTTATCCCAAGAGTTTCCAGGAGCCAGACATTGCACCCACTATCTGCTGATCGTAGGTGCAGTGCTCTAAAGGCTCCTTAGAAAAAAATAAAATAAATGCACATTTTTTTTTTTTAACCTGCAAAAAAAAGGAAAGTGCATTTTTTTTTTTAAAAGGTGAACTTATCCTTTTAAGTTTAACCGCAGGACAAGTGAGTACATCTTTTAGACTTTTTACTCTGCAATCAAGACTTTCCAGTTTTCGTTTCAGACTATAACATTACAGAGCATGGTAAAGGAAAAGCAGCTAAATATATAAAATAACTGTGTATGCTTGCCAGTATTCTTGTTAATCTTCTAAATAGATATGGTGGGTATAGAAAAGAACTACAGTAAAACCTCGGATTGCGAGTTACGCGGTTTACGAGCATTTCACAATACAAGCTTTTTTTTTTTTTTGCATGCGTTGTCTCGCAAGACAAGCAGGATTCAAGCCTCTGGGGTGTGAAGTACTGTATGTGGCCAGAGGTGCGGGGGCGCCAGTGACACATTGAGAGGCGTTCCCGAGTGTCTCTGGCGCCCTCCAACCCTGGCCACATGCAGTACTGCATACTCTAGCAGTGACACTGGAACAAAATATCTGAGTTTCCATTGACTCCTATGGGGAAATTCGCTTTGCTATACGAGTGCTTTGGATTACAAGCATGCTTCTGGAACGGATTATGCTCGTAATCCAAGGTACTGTACCCCCCTTTTAAAATCCAGTTTTGTTGCTTTGCAGCCTGAAATTAAGACACACAGCTTTTGTTTTATCCAGCTGTATTTACTAGTGCAACTTATAACATCCAAGTGAAAGATATAACACAAAAATGTCAGGAAAATAAAATGAATTCCAAAGCAAAATCACTGAGTTGGAAAAAAGATCACCCCCTTGTGTCAGTGTTTTGTTGAACCACCTTTTGCTTTAATTACAGCCTTTATTGTGTTGCAAATATTGCAAGGTCTAGATGTGCAAAGTTAGTAGAGACCTATCCCAACAGACTAAAGGCTGTAATTAAAGCAAAAGATGGATCCTGTTTCCAATTCATTGATTCTGTGTTTGATTTTTTTTTTTTCCTGACATGTTGGTATTCTATCATTCACTTACAGTTGGCTCTGTATGCCACCAGAATAAAATTAAAACAAAAAAATCCAAATTAATTTGAAGTGCAGACTTTCAGCTTTAATTCAAGGGGTTGAACATAAATATCAAGTACAAATTTTAGGAACGGCAACCATTTTTATACACAGTCCCCCCATTTTCAGGGGCTCAAATGTAATTGGACAAATGAATATAATCATAAATTTTTTTTTAATTTTTAATATTCTGTTAAGAATCCTTTACTGGCAATGACTGCCTGAAGTCTGAAACCCATGGACAATACCAAAGACTGTATTTTCTCCTTTCTGATGCTTTGCCAGGCTCTAACTGCAGCTGTCTTCAGTTGTTCTTTGTGGGTCTTTCTGCCTTTTAGTTTTGCCTTTAGCAAGTGAAATGCATGCTCAATTGGGTTAAGATCAGGTGATTGACTCGGCCATTGCAGAATATTCCACTTCTTTTCCTTCAAAAGCTCCTGGGTTGCTTTTGCAGTGTGGTTTGGATAATTGTCCATCTGTGCTGTGAAGCGCTGTCCAATTTTGCGGCATTTGGCTGAATCTGGGCTGACGGTATAACTCTAAACTAGGGCTGCAACTAACGATTATTTTCATAATCGATTAGTTGGCCGATTATTGTTTCGAATAATCGGTTAATAACCTTAAAAAAAAAAAGCATGGTGTATAATTTAGTTAATATGTAAAGTTTAAAAAAATGGCAATTTATTCTTAAATATCTATATGCAGTGGTAAATATAAATAAACCAACTATATGGTTAGGGAGCAAAATATTTAAACCACTTTGAGAATAACAGACAGAAGAGATATACTTTTTTTGTCCAATTAGTTGTTGGGCAGATTAAAAAACACAAATCGCTGCAAAAACGCATTACATGCTTTTGTGCAGCTTCTCCATTGAAGTATATTGAACCAAAAAAGCACAGTTTTGCTTTAAAAAAAAAAAGTCCCTGACCCTTTCCAAACAGCAGCGGCTGAAAAAAGCCTAGATGTGAATTTGTCACATAGGAAACCATGTAAATAAACTGTAGTGCGTTTCTGCAAAAAGCACCAAAAAACACATAAGAGTGAACCGGGCCTGAGACATTTAGTAACATAATGGGGGTTAAAAAAAAAAAGGATTCTGGATTCACCCCTATGCATTTTTTGTGCTTTTTGCATTTTGCAGATTTGCACTACAGAACGTGTTCCATAGGAAACCATGTTAAATGGACTGTAGTGCAAATCTGCAAAATGCAAAAAGCACTAAAAATGCATAGGTGTGAATCCAGCCTTATAGTACAAAAAAAAAGCAGATAATCACTACTGTAAGGTGTAAAAAATGTTTTACTGTAGAACTGTGAAAGTAATATTTACAGTAGCAATTATTTGCTCTTTTTATACTATAAAGGGCTCCATTTTTTTTTTTTTTTAACCCTGGCCGATTAATCGATTCTGAAAATAGTAATTGATTTCATAATCGATTAGTTGTCGATTAATCGATTAGTTGTTTCAGCGCTACTCTAAACATTGCAGAATTTATCCGGCTGCTTCTATCTTCTGTCAAATCATCGATAAACACCAATGACCCAGTTCCACAGGAAGCCATGCATATGCCAATGCCATCACACTGCCTCCACCATGTTTTACAGATGACGTTGTGTGCCTTGGATCATGAGCTGTTCCAAGCCTTCTCCACACTTCCCGTTATTCTGGTACAGATTAATCTTAGGTTCATCCATCCAAAGAATGCTTTTTAGTTTTTTTTGGCAAAGTCTAATCTGTCATTGATTGTAGACTTTGACAATGACACGTCCACCTCCTGGAGAGTGTCCTTCACTTGTCTGGATGTTGTTGTGAATGGGTTTTTCTTTACCATAGAGAGGATCCTGTGACCATCATTAACAACAGTTGTCTTCCGTGAATGTCCAAGTTTTTTGACCACTCCTAATGTTGCTGCTATCTCTCTGATTTGTTTTGTTTTTGAAGCCTTACAATGGCCTGTTTCACTCGCATGGGTAGCTCCTTTGAACACATGATGTAGGTTCACCGCAAAAGATTCCAAATGCAAATACCACACTTAGAAATCGACTCCAGACCTTTTAACCTGCTTAATTGATGAAGAAATAAAGGAGTAGCCCACACCTGCCCATGAAACAGCTTTTGATTCAGTTGTTCAGTTACTTTTGGTCCGTTGAAAAAGGGGGGGGGGGGGGGGGGTGGCTATTCTTAAGAGTTGTAATTCCTAAACCCTTCCTCTTATTTGGATGTTAATACCCTCAAATTAAACCTGAGTGTGCACTTTCAGCCTAAATATCAATTATATAACTATGGCTTGAAAATGTTTTGATAAATACCTGAAAAAAAAACTAAAATTGTGCCTGTGTCCAAATATATATGGACCTAACTGTATGTTGATGTTATAGGTTGCACTAGTAAACACAGCTGGATAAAACAAAAATAGTGTCTGTCTTCATCTTCAGCAACAAAATGTGATTTTTTTTTTAGGGGGGGGGGGGGGGGGGGGGGGGCGGGGGGGGGGGGAGGGGGGGGGGGGGGGGGGGGGGGGGGGGGGGGGGGGCGGGGGTGGGGGGGGTGGGGATTCTTTTCTATAACCACTGTATATTCACCAACATATAGATGTGTCTGTGCAGAGGTTTTATTGGCGCTGAGTAATTTTTATATGCTTTTTGTCTAAAGATCGTGGGTTTTTGGCTATGACAGAAAGTGAAAGAATGTTTCAGAAGAGACTAAAAGAAATCCTTAAACAAAATGACTTCTCGGTGTAAGTATGACCTCCACAGGCAAGGCGGTGGAACTAAATCATTTCAAGTTTTGGAGGACCTTGTTCTTTTGTGTTCAATCACCATTTCATAATCAATAAAAAAAAACTCTGGTGTGTTGTCTGAAGTGACATTCTAGCAGCTACCTAAACCCAACTGCTAGTTTTACAGGTCATCATCTGACCTGTTTTTACCTTACAATATTGTTCCAGCAATATTTTGGAACTTAGGCCAGTTACCTTTCTATTAGACATTTTTGGACAGTGGAGCAGAGTCTGTTTGCAGTCCTCCTACATGGTGCATTTTAGATCTCTTTAGGCTGCATTTGCATGGGTGAGATTGAGGGGGCACAAATCTGCACATTTTGTGTGCGCCCAGCAGCAATCACTGCATGAAGTCACTGGGTGCAAGCCATAGATGGCTCCAGCCACTGCTGACCTGTCATTGGTCAGCCTGTCAGCTGCTGCAGGTAGCTGCTCGCAGGTGGCAGAAACGGCTGCAATAATCAGCAGATTCCTGCTGCTGTAATTTGCACCAGCGCTAGTTGTCTGTGCAGATAGAGCCTTAGAGCACCAATAGGAACCTTCTTCTGTTTAAAAATCATTTTGTTATCAGGGTCAAGATTTTGCCGGTACTGTGAGGGACTGTATGTTCTGGTTGGTTAGTGTTCATTAAGGGAAAGACTACCGTTAAGGGTTTAAGTTACCAATGTTTGAGTTGAGGTCAACTGCTAAAGGTTAATTTTAAGGGTTAAGTGTTAGGATTCAAAATAAATTTGGCTCAAGGGATAAGTTCACTTTAAAAAATATATATAAATGCACATTTTTTGCAGGTTTCAAACATTTGCATTTTATTTTCTGTTGCAGGAGCCAGTAAGGCATTTCACCAGCGATCAGCAGATCGCTGATGCCATGCATGTCTCCTGCAGATCTGTTTGTGTATCTGCTTGCTCGTACTTCGTACAAAGAAGCCGATACATTCTGACAGGGAGAATCCATGAACCATGTTAGTTTATTGAAAACTACAAGCCAACAGCCACAAAGGATTTCAGGACATCTAGTTCATTCAAACAGTTAGTACGGGGAACTTCTCCCCATCCTGCTGCTACAGGGAGAACAATCTGCTGGCGGCGGCTGCAGCAATGGGAGCATGTTACATGTTCCACCCTAAAAATGGGTGGAACGTGTAACCTGTTCCCAGAGGTGAACTTATTCTTTAATTTAGTGCCAATTCACCTTTACATGTGTTAACTCTAAATGGGTTGTCAACGAGCACAATTTTTGGTCCCACCCAGCGCACCATAAGCATGTGCATTGTGTTGCGCTATAGCGCAGGTGTGTTCTTTCTTGCTGTATGTGTGTGTTGGGGTGTTATTCAGAATGAACCCAGCCCATATATACAGCACAATGCCATAAAACTTAAGTGTGAATCCAGTCTTCAAGTATTGTAAAGAGTTTGTGGTTGGTTAAAGTTTATGGAGATGGTTGCACACATTTTCTGTAACATAAGCCCCATGATGAAAATCACTGAATTTTGTACTACCAATTTCAGTGTCTGTTTCTAGATCCTATAGATAGATGGATATACTGTGTGTGCTTATATAATGTGTTCCACATTAGCAGTTTATTATGTATAATATACACGGTTCTATTTTATGATTTTACGATCACTGTATGTCTTGTTAAACAGGTCCCTCTCTAACTCTATGAACTACAGCAGCCTGTCTGATGAGTTCTCTGTGGAACTGACATTACATTCACAGTTGGAGACAGCAGAGGCCGTTTCTTGTACTCCAGCTAATGTGGTAGAGGTGCACAGGGACCAGCGGGAAAGTAAGTTTACTTCTTACAAATCTATCCTGTAACTTTACATCTTTTTGTATTATTGGTGATTGTTTAAAGCAGAGTTCCACCCAGAAATGGAACTTCCACTGTTCGGATTCCCCCCCTCCGGTGTCACATTTGGCAACTTTTGGGGGGGGGGGGGAGCGCAGATATCTGTGAAATGCAGGTAATTGCGACCACTTCCGGCGATGGAGCACACTGAGACCACACTGTGAAAGACCACATTGTGTGGCGAACTACGCTATGTCGGCTGGGGTGAAGACTTTGGAGGGGGGGATGGTTGACTGGATTTAGCCTGTAAGTGTTGTCATGGAGGTTGAGTTTGGAAATAGTTATTATAATTTATCGTTTTCTGTGAACCTTTCACTATAGCTTGTAGGTTTGTTCCTTTTTTTTTTTTTTTGTATTTGTAATTCAACTGTACCTGCCCAATCTCCTAGTATACTGTAACAACTTCACACTGTTGCGGCCTGTGTTAATTTCAGTGGGCTGCCATATCTTCAGAAACGCAGGGACCCTGACCCTCTGCTAAATACAAAACACTCCTATGCTCACCTAACAGATAAAGTATGACAATCACTAAAAAACGTGGTTGCAGCACATAAAGTTATTTTTATTTTTATATATATATATATATATATATATATATATATATATATATATATATATAATATTGCACTTTACCAGTTCTTAGATGTGGTTATTGCATTGGTTTTCTTAAGTTTTTTTTTTTTTTTTTTTCACCTGGTGTTCGAGTTCAGCAGGGACCGGCTGAATTTCGATCCATGTATGGGCAGGCTGGTTGTACATCCAGCCTGTTGAAAAGATTTTTCTCGATCAACGCTGTCGGCTATAGCCGGTGGTGCCGATCTGTGTATTCTGATGAGAGCGGAGAGCAATGGTAACTGCTAAAACTGCAGCATAACCAAAACTTATGGGAAGCTGTCAGCTTACACGGTTTTTGGTAGGCTACATTAATTTTTATTTATTTTTACTGACACTGATGTACCTTGACCTTGGAGTTCAGCCTGTATTTCTTTGAAAACCTTTCCTTGGCTTTTTGTCAACCAATTGCACTATCCTTCTGTTCAATCTGGGGTCAATTTTCTTCTTGCGACCACGTCCAGGCTACAATCCCATGGACCTTTAACTTTTAATAATTTTTTGCCTTTAGTCACAGGAAATGTTAAGCTGCTTGGAGGTGGTTTGACATTGTTGGTCCATGTTTGGTGTGGTACACATGATACTAAGTATAATAAAAAAGATAAAATAGATCAGGGCTTGGTCTAGGTTAGTGTTAGCATTGGGGTGATTGTCAGTGCTAATGTTGGTGTCTGTGTGTTTTGGGTAGAACAAATCTTGCCGCCTCAACCTCTGCAACATCTCCAAAATATGCCCCTTTTCTAACCAATGACACCACAAAGCTCTTTATTCACTTCCTGGTCATCTCTCACCTCGACTACTGCAACTCCCTACTCATTGGTTAACACCTTCATAGATCTATCGCCCCCTTCAATCCATCATGAATGCTGCTGCCAGACTCATCCACCTTACCAATCGCTCTGTGTCTGCTACTCCTCTGTCAATCCTTCCACTGACTTCCACTCACCAAATTAATTAAATTCAAAATACCAACAACTAGCCAATCCCTGAAGAAGTCACGTGGGACGTGACCTAACACATCAGGCGAGAGTGGAGGTATACCGGAAGTGACCCAAGTTAGGCTGCGAGTTTGGCACTCATGGATTTTCGCCAGTTTTCAGCTTTTAAATGTGAGTTTTAGCTGTCTGTTTAATAAATCCATTTGTTTTAAATGTTAGTGCACTACGAGAGTATTGTCTTTTACACACCCATACCTGGAGGACACAGGAAAGGACCCTGTATCAACACTGCAGATACCATGCTACTAAATACAAAGAGCAAAGTGTTGGGAAAAATACACAGAGAACCGCCAGAGGCGACCTGACTACATTACATCATCCCTATAAGATACTACTTTATGCTGTGTACCAAGTATATCTCGGGTGAGAGATTAGGAAGCACAGAGGTGACACGGGAAGAAAGTGAAGAAGTCATCTTTTATTATGGACATCCACAAGCTTTGGTGAAGGAATACATCACACACATTTATTATATATTTTAATAAGGACGTACAATATTGAAGGAATCTGCTTGCTTTTTGGATACTGTCATCTTTTCTTGTTTCTAATTTTTGTGAGGATTGATTTTGTTTCCAGCCTTGAGACACATGATGGAATTTGTTTGGACTTTTCACAGGAATCATTGTCGCCCTACCATCATTGCACATGTCACCTTTTCTTGATATTTATGTATGGATTTTTTGGTGTTCATTCCTGAGACACATGATATAATACTTGCACTGTTACACAGGAATTGCAGTCACCAAGTTGATTTATATTGATTGATAGTGCTACACTATTAAGTATTTCAACTTACAAAGCCATCCACAATTTTGCCCCCAGCCTAGTCTCAAAATACCAACCTAATCGTTCTCTTCGTTCTTTTCAAGACCTCTTGCTCTCTAGCTCCCTCGTCACTTTCTCTTTTGCTCACCTCCCAGAACTTTTCCAGAGCCTCTCGAATCCTATGGAACTCCTTACCCCAACCTGTCTAATTATCTCGTACTCTATTAGCTTTTAGACAATCCCTGACAATCCTCCTCTTCAGAGAAGCCTATAATACCCACACCTAACAACTGTACGTTCTCAATCAGTTCATCCCACACAGTTATTACCATTTTGTTTCACTTGACCCTCCCTTCTAGATTGTAAGCTCTAACAAGGCCCTCTGATTCCTCCCGTATTGAATTGTATTGTAACTGTACTGTCTGCCCTCATGTTGTAAAGCGCTGCGCAAAATGTTGGCGTTATATAAATCCTGTATAATAAAAAAAAAAAGGTGTTATATTTAGTGTCTATGGTCATGTGCTTTAGATAGAAAAAAATAATATGCAAAATGCACACATTTGCTTATGGGCCCTTTTTATGGGTACAAACCACAAATAACGCACACATATGTGGCATCTCCATGCATGTCAGAAGTAGGTGAATTTTATTTTAGGCAGTTTTTTGGTGATGGGTCATGGTAATAGCAAGAAATACACCGTCTAAAAAATGTCTTTGCTATTTTGGGCCAGTTGTCCTTTGATAGTGCATATCTCCGATGTTTTGTATTAAAGCGGAATTGAAGGCAGAGATGCTCACCTTGCCAACAATACCTCCGGTGCCGACATCTTTTGTGTGCTGGTTTTCAGGGTTCTTCTTTGACCGGCATGGGATGACGTCACTCCTGCGCATGTGCAGGGGCTAGTCAGACTGGCCGCTGTAGGCTGAACTGCACGTGCGCTGTTTGACTTACATTCTGGGATTGCTGTGATCAGGCAGGTAATTGTGCTTTATTGCAGAAGAGTCATTGCATGCATCTTCTACAATAAAAAAGCCTACCTGCTCACACAGCGAGTTACAGTGGATCAGTTAGTTCTGCTTTAACATTTACTATCAAAAGAAGGTCCACTATGAAAAATACGAGGGGTCTTCAAATTGTTTCTGCACTTTTACATTTTCGTTTGGAACAGTGAGAGCGGGAGAAGTAGTAATTGGTCTTGTCTGAGAATGTCATGTGACTAGTCTGTCTGGCAAGCCAGCTGACCTTACAGTTTAGTATAAGAGTTGTGAAGATGACTGAAATGTATGAAAGTGCAGAAACTTTTTGAAGAACCCTTGTACAGTGTACTAATTCACCTGTATACACTAAATATAGTTGCAAAAGTATGTACAGTTTACTAATATATGCCAGTTTTGCCTTCATCATTAAAGGATAAGTAAGCTAAAACTAAATGTGTTGGAGTAAATTCAAAAAGATGGAGGAAAAACAAATCCGGTGTTTATTCAAATTGTGTTTTTATTTTTTTTTATTTTTTTTATATTAAAAAAGAGACCTAAATATATAATTCCTTGTTTTTGAGCCCTTTTGCTACCATGTGTTCTGGAAGCACGAAAACCAATTTGCTGCTTTATAACATTTCAGATACATTTGTTGTTTCTGTTGTGTTTTGTTTTGTTTTATACATCAGGCAGGTTAAGCTGACATAGACTACTATGTTTTATAGGTTCATGATCCCAAAATGTGTACTGCATCTTTTGACAGTTAGGGGAAGGATTCTGAAAAGAAGCTTTAGACTGAGAAGACCTTTATCACACTGCACTTTTTTAATTTAGTTGACTCTACAGAGTCTTATGGCAAATTATCATTTGGGATAACAAAATATTTTGAAAAGGCCAGTTACAGTTCTCTCACACAAATGGGTTTTAGACCCCTTTCACACCAAGGGCGTATTGCAGGTGCTATAGCGTTAGAAATAGCGCCTGCAATCCGCCCTAAAAAGGCTGCACCATTGTCTGCAGCGTGAAAGCCCGAGGGCTTTCACACTGCAGCGGTGCACTGGCAGGACGTCAGGAAAAGTCCTGCCAGCAGCTTCTTAGGAGCGGTGAACTTCACCGCTCCTTCAACGCTCGTCCAGCGCTGCTCCCCATTGAAATCAATGGGGCAGCGATGTAATACCGCCGGCAAAACGCCAATATTGCAGCGTTTTGCGGGGGGTTCTAACCCTTTCTCGAGGGGGGTAAAAGCGCCCCGCTAGCGGCCGAAATGCGCCGCAAATCCGACGGTAAAACGCCACTAAAAATAGCAGCGTTTTACCTCCGACGCTATGGGTAGTGCGGTGTGAAAGGGGTCTTAGTGAAAGCATTGAATCTCTCGTTCGTGCGTGTATACACACCTGGTTAGGGGAGAATAGTTTACTAAAAATTAGCATATTACCTGGCTTACTATGCCTCCTGCAAACCCTCTAAATGTATATCACTCCCTCGGTTTTAGGATCTGTTAAAATTGAGTTCACCCAGTTTCTTTGGGCATACAAGACCATGAAAATGGGAAGTTCGTGTTATACTCCTACTGTAGAACAGGAGAGGCATAGATATTCCTGTCCCCATACGCTGCCACCAGGACTTTCACTTCTCGAGAGGGACTAACTGCTGTAAACACTCTTGGTTTAGAGCAGGGGTCTCCAAACTTTGTTTAACGAAGGGCCAGTTTACTCTCCTTCAGACTTTAGGAGGGCTGGACTGTGGCCAGTGGGAGTAAACCATGTTTCAGGCTTGGTGACCAGTGGGAGAGAAAAAAAAAATTACATAGCTCCTGTAGTTATTAGAAGAATGAACAGTGCCCCACCACTGGTATTGGAGGAATTAGTGCCCCATCATTGGTGTCAGTGGGAGGAATAGTGTCAACTCGATTATATCAATGGGAGGAACAATGCCCTATTGCTGGTGTCAGTGGAAGAAATATTGACCCATCACTGCTGTCAGAATAAATGGAGCCGCGCCAGTGGGAGGAATAGTTCCCCACAGCTTGTGTCTCTGGGAGGAATGGTAACTCCATATTAGTTGGAGGAACAGTAACACAAGGGCCACATCCAGCCCACAGGCTGCAGTTTGGTGACCACTAGTTTAAAGTGTTAAGGCTGGGTAGATCTAGAACAGGAAATATTTGACATTCCCCCCTCTGCTCTGCCATGGATCCACGTTACAGTTCCTGCTACCATTTAAAAAAAAAACACGCCCTCATAGGCTCCACCTTTAAAGCTACATCTAAAACATCAGATCAAGCTTGACAAAGGAGCGCGGTCGTCACGTGATACACGGCCAGCCAGCTCAGGAAACACGTTGCACGTTGTGACGTCATCATCTCTGCGCCTGGATCCCTGTTTGTGTCCCAAGCCTCGTTTTGGCGCCCACACACCGCGGTCGTTTGGAGGATTTATCTGTCATTACAGAGGACGAGGAACCACCAAATATATCCATCCCCAGAGACTGACACCACAAGGACAACCTGTATTGCATGGGATGCCTTACATGCCTGACATTCACCAGCTAAAT
The DNA here is from genome assembly GCA_028564925.1 of Lithobates sylvaticus. NCBI lineage: Eukaryota > Metazoa > Chordata > Amphibia > Anura > Ranidae > Lithobates > Lithobates sylvaticus. The sequence goes on from CM053028.1 coordinate 262,466,981, forward strand.
GTGAGTGCTTCTACTACTGTGTATTTCACAGGATTAAAGTTGTTTTACAGTCTGCACCCAGAGTTGCCTCTTTTTCTTGTTGTTTTTTTTTCTTGTAGTGCTCCGGGAACAAGGTTTCTGTTTCCGATGGCTACCGTGATCTGTGGACTTTATTGCACCCCCCCCCCCCCCCACCCTTCCTCTCCCCGGTCATTTTTAACCTGCTCATTTTAGCTACGCTCCGGTAGTGGACTATCCCTCAGCAATCCTCACACTGTGGGCTCTGCTTATGTATTGAGGACCTGAGATCTCCAGAGCATAGGGGAGAAGAGGCTGCAGTGACCAGTTTAGCGGGGCAGAGGATCAGGTCAGGATAACTGCTGTATCCAGTCTCCTTAGTCATAAACAAGCAGTTAACCCTAACAATGCAAAGGAGAACTTTTTAATATTCTGAGTTTAGCTTTAAATATAGAATAAAAAAAAATAGATCAACTGCTCATGAATAAGAAAAATCTAAAAATACTATTTTGTCTTTTTTTTATTTCTGCATAGCTGTGTGCTAAATGTAAAACATGTGGAAATTTTGCAGGCATTCTACTTGGCCAGTTCTCGATTTTCCAGCTAAACTGTGGAAAGAACATCTGTTCATCTAGTGGACTTTTTATGATTTTATCCACCTAATTTCCACATTGACAAGTACAAGAAAGGTTTCTTATCACTTTTCAGCTTGTTTTTTTATTTTAATTATTCATTTTCAGCTTGTGCAGTATTATTTTAGTGGAATGATCGCATATAACCTATATTTTTTATTTGCATGTCATTTATTATTTATTATATTATTTTACATTTTTGTGTTATGGTAAAGAAAGGGGATTGAGAACACCTAAGACTATTTATAAAGCTATGAATAATGTTTGCCATAATAATCATTTGATACAAAATTATTTAGTGTTACCTGTCAGGTTCACAACATTTATAAATGCAGCAAGATTATGCACAAAGGACAAGCTCTGTACTAGTGGAAAAATTGGTTATTTTTAAAATACAGCTAATTTACTTTGTAACGTGTTTTGCTTGCAGTAACCGAACAGGCAATTTAGGTCTTGATGCTGAAATTTTCCCAAACATTTTTGACTGTGTGGTGGGGCCACCAATGCCCACCGTGTGTTGCTTACATTCATACTGTGAGTGATTTTTAAAGTGCACAAAGTAGAAATAGAAATGTGTCAACAATAAAGATCTTCTTTATTGAATACATTAACTTGGCTATTACATTTAAAAATGTTAAAACGATATTAAACACACACTGTTTAACCACTTGCCTACTGGACACTTTTACCCCCTTCCTGCCCAGGCCAATTTCCAGCTTTCAACACTGTCACACTTTGAATGACAATTGCTCATGCAACACTGTACCCATGTGAAATTTTTATAATTTTTTTCACACAAGTAGAGCTTTATTTTGGTAGTGTTTAATCACCACTGGGTTTTTTATTTTTTCCTTAACAAAAAAAAGACAAAAAAAAAAAATACATTTTTCATAGTTTGTTATAAAATTTTGCAAACAGGTAATTTTTCTCCTTCACTGATGTGTGCTAATAAGGCGGCTCTGATAGGTGGCACTGATGGGTGTCTCTAAAGAATGCCTCTGATAGATGACACTGATGAGGAGGCACTGATTGGTGGAACTGGTAGGTGGCACTGATTGGCAGCACTGGTGGGCACTGTTGGGACTGCACTGATAATCAGTGCTGATGTCCCTATATCAGAAGCTGGTTATTGGCTTTCTTCTTCTCTGTTCATGCTGAGCGCGAGGAAAGAAATGCTGATAACCGGCTTGTGTTTACATTGTGTGATCAGCTGTCATTGACTGATCACGTGGTAAAGGGCCGCTGTGGTTGGCCCTTTACCCCTATCTGTGATCAGCCGAGTCATGGTAGGACATCAATGTATGCCCTCCCAGCAAAGTAAGCCCATGCTGTAGCAGTCTTTCAGCTATAGCGTGGGCAGAGAACTGTTAATTTACATTCTCCCTTCTCTTTCTGTATATGGATGATGGCACTGTAATTATTTTAATTAAAATAAAACATCAATAACTTTATCCTAATCAATATGTAACTGTCGCATAACCCAGCTCCTTTCCCAAACTGCAAAGAAACATTAGCAGGAGAAGCCACTACTATAGTCACATGGGCTGCTCAGAGGTGATATGGAGGAAATTCTCAGCATAGAAACTCACTGAAAACTGAGCATGCATAGAGTTGCCAACACTGCTCTGCAATATTCATATTTGAATTGGAGACATGGACAGAAGGCAGTGTAGGCTGGTGAAGTTTTAGGATGGGGGGGACACTAGACCCCACCCTTCCTTTTTGACCCCTCCCACTTTTTATAAGCCCCATCCCTTATAGAATCCACCCACTCCCCTGTATTCCACTTGCTTCCATCCATAGTGTCAGGAGTATACAGCTCAGCACCACAGGATGGGGTATACAGCTCAGCACCACAGGATGGGGTATACAGCTCAGCACCACAGGATGGAGTATACAGCTCAGCACCACAGGATGGGGTATACAGCTCAGCACCACAGGATGGGGTATACAGCTCAGCACCACAGGATGGGGTATACAGCTCAGCACCACAGGATGGGGTATACAGCTCAGCACCACAGGATGGGGTATACAGCTCAGCACCACAGGATGGGGTATACAGCTCAACACCACAGGACGGGGTATGCAGGTATACATCATCTGTCCTGTATACAGCTAGCTATATGCACCCACCTTCCTTCCTGTATATAGAGACCTTCCTCCATCACTGACTGCAGATATACATAATCTGTCCTGTATACAGCTATATATACAGTAACAGGACAGATGTATATCTGCAGTCAATGATGATGGAGGAAGGTCTCTATATACAGGAAAGAAGACGGTGGGTGTAATATATATATATATATATATATATATATATATATATATATATATATATATATATATATATATATAATTATAATAGCTGTATACACTACTACACAGATAATATAGACAAATTGTGAGTACATCTGTCATGTGTAGTGTATACAGCTATATACACCCACCTTCTTCCTTCCTGTATTTACATAATGGAAGAAGGTGGGTGTGTATATAGCTGTATACACTACACAGGATAGATGTACTCACAATTTGTGTATATTATGTAGTGTATATACACATATGACATCCAGGAAGAAGACGAATCTCCAAAAAAGGCCTCCTGATGGCACCAGTCCAGCCATGCATCGCGATCATCCGCCCTGGCCTGGCTGGGCCCAGTGTCTGAGTGGAGAAGTCAGTCAGCACTGTTGGGCCGACTCCATGTCTGCCAGCGACCTACGATAGCCTATTACAGAGTCAGAATGGGATTCCCCGTTCTGACAGGTGACATGATGGGGGTCTACTGTTCCCAGTGATCTCTGTCATGTCCCTGGAAGCTCATCCTCCCTACAGTTAGAACACACCCAGGGAACACACTTAAACCTTGATCGCCCCCTAGTGTTAACCCCTTCTCTGTCAGTGACATTTACACAGTAATCAGTGGCTGTTTATAGCACTGATCGCTGTATAAATGTCAATGGTCCCAAAAAAGTGTCTGATCTGTCTGTCTGATCTGTCCGCCACAATGTCGCAGTCCCACTAAAAGTCACAGATCACCACCATTTCTAGTAAAAAATCATAATAAAAATGCCATAAATCTATCCCCTGTGTTGTAGACGCTATAACTTTTGCGCAAACTAATCAATATACGCCTATTGAGATTTTTTTTTTTTCTCCAAAAATATGCAGAAGAATATATATCGGCCTAAACTGAGGAAAAAAAATTTTTTTTCTATATCTTTTCTTATTTATTTTTTAAGGTCATGTATTTGTAGAAAAAAATTTTTTTTTTTTTTCATTGTCGCTTTTGTTTGTTTATGGCGCTAAAAATAAAAACCGCAGAGGTGATCAAATACCACCAAAAGTTAGCTCTATTTGTGGGAAACTCTAAATTTTGAGAGCCTTCATAGTAGAAGCACATGCAGTATAATGGATAGGTAAAGGGCAGGTAAGTCTGGAGGGAGCCCACCACTCTTTAACCACTTCAGCTCTGGAGGATTTTACCCCCTTCCTGACCAGAGCACTTTTTGCGATTCGGCACTGCATCATTTTAACTGACAACTGCGCTGTTGTGTGACGTTGTACCCAAACAAAATTGACATCCTTTTTTTCCCACAAATAGAGCTTTCTTTTGGTGGTATTTGATCGGTTTTTATTTTTTGCGCTATAAACAAAAAAGAAAATTTTGGAAAAAACGCAATATATTTTACTTTTTGCTACAATATCCCCCAAAAATATATATAAAAAAAAACGCCAATTTTTTTTCTCTGTTTGGGCCGATATGTATTCTTCTACATATTTTTGGTAAAAAAAAATCGCAATAAGCTTATATATTGATTGGTTTGCGCAAAATGTATAGCGTCTACAAAATGGGGGATTTTTTATTAGTAATGGCGGCGATCTGCGATTTTTATTGGGACTGCAACGACATGGCGGACAGATTGGACACTTTTGACACTATTTTGGGACCATTGTCTTTTATACAGTTATCAGTGCTATAAAAACATTGATTACTGTGTAAATGACACTGGCAGTGAAGGGGTTAACCACTAGGGCCCGGTGAAGGGGTTAAGTGTGTCCTAGGGAGTAATTCTAACTGTGAGGGGGCTGGGCTTCAACACACAGGACAGTGATCACTGCTCTCGATGACTGACAGAGAGCTGTGATCTCTGTCCTGTCACTAGGCAGAACGGGGAAATGCTTCTGTTTACAAAAGCATCTCCCCGTTCTTCCTCTCCGTGATCCCAGGCACCCGGCGTATATCGAGTCCAGGGACCCACGGTCATGGAGACCGCGGCTTCTTAAAGGGGATGTACCTGTACGCCCTTTTGCCTACCAGTGCCATTCTGCCAACTTAAATCAGCGCGCACTAGTCGGCAAGTGGTTAAAGGCACAGGCGCATACTGAACACCCAGCAAATAGCAAAATGGCAACAACGTGTCCAGTGCATCCCCTCATCAGTATTCCAACAGTACAAACAAATGGCCACTGCCCCCACCTATAACTGTCCTTCGCAGCAAGGAGCACATGAAAGGGTGACGCATGTCAAACAAAACCAAAGAAAATTCCCAGCTCAACTTACCGACCAGCCTGCAACCAACCGAATTATCCTGTCACAGTATGCGTTTAAAAATGGGTTTAGTTTGCACACATTTGCTTAATTCAAATCAACCAGGTTTTTTGCAGAATATAGAAAACAAATCTCATAGTGAACATGTGAAATGCATATGAACATCATGTAATACAGCATTTTTTATATATTTTTTATGATGGGTTTAGTGACACTTTCAGAAACCTAAAACAAACAGGCATTATGTGGTTATTTGTGTTTTGGATAGCTGGAGCCTGTTGTGTTACAACATATATTAGCCCTGTTCAGGTTTCAGCTTTTATTGTATAGCGTAAATCCCTTTTTAAACCAAGGATTACATACTGTATTTTGCAAAAATAGTGTAATGTTTTACTGCAATGCCCCTTGGAATCCTAAACAGCATATTTATATTGCATTTCAAGTGATGTTTATTATTGTCTCATCTGCTAACAGAATCCGAGCTGTGTAAAGATGAGGGTCGTGCAGATGCGGTCATTGACGAAGAAGCCATTTTAAATATTATGGAAACAAGTCAGTGCTTCCAGCCTGTGTCTCAGAGGCTAAGTCAGTCTCCACTTTTTTGTAAGTAATTTTCTAACTTAACGTAAATAGATTTTTTTTTTTTTTCAACTAGATTGGGATTACTTTTATTTTTGAATTGTTTAGCTTTGTAATTGTAATTTTTAGTTTTTGTGGTCAATTAAGTGATGGCTAAATAAGCAAATTAGGACTTTTTTTTTTTTTTTTTTTTTTAATTATGTGCATGTTTTTAGTAATGACAGCAATATGACTAAATCTAATATAGTTCAAGATGCACTTTGCCTAAGGTCATGTACTGCATATGCTAGGGCATTTTGTTCTGCCTAAACAGAAATTGCTACATGTATGGCAATAGTCATATAGAAACATAATCAAGTGAATTGGGGATTATTTTTGCAAATAGGTTGCTGTTTAATAGTAGACTTGACGTCCTCATAAGTGAAAGCGATTGCAGAACTCACAGATCATTGCGCTTGACTTGCTAGAAGTACTTCCAAATATTACGTTGAGCAGAGTTGGTTTGATATTTATGTTCTACCATAGAATGATGTCTCGTATGGTAAAAATATGGAAAACCAAGTTGGAAATTAGATTTTGTTAAAGCACTTTGCAAAGCTTGCTCTAAAATGTAGTTGTACATTTCTTTTTGAAAAACAGTGGATCAGTTCCTTAGGCCGGTAGTATTTTGAAGTTTCTTGTCTTTAGACGATTATACAAAAGCCTACAATGCGGTGTTCTGTGAAACCAGTTACTTTTCATTTCTATTGGTCTGGTACTATAACTGTGCTGTTGGCAGTTTGTATTTTGTGCTGAAAAACATTCATTCATCTCCCAGATGCTGGCTTTTTTAGTATGAGAGTGTGATATAGGTCTTGATGACAGAATCCCAGGAATCACTTGTTATTGATTTCCTGTGCTTTCCGAGGTTTGCCAGACACTGACCACCCAGGAGCTTTGAAAAATTTGTGACCATCATTGCTAAATGGTATCTAACGCTTTGCAGTTATGCTAGCAAATGATTTGTGTAAGTGAAGAGATTTATTGTTTTTTGCCTGCTGGGTCATGAAAAGCCTCAGACAGGCTGTACAGATAAGCTTTTGTAAAAGCTTTAGAAATGGCTGCGACGTGCTTAGGGAGATGCGTTCTGGTGATTGATGGCTGTGAGATCAGAACTTTCCTTGGCTCCCCTTTGAGAGGCACTGGCTTCTCACAGTGTACCCTTCTACTTATCATTTGTTTTAAATCCATAACAAATGCTCCTCTGTAGCACTGTTTTTGAATAGGAACTGTGTGCATCAGTGGTTGAATCTCTGCAGTTTCATTTGAGAGAATAAGTTTAACACTTCTACGGCCAGCATCAGTGCAGTAATCACTTGTAGTATTTTAAAAGTGCTGGATAATCTGTCATTTCATTAGTTTTTTTTTAAAGGAAATAGAGTCTTTATATTTATGCCTGTGAACTGCACGGGCTTCTTCCATTTTTACAGCTAGGTGTGTTGAAAGTTCCTTGTTGGTGAACATACTGCACTTACACGCTTCATACTGGTTGTAGTTTGTCCAAACTACAAACTGTGATATGAACATGAAGAAAATTTGAGAAATAATGTTTGACTACCCTGCATGTTAGTAAAGTGAATCCAATACCAGGTATGTTGATCTTGAGTTGACACTGATGGGTACAATGCCAAGCAGCATTGTAACCCTAGAAAGTTGATTTTCCGCTGGAGGTCCCACCTTGAGCCATAATGTGCCCTCCAGAAGGAATATGACCCATCAGGTTCCACAGGGATGAACCTGCCAGCATCCAGCCAAAACTAAAATATTTTGTGCAATCTTTATAGTTATATAGCTTTTAAATTTGCCATTTCTTCTTTTTAAGCTGTTGCAAGTATAAAAAGCATGCACTCTCGCCTGTCTGAACGGCCATAATAGGAGGATTTTCTTATACTGACGCAGGTACGGTGGGTATAGAAAATAATTATTCCCTTTAAAATCACATTTTGTTGCTTTGCAGCCTGAAATGAAGACAGTTTTTGTTTTATCCAGCAGTGCAACCCTGTGAATCCACTCTGGGTTCCCGCAACGCACCTGACTTGCAAGGCAGTTCACACTGCACTATGCGAACTGCTGGGAGTGTCAATAGAAAGTTAAAACACCCATGCGATCCAATTCTGGCGTGGACCAAAAAAAGGTGCGCGTTTGTACCGCATACGATGCAAAATCGTCCATACTATCTGTATGGCTGAAATCGCATCGCACAGACTACGCACGGCGCACTGGTGTGAACCGGGTTTAAAGTAAAAGGTAGTCCAACTCAGTGATTCTGTTTTTTTTAATTTTCTTTCTGACATGTTGGTATTCTCTCTCATTCGGATGTTATAAGTTGCACTGAGTGAATACAGCTGGATAAAACAAAAACTGTGTCTGTCTTCATTTCAGGCTGCAAAGCAACAAAATGTGATTCTTTTCTATACCCATTGTACATTCAGGGACTACTAGGTGTCTGTTTTCTAGTGCAGCAACTTTTTTCTTGTCTCTTTAAGTGATGACCGATATAAATTTTACTTTATATGCAACTGTTTGTGGTGTTTAACTGTCCTGAGTATTTGTTACTTATATCTTGCGTGAGATTTTTATTGTTGTATTTATATTTTTTTAGTCAATAGCAGTCAAGATCAAGGCATGGTGAATTTGCTTGCTGGCCTAGAAGATGATGGCTATCAGATGAACCGGTCCAAGTGCTTATCACAAAATACTTTCTCCTCGAGGCACAGTACAATGCAGAACAGCGATGATGAGGAAAATGAGCCCCAGGTGGAGAAAGCGGAGATGGAACTTAGCATGTTAATGTCTCAAAGATGGGACAGCAACTCTGAAGAACATGATACTAAGAGAAAGTATGTATGCAACAGGAAAAACAAATGTAACTCATCCTTACAACACTGACTGTCTTTGTGAATGTAAGCCATATTAATGTATCCTTTAAATTTTGATTAGAAGTCTGCCATATTGTACTCAAGTTTTTTTATTTGTACACTTGACATTTAGGTTAGACTATCCCTAGTATTTCAGATTCTTTCTCTCTCTCTCTCTCTCTCTCTCCCTCTCTCTCTCAATGCTAATTTCGCATGTGACAATGTCATGGCTCCAGCAGGTGTCATTGTGCAGTTGTCTACCTAAAACATTGAAGAATAGTGGAGAACTGCAAGTAGATTATATTTACAGACACTGTCTATTACAGCATATCCAGAGGAGATTAGTATACAGAGCTCTGCTTGAACTACTGCATGAAGCTCGGCACCACAGAGGTAGATTCCAGAGAGAGGGCTCCAGGATAGCAGATAAGTACTCTGCTGTGTCAACGTCATTCTTGCTATAGAGCGAAGGAGACTGCGACATGTATCAAAATGGGCACTACCGGCTAGCCTGTGATTAGTTAGAGGTAAATATTGTCTTATGAGCATTGTAATGATTATTTTGAACAACACTCTTATTAAAATAAATAAAACAAACAAATTTAACTAGATATACCTTCTTAATTGCGCTCTAGATGGGAAATATACCAGCAAAATTGAATGAATGCACCTGTTGGGGCTCATTCACACCAGAATCCTTGTGCTCTCCCACAGAAAATTAGAGATGAATGTTTGAAAAACTCAATTTAAATTGGCCTGAATGGTAAAATTTAGGTTGATCCAACAATTCTGCAGAAACTTGTACTTCAATACAACACTTTAATGGATATGGGCAATAATGGATTTTCTTATATGCATTTTGCTTGTGTTGGGGGGGAAAGAAAAGTTACAAAATGCATGTCTGCATATCTGGTGTGGACTAGCCCTCATGGGAAAAAGAAAAAAGAACTACGTTTATTACTTTCAGAAGATTCATTTTGCTTTAAGGCATCATGCACACTGGGTTTAAAAAAATGCTGCTTTTACATGCATTTGGGGCTTTTCTTTCCCAGCCTATAAAAGTACCTTTATGTTAGCCTATGTGCACACATAGGTGTTTACAGTCATATTAGAAGAGGAGCAATTTACAGGCTTTAAATTTTTTTTTAAATAAAATTTAAAATCGCATTCAAAAGAGGAGCTGAAAAAAACCTAGACACGTGTAAATGCTCCTGAACGCTAGGCGTATTTGAGTGTTAATGCATTCCAATAGCCAGAATTAATATTCTGGCCAATGAGATGCATCAACGCACCTAAATGCATGTGCAATACGCCTTACACCTGAAGCCTCTCTCCTCACTCTTTGCCACATATGGTCACTGGATCACCTACAAAAAATGCCTCTGCGCCACAGCCACATTTGAAAGCAGAAGCAAGGAAATCCCATAGTGGAGTACAGTTAAAACAAACTTTATTAATAAAACCAAATAGGTGCTCATAAAGCATTAAAACATTGAGAGGATATTGCACCGTTACACTCTGAACTACGCACATTTCGTTCCAACGTGACATCCAAACATGCATTGAGTGGAGTGTAGCAAGTACCATATGAGGCAAAGAGTGAGAGAGGCTTCAGGCATAATCAGATGCAAGAAGGAAGGCTGGAGCTATCCATCCACGTACGATCTGTCTTTTAAAACGCTGTCAGACTTTATATGTCTGGTAAGCTGCTTTATAATCACAGTGGCTGGTGCACATTTGTATGTGAAGATTTTTTTCACTACGTGGTGGAATTTTCTCAGTTTTTATGGGGGACTTCCAAAGTTTTAACTCTTATCTGGACTTTTTCACTTTTTTTAAGATGTATAACTTAAATTGTGCATGCACTAATCCTTAAACACATGGTCTATTTGACAGCGCAACACTATTTTATTACCAAAAATTACAAATCCAAAAAAAAATCAGTAGAAACAAAAATAGGTAAGGGGAAGGAGGAGTTGATTAGGGCTGGTTAAGGTTAACTAAGGGACAAAATAGGGAAGGGATCTACAACCTCTTCAGCCTTTGCATCCTGGGAATGTGATAATAAATAATATATAGTAGTGCAATGTGACCAATATATATTAATAATACAAGCAGCAGGTAGTAAAGATCAAAGCCTCAAAAATGCAAAGAAAACTGTTGTGATTTCATACCGTGCTAAACAAGCAAATGTGTATAAATAAATGTCTATAAACTACCACCAAACAAATAATCCCCACACATGTGACAGTGTTGTCTAATTCTTCAAAAATGATGGTTCAAAAATGAATTGTCTTCAAAAGTAAATTTCCTTCCACCAACTTCTAGGTAAGTGACACCCATGACAAATGGTCAAAACCAGCAAAGCAGACAAATCTCCAAAAACAGCGGTTCAGGAAATGGCACGGCCACCGAGTGGATATGGTACATAGATCAAGAAGAAAGAACAGGGCTCCTAGTGGTGCAATACCATTTTAAAAAAAAAATAATTAAAACTACACAAGAACCCACGATACGTGCCACATCACTTCTGCCATTTGTTGGAATGCAGGTGGAACGTGGACGGCGTCCCTGCCATTTCCTATGAGCACAATTTGATCTTCTGGTTGCAAGTGCAACTTGTAGTTTTAAGTAATACCTTTTTTTAATGGAATTGCACCATGAGGAGCCCTGTTAATTCTTCTTGATCTATATACCATATCCACTTGGTGGTCATGCCATTTCACGAGCTGCTGTTTCTGGAGATTTGTCTGCTTTGCTGGTTTTGACTCCCTGTCATGGGTGTCAATTTCCTTTGGTGAGCAGGATACCTACCTAGAAGTTGGTGGAAGGAAACACACTTTTGAAGACACTTAATTCATTTTTGAACCATCATTTTTGAAGAATCAGAAGACACCATTGTCACATTTGTGGGGATTATTTGGTGGTTTATGGTTATTTATTTATACACATTTGCCTAATTAGCGTGGTATGAAATCACAATTGTTTCCTTTGCAAGGTTAACTAAGGGTTTAAAAGGGGTTATACTTCTTTTTTCTTAATGGCGCTCAAAAGTTTACAGAAATCCTGAAATGTTGGCATTAAAATTTTAAAATATGACTGTTTATGCCAAGGAGTAGTAACCCTATGAAGCTGTTTATTATCATAGTGGTTTGGCTCCTTTTTAAATAATAATGGTAACCTAAATCGCCCAAATGGCTCTTATCAAAAGTTTACATACCCTGGAATGTTTGGCCTTGGCTTTTTTCTTGTGTGGCATTGGCGCAGTAAAGGCTTTTTTTGGCAACACGACCATGCAGATAATTTTTGTTCAAGTATTGTGCTCCTCAAAAACAACCACACCGTCTTTTTCCAGAGCAGCCTGTATTTCTCCTAAAGTTACCTGTGGGTTTTTTATTTTTTGTATCCTGAACAATTCCTCTGGCAGTTGTGGCTGCAATCCTTCTTGGTCTACCTGACCTTGATTTGGTATCAAGAGATCCCTGAATTTTCCATGTTTTAATAAGTGATTGAACAGTACATACTGGCAAATTTAAGTCTTTGGATAGCTTTTTATATCCTTTTCCATCTTTATAAAGTTTCATTACCTTGTTAGGCAAATCTTTTGACAGTTCTTTTCTGCTCTCCATGACTCAGTATCCAGCCTGGTCCATGCATTTACATGAGAGCTAACACTCATTGACAATTTATACACAGGCACTAATTGCAATTTAAAAAGCCATATATTTGGGAAATTACCTTTTTGTAATTTTAACCTGTGTGTGTCACCTTGTATATCTGTACAAAGGCCAAACATTCCAGGGTATGTAAACTTTTGATCAGAGCCATTTGGGTGATTTCAGTTATAATTTCAAATGGAGTCGAACAACTATGCGATAATAAATGGCTTCATATGATCACGATCCTTCAATTAAAAAAGTTTTTTTTTTTAGCATAATCGGTCATATTTTCAATATTGATGCCAAGTATTTATGATTTCTGCCAGGGTATGCAAATGTTTGAGCAAAACTGTATATATAATTTTTTTCCATCAGGTGATACTGCTGCTTACTGGAGTATCTGGCACTGGCAAACAAACAAATTGTAGGCCAGTTGTTTTTTTTACCTAGTGTCTTGGGTCAATTGTAGTCTTCTTTTTTTTTTTCTTATTTCTTTTTTCTCTCTGCTCCTCAAAAAATCAAGATTCCTACTATAATACTTCTGAGCTGGTTTCTATATGCAGCTATCCGAATCAGCCTAATCCAAGCCTGATTTTGAAGTGCTTTACTCAGACCCCACTGAGCTGGATGTTGTGGGAAAAGCCTAAATGATGTCCTTCAGGCACTGGGCTCTGCGGGTCCAGAGCCGTGGCTTTCTCGGTCTCTGAAGACTCACTTTGTGAGTAGGCCATGCGGGCCCAGCACAGAGAACTTTCCCTTTGCTAGACTTTATGCCACCATCTGTGTCCTTGCTCCATTATGCAAAGTTGTGCCCTCTACTCGGGGAGGATTGCACTGCAGTCATGCAGGACTTTGTTGGCGATGCAGAAGCACGGTTGATTGCTGGCTGTAACTACAGAGGCCATAACTGCACTCCCATGCCTTCCCCTGCAGAATTTTTATCTGATCTGCCCGCTGCATTTGTAGTCTTCAGCCGCCAAGGCTGAGGCTGAGTCCATGACAGATAAACCTACAACTGAGGAGTTAGTGTTCTGCCATTACTAAAAGAGGCTGTTTCAGCTCTTATCAATGTGATACATGCCACCTTAAAATTTTAGGAACAACCCATAGCCTCTACCAGTGCTGTCCCTTGTGTAGGCTCAGTTAGGTCTCATCCGTCTTCGGTAGGAGCCCTATCAGCTGCATATGCTGTTCAGTCTTCCTTTATGAACACTAGGAAATCCTGACAAGTCCTTTTATAACTCCCAAGCATTTACCAGGCTTGTACCCATTTCTTGGGTACTTTGGTAAAAGTGAAATTAAAGTGTTACCTAACCCGCAACAGTAAAAATTGTCGTCTGCATATAAAGTAAAGCACGCTTGTTATACTCACTGTGGAACCTAAGGGGTTAATCCTGCACATTGTGTAAAACGGCGGTTTTGATCCGGTCTTCTTTTATCCTCCCCTTCTTCCTTAGTCCCCAATCCATCTTCTAATGGTACGTAACCTTGGGGGCACGCTGCACATGGAGTGTATTGCTAGAGAGTTTTTGTTTTTTGGAGGGTGCATGTGATCATTACGGGGCCAAACAGAGGCTCAGGGGTCATGCAGCCTCATAGGACCGTCAGAGTAGATTGAAAATTCTGTAGTTCTCTGTACTTAAGATCTTATTCTGGAGACCACTGGCTATCCATTCTTTAATCAAGACACTGCAGAGTGTCTCATGTGGCTCCATGGGATCTGAATTTTGTTCTCTGCACTTCAGAACCCGCCTTTTGAAATGTTCGATATATCCCACTCTCTCGCTGGTGGTCCGCTGGCGGAGCGCGGCGAGGAGAGACAGAGTGGGGAACTGAATGTAAGCAAGGCATTTCCCTGTTCTGCCTAGTGACATGACAGAGATCTTCTGTTCCCTGTCATCGGGAACAGTGATCTCTGTCATGTTTCAGTAAGCACATCCCCCCTACAATTAAACACGCTGAGGGAACACACCTAACCCCTTGATCACCCCCTTCCATGCCAGTGTCATTTTTACATTGATCAGTGTATATATTTTTTTTAGCACTGATCAATGTAATAATGTCACTGGTCCCCAAAGTGTCATTTGCGTCAGATTTGTCTGCCGCAATCCCGCTAAAAATCGCAGATTGCCGCCATTTCCAGTAAAAATAATAAACAAAAATAAAGTCCCTAAATCTATCCCGTAGTTTATATACATGATAACAAAAATATGTAGAAGGATATATATCATATATCATCATAACTGATGAATACATTTTTGTTTTTTTATTTGTTTTTTGAAATATGTATTATAGCAAAAAGTAAAAAAAAAAATATATATATATACAGTGGTGTGAAAAAGTGTTTGCCCCCTTCCTCATTTCCTGTTCCTTTGCATGTTTGTCACACTTAAGTGTTTCGGAACATCAAACCAATTTAAACAATAGTCAAGGACAACACAAGTAAACACAAAATGCAATTTGTAAATGAAGGTGTTTATTATTAAAGGTGAAAAAAAATCCAAACCATCATGGCCCTGTGTGAAAAAGTGATTGCCCCCTAAACCTAATAACTGGTTGGGCCACCCTTAGCAGCAACAACTGCAACCAAGCGTTTGCATAACGTGCAATGAGGCTTTTACAGCGTCCTGGAGGAATTTTGGCCCACTCATCTTTGCAGAATTGTCCTAATTCAGTTACATTAGAGGGTTTTCGAGCATGAACGGCCTTTTTAAGGTCATACCACAACATCTCAATAGGATTCAGGTCAGGACTTTGACTAGGCCACTCCAAAGTCTTCATTTTGTTTTTCTTCAGCCATTCGGTGGTGGACTTGCTGGTGTGTTTAGGATCATTGTCCTGCTGCAGAACCCAAGTTCGTTTCAGCTTGAGTACACGAACAGATGGTCGGATATTCTCCTTCAGGATCTCTTGGTAGACAGCAGAATTCATAGTTCCTTTTATCACGGCAAGTCTTCCAGGTCCTGAAGCAGCAAAACAGCCCCAGACCATCACACTACCACCACCATATTTTACTGTTGGTATAATGTTCTTTTTCTGAAATGCAGTGTTCCTTCTACGCCAGATATACTTGGACACACACCTTCCAAAGAGTTCCACTTTTGTCTCATCGGTCCACAGAATGTTGTCCCAAAAGTCTTGGGGATCATCAAGATGTGTTGTGGAGAAATTGAGACGAGCTTTGATGTTCTTTTTGCTCAGCAGTGGTTTTCTGCTTGGACATTTTTGCCAAGTCTTTTCCTGATGGTGGAGGCATGAAC